>CM066034.1:515811096-517011096 GCA_033557465.1 Ichthyophis bannanicus | reverse complement strand
CGGGCTCAGGGTAGATTTAGGGAGCCCTTGGAGGATCGCATTGGCATAGTCCAGGTGTGGAATGGTTAGAGCCTGGAAGATGGTTCTGAAGTCGTCTGGTTGTAAAAGGGGATGTAGATGTTTGAGCGTCCTAATTTTGTGATATGTTGATTTGACCATGTTGCCAATGTGTGTCTTCATGTTAAGGCTCTGGTCTAGAGTAAGACCCAGGTAACGGATTGTGGGCTTGGTTTGAAGCTCTACTTCGCCGACTTTTAGGTGGGTTGGTGGGGAGAAGTTAGAGTTTCTGGTGATGAACAGCACTTCAGTTTTTTTGTGTTGTATGCAAAGATTCTGATTCTGGAGCCATCTTTCTACTGCGCCGAAACATTCCGTAAGGGGTGAGAGGTCAATTTGGTCAGTCTTGAACGGCATGTAGAGCAGGACATCGTCTGCATATATCATGCATTCAATGTTGAATAAGTGAACGATGTCGCAGACGGGCTGCATGTAGATATTAAACATTAGTGCTGAAAGGGAGGATCCTTGCGGGACACCTTGTTTCTGATGGAATGGTTTGGATGTAGAGGTTTCGGTTCGCACATGCTGCCATCTATCGGCTAGGTATGACTTGCACCAAGTTAGCGCTAAGCCGCCGATGCCCTTCTCTTCGAGCCGTTTCAGGAGGGTTTGGTGACATACTGAGTCAAATGCTGCGGCTATGTCTAGGAATATAAGGGCCACTCCGCGATGGATGTTATCAATTGTGGTGAGTATGTTGTTGAAGAGGATGGTAAGTAGAGTCTCCACACCATGAGCCTCTCTAAAGCCATGTTGGCAGTGGTCAAGAGGTGCAGCGTTGTCGATGTGATGCTGGAGCTGACCTTGGACCTCCTTTTCGATTATCTTGGCCAGCAGTGGAATACTGGCAATTGGTCTGTATGATTCCACTTTCTGGGAGTCGAGCTTGGAGATTTTTAGCAGAGGTCTAATGGATGTGTGTTTGAGACTTAGGGGGAATAAGCCTGAAGAGAATGATGTGTTAAAGAGTTTAGCTATGAAGGGGCTAAACTCTGTCCTTAGTTCTTTTATCCAAAAAGCCGGACAGGGGTCGGTCAGGGCCGTGGTCGTGTTGATTGTAGAGATTAAGTCTGCAATTTGCTTAGTGGAGGGGGTGGTGAAGGTTGTCAGCGTCGCTATGCATGGTGGTCCCTTGGTGTTGGTAAGATCGGTCTTGGTGGTTTGGTGTAATTTTGATTGAAGGAAGTCTGCATAGTCTTGGGCGAGAATCTCTGTTTGCTCCGGTCCTGGTTCCTTCGTTAAGTTTTTGACGAGGGTAAAGCGGTCGTGTGGTTTATTTAGCGATCGCATTAGCGTGTTAGTGTGAGCTTGTCTCATTTTCTCAGATATCGCGGATCGGTGAGTTGCGAGTTGTAGGTTGTAAGCTTCCAAATCTTCGGTTGAGCATGAGCGCCTCCATCGTCTTTCGAGTTTCCTAAGTTTGAGAAGCGAGGTCCGCAGGTCGTTGGAGAACCAGGATGCCAAGGGTCTTTTCCTTGGGTTTTTGTTGTGTACTAAACGTTGCGCGATAGTACTGAGACTGTCGTTCCAGTTGGAGACCAGTCTGTCGGGGTCAGTTGTTGTCAAGGCTAGTAGGGGTTGTGTGTGGTTTATGATGGATTCCTTGTTGAATGGTTGGAAACATTGTGATGGCGGTCTTGTGGCGTTTATCTTACTCTCAGGGGGTTTCATTGGCTTGTTATCCAAAGGAATTTGGAACAGGATTAACTTATGGTCTGACCACGGTACTTCGGTGTAGGTTGGTGAGGAGAAGTTGGCAGTGTTGCAGGTAGATAGTGGGGCAAAGATCAAGTCTAATGTGTTTCCTTTTGTGTGGGTTGGTTCGTTGATTAACTGCTGATAACCTAGGTCTTTGTGCTTCTAGAAATGCAGAGGCTTGGGAGTCTTGTAGCGTTGGCAGGTTAAGGTCTCCTAATATCCAGTTTGGGGCGCGCAAGTGTGGAGTATTGCAGGCTAGCTCAATTATCGTGGCTAGGTCGTCAGAGGATGATGTTGGGGCTCTGTATATTAGATTGATGGAGCAGAGATTATTAGTTATAACTACTATGTCAAGGTTTGTTGAGTTGGTGCTATTGTAGAGGTGGAACTTGAGGTCTGTTTTGGGGAGTATGAGAACTCCTCCTCCTCTTTTGTTGCTTCTATGGCAGCTATGGACTGCAAAGTTGGGAGGTAGAAGGTGGTTAATGAGTACGGAGTCTTCATTTGTTAACCATGTCTCTGTGACCAGAAGCATGTCTAGGTTGTGTCTGGCTATCAGGTCAGTGATGATGGGCCATTTCTTGCGTATTGAACGCGTGTTTATGAGGGCAGCCTTTAAATATGGGGGCTGTAGGACACCTTTTTTTGCAATTGCGTTGTGTTTGATTGCGACGTGAAGCAGGTGCTGATAGGATGGTAGCATATCATCTGGTGCCTTGAGTGGAGGGCTTCTTGACCATCTCCTCCCGCCGCTGTGTAGGATAGGTATGTGTTTGTGAGTGTTGGTTAGAGCCAGAGTGCTGCTAATCAGCTCTAAGAGGAGGTATCCACAAATTATTGCTGTGAAGGTGCGAGCCATTTTGTGGTAGAAATGCCTTTCGTGTATGGGTGCGGGTAGTTGAGCCCTGCTGTGCAGAAAGTTCAGGTGATTTCATAGTTTCAAGGCTGCGAGATCTCCTAAACTTTCTTCATCATGGGGCTCAACAGTGCACAAAGCCAACTGCAGTGAGAGAGGACTACAATGAGCTGTTTTTCAGCAGCTGTCCAGGATGCAGCTCCTCTTCCACCGGTGGTGGATGGAGTCAGAGATGGCTATATGGCTGATTGCAGCTGCAGCTGTTATCTTCTGCTGGTGGGGAATGGGGTCACCACTGGCTGCAGCTTTCCAAAGCATGACATTCTGGGTGCCATGGTATAATTCTTAGGCGCCATGGTGACCTGGCACCCGGGATTTGTCAAGCCCTGCCTTAACCACTTGGCTGAAGTTATTAGGATTTGTAACTAAGAAGAAATTATATCTTACCTGCTAATTGTCTTTCCTGGAGTCCTTCCAGACCAGTGCAAGAATTGCAGATACGCTTGGGTAGTCACCATTTTCCAGCAGCTGAGAACTGAGCATGTCAGAATTCTGAGAACCCAGTAGAAGAGCTCTCCCTCGATCCTCAATATCCAGTCTCCTACTAACAAAGCAGCCTAACCTTCCACCTATGACAATGCTAAACACCAGCGAAGAACAGTCAACCACGTGTCCACTGCACTCCTGTCTTTCTCCTTTCCCTTTTTTTTTTTTTTTGCTTTAGATATAGTTGCAGTGAGCCATGTACACTTTACCGGAAGCCACCCAGCCAGGGTGCCTGTCCCTTCCTGAACAGATCCTGCTCCTGCATAGTGTTGTACCTCTTATTCGAAGCTCACCCTGATAATTCTGGTCTCTGCAAAGGGAGGGCCTTGGACTAGCCTGGAGGGACTCCAGGAAAGAAAATTAGCAGATAAGGTCTAAATTTCTCCTTCCTAATAGTCCCTCCAGGCCAATCCAGGAATTGCAGATACACTTGGGATGTACCAAAACAGTGACTAGACCCTGACGGGACCCTCGAGACCAGTCCTAAGAACCACAGAACCAAACCTAGCATCTTCCATCACTCGCACATCTAGGTGATAATGCTTAGTGAACATATGTAATGACGATCAAGCTGCCGCTCTACAGATCTCTACTGGGGGTACAGATCTCTACTGCCGGCTTCTGCCCAGGACATCACTTGAGAATGAGTCGAGTGAGCTGTGAGCCCCCACAGGCAGACTGCGACCATGATGCTCATACACCTCCGTAATAGTATGCTTCACCCAATGGGCAATCGTGACTTTGGAAGCTGCTTCCCCTGCCCGAGGACATCTGAACAATACAAACAAACAATCTATCCGACTTGCGCAGGGACTCAGTTTTCTGAAGATATTTCTGTAGAATTCTGCACAGATCTAGGAGGTGCAACTGTCTGTCCTCCTCAGAGTCATCTAAGTGCGGAAATGACAGCAACGTAACCGACTGATTCAAATGAAAGCGAGACACGACTTTAGGCAGAAAGGAAGGAACTGGGCGCGAGACCACCTTTTCTCTAGAAAAGTGCAGAAAGGGCTCCTCACAGGACAGAGCCTAAAGCTCCAAACTAGCATGCCGAGCAGAGCACCACCAAAATACCGTCTTCAAGGTGAGATCCTTGAGAGATGCCTTTGCAATCGGCTCAAAAGGTGCTGTCATCCACCCCGACAACACTAAGTTGAGGTCCAAAGGCAGAACCATTGCCCTCCTGAGCGGCCTTAACTGTTGAACCGCCCGTATCACACCACATCTGGGTGCACTGAAAGGGAACATCCTTGAATATGACCTCTGTAACAAGCTGAGGGAACTAAGTGCCAGCCCTTTTTCCAGGCCATGCTGCAGAAAGAGCAAAATGTCCAGTAGCGGACAGTGAAAAGGTTGGAGACCACGTTCCCTACACCAACCTTCGAAAATCCACCACACTCGTACCTACGTCAAGGTGGTGAAGCGCTTTCTGGCCTGCAATATCGTTGCTATGATCGAGGGAGCAAAGCCCCGCTGCATCAAGCATGCCCTTTCAAGAGCCATGCTGTAAGCGAAAACCTCGCTACCTGAGGCATCACGACCGGACCCTGAAGCAGGAGGTTGATCCTGTCGGGGAGCCACCGGGGATGTGAGATCAGGAGCCTTCTGAGATCTGCATACCAGGGTCTTTTCGGCCAATCCGGTGCAAACAGAATTACAGGACCTTTGTGTTCCTCTATCTTCTGCAGTAAATGACCTATTAGTGGCCACGGAGGAAAAACGTATAGCAACCCGTCCAACGGCCAGGGTTGTACCAGATCACCCAGGCCTTCAGACATGGGTTTCCTGCGCCTGCTGAAGAACCTTTGCGTTCGACTATGATGCCATGAGGTCCATGACTGGCTGACCCCAACATTTTGTGAGGTCGTGGAAAACTGCCAGGTTGAGCTCCCACTCGCCTGGATCCAGATGATGCCAGTTGAGGAAATCCGCCTGGACATTCTCTTTGCCTGCCATGTGAACTACCGACAGGGCTACCAAATTCTTCTCCGGCCAGGCCAGAACTGCCAGGCTCTCCTCCAAGAGAGTGGCACTGTCTGTTCTTCCCTGTTGATTGATAAAAGCTACCGTGATTGCATTGTCCGAAAAGACCGGAACTGCTTTCTGCGCAATCCAGGGGTGGAAATGTTGGAGGGCAAAGAACACAGCCCTCATCTCCAGGCGGTTGATGCACCACGAGCTCTCTTCCACAGTCCACCGACTCTGCATTGTGCGAGAGTTGCAATGGGCTCCCCAGCCCAATAGACTGGCATCCGTAGTCACCAGTGTCCAGACCGGAGCTTCCAACGGCACTCCTGCTACGAGGTTGCTGGTCTGTAGTCACCATTGTAACCTGCGCCTTGCCTCTTCTGGACATTCCAGCCGCTGACACATTGATTGAGACTATGGGGCCCAGCGGGACAGCAGGGCGTGCTGCAGAGGATGCATGTGAGCTCTGACCCATGGAACTAGATCCAGAGTTGCCGCCATGGATCCCAACAGCTGCAGATAATACCATGCCGCTGGAACCAGCCTGTTCAAAAATTTGGCAACCTGTCGTATCTTGTGTATGCATTCCTCCGGGAGTGAGACAACGCCTACTGACGTATCGAACTGAGCGCCCAAGTATATTAGGCGCTGAAGTGGCTGAAGCTGGCTTTTGACCAGATTGACCACCCAGCCTAGGATCCGTAAAAGCTCGAGGACCCTGGTCGTCGCCTCGCAGGAGTCCTTTTCGGACTTCACCCTGATGAGCCAGTCATCCAGGAATGGATGCACCAGTATACCTTCCTGACATTGGGCCATCGCCACCATGACCATTACCTTGGTGAAGGTCTGCGGAGCTGTGGCTAGCCCAAAGGGCAAGGCTTGAAACTAGAAGTGCCCCATCGGTACCGCGAACCGCAGATACTGCTGATGTTCGAGCCTGATGGGGATATGTAAGTAAGCTTCAGTGAGGTCTAAGGCCGTGAGGAATTCCCTCTGCCGTACTGCTAATATGACCGATCTTAAGGTCTCCATCCAAAAATGTGGAACGCATAACGCCCGATTCACATGCTTGAGGTCCAGGATAGGGCAAAAAAAACCCTTCTTTTTAGGGACCACAAAATAGATGTATCATCGACCTAATCCGTCCTGGTTTGGGGGTACCCATACTACCACCCCCAACTGCAGCAGGTGACAGAGGGTTTTTTGAACCGCCTCAGCCTTCACGAGTGCCTTGCAGGGCAAACAAACAAAGACTTCGCAAAGCAGTCTTGCAAATTAGAGCGCATACCCCGTCCGAATTATCTCCAGGACCCACTGGTCGGTCGTGAGGGAAACTCAGGCGGCATAAAACTGCTGTAGCCGACCTCCTACCAGCATCACCGCCTGGGTTTGCTTGGCTTCATTGTGGCTTCTTTTTCTGTTCCAGGGAGACGGGGTAGAAACCCCATCCAAACTCCCGAAAGCCCGAAAGGAGGAACCACGTGAGCCAAAGCAGCCTCTCTGATAGCGAGAAAAACGCGCCCCCCGAAAGCACCAAATGTCCTTAGACTGACCTCGCTGAGGAATCCCTGTCTTTGTTCCTTTAGGCCTATCCTCTGGCAAACGATCCCCTTTACCATCTTTCATGTCCTTCAATATCTTTTCCAAGGCTTCCCCAAAGAGCAACTTGCACTTAAAGGGGAGCTTACTCAATCTTAACTTGGAGGAGGCATCTGCTGCCCAATTCCTGAGCCAAAGAAAATGCTGAGCCATGACCACCAAAGCCATGGTCTTAGAAGTTACTCAAACCAGATCGCAATAAGTGTCTGCCATGTAAGCGGCTGCTGACTCAAGCCTGCAACCTTCCTCTGCGACAGGCTCTCCCGACCACCCCTCCCCCCCCCCCCCCCCCCGGTGCCATCCCCTAAATCCACCAGATGGAGGCTCGGGACACATAGGCTCCGCAAATCACCATCTGGAGAGCCAGCGCACTGGAGTCATATGCCTGCTTAAGCAGCGACTCCAATCTCTGGTCCTGCAAGTCCTTGAGGGCCGTCCCACCTTCTATGGGAATAGTGGTCTTCTTGGTGACCGCTGACCCCAAGGCATCCACCTTGGGCATTTGCAAGAAGTTGCTGTCCTCCTGCGGAATGGGATACAGTTTCCCTAAGGCCCGGCTACCTCACAGAGTGGCTTTAGGAAATTCCCACTCTGCCTCAATCATTTGTTTTAATTACCCTGTGCACCGGAAAGCACACTTGCGCTCCTTTGAACCCTTGTAAAAGGCAGATCTTCCAGGGGCTCTTCCGCCAATATTGAGTGCTTTCAAAGAATTAGAAATAAGCGCTGCCAACTCCTCCTTATGGAAAACTCGGAAGACAATGGGATCCTCTCCAGAGAGAATACCAACGTCCTCTCCTTCTGGAGTTGCTTATTTCCCCAAGAGGTCTGAGGATCCCTCACTCAGATCCTCTGAGACTTGTGACTGAGAGGAATCCAGAGCTAGACAAGCCTCAGCATGTCCCCTATGTTGCCTTTAATACTAGAACCTTCGGGAAAGGACTCTTCCCTAGACTGTGACCTCTCCAACTCAAAAAAGCTATGTTTGCTAGGAGATCCCTCCTCCTGGGCCTGCTTTCTCTTTAAACAGTATGCCCTGTTGAGAGAGAGGATGAAGTCCAGAGAAAAACCTCTCAGGCAACTCTGAGGCAGACCACAATGGCGGGGAAGTAACTTTCAGCTGAGCCGGCTATGCTTTCTTCTTCTTCCCACGCTTTGATGCTCTCTCCGGGGAAATAGCTACCGTGGACAAAATGGCCGCAGTTCCCACCAACTCCCTCGCAGCCTCTTCAACTAGACCTCGCTCCACGTCTGCCCTCGAAGCCATGGAAGAGAAGGAGAATGCCACCAATCACTGTAACTGTCGGCCCTGAGAAAAACAGTGCCGACACAAACCAGAAGACATGACGCCACAGCTGCTCCCACACACAGTACACCGCGAAGGCTGTGGCAGCATGCACCGTCCCTGCCATTTCCCTCAATGCCAGCCTCATCAAGAAAAAGGAAGAAACAAGGAGCACAACCAAAGAGCTGGAGGGCCAAGCCTAGCCACGCTGCAGATGGTCGTTTCTCCCGCGCTCTGAGCCGCTATGGCCTGCACTGCTCCACCTAACCTGGATAACAGCCTTGCTTCGAAGACGGCGCACAGCACAATGAGAGCTCCTGGACTCCAATCTCTGTAACTAACAGAGAAAATCGGGACTCCTACACAGAAGAGGGGGAAAGGGACCTGGGGCTCCCAGGTAGTTTAACCCCAAGCAAGGATAGGAAGGCGGGCTCTGTCCCCCCCCCCCCCACCCGCCCCCTTACATCCTTTTTTTTTTTCTTTTTTTTTAATTTTAGCCGGACTGAAGGCTCCTCTGCAACTATCCCAAGTCTTTGAAATACCTGAACTCCGAAACCCCAAGTAACTACCACCAGATGCAAGAGGAGCTCCTTCAGCTGCAGAGAACTGAGAGACTGGATACTGAGGCTTGAGGGGGAGCTCTTCTACTGGATTCTCAGAATTCTGACATGCTCAGTTCTCAGCTGCTGGAGCATATCTGAAATTCCTGGACTGGCCTGGAGGTGCGATTAGGAAGGATCTGACAATTGAAAATTGCTCTCTAGGGCGATTTTAATTCAGATAAGATTTTCTTTACACAGAAAATTCACTTTGTATCAAGCAACACTACATCTTCTAACACACTCTTACTATGCAACCATAAAAACCCTACCTCCCCCCCAACAAGAGCAGAGCAGAACTAGGACATTTCTCCATAGAATTCACCATACAAAAAATATTCTGATTCTCGCGTCATCTGAGTAACAGCAACATAAATCACTCCATACACATATAGCAAACCTGCCATAATATAGTAGCAGATTCCAATGATGCAAATTGAAAGGCAGCACTATAAATATTACATTGGGCCCTAGGACACCAATACACCTACTGTAAAACACAACAAGCAGGACAGCTACAGATTTCAACACAGAAACTACGTACTAAGAATACTGCACTTCTGTCACAGAGCTCTTTACAGATTTGGAAACATGCTTGAAACACCAGCGAGTCTTACCATTATCCTTCAGCGGCCGTTTTTCCACTTTACTATCTTCTGTTCTCTTACCAGCGTAGGTGCTGTCCATTTTTCGTTTCTCCTCTCAACTCCTGTCTTTTTCCATTCCCTCTCAATATCTATCTCTGACATAATGATCTTAACCTTTTAGCCCTTCCCTCCATTTTTCTCTTTTCCATCTCTTTTTCCACTCAGATTTTACCCTCTTCTCTCATCTTCCAGTCCTTAGTCTCCTTTTTAATTTTCACCTATCTTCCATCTTCTTCTCTTACCTACCCTGCTCATCTCCCCTAGCACTGCCATTTACCCTGTCTCACTCCTTCTCCCGCCTTTTTTTTTTTTTATCTTTCACCCACTCATTACCACATTTCTACCTTCTGAATTCCTCATCCTCATTGCCTTGACAAATTCACATGGTCTCTCGCACATGGTAACGCCAAATCCAGCATATCACTCTCTCTCCCTCCCTCCCCCCCCCACCTTTGTAGGCCAGCATCTACTCCCCTCTTTCTCTCTCTCCCCATCTGCCACCCCTGTAGGCCAGTATCTCCTCCCACCCTTGTAGCTAGCATCTCTCCCCCCCACACACACTCTCTCTCTGCTCCTACCTTTGTAGGCCAGCATCTCCCTCCCCTCTCTTTCCTCCACCCTTGTAGACCAACATTTCCCTGTCCTATTTCCCCTCCCCCTCTGTAGTTCAGTAACTCCTCTCTTCCTCCTTCCATCTCATGGTGCAACATCACCCCTTTCCTTCCTCCACCCCCAATAGGGTGGTATTTCCTTTCTTTTCCTCCCCACCCCAACAATACAGCCTTTTTCTTCTCCTGTGTATCAGGAGATGCAGTCACACAAGCAGCAGCAATTTGTTTTAAACTACCTCCCTCCTCTGGTCACAGCAGCACGGGTCACTTCTTATGGATTTCAGTTCTGGTACACTCTACACACTAGAAGTGAAATCATATTAAGAACCACTTGCTCCTGTGACTCAGGGAAGGTACACATCTTAGAATGCATTACAATGCATTAAGGAGGGGCTTGGAAAGAATTACATAAGGACCATATGGTATGCAGACTCTAACAAGCTGAGCTCCCTCCTGACACCCCACTAAAATCAGTATACCAGCAAGAATATAAACTGGGTCACAGAATAAATGGCAGTGCCTGCAAGTGGAATGCACCCAGTATGTGAGCCAGGCAGTTTGGACAGAGAGCACTGAGTGATGACCAGTAAGTTCAAAAAGTCACAGCAGGAAAAACACAGAAGGGCCAAATGTAAGATTTATTTTATTTATTTAGGTGGTTTTCTATATTACCTTTCAGGATGTCAAGACGGTTTACAAGGAACAAGTTCAACAGAGGCATACATAGAACATTTGCAAAAACCTGAGCAAAACATTGAGCCTACTAAATGGAAAATGCTGGGGGTATCGGGAAGAACTCACTCGTTATTCACAAATGACCTAGAAATGGGAATATGTTAAAAAGCAGCATACCCAGCACAGATCCCTGGGGTATTCCACTATTCACCTTTCTCCATTGGGAAAATTGGCCATTTAGCCCTACCCTCTGATTTCTAGCTTTTAACCAGTTCCTGTTAACTCCGCCTACTGGACCACCTCCCATCAGATGACGTTGGCTTCCTGCTTGTTATATCTCAGCATAAAACTCACGGCATTTGTGCCAGAGAAGCATGCTGAAGGAGCAGGTCCTACTCCTTGGGCGAGCTCTTTGGGGCATCTCCTGGGCAATGTTCCTGCAAATACTCTTTCCAAGCGCTGTCTTGTTCTACCTATTCTCTCTTCAGCCCTCAATCGCTGTGTTAAGCGCTAGTCTCCAGCTGGCTGCATGACCATTATCCCAGTTCTTTGGAGCTCTCTGTTCCCTTACCACCAGGGCCCTTCCAGTTGTCACCTTCACACTGTCTTCTACTTCTTCTGCTCATCCTGCTCCCCACATGCTTCACACTAGGGGCCTTAGAATCACCTTACTGAACTGTAGGTCCCTCAAATCCAAGATAGATTTTATCTTAGATGTTATCCAGCTCCACAGCCTAGACATCCTCTGTCTGACAAAACATGGCTGAAGGATGGAGATGAACCATACCTACTCCGCTGTTTACCCCCAGGCTATTCTGCCCTCTAGGCTCCTCACCTCTCACATGCTGAGGGTAGGGTGGTTGTTCTCTTCCAAAACTCTCTCTCCCTCACCGAATTCCCTGAAGATCTCTAGAATGGGCTTGTAAAGCTTACTGTCAAGGTGGTCACCCCTCAATCTTTCCACCTACTGCTCTTATATTGTGCCCCTTCTCTGCATGGCACCCAGTGGGATACCATTCACAAAACCCCTTTGGACCTAACAGTAGGCCTTCCTAAACTTCTTATACTTGGTGATTTTAAAATTCACTTTGACACCCCCGCTAAGCCCTGCAACCACACCTTCATCCAGTTCCTTGATGATCATGGATTCCTCCAGCACGTCTCTGGCTCAATACATGTAGTGGGCCACACCCTTGACCTGATCCTGACATAGCACAACCTTCTTCCTCAGCCTGTGAATCTTACATCACATCCTCTTCACTGGATGGACCTGACTGCATTTTAGTTGCCTAAGCCTGCTAGAGCTCCAATCAGTTCCCCAACTGCTCCCAACTGGTTCGCCCCCCACTCACTGGCATCTCACTCCTGATACTCTGGCTTGCTTTTCCGCAGCAGATAGTTTCTTCCCTCCTCAGTCTTCCTCCCTTTTCTTAAGCCATCAAAGTAGACCTCTGGGTCTCCACCCTTGCCCAACAATTAGACCTCACTGCATCAAAAGCCCAGGCTCCTCGTGCTACTCATTGGTCGGCTCCCTGGTACCACCCCTGCCTTCACCTTCTGAAAAGGCAACTTAGAGTTGCTGAAAGATCCTGGCGGAAATCGAGGGACTCAGCTTTTCTCCTTATTTTCAAGGAGCATCACCACCACTATAGGGCTCAAATCCTGAAGGTCAAAAAAGCTCACATCTCATCCTCATAAACGCCTTCACTCGTAATTCCAGAGTAGTTTACATAAGAACATAAGATATGCCATACTGGGTCAGACCAAGGTCCATCAAGCCCAGTATCCTGTTTCCAACAGTGGCCAATCTAGGTCGTACGTACCTAGCCGTTTCCCCAAAAGACACAGGTTCCGCAATGCTTGTACTGGGTCAAGCACTGATATCCTGGGTCCCTTCTTAATAATGGTTTATGGACCTTTCCTCCAGGAACTTGTCCAAACCTTTTTTAAACCCAGCTACACTAACAGCCTTTACTACATCCTCAGGTAACAAATTCCAGAGTTTGATTACACGTTGAGTGAAAAAATATTTTCTTTTATTAGTCTTAAATAGTTTACCCTGTAGCTTTATTGCATGTCCCCTAGTCTTTCTATATTCTGATAACGTAAACAATCGATCTACGTTTACCCGTTCCACTCCATTCATTAATTTATAGACTTCTATGATATCTCCCCTCAGCCGTCTCTTTTCCAGGTTAAAGAGCCCTAACCTTTTTAGTTTTTCTTCATAGGAGTATCCTTCCATCCCCTTAACCATTTTGGTGGCTCTTCTCTGAACCTTTTCTAATAACGCTATATCCTTTTTAAGATATGGCGACCAGAATTGCACACAATATTCAAGGTGTGGTCTCATCATGGAACGGTACAGAGGCATTATAATATCTTTTGTTTTATTTTCCATTCTTTTCCTTATAATACCTAGCATTCTATTTGCTCTCCTGGCCGCCGCTGCACACTGGGCCGAGGATTTTAACATGTTATCCACAATGACGCCTAAATCTTTTTCCTGGGTGGTGGTTCCTAATGTGGAACCTTGCATCGTGTAACCATAGTTTGGGTTGTTCTTCCCTAGGTGCATAACTTTGCACTTGTCCACATTAAATTTCATCTGCCTTTTTGATGCCCAGTCTTCCAATTTATCAAGATCCTCTTGCAATTTTCCACAATCCTCTTGGGTTTTAACAACTTTAAATAGTTTTGTGTCATCTGCAAATTTGATAACCTCACTCGTTATTCCACTTTCCAGGTCATTTATGAATATGTCAAAAAGCAGCGGACCCAGCACAGATCCCTAGGGTACACCACTATTCACCTTTCTCCATTGGGAAAATTGGCCATTTAGCCCACCCCTCTGCTTTCTCCATTGCCACCCGCCTTTCTACCCTCAACACCTCTTCTCATGCTCTCCCTATGAATGGCTGCCTTCTTTGCCTCTAAGATTTCTGCAGCTCGACTTGGTTTACCAGTTCCATTGACATTCATCCCTCCGCTCCCCCTGACTCCACTGGACCTGAACTTAGGCACACCTGGAAGAAAATTTACCACAGTCAGTCTCACAGCTGTAACTAAATTGGTCTCATCCACCAGAAAATCTACATGTGCGTTAGACCGCCATCCCATCAACCTGGCTGACTGACAACTCAGTGGGCCTTATCCTCATTATCCACTCCATGGTACATACTAGCCTTGTATTCAGCCAGGTTCCCTGGGCCTGGAAAAAGGCAATGGTTCGCCCCCACCTAAAAGGTCCTGAACTGGACCCAAGATACTATTGACCCATTTCCAACCTACAATTCACCTCTAGTCATAGAGTGCTTGATTCTCTCTCAGAGAACTATATTAGCACTTCATCTCCACCAAATCGGGCTTCCACTCGTTCTATAATACAGAGACCATTGTAACCACTGTCATCAACGACCTCCACTGCATTCTTTTTTTTTTTCTTTTTTTTTAAATTTATCAAGCATTTCCAATTATAGAAAAAGGAACAAACAAGGAAAATGAAGGTAAATCAAATATAAAATGGAAAATAAATATACAAACAGATTCATCAAGTCCACATCATTAGGGGAAAATTAGGAAGAGCCCCAAAAAACAAATAAAAAAATTCATCATCCTTCTCCAGAAATACGTATAAAGTACCCAGTTTATCCTAACCAGTCTAGCACAAAAGAAAAAAGGTCAGCCATTTTTATTTTAAAAAAAAATCTTCAAATTGAGATGGATCAAAAAAGTGTAGGATATACTTTGCAGGGAAATAAGGCATTTACAAGAGAATTTTAAGAAATAAAATCAGCTCATAGTGCCAAAACACCCTGTTTTAGCACTAGAAAAGTTTCACGCCTTAATTGAGTGGAACAAGCAATATCGGGAAAAATAATTTTTTTGCCACAATACAGCTCATTCTGTTTTTGAAAAAAAAAAACCTTCAAAATCAAATTCTTATCCACCTATGATATACAAGATATTAGTAAAATAACCTGTGTAGATTTAGTCTTTTAAAGATTCAAGAAAGGCTGACAGATCTAAGCTATCCGAAGGAACTAATTGATCCAATTGATCCACATTCTCTCCCCCTCAAGATCAGGTAATTGGACCTTAATATCCCTAGGCAGATAAAACCATTTGCCTAGAAGGTCTCAGCTGACAGAAAGGACAAAACCTCTTTAAGATATTTTTTAAACAAAATCGGAGGGGGGGGGGAGAGACAGAAAACACGTAGAGGGAAAAAATAAACTTCGTTCTGGAGGCATTTTCCAAAGCCCTCATACGGCAATAAATTACTAGACCATCATTAACAGAAGACGCTGAAACTGCTTGCAACATGGAGAGCGGACTATCAACCTTAATAGAGCAAGATTCAAGGCCATTAAATGATCATCATATTGGGTAAACTTTGTAACTGACTCTACAGTAAATATTGAAAAAACTGTTGAAGAGAGCCCAAAAGTGAGGCCTCAAGTCAGGAAATAAGATTCCACAAATGTTTCAAAGAAACATCTCATTCTGGCCATAGCTGAGGCAACTAAAAAACAGATGCCTCAGATGAAGTCCCACTTACAGGAAACACCACCAACTTAGGTATATGAACCCTTTCTTTTTTCTGAACTGTAGCAATTGGTAAAATAGTGAGTCCTACAGCATCTATGGAGAGGGATGACTTCTCTTTCTCCACTGGGGAAGCAGAACTAACCGAGAGAGGAAACGTCCATCTTCTAACCCAACATTAAGTGTCTATCCATAGGGCCAATTACTTTAACAGTTTTAGAAGGATTTATTGTACTCAAGGAAGTCAACTTCTTCTTAAGCTTCCCCATACCAAGAGGACACCAGTCAACTCCTCGATCCCCCTCAGTGCTCCAAAGGGGCAGGACCCCTTCAGATACACCATGGGAACATGCCCATGGTTCATGTCCTATGGCAGGGGCCTGGATTTTATGGGCCCCCTGGTGCAGTCATCATCAATGTCTGAACGTCCGCATGTCCTCCGGAGCAGGTGAGAAGAATCAGGCAGGAAACCCTCCCCACTGCATTCTTGATCAGAGATCTTTTGTATTAACCATCTCACTTGACCTCACTGCTGCATTTGACTTGGTGGACCATAACACCTTCTCTCACAACTATTCAACATCGGCTTCCAAGACACTGTTCTTTCCTGGTTCTACTCCTTTCAATCCATCAGGACATACCAGGCCATTCCACATTGGGCCCCTACTCCCTTCCCTGCGAGGTCTCGCAAGGCTCAGCTTTATCACCTATTCTGTTTAACATCTTCCTCAGCCCCCTAGCTAACCTAATACATTCCTTGGTATCCTATTCTATATATTCGCTAACGATATCCTTCTCATTGTCCATATCGAGAGTTCTCTCCCAGATCTTTCTGCAATTATCTCCTCCTGGCTCTATATAAATGCCTTGAAACTCAACCCATCCAAAAACCTCTGCCATATGGATCACCGGTTCAAGCACAACTCAATCCCTGGCCTTGTCTCTTGATTCTGCCCCCATTGCCCTACACTCTACCTTTAAGTATCTGGGTGTCTATACTGATTCAGAACTCTTCTTCGCATCACACATCAGTCACCTCACTAGGTCAACTTTCATTGCCTTGCGCAGATTTCATGTGTTGCACCCTTTACTTGATCCTGCTGCATAAATGTCTATCCTCCTCAGCACTGTAACGGCATGTCTCGATTATTGTATCATCAATTGAAGAGGCTTCAATCAATCCAAAACACTGTCATCCCTACACTAGCACATGTCAAGAAATACGACGGCTCCACTTTTCTTCCACTACCACTAGCTTCCGCTTCCTCAGCGTATGAGGTATAAGACCCTGCCCTTGACTCATAAGAC
Source organism: Ichthyophis bannanicus (assembly GCA_033557465.1). Taxonomy (NCBI): domain Eukaryota; kingdom Metazoa; phylum Chordata; class Amphibia; order Gymnophiona; family Ichthyophiidae; genus Ichthyophis; species Ichthyophis bannanicus. The sequence goes on along the minus strand of CM066034.1, from coordinate 516,994,696 downwards.
CCTGCATAATAAAGCTCCCCAGTATCTTTCTTCCCTCACTATTCCTTATATGCCCCCACCCCCATTGCCTACACTCTCTCCATGACAACAGACTTGAGAAGCTCTCACCAGCCCGGGCCAAATATGAATCCACCAGACGATCAGCCTTCTTCTTTGTGACCCTGGCCCTTTGGAATTGCCTGGCTTCTCGTGTCCCTCTCGAGCTCTCCTTTCCCAAGTTTAAATCCTTCCTGAAAACTTATTTCAGTTAGGAGCACTACAAGTCCTTCATTACAGATATATGTTTCTCTGTCTGTCCTACTGTCATTCTCTTCTCTGTCTCCTTTCTCCTATACTATGTTGGAGTTCCTGTCCGATTTCCCAATATTTAATTGAGACTGTAAACCACCCTGTATGCCCCACAAAGGTGGTATATCAAGAACCAATAAACGATAAATGATTAAGGAATTTATTAAAGCTATTTTGATCTACCAAGAAGGTTGACATATTTTATGTTTCCTTTCTATTTTCTTTTTGACAGAAGAAACATTTTTCTTTATTTGGTTTGCCTTGCACAATGTGACCTCAACTTTGTGGCTCTTTGCCTAAGGGAACTGAAAATGGAGAGCCATTTAGAGAGCAAAGGAGAAGAGATTATGCTGCTAAACTTAGATATCTTTTTAGAAATGCTGTTAACAGCTTACTACCCAAAAGGATCACTTTAGAATACAAATTAGATGCCTGGTTGTTACTTTCTTTTAAAGGGACTTGGTACAATTTTGACACTAACAAACAATTAGGATCAGTTCAAAACGAACAGTGAAGAACGGTTAAAAGGAAATAATGATGTTGCATGGATAGGGTCCTTCATTATCAGTCTAAAATGATTTTCACTCTAATTTTAGGCCGCCTAAAGTAGCAGTTCCAACTGGTGTGCAGTGACCAGCACACGTGTGCTGGTCTATCAGCAGAGAGAAGTAATAGTAGTAGTAGCAGTAGTATAGAAGTAGTAGCAGTAGTATGTTGCAGCTTCAAAAGGAGGGGTGAAATTAGACCTTCTCTACTAATTGTCTTTCCCCGAGTCCTCCCAGGGCAGTCCAGTTATGCCTGGGTAGTCGCCATCCACCAGCAGCTGAGAATGGAGCATGTCAGGATTCTGAAATCCCAGTAGAAGAGCTCCTCCATGAGCCTCTACCTCCAAACACCTACTGACAAAGCAGCCTGCACCTCAACCAGATCAATGATGGCCAAAGGGCCCTCTCTATCTCAAAAGAGAGAGAAAGCACAGTTACTTACCTGTAACAGGTGATCTCTGCGAACAGCAGGAATAAGTCTTCACATATGGGTACTTAGGTACCGACGGAGCCTGCGCGGGAATGCTCCCCAGCTTCCCAAAAAGGAAAGCTTTTGGGAGCATCTCACTGCGCCTGCGCGCTTGTCTTCCCGCCTTTCCTGACCATATCTCCACAGTTCGAGTTTAAAGCTGAGACAATAGAGAGAGAGAGAGGAAAGGAAAGACAGAAAAGAGGTACAACTCCTAGGGGAGGTGGGAGGGTTGTGAAGACTTATTCCTGCTGTTCCCAGAGATCACCTGTTACAGGTAAGTAACTGTGCTATCTCCAGGAACAAGCAGGAATGAGTCTTCACATATGGGGACTCCCTAGCTAAGATGCCCGGGAGATCCCCAAGGATATGAGACCCTGGGAAGGGTCCTACGTCCTCCTATGGATCTCAGGCATCAATCCTGGGAAGGAGGGTAGGAGTTGTTTAAGAATGGAACAGGTGTTTGAGGACAGCCTGATCAAACAAGGCATCCCGGCGGGAGTCCTTGTCCAAGCAGTAATGGGCTGTGAAGGTATGAACCGAGGCCCAGGTGGCTGCTCGACAGATCTGGTCGATGGACACAGAGTTTAGATGAGCCATAGAAGTTGCCATGGCCTTCACATTATGAGCTGTGACATGGCTCTCCAGAGTAAGGTTCTTACTCTGGTAGGCGAAAGAAATACACTGAGCAATCCAATTGGACAGTGTTCTCTTAGAGACTGGAAGTCCCAAATGAGAAGGATCAAAAGCAACAAAAAGCTAGGAAGACTTTCTATGTTGCTGAGTGCTTTGTAAGTAAAAAGCAAGAGCTCTTTTACAATCCAGAGTGTGAAGGCTCTTCTCTGCACTGGATGCATGAGGAGCTGGAAAAAAGACAGGTAAATATATCTCCTGATTAAGATGGAAAGGTGAGACCACTTTAGGCATAAAGTGTGGATTTGTCCTAAGGACCACCTTGTCATGATGGAACCTTGTATAAGGTGGATTAGCCACTAAGGCCTGCAGTTCACTGATGCGGCGAGCTGAAGTGACTGCAATGAGGAAAATAACCTTCCAGGAAAGAAATTTCAAGGAGGTAGTGGCTAAAGGTTCAAAAGGTGGCTTCATAAGCTGACCAAGAACCAAATTTAAGTCCCATGCCACCGGAGGAGGCCGAATGGGAGGTTTAGTTAAAGTTAGGCCTCTCATGAATCTTGCAATGAGAGGATGAGAGGAAATAGGTTGTCCATTGATGGGCTTAAGGGATGCTGCAATAGCACTCAAATGGACTCTTACTGAATTCGTCTTAAGTCCTGCATTGGAAAAATGCAGGAGATAGTCTAAGAGAGAATTTAAAGGTAGTGCTAGAGGGTCAAGACCCTTTTCAGCACACCAAAGGGAAAATCTTTTCCATTTAAAAGCATAGGAACGCCTGGTGGAAGGTTTTCTGGAAGCATGGAGAATATCCTTCACTTGCTGAGAAAGATTCAAGCCTTGAAGGTCTAGGCCTTCAGTAACCAAGCTCTGAGGTGAAGGGACTTGGGGTTTGGGAGCCACAAAGTCCCCTCCTCCTGAGACAGAAGGTCTGGAGCAGCTCCCAAGTCCAGAGAGGGGGCTTGAGAGAGATGCAGAAGTAGAGGGTACCACACTTGGCGTGGCCAGCGTGGAGCTATGAGGATCATAGATCCTTGATCCCTCAGGAGTTTGAACAGAGTCTTGGGAATCAAGGGAATGGGTGGAAAGGCATACAGGAAGCCCTGACCCCAATGAAGGAGGAAGGCATCCTTGGCCTGAACTCCCTGACACGGAATTCTGGAACAGAACCGGGGAAGTTTGGCATTCTACGGACTTGCAAAGAGGTCTATGTCCGGGGTTCCCCATTCTTGGAAGATTCTGAGTACCTGATCCATGTGCAGGGACCATTCGTGTGGAAGCAGAACTCGACTGAGTCTGTCCGCCCAAGAGTTTTGGACTCCTGGGAGGTATACTGCCAGGAGATGGATTTGATGCTCTCTGGCGAAGGCCCACAATCTTAGAGCTTCGTTCAAAGCGACAGAGAGCCAGTTCCTCCTTGCTTGTTTATGTAAAACATGGCTACTTGATTGTCCGTATGAATGAGGACTGTCTTGTAGCTGAGGAGGGTATGGAAGACCTTGAGAGCTAGAAAAACTGCTCGAAGCTCCAAGTGGTTGATATGAAGAGAGGTCTCCTGAGGGGACCAAGTGCCTTGAGTGGAGAGGTGCTGTAGATGAGCTCCCCAACCTGTTTGGGAGGAATCTGTTGTGAGGGTTGCTTGGGGCAACAACTGTTGGAAGGGGTACCCCAGCAACAGATTTTGAGTGGACATCCACCATTGGAGAGACCAAAAGAGACGTTTGGAGGTTGCTATTTGGTCTGAGAGAGCTCCTGATGCCTGAGTCCACTGGGTGGACAAGGTCCATTGAGCTGCTCTCATGTGTAGGCGAGCATAGGGTACCACATGTACTGTGGAAGCCATGTGGCCTAGCAGTTGTAGCATCTCCCGCGCAGTTAAGTGGCTCCTTGACTGAATCTGGGAGGCTAACTGCACTAGACGTTGGCAACGGGCATGAGGAAGATAGGCCGTTGCAGTGGTGGTAACCAACTAGGCCCCTATGAATTCTAGGGAATGAGTAGGGGTAAGCTGAGACTTTGGGAGGTTTACCACAAGTCCCAGATACTGCAGAAAGCGCCTTGTGCGGTCCAGGGAAATCTGGACCTCTGACTGAGATGGAGCTCAGATGAGCCAGTCGTCCAGGTATGGGAAGACAAATATTCCCAGAGTGCGTAGAAATGCAGCAACTACTGCCATGCATTTGGTGAACACTCTTGGGGCAGAGGCCAGACCGAAAGGAAGCACTCTGTATTGGTAATGTTTTCCTTGGAAAAGAAAATGTAGGAATCTTCTGTGAGATGGATGGATGAGGACATGGGTGTACGCATCCTTGAGATCTAGAGAACAAAGCCAATCCTGACTTTGAAGGTATGGAAGGAGAGTGCCCAGAGAAAGCATCTTGAACTTCTCCTTGCATAGAAATTTGTTCAATTCTCTGAGATCTAGAATGGGTCTGTATCCCCCTGTCTTCTTTGGAATGAGAAAATAGGGCGAGTAGAACCCTGACCCTTGTTGAAGAAGAGGAACTTCTTCTATTGCCCCTTGGGCAAGAAGGGTAGTTATCTCCTGACCTAGAAGGTCGAGAAGAGATGTGGGAGAATTGAAGTGTCTCACCATGGTGTGGGGAGGAAGGTCTGAGAAATGAAGCTTGTAGCCCTCTCTTATGATGGAGAGGGTCCACTGCTCTGATGTGATTTGCTCCCATCTGGGAGCAAAAAGAGCTAACCTTCCTGGAATGGTGAGAGGTTCTGGCTGTTTCAAAGCCAGAAAGGCTAAGTTCTCTAGCATCAAGTCAAAAACCCTGAGGGGGTTGGGACTGCTGAGTTGCAGCAGGCCCTGCAGACTTAGTCCTGGTCTGCTTAGGTTGCTGACGCTTAGTGGTAAAGCGACCTGTAGAAGATTGTTGGCCGAAGTGGAAGGGAATCTGCCCTTCTTGAAAAAAGACTTTTTAAAAGTCTTTTTCTTGGCAGGAATGGAGGTTGACTTTGAAAGTCTATCCAGAGCAGAGTTCTCTGCCTCCATTTGAGTGGCTTTAATTTGCCACTCCTTGCCAAATAGATTTTCACCTGTACAGGGTAGATTCCCTAAGCCATCTTGAACCCAGGGTTCTAAATCAGAAGCCTGGAGCCAAGCAATTCTGCGAGCAGCTATGGCAATGCCTGAGGCTCTGCTGGCACCTTCAAAGGAGTCAAAGGCTGCCCTGTTGGAAAACTTTGAAATGTCTTGAGTATGCTTAAGCCAAAGAAGAAATTCCTCCCTTTTATCCTCTGGAAGAAAAGGGAGGAAAGTGTGCAGCTTCTCTGCAACTTCTTTTAGAAACATACCCATGTAAAGACTATATGAGTTGATTCTGGCAATAAGCAAACTAGCTTGGAAGATTTTCCTACCAAAAGCATCCAAGGTTCTGCATTCTCTTCCTGGAGGAGCAGAAGAGTGTCTCTTTGTACACTTTATCCTCTTCATAGCTGACTGCACCACAATGGAATGGTGAGGAAGCTGAGTTTTTTGAAAGCCAGGACAGGGAGGGACACGATACATAGTGTCCAATCTGTGAGAATGAGGAGAGAGAGTGAGAGGAGTCTCCCATAAATCAATCATGTCTTCATAAAGAATCTCGTGAATTGGTAAGGTGACTGCCTCTCTAGGAGCCTTAGAGTATCCTAAAATATCTAATTTTTTTGCTCTAGGCTCTGATTCAGAGGTTACTGAAATAGAAAGTCCTTTAGCTACTTCTCTCATGAAGTCTTGAAAGGACAAATCTTCTGGAGGAGACATTCTTCTTTTTGGAGAAGAAGGCTCCTCAGGAAGGGCTATGGATACTTCAGGAGATTCATCCTATGAATCAGAATCACCAGAGGAATCGAAGTACCGTCTGTCAGGGTGCTCTTCCAACGCTCGGTACGCGTATCGAGCGGTATCGACATCGGGCGTTCTCGGAACCGGATCAGTACCGAGAAATAGCCCTGGACAAGGAACCGCTGCCGGTATCCTGGTCGATGTCGATGCAGTCGGTACCGGTATCGGCGCTGGTGCCGGTACCGGAGCCAATACAGACAACGGAGCTCGTTGCGGTACCGTCGGCGTCGCAGCTTCAATGAAGGCTGTAATAGCCCGCTGCATGGACAGAACATTCTGATCCATGGACGTCATGAATGCCTGGAGTTCGGTACCGGGAGATTGTGCCGGTACCCCAGAGCATTCTAACAGGTGATCGGTCGAGGCCGTGCCATCGATGTCAACCTGTAACCCCACAGGAGGAGCTTTGGAAGCCGGAGCTTCCCGCCGGGGTTGTTTGGCTGGGGCAGGATCCTCGAGGGTAAGCCCGGAGGCATCTCGATGCTTAGAGGGAGATCTACCCTTCGAGGACCTGCTAGACTTATGTTTGGTTACCTGAGATCCATCAGGAGAAGAAGACCGGGAAGAGGTTGATGCTACCGACGCTGCATCAGCAGGAAACAGCACATGGAGCTTAGCTGCTCGGTTTTGTAAACCCCGTTTGGACATTACAGAGCAGGACGGACAATCCGGAATGGAGTGTTCAGGATCCAAACATTTAAGGCACCATTCATGGGTATCTGTAACAGAAATAGTACCGCTAACACTTAGTGCATTTCTTAAACCCGGAGGCTGGTTTTTCCATGAGGGAAATATTTTCTTGGGCCCTGAGGCCTAGAAGAAAGATTACACTAAGTGAGGAAAAATAGATATATATATATTATTATTATTTTTTTAGAGAAGAAAGTAAAGACCGGCGGTACCGGTTCGGAGTCGGGGAAGGCAGACACGCGACCAAAGAAAAAAAATAAAATAAAGAACTTCTTCAGCAGTGACAGGGCTCGACCTGCTGGCTCTGCGGCAAAGAAGAACTGAGGAGAGCTGGTCAGGAAAGGCGGGAAGGCAGCGTGCAGGCGCAGTGGGATGCTCCCAAAAGCTTTCCTTTTTGGGAAGCTGGGGAGCATTCCCGCGCAGGCTCCGTCGGTACAGACGTACCCATATGTGAAGACTCATTCCTGCTTGTTCCTGGAGATCAAAAAAATGCCTGGTCCCAAAACCACAAGGAGAAAAAACAATTCTCTTGCTCCCTTTCGTTTTTATTCATTTATTTTTTTGTTGTTGTTTTTTTGGTTTTTTTTTTAATTATTATTGCTGAAAGTATGTAAGGTAAGGATGAGACGTGCACAGAGGGCCTGGCCTGCCTTGCCAGGACGTCTACCCCCAGAGAGGACAGACTTACTTTGTAGTGCTGTACTTCTTTGTATAAGTCCTCACCTATCACCCGTGGAGTCATCCTGCTAGGCTCACTGCCAAAACGTGACTGCTGATGAATTGAAACATCCGGACTGGCCTGGAGGGACCTCAAGGAAAGACAATAAGCAGGTAAGGTCTAATTTTGCCTTCATAAATCATCCCTCCCAACCAGTCCAGCTATTCTTGGGATGTACAAAAGCAGTGATTAAATATGGGAGGGATCCGCGAGACCAGCCTGAAGAACCTCAGAACCAAATCTGGTGTCCCCCACGGCCTGCAGATCAAGACGATAATATCTGGTAAAAGTATGAAGCGACAACCAAGTTGCTGCCCTGCAAATGTCCACTGCGGGAACGAGGCCGGACTCCACGCTGGACACAGCGTGCAATCAGGTAGAATGAGCTCTGAGCTCCAATGGGGGGGGACTCTACCTGTTGAATAAAGTAAGCCATAAGCGCCGCTTAAGCGGCTCGTGGTAATTGACGTTTTGAAAGCAGCCTCCCCAATACGGGGACCTCCAAACAATCTATCCGATTTCCGCAGTAACTCCACCCTCTTAAGGTATCTCTGCAGAAGTCTACACAGATCCAGCAGATGTAGCTGACGATCCTCCTCGGAATCCCCGAGCATAGGGAAGGCCGGCGAAGAGACTGTTTGGTTCAGATGAAAACGAGAAACCACCTTTGGGAGAAAGGAAGAGACTGGTCTCGAGACCACTTTTTCCTGGGAAATGAGCAGGAATGGCTCCCTGCAGGACAGGGCCTGAAGTTCTGAGATTCACCGTGCATAACAAAGCGCCGCTAAAAACACTGTCTTCAAGGTAAGATCTCTGAGGGATGCCTGCATGATGGGTTCGAACAGCACCATATTAAGGTCCCAAGCCAAGACCACCGGCTGCAAGGGAGGTGAAACCTGCTTCACCACTTTGAGGAAATGCGCCACATCCAGATGGGCGGCCAGAAAGCATGCCTGAATTCGACCTCTATAAACAGGAGATGGCCGCTACCTGTATCTTAAGGGAATTGAGAGTCAACCCTTTGTCCAGGCCATGTTGCAGAAATATCAAAATCTCAGGGAGAGCACAATCCAAGGGGCGAATGCTTCACTCCTCGTACCGGCCCTTGAAGTCAAACTCTCATGTAGGCCATGGTGGTGGAATGCTTTCTGGACTGTAACACAGTAGCTATGACTGCTAGCGCATTGGCCCGCTGCATCAGCTGCGTCCTTTCAAGGGCCATGCTGTAAGCAAGAACCAACTCACCTGCGACATCAGCACTGGGTCCTGGGACAGTAGATTGATCCTGTCGGGAAGCCTCCAGGGCTGATCTATCAGTAGTCTTTGGAAATCTGTATACCAGGGTCGCCGAGGCCAATCCAGTGCAATGAGAATCACCAGACTACTGTGAGTTTCTATCCTCTGTAACAGGTGCTCGATCAACAGCCATGGCGGAAACACATACAGGAGCCCTTTCCGACAGCCAAACTTGAGCAAGAGCATCAAGACCTTTGGACATGTGCTCTCTGCTTCTGCTGAAGAACCGGGTTGACTTGTCGTAGTTCTGCATTGCCATGAGATCCATGAACAGTTGCCCCCAATGCATGGTGATGTCGTGTTCAACTCCCATTTGCCTGGATCCAAACTGTGTTAATTGAGAAAGTCCGCTTGGACATTATCCTTGCTGCAACATGTGCTGCCCAGACAGCTGACAAGTTTATCTCTGCCCAAGCCATGATGGACTGACTCTCCTCCAACAGAGACACGCTTCCCGTGGCCCCCTGCCGGTAGATGTACACCACTGTGGTCGTGTTGTCGGAGCACACTCACCTTCCGTGCAATCCACGGGCAGAGGTTCTGCAGGGTCAGGAACACCACCCGCATTTCCAAGTGATTGATGGACCATAAGCTCTCCTTCTGAGTCCAATGCACCTGCGTTACCCATGACAGACAATGAGCTCCCCATCCAGCGAGTCTGGCATCCATTGTAACCAGGATCTATTGTGGAAGCTCCAACGGCACTCCCAATGTGAGGTGAGCGGCCTGCGGCCACCACCATAGACTGTTCCTTGTGTCCTCCACACACTCCAACCTCTGAGTCAAGGGCTGGACCTGCAGGGACCAGCTAGAGAGCAGCGCATACTGCAATGGCCTCATGTGAGCTCAGAGCCAGGGTACCAGATCCAGGCCGCCAGCATGGAACACAAAAGCTGCAGGTAGTACCATGCCACTAGTGCTGCCCTGCTTAAAAAGCGCCACACCTGCATCTGAAGCTTGAGTATCCATTCCTCAGGAAGCGAGACCATGCCCACCTGTGTGTCGAACTGGGCCCCCAGAAAGACCAGTTGTTGTATGGACTGACGCTGGCTTTTGGCCAAGTTGACCACCCAGCCCAGATGCTGTAAGACCTCCATCTCGCTTCATAGTGGAGGCAGACTCCACCTTCAACGTCACCAATCGTCCAGGTATGGGTGTGTTAAGATGCCTTCTTTCCGCAATTCCGCAATGCTGCCACCACCATCACCATGAACTTTGGTAAAGGTGCGTGGGGCAGTAGGCAGGTCAAAGGGTAATGCCTGGAACTGAAAATACCCCATAGGAACCTCAAAGTGGAGAAAGTGCTGTTAATCGACCCGAATTGGTATGTGCAGATATGGCTCCATGAGGTCCAGGGCAGTCAAAACCTCCCCGCCGTCTCACCACCAGAATGACCAATCATAAGGTCTCCATTTGGAAGTGTGGCACGCACAAGGCGTGATTCAAGTACTTGAAATCAAGAATGGGCCAAATGTTTCCCTCTTTCTTGGGCACCACAAAATAGATGGAGTATTGACCGGACCTGCACCGGTCTGGGGGCACCAGCATCACTGCTCCCAGATGCAGCAAATTGTGTAGCTTGGTCCAGACTACCTCCGCATTCTCTGGAGCCTTGCAGGGCACGGGGGACAAAGGACTCAGAAAGGGGTGTGGTGAATTCCAGCGCATATCCCTCCTGAATGACCTCCAAGACCCACTGGCTGGTTGTGATGTCGGCCCAGGAGGAATAAAAATGTTATAACCGACCGCCTACTGCTACCTCTGCCTGGGCCCTCCTGGCTTCATTGGGGTTTTTTTATTTTGCCCCGGAGAAGTGGAATAGTAACCCCACCCAGTTCTCTGGGATCCCCTAAAGGGCTGTCCTCGTGCCCCATAGTGGCCCAGCTGATAGTGGGAAAAACGTGTGCCTCGGAACTTAAAGTCCTTGGGCTGCCCCCACTAGGAAGCCCCAAGCTTTGACCCTTTGGGTTTAACATCCAGTAAGTGGACCCCTTTCAAATTTCCCAAGTCCTTCACGATCTTCTCTAGCACCTCCCCAAAGAGTAAAAGGGAGCTTACTAAGCCTAGACTTGGAGGAGGCATTCGCCAACCAGTTACAGAGCCAGAGGACCCGCCGGGTCGCAATAATTGAGGCCATGGTTTTGGAGGCTACTCATACAAGGTCGTAGAAGGTGTCTGCCATGTATGTGCAAGCCGCTTCTAGTCTGCTGCACTCCGTCGCTACCGGCCCTTTTAGGTCCAGTGGCGCTAACTCCTCATTCCACCGAATGGAGGCCCTGGAGATGTAGGCCCTGCAAATGGAGGCTTACAGCACCAAGGCACACGTCAAATGCCTGTTTAAGCAGCAACTTCTACCTCTGGTCCTGAAGGTCCTTGAGTGCAGCCCCGCATTCCATGAGAACGGTGGTCTTTTTGGACACCGCCGAGACCAAGGCATCCACCTTAGGCATCCGCAAGAGGTCCCCGTTCCTCCTGAAGAATGGGGTACAACCGCCCCATCAGTTGGCCGCCTCTCAAGCTGGCCTCCAGAAACTCCCACTCAGATTCAATCAATCAATAATTCTCTTAATGATCCTATGTCTCGGGAAACATACTTGCGCTCCCTTGAAACCCTGCAACAAAGGATCCTCCAAGGGTTCTTCCATCAGTACCGGTTTGGACACAATATTCAACGTTGCTAACAACTGGGAAATGAGAGCTGACAGCTCCTCCAGATGGAAGACATGGAAAACACTGGAGTCCTCACCCGGTGAGATCTCCTCTTCCTCCAATTCCAGAGCCGCTGGGTCCCCCCAGAGGCCCGAGGGTCCCCCCCCCCCAGGTCCTCTGAGGCCTGAGGGGAGTCCTGAGCCAGCTAGGCCTCAGGATTCCCCCTACTTCTTTTCACCATAGGGGCCCCTATCATGGGGTCCTCCTCTTGCAGGGACTATTCAGCTGTGAGTGCAGTCAACTTACTGGGAACCCCCAATATATAGGCCTGCTTCCTCTTCAGACAGTAGGCCTTGCAGAGGGAGAGAATAAAATCAAGAGAAAAAAATAGGCTAAGCACCCAGAAAAATGACTGGATACTGACCAAGGAGCTGAAACTGCAGACTTCGGGCTTTCCCCTTTACTTTTCCTTTTACCATGCTTCACTTTGGTCTCTGGGGAAATGACTGCAGTTCCCGCCAAATTCTCGGGGGCCTCAACCAGAGGAGAATGCTGATCCGTCTCTGCCATGTCCGTCTCTATGCTACTGGACTCTAGGGGGAAGTAAAAAACTTCCCCACCAAAAACAAAGCCGACAAAAACCCAACAGGGATAAACCGTGACTGCCTGCACACCAAACACAGGCAGGAGGCAGAGGCAGCATATACATCTCTCACAAACAAGGCCTCACTGAAGAGAGGCACTGGAGAGGGAGGATCACCGCCAGATGGAAGACAGGAGAATTGTGCTGCATGCACTGCCCCCCCCCTCCCCCTCCAGGCACTCTCTGAAGCGAAAAACAATCGCCTGACCAACCTGATCACTGCATGCGGAAGAAGACTTCTCCCCCGGTCCTAAGTTCCACTGTGTATAAGAGAAGCACAGCACCAGCCAAACAATAAGGGAAGTCAGCCATCTGTGGCCAACAGGCTCTGGAATACTGTCATGAGGCTAGAGAAGAAACAGTGTTGAAAAAAACTCCTGATTTTCATGGAACTCAGAAAAGGCAGAGAGCGCAGTTCCAGCGCAGCTCAGCCAGAGGGCGCATGAACAATTACACAGTACCTGAAGCAACGTGTTCTAGCACTGATCATATTAGTAACAAACAGTTTCACCTGTCCTCAAACTCAGAACGTGCAACCCAGAAATCCCTTTATAAAGGAAACCAGATGATCAGTGAAGAAGGAACAGGAGGAGGAACAGGCAGAGGCGGAGGCAAGAGCAAGTGCTGGGGAAGTGGCAAGAGCGAGGTCAGAAGGACCAGCAGCAGGACCAGTGAGAGAAGCCTGGAACAGGAAGGCTTCCAGGTGCAGCCAACTCAAGGAGACAGAATCCAAAAGAGGTATACTCGAAGGGATAAAGTCCAGAGAGGCCAAAGGTATTGGAACGGAGTCCAAAGCCAAGCAAACCAAAGAAGCAGCTTGCCTGATGAAAACAACTCTCCTAGCCCAAGTAAGTCTCCTATGCTAAACCAGAAACGCACAAGGAAAGGCGATTCCTTCTACAGTGATACTTGTGCCAGGAAACACAGAGAGTGGAAATCCACATCAGGTTTTCCTGGTAACTCTGATTGTAGAGCAGTGCACCGAACAGCTTGCCAGCCTGAGAAGCTAGGTCACAAGCTGAGTCCTGGGTGTGGCAGCCTACAGAAGCCAAGGTATGAAAAGCCTTTCATTATAAGGGAAAGTTTAAGTGATGAAAACCTTATGCAAATAGATAAGCCTCAGAAAGTTAGAAGAAATAAAGCTAACCTTTTAAAAGCACTTCCTAATAGTGTGCTAAGGAAGTTGTATGAGAAACAGAAGAACCCCTGTGAGGAGTTAACAGATACTGAAGACAGTCATAGCATTGAAGAAGGTAGTGACCCAGAATCAATGGACTTTGATTGTGAAACCAGTGTTCCCATTCCTCAGAGTGAACCAATGGAATGTAACTTCTGTTCAAGAACTAGCTTGATTGCCTTGCTAGATGTATAGAGAAAAGAGAACTCTGCATATGGTGAAGTTGATAACCATTTGTTTCCTGATGTTAATTTCTATTGATTTAAAAGAATCCTTAACCCAGATAAACAGTTAATTGTGAAGCCTACAACCCTTAACTGTTTATACACCGGTGGAACCTTTTGTTAGAGGAAAGAATTACCTTCATTTTCTTTTGTGTCTTATTGAACCTAAGCGTTGACCGGGGAAATAAAGCCTTATTACCCTACACTTTGGCGCAGATTGTTCTTTGTAAGGAGTTCTGCACTACAAGGACCAGAATCCTCCTGGTCCTTCAGCTCAACCACTCCTTAATATGAATTAAATGTCACCGGACGCCCTTATTTCCTACGCCAGTAGGGGCGCCTGGGGACAGTACCCAGCTGAGAGAGGAAAGGGACCTAGGGCTCCCAGCTAGTTTAACCGAGGGCAGTTCCTGAATCCCTGAAGGGCTCAAGGAAGACAGGCCCTGCCACGCTGCTTGCCCAAAATCACCTACCCCAGAAGCAGGGATTGCCTCAGCAATGCCCTGCAGAGCTTTCACTCTCTGTTTCTCAAAAGTTTTACTGTACTCTCTTTTTTATTTTTTTTTAATTAGAGAGGCTAATCATCCCTTCAGGGAGCCCACTGGGAGAGCTCTTCATTCAGCTGCTGTGAACTGAGCGACTGGAGGCTGAGGCTCAAATGGGAGCTCTTCTACTGGGATTTCATAATCCTGACTTGCTCAGTTCTCAGCTGCTGGTGGACAGCAACTACCCGAGCGTGGACTGGCCTGGAGAGATGATTAGGAAAGTTGTATTTTCCTTCTTCCCTGCCCGCTGCTTTAGACTCTCCAGTCAAATGTCATTGAATAGTGCTTCTTACTTAGTCCTCTGCAGGCTTCCCTCTTCAGTAGGAACCACAGGACCTTATGGTCTCGAAAGACTCTCTGGCTCCACAAGGCTCCAGCTGTAGAAGGAGGCCTTCAGGTTAAAAAGTGCTACCCACCTAGTTACATACTGGAGGGAATAATAGAGGAAGGAACATGTACTGTGGAGGAAGGAGATTTCAAAATAGCATTGTGCCAGTAGCCAAAGGAGTGCAGCTGACATGCAATATGCAGCCTATTCAGCAAAGTTTACTGCAATATCTGTCCATTTCTGGAAACCGCATCTCAGGGGAGGGCAGCAGCATCATGGCACTCTAAAGGATACTAAGCATAGTAAGTGCAGAGTCTGCAATAGAAACCCAATGAGGTGAGACTCGAGTATCTAAAAATACATTTCCTAGAGCAGGGGTGGGCAACTCCGGTCCTGAAGAGCCGCAGACCAGTCAGGTTTTCATGATGTCCCTAATGAATATTCATGAGATCTATTTGCATCCACTGCCTTCCACTGTACGGAAATAGGTCCATGAATATTCATTAGGGACATCAAGAAAACCTGACTGGTCTGAGGCTCTCCAGGACCGGAGTTGCCCACCCCTGTCCTAGAGGAAAGGAGAGATATGATAGCAGAAAAGAAGTTGTCTGAATATGTGTCTCTTTCCACTGCAAAAAGCTGCAGCCCAGAAATCTTCAAAAATTCAGTTGTGTGGCAAGAGTGCCAGGTCTCCAGGCTTCCAGAATTCAACAAACACAAACCTATATACATGCATGTGTCTTATTTCAGATGTTATCCATCACAAAATTATTTATAAAATGGATCCATCGCCCACCTAAACAGAATAACCATCTCTTCTACCCCCCACCCCCATCTCAGCATAGGCATCTTCACTTAATTTGTTTATTCTCTTACAATGTTCCCTATCTTATATAATCCTAAGCACAAACCATAAACATAAAACACACTAAAACATAATGAAATTAACTCAAACATATTTTTAGCAATTAGCCTTGGGTGAATCTCTTCATAAAAAGGTGGTCAATAAATCTTAAATATAACCCTTTACAGAAACAAGTCAAACGCTGACTTAAATAAGTTTTCAATTTTTTCCTGAAGATATTCAAATTGGTGTCATTCTGATTGCAGTAGGAAGTGCATTCCAAACTAACAGGCCAGCAGCTAAAAAAGCATATGCTGACATTGTTGTTGATGCATAGCTTGAACAGATAGATGTTACATGTACTTGTACACTGCCTCCATCAAACAGAAATTTGATCCAAGGTGGTTAACCACAATATAGTAATCAAAATACATCAAAGTTGGAGGAAGGGATTATAGACCTTAATAGCTCTTATGGATGAGCAGACAGGCCATATGGTCTTTTTCTGACATCATATTCTGTTTCTATGAACTGTAAAATGCTGAGGGAAATTTTTAGTGGACGTGCAGTACAGAAATGTCATAAACAAACATTACTGTCCAAGCTTCTATCCAACAAATCTCCAATATCCAACCTAAAAAAATGTCATCTCTTTAGTTTCAAAGATTTTCTCTTTTTTTTTTTGTTATAGAAAACCACCAAGGTCAAGGAGGCAAAATGGCAGACCAGAGACAGTTTGTGGTGAGCCCACAGAGTCTCTTGGAGTGAATCTTCCCTTTCACGCTAGCTATGGCAAAGAGAGAGGGCAAAATTCCCAGCCCACCCATTGGAGCCGGTGAATTCAGGAAGCAACAGCCAGCTTACCTTAGAACATATTGATGTTCGCCCGTAAAAGGAATGTCCTTTGACTTCAGACGGCTCTAGTGTTTCTGTCCTGGAACGGAGCACTGACGGGGTTTCTTTGAGCCCCGAGGATCAAACACTGCCAGAGGGCAAGGTACTCTGTCCACAAGTATCGAGATGCTCGTGGATTCTGTAGTCTTGATGGGACCACGTCTGGCCAGATTCTCTCCCAGGGAAGCTGGCAAGGAGTTGGTGCAGAGAGGTATTCCATGGCAATACCATTCAGGGAAGGGTGTTAGGCTTGCCAAAGGAGGCTTTAGTGCTCCAATAACACTGAGGGCTGTAAACGGGGGTGCTTGTTGTGAAAGTTCCACAATCTTGGAAGGACATGAATTTACTTGACTTGCAAAGGATTGTGGGTCTTGTAGTTCAATCACATAAAACTAGCCGTTTAACAAGAATAAAGAATTGTAGTTGCTCGAGTGTAAAGCATAGAAAAGATTTTATTTATGGGGTGTTATTCCCTCGCACAGATATGCTTGATAACATCAACAGGATAATTTTTATTCAGGAAAACAAAACAAATAAGGCAACTGAATTACTTATGCAACAACTTAGTAAAGACCTTGATGGAACAGAAAAGGCCTTTCTTCTAGCCCCTGCTAATAAACTTTCTTAGCAGTGCTTGGAATGAAAAAAATAAACCCAAAAGGAAAATTCTCTTTATCAAAAAAAAACAGCTTTCTTCCTTTCACACAGAGAAGAAGTTTTTTTTCCAAAGTCCCACGTGCACTTGTGCCTTGCTCTAATCACAGGTGCTTAACCAGCTGCAAACTATTGTGGGTCCATTCTCCACGTGGCTCCAACTTTCCCCAAAGCTTTCTCTCAAAGAAACTTTTCTGGGAAGCTAAAAATCAGTACAGTTCCTTTTGGTGTTTGATCCTTATCTGAGGATTACTTTACAACAGCAACTTAGAGAGAGAACAATCCATGCATTCAACTTCCTCATCTGATATTTCCCCTTGCTCTTGAAATATCATAGAATCACTTTCATTCACTGGCTCAGAGGATTTCTCTAACTGATCTCTACCAGGATAGAAACTGTTTCCCTGCTGTCTTCCTTGTGCAAAGCTAGGGAACAGATCAGAGTTCATACCTGAGATCACCTTGCCATTAGGTTTCCTCTCTGGGTATTTTGGCCAGTAGGTAGCAAAACGTCTGTGCCCAGCTCTCCAGTCAGAATCCCTGGACTTCAGGTCTCTTTTCCCATACCTCCTTAAATAGGTATTAGAGCTCCTTCTTTCTGTAGATGCAGCAGTCTCCCTTACAGGTGCTGTCCGAGAGTTCCTGGCTGTATATCTCCAAGCCTCTGGCTTCTTCCAGTCCAATGAAGAATGCTTGCCCCAGGAATCTCTCCCAGTATACGTACTGCCTTGGGCTCCTTTCTTAGACCTTCTGGACCTCTTGCTGTTCTTCCTTCTGTTCACGATCAGTCTCTCCTTCTCCAGCTCATGTTGCTGTCCTTGCTGCCATCGCTCTCCTTGCTGCCATCGCTGTCTGTCTGATGAATTCCTTCTAGCTTTAAAGTGCCTAGATGGCTGCTTCACCCTAGCACACTGCAGGTGTTTATTTATTTATTTAGTATACATTTGTATACCGCTACTTCCAGCGATCAGCAGCGGTTTGATTACAGATTGGAAATTGTCAAATCATGACAGGAAATTTTTGAGATATAAACACATTGATTAGACAGGAAAGCACAGCACACAGAGAACTATTTTACAGGGAACATGGGCTATGGAGGGTTAAGTGGCTTGCCCAAGACCACAAGGAGCACCTGTGGGACTAGAAACCCCAGTCCTTCCGGCCCAAGGTTGCTGTCCTCTAGTAGGATTTGAACCCCCGACCTTCCGGCCCGAAGTACCTTGCCCCAACCACTAGGCCCAACCACTAGGCCACTCCTCCACTCCACTCCATGAATTAAGCCCTGCCCTAGGAGATGTGTGATTAGGGATTACATCATTGCTTCTCTGATTAGGCACACGTTTCCCTACTTCAGCTCTCCTAGAGGTTTTCTGTAAACCAGTGCATTCTGGGTCTGGTAGCCTTTTAGGTAAACACTCTGTTTTAGTGCTTTTACCAGCCAGCACAGGTTGCTTCTTCAGAGCCAATTCACCTCTTGTATTTCTTCCTGAACTATGATAAGCTTTCTTATCACAGGGCCCAATTCTGTAAGGCGACTAGCAGGACTATATGTCCGGCAAAACGTCCAGCCCCGCTAGCCGCCTGAACCGTATCCTGCCTCCAGGCCCCCCTGCACACACAAAGTCGCATTGCATGTGTGGGGGACGAGAGCTGAGAGTGGATGGGATCGACTCCCAGATGTACAGGGCCAATTTCGGACACAGCCCTTTATGTCCAGGGATCGCCGGGGGGGATGACCAGCTTACTCCATCTCAGAGGTGGAATAAGCGCTGGCCACCAGTCAGCCCCCCAGTAGCGAGCAGGGCGAGTTGCTGCCACACAATCCGGGCCCTGGCTGCCCCCATCTTGGTCGGGAAGCAGGGAAATGGGAGCGCCAAGGCAGCAGGCAGGTTGTGCTGTGGGGAAGACATCCCTGAGGCAATGCAGGGGCACACCGGGCCATCTCCCAGGTCCCGATCTGCACCCGTGCGAACGTCTGGGAGAATGGACAGCACAGTCCACAAGGAGAGAAGCCACTGAGATGAAAAAGAGAGGCTCACTGCAAGACAAGGCCTGAAGCTCTGACAGCCACCCACAAACACCACCTTGTCAAATTCTTGAGAGAGGCCTTGCAAATAGGCTAAAAGGGAAATGCCTTCAAACACCAGAAAGAGACTCCAATGAGGTACAACCGGCCACACTGGTAATCGGATCTGCTTAACTCCCTCGATGAAGTGCGGCATGTCGAGGTGCACTGCCAATGACATCTCTTGGATGCAATCCCTTTAGCATGACAGGGTTGCCACCTGAATCTTGAGAAATTTCAGGACCAAACCCTGGTCGAGACAGGACTGTTAGAAGGATAAAACAGCAACAATGTCTGAATTCCTAGCCTCCAGGGACTGAGAGGAACACCATCTTTTGAAAACACTCCAGATTCTCATGTAAGCCAAGAAAGTAGCGGTCCTTAGGGCCTTAAACAGAGTGTCTATATCGCTCCAAAGTAGCCCTTCTTGGGCAGCCTACACTTCTCAAAAGTCATGCTGTATGGGTACATTGGCAAATAGTGCACTAACACTTAACAAATATGGTCCTTTATGAGTAATATGGTAATTGTGGTTCATAGTTGACTTCACATTAGAATGGATCAAAATTAAGTTACTATTACATGAATATATCCCTAGTGTTTTTTTCAGATCCCATATATACAGTTATAACCATTCTTATGTCAATTTGGCTCAATTATTGAATGCTGCATTTTGATTTTTGTCAACTCATGGGTGAAATTTGATATTTAACTTCACAAAATGGGCATTTCCAATATCTTTGTATTTAAGAACTTAAGGAATGCCATACTGGGTCAGACCAAGGTCCATCAAGCCCAGTATCCTGTTTCCAACAGTGGCCAATCGAAGTCACAAGTACCTAGCAGTTACCCCAATTCCACAATACTCATCCTGGGGCAAGCCGTAGATTTCCTGGGTCCTCTTTAATAATGGTTTATGGACCTTTCCTCCGGGAACTTATCCAAACAATTTTTAAACCCAGCTACACAGCTTTTACTACATCCTCAGGTAATGAATTCCAGAGTTTGATTAAGTGTGAGTGACAAAAAGATTTTCTCTTATTATTCTTAAATGAGTTATGTATTTTGCTCAGTATGAGAGGAAATGCATTTGTTTCTATTTCTCTAGTGTTGCATTGCATACATATTCTGTCTTAGAGCTGTTTACAGTTTAGATCCTGCCTGCATACTTCTTGCATAGGAGTCAGCACCATGAGTGCAGTGGGTGTTGAGCACCCCCATGAACAAGTTCCTTGTTTAGGTATTGGGAGAGGTAATTTGTGTTGTGTTCAGACCCCTAATCCTGGAAGTTGGCACTTCTGTATTTGATCATAGATGGGGGGGTCTGTCTGTGTTTTGCGTGTGTGACCAAGGTGAGCGATTCTGCTAGTTTGTAATTTCTGCATAATCCGTAGCAATCCTGCTTGATCTGTCTTCTCAGTATCTGTATTTGTGTTTTTAGATTCTGAGATAGTTGCAGTGCTGCCTTTTCATAGATATGTTTTGTACCATTTTTAGTCCTTGCTGTGTTTTTATATAGGCTCCAAGTGGTCTTTTTTGCAATGCTTTGTATTATTTCATAATGTAATTGGTAGTTGATACTAGAAGGAAATTGTGCAGCTGTTACTGAAGTGATGCCAAAATTAATATTATTTATGTATTTATCTAGGTAGCAGGTTTTTTTATACCCCTTTATCATTTCATTCAAAGCAGTTTATATTGTAACAAACTTGGTAATGTACATAAAACAGGGACATTAATAACTTGGATTTTTCTGAGGCAATGGAGTGACTTGCCCAAGGCCAAGGAGTGCTAGTGGGAATTGAAACTAGGTCTCTTGGATCCCAAGCCAATGCTCTAACCATTCGGCTATTCCTCCACTTTAAATGAATATTTTAAGAGTATGATATTCAATTTGTCTTTACAAGATCATTCTTGGAAGGAGTGAGAGGGTCATAAGTATTGCTTTAACAATCAAAATCTTGGGTAGATCTATGAACCTGCACTCAAATTATTTTAAGTATCTAATAATACCTCTGCCCATTACTCATAGATGCATCCATCGTTTCTCTTTTCTTCCCACCTCTCTAGTTTCATCCTCACTCTGCTGTCTGATCAAAACCAAAAGCAGAAGAAAGGAGTTGGTGGCAAGGGAGTCCAGGTGCTTCTCTAACCTATTTTTCTATGGCCAGCATTTCTCCTTGTGTGCAGTGTACACCTACAGAGCACAGCACAGGTCAAACAGCTGGTCTGAGCTATGAAACGCATGGGCCAGAGAAGCACGGCAACAGGAAGAATAGATTAGAGAAGGAATGGGTTTGCTGCACTGCGCTCTCCTGCCATCAGCTGGGATTGAACTGCCTAGGAGGAGAGCAGGGAGCTAGAGGTGATATGTGTATGATGGGGGCACAAATGTAAACACTGGACCCCAGGCACTGGAGATCCATGGTATGTCAGTCAATGCTAGTCCATCTCCTCATATGCGCCTTTATTATACTGAGTTATGACTTCCTTCTCTTGATCATGGCAGGAGTTCTACCTCACAGGGGAGAACTTATCTATCTTCACAAAGACTCTATACATGGTAATAGTGTTCAAAATTAAAATCTTTATTATAGAAACTTCTTTAAAAATGTTCATATTGTGCACTCTCTTTAAAGTAGTCACAAACACAACTACAAAGAAATGGACTGCTGATCTTTAACTGAAAGGCAAAAATAAGAATGATCTTTTTCTTTATATATCTTCCACAGATGCTTTATGCCTGTTTAAATTCTAATATCTTCAGATTATCAGGAGGAAGTGAGGGAAATATCAGGGACTGAAGTCAAGTAGACGGGGGGGGGGGGGGGGGAGAGACATTGAGGACTTGGATGGGCACTGAAGAGGAAGGAGGCTTGAGCTAGTGGAACAGCAGGGACGACAAGAGACCCAGGGACTGAACTTAGCTCTTATTGCCACTTCAGAGAGAAAATTCAAGGCAAGAAATTCTGTTCTTCTAGTAGTAAAATTTTAATCTAATGGCATCTTCTTTGATAAAGAGCAACTGCTACTTCATGCCGCAGGTGAAGCAGGAAGATGAAATTAGGTCTTACCTGCTAATTGTTTTTCCTTGAGCTTTCTCCGGGCCAGTCCAGGGAAAGGTAGGGTTGTCAATCCCCTATAGCAGCTGAGGACTGAAGACCAAGTTTTCTTGAGAGGTGAAGCCACTCCCCCTTAGGGAAATCCAGCAGTCTCCTACTGACAAAGCAACTAAGAGAAAGAACTGAAAACACCAGATTAACCCTTTACAAACTGATAAAGTTCCATAGTCCCTGAAAACCCGTAATCCAAGAAACAAGCTCCAATCGGGTTTTCCGGTTTTTTGTTTTTTGGGGGTTTTTTTAAATTAAATTTACCATAACATTGATTTGCACTGAATGAAATCTGAAAGCCCCAATTATCCCCCCTCTCGGACGAATACGCAAACATGTTGAAATTCTGATGGTTACCAAAAAGTATGCTAAACAAAAACCGAAAGAGGTGGGACCCTGGACTGGCCCGGAGAAAGCTCAAGGAAAGACAATTAGCAGGTAAGACCTAATTTCATCTTCCTTATCGCTTCTCCGGGCCAGTCCAGGGAAAGGTAGGGCAGTACCAAAACAGTACCTAAACACGGGAGGGACCTGCCAGACCTGCGATAAGAGCCGAAGCCCCCACTTTCGCATCGTCTCTGGCTTGAACATCCAACCGGTAATGCTTTGTAAAAGTATGTAACGAAGACCACGTCGCTACTCTGCATATATCGACCGGCAGAACAAAGGCAAACTCCGCCCAGGAAGTTGCTAAAGCCCGAGTGGAATGAGCCCTTAAACCAACCGGAGGAGAGACTCCTCGGTCATTGTAAGCCGCTACAATAGCACAGCGAACCCAACGAGCTATAGTGGACTTTGACGCTGCTTGACCTTTACGAGGCCCTGCATACTGTACAAAAAGCTTGTCCGTCTTCCGAAAGGGCTGCAAAACCCGAAGGTACGTCTTTAAGACCCTGCCAAGATCTAAACGTTTGAGCGCACGGTCTATGGGAGAACCGGAGTTGGCCGAAAACACGGGTAAAGCAACCGATTGATTCACATGAAAAACAGACAGCACCTTAGGTGAAAAAGAAGGCACTGTTCTTAGCAAAACCCGTTCCGGAAGAAATTGAAGATAAGGTTCCCGACAAGACAAAGCCTGTAAATCCGATATTCGGCGTGCTGAACATAAGGCCACCAAAAAAGCCGTTTTCCAAGAACACTCCCGGAGATCCCGAGAGCAGAGGGAAGCTAGGGAGGACTGGGTAAAAGCCTCCAAAACTATATTCAAATCCCAGGGAGGTACGACTGGGCGCACGGGAGGACGGAGAATTATTGCTGCACGGAAAAAACGTTGTACATCCGGATGCGCCGAAAGACGGCGATGTTGCACCGACCCCCTAAAACAAGCAAGTGCGGCTAAATGAACCTTAAGAGTATTAAGAGCCAACCCTTTATCCAACCCATGCTGGAGAAAAAGGAGCAGCTGAGGTAAGGTAGACGACATAGGAGGAACATTGTGCTGTCCACACCATGTTTCGAAAAGACGCCACACCCGCACATATGCTAGCGAAGTCCCCGGCCTTTTAGACTGAAGTAAGGTGGTCACAACGGAACTCGCATATCCCTTGCATTTTAAGCGAGCCCTCTCAAGAGCCAAGCCGTAAGTAAGAAGCGATCCACTCGTGGCATGAGAATTGGACCCTGATGCAACAGATTCATGCGAACCGGAAGGGGCCAAGGGGGAGCTATTAGAAGCCGAACGAGATCGGCATACCAAGGACGACGAGGCCAATCCGGCGCTATGAGAATTACTACACCCCGGTGTTGCGCTACCCGCTGGATAACACGACTCAACATCGGCCAAGGTGGAAAAACGTACAAGAGAGCGTCCGGTGGCCATGGCTGAACGAGAGCATCGAGACCTTCCGACATGTGCTCCCTGCGCCTGCTGAAAAAACGGCTGCTCTTGGCATTGCTGTACGTTGCCATAAGGTCCATCACCGGCTGCCCCCAACGCAAGGTCAGCTCGTGATAAATTGCTGCGTTCAATTCCCATTCCCCGGGATCGAGTGCATTGCGGCTTAAATAATCGGCCTGTACATTTTCTTTGCCTGCTACATGTGCTGCTGATAAGGCCAGGAGATTGGCTTCCGCCCAACTCATCAATTCCTGACACTCGGAAAGGAGGGCAAGAGACTTGGTTCCCCCTTGGCGATTGATATAAGCGACTGTTACTGCATTGTCGGAGAAAATCTTGACCGCAGTCCCCTTGAGCAAGTCCGCGAAGTGCAACAGGGCGAGACGAGCTGCCCGAAGCTCTAGCCGGTTGATGGACCACGAGCTCTCCTCCGGGGACCAAGAACCTTGAGCGATGTGTGCCTGACAATGAGCCCCCCAGCCCGAGAGACTGGCATCTGTAGTGACCAACATCCACGAGTGCTCCTGTAAGGGAATACTGGCCAAGAGATGATCCGGAACTAACCACCACTCCAGACTGTGACGTACGAGGTCGGGACAGGGTAGGCGCTGCGAGAGAGAGTGAAGTTGCGGTGACCAGCGGGAAAGCAACGCTTGCTGCAAGGGCCGCATGTGAGCCTTGGCCCACGGGACTAGATCCAGAGCCGCCGCCATGAAACCCAAGAGCTGCAGATACGTCCACGCCGACGGAGGCGGAGAAAAGCTTGTACTTGATGTAATAGCTTCTCCACCCGTATTTCGGGCAAAAAGACCACACCACGTTCCGTGTCGAAGAAGGCTCCGAGATACGTTAGCTGTTGTAACGGTTGTAAGTGACTTTTGGTGTGATTGATCACCCAACCGAGCTGCTCGAGAAGCTGCACCACTCGAGCGGTCGCCGCTACTAAAGCCAAACGAGAATCGGCCCCGATTAACCAATCGTCGAGGTAAGGATGAACTCGGATACCTTCCTTGCGAAGCGCTGCTGCAACCACCACCATCAGTTTCGTGAATGTCCGCGGCGCCGTAGCGAGACCGAACGGCAACGCCCGAAACTGGAAATGTCCCATCGGAAGGGCAAAATGTAAAAATCGCTGATGAGACGGTCTGATGGGAATATGAAGATAGGCCTCTGTGAGATCTATGGACGAGAGAAACTCCCCCGGCCTTACCGCCCGAATCACTGTCCGCAACGTTTCCATGCGAAAGTGCGGCACCCGCAAAGTACGGTTTACTCCTTTGAGATCTAGCACAGGACGAAAAGAACCTTCTTTTTTGGGAACCACAAAATAGATCGAGTATCAACCGCAGCCGTATTGGTCGAGAGGCACGGGAACTATCGCTCGTAGCTGCAAGAGACGAAAGAGCGTTTCTGAAATGGCTTGCATCTTTCGACCGGGCGGGCAGGGAGACATGACAAAGGCGGGCAACAAGAGGCATGCGAAGTCTAGAGCATACCCCTTTTGAATTATCTCCAACACCCATTTGTCTGAAGTGATTTTGGTCCAGGCTGTGAGAAAATTCTGCAGTCGGCCTCCTACAGGAATCAACGCCTGGACCAGCAGACCTTCATTGCGGCTTTTTAACTGAGGGTTGGGAAGCATTGAAGTAGGATCTGCCAAATCCTCTTGCACCTCGAAAGGACTGACCCCGAAAGCTGGAACGTCCCCTAGAATAGGGGGCAAAACGGGCTCCTCGAAATCTACGAGAGTCTCGACCGGCGCCTCTAATACTACCAGTACTTCTCACCGGCTTAGGTCTATCCTCAGGCAAATGACCCCCTTTTGAGTCGCCTAAATCCTTCACAATTCTGTCCAATGCTTCTCCGAAGAGCAATTTCCCGATAGGGCAATTTACTGAGACGCACCTTCGAGGAAACATCTGCAGACCAGTTATGCAACCAGAGAAAGCGCCTGGCAGCCACCAGTGAGGCCATGGTCTTAGCCGCAATCCGCAGTAAATCATAGAAGGCATCAGCCATATAAGCAGCGGCTGATTCCAACTTTGCATTTTCTGAAACTTCAGAAGTGGACACTCCTGAAGCGTTACCTTGCAACCAGCGAATGGACGCTCGAGAAACATAAGCTCCACAAACTGCAGCTTGCAGCGCCAAAGCGCTAGAATCAAACGCCTGTTTGAGAAGAACTTCCAACTTTCTATCCTGGAGGTCCTTAAGCGCTGCCGCTCCTTCTACAGGGATGGTAGTCTTTTTAGTCACTGCAGCCACAATGGCATCTACCTTTGGCATGTGCAACAAGTCCTTTACCTCCTGCGGAAGAGGGTACAGACGAGTTAAGGCTCGACTACCTCGAAGGGTAGCCTCTGGACACTCCCATTCAGAATCAATCATTTGACGAATGACCCGATGCATAGGGAAACACCGTTGCTGAGTTTTAAACCCCTGCAACAACGGATCTTCCAAAGGTTCCTGAGACTCAGACGGCAGAAGGAGGTGCAGCGCCGACAAGGATTGAGAAATGAGAGCCGGCAGCTCCTCTTTACGGAATACTCTGAAAATATTGGGATCATCCCCAGGAGGAATCTCACCTTCCTCCAAATCTTCTGTTTCCAGATCTAAGCCTGCGTCCTCAAACTTCTGCGTCCCCCTGACCCAGGATTACAGAAGATGGAGAAGTAAAAGGATCCAAAGGATCTTTAATGATGTCCTTAGACTGAGAAGACCCCTCACCTGGATCTTCTGACTGAAAATTAATTGGAAGTGGTACAGAACTTGTCAGCCCTGCTGGCTGATCCAGCTGTGAGGATTTAAGCAAAAAAGCTCTGTGCATCGCTAAAATAAATTCTGGTGAAAAAAATGATGGCATGCTTTCCTGAGCCTCAGAAAAGGAACGCGCAGGCTTATCAGTGGGAACGGCATCCTTAGAAGATTTTGCCTTTCTTTTATGCAGTCGGGGCTGCTCTGCCGGCGAAGTGACTGGAGCTGAGAAAATGGCCGCCTTTCCCGCCTTTTCGGCGGGCCCAGACGGCTCCTCTAACCTAGTCAGTGGCTTCTCTGCCATTTAAAACAAAAAGGCACCCCCAAAGGAGAAATGTATCACGAAAAACAAAAACGCCGCTGAAATAGCAACGGTGCTGAAAAAAATAGCCCGGAGCCGTCAACAACGCGATAGCTGTCAAAAATAAATAAAGACTCACCGGAAACAAGAGAGTCAATCGCCGAGTACTGAAGTAGTGCCGCTGCTAGCGGGAAGCACCCGAAACTGACAGAGGTCCCGGCAGAGGAAATAACTGGGGCTCCCAGAATTACAGTGCCGTTAGAGACGGAGCCGGTGAAAGAGGCAGGCTCTACCTCACACCGGAACAGAATGAGTCACTCGACGTCTCAAATTTCTTTAAAGGACCAGTGTACTAAAAATTATTCCCAGGACTATAGAAGAACTCAGCTCTGCTAGAGCTAATAGATATGTTCTCAAAAAAAATAAGAAAGTAAAAATTCAACCGGTAGGTGTATATATGAGGGAGAAATAGAGATTCGATCCTCCTTAGCTGCTGAGGACTGAAAGACTGCTGGATTTCCCTAAGGGGGAGTGGCTTCACCTCTCAAGAAAACTTGAAGTCTTCAGTCCTCAGCTGCTATAGGGGATTGACAACCCTACCTTTCCCTGGACTGGCCCGGAGAAGCGATAAGGAATATCCTTTTT
This sequence comes from Ichthyophis bannanicus, assembly GCA_033557465.1. NCBI lineage: Eukaryota > Metazoa > Chordata > Amphibia > Gymnophiona > Ichthyophiidae > Ichthyophis > Ichthyophis bannanicus. The sequence goes on along the minus strand of CM066034.1, from coordinate 516,967,546 downwards.
GGTGTGAAACACAGAAGGGCATATTCTGTGTATGATCTGTACTTCAACATATTCTATTGCAAATGGAGGGAAATACACAATTCAAGAGTATCTGGGTGCCATGAAATATATATCCTGCTGAAGTTCTTGCCGCTCATTAACACAGTTTTTCAAGAAGCTGGAACCAAGGGACAAGGAGTTTCAATTGATATTGCAGGAGGGCACTTTTGCATATCATAAACTGAAGCACAATCAAAGTTACGTCTATAAACTAAACAAGTAATCTGTCAAAGAAATTCTGTAATTAGAAACTAACGTGTGCTTAGACAAAATGTGAAGCCATCATTATAAAGTTTTTTGCACCATGGAACAGCTAATACTGGAGCTTAAGGATGTGATTGTCCTTTCTCTATTTGTAGATGCATCAAACCATGGACATACAAAACTACTGGAGGGGTCACAACGAGACACATGTACAATCTTGCTGAAAGGCAGCACAAAAGACGAGAAAGCAAAACAAAAGTCCTTTATTAACTACCCCAACATGGCCACATTTCGGCAACGTCTTCGTCAGGGGGAACCTCAAACAGAGCAATATACAAAAAGCTCATTAAAACAGTGGATACAAAATAAATAGACGTCCAAAAATAATAAATAGTTAATACAAAATAAATAAGTGTGTGATATGCATGTCATTAAAAAAACAAAATGTATAAAAATAATAGAAATGTGACATGGAATAAAAAATGACAAACAAATAAAAATCAATAAGCCAAGGTTAAAATACACTTAGGTCATATGCAAAAATATACATAAGAAAAAATTAATATGAATGAAAACAAGACAAGTTAAAACACAATCCTGAACACTATATAGAAAATCAGAGCATCATAAATATTAGAGTACTAAGGAGGATGGAGGAGCGAGGAAATGATCAAACAGAAGAACCACAGACTTACTTGTAGTTAATAGGCTTTGAACTGTGAAAGGCAAACTCTAGTGCAATGCTATAGGTACTACTTTCTGTAAAAATAAAAATAAAAATGAGGAGAGGAATAAATTACATTTATGCCCAAAGATTATAGATTTCCAAACGTGAGAAAACCAAACTATAAATACTTAAATCTAAAAAACTTGAAAACCACCAACTATCTAAGTATAACTTACAAATGATTTTTATGCGAGGAGAAAAATGCACAAATAAGTAATGTATGCTTTGCGAAAAAGCTTATAATGTTACAAACTAAATAGATAAAACATAACTCATTAGGCTTTATTAAATGAGGGGAAGATCTTATCTGAGTGTTAACCAAACCAAAAAAACAGGTTGTGTGAGATATGTAACAAAAATAAAAACCAGTACAGAACCTATTCATATGATGTTTAAAGATCAAGCAAGGATACCCGTCTAAAAGATGTAGTCAATTACAAGGATGATACCAATGTATAAGGCTATGTATGCTGATTCAAGAAAGGCAAAACAAAATGATAAAGTATAACCTGAAGAAAAAGGAATACCTGCCTGATTCCAAACAAACAGCAGAAAAGCCAGAGTGGCATGGAAACTAGGTTCCAATTCAACCCTTGAACTATTTAAATGTTGGGAATGGCACCAAGAAGTATGCCAGTCAAATCACTGTGGTCAAAAGTAATGTTCAGAAAGAACATTTAACCTGATAAACCCTCAATTTTGTACACTAATCAAAAGTGAAAATATTGAATGAACATAAGAACAGTAAGTTCCAACACATTCTAGTAAATCGCTACCATATTCTATGTAAGATATTAAAATATTAAAACTCCCCTTAACCCTGTGTTTATTTGGAAATAAACATTGAAAACGTATCTAGAATGGATTGAGAATATTTTAGCCAAAGTGGTCAAGTGAAAAAGAAAGCAACCTGCTTATTGCTCAATGGTGTCGAGCTGTTTTGATAAGTGCTAATAAGAGTGTATGCTGTACTCCCTTAAAGAAATGTGCAAGACACATAATACAAAAGGGGAGTCTAATGATACCTCAACTGATGGAATGAGCACTCTGAGATTCAAAAAGACACTTAAATAAAACTTAATATAATTATAGCATAAGCCAAAAAAAATGTTAAAAGTAAAATAAATTAAATTGATATCAGTCTAATGATAAAAAAAGAAAAGATGTGACTAAATAAAAGGGAACTATAAAAACCGAGCATAGTGTTGAGCACCATGAAACAAACTACATAAAGAAATACCAAAATCTGGTTATGAAGCCAATTCAAAGAGGGCCCTTAGAATATATGGAAAAAAGGACCTTTCATGAAGTAATATAATAAAAATACAAAAAGATTGAACTCACTGGAGAATAAAAAGTATAAAAAGACTACCAATCTAAAATATATATGTACACAACGTCCAGAAACAATGACATCATGAGAGACAATATGGAACCTCAACAGTGAAAAAATGGGGGGGGGGGATAAAAACCTGAAGGTGAATCATAAAATCATGCCTAAAAGAAACCCTTTAAGAAATGTTAAAAGACAGTAAAAAACTGAAAATAAAAATAAATAAAAATATGAATAAAAGGATACATGAAAAATGAAGATAAAAGAATTAATAAAATGAATGAATGAATGGATGGATAAGGGGGAAGGAGGGAGGGGGAAAAAGGGGAAAGGAAAGGAAGGGAAAAGGGAGGAAAGAGGGGCGAGGAAAGGGAAAGTGCGCTACACCGGACGCTTGAGCCTACCTCTGGTGCTGGTTCATGGGGGGGACCCTTTGCTCGTCTGAGAGATGGGCAAGAGGAAGGGGAAGTCAGCATATGCTCCTGAAGGCACCAGCTCCACTTCCCAATGCCAGGCTACCTTAGAATGCTTTGGCGTTTCGTCGGGCTCTGCTCATCTCCCGCCCACTCATCCGCTTGTCAGGCACTCTACAGGCAGCAGTGAAGGGGCGTCATTAAGCCCCACTGTGTGAACACCTCCTCCCAACCCTGGAAGCATGGGAGCAGCTGGAGAATCGGAGTCACCTCTTCCCGGTGGGGGAGATGGTGTGTTCCAGCCAGGAGGATCTCTGGCAGCAGTATCAACTCTCCAGGCGGATGGGGCAGAAGGGTTGTTTCCCAAGACCTCAAGATCTCATAAGATTTTGTGCTCGACCTGGGTGAGCTTGTTTCCAGACAAAAAGTTGGTGACTATGGACTCTCTATGGGATGCCATCCAGGGCCTCTCCAATTCTTTGCACTCTCTTTCAGAGAAACTGGTGGGTGATTTAGTGGTGGTTGCTCAGACGGTTGTCGACCAGGCAAGGCTATGGATTCTATTAAAATGAAAATGAATGCTACTGACCACAGAACTTGTGTTCGGATTATAGGGGATGCTTTGAAGGATAATACGATTAATTCTCGCTGACTGGAGTGCCTGGAAAATCAAGTGTGCCGAAACAAAATTAGGCGCTTAAACTTTCCCAGGTCTCCCCTTATAACACCAGTTGATATGGTGAAGAAATATTTGGTTGAAGTATTGGGGATGGACTCTGACTCTTCCACCTATTGTTGGGGCTCGGTATATTGCCCCCGGCCAGGTGGTTGCTCGGCTGGGAGATCCCTTGGGAGTTGATCTTATGGAATTTTTGGAGTCCTCTTTGGAGATGGTTATGCAGAGGTCTACACCAATTGTTTCTTTTGCCTTCGAGTATGACCATAATGCTGTCTTAAAGCTTTATTTTACGCTTTATGGATAAATTGTTCTTTAGTTCAAAGGTAAGAATTTTTCCTGATTTTTCCAGGTTTACCCAGAGGCGTTGCCAGGACTTCCTGGCGTTACGCCCCAGAGTGATAGCCCTGTGTTTTTCCTTTATGTTAAGATTTCCATGCATATGTATTGTTCAGTGTAATGGTAAATCTGTGGTTTACTTTGAACCAAGTCAATTTTTGAGATTTCTTGTGGTTAAAGAAGAGGAGAAGATATAGGTGGTTGTTTCATATTGCAACACTGAGATCGCTTGCGTGGGGGGGCTGGAGGCTGTACTCTCTAGTATTCTATGATATCTTTTTTTCCTTTGATTACTTGTTTCTTGGATTCACTGTGCTTTGTTTTTGTGGGCTGTAGTATATTAGGTACTTGTTAAGATATGGGATGTTTTTCCTTGTTACGTTTTTGAGTGTATTTCCTTTTTTCACTTATGTGGATGTGAATTGGTAAAATTGCATTAAATTAAAAACAGAGGGGAGAGGAAAGGGGGGAGGGGAAGGAGGGAGAAGAAAGGGAAGGGGGAGGGTGGAGGGGAGGGAAGGGAAGGAAGGGAAAAAGGGGGAGAAGGGGAGGGGCATCTACTTCAATAAAGAGCAACTGCTACTGCATGCTGCAGGTGAAGCAGGAATATATCTTTTTGGTGTGAAACACAGAAGGGCACATTCTGTGTACGACTGCAATATAACATGTTGAAGTACCAAAGGGAAATGCTATCAAGAGTATCTGGGTGCCATGAAGTACAAAGAGGCTTTATCCTGCTGAAGTATTTCCACTCAGTAACAGATTTTCAAGAAGCTGTAACCAAGGGACAAGGAGTTTCAATTGTTATTGCAGGAGGGCACTTTTGCATATCATAAAATGAAGCACAATCAAAGTTTTAAAGTCTATAGACTGCACAAGCAGTCTGTAAAAGAAATTCTGTAATTAGAAATTAACATGTGCTCAGACAAAATGTAAGCATCATTACAAAGTTTTTTGTACCATGGACAATGGAACAGCTAATAAGGATGTGATTGTCCTTTCTCTATCTGTAGATGCATCAAACCATGAACATACAAAGCTACTGCCACTTCTAGTGCAATATTATAATGCCTATCAAGGAATTGTGGAAATTAACACATCTGGACTTTATTCAGATGCCAAGCAAAATCTCAGAGTTGAATACAGTAACATAACACAAACTATTAGAAAGTATAAGCTCGAGGATAAAGTAGTAGTCCTGTCAGCAGACGACAATAATACAAATTTTGGTAGACAATCGAAGAGGTAAAGAAAATGCATTTTCTAAGATGAAAGAAAATCTGAAATGAGAACTAACTGGCTTGGGCTGCATGGCACATATGCTACTTAATTCTGTACAGACTGCCATGGATGTTCTTCCAGTTGATGTTGAAAAATAGTCCTTAAGGCTGTGGTTCCAAAATTTGGGGTCAGGACCCCAAATGGGGTCAGAGAAACATAGAACACCACAAAGCTGTCTCAGGGAAGCAATAATCCAAAATACAAATCAAACCCTGTACTATGCTTAACTCAAGTATTAACAACCAATATTAATCTTAGTGAAGAAATTATTGTAATAAGATTAATATTGGATGTCAGAGAAACATAGCCATTTCCCCTTCTCTCTGGAGTTTCACTGTGACCTATGCCAAGTACACTCTGGAGGGAGAGGAGGGACGGGAGATTATGATTCAGACCTTTAAATACTTAAAAGAGAATTAATGAACAAACACAGGGAAGCTGTGAAACTAGAGGGCATAACATGAAGCTGCAAGGGGGTAAACTCAAAGGCAATGTCAGGAAATACTTTTTCACTGAAAGGGTGGTGGATGCTTGGAACGCCCTCCCGATGGAAGTTGTGAAGCCAAATACAGTGACAGAATTCAAAATGACATGGGAAAGACACACTGGATCCCTTTACAGCAACAGGTTAAAATCAAAATAAACTTATCTAATTCTCAACAAACAGGGGTGTCCTACGCTGAGCAGGATAAAATCAAAATAACCTTAACTGTCTCTGCTATTTCAACAAATAGGGGTGACCTGCATGGAGCAGTGGTTACCCCCCCAAACAAAGATACGGGGAGGGGTGACCAATGTTCCCTCTAATTTTCTGTAGGCTGTGTGCGCATAAAATATCAGCTGTGCAGCTTTTGAAGGAAGGTTAAATTTTTGTGCACCACGTAACGACACTCGGAGTTATATACTTTAAAATTTGACTAAACGTCAGAATACAGTATGTACACCACATTGATTGCACTAGAAAATATTGTAGAACTTGTGAAAACCATAAATACACAACAACTTTTCAATTTTAAGAATGTCTGTGTTGTTTTCTATCAGAATCAGAACCATAATTTTTGTGCGCTCTGTTGTAAAGTATGTGCGCTCACTCGGCAAGGTGTGTGCGCGCGCACACGCGCACAGCTTAGAGGGAACAGTGGGGGTGACCTGCATGTGCACCTACTCTTGAAACCTTACTGGGCAGACTAGATGGGCCATACTGGTCCTTATCTGCCATCATTTACTATGTTACTATGTAGTGGCAGTCACGAGTCAGCATATGGCCTGTGTGAACCTGAATAAGCTTCCTGTTAGACTGGAAACACACTGGGTTGTACAGGAGTCTGTAAGCACACACTGACACAAAGGACCCTATGCCGAGTGCTGCTACTTTTGCCACTACTGTTGCTGCTGCTTTGGCTTTAGATGAGTGGAGGGAGAGGAAGGAGGCTGGAAACCTGCTATTTGGATTTCCTCATCATCTAGATTCTAGGGTCACATGAATTTTCAATTGCTAAAATGGTTTCTATGGTGATTTAGCCCTTTTGAGGCAAAGGGGTGGAACATCTACCCAGCTGGGGATGACTTCAGACACTAGTTAAAAAATTGGAGCAGGAGGCATTGCACTTTAGATGCGCTTTTGTTATATGGGAGCAAGAGGCTTTATAGCACCTGACGCAGAGCTGTTTGATAGAGTTGAGACAGCTCGAAACATGGCACATGTTGTGAGAAGCCTTGCTGCTTGGCTCCATTAGCGCTACATAAACTAAGTGCTTTTGTATTTTTATTAAGATTTTACCTGTAATAAAAATTAAATAAAAGTAGTAGTCCTGTCAGCAGACAACAATAATACAAATTTTGGTAGACATAGTCTGTCATAGGAGAGGTTTGTTCTCTCTCAACATTCAATCCAACAAAAAATATAAAATTAGACAAGTGGAGAATTACAAAGTATCTGCTCTCTGTTTAATTGACCCTTATACATTGATTCATTATGTGTGACAGCTTTCCAATGTGAAGGGTACTTTTTCAGTTATGTGAAGTGTGTGTACAGGACAGAGGTTTTATCCACTCCTTTGCCTAAGTGTGGAAGAGATCAGAGGTGCAAGCTTCATTCACAAGACTATTGAGACTAAAGTACTAGATTGGACTTAATCTACCAGAGGAGGTGCAGTAGGACATATCAGCCATCCTAAGTATTTATTTGGTGTTAAATTTAAATAATTCATTTTTTAGGATATAAAGACATAGAATATTTATTTTTAGTATTTTTTATAATGGAAAGTTACAAGAGGAGGGGAGGGGTTTGCCCCAGATTAGCAAACCAACAATCTGGTAATCTCATAGATACCTGCCATCACATATAGAAAACAAGATCGCTCACCCAAATTAACACATTTCCTTTGTTCTGATCATTTTTATCACTTATTTACATTATGGTATCCTGATGGTGTGATAGGCGATGGCCTAGTATGTAGCAGAGCTAGGTCTGAAGCCCTTTTTTCCTATTTTAAAATGTTATTGCTGATTTTGGAAAATTGCAGAATGCTGTTAGCTGTTAGAAATAAATACTGTTCTATTCTGGTTTGATAACATGTTCTGCTCTCTTGGAGATAAGAGAATTAAACCTTGGTACTGTTTACTGTTTAGAAGTCAGATGTCTCTTTCAGTAGAATGCCGCACCACTGTATCTTTGCTGATTGTGCACTGACCTCGTAATTAGGATGAAAATATAGCAGAGAAACTGAACAGTGTAAGAATATTTTGTCTAGCATTATGAAGATTGTTTAGTGTTTTGAGCCAAGGCTAGAGATACATTTTAGCCTTGCTATGTTTGGCCTCGCTTTGTTTTGCTTTTGTTAAGAATGCTTCTGATATGCTTTCCACTATCTTTGTGGCTAACTGACCTTGCAAGAATAGCGAAATATACTGTATACTTTAGCGAAAGTATTATGTTTAATGTTATGTCTAATTGCTGACCCATGGCTAGTGTGACCCAGGCAGGGGGAGCGAGTCCTGGGCCCGGTCAGAGATGTCTATTGAATGAGAGTAAGTGGGCCACTGTGGCCAATGAGGAGTTTTGCCTGTATTAGAATGGAGAAGAAAAGTATATAAACTGTCATTTTTCTGAGCTCTGGGCTCAGACTATTTTGAATGCTACTGCAATCTGAGTCTGTGCACATTAAACCGGCTTGAATCTTTGCCTGACTCCGGGTATTATTTATTGCATGCTTATCAGCTACAACATATTTCTGGTGCGTTGGGCCGGGAATGTGCGAGTGGGAGATGGTATGCAAGTGAATATGCCCCAACATCTCGTCTCACAGGTTTGGTCCGGCTAGAGCTGAGCCTGACTGACCGCAGGAGGGTCTCTGGCGCCCCTGGTCCTTTTGTATCAGAGGAGACTCCTCCTTGCCTCCGCAGGTTGCTGCTTCTGGCCGGCCAACACCTCGAACCCGAGGGGAGTCCAGGATTCAACCCAAGGAGGGATTGGTTGCGCAGCGCATTAGCTACCGGATCCGGTGAGTATTGATTTTTCTGGTTCTTAGTCAGATAGCTTTGGGAAAGTCTCGAGACACTTCTGGTACAGTAACAGGTAAAGGAAGTCTGATCAACTTCCAGGGCGATCCTAGTACCCCTGCAAGTAGTGCGCGGGGCGAAACCATCAGCCCTTTCGGTTTCAGTAATTCTGGTTTGTCAGTCAGCCCGGGAATTCGGAATTTGGAAAATGCTAGCATGTTTGTCTGTGTGAAGAAAGCTTGTGAAAAGGAGGAAGCGTTGGGAGTTTGTCTTTGTTATCTGTTGAAACCACGAGTTTCCCTTCTAGTATAAGGGTAGGATTATATTCCGTTGAGTAATTTGTGACACTTTACCGCATATGAAATAGTAAAAGTATAGTTAAGCAGACTGCGAACCCCTAGAGTCACTGTAAAATCACAAAGCTGTCTCTCTCTCATTCAGCTGTCTTGCAACGCAGAGTGAAACTGACAGGAGACGTGTTTGTGCAGAGGAATGTTTTAACCCTATGAAGGCATGTTTTCAACGTTCTGCTGCTGGGCTGATGGGTGCTTATTTTAAGGAATTATACCTGTTTTTAGTCAATATTTTGTAATAGTGATGTGCCTTCTGCTATGGTCATGTATTATATATCATTTAATAAGAATGTTTAGTCAGGATTGTGGATCTCGATAGTATTGTACTTAGCCTGGAAAGGGTTAAATTCCTACTCGAATTCCTGTGCAGATCAAGTGAGCAGAAATCTTGTAGAGCTCAGGTTTCAATAGGAAAGAATGCTTGTATTTTCCCTTCGCCCTACGAAGCCCTGATTACGTATACTGACAGGACTCTGCAGCTTCGAGCCAGCGGTACTAGATCGCAACTTGAAAGTGCTTTGAATCCTGAGTGAATGAGGGGTTAATCGTGTATGAGTTTTAGTTCCTGATACAGCAAGTGCCTCATAGAAGACATGCTTATTGTTAATAAAATAAACTAGGAAGGAAAATGTGTATGTGTATTTTAAATGTCCACCCGCTTTATGGAAAAAGCATCCAGAATGAATGTCTTTTTGAATATCTACTTCCTAAAAAACTGTAAAATTGAATTGAATTGAATTGAATGTAATTTCTTTTGCAAAGTCAAGCTGATTACAGCTGGCAGTTAGTTTTTTTGCCAAGTAGTTTTATTCCAGTTATACGCAACAGCTATGTAGTCGTCATGTTATGAACTATAGTTCTTTTTGTTAGGATTGTTGTTATAACATGTTGCAAAATATTAGTTTAATCTTATAAGGACTTTAGCTCAATTTATTCTTATTTAGAATGAGCACACACATCCGTTATGTTTACAGCACAGGGAGAGATGCTGCTTGTCCCCGTTCTTGGTTAAATCCTTTAATCAGACATTGTTAGAGGCCAGCTCCCTCAGTTCCACCGCCCCCCCTGCCACTGATTTACTGATTTACGATTTACTGCATTATGCCTCCTACACTGAGAAGCCTTAGGATTTGATTGACCTAATTCAGACCCATCAGTTTTGCTAACCCCAAGTGGAATCCAAATAGTGCAGGCAGCCCTCACTATATGCCCCATGCAATCCAGCAGCCCAGGAGAATTTGCGCATGGTAAATGCAGTTTTTGTCAAGTCAGTCCCAGGGAGATATAAAACAGAACTTGCAGAAACGGGATGGATTTGCGGGCATAAATGTCAGCACGATTAAGTTGTTCAGAATGCCTGTGAATTGTGGAGATAATGTGACAGAGAAAGTGAATGTAAGATGGAGAAGAGAGCAGTTCTTCTTGCTGATACTTTAGTTGAATGATGTGGAGGAAGTTTTCCTAATCGAAGGAGCTGGATTGATAGTGCTGACTGTTCCCCGAGAAGAAGAGTAGCGGTTCTATAGTGCATCTCCAATCAGGCCAGCAAAGTTCCTGTATACTTACCAGCATTGCAGCCCCACCTGGAGTATGGGCAGAGAATAATCCATCTGGCCTAGCAAAGAATATAGCTCCTGTACTTGTTACCCTTAAGCCAGGAGAAGAACCAGTGCATGTGCGTCAGTATCCCCTCCCGAGACCAGCAATTGAAGGCATTCCTCGCCATTTGAAGAAATTATTGCAGTATGGACTTCTCAGAGAATGCCAATCACCCTGGAACACCCCCCTTCTCCCAATCAAGAAGCCTGGGACAGGTGACTACCGCCCAGTGCAGGATTTACGTCGAGTAAACAGTTCAGTTGAAACCATACATCCAGTAGTACCAAATCCTTCCACCCTCCTAGGACTGATTCCAGCAGAAGCCACTCACTTTACTGTTTTGAACTTAAAAGATGCCTTTTTTTCTGTATACACCTGACAGAGGCCAGTCAGTTTTTGTTTGCATTTGAATGAGAAAACCCTACCACAGGACGGCGAGGGCAACTTACTTGGACTCGATTACCACAAGGATTTAAGAACTCACCCACTATCTTCAGTGCAGCCCTCCGTCAAGATTTGTCAAGCTACTCTGTGATTCCGGGAAAAAGAATTTTGCTTCAAGATGTAGATGATTTGCTCATAGCCAGCAATAGCAAATCTGATTGTATACAAGCTACAAGTGATCTCTTGCACCTTTTGAACGAAGCTGGCTACAAGGTTTCCAGAGCCAAGGCGCAGCTGTGCCAGACAGAAGTGAAATATTTAGGGTTCCACCTGTCTAAAGGAACCCGGACATTAGGACTTGAGCGAAAAGAAGCAGTATGCCGCATCCCAACCCCCACTACTAGGAAACAGGTGCGAGCTTTCTTGGGAGCCGCAGGCTACTGCCGCATATGGATACCAAATTTTGCGCTCATGGCAAAACCCTTGTACCAAGTCACACAAGGAATGGAACGATCTCCCCTGGAATGGGGCCCAGAACAAGATAAAGCATTCAAATCATTGGAAACAGCATTGATGTCATCCCCAGCTTTGAGACTACCAGATGTGCAGAAACCATTTCGTCTGTATGTCCATGAATCAAGTGGATACGCATTGGGAGTCTTGACCCAGCCTCTTGGGTCTTGGCAGCAACCTGTGGCCTACCTGACGAAACAATTGGATCCTGTTGCCAAAGGCTGGCCACCTTGCCTGAGAGCTGTAGCAGCCACAGCCCTCTTAGTGAGCGCAGCTAACAAGCTCACCTTAGGATAAGAACTCCAAGTTACTGTGCCACATTCTGTTCTAACCCTGATGGAACACAAAGGAAATCATTGGCTCACTAATGCTCGAATGTTAAAATATCAAGATATGCTATGTGAGAATCCTAACTTACAATTAAGTGTCCGACAAACTCTAAACCCAGCCACCCTAATTGCCTGTCGGTCCAGGCCCTCCTGACCATGATTGCTTGGAAGTAATGGACATTGTGTACTCAAGTTGTCCAAACTGCCCAGAGGTTTACCTGCAGTGGCCCCAGATTCTTCCTATAGCCCTTCATAGGATATACTTAGCCCCTGCCCCTAAGTCTTTAGGAGTTTCCCCTTTTGAGATTCTGAGATTCTGTAGCTTATTGTATAGAGAGTAAAAGGAGATGTGTGACAGATAGGATCTGAAATTACTAGATAAGCACTATTGGTTTTCAGTTCTGTTTTGCAGGGTCTTCACGCGTGAGTACGAGACCAGCCCATCCAAACCCCTGCATCCTTTCAAGCCTGGAGCCTCGGTGTGGGTGACAGAGTGGAAGAAGACACCGCTGGCGCCGTATTGGAAAGGGCCATATGTCGTCTTGTTATCAACCCTAACAGCAGTTAAAGTGGCAGAGATAGACTCCTGGATCCACCACAGTCGAGTGAAACCAGCCACAGTACCTGAACGTCGTCCCTGGACTTCGATCGCCAATCCTGCAGCACCATTGCGACTCACGCTGCGAAGAAAAGATCCGTCATCGTAAGAATTTTACCAACTTGCTCCTGGATGTCAAGGGAACAGACGTCCTCCAGTTTTGCATTCCAGCAGCCGCTTCTGAACTTGGTCGTGGACTTCCATAAATGATCCTGAGACTCCATTGCGCCTCACCCTACAACAACGGCCACGGACCTAAGACTTATTGGTCCCTCGGAAACTGCACTATTTCAAGACTGTTTGTTTATCCGAAGGTAAGCCTTGCATCTGGAGAAAGCTGCAATAATCAGAAATAGACTGTGTTGTGTTAAGAAATTGAGTCTTCTACGAGACTGTGTTCAAATGCTCTGGAAAAAAAAAAAAAAGGAAAAAAAACTGTTTTGATCTCCTAAAAAGTGAACTGCTCTAAGGAGGCAATAATAGCCTGAGAGACTGTACTATGATATTTTAAGAACCTGAGACATCCCAGAGGACAGTGATACTTTGGAATCTACAGCCCTACTCCTGCCACAAAGCTGGTAGGTCTACGTACGGCAGAAGCTTGAGGACCTACAATCAACGCTACGTCTGCTACCTGTTGTGGATGCCGACAGTTCCACCAATTTTCCAGAGACTATGCCCATTATGGATTCTTATTATTGCTTCGTTCTGGCGGCAGCCTTGGGGTGCTTTGAATTGACTCTTGCCCTACTTCCCTGTGCAGCCTGCAAACCTAGTATTTGCACAACAGGGAATACCCGGACTTGTCTCAACTCCCGCCAGAATCTTTCCTCTCCTGTTATGGGAACTGCGATGGAACAATGAGAATGGAGCCCCTTTTGATTGCTACTCGCCAGCTCTCAGAACCCAGATTTTTTGGACTTTAGTACATGTGTTGCTAATTTTCAAACATGTGCTACCTACCTTTTTGACAGGTGCTGCTATTAAATAGGAATGGTTCTTATTTTTGTGGGTCATGAGAACGGGCCTGTTGCTATGATGAACAGTGTATATGTCATTTGTTCCTCCTATGTCTCCTGCCCCTCCGCTTATACACTAGGTATGCTATATGATTTGACAAAGTTTATGTATCCCATGTTTCCTCCCCTTATGCTTACGTATATTAAACTTAATGTAAGGCAGCTACACGAATCCTAGCAACGTAGGGCTACTACCCTATACCACATGGTGCTCCCTCTACTATAGTCTGAAGTATTTTGCTATTTGTGTGATTAGATTCTCACCCTTCCTCACTTGCGGGTGTGAATAATCAAAAGGAGGGAATGTGATAGGCGATGGCCTAGTATGTAGCAGAGCTAGGTCTGAAGCCCTTTTTTCCTATTTTAAAATGTTATTGCTGATTTTGGAAAATTGCAGAATGCTGTTAGCTGTTAGAAAGAAATACTGTTCTATTCTGGTTTGATAACATGTTCTGCTCTCTTGGAGATAAGAGAATTAAACCTTGGTACTGTTTATTGTTTAGAAGTCAGATGTCTCTTTCAGTAGAATGCCGCGCCACTGTATCTTTGCTGATTGTGCACTGACCTCGTAATTAGGATGAAAATATAGCAGAGAAACTGAACAGTGTAAGAATATTTTGTCTAGCATTATGAAGATTGTTTAGTGTTTTGAGCCAAGGCTAGAGATACATTTTAGCCTTGCTATGTTTGGCCTCGCTTTGTTTTGCTTTTGTTAAGAATGCTTCTGATATGCTTTCCACTATCTTTGTGGCTAACTGACCTTGCAAGAATAGCGAAATATACTGTATACTTTAGCGAAAGTATTATGTTTAATGTTATGTCTAATTGCTGACCCGTGGCTAGTGTGACCCAGGCAGGGGGAGCGAGTCCTGGGCCCGGTCAGAGATGTCTATTGGATGAGAGTAAGTGGGCCACTGTGGCCAATGAGGAGTTTTGCCTGTATTAGACTGGAGAAGAAAAGTATATAAACTGTCATTTTTCTGAGCTCTGGGCTCAGACTATTTTGAATGCTACTGCAATCTGAGTCTGTGCACATTAAACCGGCTTGAATCTTTGCCTGACTCCGGGTATTATTTATTGCATGCTTATCAGCTAGAACAATGGTAAATATCTTCTTGAATTTATAATCTGCAGTAACCACATGGTGAAATTAGACTTGCCTGCTAATTGTTGTTCCTGGAGTAGACCCAGTCTAGTTCCGGACCTCTGAGTTGTCCACCTCATTCAGCAGCTTGGAGACTGAGGAACTTCCCACTTTTGTGATGTCATCAGTATATCCCTCAGGGATCCGCCTGCCTCCATCAGTTCCCTATTGACAAAGCAGACTCACCAGAGAAAACAAGTAAGTTTCAACCTCACACCACACCGTAAGGTGGCACCTACCAATTTGAGCCACGCCCCCCCGAAAAACTAAGTTACATAAACACTAATCCGAAAAACTAATCATCCAAGAACTGTTAACAAATGACCATGCTAAGACTGTCCTCCAATCTGCCCCGGTGTCCACACACCAAATGATCAGGAGACCCCCGGGGAGATCAGCCGCGTACTCCACTCTGCTTACCTGTCATCCTCAACACCGCAGACTGTGCTTCATACCTCCTCAACACAGGGACGGGACTCGGGACTAGACTGGGTCTACTCCAGGAACAACAATTAGCAGGTAAGTCTAATTTCACCTTCCTGATCGTATCCCCAGTCTAGTCCCGGACCTCTGAGTAAGTACCAGAGCAGTAATCTGAACGGGAGGGCCCCGCTGCCCCAGCCTGAAGCACCGCCGCCCCAAAACTGGCATCTTGCGCCAACTGCACGTCCAACCGATAATGCTTCACAAACGAATTAAATGAAGACCAGGTGGCCGCCCTACAAATCTCCACCGGTGGCACCAACCGAGCTTCTGCCCAAGAAGCTGCTTGAGCCCTGGTAGAATGGGCCCGCAACCCCTCAGGAACTGGCCTGCCTTTCAACACGTAAGCCAAAGCAATCGCCTCCTTAATCCACCGTGCGATGGAAGCCTTAGACGCCGCCTCACCTCTCCGAGAACCGGTAAAGAGAACAAACAGCCTCTCCGACCTGCGGAAGCACGCTGTACGCCGCAGATACTACTTCAACGCCCGTCGGACGTCCAACGTCCTCTTGGGCACACCCAACGAGTCCGAGCCGAACACGGGCAAAGAAATGTCCTGATTCAAGTGAAACGGCGACACCACCTTAGGCAGAAAGGCCGGAACTGGTCGTAGAACCACCTTGGAACTATAAAAGGTGAGATAAGGTTCCTTGCAGGACAACGCTTGCAGCTCCGAAATCCGCCTAGCAGAGCAAATGGCCACCAGGAACACAACCTTCAAGGTAAGGTCCTTCACCGAAGCCGCACCCAAAGGCTCAAACGGTGCACGCTCCAGCGCCTCCAACACCAGCAGCAGCTGCCATTTGGGCATCAAACGCCTCCGCGGCGGTCTCAAAAGCGACACCGCCCGTAGAAACCGCTTAACATCCAAATGGTCTCCAATCGAACGGCCCGCAATGCGTCCCCTATAACAGGACAAGGCCGCAACCTGTACCTTAAGGGACGCCGCCGCCAGCCCTTTCTCAAAGCCATCCTGCAGGAACTCCAGGATCCGAGAAATGGAGGCCCTGAGGGCCTCGGAACCCCTCTCCGAGGACCACGCTTCAAATACTCTCCAAACCCGGACATACGCCAACGACGTAGACCGCTTCCTGGCTTTCAGTAGCGTGGAGATCACCGCCCCGGAATAGCCTCTCGCCCTTAACCTGGCCCTTTCAATAACCAGGCCGTAAGCGAGAACCGATCCACATGCGGCGAGGTCCCTGAGTCAACAGATCCTCCCGTACTGGGAGCCGCCACGGCCACGCTGCCAAGAGCCTTAACAGATCCACATACCACGGCCGCCAGGGCCAGTCCGGGGCAATCAGGATTACCTGCCCCCTGAACCTTTCTATCCGTTGTACCACTCTGCCTATTAGAACCCATGGAGGGAAAACAGAGGAGCTGTCCCTCCGGCCAGGGTTGAATGAGGGCATCTAGACCCTCCGACATTCTTTCTCTTCTTCTGCTGAAGAAACGACTGGCTTTTGCCGACTGAAACGTTGCCATCAAACCCATCACCGGCATGCCCCAGCGGCGCACTATCATGTCGAATACCTCCTGATGCAGGACCCACTCCCCTGGGTCCACTCGCACTCGACTGAGGAAATCGGCCTCCACGTTGTCCACCCCTGCTACATGCGCTGCCGACACCGCCCAAAGATGCTCCTCGGCCCAACCGCACAGGCCCTCTGCCTCGGCCTCCAGTGCCACACTGCTGGTTCCCCCTTGCCGATTGATGTACGCCACCGCGGTTGCGTTGTCTGAGAACACGCGAACCGCCGCCCCGCAGAGAATCTCCTGGAAACTCTGCAGAGCCAGAACCACTGCCCGTAGCTCCAACCTGTTGATCGGCCAAGTGCTCTCCTGAGTGTTCCACCAACCCTGCATGAACTGTCCCAGGCAGTGAGCTCCCCAGCCGCTCAGGCTGGCATCCGTCGTCAAGGCCACCCAGTCGGGCACCTCGAGGGGCTTTCCGGACACCAGAGAACTGGGTGCCAACCACCAACGGAGAGCTACACACATCTCGGGCGGACAAACAAGTCTTCGAGATAGCAGGTCCTGTTGATGGGACCAGCGCCGAAGTAGCGCTCTTTGCAAGGGCCGCGTATGTGCTCTCGCCCATGGTACCAACTCTATGGTTGCCGCCATCGTACCCAAAAGTTGCAGATATTGCCATGCTGTGGGTGCCTTCCTCTTCAGAAACTTCCGGACTAACACTCTCAGCCTTCTCGCCCTCTGCCGAGGGAGGAACACCTGACCAGACCTTGTGTCGAAGCGAGCCCCTAGGTATCCTATGTCTTGAGTGGGTACTAACTTGCTCTTCGCCCGGTTGACCACCCAACCCAGGCTCTCGAGAAAACTCACCACCCGGAAAGTAACCCGCTCGCTTTCGCTTCTGGAGTTCGCTCGAATTAACCAATCGTCCAGATATGGATGCACCAAGATGCCTTCCCTGCGCAGGGCAGCCGCCACTACCACCATAACCTTTGTGAAGGTGCGCGGCACCGTCGCCAAGCCGAACGGCAAAGCCCGGAACTGAAAGTGACCGAAGGGAACCGCGAAGCGAAGATACTGGTGGTGCTCCTGCCGGATGGGGATGTGCAGATACGCTTCGGACAGGTCGAGGGAGGTGAGGAATTCTCCCTTCCGAACTGCTGCAATTACCGAACGCAGGGTCTCCATATGAAAGTGAGCCACACGAAGGCAACGGTTCACCCCCTTGAGATCTAGAATGGGCCGAAAGCCTCCGTCCTTCTTTGGCACCACGAAATAAATCGAGTATCGACCGCATCCGAGTTGCTCTTGGGGAACCGGCTCTATGGCCTTGAGGTCGAGAAGCCTTCGTACCCTCTCCTGCACGGCCGCGCACTTGACCGCAGCCCTGCAGGGAGACTGCACGAAGGCGGCGCGAACTGGCCGCTGTAGTTCCAGTGCGTAGCCCTCTCAGATGACCTCCAGGACCCACTGATCTGAGGTAATCTGGACCCAGGCAGCATAGAACTCCTGCAACCTCCCTCCCACGGGAACGCTTTCTGAGACTTCCGAAAGACTTGCAATTCTCATCTTCTGCCGGAGCCTGAGCCGGCATGTTCAGGGTCCTGAGCGTCTCCGCAATAAGAGCCGGAAGCTCCTCCCTACGGAAAACCCGCACTACTCTAGCCTGTTTGTCTTTGTCCTCAATCTCTCCTTCCTCAAGTTCCTCTTCCACGGCCAGACTCCCACCGTCCTCATCTGAGAGCTGCCCCTCCGAGAGAATCGAGGAAGAGCCAAACTCCGCCTCCACTCGAGGCCTCTTGGCTCCGAGCTGGGTCTCCGCGGTGAGGCCTTGCCCCAACCTTCTCGCTCCTACCCCTTCCAGGCCTTCCTTTGCCTGGCTGGGCGGTAAACCCCCCGTGGCGCGCTGCAGGAGGGCCACGAAGTCAGCTGAGAATATGGACTCCAGCCCCTTGGACCAGGCTAGTTGTGGGACCGGGAGGTCCGGAGCAGAGGAAGGCCCCGCCACCGGTTCCCCCAGGGCTAAACTGGCTCCGGAGGGACCCGCTGGACCTGCCTCCGCCTCTTGCCATTGCTCTGCAGCCTTTTCAGGGAGCTCCATGGTAGCCGCCTCCTTAGCACAGGCCTTACAGATGCCCGAACCCGAAACGAAACTTTTCTTGGCCCCACAAATGAAACACTGAGGTCTCGACGGCATAACCCCCTCCAGCAAGCCCCGACCTGAAATCTTTGCTTCGCGGCTTTTTTTTTTTTTTAAAAACACGCACCTCCCAACTGCAGCTGAGCTCTAAACAGCCAAAAGCAATTTATCCCACAGGCTTTGCCTGAAAAACTGCTGCTCTGCCCAGCTGGGAGGCCCGCCGCTTGTCTAGGCTTCCCGCCCTGATGCCACGTGGCCGGGCCTGCTCTGCAGAGAGTAGCGCGCGCTTCTCACGCTGCCTGTCGGATGCTTGCCCGCCCGCCCTCTTACCTCTGCCGAGTCTACCACCCGGAAGGAGCGGGGCTCCGCTGTCTCCACTCTCCTCTCCGGAGACGAAGTCAGACTCGGGCCACATCTGGCACTCCACGCGAAGGTCTGTGCTGAGGGCCTCCACGGCCAGCCAGAGACGCTCTCGCAGGCAAATCCTCTGCCGTGCGCCTGGCTGCACTCTTCCTCCTCCCCCGGTTCAACTCTCCCATTGCTGGCAGAGAGCGAACCGGGTGTTAACAGTACGCACTGCTGACGACCCCCCGAGGCCGGGACACAAGCAGAATGGAGGAAAGTCCGCCGCACCTAAAGGTAACAGCCCTCAGAGATCCAATTAAAGGGAAATACACCCTCTTTAAAGGAACCCCCTTTTTGCTGTCTTTTTCTTTTTTTTTTTTTAAACTAAGCCCTAATTTTAACTAACTATCCTCAATTGTTCCTCCAGTGAGCCCGGAGCTCCAGGCTCACCACCTAGTCAGCTGCTTGGAGACTGAGGTAACTGATTTTTATTTATTTATTTATTTAATAGTTTCTTCTATACCGCCCCTTCCAGAGATCAAGGGCGGTTTACATTGAACAGTTAACAAATGTTGTATACTTTTGTATACTTTACATGGAACATGGTATTAACTATATGGAACATGGTTTTAACTATATACAGGTAATAATACATAAAACATAACAGAACTAAATTACAAAAGGCTATTTACTGATGGAGGCAGGCGGATCCCTGAGGGATATACTGATGACATCACAAAAGTGGGAAGTTCCTCAGTCTCCAAGCTGCTGAATGAGGTGGACAACTCAGAGGTCAGGGACTAGACTGGGGATACCATCAGGAATCAAAATTTTCCAGCATGTGTTAACCTTTATCTTGACAACATAGCTTTGATTTGTCAAATAAGTTCACTCATGACAGTAAATACATTGGGGCAAAAACGCTATAATCCTGACAGCTGTGTGGTAGGTGACCCATCCACATGACTATGAGGCTGCAATCTACAGAGTATAATCCCAGGCAGACCATCACTGCGTATCACTTTAATAATATGCAACAGTACAGTACTGGCCTAGCCTATCCACGCTTTTACAACGTCCCCCCTAATAACTGCTTAATTTGTCGTTTTCAACAAATGTTAAGAGCCCAAACTCTCAGGCTTAAGGAATGGGGGAAGACAATCTAGGATCACAGCTAAGGTGTCATATTTCCCGATCTTTCTAAATATTATACATTACTATCCTATAAACTTCTTCAGCGCACACAAGTACAGAAAGGGAATCTTGATATTTTATCTTAATTCCCCATCCTATCTTCTAACTGCAAGTAGATTGCAGTCACTGCACATGCTCCGTACGCCACGCACGCCCACTCAACTAAGCACTGTAAGCAACCTTGGGTTCTCTGCAAACCAGTCAGGCCTGCAACATGTGGAAACTCCTGGCTCTCCGGGCAGTCCCCTCCTTTACACTCATCCCTCCAGCGAATTGCGTCCTGTCAATTACCTGTGAGTCCCTGAACTCCACTACAACATTCTCGCTGCTCCAGCGCGCCGCCATGTCGCCGTCTCAAAACATAACAAACGACGTCCGACGTAGAGTACGTGATTTGTCAGGCCCTCAACAATCAACAGAACATGACGTTTCAGGGACTAGGCCGCTGTGACCTCCGGGAGTTGTAGTCTATAAGCATAATAATTGGACCCATTGTATGATCACGAGTCTCGAAACTGCAGAAACATGCCGTAATGTTTATTGTAACTCAACGAGTCATGGTTAGAGTTAGCGTCTCGGACAGCAAGATGAAGAAAAACTTTATTGTTAACTGCAAAGTAAGTAGCCCTGTCTTTTAGTCTTATTTCCTGATTTTTTACAGCCAATGGGCTGAACCTTTTGAGATCTTACGCAATCCAGCTGCGCTAATATAAGGGCGGAGACGAAGCCACCTCTTAGCGTCTGTGTAACCAATTAGGCGAATGGTTCCTCTTGTGGTTGGCTGATTTGGAGTAGGGGTGGAAGAAGGGAGCTTATGTGTGTATTTGTCTTGTACTTAAAATCTTGAATCGTGAATTTGTGAAGCAAAGACGGATTTGACTGCTTTAATTATGTAGTATGACTTTTCCCGTCGTCTGTGCTCGAGTCAGCATCACCTGTTAGTTGTACTTCGGTGAAACATGCTCGTAAGGTTGTTGCATGTTCCCGTGGTATTGGTAAAATAGAGCAAAGTTGGAAACCATTGGATTTATACCTGGCTAATGTGTAATCCCTTTCTATGTTTAGAGTTTTCATTCAATGCTATTTAGACCGCGGCTTCTGTTATTGGCCGCTAGAAATGGATTCTCTTCCGAATGAGTTAACCCTTTGAAGGCCTACTTTAAAATTTTGAATCCACATTCTGCAGCCGGGTTAATTTTTGCATATTTCAGGAAAAGTGTACCCGTCTTATTCAATATGTTCTAATAGTGATTTTCTTTCTGCTATGGTCATGTATTATATACCATTTGATAGGAATATTTAGTCAGAATTTTGGATCCCGAGAGTTTTGGGCTTGGCCTAGAAAGGGAAGGAACGAAAAAAAATTATTTTTTGTTTTAGTTTTTGAAAGATATTAAAATCATCTTTATTTCAGATGGCTTTTACTTGATGATGATGATGATATTGGAATTGTTTTGTTTGTAATGTCAGGTATTATTGATGTAAAGTGTTTTAATCAGGAGTAGCCAGGGGCGGCCCAAAGGGGGGTACGGAGACTCGGTGTGGGGCCTCTTTTGCATAAGGGGCCTCATTTGCATAAATATTTGCATAATGTTACCATACACTAACTTTTAGTAAACATGCCTCTTAATGATTGTATGGATAAAGAAAGACTAAAAGATTTCTACATTACTATAATCCAATGCCAACTGCCACGCACATTAGAAACTACTACAAACACTGCCCATTTTATAGCAAACCCCGCCATTTCCTAACAGCACTACCAGGACTCACAAAGCATCATACTCTACCTATCAAAAGACAGCACTGCAAATATTAAACCAATACATTTCAGAGAATAACAATACATGACCTGGGGAAAGATAACAAGTGGCAATGTCAAATAGGAATTACATAAACAGAATACCTCAGCTCAGTTACACATGCAGAACATGACCATCACCAAACAAGGATTCATAATTTAGAAACAGGAAGACAATAATTAAATTGGGAACTCCAAAAGCCAAACTTGGAATATACAACACTGTAGAAATTAAACTATAAATTAATTTCCTCTTGTACCAAATAAAGCACAGACGTTAATGATGCACATTTCCCAGAGCTGACATATTCCAGTTAAATTCAAAATAAAGAGAGTTTTCTACCTTTTGTGCATTTCCTTTTCAGTTGCAATTGCTCCAGCTACTTTCTTCTGGTTTCTTTGTGTCTTCTGCTAACTCTCCATCGTCTGCTGTCCATTTGTCCTTTAATCTCTCTCCTAGTGTTTTTCCATTCTCTATATCTGCTTTAACATACTAATCTTTCTCCTTTTGCTCTTTCCTCATTCCTATTTCATCTACTCAAATTTTACCTCTCCATCCTCAATCCCCACTTACTCTCCCAATACCCGGCCAATTGTAGATTTGTCTTCCCTCCCACACAAAATATTTTCTCCTTCTCCATTTCACTCTCCCAGCTCCATCCCATTCTAATCCTCCCTCAACATCAGCTCCCTTCTAGTTCCAGCACCACCCAGCAACCGCTCCCTTCTAGTCCCCGCATCAGCCCATTTCCAGTCCTAGCCCCATATAAGCCCATTTCCAGTCCTAGCCCCCCATAAGCCAATTTCCTATCCTAGCCCCACCATCAGCCAACTTCCAGTCCTAGCTCCCCCATCCATTTCCAGTCCTATCCGAGTTCCTCCATCAGCTCATTTCCAATACCAGCCCCCCACTAGCCCATTTCTAGTCCTTTCCTAGCCCCACCATCAGTCCATGTTAAATCCTAGCTCCCCTCCACTCAGCCCATTTCCAATCCCAGCCCCCCATGAGCAATGTTCCCTCTAATTTTCTGTATGTTGTGTGCGCATAAAATATCAGCTGTGCAGCTTTTGAAGGAAGGTTAAATTTTTGTGCGCCACATAACGACACTCGGCGTTATATACTTTAAAATTTGATTACACATCAGAATACAGTATGTACACCATATTGATTGCACTAGAAAATATTGTAGAACTTGTGAAAACCGTAAATACACAACAACTTTTAAATTTTAAGACGTCTGTGTTTTCTATCAGAATCAGAGCCGTAATTTTTGTGCGCTCTGTTATAAAGTATGTGCGCTCGCTCGGCGAGGTGTGTGCGCGCGCGCACATGCGCACAGCTTAGAGGGAACAGTGCCCATGAGCCTACTTCCAGTTCTAGCTCCTCCATGAGTCCATTTCAATCCAAGCCCCCACCACAGCCCATTTCCAATCTTAGCACCCCCAACAGCCCATTTCCAGTCCTATCCTAGCCCCTCCATCAGCCCATTTTCTGTCCTAGCTCCTCCCTACTCAGCCCATTTCCATTCCAAGCCCCCCTCCCCATCAGCTATTTGCAGTTCAAGCCCCCCTTCCACTCAGCCCATTTCCATCCCAAGCCCCTGTCCCCATCAGCTATTTGCAGTTCAAGCCCTCCTTCCACTCAGCCCATTACCAGTCCTAGCCCCCCCCATTTCCAGTTTTAGCCCGCCCATCAGCCCATTACCAGTCCTAGCCCCCCATAACCCATTACTAGTCCTAACCCCCCCATCAGACCACTTCCAGTCTTAGCCCATTACCAGTCCTAACCCCCCTCCCCCCATCAGCCCAGGTAGATTTAAAATAAACCAAACCAGCTGTGGCTACTGCTGCCGCTGAGGCAGCGGCAGAATCAAGTGTCCCGTGGCCCCCCCCCCCTCCCGCCTGGCAGAATCTCCCTGCAGCATCAGCTCCCGAGTCCCGAAGCGCGGGCTTTCAGAGCTGTGAGAGTTCCCCTTTCTCGCGGCTCTGTTAATCCCGCCGGGGCTGATGGGATTTCCCTGGGCGGGATTAACAGAGCCGCGAGAGGTCAAAGAAGCTCTCGTGGCTCTGAAAGCCCGTGCTAATTGGGACTCGGGAACTGATGCTACAGGGAGGCTCTGCCGGGCAGGGGGGGGCCCCGTGGGATGCTTGATTTTGCAGCTGCCATGGCGGCAGCAGCAGCAGCCGGTTTGGGTTTTTTTAATTTACTTGGGCAAATGCAGAATGTTTTTTTGCACGAGGACCTCTGAAATGCAGGGCCCTGTGCAAAAAACATTCTTGCTCAATGGACGGGCTGGCCCTGGGAGTAGCCTAGTGGTTAGAGCATTGGCTTTGTAACCAAGAGATCAGGGTCCGATTTCCAGTAGCACTACTTGTGGCCTTGGGCAAATCACTTAACCCTCCGTTGTCTCTGAAGAAACTTCTACTAGTCACACTGCCAAGAAAAGCTAGGAGTTGCTGGGTCGCCAGACACATTTTTTTCAACTGGTGCTGTTTATGATGCATGCTGCAAAGATATCTGCTCCACACACATTCTGTGCTATTATTCCGTTGTTACTTCTATTTTTCTCCATGTACCACAATTGTGTTTGCTCCACCCACACTCGACTTTGGATCATAGTTTCGCCAAAAGGCTGCTTCAGGAAAAACTAAGCAAAAAACAAAAATCCACTCTAAATTATCATAACACCACTCACATACACAAGACATCTCAAAATCACCAACAAGTGGCATTGCTCTCTATTACCTCCACAAATACAACTCTTCAACAAAAATGCCAATGCACGTGCACTATTCAAGGCCATTTAAATACTCTAGCACTTAAAAAAACCAATGCCATTTCACCTGTGCATTTAACCCTCATGGTGACAGTGTCCAATCGAAAAATGAACTGTTGTTCCCGATGGCACAAAAAGCCCCACCACCCTCCCCATACACCTTTTCCAAAACAAAGCAATGGAACTCTTGAACAGTATGTCACATCTCTTGCCAATGTAAACCAAAGGGGCCGATACTAAACCCCGTCCAATGACCGAAAAATGCTCTATGATCCTCACTTTAAAAGAACGAGACGTTTGGCCAATGTATAACAAACGGCAAGGACACATTACCACATAAATCATTCCACTAGTATAATAAGTAGTGGAGCTGCATAAAACATGATCAATATTTATCTCTGGATATTCAAAAGACTGCAACTCAACAGTCACCGCACATACTACACACCTATTACATCTTTTTATGCCCACGATCTCCCGCTACCTCTATACAATGATCTCTAGAATGAATTAACAGGTCCCTCAAACTTTTTCCCCTACATAAGGAGACAACCGGAGGATCCTTAAATACTGAGTGAACCTGTGAAATATTCCAATGAGACAAAATAAGCTCTTTAATATATCAAGTCCGAGCAGAATAAGGCAATGCGCAGGTCAAAATGTGGCATGTCCCTGCAACGATTATTCAGAAACAACAAATCACATTATATGCACGTTTCTTGGCCCGATTGATAACCTTCTCTTATATACCATGAGCTTGTTGCTTATGAACCTCACGTGATGAAAACCACTTGCGGAGATGTAAGAACTGACCAGTAGGAACATTATCATGAATATGACATGGGTGAAAACTGTCATAATTTAACAAAATTTTACAATCTGTGGGTTTCAAAAAAAATAGAAGTAGATAAGCATTAAGTTGGGTGAAATAGGACTATGTCCAAAAAATGGACCTCCATCTGAGAAACGTCTGGAGAAAATTGTAAATGTGGATCCTACAAATTCAACCATTCCAAAAACAGCCTAAGATCCTGTTCCAATCCTTGCCAAACGAAAGACATCTATATAATGAACCCAATTTGTTATAGAAGGCCAATACTGAGAAGCATAAACACATTGTTCTTCAAACATCCGAACATAAAGACCCGCCACTGATGGAGCAACCGTTGCTCCCATTGACACTCCCTCTATCTGATGAAAAAACTTGCCCTGAAATTCAAAATAATTTCTACACCAAACCAATTCCAATGACTTATGAAAAAAATGCGCTTGGGCCTCCGAATATTGTGAATTTCTTAAATATTCAATACTCGCCTCCAAAGCTCTCGAGGTACATTTGTATACAACGCTGCAACATCCATTGTCACCAAATAAGATGCTCCCTCCTTCCGCCGTGAGCTTCTGGGTCACCAGGAGTCAGCATTGACTTGAAGGCACACATTGCAAAGGTATTATTTATTTAACGATTCTTTTATACCACCTTTCAGTTAACAAAGCGGTTTACAATTAACTCGACATTTTACATGAAGCAGAATGGCTAATATATTAAAATACATTAAACAAGTTAATATAATAGTTCCAAGAGACAATTCAATGTAATTATAGTTACATCTAAAACATGGACTATGTTACATTTGTTAAAGATTCTTAGAATTTCAAAGCTGCTGGTTCACTCTGAGAAAAGGAGATTTGGGCCAGCAATAGGGTGGGGAACTGTCACTTGTTTTCATCCGGGTAAGAGCCTTTCAGCATGTAGTGCCTAGCCTACTAGATATGTGGACCGAAATGTTCCAAGAAAAGTAGTGTCTTCAATTTCTTTCTAAAATGCGAAGTATCTTTTATTCCACGGAGCTCCGCCAGCAGCAAGTTCCATAAAGTTGGACCATACACTGAGAATGCCGTATGGCAGGTTGCTTGTAGGCTCTTGGTCCTTTGAGAGGGAATTGTGAGGAGGTTTTGATGTGAATGTCTTCTTGATCTGGATTCTAGAGATTTCTCTATTAGTGAAATGCGACATCCAGCTGTTTGGAGGTGTATGGTTTTAAATGAGATCATAAGTGCCTTATATTTTATGCAGGCTGATATCAGTAACCAGTGTAAGCTTTTGAGCAATGGGGTGATATGTTCCTGTAGTGCGGTTCCTGTGATAAGTCGAGCCGCAATGTTCTGGGCTAGCTGCAGAGCGTGGATATTGTGTTTAGGGAGTCTTTGAAGGATCGAATTACAATAGTCTAGGTGCAGAGTAATTATGGTGTGGAAGTAGTTGTGGTCCAGTAGGGGTCTGAGGTTCCGAAGGATTTTCATTTTGTAGTAAGTGGTAGATAACATTTTCTTTATGTCAGCATGCTTAGTTGCTGGTCAAAAATCACTTCAAGGTATTTTACTTCTCCTTTTACAGGAATGGATATGTCATTACATTCAAGTGTATCGGGGGGTGGCATATGTGGTGTCACAAGTGATGGTGAGGACTTCCAATTTATTGCAGTTGATCATCAGGTTTTGCTCCTTTAACCAGCTTACAGTTCTCTTCAGGTAATCTTTCAGTGTGGAGTAATCTGGATTTTTTTGAGTTAAAGGGGCCGTGGATCAAGTCGTCTGCATAGAGATGGTATTTGAGGTTGTATTCCTGAATAATCTTGCAAACGGGCTGCATCTATAGGTTGAATAGCAAGCCGGACAAGGAAGAGCCCTTCACTAGCTTTGATATTTATTTTGTCCTTGACTTTGACCTGAAAGACAGATCTGAAATTCAGGATATGAATCAAGAGGAGGGGGGGTGGGGCGGCATCACTCTGTCAGTCTGAATATGAGCTTTTTCTGATTTAATGTGAACTCAGATATAAAGTGTGCAGAAGACTTGAAATGAAGTTGTCTAATTCTGGGGTTTTATCACATAGCCTGAAAAGGAGTAAAACATTACCAAATGGAGTCGCATCATCAGTAGATGGGATCACATAAACATGACCATTTCCCCTTCTCTCTAGACTTTCCACTGTGACCTTGGCCAAGCAGTAGCAGCCACCAGTCAGCATGTGGCCTGTGAGCCAGCGAACATTTTATAGCCCTGTGCCCCCTCCTGGAAACCCCTACTAAGTACTAGGTTCTGTAAGCACACGCTGACACAACGAATCCTGTGCTGGCTGCTGTTGCTACAACTGTTGGTTCTGCCTTCCTGCTTTAGATGAGTGAAGGGAGGGGAAGGAGGCTGGAGACATGCTGTTCTGATTTCATCATGTACAGTAGGGTCACGTGAATTTTCAGTTATTGAAATGGTGTCATACAGGATAAATTTGAAAAGCACTGTATTAGCATATTCTACAGCAAGCATTAGAGTTTCATTCCTTACATGCAAACGTGAAATACCAGATGCTTTTTATACTACTTTAATTGAAGGGGAGAAAAAAAAACATCAGGGGTGAGATGCACTTCCACGATAACCTTACTTTGGGCAGAACGGTCACTTCAGCAACTGCTGTGACATGATGATGAGCAGTGTGGTGAGATTTAAATAATTTAAAAGCCTACTTATTTACATAAGAACATAAATATGCCATACTGGGTCAGACCAAGGTCCATCAAGCCCAGTATCCTGTTTCCAAAAGTGGCCAAACTAGGTCATACGTACCTAGCAGTTTCCCCAAAAGACACAGGTTCCACAATGCTTGGATTGGGTCAAGCATTGATATCCTGGGTCCCTTCTTAATAATGGTTTATGGACCTTTCCTCCAGGAACTTGGCCAAACGTTTTTTAAACCCAGCTACACTAACAGCCTTTACTACATCCTCCGGTAACAAATTCCAGAGTTTGATTACATGTTGAGTGAAAAAAATATTTTCTTTTATTAGTCTTAAATAGTTTATCCTATAGCTTCATTGCATGTCCCCTAGTCTTTCTATATTCTGATAACGTAAATAATTGATCTACGTTTACCTGTTCCACTCCGTTCATTAATTTATAGACTTCTATCATATCTCCCTTCAGCCGTCTCTTTTCCAAGTTAAAGAGCCCTAACCTTTTTAGCCTTTCTTCATAAGAGTATCCTTCCATCCCCTTTACCATTTTGGTGGCTCTTCTCTGATACCTTTTCTAATAACACTATATCCTTTTTAAGATACGGCGACCAGAATTGTACACAATATTCAAGGTGCGGTCTCACCATGGAACGATATAGAGGCATTATAATATGCTTTGTTTTATTTTCCATTTCTTTCCTTATAATACTTAGCATTCTATTTGCTCTCTTGGCTCCCACTGCACACTGGGCCGAGGGTTTTAACATGTTATCCACAATGACGCCTAAATCTCTTTTCTGGGTGGTGGTTCCTAATGTGGAACCTTGCATCGTGTAGCCATAGTTTGTGTTCTTCCTCCCTAGGTGCATAACTTTGCACTTGTCCACATTAAATTTCATCTGCCATTTTGATGCCCAGTCTTCCAATTTATCAAGATCCTCTTGCAATTTTCCACAATACTCCTTGGGTTTTAACAACTTTAAATAGTTTTGTGTCATCTGCAAATTTTGATAACCTCACTCGTTGTTCCCTTTTCCAGGTCATTTATGAATATGTCAAAAAGCAGCGGACCCAGCACAGATCCCTGGGGTACACCACTATTCACCTTTCTCCATTGGGAAAATTGGCCATTTAGCCCTACCCTCTGCTTTCTATCTTTTAACCAGTTCCTGATCCACAATAGTACACTGCCTCCTATCCCATGACTCTTTAGTTTTGCCAAAAGTCTCTGATGAGGGACCTTGTCAAAGGCTTTCTGAAAGTCCAAATACACTATATCAACAGACTCACCTTTGTCTACTTGTTTCTTCACACCTTCAAAAACACATAACAGATTAGTAAAACAAGATCTTCCTTGTCTAAAGCCATGTTGGCTGTCTCCCATTAAACCATGACTATCTACATGTTCAGCAATTTTGTTCTTTATGATGGTTTCTACCATTTTTCCCAGTACCGACATCAGGCTCACTGGTCTGTAGTTGCCCGGATCACCCCTGGCACCCTTTTTAAAAATTGGTGTTACGTATTACAGATGATTTTAATGATAGTTCACAGATTTCTAATAGCAGGTCTGCAATCTCACATTTCAGTTTTCAACACCCTTGGATGTATATCATCCAGCCCAGGTGATTTGCTACTCTTCAGTTTATCTAATAGTTTTTTAATACATCTTCCCAATGTATTGATATTTCTTTCAATTCTTCCACACCTTTAAATACCACTTCAGTCATGGGTAACATCCCTACATCTTCCTCAGTAAAGACCGAAGCAAAGAATTCATTCAGTCTCTCCTCTATCGCCTTGTCACCTCTTAGTACCCCTTTAACCCCTCTATCATCTAATGGATCAACTGACTCTCACAGCTTTTTTGCTACGAATGTACTTGAAAAAGTCTTTATTACACGTTTTTGCTTCCGCAGCAAGCTTTTTCTCAAATTCTCCCTTTGCTTGCCTTATCAATGCCTTGCGTTTAACTTGCCAGTGCTTGTGCTGTTTCCAGGTTTCGTCATTTGGCTTTTTTTTCCATTTCCTGAAAGATGCTTTTTTGGTAACAGCCTCTCTGACCTCACCTTTAAACCATGCTGGCAGTTTTTTGGACTTCCTGCCAGTTTTCTTAAAGCGTGGAATACAGCTGGTCTGGGTTTCCAAGATAGTATTTTTCAATAACACCCAAGCTTGATGTAAGTCTTTAACCTTTGCAACTGCTCCTTTTATTTTTTTCTTAACTATTTTCCTCATTTTATCATAGTCTCCCTTTCGAAAGTTAAAAGGTAGTACTGTGGATTTTCTTACTATCCCTCCTCCACTAATTAAATCAAACGTGATCATGCTAGGATCACTATTGCCAAGTGGCCCCAACACCCTTATCTCTTGCACCAGATCTGGCGTTCCACTAAGGACTAGGTCCAATATGGCTTCCCCTCTGGTCGGTTCATGAGCCAGCTGCTCCAAGAAGCAATCATTTATTTCATCTAGGAACTTTATTTCCCTAGCTTGTCTTGCCGTGACATTGACCCCAGTCGATACCGGGGTAATTGAATTCACCCATTATTACTATGCTGTAATATTTGTTAGCTTCCTTGATTTCTTTGAGCATTTCATCATCCATTTGTTAATTCTGGCCAGGCGGTCGATAGTACACCCCCACTGCCATCGCCTTCCTCTTTTTACATGGAACTTCAATCCATAGAGATTCTACCTCAAATTTTGTTTCCTGCAAAACTTTAATCCTTTCTGACTCAATGCTCTCTCTAACATAGAGCACAACCTCTCCACCAATTTTATCAGCTCTATCATTATGATATAGTTTGTACCCAGGTATCAGTGTGTCCCACTGGTTGTCCTCCTTCCACCATGTCTCTGAGATTCCAATCATATCTAACCTCTCATTTAGTGCTATATATTCTAACTCTCCCATCTTATTTTTTAGACTTCTAGCATTTGCATACAAGCATTTTAGAGACTGTATTTTATTCATATTAATCTGGCTATTGGTAGGCATGGGTAATTTGGGATCTTTAAGCTCTGTCTGCTCCATACTTGAGAGCATTTGGGCTACTTTACTCTTTTTTGGAACCTCTCTGCTTCTGGTGGTATCCTTCAAGGATACATTCTTCCGAACCATGCGCTCTTGTGCGACTGTCGGCTTTCCCCTATTATCTAGTTTAAAAGCTGCTCTATCTCCTTTTTAAAGGTTAATGCCAGCAGCCTGGTTCCATCCCGGTTAAAGTGAAGCCCATCCCTTCGGAAGAGCCCCTCCTTTCCCCAGAATGTTCCCCAGTTCCTAACAAATCCAAAACCCTCATCCTTGCACCATCGTCTCATCCATGCGTTGAGACTACGGAGCTCTGCCTGCCTTTTGGGTCCTGCGAGTGGAACGGGAAGCATTTTGGAGAACGCTACCCTGGAAGTTTGACCAGGCTTTTGTATCTTGAGGTTGGGGATGTGGGATTCGTGCTGACTCTGCCTCTACTCTATTTCCATCTATGTTTTATATTTATTTAGACAGTTTTGTATACCGCCTTATCCTTCAATCAAAGCGGTCACAACACAATTGGGGGATACATTTAACATGCGGGGATATGAGACACATACACTAATACTTACAGGGAACATGGGCAATGGAGGGTTAAGTGGCTTTATATGCTTTTATCTTATCTTTTTGGTATGTTTTTTGAAGTTCCTTTGTTATGTTGATGTTGTAAACTGCATTGTATGTGTTCAGAAATGTGGTGTAGCAAACAGGAATAAACCATAAAGCAAAAACATGATACCCTGAACAGAGAATTGTAGTTGCTGGGTTAGTCCACTTCCATAGTGCATATAAAGGTCAACCTGCAAGTTGTAGGTGATACCTTTTTTATTGGACCAACTTAATGTATCTTTGACAGGCTTTCAGAGGTTATTGTTTCATTAGGTCAATGACGCCTTCAACTTGCTTCTGGATACCAACAATATTGCCTGGCATAATTCATCCTGGCTAGACTGGTTCTATGGAAGATATTCTTCACATAACTCTAGGCTCTTCTACAGTTAGCCCAGCTGACAAAGCATATGGACACGACAGCTTCCTCCATGTCACTTGACATGGAGAAAGCCTTTGAAAGGCTGAATGGCCCTACTTATTCCAAGTTCTGAACTGGTAAGGTTTGGGAGGGGATTTGTTTAAATGGCAAAAATACTGTTTAGCACCTCTGTGGCAAGATTATTAACAATGGGGTTTTGGTGCTTTTTAGACTATACCAGGCAGGGGTGCCCATTCTCACTCGTATTGTTTAATTTGGCACTGGAGTCCCTTTCTATAGCACTCCAACAGACTAAGAAGGTGAAAAGGATTTTCTGGAAGGACAATGTTTATAAAGTGTCAACATATGCAAATGATGTATTGGAACCTGGGTCAACTGTCCTAACTTTATTATAGCTGATGACTTTGATGTATTCTCTTGACTACAAGATTAATTGGAATAAGTCTGTGTTCCTGTGCGGATATCCAGTTTAGTCCTCCACAATCGGGTACTGCCCCTCTCACTGCAGCCTGTAGACTGGACCAATCAAATCTTCTGTAGTACATATCCAGCAGGAGCTCCCAGAAGCCCCCCAGTGTGTCCAGTCTCGTTGCAGTGTGTAGACGTAAAAGTGTGTCCTCTGGGCACACTTAGTGACCTTTGCAGGAGCAACACTAGTTAGTTGTTTTTAGGGTTTGTTTTGGGGCATTTCTCTACTATTTTTGTTTTTGGTAGCTAGCTGTGCCTTTAAAAAGAAAGACAAAAGAAGCCTGTCTCCCTGGAGCTGTGCCACAGGAGACTAGGAGAAAGTCAGACCTGCTGGCTGCTGTTGCCTGCCTAGCACATTTTATCAGCCCTGGGTGAGCTTCCCCTAGACAGGACGGGGAATTGCCATACCTATAAGGCAGTGCCTGGTACTGGGAGATTGTGGCTGAATCTTCTGTTCCTGAGCTGGTAGGAGTTTGCATTTCATTTTTTTCTTTCTTGTGTGCAATGCTCTGTCTGGGATGCCAGCGTTTCTGTAGGCTCTCCTGAGCCCATTTGGCAGTTTTTATTCAAACTGCTCGTGTGCCCTGTGTTAGAGGGTCGTTTTATTTGTTTTCCATATTATTTGGTGGTTTTTATATTTTCGCGCCGTTTTTTTACCGCGGGTGAAAAAGTGCGGCGGCCATTTTGGATTTTAAAAGTGCTTTTCCAGGCATTTTTGATCGCTGTGCACAGGTTCCCCTAGCGTTTTTGGGGTCCCTCTTTCTGGCGATTTTGCTCAGGGCACCCCAGGGATCCTGGGATATATTTTGTTTCTTGTAAAAAAAAAAAAAAAAAAAAAGTTAAGTTACTTTTAAATCGGGGCTGATTTGCATAGGATTGCCCAGGTGGTGTGGGCTTTCCTGTGGCTGTCTTATTCTATTCCCCTGGGCAGAGGTGGCCTTGGAATGGCTTCCAAGCCCCAGTGTGTGATTTGTGGGTCCCGCAGGACGGCAGGGACTGACTCTGGCATCTGCAGGGGCTGTGCTGCAGTGCCCTCTGAGTTAGAGCAATCTGTGAATGTTCAGGAACAGGCTACCCCTGGGGATGCTTCTACTTCCGGGGACAGCGTTCTTTCTCCAAGCATCCCTCAGTCTGGCTCGGTTCCTCCGGCCAGCGGTTCAGTGGCTGCGATCCAGCAGGCGTCTGTTGCTGCCTCAACTATGGACTTCTCCCCTGATTTTGTACTCCTCATGCATCAGGCATTTCGCCTGAGCAGGTCCGGACAGTTGCCGGCTGTCTGGCCCCCCTCCCTCCCCTCGGGGTCCTTGGGGGCGGCTCAGTGTCCCTCATCGCCCGGGGGCAAGCGGCTTCGGTTGGGGGGACAAGAGCAGGACGCCCTGGGTCTCCTGGATTCCGAGGCAGAGGGCGATCCTGAGACTGAAGCGGAGGATTTGGAGGATGGGGAGATCCCTGGGCCGGAAGATCAGGCTCGGGTCATTCGAGTGTTCCGTAGGGACGAGCTGGTTCCTCTGGTCACGGAGTCCCTTCAGGCGCTAAACCTTTCGGCGGTGCGGCCCCTGGAGGAGGAGGGTCTTGAGGATCCTCTGATTCAAGCAGTCAGGTATGCCCAGGAGGTTTTTTCCCGTCCACCGCGTGGTGGATCAGATGATCCAGGCGGAGTGGGAGCACCCGGAATCCGGTTTGAAGGGGATTCGGACCATGAATCGGCTTTATCCTCTTGCTGACAAGGACAGGGACTTGTTCAGGTCCCCCGGGTGGATGCTGCGGTCTCCGCAGTGACCAAGAAAACCACCATCCCGGTTGAGGGGGCGGCGGCCCTCAAGGACGGGCAGGATAAGAAGGTTGATAACTTGCTCAAGCAAACCTTCGATACGGATGCCGTGTCATTGCAGGCCTCTATCTGTGGGGCTTGGGTGGCTCGGTCGTGTCTGCGGTGGTCACAGCAACTGCGCTCGAGCCCCGGACTAGACCAGCAGGGTCTGGTGGAGGTGACCCGGCTGGAGTCCGGCTCGGCTTACCTGGCGGATCTGTTTTATGATTTGATCCGCGCGTTGGCTAACAGTATGGCATCCGCGGTAGCAGCGCGCCGGTCCCTCTGGTTGCGCAGCTGGGCGGCGGACAGTTCTTTTAAGGCCCGCCTCAGTAAGCTGCCGTTTAAGGGCAGATTATTATTTGGGGAGGCTCTCGAGAAATTGGTAAAGGATCTCGGTGAGTCCAAAGGGGGCCGGCTTCCGGAGGATAACCAAGGTCCAACCGGTCCACCTCGTCGGCGCGGGGATCCTTTCGGGATCAGCGCAGGTTTCGGCCCTCCCGCCAGTGGTCCTCGCAGCGGGGCCGGTTTGGAGCCCGTAGCCAAGGATTTCGGGCTTTCAGGGGAGCCGGCAGAGGCTTCTCCGCAGCCGGCTCTGCTTCGGGTTCTTCCTTTGGACGCAAGCCACAATGACGCCAGGCAGGCTCTGGAGGGAGGACCGCTTGTCGGCGGTCGCTTGCGCGACTTTCTTTCCTCTTGGGCCCAAATAACGTCGGATCGCTGGGTGCTACAAATTATAGAGGAGGGTTACGCTCTGGAATTTGCGTTCCCACTTCCAGATTCCTTTGTTCTGTCTCCCAGCAGGGGCGAGCAAAAGACGAGGGACATCCGCGTGACCCTGGCTCGATTGTTAGCGCTGGGAGCGGTGGTTCCAGTGCCTCCCTTGGAAAGAGGCGCTGGTCGCTACTCCATCTATTTTGTGGTACCCAAAAAGGGCGACTCTCTGCGTCCGATTTTGGATCTCAAAGGCGTGAATCGCGCGCTCAGAGTGCCGCATTTCCGCATGGAAACCCTGCGGTCAGTCATTGTAGCGGTGCGAAAGGGGGAGTTTTTGACGTCCCTCGATCTTACCGAGGCCTATCTGCACATTCCGATACACCCAGCCCATCAGCGGTTTCTCCGCTTCGCGTTCCCGTGGGGCCACTTTCAGTTCCGGGCCATGCCGTTCGGCTTGGCTACGGCCCCGCGCACTTTCACCAAGGTGATGGTGGTGGTTGCGGCGGCCTTGCGCAAGGAGGGCATTTTGGTCCATCCTTACCTGGACGACTGGTTGATACGAGCAAAATCCGGTCGAGAGTGCCTGCGGGTCACGAGCAGGGTGGTAGCTCTGCTGCGATCCCTCGGCTGGGTGGGTGAACGAAAGAAAGAGTTGTCTGCGGCCCTCGCAGGACCTGGAGTATCTGGGGGTGCGCTTCGACACTGCTCGGGGGCTGGTGTGCCTTCCCGAGCGCCGCGTCCTGACGTTGCGGGCTCTTGTCCGACTATTTCGGGGGATGCCCGCTCCGTCGGCGTGGTGGTACCTACGGCTTCTCGGATCGATGGCGGCGACCTTAGAGGTGGTTCCGTGGGCGCGGTTCCACATGCGCCCGCTACAGAGGGCGCTCCTTCGTCGCTGGTCCAACCAGTGCGATTCCTTGCACAAGAGACTGCCCTGCCCGAAGGCAGTGCGGCGGTCGCTTCGGTGGTGGCTCTCCTCCGAGAACCTGACGCGGGGGATTCCCTTGGAGCCTCCTCTGTGGGTCCCCCTCACTACGGATGCGAGCCTAGTCGGCTGGGGAGCACACTGCGAGACCCGCTTCACGCAGGGGTGTGGTCCTCGCAGGAAGCGTCTTGGTCGATCAACCGCCTCGAGCTTCGGGCGGTCCGACTAGCCCTGATGGCCCTGGAACCTCTGCTCCTGGGCCGGGCGGTCCGAGTCTGGTCGGACAATGCGACCACGGTGGCGTACATCAATCGCCAAGGGGGCACAGGGAGTGTGGCCCTGGAAACAGAAGCGACGGCCTTGTTCAGCTGGGTGCAGACTCGGCTGCCGGCGATCTCGGCGGCGCACATTGCAGGCGCCGACAATGTCCAGGCCGACTTTCTCAGCAGAGTGCGGGTGGACCCCGGAGAGTGGGAGTTAAATCCTCAGGTATATGCGCAGATAGTTCGGCGGTGGGGTCCGCCCATCATGGATCTCATGGCGACCTTCCAGTCGGCCAAGACAAGTCGCTTTTTCAGCAGACGGCGGGAGCGGATGTCCGAAGGACTCGACGCTCTCATTCAGCCGTGGCCGACGTCTGGGATGCTGTACGTTTTCCCCCCGTGGGCCCTGATCGGTCGGGTCGTCCAGCGCATCGAGGGCCATCAGGGCCGGGTGCTGCTGGTGGCTCCGGATTGGCCCCGGAGGCCCTGGTATGCCGACCTCGTTCGGCTTCGAGACGGCGTGCCGTGGCGCCTTCCGGCGCTACCGGATCTTCTTCTTCAGGGCCCCTTGCGGATGCCCCAGGTGGCTCGGTTCTCGCTTACGGTTTGGCCATTGAGAGGGCTCGGCTGAAAAAGAAGGGTTATTCGCCCGCGGTGATTTCCACCTTACTGCGGGCAAGAAAGTCGTCCACTTCTCTTACTTATGTTCGAATTTGGAGAATTTTTGAGGACTGGTGCTCCCGGCGTGGAGTTCGGGCGGCGACGGTCTCGGTGCCCGTCGTGCTCAGCTTTCTGCAGGATGGCTTCGAGAAGGGTCTCGCGGCCAGTTCCCTGAAGGTCCAGTTGGCCGCGCTCTCTTGCTATAGAGGCAAGGTCTTGGGCCGCCTTCTTGGCGCTCATGCGGATGTGCGGCGTTTCTTGACCGCCGTGTTTCATTTGCGGCCTTCCCGCAGAGCGGTGATTCCTCCGTGGGATTTGAATTTAGTTCTGCGGGCCCTGGCTCGGGAACCCTTTGAGCCCTTGCGGAGGGCATCCTTGAAGGATCTCACGTTGAAGACGGTTTTTCTGGTAGCCATTTGCTTGGCACGGCGCATCTCGGATCTACAGGCCTTGTCATGCCGAGAACCTTTCTTGTCTTTTTCTGCGGAGCGGGTTGTGCTCCGTCCGGTTCCCTCCTTCCTGCCAAAGGTGGTGTCTCCTTTTCACCTGAATCAGGCAGTATTTCTACCAGTGATTTCGGCGGCCTCGGTCGAGTCGGCGGACAAGGGGCTTCACCGGCTTGATGTGGGCCGCACGCTGCGTCGGTATTTACAGTCTACCGAGTCATTTCGGAAGACTGATCGGCTTTTTGTGCTCTTTGGGGGTGCACGGAAAGGGGAGGCGGCGGCTAAGGCCTCCATTGCTCGATGGCTTAAAGAAGCGATCGCCTCCGCGTATCTGTTGCAGCGGCGGCCGGTTCCGGAGGGGCTCCGGGCTCATTCTACTAGGGCTCAGGCGGCCTCTTGGGCGGAGCATGGTCTGGTTCCACCAGCGGAGATCTGTAGGGCGGCCACTTGGTCGTCTCTGCATGCTTTCAGCAGGCACTATCGCTTGGATGTGTCAGCGGCTCGGGATTCCTGTTTTGGTTCGGCGGTTTTGCGCGCCGGCCTACAAGGTCCCGCCCGGTCTTAACTGCTCTGTTACATCCCGATTGTGGAGGACTAAACTGGATATCCGCACAGGAAATGGAAATTACACTAACCTGGTAATTGTAGTTCCTGTAGGATCCAGTTTAGTCCTCCTTCCCTCCCGAATATCTGCATGATCTTGCGGCGCGCTATCCCGAGCGGGAGATTCTAAGATAGTTTTGCGTCCCGTTCGGACCTTAGCGGCAGTCGTGCTTATAGCTATGGCTCTTCCCTTTCTTTTGGGGTTCCGTAAGCTCCTTAGTACCTGGGGGGAGCTCTGTGTCAATTTAGGGGCGTCGATTCCGGCGCCGTGCAGTGTTCTGACTTCCTCGTTTGGGGAGGGAGTTGGTTATTCCAGGGGGGGAAGTACAAGGTTTAATGTTAATCTGATAATAATCTGATGTGTTGCTTCGTTCAGTATGCTTTGTTACTAGTACACTGGGGGGCTTCTGGGAGCTCCTGCTGGATATGTACTACAGAAGATTTGATTGGTCCAGTCTACAGGCTGCAGTGAGAGGGGCAGTACCCGATTGTGGAGGACTAAACTGGATCCTACAGGAACTACAATTACCAGGTTAGTGTAATTTCCATTTGATGCCTCTTAATGTTCACTGAATTAGAGAAACTTTGGGAAAATCTTTTCAATGCAAAGTGCAAGGAATGAAATATCTCTGGATCTGATTGATGTCTGATAGCTCTTGACCAGAGAGGAAGATATAATGCATGATACTGCAAGCAATGAAGTCTGTGTGATAAATGATCACATCTGTCCTTATCTTGGTGGGGTAAACTTGAGTCTGGTCTATTAAAACAAATGTCCCAATAGTTACTTATTCTCTAAGAAGACTACCAGCCTCGTTCCCTCTCACATTTTATAAAGATCTGGAGAAGGTGGTGCCATGCTTTTTATGGAAAAGCAAACAAGCTGCCAAATTGCACTGCAAAAATTTCAGCTATCCCAGGGATTTGGGGGAATGCATTTTCCTAATTTCTGAAATATCACTATGCCTTTCTTGTGAGTCAGGGTTGCTGTTGGATACATTGGTTTGAGGATCTAGTTCCCAGCTGGGTACTACTAGAACGTACCCTTGCAACTCTGTTGGACTTATCTGATGCTGTGGACATGTGTTTCCTGGTGCATCTGCAGCAGAATGTCATCATGCATTTGACTTTACATACCCTCTCTATTCTAGACTCTGGTCTTGAGACTAGTTTGAAGGACTCTTGACACTTTGCAACCTGCATTTCTTGTCCAGAAGATTAAATTATACTGGACTTCCTAACTGCGGAAAGGTAACTGGACAGTGTGATAGGGCTGAAGCCATTGAAAGCAAAAACTTAGAAAGAAACGCTGTTCCTTACAAAGCAGCTAACGTGCAGAAGATGCAGTTCCCTTGCAGAGCAGCTAGAGGGAGCAGGCATGAACCTACAGAGGCTGAGCTAACACACCCGGGTACTGATTGTGCAGGAGCTAATCAGCTCCACCTGAGGGGTAGCCCAGGAAACTCAAAAGTAAAAGGCCTTTATAAGCAGAGAGCCAACTCTGAAGGAAGGAGAGAGGAAGGAACCTCGGAAGGGAGCTCAGAGGAGAACTCAGAAAGAGAGAGAAAGGAGCAGACCCAAAAGAGCCGGAGTGAGAGAGAGACCTGGGAGAGACAGACTGGAAAGAGATCCGCTTGGAAGAAATCCCAAAGGCAGAGAGCTCAGAAGGAGAGAGCCCAGCCGGGAGAGAGGCCTCTGCTCACCAGGAGGGTCTGAAACAGGATTAAAAGGTACTGGAAGAAAAAGTCCTGACAGGAGATTGACTTATACTAAGAAGCCAAGAAGCCTGGATTCTTTACAGGGTCTTCCCAAGCTGCAGAGAGGATAGACAGTACCCAGGAGGCTTCCAGAGGGCATCTGCAAAGGAGACGGTGGCCAGAGAGAGGTGCCTGAGTGGGCAAATAACAGATGCCCTGACTTCACGAAGCCAAGGTACGGTCACTATTTTTTCCCAAAGAAAGGCCCAGCTCCTAGAACGTCTTTAAAACCAGATAATCAGTCTGAGAGAAAAGGAAGCAGACAGGAGTTCTTTAAGCCATCACGTAGGGGCATAGGGACAAACCCTGCTATTTACCTGAAAGCCCTAGAACAGCCTAGCTGGAAGCTAGGGAGAAGAAGTACTGACTTTCAAACCACAGTAGCCAGGGAAAGATCAAGTACAGAGGGAGGCACAAATGAACCAAAGCCCATGCAGGTGGAGCCTGTGGACTAAGTTACATTGTCCCAGGAGGAAGTAATGGACTGCTCAGTTTGTGTCATAGGGAGTTTTGAGTCACTCCCCGAGCTGTAACTTATTTAGACAAGCTCTGATGTTTTTTGTTCATGTTGAGCGAAAGAGAAAAAGCTCACCAATTTTACTTTGCTCTGAAGTTTGGAAAACCCTGTGTTTTTGCAAGAAGCTGTGAAGTATGTAACAGTTCACTTGTTTAACTATGCTTTGGTAAAAACCCTGACAAAGAAGAACACTTTTTCTGTTACCTAGTGAACCTCAGTGCTTGAAAGGGGAAATAAAAGCCTTATTTACCCTCCATTCTGGTCTACACAACTTATTCCTATAAGGAGGAGGACTACAAAGACCAGGGTGCACCTGGCCTCAAAGAGTCTTTTACCTCTATAAATAATAAATATGCTCAACCTGCCCTTGCAGCCACTGGCCACCGGGGGGGGGGGGGGGGGTTGATTACAACGGTCATAGATGTCTTACATGAAGGTCAACGATCATCTTTTCAGCAACTGCTTAGTAAATATGGGCTTCCTTTTTCACGATGCTACAAATGGATTTAGCTTGTTCATGTGTTAAGTAGCTAGAAACCTTGCTTCTTTGATCTTTCCAAGGACTCTAGTTTGAAGGCAAGCAATTGTAGAAAAAAGTGAGAGATTAATTTCCTCACACAGTTAGGTCAAACATCTCCACCTCAGTCCTTCCCTTATGTGACCATCACCTACTAACCTTTACTCTTAACCATCTCCCACCTTGGTCTCACCCAATCTCCACCAATATATTTAGGAATCTTCACTCTGACCCATCAACACCCTCCACTGCTGTCTCACTATCTTTTTCCTTCACTATGTCATCTGAATCTGTCGATGAGGCGTGTCTTCTTACAACACTATCCTCTGATCTGGATGCACTCACTCCTGTTTCTCGCCCTTTGGGGCGTACTGTACCTCAAGCCTGGCTGTGTTCTAAACTCTGCTACCTTCATTCTTGTGCTTGCTCAGCTGAGTGCCTCTGGCTTAAATCCTATACCCTTGCTGATTTCCTGCATTTCAAATTCATGCTCACCTCATTCCAGTCAGCCATTGCTCTCGCCAAGCAAGAGTACTATGTTCACCTGACTAATTCACTTTCCTCTGATCCTTGCCACCTCTTTGCTACTCTCAAGGTGCTTCCACCTCCAAACCCTCCTTCCATTTTCACCCAGACTGATTTCCATGCAGGGGCAGCCCAAGGGGGGTGTGGGGCCATGTGCAGAGACTCAATGTGGGGCCTCATTTGCATAAAGTGCCTTATTTGCATAAATATTTGCATAATGTTAACAAGCACTAACTTTTAGTAAACATGCCTCTTAATGAGTGTATGGATAAAGAAAGACTAAAAGATTTCTACATTACTATACTCCATTGCCAACCGCCAGGCACATTAGGAAGTACTATAAACACTGCCCATTTAGAACCCATAGCAAACCCACCATATCATAACAGTACTACCAGGACTCATAAAGCACCAAACCCTGCCTATTAAAGGCAACATTGAAAATTATTAAACCAATACTTCCTTATCGTTCCTCCAGTTCAGTCCTCTACATCTGGGTTGTCAACCTCCTCCTGCAGCTGGAGACTGGCATATCAGAATTCTGACATCACTGGATATAGCCGGCTGCACACTCCCATCAGTCCCAGTGTGACCAGTCTCCATGCAGCAGGAGGACAACGTGAGCCTGGTTGGAGGCTCACTAGAGGAACAGATAAGGCTTTTGTAGGCTAGTTTAGTTGAATTGGGGTTTAATTGATTTTTTGGCTAAGCATCTGAATTGGGTACGGTAACTTTTTTTTTTTTTTTAAAGAGACAGACTGGAAATATTTCAAACTTTATTGCCTGCTCCCTGCATTTAAGACTGCGCTTTATCAGTCCGGTTGATCTCTCCTCCCAGACTTTCCGGGGGAGAGTCTCCGGTTTGCGATCCCTTCTCCTTCTCTATTCACGGCTGCTACAGGGAGTTGCAGCTGCGCTGAGGGGTTGACTGCACGGCTCAGCCGTTTTCCTGGCTTTCTGTCTGCCGGCGGTTTAAAGTCTTTAAGAGCCTCGGATCGCTGGGAGACATTACGGTCAAGCAGACAGTCCTGACTGGTAGGCACTTCACCGGGTCAGGCTGTCAGTGCTTCTTCTGAGCAGCGCAGCGGGGTAGTGTTCAGCTAAGTAGCTCTTTTGGCGCTCTTTTGCCTTCTCTGAGGAGCGGGCGGCAGCCATTTTCAGGGGACGCGTGGCTGTCACGCTTCAGGGAAACGAGTGCAGGAGAGCGCTGTTTGCATTGCATTGGCATGTTTAATTTGCTTTTAATTTGATTTTTAGCGGAACCCTTTGCCTTTACCCCTTTTTCATGTTAGCCTGAGTGCTTTTAATTGGTTTCAGTTTCGTCGTTGTGTTGGGCGGGAAATTCTCTAGTGGGGGGAGGGGAGATTCTCGCCGGCGTCACAGGTCCCTTGCCCTTCCCTTGAATTTCGGGAAGAGTCTTAGGGCCTGGGCTGCAGGGTGCGTTTGTCCAGTTTAAAAAAAAAAAAAAAAAAGACAGAGGATTATTCTTAGTTCACAGCTGACAGTGTCTCGTGCATCTTGATGGCTTGCCGGCTGCAGTGCGTGGTCTGCGGTGCACGGAGAGGCTCGGTGGCGGAGTCTGGCATCTGCCGCGGCTGTGCCACCCTCTCATCCACAGTGGAGGCTCAAATGGAGGGCAAAGAGCTCTCTGAGGCACAGGAGACGTAGACTGGTACAGAACCGGCGGTGGTACCCTCCGCTGGGCAGGGATACGTTCCAGAGGGGATGGCGGCCTCTTCCGGAGCTATCTCGACCCCAGAACCAACAGGTATGGGGAATTTTTGTCCTGACTTTATATTGATGATGCATCAGGCCTTTTGTTTACAGAGACAAGGCAAGTCGCCTGCTCCGTGGCCATTCGCTGGCCCGGCTCAGCAACCGGTCGCTGACGGTGGGACCGGTGGTCCATCGGTGCCCAAGAAACCGAGGGTCCGAGCGGTATCTTCCACAGATGGCGATTGGCCGGACGGGGAGGACTTCGAATGGGAGCGTGACGAAGGGTTGGAGGATCTGGAAGAGGGGGAGATCCAAGAACCAGAGGATCAGGCAAAGATCATATGGGTTTTCCGTAGGGAGGAGCTGCCAGCCCTCATTACGGAGTCCATGCAGATCTTGAATTTAACAGCGCAATCATCCACGGAGGTAGAGGTTGAAGACCCAGTGATTCAGGCGGTGAGGCAAACGCACGTGGTGTTCCCGGTGCACCGGGTGGTCGTCCAGATCCAGGAGGAATGGGATCGGCCAGAATCGGGGCTTCGGGGTATTCACACCCTGAATAGACTTTACCCCTTAGCCGATAAGAATAAGGAGAGATTCCGCGTGCTTCGCGTAGACGCAGCGGTGACTAAGAAGACCACCATTCCGGTGAAAGGCGGAGCAGCCTTGAAGGATGTGCAAGACTGTAAGGTTGACGGTCTCCTGAAGCAGGTATTCGATGCAGACGCGCTCTCTTTGCAGACCTCCATCAGTGGGGCTTGGGTAGCTCAGGCCTGTCTGCGCTGGGTCCAATGCCTTCGTCTTTCACCGCACCTCGACCAGGAAGAGCTGGCGGAGCTAGGCCGCCTGGAGTCCGGAGCGGCATATCTAGCGGATGTCCATTACGACCTCATTAGAGCGCTTGCAAATAGCACAGCTTCGGTGGTGGCCGCTCGTAGATCGGTGTGGTTACAGAATTGGTCCGCTGATGGCTCGTCCAAGGCCTGTCTAGGCAAGTTGCCTTTTAAGGGCAGGTTGCTGTTCAGAGAAGATCTGGAGAAATTGGTAAAGGACCTCGGGGAGTCCAAGACTGGTAGGCTGCCGGAGGATAAGCCGAAACGAGGGAAGTCTGGTCAGAACCTCCGGGGTTCGTTTTGAGATTTCCGACGGTTTCGGTCGTCGCGGTTTGGCAGTTCGCAGAGGGGTCGCTTTCCGTCGCGCGGTCAGGGCTTCCGGGGATTTCGGGGAGCAAATAGAGGTTTTTCCTCGGGTTCTGCCGCAGCGGGCCGCAATGAAATGCGGTGGGTCCCGGCAGAAGGACCTCCGATAGGCGGGAGGCTGTGAGTTTCTTTCTGCTTGGACCCACATCACATCCGATCAGTGGGTGGTGGAGGTCATTCGGCAAGGGTACGCGCTGGAATTAGCGCGGCCGGTGCGGGATTCCTTTGTCATGTCTCCCTGCAGGGGGCAGATGAAAACCTCCGCGATTCAAAGTACGTTGCAGCGGCTTCTTCTTTTGGGGGCTGTTGTGAAGGTGCCAGAAGCAGAGTACGGCGTGGGTCGGTACTCCATATATTTCGTGGTGCCAAAGAAGTGCGGAGCGTTAAGGCCTATTCTGGATCTGAAGGGCATAAATCGTTG
Organism: Ichthyophis bannanicus; assembly: GCA_033557465.1. NCBI lineage: Eukaryota > Metazoa > Chordata > Amphibia > Gymnophiona > Ichthyophiidae > Ichthyophis > Ichthyophis bannanicus. The sequence continues at coordinate 516,922,796 of CM066034.1, read as the reverse complement.
TCTACGCATTCCACATTTTCGTATGGAGACTCTCCGGTCCATCATTGTGGCGGAACGGCGAGGGGAGTATTTGACGTCTTTAGACCTCATGGAAGCCTACTTACACATTCCCATTCGGGAGTCTCATCAGAAGTTCCTCCGCTTTGCCTTTCCTTGGGGGCACTATCAGTTCCGCGCGTTGCCTTTCGGTTTGGCGACGGCGCCGTGCACCTTCACCAAGATAATGGTGGTGGTGGTGGTGGTGGCGGCGTTGCACAAGGAGGGAATCCTAGTGCATCCCTACCTCGACGATTGGCTAATCAGGGCCAAATCCAAAGAGGAGAATGTTCAGGTGACGGGCAGAGTGGTGGACTTTCTACAGAACCTCGGTTGGGTGGTCAATCCGGGCAAGAGTCGGTTGGAGCCCTCCCAGAACCTAGAATATCTGGGTGTGCGGTTCGACACCAAGAGTGGACAGGTGTTTCTTCCGCAACGCAGGGCACAAGGTCTCAGGATGCTGGTTCGCAAATTCAGGCTGGAGCCGGCTCCGTCGGCATGGTTTTACCTCAGGGTGCTGGGGACCATGACGGCGATGATCGAAGCGGTGCCCTGGGCCAGAGTACATATGTGCCCGTTACTGAGATCTCTTCTTCGCAGGTGGTCGCATCAGAGGGATGCGTTGAGCAAACGGCTTCCATGCCCATTCCAGATCAGACAGTCGCTGCGCTGGTGGCTTCTTCTGGCGTCGCTGGCGGGCAGGAATGGCCTTGGAACAGCCGGAATGGTTGCCAGTGCTTACGGATGCCAGCCTGGGGGGCTGGGGAGCCCACTGCGACGGCCGGTTCGCGCAGGGGTTTTGGTCGCCCCTGGAGAGTTCTTGGTCGATCAATCGTCTGGAGCTTCAGGCGGTTTGGCAGGCACTGCAGGCGTTCGAAACCATCGTGGTGGGTCGGGCGGTCAGGGTCCTGTCCAACAATTCAGCAGCAGTAGCCTACATCAATCGGCAGGGCGGCATGGGAAGTGCAGCCATGGAAGAGGAGGCGGATCTCTTGTTCGCTTGGGTAGAGAGTCGGTTGACAGCAATTTCGGCAGCGCACATTGCAGGAAAGGACAATGACAGCCGACTTCCTCAGCAGGGTTTGAGTGGATGCGGGAGAGTGGGAGCTGCATCCGGACGTGTTTGCTCAGATTGCGGAGCACTGGGGAAGCCCTGTAATGGATCTCATGGCGACCTTCCAGTCAGCAAAAGCCAACCGTTTCTTCGTCGGAAGGAATAGATGCGTTAGTGCAGCGGTGGCCGACCTCAGGTCTTCTGTATGTCTTCCCTCCATGGGCTCTGATCGACAGAGTGGTACAAAGAATCGGAGCTCATCCGGGACAGGTTCTTCTGGTGGCGCCGGACTGGCCGAGGCGACCGTGGTACGCAGATCTGGTTCGGCTTGTGGACGGTGCCCCGTGGCGGTTGCCCGTGAGAGCGGATCTTTTGCAACAAGGACCGCTCTTCATGCCGCAAGTGGATCGATTCTCGCTTACAGTATGGCCATTGAAAGGGCCAGGTTGAAGAGGAAAGGTTATTCTTCCGCGGTCATTTCCACGATGCTTAGGGTTCGGAAACTGTCCACGTCATTGGCGTATGTTTGTATCTGGCGGATATTTGAGGATTGGTGTTCGAGGAAGCAGATTCGGGCAGCTACGGTGTCAGTTCCCTCGTTCTTAAGTTTCCTACAGGATGGTTTTGATAAAGGTTTGGCGGCTAGTTCCCTGCGGGTACAGGTGGCAGCTCTCTCTTGTTATCGGGGGAAGGTGCAGAGCGTTGCACTCGGAGCCCATGCGGACGTTTTGCGTTTTCTCAAAGCCATTTCCAGATTACGGCCGTCGCGTAGAGTGACGGTTCCTCCTTGGGATCTTAATTTAGTGTTAACAGCTTTGTCCAAGCCGCCCTTTGAACCGTTGTGTAGGGCGTCGGTGAAGGATGTGACTTTGAAAACGGTCTTTCTAGTGGCGATCTGTTCAGCGAGACGTGTGTCGGAGCTCCAGGCGTTGTCTTGTAGAGTGCCATTCCTGTTTTTTTCAAAGGAAAAGGTGGTGTTGCGACCGGTGCCATCATTTTTTACCGAAGGTAGTCTCTCCCTTTCACATGAGTCAGACAGTTGTTCTGCCAGTTCTGGGTTCTTTGCGCAACGGCGATCAGGAGCGCAGTTTACGGCACTTGTATGTAAAACGAGCGTTGCGGCAGTATTTGAAGACTTCTCAGTCTTTTCGCAAATCTGACCGGCTGTTTGTCTTGTTCGGAGGAGTTTGCAAGGGAGAGGCGGCGGCGAAGGCTTCCATTTCTCGATGAATTAGAGAGGCTATTACTTCTACCTATCTACTGAACGGTCAGAAGGTGCCTTCAGGGTTGCGTGCGCATTCTACTAGAGCACAGGCGTCTTCCTGGGCGGAGCACAGCTTAGTACCGCCAGGGGACATTTGCAGAGCAGCTACTTCGTCGTCGCTGCATACATTCAGCAAGCATTATCGGCTTGACGTGGCAGCTGCGGGGGATGCAGCTTTTGGGTCGGCAGTGTTGCATGCTGGCTGGAAAGGCCCATCCCGTTAATTACTGCTCTGGTACATCCCAGATGTAGAGGACTGAACTGGAGGAACGATAAGGAAATGATGATTACACTTACCTGGTAATTGTAGTTCCTTGAGTGACGACAGTTCAGTCCTCCTTCCCGCCCTGGGTGTTTTTTCCTTTCATGGTGTGTGTTTGGCCGGCAGCGCCACAATACGAAGCACAGGTATTTCACTCCTTTTCTCTTCGGGGGTGTTTAGCAGGGAGGAGTGTAAGAAAGTTTTCGCACAGTCTGTGGTAAAGTTCCAAGTTCAGGTGTTACCATGTTATAGGTTCTTTGCATTACATTACGTTATATTACTTATTTGTTGCTCCTTTGAGTCTGCTTTGTTAATAGTTCACACTGGGGCTGATGGGAGTGTGCAGCCGGCTATATCCAGTGATGTCAGAATTCTGATATGCCAGTCTCCAGCTGCAGGAGGAGGTTGACAACCCAGATATAGAGGACTGAACTGTCGTCACTCAAGGAACTACAATTACCAGGTAAGTGTAATTATCATATCTCAGATAATACCAATACATCTCCTAATGGGGAAAGAACAAGTGGCACTATCAAATATAAACTACATAAACAGAATACCTCAGCTCGGTTACACACGTAAAACACAGACCATCACCAAACAAAGAACAAGGAATCACAATTTAGAAATAGGAAAACAATAATTAAACTGGGAACCCCAAAAGCCAAACTTGGAATGTACAACAACAGTGCAGAAATAAAACTATAAATTAATTTCCACTTGTACTAAACAAAATGCAGATGTTAGACACACATTTCCCAGAGCTGACATATTCCAGTTAATAAATTCAAAATAAAAAAGTATTTTTCTACCTTTTGTTTGTGCATTTTATTTTTTAGTTGCAATTGCTCCAGTCACTTTCTTCTGGTTTTTTCTTGTCTTCTGCTATCTCTCCATTGTCTGCTGTCCATTTGTCCTTTCTTCTCTCTTCTAGTTTTTTTTTCCATTCTCTCTACATCTGCTTTAACATACTGATCTTTCTCCTTTTGCTCTTTCCTCCATCTCTTTATTCCTTTTTCATGCACTCAAATTTTACCCCTGCATCATCAATCCCCACTTACTCTCTCAATACCCGGCCAATCGTAGATTCTTCTTCCCTCCCACACAATATTTTTTCCTCTCTCCATTTCACTCTCCCATCCCCATCCCATTCTAGTCCTCCCCCAACATCAGCTCCCTTCTAGGCCCCGCATCAGCCCATTTCCAGTCCTAGCTCCCCCATCTATTTCCAGTCCTATCCTAGCCCCCCATGTCCATTTCCAATCCAAGCCCCCAATCAGCTCATTTCCAGTCCTATCCTAGCCCCACCATCAGCCCATTTCCAATTCAAGCTCTCCCCACAGCCCATTTCCTGTTCTAGTCTCCCCTACACTCACCCATTTCCAGTTCTAGCTCCTCCTCCCCACAGCCCATTTCCAGTCCAAGACCCCCCTTCCTTCCCAAAGAGCCCCACAGCTATCTAAAATGCTTTAGAGGGAGCTGGAGAGGCCCCGGCTCATCTCTAACAGCTGCTGAGGTGAAGCGCGTCTCTTTCCTTCACTTCGGCAGCTGTACTGAAGTTTAGAACGCTGCCACACTGAGGTCAAAGGGGACTTTCTGTTTCCCGGTGCTCAGCGCGGCAGCGTTCTAAACTTCAGTATAGCTGCCAAAGTGAAGGAAAAAGATGCTGTTCACTTCGGCAGCTGTTAGAGGTAAGCTAGGGCCTCTCTGACTCCCTCTAAATCCGCCCTGCCTGCCATTCAATGCGGGATGTTGTTGGCACGGGGCCCCCTGAAGCGTGGGGCCCTGTGCGAACAATATTCTCGCACAATGGATGGGCCGGCCCTGTTTCCATGATGAAGTTCACAAGATTAGTCTAGTCTTGTTCTCCACAGGGTCACCTCCACTTCTCCCCCCTTCCCCTTCTGTACGCCCAAATCCTTCCCTCAGCCTCTGTCATGCTTTCTTCCTTTTCCTAAAATCACAGAGGAGGAAACCACTTATCTTCTTTCCTCCTCCAAACTTAGTACCTGTTCCTCTGATCCTATTCCCACATGTCTACTAAGCTCTAGCTCTTCTGCTGTGATCCCTTTGATCTGTCATATCCTCAACCTATCACTTTCTACTGCAGCTGTTAATGAAGCCTTCAAACATGCTGTGGTTACACTCCTCCTCAAAAAAACTTTCACTAGATCCTACCTGTTATAATTATTGGCCCTTATCCCTCCTCCTCTTTGCTTTTAAACTCCTCGAATATGCAATTCACTGTCATTGTGTGAACTTTGTCCTCTCAAGGCCTTCTGGATCCACTGCAATCTGGCTTTTGTTCTCTACATTTTACAGAAACAGCTCTTGCCAAAGTCTCTAATGACTTGTTCCTTATCAAATCCAAGGCCTTTACATGATCCTCATCCTTCTTGACCTTCCTGCTGCTTTTGACACTGTTGATCACAACCTTCTCCTTGATACCTTGTTCTCTCTTGGTTTTAGGGACCATGTTATGACCTAGTTTTTTCTTCTCTCCCATTGCACCTTTAGTGTATACTCTGGTGGATCCTCCTCTACCTCTATCCCACTCTGTCAGGGTATCTCAGGGCTCTGCTTGGGGCCTCTCCTCTCTCTACATTCAGTCCCTTGGTGCATGCATCTCCTCCCATGGTTTGCAGTATTATCTTTATGCTGATAACTTTTAAACTTACCTTTCTACACCTGAAATCTCTTCAAGAATCCAGATTCATATATTAGCCTGCTTATCTGATGTTGCTAACTGAATGTCCCACCACCATCTGAAATTGAATATGGCTAAAATTGCTTCTTATCGCCCCCCCCCCCCCCCTTCTCTGTCTCTGTGGATAACACTCTACTTCTTCCCGTTTCCTCAGCTCACAACCTTGAGGTAATCTTTGACTCTTCTCTCTTCTTTTCTGAATATATCCAACAGATAGCTAAAACCTGCCGGTCTTTTTCTATAACATCAGTAAAATGTGTTCCTTACTTTTTTGAACACACTAGTCACCTACCATATAGACTATTACAACCTGCTGCTGTCTGGTCTCCCTCAGAATTATCTCTCTCCCCATCAGACTGTTAAAACTCAGCTGCATGGCTAATCTTCTGCCAGACTTGCTTTGCTCACATAACCCTTCTTCTCAAGTCACTTCACTGGCTTCCTATCGATTTCTGCATTCAATTCAGACTTCTACTGACTTATAAGTGTATTCATTCTGCATCTCCTTGCTCCTTTTCTCTCATCACTCCTTATACCCCCTCCGCGGGAACTCCCCTCCTCTGGCAGATCCCTTTTATCTGTGTCCTCCTCTGCCACTACGAACTCCAGACTTCACTCAGTCCACCTTGCTCCTCCATATGCTTGGAACAAACTACCCGAGTTAGTACACCAAGCTCCTTCTCTGGCCCTATTCAAATCCAGGCTAAAAACCCACCTCTTTGAGGCTGCATTTGGATCCTGATCCCCTTATTCTAGGGCTTATCTATCTGTATCTTGCCATTCCCCTAATCCCCAGTTGTTGTCTGGTCTGTCTTAATTAGATAGGACTTGCTCATCAGAGCTTACAATCTCTTACTGCTACATGTACAGTGCTGTGTACACCTTGTAGCACTATACAAATGATAAATAGCAGTTGTAATACTGGCAGCCATGCTGCCTCTGCCTTTTCAAAAGTCCTCACTAAGATGACTGCCTCCAAAGTCATGCTGAGCCTCTAGAGGATCTGGGAGCAAAAGCTTTCTGCGTAGCTGACTAAGGCTTGATGGCCGGAAGTATGGCAGGAAGTTGTGCAGTATTCTCTGCTGGCATCTATTTCCCAGTCACGTTTCCTCCTAGCACAAGAACCTTATGGACGCTAGTGCAATTGCACAGGATCAGTAATTCGCTATCTGAGGGACAGTCTCCAAATGGATTAGTTTTGCGCATCAATCACAACACCACTGCACTAAGGGAAACTATAACAATCAACCCAGGTTGCTTTCTGCTGAATGAGATGTTCTGAAGTTTAGCCGCTGCTTATCAGTTCAGTGTATATGATGGTGTAGTATTGCTACATCAATTAGGGCCCCCCCCCCCTTTCCCTGGGATGGATTGGGTAAGCACTCAGCTGTTTGACTGGTGTTTTAGTTCTTTAAAAGTAGTGAGGTCAGATGCTGAAAATGATCATAGACATCCTCCATTTGAAATCTGTCATGCCCCTGAGGAAGCCCTACACAGGAGAAATGAAGATCTTTGTTGGGCAGTCTTAGGCCGAATGGTCTTTTAGGCGGATGGTGGACACTACAAAGATAAGTGCAGTATACTAGCTGAATAGTTTGTCTATCATTTTTGAGACTACCCTGTTGCCCTGCTCTGTCCTGTTCTAGAACACTGCTGCATGCTGTACTTGTTGGGCTAACTCTGTGTGAGCAGCTTTCGGCTGTGACAGTGGAGAGTGACGTGTTTCTTACACCGATAAATTTATATTCTATAAATTAAAATATTTTTTTGATATTGAGATGGTACAATCTGTTTAATTTAATATATTAGGGGAGTTTTTTCAAAGAGCGGTGATGTGTGATATGAGATTTCCCCTATGGTGATTAATTTTGCCACACAGAGGGAGGGAGCACTGGTCGTACTGAGGTCTTCTTTTTTTCTCCCCTTTTAGCAATTATATTTGGTATTTGGAGTGTTCACTGGTTTCCGCGAGTGTGTTGATATATTTTGTATCTACTTGAGGTTAAGTGAAGGTGAGGGATTTGTTTGTTAATTAATTAAGGAGTATTTTGGGGTTGGTTGTTTTAGTTTCACTGTTTCCAACTCTTTCTTAACAAAATCGATATATGTCTGTTTTGCCAGTTTTTTCAGTGCTGATTATAAACCATCTCATCCATAATCTGTTGTCCTTGGCTGCAGCTATCAATCTCTCATCCTTCGTTTTCAGTTCACCTCTCTTTAACCACTCATGTGTCTGCTCTTGATCGACAAAAGGGTTCCTGAAGTAACTCTTTGTATATCCCACTGTATTTGTGCATTTACCACTTGTTTTTAATCGATTACTGATCTAATTCTTTTGAAGTGTGTGTTCTTATTTTGCAAAACATGCTGTTTCCTCCTATGTGTGTGCTTGTGGATTTTCACTCATTCCTTCTAATTGTTAGAATGCTTGTCCACGTTTGATGCAGACTGATGCTGTTAGGCCTGTATGTGCAATCTATCTCTGATTTCTAGCCCTCCTTCAGCTCTAGGGATGTACAGTTTTGGCATACACTGATTCTTGTATGGGGAAAGGAGTCATTTTCTTGTTGGCACATCCATTTTTTCAAGATCTTTAAGAGGCCAGTCTACAATCCCAAAGCTGTATGAGAGTATAGAAATAGTTAGCTTATTTATGGCTTGTATCTTATTCCGTCGCGATAAAGCACTTTTCTATAACTGTTTTAATATTCTGTAGTATTCTGTACTGATCTTTTCTCTCAGTAATTTCTGCTTGAGTGTCGTTCCTTCCTGTACTCTATTTATATACGCCTCCCTGTTCAAGTTCCTTAATATCACAGCCCTCAGCCAGGGAGATGTGTTCCATTTTTGCTCAATTTTCTTCTAAAAAAAATGTTGCCTTAGCACATTTGTCAAGGCCAAACATCATCCCGATGTCATCAGAAAAGATTTTCACTAAACAGAGTTGCTCTGCTAATTGTTGGTCACTGGAACTGTAGAGCTCCAGATTATCTACAAATAGTAAATGGAATGTTACATCTGGATTATTACCTTCTTTAGGATTCAGGCTAAATCCATATCCTAAAGAGTTGATGAGTCTTCAATGGATTAAGCACCATACAAAACAGAAGTGGCAACAGGGAATCTCCCTGAAATATTCCTCGCTGGATCTTTATGTTAGAAATGATGTACTGACCACCTTCATACATCAAAAAGAGTGTGATTTGTCACATTGTCATGGTGAATTTAGTGCATTCTATCAAACTAAGATTTATTTTGTATATTTCAAGGCAATTTATTATTCAAGAGTGTGGGACGCTGTCAAAAGCTTTCTTATCAATCCATGCTATTCTGAGATTTCTGCTTTTCTAAGCGCTGGCCATGATGTTACCAGTGGTGTGCCCCAGGGATCTGTCCTTGGTCCGATTCTTTTTAACATCTTTGTTAGTGATATAGCGGAAGGGCTGTTGGGTAAGGTTTGCCTCTTTGCGGATGATACCAAAATCTGCAATAGAGTAGACACCCAGGAAGGTGTAGATAACATGAGGAGGGATCTAGCTAAGCTTCAAGAATGATCTAGAATTTGGCAGCTGGGATTTAATGTTAAATGTAAGGTCATGCGTTTGGGCTGCAGCAATCCAAGGGAGCAATATAGTATAGGGGGTGAAGTACTTTTGTCCACTAAAGAAGAGCGGGACCTAGGTGTGGTTGTGTTTGATCTCTAAAGTAGCTAAACAGGTAGAAAAGGTGACGGCAAAAGCTAGAAGGATGTTTGGATGCATACAGAGAGGAATGGCTAGCAGAAAAAAGGAGGTTATAGTGCCTCTGTATAAGTCTTTGGTGCGACCTCATTTGGAGTATGATGTGCAATTCTGGAGACCGCACCTTCAAAAGGATGTGAACAGGATGGAGTCGGTGCAGAGTGTGGCTACTAAGATGATTAGTGGTCTTCATTATAAAGCATATGAGGACAGACTTAGGAATCTTAATATGTACACCTTAGAGGAAAGGCGGGATAGAGGTGATATGATTGAGATGTTTAAATACCTCCGTGGCATAAATGTTCAGGGAGAGAGCCTCTTTCAATTGAAAGCAAGTTCTGCTACGAGGGGACATGGGATGAGGGTGAAGGGAGATAGATTCAGGAGTGATATGCGGAAATATTTCTTTATGGAAAGAGTGGTGGATCCGTGGAATAGTCTCCCAGTGGAGGTGGTAGAGATGAGGACAGTAACTGAATTCAAAAAAGCATGGGAGAAACACAGAGGATCTCTAAAGGTAAAAAGGGGACTGTTGTAGTTGTTGATATGGAAGGACAGAATAGATAGGCCATGTGGTCTTTTTCTGTCTGTTTCTATTAACTGATCTTTAGTTCCATATGTTCCCCTTTTATTGTCCTTTAGCTCTATTGCCATAATGTTGTTGGAGTCAGTATGATCATATATTCTGTCTGCATCTATTAGAGTAAAAAACTTATAAATTGTAAGTAAACAAGTTATTGGTTTTAATTTTTGGTAATGTTACTCTGGTCCCTCTTTAGAAGCAGAAATGTTCTTCCTATTATAAGCCATTGTGGTGGTAAGTCTAGCTGCTTGTTCAGTTGGTTTTTGCAGGTTGCCAGGTCTTGGTGAAGTGATGTTAGTGACAACTTTTTAGTTTAAATAGTTATCTGGGCTAGGGCTCTTACAATTAGGGTCTAGTTTTAACCTGCTTTCCAGCTCTTTTGTTACTGAAGGCCATTTCATGGGTTTGTTTGCTTTTTCTAAATGTTCTCAATTGCAGGGTAACCATTCTGCTTCTTGATTGTGCTCTTATGGGATCCTCGTAGTTTTCTCCAGAAGGTTTCTGCTTCAGCTTTGGCTGATGGTTTTTACCAAGTTAATGCTCCTTTCTCATTTCTGTTTTTGCTTCTCTAACTAGTTTGTTTTGATATCTCTCTCTCTTCTTTTTGTGTTCATATCTCTGCAGTTTTCGTGCTTCTGCTGCTAATTTCAATTTATTGGAACTTATAAATTTCAGGTAGTCTTCTGTTAATGCAACATGTCTTGGATCGTCCTCAATATCTTTGATCGTAATCCTTTTGGGTACCTCTGCACACAATGATTTTATTTTTCCTTTTATGTGTTTTTTTTTCTAAGGGGGAATTTTGTGTTTTTTTTCTTCTCACCCTGCATTTTAGTTGGTAGTAGTATTGCAGTAATTTTAGCTGCATAATATTGTATTCACTTTATTTCAGTGATACATAGTATATGATGGCAGATAAAGACCATCATGGTCCATCTAGTCTGCCCAGCAAGGTGGCAAGAGTAGATACACCTGCTGCTCCATGCAGGTCACCCCTCCCCATGCGTTTTGTTTAGGGGTGTACCCACCGCTCCATGCAGGTCACCCCTATTTGTTGAAATAGCAGAGACAGTTAAGGTTATTTTGATTTTATCCTGTTGCTATAAAGGGATCCACTTGTGTCTGTCCCATGCCATTTTGAATTCTGTCACTGTATTTGCCCCTACCACTTCCATCAGGAGGGCAATCCAAGCATCCCACCACCCTTTCAGTGAAAAAGTATTTCCTGACGTTGCCTTTCAATTTATGCCCTTGCAGCTTCATGTTATGCCCTCTAGTTTTACAGCTTCCCCATCTTGAAAAATGTTTGTTTGTTCATTAATACTCCTTAAGTAAATGGTCCCTTTGTACGGGATATTGCCTTTTTCATCTTAATTTATCATACTTAAATGTTAAATTTAACTTGGTAATCTTTCCCTTGCCTGGAATCTAGCATACTCATCTTTTTTTTACAGACCACATATATGAAAATAACCTTGACATCCTATGCATTACTGAAACATGGCTCAAGAATACAGACCAGGTATTACTGAACCAAATAGCACTACCAGCATTCACAGCTTACAACTGCCCCAGAACCCACAAACAAGGAGGTGGAGTATTAATCCTTGCCTGATCAGAATTAAGGCTCAAGACGTCATCCTCCAAAAGCTCCGAATACCATGAATTCATCAATACTGAAAACAAACATCTATACATCTGCTTAATATACCGACCCCCCCCCCTCCCCCCAATGCCCCAACAGAGGATACATCCTGGACATGATATACGCAGCTAACTCGCCACACAAGACCCTCATTGTGCTAGAAGACCTAAACCTCACATCTGCCTCAACAACAACTCAATTCGTATTTCACAAAGCAATGGAATCCATTCACCTCAAGCAAATCTTAACTGGCCCATGCCATCGCTCTGGCTCTACACCATACCGCATATTCGTTCCAACCAACACCCTAGATAAAGGTCTCATAACACCACCTGAAACTACACCAATACCATGGTCAGATCACCATGCCATATCATTTGAACTCCACCTCAATACCGAACAGGCAGCTTGGAAAACAGAACAGACAACAAGACACTTCAAAGCCTTTAACAAAGAACATTTCAATTCCTCAAAGATACCATGCAGTCACTACCCCAGGGTTTCACCGACCTGGACGAAGCCATCAACTCATGGGATACCACTATACTTGCAGCATCTCAACTAACACCTTGTATAACTTTACACCACAATAAATTAAACTCACACCACAACAAAAACAGGACCAGTTCTACACCATGGTACTCTAACACAATAAGACAATCCAAAAGAAAACTAATGCAACTGGAACATCGCTGGAGACGCAACAAATCAGAAAACACACTGATACAATACCAGGAGATGCAAAAAGATTACAATAGCCTAATAAACAAACATAAACAATAATACCACACAAACCTTGTACTAAAAGCCTGTAATAAACCTAAAGAGCTCTTCAACATTGTCTGCACCCTAACGAAAGACCCAACAATGAAAGATGAAAGCAAAATACACCCACAAACCTTTGCTGATTACCTAATAGCCAAGAACAGAACCAACACACATCATAAGAACAGCCCCCTTATGGACACACCAACAACAGATGGCTCTACAACTACCAATCAATGGAAGAACTTCAGCATTCCATCAGCAAAACAAATAGAACAATCACTGCTCTAAACACCACCACCTCTCCATCGGACCCCTGCCCAGTAACTTGGATTAAATCCACCAAGGAAGAACTCAACACATTCATCCAAAAGATAGTGAGCACCTCTCACCCAGGGTTACATGCCAAAAGCCCTCAAGCAATCTACTATCTGCCCCATTCCTAAATCTACTTCATCCAACATTACCGACTCTTCAACCTACTGCCCAATATCCAGCCTCCCATTCCTGGCTAAAATAACTGAAAAAATTGTACAGAGACAGCTTCAAGATCACATTGATGAATTCGCCCCACTAGATCCCCCACCAGCACGGATTCCGTCCACAACATGGCGTTGAGACACTACTCATACACCTATTCGGAACTGATAATGTCCCCACGGCAGGGCAAATCGTAAAAACGTTTGATGGGCTTCTTGGATTGGGATGTGAAGATACGCTTCTGTAAGATCCAGGGAAGTTAAATACTCCCCCTTGCGTACTGCTACGATGACTGATCTCAATGTTTCCATCCAGAAATGCGGCACTCGCAGACACCGATTCACTCCTTTCAGATCTAAAATAGGGCGTAGGGTTCCATCCTTTTTCGGGACCACAAAATAAATTGAGTATCGACCTGTACCGTAATCTGAGAGGAGTACCGGCCGAATTGCCCCTATGGACAAGAGACAGTCTAGAGTAGTTTGAATCGCCACAGCTTTTTTTTTCGGGCCCCTGCATGGAGACATCACAAAGGACTCTCGAACCGGTCTTGCCAATTCTAGGGCGTAGCCCTCGCGAATTATCTCCAAGACCCACTGGTCTGTCGTTATTTGGGTCCAGGCAGAAAAACTCCAGAAGCCGTCCTCCTATAGGTTGGTTTTCTACCTGGGCCCGCCGCATCTCATTGTGGCTTTCTAGGAGCCGGGGAGGACGAGGCTGCAAAACCTCTACTGGCCCCCCGGAATCCACAAAACCCCTGGTTTCTGGCCACCGATCTACCCCTCTGGAAGCCTCCCAGCCGGGAAGTCCGGAATCTTCAAAGGTCTCTAAACTGACCCCGAAAAGCAGGAGAGGACTTCCCTTGTTTTGGTCTATCTTCTGGGAGTCTACCGCCCTTAGACTCCCCTAACTCCTTAACTAGTTTATCCAGGTCGTCTCCAAACAGTAGCCTACCCTTAAACGGGAGCTTGCTGAGGCGAGACTTAGAAGATCCATCGGCCGCCCAATTCCGCAACCAGAGATCGCCGTGCAGCAACCAGGGAGGCCATGCTATTGGCTAATGCTCTGATCAAGTCATAATGCATATCCGCCAAGTACGCGGTACCAGACTCCAACCGGTCTAATTCTGAAAGCCCCTCTTGGTCTAGGTGAGAAGACTGTCGCAAACGCTGAGACCAGCGAAGGCAAGCTCTAGCCACCCAAGCTCCACAAATGGAAGCCTGTAGGGACAAGGCATCCACCTCAAAGGATTGCTTTAATAAGCCATCCATTTTCCTATCCTGTGCGTCCTTTAATGCCGCACTACCTTCGACAGGAATAGTGGTCTTTTTGGTGACTGCCGACACTGCTGCATCAATTCTCGGCGAGCGGAACCGCTCCTTGTCCTTATCCGCCAAAGGATAGAGCCTGTTCATAGTGCGAGCACCTCTGAGCCCTGACTCCGGGTGATCCCACTCATCCTGTATCATCTTGTCCACCACCCGGTGGAGGGGGAACACCACTTGTGCTTGTCTCACCGCTTGGATGATGGGGTCTTCGGCACTCTCCTCCTCAGCCGATGGTACTGCCGCCAATTTAAATGTGTGGAGGGACTCGGTAATAAGAGCTGTTAGCTTCTCTTTCCGGAACACCCAAATGATCTTTGCCTGATCCTCCGGTTCGTGAATCTCCCCTTCTTCCAAGTCCTCCATCTCTGCCTCCATAGCCAGCTCGGCCTCATCCGTATCATTACCCCCCCCCATGTCGGACGGGGACCGCTCGTGCGTCCGTACTCTCTTTGCAGGCCTGGGAGAAACGCCACCTCCTTTGAGCATCTTGGGCTGCTGAACCGGGGCGGACCGTGCCAGGACCTCCGGTAACTTACCCTGCCGCCACATGCAAAACGCCTGGTGCATGATAAGGACAAAGTCCGGAGAGATGTCCCCTAGCTGTGGGTCGGACAGCCGAACCGATGCCGCTGCCGGCAGCCCAGCGATGATTTCTTGGCCAACCCCTGAAGCAGAGGCCAAGGGAGCCTCCACTCCAGGCCCAACCAATGTCAGCTGTGTCTCCGGGCTAGCTTTAACCTCCATCTGCTGCTCCACGCTCATGGAAACCATGGCGCAGCCCCTGCAGATCCCTGAATCCGCCACCGTCCCCCTGCGGGTTCCACAGACCATGCACTGGGGACGAGATGCCATTCGCCAGGTACCCTTATCCTCTGCAGTTAAAAAAAAAAAAAAAACACCCGAGACAGAAAGGGATCAGGGCCATAAACAAAACACTCAACTGTTCTACCTACAAGCTTTCTTCTTTTTTTTTTTTAAACTGGTCAGTAGATACCCAAAGAAACAGCCAGCCTCAACATGAAGAAACCTTACAACTAAAGCCCCCTGCTGGGATTCCCTTAAAGAAACACCCCCCCCTGCAGGGCTCCTGCCGCGCAGCCAACATGCTATACAAAATGGCCACCGCAGCCACCGCCAGCAAGAAAAGGGCACGAAAAAACAAGCCCGAGCAACGGGCGCCTGTAGCGCGCTGTCAGTGCTCGCGGGGAAGAAGCACAGCTGAAGGAAATGGCCTTTGCAGCCGCAGCTCCCCCGAAGGCGCGAATTATGAGCCCGGTGCCACCGGCACCTGAAACGTGCTGTTTGCGCTCGCGGGGGCAAAGCTCAGCTCTTGTGCCGGAGAAATCAACTTACCCCTCTTCAACGGGGCTCCAGCCCACGCGGTTCTGCCCGATGCCGACACGAGCAGAAAACCGCTGGGCAAGCCTCCCGTCAATGTGCCAGCTTAGCAAGGGACCTCGCGGCTGACTGAACAACTGTTCAATGCTCCCCCCCACCCCCCGGGTCCTACCAGAGAGCTCTTCCCCTTCCTGTCCAGGGGAAGACATCTAAATCGGGAAGCCCCCAGCAATAGAGGCAGACCGGATCCGGCACCAGGTGAAGCTCTGTCGTTTTGTTTTGTTTTTTTTATCTGAGACAGTAAGAAACCAAATTTTAAAGAGATACAGTCAAATTAAAGATAACAACTAACTAAACTACACTAATACTCCTTATTTGATCCTCAAGTGAGCCCAGAAGCTAGGCTCACTACGTCCTCCTGCTGCATGGAGACTGGACACACTGGGGCTGATGGGAGAGATCAGCAGACTACATCCAGTGATGTCATAGTTTTGACATGCCCAGTCTCCAAGCTGCAGGAGGAGGTACACAAACCCAGAAGTGGAGGACTAAACTGGAGGACCGATAAGGAATGCTGTTTTCTTTTATAGAAGTAAAACGTTGGAACTAAAACAAAAAAAAGAAGCATAACATGAAGCATATGTCACATCAGGGTTACTTTTGGAAATGACCAAAGTAGGTCTGGGGGGGGGGGGGGTATAATTGTGTACATTTAATAAAAGGAATACAGACCTAGAGAAAAATATTCTGTCTTTGCAGAAATAGCATCGGAAAGGCAAGTCTTATGCTGAACTACCCTCCCTGGCTAGAGAGGTTTTGTGGCCATGCAAGTGGCGTTGAACTATGAATTAAGGAGGATCTGGTGTGCTACAATAGTAACTTTAAATTATTCAAATCTGGGAACATGCTGGGCAGACCTTTTTAGCTAACCTTTTGAGATTGTGGTTTGGCTCAAGTTCAGTGGGTGCTACACGCAATAGGGAGGGGGAAATTGTCAACATTTCAGATAGGTGTGTGAGGATATTTTCCAAGTTTCTCATCTTTGTATGCAAAGAAAAGGGTGGGGACAAAGTTGCAAGGTGAAGCTTTTTTAGCCTTGGGATCTATCTACATTGACTGAGCAGCAGATAAGGGAAAATAATGCTCTGATTACAACAGCAGACATACAAGGAACTGTATATTAGGCAAATCTCTTCTCAACTGTCCAGGTCCTGATGAATTTAATACGAATTCCATAAGATAGTGCATAATCTGGTAAGTCTTCATCTGGTGACTGTATTCCATCAAATAGCTCAGCAAGAGACCCTCCCTAGTAAAATAGATTGTGCTTTTATTATGGTCAAGTTCATGCCAGGTAAAGAGAAATTTAGCCTTACCTACTAATTTTTCTTTCCTCGAGTCGACCAGACCAGTCCAGAATGCGTTGAGCATGCTCATTGGCCAACAAATGGAGACAGAACAAAGTCTTGTGAACTTGCCTCTATATAGCACCATGTGCAGCCATATATGCCTCCAGTATTTTCTGTAACAAGGCAGAAAGACAAAACCCCCAAATTCAACCTGTATGTGGTGGGGGAACTCATCTCCATATATAGGTCTTTGAGAAATTCACAATAACCTTTGACAATGCTCCTTAACCTAAAATAGCAGAAAAGAGGCATAAAAAATGCCCAAAGTAGTAGAAAGGACATGACGAAAAAAATTCACCATTGACAGCTTAGGCTGGGCCTCTGGATGGTCTAGTAGATCTTACCAGATCAGTCCAGAATGAGTGAGATGTAAAAAAGCACTCCTTCACTCAGAGCAGGACCCAAAACTGGCAACTTTAAATATTTCCCAAGCAAGCTACAACCATTTTACTTCTCCAGAACCAAATAAGGCAGGATGGAACCTCTGCGTAAAGACACCACTCCTAGCTAAGAAGGAAAAGGCTGAGGAATGGCTGATTATGCCCCCTTTTTACTTATAAGAAACAAACCTTCAAGCACAGTGCGAACTTCCAGACCACTATTAGGAATAGGCCTAACAAACATACACCTCCAGTCTGAAGAATCTGATGTGATCTCTAGTGGGTTCCCCTTGAAACTTTCAGGAATTCCTAGACAATCTGAAGGCAGGTACACCTCACTGGAGATGACCAAGTTGCCTGATCTGAAATATGAGAGTGCAAAATGCTGAAATTACTGCCTAGCCAAACCCACCAGACAGCTGAAGCCGGGGGACCCACACAAAACACCGCCACCTCATTGTAATACATTTTCCATGATAAGTGATGGAGAAGTTACAATATAGCATTGATGACAGAGGTGCTAAAAGGTCATGTACAAAATGAAGTAGACAGATGGCTGCACCTTAGGTAGAAGATACTGTTCTCACATCACTGTCTGTCTTTCTTTCTGTTTCCTGCTGCCCCAAGGGCCCAGAGCCTGCCATCAAATCCATAGGCAGCAGATTACTGGGATGGACACCACATTTTTGACTCCTGTTCCAGCCTGCCCTCTTCACAGTGAAGCCATTTGCTGGGCAGGGGAAGGAGAGCTAGCTTTATCATTACTCTAGATGAATATGTTGGCATGACCATTGGCTGGAGCAGAACCTCTTTCATTTTGTAAAATATCTTTGAAGACAATTCACTCCTACAGTTGACCGCAGTCTATGACCTTGTTCTTATTTCACCTTTCTAATATTTTTTCAGCTTCTTGCTGACCATTCCTGTTCTGAATGTTCTTCATTTTCCTTTGGTGAACCCTGTCAGCAGAGGATCCTTCAGTTCAGTTTTATCTCCTACACTATTCAGTGTCTCTACATGCTTCCACTTTGTGCGTTACTAAGCAAGCTGGGAATTTCATTCAGACTCTGTACCAATGATCTTTATTGAATTTCAAATTTATCATACAAAACATCATAATATAGAAACAATACAGAAACAAAACACACCAATACCCCATAACTTGGGGGAGAGGATATACCATTAAACAAAACCCCCTTCAAAATACTACTAGCCCACATCTAGGGAATACCAGGATCCAATGGTCCACTACCAGATATCTACAATGTTATTACCCAAATTATACAAACCATTGACAGCAGAAACAAAATCAAGAAATGACTCAAAAGAGCAAAACTAAACATTACTTGCCTTAAAGAAAAGCTTCAAACTGGTTAGACTCAAAGAAAATATATTGAGCATTTTGATATCCCACAAATTGTTTACACAGAAACTTGAAAAAGGACACCCCTTTCCCCAAAACCGCAGGCTTAAAGGAAAGGAAGGCCCTCCTCAGCTGTGTTGCCCTAGAAACATCCAGAAATATATTCATTCTTTGACCACAAAAGGAAAGATTTTTCTTCTGGAAAGAACAAAAAGATAACAATAATGTAGCATGAGAAGTAATATTAGCATTGGAACTCCAAAAAAACTGGCAAGTCCAAACTACCCACTGTGAACAACTGATCCATATCTATACCTCCTTGATCAGGACCTACCTTCCCCACCGGAAGATAATAAACATTTGAGATTTTTGCTACATCTGTATCACTGAAACCCAAATTCTTCTTCATAAACATCTGAAGGAGAATCATGGGAGATAAGTAATGAGTACAAGGAAAGTTCAAAAATCTGAAATTACACATACGATTAGCATTTTCCAATGCTTCTAAATGCCTGTAGGTATGAAGGCTATCCTTAATCGAGGATGTACTTACAGAATGTAATGTAGAAACACGTGCATCAAGTTTAACATACCCATCATTTAAGACAGACACCTTTTAACATATTTTGCTAGTGGCTACTATAAATTTAGAAAGGTCCTTCATAGATAATCCCAAGGAGAGTCCCAAACATGTAAACAGTATCAGATGAGCCAGTAACAACATCAACTAAAGACATAGCAAAGCATACCTCCTTTGGAAGCAGTAAAACTACTGCCATTTCTGGGTCCTGCAGCCCAGCAGAAGAAGCCCCCTCCTGTGCAACAGCAATGGAAACATGTGAGACACTATCCATATCCTGGAGAGTGCCTCCTGCCTCAGTAAGCACAATGCTGGAATGAGAGGGTGGGGTAAGAACACCCGATGAGTCCAAAGAGTCTGGCAACCCTCCAGAACTTCCCATAGGCATAGTTGACAAAACAATAATGGTCTCTTTTGCTAGAGGAGTAATGTCAATATACTAAACCTTCGCATTGTACCTTGAAAGTATATTGTAACTTTTTAAGACTTGATACTGTTACAATAGTTAAATGATGTTATCATGTATACGTGCAAAACACTTTAACTTTGTAGCAAAAGGTCTCAGCATATACGGGCAGCCATTAGAGTATCATTTTATCATCTAGTGGACTCACAGCCCTTTTTACATCAACGACTTTTATGTAGACACCTGCTACCAAGTTTTTTAATAGTTTGGAGAATAATTCAAAACTTTTGTTAAACTTTAAAGAACCAGTGCTTAGCTTAGCTTTGAAGAAAAACTTCAGCTTAAAATCTCATTGAGTGAATGTTTGCGAGAGAAACTGGATCTTTAACGTCTAAGTGCTCTATGGAATTTCCCTGATGAAACCTGGGAAGGTGAAACGCACTTATTGGTGCGTCTGTCAGCATTGGGAGATTTTACAATGCGGAGGTTTTTAGACAGTTGACAAAGCTACAACATGACGATCCATAGGACCAGACATTGCCACCACCTTCTTATCTGGTTGTAGCCACAATTTCTTCTTTCTCTCGCCCATGCTATGTGGCTCACCAAACTCCCAAAACTCCGAAGTGTTCTTCAGACATGATCTCACAGACATGCACCTGTGACTATGTTCCAGGATGGGGCCTGAATTTTAAAGGCCATATCCGTCATCTGATTGGGCGGGAGAAGCTGCCCTGCGCAAATGCCAGCAGCATCCAGCAACAGGAAGGGATCCGGTTCCTGCCATTGATCTTAAGAATCAAACTATAAACAATTTAAAACAAACTCAAAATCTTCTCACAAGCTTTTGGTGAACACCTTGACAAATAATTTTCTTAATTTTTTTGTTTCGAGATACTATCCTATACGGATATTCCTGTCTTTCCTTCCCCTAATTTATTAAACTCCAGTTTTTGTTTCTTTAAATTCCTTTTAAATATTTTCTTTAAATTGTTTTTCATTTATCATTTTAAATTGTGAACCACTTTGACAGATCTTGAAAGAGGTTCAGCAAATGCTAATTTAATTTAAAAAAATTGTTCCATTTTTATAGTAGAGTGAGGAGTAGCCTAATGGTTAGAGTACTGGCTTGGGAACCCAGAGACCAGGGTTCAATTCCCACTAGCACTTCTTGTGGCCTTGGACAAGTCACTTAACCCTCCATTGTCTCAGAAAAATCCAAGTTATCAATATCCCTGTTTACTGTACATTACCAAGTTCAAGTTACAATGTAAACTGCTTTGATTGAAATGATAAACCAGTATATAAAACCTATTAAATAAATAAATAAAACTGAGTTGGTGCAGAGGGTTTACAAGCAATTGCTGAATGAATGTGGGATAAGTTGCCAAAGAACTGGAGTAAATTAGAAGCACTTATATGGATGAGATTTTTTTTAGATGGTCCTGTAGGCAATATCCCTTCTGATTTTTGGATTGCTGTAATTCCATTTATATAGGACTTCTAGCGACACTTACAGCTATCCTAAAGCACAGCAGCAAGACTGATGGTTGTCCATTTCAAGATCACATAATGCTCTTTTTAATGGCGTTACATTTTGTTCCCAGTTCTATATCACAGAAAATTTAGAGCCCGATTATTCAAAGGGGTTTACCCAGTTAGTAGGATAAACCCTGCTGAAAGGGATATTCAGCAGCATTAACCAGCCAATGCTGCTGAATATCCTCTCTAACCACCACAGCACTCTCTGGGGTGGTCCATAGGCAGTCCCAGCACTTATCCTGTTACAAACTATTTATTTATTTATTTATTTAGTATACATTTGTATACCGCTACTTCCAGCGATCAGCAGCGGTTTGATTACAGATTGGAAATTGTCAAATCATGACAGGAAATTTTTGAGGTATAAACACATTGATTAGACAGGAAAGCACAGCACACAGAGAACTATTTTACAGGGAACATGGGCTATGGAGGGTTAAGTGGCTTGCCCAAGACCACAAGGAGCACCTGTGGGACTAGAAACCCCAGTCCTTCCAGCCCAAGGTTGCTGTCCTCTAGGGGGATTTGAACCCCCTCCAAACTAGCAGACTGAAAATTGCCGCTAAGTGCTTGCAAAAAATTAAGTCTTCTCAGTAACTGTCCTCTCTTCATGTGGTGTGGCTATTCAGAGTTAATATCACCACTGTCTGGACAGTCACACCTGTCAGCACTGAAACTGGATATTCAGTGACAGAAGATATCTAGATTCCGGCGCTGAATATCTAATTTCACTTTTCTCGCAGTAGCCAGGAACTTTAAAAATGCTGATTGTCATGGCTGAATATCGGGCTCTTAAATTTCTTTATTTGGTTTGGAAGAATGTGAATAACAAGGGAGGATCATGACTGGCATTGGGTTGTGTGACCATGAGTTAAGTTGTGATACGATATTGGGTCAGTTGAGTTTATTAAGGATGTCATCGGTTAACATAGTTCATTCAGTATTTTCTCATGCTGGGATCTCTTCTATTGCTGGGTCTGTGATTTGGAATGTGTTCCCCAGATTGACTCATTTTAGAAAGAAACTTAAAACTTGGTTGCTTAATAAAGCACTTGGGAATTAGGTAGTAAGGGAGGGTTAAGCTTTTGATATTAATAATGCAGATTAATAGAGTTAAAAGCTTATTATAATTGGGTTGAACAGAGTCTGTATTATGTGCATTTTACAGTTCATTTGATATACCACAATTCAGCAAGAGAACATGCTATCGATGCGATTACAAACCAAATAATTCTGTAGACAAATAAGTCATGCCTTAGTGTCTCTCCAGTCCAGTCCCTGTGTTCTGGGTTGTGCCCCCCTTCCAGCAGCTGGGAGACTGAGCATCTTCTCATTTTTTTCCTCTGCTTCCCCTAGGGTATATAAGGACTGGCTTCACTTACCAGCATCAGTATTGCTCAGTCTCCAAAGCAGTGTAGGGAGGCAGTAACCCAGAGCATAGGTTACTGGAGAGACGTAGCTGTTTAGTGCTTGTTCTTTATTTCTGATTGATTTCTTTGATTTTTATTTGTTAGGTTTATCTTCCCCTCTTGCTGGTCTCTTCACCCCTTGGCATCCGGACTCTGAAAGGGGCAGGAAGTGGAGCCGGGGAATCAGCGAGCAGCACTGCTGCGGGCGCCCTTTTTACGGGAACCGTAGTGCGGAGGGAGCCGGGAAGGTTATCTGCCCTTCTGTGATCTCTGGGGCCTCTGCCATCTTTCCGCCTCGCCGCCAAAGCCCTTCCGGTGGCTGAGCATGAGCGCGGGAAGATGCAGCGATCAACGAGGAGTTGCAAGCCGACTCTGTAGCTCAGCGGCAGCTAAGAGGGCCAGGAGTGTAGCATGAACCACGTGGCTCATGGAAGACCACACGGTCACGGTCAGAGGACGGCCTGGGAGAACTCTGAGGGCAGATCAGGCCCTCGTGGAGGTAGGCCGTTTTTTCTTCGCGCGCTTTTAGCGCTCCCCCCCCCTCCAAACTCCTCTTCTCCCACCCCAGGTTGGCAGGCAGAGCTGTAAAAGAAAAGAAGATATATATAAAACCTTCTAAGCTTGTTGTGGTGGAACAATTCAAGTAAAAAAAAAAAAAAAAGCATTTAAGTTTTGGGGTCTGCGGATTGGTAAGCAGAGATCCACCATGCCAGCTAGGCTTCAGTGCCTGGTTTGCGGTACGCATAGATGCACAGTATCAGAGAACGGAGTGTGTAGGGGCTGTACGGCTGAAGCGGCCTCAGTGGAGCAGAGGATGCAGCCGGGGGGTTGGGGGGGTGGGGGGGGGTGCCAGGACACCTTGGAGTCCATGGACCCGCCAGAGCTGGCTTGTCAGTCTGCATCCGTTCGTACGCCTCCTCCGGAGCAGTCTTCTACTCCCCTTTCTCAACCTAGCCCTCTAGCCACTCTGGGAGGTCTGGAGGCTGTTAGCGGAGGTGACTTTTCTCCTGAATTTGTTCTCCTGATGCACAAGGTGTTTTGCTTGCGTAAGCAGGGAACACAGGAGGTGGAAGGCCCACAGGGGAGTGCTAGCAAGCGGCGTGCGGACCCTATGGATCAGGAGGAGGTGGGGCCATCTCCCAAGAGGTCTAGGCTCGCTCACAAGGAAGTTGTCTTCCCTCCAATTTCCGGATCCCCGGAAGGGGAAGTTTTGGATAGGGAGCTAGGGGATAATGAAGAGGAGCTCGAAGAGGGCGAACTCCCAGAGGAAGAACAAACTAGGATTGTCTGAGTGTTCCGTCGGGAGGAGTTGCCAGCCTTGATCAGTGAATCCCTAAAGGTGCTTAACATGGCAGCCGGGGCTCCTACCGAAGACGAAGTGCTGGAGGACCCGCTGATCCAGATGGTTAGGAAGACCCAGTGCTCTGAGTAGTGAAGGGTTGGCTGTTCAAGAAGAATGGGAACAGCCAGATTCGGGGCTAAGGGGGGGGGGGTGCACTCTATGGCCCGGCTGTATCCGTTACTGGAGGGGGAAAAGGAGTTACTCCGTTCCCCCAAGGTAGATGCGGCAGTGGCTGCAGTCACAAAAAAGACCACTATTCCGGTTGAGGGCAGCACGGCACTCAAGGATACTCAGGATAAGAAAGTGGACGTGCTGCTCAAACAGGCGTTTGACATTAGTGCCCTGGCTCTCCAGGCATCCGTCTGTGGGGCCTGGGTAGTCCGTGCGTGCTTGCGTTGGTCACAGCAGCTTCAGCTGACTCCCCAGCAGAGTCGGCTGGGGAGGCAGCAAAGATTGAGTCTGGGGCTGCCTACTTGCAGATAGCCAGTATGATCTGGTCAGGAGTCTGGCGAAGAATATGGCGTCGGTGGTGGCAGCCCGCTATCTTTGGCTGCGCAATTGGGCCGCTGACAGTTCCTCCAAAGCCCGGCTCAGTAAGCTCCCCTTTAAGGGGAAGCTTCTCTTTGGCGAGGATCTGGACAAGTTGGTCAAAGATTTGGGGGAGTCTAAGGTAGGTAGGCTTCCAGAGGATAAGCCTAAGCAGTCCCATCTTCCGGCCCTATTGCGACCTCTGCCTCGAGAGGCGCAGAGGTTTCAGGGTTTCCGGTCTGTCCCCTTTCAGAGGGGCCGCTTTCCCTTGAGGGGGCAGGGCTTTCGGGGATTCCAGGGAGCTGGGAAGGGGTTTGGTGCCTCTTCCTCAGGCTCCAGTCCCAGGAAGCCGCAATGAAGCAACGGGGGCCCAGCAGGGTGTTCTGATGGTTGGGGGACGTTTACGACAGTTCTTCCCAGCTTGGGCCCGGGTCATGTCAGTCCAATGGGTCTTGGAAGTTGTTCGGGATGGTTACGCTCTCGAGTTCACACGGCCCGTCCCTCCTTGCTTTGTTCGCTCCCCGTGCAAGTCTCTGGCCAAGCGAGCAGCCATATGAGAGACTCTGGTGCACCTGCAGCAGTTAGGAGTGATAGTGCCGGTTCCCTTAGACCAGGGGTCACCAACCTCCAGAGGGCCGCGGGCCGCACAGCCGACTACCGGGAGCCTCGCGGGCCGCACCCCCCTTCTCCCCGCCCCCGCGAAAAAAAACAATGCTCACGGGAATAATTACACCATGAATTATAATGATTATCAAATCAGCTCTAACCTGTATTTTAAAAGTGATGAAGGCAAAACTGCTGCAACCAGGTCCTCAAATCTTGATTTACTCCTTTGTAATAAATATTGCAGCTCCCTGCTCTCAGGTGCCTCCCAACTTCAGTTTAGGTGAACTGATCCACGAGACCTGCAGGGAGGGGGAAGGTAAGGTCCACTGGACTGATGACGAGACCTGCAGGGAACAGGAAGGTAAGCTCCTCCTCGCTCCCCATCGTGTAAATAAATCCTTGGCGGGCCGCACCGGGGTGGAGCCTCGCGGGCCGCACGAAGGGACCTCGCGGGCCGCAGGTTGGTGACCCCTGCCTTAGACCAACAAGGTTGCAGTCGATACTCTATCTACTTTGTGGTTCCCAAAAAGGAGGGGACCTTTCAGCCCATCCTCCATTTAAAAGGCGTCAATCGTTGCCTCAGGGTACCGCACTTCTGAATGGAGACGCTGAAGTCTGTCGTGGTGGTGGTGCGATAGGGAGAATTTCTGACTTCTCTGGATCTTACAGAGGCATATTTGCATATCCCGGTACGCCAAGCACATTAACAGTTCTTGCAGTTTGTGGTCCCGGAGAGTCACTTCCAATTTCAAGCGTTGCCGTTCGGCCTCATAACAGCTCCACGCACCTTCACCAAGGTGATGGTGGTAGTTGCAGCGGCTCTGCGCAAGGAGGGGATACTAGTCCATCCCTATCTCGACGACTGGTTAATTTGAGCGAAGTCTGTAGAAGAGTTGGTCGGCGACGTCACGAGTGCTCACCTTCCTAAGAAGTTTGGGTTGGGTGATCAACTTGGAAAAGAGCAAGTTGTGGCCTTCGCAGGAAATCGACTATCTGGGGGCGACGTTCAATACGGCAACGGGTGTCGTTTTCTTACCGCACTGAAGGGCGGAAGATCTGAGGTGCCTTCTGCTTCAGTTCTTGGACATGAACGCGCCCTCGGCTTGGCATTACCTTCAGGTCCTGGGGACCATGGCAGCCACTATAGAGCTGGTGCCTTGGGCCAGGGCTCACATGTGTCCTTTACAGCGGGCCTTACTCCAGCGCTGGTCTCATCAGTCAGTCCATGTCCGTGTCTCTTCCCTGCCCGCTTGAGACCAAGTCAGTGGTGGTTTTGCCCAGTGAACCTGAGCTACAGAAAGCCGCTCGAGACTCTGTTGTGGATCCAGTTGACAACGGATGCCTCCCTAGCCGGCTGGGGGGCTCATTGCGAGGGTAAGTTCACCCAGGGCCTTTGGGAGGCTCAGGAGTCTCAGTGGTCGATCAATCGGTTGGAGTTACAGGCAGTGGCCCTAGCCCTTTGGGCGTTTCAACTGCTAGTGTTGCGGAAGGCGGTACGGGTTCTTTCCGACAACATGACGGCAGTGGCTTACAACAACCGTCAGGGCGGCACGAGCAGTCCTCCCTTGGAGGAAGACGCAGAGAGCCTTTTTCTCTGGGCCGAGACTCATCTGGAGGCGTTGTCTGCGCAGCACGTGGCCAGAGTGGACAACGTGACAGCGGACTTTCTGAGCAGAAACAAGGTGGATCATGGCGAGTGGGTTCTCTGCCAAGAGGTCTTAGAACAGATTGTGTGCCGCTGGGGGCTTCCAGTGATGGACCTCATGGCGAGGTATGAGTCGGCCAAGGCACCTCGGTTCTTCAGCCGAAGAAAGGAGAGGATGTCAGAGGGCTTGGACACCCTGTTGCAGAGGTGGCCAGCTGAGGGACTTCTATACGTTTTCCCTCCATGGGCGCTCATAGACAGAACTCTCCATCAGATAGAGGCACATCCAGGGTTAAGGTTAAGGTTTAATCATTTGATTAAAAAACGCCTTTCTGTAACAATCAAGGCGGTGTACAATAATAAAATACATAAAATACATAAAAATTTGGCCAGAGCCAGAAAAGGAAAGGAAATATACAAATTTGTAAAGGACAGAGGACAAAAGTGCAGGAGGTACAGGACAGGATACAAGAGGCAGATAAGTACACTAAGGGTAAACTCATACAAAAGGAGAAGGAACGTTAAATGCTAGGGAGAAGAGATGGGTTTTGAGGTTTTGTTTGAAGATGGTATATTGTGATTCCAGGCGGAGAGAGGAGGGGAGAGAATTCCAATGAGCAGGACTGGCAAAGTAAAACGCAGAGAGACTGGTAAGCTGCAGGTGGGCACGGCAAGGGGAGGGAAGGGCAAGACGGTTAAGATGGAAAGAGCGAGGTGTATACCGAGGGGAATGGAAGGAAAGAAGATCATTCAGATAAGATGGAGTACTGGTGTGGTAGACTTTGTGTAGCAGGGTCAACAACTTAAACTGAAAGCGGGTGGGTGATTATCATAGCCCCTGATTGGGTAAAGGCGCCCTTGGTATGCCGACCTCATGCATCTGTTGGCAGACCAGCCGTAGCGCCTGCCGGTGAGGGAGGACCTGCTGTCACAAGGGCCTCTCCGCATGCCGCAGGTGGATCGGTTCTCGCTTACGGCCTGGCTATTGAAAGGGCACGTCTGTTGAAGCGCGGTTACTCTAGGGCAGTGATTACTACCTTGCTGAGTTCCCATAAGAGGTCAACCTCTCTATCTTATGTGAGGGTCTGGCATATCTTTGCGGGAAGGTGTGCAGACTGGCAGAAGAGACACCTGTCGGTATCTGTTCCAGAGGTTTTGGACTTCCTGCAGGCAGGTTTCGATAAGGGCTTGGCGGCCAGTTCTCTGCGTGTGCAGTTGGTGGCTATTTCATGTTACAGAGGTAAGGTTCAGGGTAGATCCTTGGGGGAACATGCCGATGTATCTCGGTTCCTCCAGGCGGTTGGGCGGCTGCGGCCTCAGCTGCGGTCGCCGGTTCCTCCTTGGGATCTCAACCTTGTGTTGGATGCCCTGGTTGGGGGTCCGTTCGAGCCGTTCAGGCGAGCGTCTTTGAAGGACATGACCCTTAAGACAGTCTTTCTGGTGGCCATTTGTTCGGCCAGGTGTATTTCAGAGCTTCAGGCCCTGTCTTGTCGTCCGCCGTTTCTATCCTCCTTCAGGGAGAAGGTTGTTCTCTGGACAGTTCCAGTGAATACTTTCAAACAGTATTCCAAGCAATAATAGCTCCCCTCTTAGTCTAGAGCAGTGGTTCCCAAACCTGTCCTGGGGGACCCCCAGCCAGTCGGGTGTTCAGGATAACCGCAATGAATATGGCATGAGAGAGATTTGCATACACTGCCTCCATTGCATGCAAATCTCTCTCATGCCATATTCATTGCGGTTATCCTGAACACCCAGTCTAGAGTAACATAATTTACCATAGATTACCCAAACACACGCTATACACCAACTGATGCAAAATACAGCAGCATGGATCATATACGGAACATAATGGCACACCCATATCACCCCATATTAAAGTAATTACATTGGCTCCCTATTACCCGAATCAAATACAAAGCAATAATCAGCACATTCAAGGTAATATATAACCAAATGGGCGGAATGCCTACAAACACTAATATGAAAAACTACAGGCAGCAGCTTAAGAAGGTACAGCACACAGAATCTTTTCGCTATACCATCCCAAAGAACTAAGAGCAAACAGGTAACATGAAACCATGCCTTCATGCTTTATGCCCCAACCATCTGGAACTCCTTACCAGTTGAACTAAGAATCATAGAGGTGCTATCTGATTTCTGCAAAAAAGCTAAAGACTCATCTCTTCTTAGAATTGTATGGCCCAGACTCCCAACAAGAATACATACACATCAACCCTCTGCATCAGACAAACACAGGGGACCCACTGCCTACAGTGCTCACCCGACACTAAAATTCTCACTTCCCACCCCAACTTAAGTCAACCACAATAATACTACCAACCCCTCCCCCACCCCCCCTCCTGGCCATCTACAAATGAATGAATAAAAAAAACGCATAAATCTGTACCCATACACAAGAGATTATTATTTATCTTTATTTTTTTATTTTAACTAACTAACTATGCTTACATACTGCTTTTCACCAGGTCAAAGCAATTTACATTCAACAAGAGATACATCGCAATTGGGTATGCCTCAGGATTTCCTTATTTACAAATCTTCTTCATATCTCGGTCACCTATTTATCTAGTATACAGCATTATCCTGTATTCCTTGAGTGTTGCTTTGGGTCTGTGCCAAAGTGTTCTATGAATAAGTGGGTCTTCATTTGTTTTTGAAAGGAGTAGAGGTCCTTGTTCTGGATTTTGGTTGGGAGAGAGTTCCATAGGAGCGGTACATAGAGGTCAAATGCACAGGTACATGTTTGATTATTGTGTTTCGTTCTTGCATGTGGTACGGTCAGAACACTGTTGGTGGTCTGCTTCATGGATCTTCCAGAATTTGATTGTGGTAGGAGAATGTGTAGGTTGATGTTTGCTGTTGGTGTAGTTCTTTGTGAATCAATAATAAAGGATTTGTACTTGATCCGAGCCTACAATAGAAGGATATGGAGGTGCTTCAGTACTGGGATGATGGGGTCATACTTTCTGGCTCTTTGAATGATCCTGGCGGTTGTGTTAAGGGTTATCTGTAGCGGATGGAGAGTGGAAAGCAGGAGTCCTTGTTCCTTATCGTCACTTCAGTCCAGTCCCTTAACTTCTGGGTTGCGCAACCCTTCCAGCAGCTTGGAGGCTGAGCCCATCATCCTTTTGATGATGGTGAGGTATAAATACCCCTGGCACCACCCACTGGCATCAGTAATCTCAGCCTCCAAGCAGCTGGAGGGTTCCTGTAAGCCAGAGTGCTTATGGGGTCTTAGCAAAGGATTATTGATTTAATTTACATTTATTTTATTTGAATCATCTACTTTCCTTTAGTTTTTCTTTCATTAGAGAACCTTGTACCTTTTAAGACTTCTGTTCCCCCCCCCCCTCCTCCTCTCCCTGCCTCCTGGCAACCCTGCTCCCTTGCGGCTCCGGAGGAGGAGGTTTATCTGTGCAGCGGGGAGGACCGGAGAGCTCTCCTCCCGCGCACGCAGCAGCCCAGTTCCCGAGGTCCTTTCTGGCACGGCTGCTACTGCCTCGCGTCGAAGCCCCTTAGGTGTCTGAGCGCTGGAGGCAGCACCAACATTTCTCGCAGCGGCGTTTCCTGCCTCGCGCTACAGCCCCGAGGCGGCTGGACGCTTGAGGCTTCTTCGGAGTGCAAAGCGGGTGTGTGTGACATTCTCCGCTGGAACCCCGGCAGAGAGCCCGTAGTTCTCGGCAGCTTCTCAACCACCACCCGTAGGCCGGGCCTCCACGTGGCTGCGGCCTACCACGTGGGAACCAGCAGAGAACGGCTGGTTCCCTCGTTTCCAGTGCAACGCGCTCCAGAGCTCCAAACTGCAAGTATCACAAATAAAAGCCTTCTATTCCATCTATAGTTTATTTAATTGGAGATTAAGGTTTAAAATTTTTGATCTTTTTGGTGCCGTGTTTTTAACGGCTGGAAGTGAGGGGGGCGCTGGGAGCCTTTTGCCTTGATATAGACACAAGTTTGGCATCATTTTATTACATTTTATTACATTTTAAGTTTTTTTATATCTGGTTTATTTTTCCCTTCCTGGTTTCTTTACAGAAGTTTAAATTTCTAATTGGCCTGAGGGTAGCAGTGCACAAAGGGGCATGACGGGTAAGCTGCGGTGTCCTTCTTGCAGCACTCATAGAGGGACGGTCTCAGAAGCAGGAGTCTGCAGGGGTTGTGCAGCAGAGGCCACTTCCGTGGAACAGGAAATCCACTTGAGCATGACTCAAGCCCCTCAGGGGTCAGGGGACCTTCTGGAAGGGGGAAGGGATTCCCATTCTCCCCTGCCTTCATCCTCAGATGGTCCAGGCCCTTCCCAGTCCCTTCCCCCCCTCTCCTTGGGGGCGGAGGGAGACTGGGGGTCAATTTTCACCAGAATTTGTTCTTCTATTGCACAAAGCCTATTGCTTGCGCAAGCAGGGAACGGCAGAACCAGTAACAGCGAGGGACAGCATGGACGCTGGAGCAGGGAACTCTAGATCCCTTGACTCTGGGCCTCCTCCTAAGCGCGCAAGACTATTGGGCAAGGAACCTTTTGAGTCCCCGCCTCGGGACACCCCTGAAGAGGAGCTTTCAGACAAAGAAAGGGTGGAGGAAGGGGAGGAGCTTGAAGAGGGAGAGATCCCGGAGGAGGAGCAGTCCCGCATAGTCCGAGTTTTTCGGCGAGAGGAGCTCCCGGCATTAAGTGAGTCTCTAAAGGTACTCAATATGGCTTCGGAGACTCCTACAGATGAAGAAGCTCTGGAGGATCCGTTGATCCAAGCCGTCAGGAGGTCTCAGAAGGTGTTCCCAGTCCATAGGGTAGTACATTAGATGATTCAGGAAGAATGGAATCAGCCAGAATCTACCCTGAGGGGAGTCCGTGCGATGTCCCGTCTCTACCCATTACCGGAACCGGACAAGGACCTGCTGAAGTCACCTAGGGAGGATGCCGCGGTCTCAGCAGTAACGAAGAAGACGACTATACCGGTCGAGGGCGGCGCGGCTCTGAGAGACAGTCAAGATAGACGACTGGATACTCTGCTAAAACAAGCCTTTGTTAGTGCACTCGCCTTACAGGCCTCCGTTTCGGGGGCTTGGGTAGCTAGAGCCTGTCTGAGATAGTCCCAACAGCTGCAACTGGCTGACAGTCCTTCAAGCGACGCTCAAGCGGTGGCGGCTAAGTTAGAGTCCGGTTCGGCCTTCTTAGCAGATAGCCAGTATGATCTTATTAGGAGTCTGGCGAAGAATATGGCCTCGGTCGTTGCAGCCAGAAGGTACCTGTGGTTACGTAACTGGGCGGCGGATGCATCTTCAAAGGCGCGCCTGAGTCAACTTCCTTTCAAGGGGAAGCTATTGTTTGGGGAAGACCTAGATAAGTTGGTAAAGGAGCTAGGAGAGTCGAAGGGGGGTAGGCTCCCCGAAGATAGACCAAAGCTGGGCCATTCTTCGGCACCGGTCCGGAGTCAGCCAAAGGACTTCCGAAGATTCCAACAGTCCAGACCGAACCCCTTCCCCAGGGGCCGTTGGTCTTCCAGGGGTCAGAGCTTCCGAGGGTTTCGTGGGGAAGGTAGAGGTTTTGGGGCCTCCTCCTCCTCGGGACCTAGAAAATCACATTGAGAAGACGGGGGTCCAGGAGGGAGTGCTGCCGGTGGGAGGTCGCTTAAGGCAGTTTCTTCCTGCCTGGTCCCGTGTCACATCCGATCAGTGGGTGTTAGAGGTGATCCGAGAGGGTTACGCTCTCGAGTTCAGAAAGCAAGTAACCCCAGCATTTATTCAGTCCCCCTGCGGTCCACCAGAAAAGAAGGCGGTGGTGGAAGTCACCCTTTCAAGACTTATAGTGCTGGGAGCGGTGCTGCCGGTCCCACAAGATCAAAGAGGGTACGGTCGATACTCCATTTATTTTGTAGTTCCAAAGAAGGAAGGTTCCTTCCGTCCAATTCTGGACCTAAAGCAAATCATTCGCTGTCTCAGAGTTCCTCACTTCCGCATGGAAACCCTGAAGTCAGTGATTGCTGCCGTTCAGCAGGGAGAGTTCCTGACATCCCTAGACTTGACGGAAGCATATTTGCACATCCCAGTCCGAGAGTCTCATCAACAGTTCCTAAGATTTGCCGTACCAAGAGGCCATTTCCAGTTCCAGGCCCTCCCTTTCGGGCTAGCGACAGCTCCCAGGATGTTCACCAAGGTAATGGTGGTAGTGGCCGCGGCTCTTCGAAAAGAAGGAATCCTAGTCCATCCCTACCTGGACGATTGGCTGATCCGAGCAAAGTCAGAAGTGGAGAGTCACGTGGCAACTGCCAGTCGTGGATTTCCTGGAGAAGTTGGGGTGGGTCATCAATCGAGCAAAGAGCAGTTTAATGCCCACTCAGGAGATCGAGTACCTTGGAGCTCGGTTCGACACCAGAAGGGGAAAGGTGTTCCTTTTGAAGCAGAGGTTAATCGACCTGAGGAATCTCGTTTCTCGTTTCCTATTAACGAGATGTCCCTTGGCCTGGCATTACCTTCAACTGCTGGGTACCATGGCAGCGTCAATAGAAGTAGTACCGTGGGCCCGGGCGCATATGCGACCTCTCCAACGCACCCTGTTGCGGCAGTGGTCCCATCAGCATCACCCCTTATCCAGACGGATTCCCTGCCCCCCCCCCCGGATCAGGAGGTCTCTGCGGTGGTGGAGAAGCCCAAGGAACCTGGGCTGCGGGATGCCCCTCGAGACTCCACAGTGGACTCAACTGACGATGGATGCGAGCTTAGCAGGCTGGGGCGCTCACTGCGAGGGGCAGTTCGCCCAGGGCCGCTGGACTCCAAGAGAGTCACAGTGGTCAATCAACAGGCTGGAGTTGAGGGCTGTAACCTTGGCTCTCCGGGCCCTCGAGCTCTTGGTTCGTCAAAGGGCAGTCCGCGTCCTGTCCGACAACGCCACCGCGGTGGCCTACATCAACCGTCAAGGGGGAACAAGCAGTCCGTCCTCGGAGAAGGAGGCGGATGTCCTCTTGCAGTGGGCCGAGGTCCATTTGCTGGCGCTATCGGCGCAGCATGTGGCCGGAACAGACAACGTGACTACCGATTACCTCAGCAGGTTCAGGATAGACCACGGAGAGTGGGAGCTGGCACAAGAAGTGTTCGAACAAGTGGTTGCCCGGTGGGGGAGACCAATCATGGATCTCATGGCTCGGTACACGACTGCGAAGGTGAGCCAGTTTTTCAGTCGCAGAAAGGAAAGGATGTCCGAGGGCTTGGACGCCCTGGCCCAAAGATGGCCTTCAGAGGGCCTTCTCTATGTGTTCCCTCCCTGGGCGCTCATAGGGAGGGTTCTGCGGCGGGTGGAAGCCCACCAGGGATTGGTAATTCTCATAGCCCCGGATTGGCCTCGGCGTCCTTGGTACGCAGACCTCGTGAGGTTGACGGCCGATTGGCTGTGGCGGCTTCCCTGCAAGGAGGGCCTCTTACGGCAGGGTCCGGTACGCATGCCCCACGTGCATCGGTTCTCGTTTACGGCCTGGCTATTGAAAGGGCGAGGTTTATGAAGCAGGGGTACTCGGGATTAGTAATTTCGACGTTGTTGAGCGCTCAAATGCTCCACCTGCCTTTCTTACGTGAGAGTTTGGCGTGTCTTTGAAGCCTGGTGTGCAGAGCGTCGAATCAAGCCCCTCTCAGCATCAGTCCCCGAGGTCCTGGAGTTCCTTCAAGCAGGTTTCGAGAAGGGTCTGGCGCCTAGCTCCTTGAGGGTCCAGCTGGCAGCAATCTCTTGCTATAGGGGGAAGGTCAGAGGCAAATATCTAGGGGTCCATTCAGATGTTGGCAGGTCTTTGAGAGCGGTTAGACGGTTACATCCCCAGCAAAGATCCGTTATCCCTCCTTGGGACCTCAACCTAGTCTTGAATGCCTTATCTGGAGAGCCCTTCGAACCGCTGAGGAAGTCCTCCCTGAAGGACTTGACCCTAAAGACGGTATTTTTAGTAGCGATTTGCTCGGCCAGACGCGTTTCAGAGCTTCAAGCATTGTCGTCCTGACCTCCCTTTCTCCCTTTCTTTAGGGATAAGGTGGTCTTGCATACAGTTCCTTCTTTCTTACCTAAGGTCATCTCTCCTTTTCATGTAAACCAGTCGGTATCCCTGCCCTCTTTCGCGGTAAAGGGTCAAACAGGGGACGGAGAGAAGCTTAGGCTTCTGGATGTGCATAGAGTGCTGAAGAGGTACCTCGCCCACACGGCGCCTTTTCGGAAGTCCGAACGTTTATTTGTTCAATTTGGAGGGCCGCATAAGGGAGAGGCAGCGGCCAAGGCTTCCATTTCTAGGTGGATCAGGGAGGCGATTGCCTCCGCTTATATCCTCAGAGGGAAGCAGGTTCCAGGAGTTCTTAGCGTGCATTCAACTAGAGCGCAAGCGACGTCCTGGGCTGAAAATAGTTTGGTGCCACCACTGGACATTTGTAGAGTGGCTACCTGGTCGTCCTTCCACACCTTCACCAAGCATTATAGGCTGGATGTCCAAGGGGCGTCGGATGCCAGGTTTGGCAGCGCAGTACTTCAGTCCGGGATAACAAACCCCTCCCAGATTTAAACTGCTCTGTTACATCCCAGAAGTTAAGGGACTGGACTGAAGTGACGATAAGGAAGAAGTAATTAGTCCTTACCTGCTAATTAGTGTTCCTGAAGGAACTTCAGTCCAGTCCCTGATCCCGCCCGAGTTCGGTGGTTTTCAGTTGGCGGACTGAAGACAGATTACGGAACAAAATCGTGGGGTCCCTTGCTTAGGACCCGGAGCACGTGGCAGTCCGCGAAAAGAGGTTCAGCTGGAAAGGGGGGAAGGCCTTCGCGGCCTCAGGTAAGCCTCCTCCTCCTTTCCCTTTTTCCTTTACCTCCTGGTGAAGTAAAAAAAAAAGAAAGGGTTTACTAGTTTAGGAGGTGTGTACGTTATTGCATGTTGTCATATAGTTATAAGTTCTTTGTTATCTATCCTTTAAGTCTGCTTTTGCAATAGTTTACTGCTGCCAGTGGGTGGTGCCAGGGCTATTTATACCTCACCATCATCAAAAAGATGATGGGCTCAGCCTCCAAGCTGCTGGAAGGGTTGCACAACCCATAATTTAAGGGACTGGACTGAAGTTCCTTCAGGAACACTAATTAGCAGGTAAGGACTAATTACTTCATATATCACAAAGCAGTAGTCCAGGGAGGGGAGTGTCATTGCTTGTAGTATTCATTTATTTGCTTTTATATATTGCGCTCTTTGAAATCAGTGCGGTTTACATATAACATGAACAGTAACAGTTTACATAGAACAGGTAGTTTTACATCGAACTGAGAACAATGGAACGGGGCTGTTGATTGTGTTGCTATAGCTATTACATCATTCCAGTTGTTGGTTAATGTATCAGGGTCAGAGTGCCCCGATTGTATCCTCGGTAGGATAAAGTTCTCTTCTCTTTATCAAAAGGTTTGAATTGTCTTAAGTGTGTGTGTATCAACTGTAGAGGTAATGGGTTGGTTGAATGTGATGGAAGGTGATGAGACTGTGGTCAGACCATGGTACAGGTGTGACCTTGGGATGCTGCCCGTGATGGTAATTTGGGAGTTGAGGAATATGAGATCCAGGTATTACCCTTCTCATGCATTAGTGTGCAGATGATTTGTGTCAGTTCCATGGCTTCCATTGCCTCAAGGAAGGCAGTTGTGTGTTTCTTGATGGAAGGTTGAAGTCCCCTAGGAATGTCAGTCTTTTGAGAATATCTGATAGGTCAGAGGTTGTTATAGGAGCTCTGTATATCAAGTAGATTGTTGGATGTTGGTGATTATAATTATGTCTGCTTCTGTGCTTTCCATTGCTTGGTTTCAGAGGTGGAGGTTTGTTCTTGCTATTATGGCCATGCCTCCTCCCCTGGAATGGGAGCGTGAACAGTGGGGAAAAAGCTGTAGCCATGTGGGGTGAGCTGGTTCATGAGTATGATGTCTGATTCAGATAACCATCTTTCAGTTATTTATTTATTTGCATTCTCTTATATACCGTGCTATTCTGCATCAGTGTGGTTTACATTGAACAGGGCATTATAACTTGGAGATAACTATTTTACAGGGAACATGGGCTATGGAGGGTTAAGTGGCTTGCCCAAGACCACAAGGAGCACCTGTGGGACTAGAAACCCCAGTCCTTCCGGCCCAAGGTTGCTGTCCTCTAGTGGGATTTGAACCCCCGACCTTCTGGCCTGAAGTACCTTGCCCCAACCACTAGGCCACTCCTCCACTCAGTTATACAGAGGATATTGCGAGGAGTGGAATGTAATCGACGTTTGGGAGGGGTGGACCAGAAGAGCTATTGGTTGCTTGCTCCCCAACAGTGGAAGTTGCTTGGTCACTCAACAGGTAGGTCTCCTCATCCTGGAGGGGGGGGGGATTGGGTATCCTTCCCAGGGGATGGAGGGGTACGAGTTTATTTGGGCATAGAAGTGTTTGTGGCATGTTTAACTACTGATTTGTTGCTCCTGCAAGCCTGCTTTGTCAATAGGTACTGGGGCTGGTAGGCGGTGCCAGCTGCATAAGTACACTGGTGTCATCAAAAGATGACATGCTCAGTCTCCAAGCTTCTGGAAGAGTTACCCTACCCAGAGGTGCGGGACAGGACTGGAGTTCCTCAAGGAGCAACAGTTAGCAGGTAAATCTAATTTCTGTTTCATCCCTTCTTCCCCCACTTTAATACCAACTTTTCCCCTCAGTCTCTGTTCCCCTTTCTTATGGGATAAACGATCTCTGAGGAAATCTCTCATCTCCTCTCTTCCTCTAAACTTACTACTTGCTCTTCTGCTCCTATTTCCATCCATCTTTTTAGCTCCATTTCCTCCTCTATCATCTCTTCCATTGTGCATATTCTCAACCTCTTGCTCTCCACTGCCACATTTGCTGCAGCCTTCAAGCAGGCTGTGGTCACACCTCTCCTTAAACCTTCTCTTGACCCTAGTTGTCCTTCCAGTTATTGACCCATCTCCCTTCCCTTAATGTATAAACTTCTTGAGTGTGCAGTCCTCTGCCATTGTCTTGAATTTCTGTACTGTCGAGCCCTGCTGGATCCACTTCAATCTGACTTCCGTCCCTTACATTCTACCAAAACGGCACTTCCAAAGTCTCCAGTGACTTGTTTCTGGCTAAATCTTTCTTGACCTCTCTGCTGCTTTTGACACTGTTAACCACCACCTTCTCAGACACATTGTTCTCACTTGCTTTTAGGGACTCTATACTGTCCTGGTTCTGTTCTTATCTCTCCATTGCTATTTTAGTGTGTGTTCTGGTGATTCCTCCTCTACTGCGTTTCCTCTCAGTTGATGTACCCCGGGGATCTGTTCTCAGACCTTTATTTTTCTCTTTACACCCAGTTCCTTGGTTCTCTCATCTCCTCCCATGGATTTCAGTATCATTTTTATCTCCAGGAACAAGCAGGAATGAGTCTTCACACGTGGGAGACGTCGCCGACGGAGCCCACACGGGAATGCTCCCCAGCATCCAATCAGAAAGCCTTTGGGAGCATCCCCCGCGCCTGCGCGGTGGCTTCCCGCCCTTCCTACTGCCTCTCCCCCAGTTTTTCATTTTCCGCGGAGCAGGCAGGACGTCCCTTCTGCCACCGCAGAAATTTTTCCTTTTTTCTGTAGTCGCGGCTTTCCCGCCGACGGTGGCACCTCCGTGCCCCCCTTTTTTTCTTTCTTTCTTTTAATTATTTTTCATTTAATTTTCGTCACCCCCTCCGGGCGCTGAGGACCGGGGCATGGAGCCTTCTTCCCCCCAGCCTCACGGCGGGGACTTAATTTTCCAATTGGACTCCAATGCCTCGTGCCTCTCCTCCTGTTGGGGGCCTGACCCTTTTTTCCCGGATTCCCCGGGCTACAGTGTCGGGAGAAGACCCTCCCTCTTTCGGGTATCCCTCGACGACGTCTTCGCGCCCAAGGCGCGGTCGTCGGGTTGTTCTTCTCTCCAGGATCAGGTAGCCACACAACAGTCTGTTAAGACTAGCCGAGTCTTGAGGGGCGAGTCTCATGCGCGGCATGGCAACGGCTCCGGCCAACCCCTCAAGTCCTCCTTGGCTGATATACCCCGGCGGGAGTCCTCGGGCTCCAAAGCATTTACGGGGTTTCGGGATGTTCCTGAGGTTCGCTCCTCACAGAACATTCCCGAGCCATGCCCGAGGGAGGTACCCGCTTCGAGCGGTGCCGATTCCCCGGCATCGGCGTTGGCGTCGAGTGTTCCACTCTTCGCCAGGGATCGTCAGCCGGTGTCCTCGGCGCCTTCGGGGCCGATCGACTCGACCGGGTCTGACCTCCCTACATCCAAGCCATGCTTGGGCGTGGTAGCCGCTCCGGGCGGTACTGAGCCCCCGGCGTCGGTGTTGAGCGCTCCGCTCCTCACCGAGGATCGTCGGCTGCTGTCCTCGGTGCCTCCGGGGCCGATCGACTCAGTCCAGCCTGGCGTTCCTCCATCCCTGCCATGCGCGTGGGCGGTACCGACTCCTCGGCGTCTGTGTCGAGCGTTCCGCTCCTCACCGGGGATTGGCAGCTGCGGTCCTCGGCGCCTCCGGGGCCGACCGACTCGCGCCGGTATGGCGTTCCTACGGGGATGGTATCCGCTTTGGGCGGTGCCGACCCGTCGGTGTCGAGTGACCCGCTCCCCACCGGGGATCGCCAGCCGCTGCCCTCGGCACCTCGGGGGCCGATCGACTCAACACTGTCTGACGGCCCTATGTTCAGGTCATGCACGGAGGTAGTACCCGCTTCGAGGGCTGGGCGTCGGTGGTTCCGCCCCGCGCCGGGGATGGTCATCTGGCCTCCTTCCCCTCGGGGCCGCTCGCTTCGACCCGTGCCGGGTCGCCGGTATCCCAGCCCTGCGCAAGGGTGGTACCGGGTTCGAGCGGCGCCGCTCCTCTGGCGACGGCAGGGGCGTCGAGCACGAGGGACCGCCATCGACCTTCCCCGGGGACCTCGGGGTATGTCGGCCAACGCACGGGTGACTCCCCGGCATCGACGCGGCCGTCGAGGGCCCCGCCCTTTCCTAGAGAATGGGCCTCGGGGTCTTCGACCGCTTCGACCCAATCTGGGTCTGCGCCGCCCCGCAACGGTACCCCGACGTCGGCGCAGGGGCTTTGCACTCCCCCCCCCCCCCCGCAGGGACTCGTCGTCGGGTGACCGGGGTCCCCTCGGGGACGGGCCGTATGCCCCGGAAGGATTTCTCTCCGGGTCGGACGGGTTCGAGAGGGAGCCCGGCACTGGGCAGTGCCCGCCAATCAACATCGGCGCCGGCGTCAGATGACCCCCTTTCCTCCGAGCACCGTCCTTGGGGCCCTTGAAGCTCGCAGCACCGGTCGGCGCGGTTCCGATCCGCGCTCCGGGATCTCCACCACCGGTGCGGTCACTCCTGCCAGGGGCCTCGAGGAAGGAGTCGATCTCCTCGCTCGGTTCGATGCCCAGCCTGGAGTCGTTGTCCAGCCTTGAAAGCCTGGCCACGGCACGTCTCGGGATCGGCCCCTGTCCTCTCCCGCAGAGCAGAGACCGCTGTCCTCTGGCGGCCGCGGATTCGCTCCAGTCACGGGGGGAAGCGCCGCCCCCGGGTTCGGGGCCGAGGCCGGTTCCTGCGGCGCCGTCGGTGCCATCGACTTCTTCGATGCCTAGCTTGGAATCAATTCCAGGAGCCGACGACGCCATGTTGACTGCCCTGATCCGGATCGGTTGGTCCCCTCCTCTGCCCAGCGGGCATCAGCCCGAGCAGCCTCTTAGTGCCCTGGCGGCCTCTCCCGCCATAACTGCTCCGGCAGAGCCGCCTTTCCAGGATTTCCTCCTTGACATGGCGGACTTGCTGGCCATCCCTATCCCGGACCCGAGCCCAGGCCCTGCGGAACAGGCAGCCGCGATGCTTCCTCTGCATCCCGCCCTGCAGGATCTCCTGCTGGGGGCTTGGCGGTCGCCTTTGAGGGTTCCGGCACCGCCGACTGCGATGCAGGCTCTGTACCGGGTGCCTCCGTCCCCGGGGTTTCGGCAGCACCAGCTGCCACATCAGTCCATTGTGGTGGAATCGGCGCTGAGGAAGGCCGGAAGCAAGGAGAGGCATGCTTCTCGCCCTCCAGGCCGCGCCTCGAAGACGCTAGATTCTCTAGGACGTCAAGCCTTCCAAACGTCTATGCTGGCGGCCAGAATTATTTCATATATATTTTATATGAGTCTGTCGCTTCGGGAGGTCACCGAGAGGTTATCTCGGTTATCCACCTTCGTATCTGCAACCAAGGCCTTTGAATATTCCCTGCTTCTTTATCATTGCAGGAATATCTCCGGGTTCCTTTCTCGTGCTTCGCTGGACTCCTTCCGGTCGGTCAGCAGAGCCTCTGCTGTTGCCATTAGAGCACGCCGCACAGCATGGTTGCAGGCGTCCGAGTTGTGTAGGCGGGCACAGCACATCCTGGGTAATTCTCCCTGCGACGGAGATCACCTCTTCAATAGCGAAGCCTTACGTCAGGTCGCACAGTGCTTCGCTAACCTTCCCAGAGTTAGCAGCCAGCCTAGGGCCCGGCTTCCCCCCGGTGGTGGTAAACGCCCCTCCAGACCCCCCTTCCCTAGGAAGAGGAAATGTCAGCCCTCCGCCCACCCTCCAGGCGCGCCCAAGCAAGGGACCTCTCACCCCGGGTTGATGTCCCCAGGCCCGCGCCAGGACTCTCATACTAAGCATTTTTAGGCTCAGGTGGGCGGCTGCCTGCACTTAACCTCCTTACCAGAAGTTTTGACTAGAGCTCTACTCTGGGGCTCGTCCAGTTGGAAAATGGTTCGGGGACTTATCTAGGGGTTCAGGTCTTCTCCTCCGTGGGAAAGGGAGACCACCTTACGCCGTGATCGCTATGGCCCACGGTCACCCTACTTACTCTTCGGTATGTCCCCGAACCCCTCTCAGCCAGTATCCTCTTGCTGATTGCTTCCGTACTGGAATTCCCCTCCAGCCGCTATAGTCCTCCTATACTCACCAGGGACTATACCCTCATGTCCCCCGATTGTGCGGGGGACAATTTCTACGCGCAGGTCCTGGAGACACATTAGGGCCTCCAACCCCTTGCGGCATTCTACCGGACTGATGCTATCCTCCGTCCCCCGCGCTACCGCGCTCTTAGCTCGCCGATCTGCCCTTGCCCTCCGGGAAAGATCCCTCCCCTGACGGATCTTGCGGCCACCTCTCCAGGTGGACGTTCTGGGGATCGATGGCAGATCCGCCTTACCTGAGTGCTGCTCATGGAGGCAGGCCCCCCGGCGTGCCGGCGTTAGTACCGGAGGGGGCGTCCCCATGTCCACCGGCTTAGATATACTAGATATCACCTGCTTGGCAGGCGCCTTTGGGGGATCCCCACAGTACCTGTGTTTACTGCCTTTTTCCCCCTATGGCCGGTACTCACCCCCCCCCCCCCCCGGGGGTCCGGCCAGTCCGCCTGCCTATTCCCCGATCGGCCCGCGGACTGGTGGTACCCTACTGCTGTGAAGTCAACAGTCCCCTTTTTCAGTTAGGTCCTCCTCCCGGAGGTCCGGACCCTTGTCTCCCTATCTCTCGCTAGGGCAGACTGTGTACCCCTTCTGCTCCGGGGTACACCTCTACTCTTCTCCGGGATAGGCTCTCTAGTTCGGCCTGTCTTCCACTGTTGGTCCTCTGAGTTATGGACTCTACTCCTAAGGGAGTGCTCAGCTTGCCATGAGCCCCCTGGAAGACCTGCCGTCCTTCTCCTGACCCAGCTGACGCCTGGATCCCATGGCCTTCCGGATTTGGAACTTCCTTCTCGCTGCGGTGAAGTTTCCTTGATGACCTCGCTACTGCGTCTACAGTGCCTTCATCACAGGACTACTTCTGACAACCCGGTGGGTAAGCAGTACAGGGTTCTAAACCATTAATTCATTAAAACTTAATGGCCGGTAAGCTCTGTATGGTACTAGGTCATTTACTCATTACATGCTTAATGATTCCCTTCATGCACCCCTCTGACTACTCCCGTAGCCTGGGTTGTTTTTTTTTTTGCTGTATCCTAATGGTACCTGTTCTGCACTCTAAAGACTTGCCTCCGTAGTCTTTGGATTCGCTGTTCCTCTATTCAACTCCTGCCCTCCATCCCTCAGGGGATGCCGGAGATTCAGGCTGGGCAAATGCCATCCCGTCTGGGCTGCGCTTATGGGATCTCCCCGGGCATCCTAAGCTAGGGAGTCCCCACATGTGAAGACTCATTCCTGCTTGTTCCTGGAGATAGCACAGTTACTTACCTGTAACAGGTGATCTCCGGAACAGCAGGAATTAGTCTTCACAACCCGCCCACCTCCCCTGGGAGTTGTATCTCTCTTTTTCTCTATTCCTTCCTCTCCTCTCCTTCCGGCTCAGCTATGAAACTCAACTGGGGAGAGGCAGTAGGAAGGGCGGGAAGCCACCGCGCAGGCGCGGGGGATGCTCCCAAAGGCTTTCTGATTGGATGCTGGGGAGCATTCCTGTGCGGGCTCCGTCGGCGACGTCTCCCACATGTGAAGACTAATTCCTGCTGTTCCGGAGATCACCTGTTACAGGTAAGTAACCGTGCTATGTCGATGATTCTCAGAACTTTCTACACCTGATATCTCTTTCGACACTCCAGACCTGCATCTCTGCCTGCCTATCTGACATTGCTACCTGGATGTCTCACTGGTGTTTGAAATTAAACATGGCCAAAACAGAACTTCTTATTTTTCCCCCTAAATATCTCTCTCCCTCTCCCTCTCCCTCTCTCTCTCTCTCTCCCTCTCCAACATTCTTCTACTTTGTTTCCTCAGCCTGCACCTTGGGGTCATCTTTAACGCCTCCCTTTTCCTCTCCTCACATATCCAACAAATAGCTAAAACCTGCCATTTTCTTTCTCTACAACATTAACAAAATTCACCCCTTCCTTTCGGAAAACACTACTAAAACACTTGTCCACTCTCTACTTTCCATCTCAACTACTGCAACCTCTTACTTGCTAGTCTCCCTCTTAGCCACCTCTCTCCTCTTCAATCTGTTCAGAGCTCTGTTGCGTGACTAATCTTTCACTAGCCTTGATATACTCATATAACCCCTCTCAAATCACTTCACTGGCTTGCTTTCCGTTTTCCATATCCAATTCAAGATGCTTCTTCTGACTTATAAGTGCATTCACTCTTCTGCTTC
Organism: Ichthyophis bannanicus; assembly: GCA_033557465.1. Lineage (NCBI taxonomy): Eukaryota > Metazoa > Chordata > Amphibia > Gymnophiona > Ichthyophiidae > Ichthyophis > Ichthyophis bannanicus. Next base: position 516,879,238 of record CM066034.1, on the reverse strand, counting down.
TCACTATTTTTCCCCTCTTCCTACACCACTCCTTGTGAATTCCGCTCTTCTACTGGCTTGCTTCTCTTTGCCCTTTTCTTCCACTGTCAACTCCAGACTTCAATTCTTTTATCTTGCTGTTCCTTATGCCTGTAACAGACTTCCTGAATCTGTGCATCAGGCTTCATCTCTGCCCCTTTTCAAGTCCATGCTAAGCCTCACCTCTTCGATGCTGCTATGGGATCCTGACCCCTTATTCCGTATGTCTCCTTACCCTTCACGTTTTCCCTTATTCTTATTTTTTTGTCTATCTTAATCAGATTGTAAGCTCTAACAAGCAGGACTGTCTTTATATATTGATGTACAGTACTGCACATGTTTTGTGGCGCTTTATAAATGTTTAGTAGTAGTAATAGTAGTATTTTATGCAAATCTGCTGTGTTTATCTATTGACTTTACCAGTTTGCCTTCTCTGATTTTATTAGGGGCCTGATTTTCAGCCCAGGCAGCCACCATTGAAAGTTAAGCACTGGCCGATAACTTAATACATATATTCACTAGCACTATCCATTTAAGGAGTACTGCTGAATATACATATAATCACCAACTATCCACTCAATTGAGTTCTAAATTAAATACAGTATCTACTGTACATAGTTGCTGACTATCACTGCTAAATGGATAATTGCTAGATCCACCTTCACTCCCCCAAAGCCTGCCCCTTAGGAATCTGACTACTAAACAGCAGTAGCCTTTTTGCAGCTAACACAGGGCGATAGCCAATGCAGCTCTTTTGCAGCTGTAAAAGACCTGTGGTGTCTACAAGGAGCATTCCCAGAATTTCCCTGCAAATACTGTGGAGGAAACACTGGCTTCATGGGGGACAGCTTTGCAGATGCTGCTATTACCACTCATCTACGAAAGCTGCAAATCGAAGAAGCTACCATGTGATTCAGTTACCCTCACACTACCCACTCTCAGCCCTAATCCCACCTTTGCTTGCACTTATCACAGAAAGTTCTACCACTACTCATTTGTATAGCACTACAAGGAGTACGAAGTACTGTAGAGACACTTGTAAAAGACCGGTCTCTGCTCTCAAAGTTTACAAACTAGTCAAGATCGACAACACAACAGTTGAGGACATGTATACATCTAGGGAAATGGTAGGGAACACATGGGAGATTAAGTGGATCAGGATCCAAAAATGGCCCCGAAGAGATGAGTTTTCAGCCTAGATTTGGGAAGGGTCGCAGATGAAGCCTGCTGTACAGACTCAAGTAGTTTTGTTCCAGCCATAAGGAGCAGTGAGGTGAAAGGTTCGAAGTCTGGAATTGACAGTAGAAAAGGGCATAGATTGTAGGCCGGGTCCACCTACAAAGTCTCCCCAATTACCAATAAACAGTTCAGACAACAGTTGCTCAGCTACAAAGAAACTTTTTATTTGGCACAGCAAACAAATGGTTATCGATGCAGATAGCAAGTGCCTGTCTGAGGGACAGCGGGGCAGCCTTCTCTCTGCAAGGGGAGAAAAGAACTGCCCAAGACCCTCTAAAATTGCTGTCTTATATATACCTCTCTGCTTCAAATTCTAAATAGTTTCAGCAAATTCAGCATAAATTATTAGGTGTTTGCAGGCTTCCTGCAAAGCTCTTTTCCAGGGCCTCCTATGTTTATGCAACTGGATCTGCTGATCAAGGCTTGCCTATCTATGCAATCAATCATAGCCCTCTGCCTCCTTCTGTGTTTTTCCATCTGCTGGCACCAATTGAAACCTTCAGGGCAAGAGCATTAGTTGAATTCCTGGCTTGACCTGTTTGAACCTAGGCTTATATCCTTGGACACTTCTGTCCAAAGTATAGCTTTTTTTTAGGCTTTATAACAGTAGTAAGCTGCATGTACTCTTTTCCTGTTGCCCACCTGTTCTGTGCCAACCATATGTTGCTGTGTATGTTTCAAACAGGCCAGAGTGCAGTTATAAGGCAGACATATATGCAATCATAAGGCAAACATATAAAGCAGATCTGAGCTGATTATCCCTTTATTCCAATTAACCCTTCAAGATAGAGAAGTGATCTGCCAGAAGAATGGCGTTCTTGAGGAAGAATGTAAGGAGAGATAAGAGAGGAAAGGTAGTGAGGAGCAGCAGAATGAGTGCACTTACAGGTCAGTAGGAGAGGTTTGAAGTGGATATGGAAATGGATAGGGAGCCAATGAAACGACTTGAGAAGACTGGTCATATGAGCATATTGAGGCTGGCAGGAGATTAGCCGCGCAGCTGAGTTTTAAACAGATTGAAAGGGAAAGACATTCAGAAGCAGACCAGCAAGGAGGAGGTTGCAATAGTCTAGACAGGAGGTCATTAAAGAGTGGATAAGTGTCTTAGTAGTGTAGTCTGACAGAAAGGGGTGAATTTGACTGATGTTGTAGAGATGGTTAAAACCTGTTGTTTCTATCAGTTGGATGTGAGTGGAGAAGGAGAGGAAGGAGTCAAGATGACTCCAAGGTTGCAAGCTGAGGAAACAGAGTAGTAGAGCGTTATCCACAGAGATTGAGAAAGGAAGAAGGGAAGAGGTGGTCAGAAGGGGGAAAAATAAGAAGTTCTGTTTTGGCCATGTGTCGGTGACCAGGGAGTTGGACCGAGGGAGAGCTCTAGATGTGGTGTATTTAGATTTCCGTAAAGCCTTTGACACTGTTCCTCACAGGCGACTTATAAACAAACTGAGCACCCTAGGGATGGACCCTAAAGTTACTGCTTGGGTTAGAAATTGGTTGGGTGGGAGGCGACAAAGAGTACAAGTAAATGGAGCTCACTCTGAGGAGAAGGATGTTACCAGTGGTGTGCCCCAGGGATCTGTCCTTGGTCCGATTCTTTTTAACATCTTTGTTAGTGATATAGCGGAAGGGCTGACGGGTAAGGTTTGCCTCTTTGCGGATGATACCAAAATCTGCAATAGAGTAGACACCCAGGAAGGTGTAGATAACATGAGGAGGGATCTAGCTAAGCTTGAAGAATGGTCTAGAATTTGGCAGCTGGGATTTAATGTTAAAAAATGTAAGGTCATGCATTTGGGCTGCAGCAATCCAAGGGAGCAATACAGTATAGGAGGTGAAGTACGTTTGTCCACTAAAGAAGAGCGGGACCTAGGCGCGGTTGTGTCTGATCTTAAAGTAGCTAAACAGGTAGAAAAGGCGACGGCAAAAGCTAGAAGGATGCTTGGGTGCATACGGAGAGGAATGGCTAGCAGAAAAAAGGAGGTGATAATGCCTCTGTATAAGTCTTTGGTGCGACCTCATTTGGAGTATGGTGTGCAATTCTGGAGACCGCACCTTCAAAAGGATGTGAACAGGATGGAGTCGGTGCAGAGGGTTGCTACTAAAATGATTAATGGGCTTCATTATAAAGCATATGAGGACAGACTTAAGGATCTTAATATGTACACCTTAGAGGAAAGGCGGGATAGAGGTGATATGATTGAGATGTTTAAATACCTCCGTGGCATAAATGTTCAGGGAGAGAGCCTCTTTCAATTGAAAGCAAGTTCTGCTACAAGGGGACATGGGATGAGGGTGAAGGGAGATAGATTCAGGAGTGATATGCGGAAATATTTCTTTACGGTAAGAGTAGTGGATCCATGGAATAGTCTCCCAATGGAGGTGGTAGAGATGAGGACAGTAACTGAATTCAAAAAAGCATGGGACCAACACAGAGGATCTCTAAAGGTAAAAAGTGGACTGTTGTAGTTGTTGATATGGAAGGACAGACTAGATAGGCCATGTGGTCTTTTTCTGTCGTCATGTTTCTATGTTTCTATGTTCAATTTCAAATGGTAGTGAGACATCTAGGCAGCAATAACAGGCAGGCAGAGATCCGGGCCTAGATTGCTGGAGAGATTTCAGGTGTAGAGAAGTAGATCTGAGAGTTATCAGTGTAAAGATGTTACTGAAAACCATCTTTATCTTTATTCCCAAACTTAATATACCGCTTTGGTCGAAACATGTAAGCGGTTTACAATAATAAAAAAGACTACGCTCCCTAACTATAGAAAAAGAACTCCATAATAGAAATAGGATAGAGGGAAAAAGGACAGTGCAGACAGACAGTAGAATACCACAAACATAACAAGACCAAACTCAGGAGGGGACGGTAATGGGCAGATCAAAAGCTTGTTGAAATAAATGGTTTTTTTTTTTTATTTTTTTTTTATGAATCTTTATTTAGAAACCACCAGGAAACAAAAACAAATACAACAGTCAATAGTCTCCCGCCGGGGTTTGTTCTCATCCCCAAGCGGAGGACACACACGGTAACAGGTGTTTTTTTCCAGTTTTATACATTCCCTCCCCCTCCCCAACCTCCCATCCACCCCCCATTCAACCCCAAGACCAGAGCAAATCCACCATATGGGTCACCACCACCCACACTACCCACCGGGAGAGCTTCCCACTAACTTCCCTGCTGCAGAATGGCATTGTGGCACCGGGGGCTCAACACCTGGATGTAAGGTTCCCAAAGCATCTGAAAGGCAGCCCATCGTTTAACATTACCCCGGGCGCCTCTACCCTCCATAAGCATGAGTTGATGAAAGGAGTTCCGCCACTCCCAAAATGAAGGGGGGCTACTCTCCCGCCACCCCCGTAATATGGGCCCCTTGCCCACCAGGCATGCCTTCCGCACTAACCACCTTTCCCATTTACCCTTGGGAAGATTAGGCTTCAACTGGTCCAATGTAACAAAGGGAGCATCCCAAGCCACCCGTTGCCCCAAGAGTCGCATCATAAATGCACAGATTCTCATCCAGTATGGTCGAATAATCCTACAGTCCCACCACATATGCAATAAAGTTGCCATCGGCGTGGAACACCGTGGGCAGCTCCCATCCACAGTCAGGCGGCAACGGAGGGCCCGCCTAGGCGAAAAATATACCCGAGTTATAGCTTTAAACTGTGTTTCCCGCCAGCGTGCACTCTCCACGAGATTCCCAATCCGTCGGAGAGCCAAGGAAACAGAACCTGGGGAGATCTCTCGCCCCAGCTCTACGGCCCAGGCCCTCTCCACATCGCTAAAGTCTGGTCCAGGCCTAAGAGGATCAAGCCGATTTTTTCAATACACTAATGGATGGTGCCTCCTCGGCGCCCAGGCTAAAGAATTCCAGAATCTGCAAAGAACGAGCACTATGCAACTCCCCCTCCGAGAGGGAGACCACATAGTGGGAAATCTGCATATAGGCAAAAAAATGTTTAGGCCCCAAATCATATTCCCGACACAAAGAGTCAAACGACTTAATTTTCCCACCAGAATCGACCACATGACCCAAATTACGGATACCTCTATCGGCCCACACCTGGAAGACCTCCTTCTCAGTACCCGGCGTGAAACAAATATTGCCCCGAACCGACAGCCAGCTGGAGACTCTCCAATTCCGCCGCCAATAGACATTGAGCTGCTGCCAGGTCCGTCTCAGCGGGGACAGCAGGACCCCTTCTGACAGATGTCGGGGTACCAGCCTGCTCTCATAATGTAACAGCGCTAATAGAGTATGTGGGGCAACATAAGCCTCTTCCAAGGCTCTAGGGGTATATATCTCGGTGTCACCCAACCAGTCCCCCAGGTGTCGTGCCTGACAGGCCAAAACGTAGCCACTCAAATCCGGAAGCCCCCAACCGCCATATCTCCCTTTCCCCACCAGCCGACGATATGAGATACGGGCTCTCCCCCCCCTCCACAAGAAATCACGAAACTCCCCTTCGAACCGTCGAATATCCCGGCGCAACAACCACACTGGGAGCAGCTGCAGCCAATACAAAATCCTCGGCAGGATGACCATTTTAATCGCTGCAATTCTCCCCGAGAGCGATAAGGGGAGATGCCGCCAGGCCTGTAATTGGGTCCGCACCCTGAGCAGCACCCGGCGCAAATTACACCCATAAAGCTGGGAGGTCTGACTCGGGAGCACAATCCCCAGATATACAAACTGGGTCTCTGCCCATTTAAGGGGAAATTCACCCTGCCAACTCCCCCGCAGCTGGCCCGACACATCCAAAGCCTCCGATTTATCCCTGTTAATCTTAAGGCCCGCAAAGGTCCCAAAGAGCTGAAACTCCTGCAGTAACCTGGATAAGGATTCTGGGGGCGAAAGCAAATGCACGACAAGATCATCGGCAAAGGCAGCCAGTTTGAACTCATAGGGCCCAATACCTACCCCCTTTATCTCCTGGGACAACTCAACTTTACGTATAAGGGGATCTAATGCCAAAACAAAGAGGAGCGGTGATAGGGGACACCCTTGCCTGGTGCCCCTTTGTAGGGAAAAGGTCTCAGACAGCACCCCATTGCAGGAAATCGCGGCAGTCGGCGCCACATACAGACTACCGACCATCTTGCAGAAAGAGTCCCCCAGACCATAACAAGGGAGTAAATAGCGCAGATAGTGCCAGTCGACCCTATCAAAGGCCTTCTCAGCATCAAAGCTGACTAACAAGGACGGCTGATGCCTATGCTGGACCCATTCCAGTGATGTTAAAATTTTGTGCAGGTTACGGACAGCATACCGATTCCGAACAAAGCCCACCTGGGACTCATGAACCAATCGACCCAAAAAACCCGCCAAACGCTCCGCCAGAATTTTAGCCAGTAATTTGAGGTCAAAGTTGAGCAGGGAGATAGGTCGATAGGATTCCGCCCGCAAGGGGTCCTTGTTTGGTTTGGGAATGAGAACGATATGAGCATGATTATTACCCCAACGATAATAGCCCTGCTCTGCTCTCCTATTATGAACGGCAACTAAGGCGGGGGAAAGCAATTCACTAAGAATCTTATAAAATTCTGCGCCCAGCCCATCGGAGCCGGGAGTTTTATAACAGCTCGCCTTGGCTATGGCTGCATGCAGCTCGTCAACAGTTATCGGCTGATCTAGTTGCGTCTTTTGCTGCTCAGTTAAACGGGGCAAATCTAGGTCCCTCAAATAATCCGTCATACATAGAGGAGAAGCTGGCTCGGCACTATAGAGCTTCTGAAAAAAGGCCCGAAATAGTCGAGCTATCTCCGGGTTCTCTTTATGCAAAACCCCCTGGGAGTCGCAGAGAGCCGGTACCAGTCTTGAACCTCTGGGACCGCGTAAACACCGCGCCAACAGCTTCCCGGGTTTATCCCCGTATCGATACAATTGATACCGATAATAAAGCACGGATTTCTTAGCCCGCTGGTGCAGAAGCTCATTAAGTTCCGTTTGCCTTTCCCACATTTGCTGCCTGAGCACTCTGCTGGGGTTCCGCGCCCTTTGGCGCCGTAATTTCGTGACTAACTTCTCCAGACAGAGTATGCGTTCCGCCATCAACCGCCTCTTCCTTGCGAGGAACCCTATAATATCCCCTCTTAGAACAACCTTGGCTGTTTCCCAGACCAACTCCGGGTCACTCTGGTGGCCCTGGTGATCAGCCTCGAACTCACGCCACCGTCTCCGAAGAAATTGACGAAACTGAGCATCTTTGTAGAGCTCGAGGGGGAAACGCCAAATCCGAGTCGTAGGGTTGGTCCCACTCCAATAGAGGTCCAACCAAATAATCGCATGATTGGAAATCTCCATTGGGCCGATCTGTGCATCGGCGACCCTTGGAAACAGGCCAGTGGAAGTCAGCATATAATCAAGGCGCGCACTGGAATCGTGCGCCCTGGATTGGTGGGTATAGTCCTTTTCAAATGGGTGTAATAACCGCCAGGGGTCTACTAGTCCCAACCTCTTACACAATCTGGTCAGGGCCCTCGCTAGCTGAAAGCGCTCCCTGGGTCCCCCCCCCTCTAGAGGTATCCAACTCCACATCCATAACACCATTAAAGTCACCCCCCAGTATCAATGGGAATTCAGGCAATAACTCAATTTTGGAAGCCACTCGTGAGTAAAAGTCCAGGTCCAGCACATTAGGACCATATAAGTTACCCAGAATAACAGCCTGCCCTTCAAGAGTGCCCTGCAAAAATACAAATCTGCCTGATGGATCAACGAGATCCTTTCCAACCTCAAACCGTACACGCTTATGTATCAGAACTGCGACACCACCCTTCCGTCCCTGGGCCGGGGCTCCCCATACCTGTCCCACCCAGTCTCTGCAAAGTTTACGGTGCTCCTCAGCAGTCTGGTGGGTCTCCTGGAGGGAGGCAATATCCGCTTTTTGCCTGGCTAGGGCCTGCAGCACTTTAGACCTCTTAATAGGGCTCCCCAATCCACAAACATTCCAGGAGAGTATCTTCAGGTCAGGTGACCACTATTACAGCCGTGCAACAAGGCAGTAACTAGGTACCAAGGGGGGGGCCCTCCCAGCCCGGAGCTCCCCCCGGTAAGCCCTCGAGTAGCGCATTGTAAAGTTCTTCCCCCGGTCTTGGGTGTAACCAACCCCCCTCCCCCCCCCATTCCCCCCCCCATTTCCCCCCCCCCACTCTCTCACGATGTCCTACCCTCCCTCTATTGGGTAGCATAATGATCCCTAAACAGAGTCAGCTCAGATGAGCATGGTCCCCACCACCCCCAGAACACAACTCGCCCCAACAATACACCAAGGTTCCCTATAACTTAGAGCAGACAGCAATAACAGTGCAGTATTTGAGGAGAAGATACCGCCTTGTGCACCCCAAAAAGACATCGGGAATTACATATGTTAAGATTGGTCTACAGGTCAAAATACAGTATGCCGGCCACACTGATGGCACTGGAAAATATTGCAGAACCTTATGAAAGTTGTAAATACACACCAACTGCTCAGTTCCACGAATGTCTGCGGTATTATTCATTTATTATTATTTTTTATGTTTTTTGTCCTTTTTTTTTTTTTTTCCCCCCCCCCCCCCATTTATTGGTATTAGTTATTTATTTCTTTTCCCCTCCTTTCTCTTACTTTCTTTCCCTACCCTCCCTTCCCTCCTCCTTCCTCCCCATGGGGATCAGAACCGCATCTTCTGTGTGCTCCGGTGCAAGGCACACGCACCCATTCAGCAAGGCGCGTGGGCGCGCACACTTGCACAGCCCGGGAGAACGCTGCAGCACACAGAATACTCAGCTGGAACAGAGCTCAAGGTAGTGTAGCGAAGCAAGGGAAGGCAATACAAAGTAACAAACACAATTGGCAGATCAGAAGGTTTCTCAGACTAAATCCTCCCAGCACTCCCCAAGTGGTTACAGTAACACCCCTCGCAACATTATAACACCCCTCAACCCCACAAAGAGTGAAGAGGGAGAGGCGTCAGTAAAGCGACGAAGAGAAGAGAAAGGCCACCCACTCTAACTAGAGCCCTCCCTCCCCCCAGGTAGATAGAGCACAAGGGATAGCGTAAGGCACCAAACTCGAAGTAAGAAACATTATTTGCTGAACAAGTGTTTAACCCTGTAAACGCGCCCCCCTCTTTTTTTTTTTTTTTCCTACCCCCACACCTCACAGCTCTAAGTAAGAGGAGAAAGGAGGAAGAAGGCCCACCTCGCCCCTACTCCCCCACTGAGCTACATTGTAGGCCGTGTTCGGGCCCCGCTCCAGTCCCAATGAACACCTGCACACTCCACAGTCTTCGTGCAGATCTGTTAGGGCAAACATGCACCGCAGAAGGTCCCCAACAAGCCTCCGTCCAACTGCTCAGTGACCAGTCCAACTCAAAACTCCTCACCCGGGCGCCGGGACAAAGAAAAAGAGTTCGCGTCAACAGGAACCAGAGTAGGGTAAGGGCCTCTAGGACAAGTTCCTGCTGGGCTTCACGGGCTAGACTGGGAAGTGCTTCCTTTCTGCACAAGCGCCTCAATGTAGGATCTTGCCTCCTCCGCCGAAGCAAATGTCCGATGGTCTCCTCCATAGAGCACGTGCAGCCTCGCCGGGTACTGCACGGAGAACTTTATATTGGCCTCAATCAATTTCTGACAGAGAGGAGCGTAGGCTTTACGTTGTTGGCTCAGTGCTACGGAGTAATCCGGGGCCACACGAATTTTCAGGTTGTCATGCAGCAGGCCGCCCTTCTGACGAGCCGTTCTGAGTATGGCTTCTTTATGCGGAAAATAAAGAAATTTGGCGAGCACAACTCGGGGCCGTTGATCATACGCCCGCTTACTCCCCACGCGATGCGCCCGTTCAATCAGCAGCTTAATGCCTCCATCGAGCCCCTCAACCAACTGCGGAAGGATAGCTTCCAGGTGCTGTTTCAGATCCTTGTCGGCAATGGAGTCCGGAATGCCCATCAGCCTCAAGTTGTTCCGCCGCGATCTATTCTCGAGGTCGTCGAGCTTGGCGGTTTGCAAGTGCACTGTAGATTTTAGGGCCGCCACCTCCTGGGTTTAAAGCGAGCATGCCGTCCTCCGCTTTCCCAAGGCGATCTTCTGCTTCTTGAAGCCGGCACCCCAGCGCACTCACCGCACTCTGTATGCTATCCATCTTTTCGTGCAGTGCGGTAAATTGGGTAGCCAGCGCTGCAGCCACCGCACCGGAAACTTCCTCCAAGAAGGCCGGGGCTTCTGGCGAGTGAGGCTGCACATGGCTGTCAGCCATCTTAGCCGCGGCTGCCCCCCTCTCCTTCTCCTTGCGAGCGGTCTTAACTGCAGCTGCCATTCCGCTTCTGCCACCCACCACACACACGGATCTCCGCAGCAACGTCTCGGCCAAGTAGACCTATTCTTTAAGAAATTTAGTGTTCAGCAAACGGCACTAATAACCCGGTTTGGGCAGCGGAGACCAGAGCACACACAGAACACGTCTGCTGTCCTCACCGCATCACGTGACTAATAAATGGGTTTTTAATAGCTCTTTGAATTTTGAATAAGAGGGTTCCAGACGGAGGGAAGTAGGAAGGGCGTTCCAAAGAACCGGGCTAAGAAAAAAGAAAGCTGCGTGACGGGTTTGTTCGAGATGTGCCTGGGATGGTGACGGCAAAGACAAACAATTAGCATGTAAGGAACGCAAGTGACGATACGGTGTATGGAGGGAAATGAGGTTACATAAGTAGTGGGGTAGATGTATGAACAGCTCTATGCGTCAGAATGAAAAATTTATATTGAAACCGCAAACGAAGAGGCAACCAGTGAAGATGATAGAGAATAGGGGAGACATGGTCAAAGCGACGAGCAAACGTAATTAAGCGAGCAGCAGTATTCTGTATGAGCTGAAGACGTTGCAGCTGATAAGCTGGCAGATTAGCCATTAAGATGTTACAATAGTCCAGCCTACTAGTGATTAAGGCCAACACCAGAGTGATCAAGGAACTAGTGGGAAGGAGGGAGCGAACAGCTCTGATCCGACGTAGTGCGGCAAAAGAATGGCGGGTGATAGTTGAAATATGAGCATGAAAGGAAAGAGGAATCTAAGACCACTCCCAGATAATGGAAAGAGGTGACGAGGGATCGGCGTCTGATCAATCAAGGATGCTATTGATGGACAGGAGCCACTTAGAGAAACCCACATTGCAGTGGACTTAGAGGGATTTAAGTGCAAGAAGTTAGAAGACAGCCAAGACGCAACATGAGAAAGACATTGGTTGAACCCAGAAAGGTTCAACTGAGCAGGTGAAGTGTGAAAAAGAAAAATGATGTCATCAGCATATATGTAAGTAGAAACAGGGAACTGTTGGGTCAGGAGTGGAAGTGGAGAGAGAAAAACGTTAAACAGCAGTGGAGAAAGAACAGAGCCCTGGGAGGAGATGTGCCCACTCCTTTTCTCTCTCTATACCCAGTCCCTTGGTGCACACAAGACAGACCCTTGGGGTATACCAACTGAGAGCAGAATAGCAGTAGAGGAGGATCCACCAGTACAAACGCTGAAAGTGCGATGGGAGAGAAGAGAACCAGGATAGCACAGACCCCTTTAAGCCAACGAAGACAAGGTATCGCAGAGAAGGTGGTGGTCAATAGTGTCAACAGCAACAGAAAGCTCAAGAAAATGAGGATCAAGCAAAGACCCTTGGCTTTTGCCAGGAATAGGTCTCTGGGAACTTTGAGGGCTTGAGAGGAGAGAAGGTTGAGGCAATGGCAGTGAACCACATGTTCAAGTATTTTTAGAAATGAAGGGGAGAAGGGTCAATAATTAAGACAGGTAGGGTCTAGTGAGGGTTTCTTGAGGAGAGGTGTGACCACAGCATGCTTGAGGGCTGCAGGAACAGTTGCAGTGAAGAGTGATAGGTTGAGAATATGAGAGATGGAAGGGATGACAGTAGAGGAAATGGAACTTATGAGATGGGTGGGAATAGGATCAGATGAGCAGATAGTGAGTTTGGAGGCAGAAAGATGTGTGGTTTCCTCCTCGGATCGTAGAAAAGGAAGAAAGGGTGGCAGAGGTTGAGGGGAAGAGTTGGGAGTGTAGAGGGAATGGAGCTGATCTGATATGGAATTGGAGTGTTATCTTGTGGACTTTGTCATGGAAATAATCGGCCAAAGTTTGAGCAGAAAGGGAAGGAGGAAGTGGAAAGTTGTAAAACAGTGAAGGTCAGAGGCAAGAGAGTTAAGTCAGGTTGGGATAATAATCTTGTTTGGCAAGTGCTATGGCTGACTGGAAAGAGGCAAGAATGAATTTGAAATGTAGAAAGTCTACAAGAGTGCGGGATTTGAGACAAATTCACTCAGCTAAATGGACACAGGAATGTAGATAGCGGGTAGTGAAAGACAGCCAGGGCTAAGGTACAGTATGCCTCACAGGATGTAGCATGGGCAGAGCAACAGCATCCAGAGCAGAAAAGAGTGCAGTGTTAGAGGAAGCTACTGCACCATCAACAGACTCAGATGACATTAGTGGAGGAAAGAGGTGATGAGACAGTAGTGGAGAGAGCTGATGGGTCGATAGCATGAAGATTTCTAAAGAGATTGGAGAAGACTGGGTTGCGATTGAGGCAGGGGGATGAAGAGAAGATTAGATGATGGTCAGATAAGGGAAGAACTGAGTTACAGAAATTTGAGGATAAGCAATTACAACAAAAGTTCAAGGCAGTGTCCGTGCTCGTGAGTGGGGGCAGTAAGTAGATCAAAGCTGGAGGTTGAATGAGGAGGTAAGGGAAAGGAGCTTTAAAATGTAAGGATCAGAACGGTTATCAACATGAATGTTAAAATCTCTGAGAATAAGGGATGGAGAAGATGAATCCAGAAAGAAGGAAAGTCACAAGTCAGTCACTGAGAAAAGTAGAGGTGGACTTGTCTGAGGGTTGATAAACAGCTATCCTGAGAGGTAGTGGAGTAAAAAGACAGATGGAGTGCAGACATTGCGGAAATGCTCCATGATGTCTGCACTTTCCATGGATCTCAAGGTGGCGAACCAGTGTGACAAGTCACTGGCCAAAGCCAGAAGATATTAGGCTGTATGCAGAGAGGAATAATCATCAGGAAGGAGGAGGTATTAGTGCCCTTGTAGAGGTCGTTGGTTAGGCCTCACTTGGATTATTGTGTTCAGTTTTGGAGACTGTAACTTACAAAGGGATATAAAAAGGCTTGAAATAGTTCAGAGGAAGAAGACTACTAAGATTTGGGGCTTGTGCCAGAAGGAATATGAGAAAAGACTTGAAGACCTCAATATGTATACCCTAGAGGAGAGGAGAGACAAGGGGGGGATATGATATGATATGATACGATACAGACATAAAGGTATTAATGAATAAACACATCTATTTCAAAGATGAGGAAGCTGTAGAATTAGAGAACATGAAATGAAGTTACAAGGAAGTAAACTTAAAAGCAACATCAGGAAATATTGTTTCACGGAAAGGGTGGTGGATGCCTGGAATGCCCTCCCAAAGGAGGTGGTGGGAGCAAAAACAGTGACGGAATTCAAAAAGGCAGGGGACAGTCACAGAGGATCACTACATAGCACAAGGATGGAATCAGAACAAACATAACTTCTAGAGAGGGGTAACCTGCCTGGAGTGGCATGTACAACTCTGGCATCTTACTGGGCAGACTAGATGGACCATGCTGATCTTCATCTGCTGTCCTTTATTATGTTACTATGATGACTGCACTTTCCCCGTGTTAGTGGCTACTGCCAGGCAGTATTTCCTCATTAGCAGCTAGTGTGGTTTAGTAGACAGCCCCCTTATTGTACAAATAGTTTGGCCATGTAGGGACTTAACAGAGTTTATCTTTTTTTTAAGGATTGAAAACATACAAATGAATTAGCATTCACTGCTACCAGCAAACACAACTCATTTTGAATATCAGCCCCACCGAATCTAGGCGTTATTTTCAATCCCTTTCTCAACTCTCACATTTCTGCTTGTTTTGCACAACCAACTACATAATCAGAAAATTTATTTTCCCACTAATACTTCTCATAGGCTGGTTTTTCAGAATAAACCACTTCACCTTTTACGCCTCCAGAATGCTGCCCCTAGCCCCAGTACTCGGACCTCACCTCTCCTGTCATAGCCTCTTTCTCGTGGCTCCCTCTTGAGTTCTGTGTATTGTTTAAACTTCTGGTTTTCAATCCTAAAAAAAGATTTTTGATAGTCTTTCCTTCCTTGTGTGCTTGTCCTGGGCTCTTTTACTAAACTGCACATTATTCGGTGATCACGGGATGGTGTGGGAAAGGGGCGGAGTGTGGGTGTGGAGCATTACTGCTACTCTTAGTGACAATGTGGCTGTTAACATGAGTTCACCTTTATGGGAATGTTTAAGTGAACCCACCTTGGTGGATTGCATTTTAGACTGGCCTACCACACGTTAGCTGCTCGGAACATACTGGTCATGCCCCCAACAGCTAATGCGGAGCTTTTGCCATTAATGTGCATTTGTTTGGCACTTTTAACTGCAAATCCTTAGCGGGCTTAAGTACATGGGGCCCTTAGCAGGGCCAGCGCTACCAGTAGGAGAACTAGGTGATCACCTAGAATGCCAGCCCTTCAGGGGCACCCATTGCTACTGCTGTTACCCCTCTTTAGGACGTACAGTGGTGGCAATGGCTGCAAACAGCCCCATAGTGCATACTCTAAAGGTTCAGCACTACAGGGTTGTTTGCTTTTTCCCCCTCTCAGATGCCCCATGCCAAAACAGGAAGTCTGCATTGGCCATCAGATAGGGAGTGGAAGCAACCAGCCCTATGGTGTAGCTTAAAGGTAAGTGCTATGTGGCTGTTTGTGGCCATTACCATCCCTGTGTGCCCTGGAGAAGGGTGCCAGTGGTGGCAATGGGTACCGCAAGGGAGGGGTGGTGGGCCATGGGCACAAGAGATGAGGTCCACCTAGGTGCGAGGAGATGAGGTCCTCATCTCCTTGCACTGGCCCTGGTCACCATTACTCTACTTCGCATCCTCTCAATAGGCCTACCTTGCCTGCTTCTCCAGATCTTTCACACAAACTCCCTAAGGTTTTCCGTTTTACTTTTCTTATAACCTAATTGCTCATATATCTTCCTGTCTCTTATGGTTTCACTGTTCCCTTTGTCTCTGCATCCCTTTTGGACCCAAGCCTGCAGTAGAGTGGATGAAGTGAGTGAAACTCTCTGCTCCAGGTCCTTATGGCCTGCAGTTCTCCTCCTTTCTCCAAAGTATGTTTCATCTTCTAGCAGGGCCAGATTTCAAGTGTGGGCACCTATAAGCAAAATGGGGAACATCTCCTCCACCCCCTTGATCCTCCCTGTCCAGATCCTCCCCTCTCCTAGACAGACCTTCATTTGTCACTTGTTCTGTACAATAGCTAATCCCAAGCAGCAGCAGCAAGTTGAGGGGCCTGCAAGTCCTCCAGTGCTACCAGGTGCAGCGACACCCTGCCCCCTCTACCTACACAGGCTTCCTGTCGCCATGGAAACTCATGCAAGCAAGCTTCTTGGGACACTGTGCCACAGGCAGTCTTCCATTGCTCCAACTGCAGAATAACTGTTCTTTAAATTCTCACCATTTAAGAGCTGTCACCACTTATCTACTCCTCATTCTTTGGGCTCCCGCTCTAGCTTGCTTTTCTTTTTATGTATGAAATTTCAACATAATTACAAGAAACTCCTTACCTAGAAAAAGGTAACAAGTCAAGATAATAAATCAATTGAAGCATCATAAAGGAAACATGATAAAGACCTTCTCCCACAAGCTCATAATATATGGAAGGAGAAAGAACACCAAACAAAGGATAAATCCAAATCGTATAATCTAACGGTAAATCTGGTGGACGTTAAGAGGGCTACAGTCCTATTGAGGATAAGCCCTACTCAATCACAGGGCTTCTTTGAGGGGCCTCTGGGGGAGCAGACTGAGCATCTGCAACCTTGGAGGAAATAAAGGTAGACTATTGATGTGGATCTAAAAAAAGATAAATTTGTCCCAGCCAGCTTGACTAGGCATTTACATGGGAAACATAAAAAGAAAAGTTCACCCAACTGAAGAACCCCAGATTTAAGCAATAAAAATTGCTTCCTTTTCTGTGTGGCCTTGGACACGACACATCGGGAAAGATCCAGATATGGCAATCTATAAACTTCTTAATAGGAGAATGAAAAGACATTTTTAACAGACAGTCTTGATCTACATCTAAAGCCAAGGTGACCAGCAGAGTAGCAGTCAACTTGGGTTCAGACTTGGCTTGCTCTAAGAAACCGTTAAATCAAGGCTAGAGCAGGACAGGGACAGAAGTCTGATTCTGACCCTGACCTTTGACCAGCTTGACTTTGACAGTAGGTAAATAAAAAGCTCTAGAAATCGGAGGCACTAACTCTACAGGGATCTTTAACACTGAAGTCAGAATTTTTTTAAAAAGCTTCAGCGTTGAAATAGAAGGAACCTTGGGAAAATTCAATATTCTTAAATTCCTGCTTCTGGAGGAGTTTTCCAGGACTTCCATCTTTCAATAAATGACCTCGGAGTCTTTCATAACAGCCACTACAGAGTCCTGGATCTGATCTAAGTGAGTCTCCAAAGTAGAAACTTTTGAAAAGAACCCAGTAAGGATTCATGTGCCTCCATTTTCTGTCTGGCCAGAAATAGTCTGAAGCTGCATAGAGAGAGACTGTTCAGAAGTACATTGTGGGATACACTATGCCTTAAAAGAAGAAACCTGAAGCGTCACCAATGCAGAACGGGCTCCAATTCCTGGATCCATCTCAATTGATTCCACTGGCTGCTGTTCTGAAGGAAGCACAAAGGAAACATTTCCCAGGCTGCAGCTATGCTGACTTTCCTCAATGGCCCCCACCTCTCCAGCAACGCCGTGAGCAAACCCTGACATCCAGCTAACACTTCCAGTACAGGGCGGCTGTACCATTGGCTGGGTAAGCCCGTCGGAGTATTCCAGCGAAGAACCCCCAGCTGCAGCTTCGCTCGTTCTCCGCACTGGCTGAACTGAAGGGACTCAATCCTCCAGGCTCCTGCCCAAAGGTAGGTGTCGAGTCTCCTTCCATCCCTGCCTTGCCCAGTGGACAGCCCAAAGTTTTCAGCCCCGCAATGGGCTTCACAAAAGAGTCCATGGGCCCGCTGACCGCAGACTGCTCCACTGGCAGATTCTCTTTCTTCTTGCGTGATATGTGAGGCATTAAAGGCACACAAAAAAACAGTAATCTTAAATTGCACAGAGGGAGATGCTTCTGCCAGGCAGTCAGAGAACGTCCGTCACTGCCATCTTTCTCCTCCCAAAAAATCCTTAGAGCAGGTGTAAGCACCCGCATTTAGCCCACTCTAGCTTGCTTGTGTTTGACATCTTGGTACATGCACAATTAGGAGGCAGGCTTGTCTGTCCTGGCTGTTTTTAAGTGCTGCAACAGACAGAGCAGAGACAAACCAGGCCACACTCGTCAAGTAGTGAAGTCATCAAATACTTTATTAATGTCCAAAAAACATATAAAAGTAAAATTTAAACCCTAAGAATACATAAAAATACATCATCCTCAGAAGACAGTTAAAACATAAATGCCAACATACAAAAGCAAAGCACAAGGACTAAAAAAAAATTAAAAAATAAATAATAAAATATCCAATAAATATAATAGAAACAATGTTAAACATAAAAAAGAGAAGATATTAATGTATTTAACATTTCTTCTATACCGCTTTTCATGGTATCAAAGCAGTTTACATTGAACTTTTTTGCTATCCTTCACTTGTTTGCATCTTGTCGTGCTGTGAGGGCTTGTGTGCATCAGTCATGCTGAGGACTAAGCTATCGATAGTTTAACTATTGGCAGGGTCTCTCAAGATGGAAAGGTCTCAGCTGATGTGCCAGACCAAGACAAACCACCCATCTGGGCAGCAGCAGAATGGGACAGTGTGGCGGCGGGGGATCACATTTCTGTGACAATGGCAACACGCTAAACTTTAAACTGCATGGAAGAAAGGCCTGGCAATCTACTTCCGTATCTTGCCATGAAAACCCAGTGAACAGTCACAACAAAACAAATTGCACTATAGTGCAAGAAGATGAGATTCCCAGGTGTTAGGCACTCAACTGGCTACTGGGGAGGAGCTGAAAACATTTCAGAGTAAAGCCAGCATTTATGATGTGGTTGGATCAAAGCCCTCGGGACATCTGACTGCTGATGTAGCTGTGCATGAAATGAGTGTCTTACATATTGGAACATGGAATGTACGAAGCATGAACCAAGGGAAGTTGGAGGTGGTCAAGAATGAAATGGAACGTGTACAGCTTGATCTGTTGGGTGTCAGAAAACCGAAATGGACTGGCATTGGGCACCTTGCATCAGATGAACACATGGTCTACTATGCTGGAAATGAAAGACAAAAAAGAAATGATGTTGCATTTATAATAAAGAAGAAACTTGCATGAACTGTAATGAAATACAATGCAGTCAGTGAATGCTTAATTTCTATTTGTCTACAAGGAGTACCTATCAACACAACTATAATTCAAGCGTATGCCCCAACAACAGCTGCAGAAGAGGATAAAATTGAGTTCTATGAAAATGTACAAGCTGAAACTGACAGAACATGCAAACAGGATATCCTGATAGTCAAGGGTGACTGGATTCCAAACGTTGGCAGCAAAGTGGTTGGAAAATATGGACTAGGCAACAGAAATGAAGCTAGAGAAAGACTGATAGAATTCTGCAAGACCAACGATCTATTTATCTCAGACACCTTCTTCCAGCAACACAAGCGGTGACTGTACACATGGACTTCACACAATGGATTGTACAAAAATCAAATTGACTACATCTGTGGAAGTCAATGATGGAAAAGCTCTGTAACATCAAAAGAGACAAAACCTGGAGCTGACTGTGGTACAGATCATCAACTACTAGTATGCAAACTCAAGCTAAAGTTGAAAAAGAGCAAGCCACTCATGAATGTAGCAAAATATGACCTTAAGTATATTTGCTGCTTTAGATACAAATGACAGAACTTCAGAAGAGTTATGGGATGACATCAAGAAGACTGTGTTAGAAGAAAGTGAGAAGTCTCTACAAAAGGTGAAAAAGCAAAACCAGCCAAAATGGATGACCGAAGAAACTCTGAAAATTGCCCAGAAACACAAAGAAGCTAAAGCCAGAGGAGAAAGAGGCAATCACAGAATTCAACAGAGATTTCAAATGTGTACAAGACAAGGAGAAGTACTACAATGATACATGCAAGGAAATAAAAGCAGAAACTATTAAAGGAAGAAGAAGATTGGCTTTCCTAAAGCTACGAGAGTTAAAGAAAAAATTCCAACATCAAATTGGAATGCTACAAGATGCTCAAGGATACATGTTGAATGATGCTGAGAAGATCAAGAAAAGGTGGAAAGGATAATAAGAGTTTTTAAATGATAAAGATCAAGTGGACCAACAGCCATTTCAATCTGTACCTTATGATCTGGAACCATTGCTGATGAAAGAAATTGAAGCAACATTGAAAACCTTATCAAAGAACAAAGAACCAGGCATTGATGGCATTCCCATAGAAGTATTACAGCAGTCTGATGCAGCTGTTACCATACTTACAAGGCTGTCAGGAAATCTGGAAGACAACATCATGGCCAACTGACTGGAAAAGATCTGTGTTTATGCCAATACTAAAGAAACTTTCCAGAGTCAGTTGGATAACCTATTGCACAATCGCTCTGATCTCATATGCCAGCAAGATTCTACTCATAAGAACATAAGATATGCCATACTGGGTCAGACCAAGGTCCATCAAGCCCAGTATTCTGTTTCCAACAGTGGCCAATCTAGGTCATATGTACCTAGCAGCAGTTTCCCCAAGAGACACAAGTTCCACAATGCTTGTACTGGGTCAAGCATTGATATCTTCGGTCACTTCTTAATAATGGTTTATGGACCTTTCCTCCAGGCACTTGTCCAAACCTTTTTTAAACCCAGCTACACTAACAGCCTTTACTACATCCTCCGGTAACAAATTCCAGAGTTTGATTACACGTTGAGTGAAAACATATTTTCTTTTATTAATCTTAAATAGTTTACCCTGTAGCTTCATTGCATGTCCCCTAGTCTTTCTATATTCTGATAACGTAAACAATCGATCTACGTTTACCCGTTCCACTCCGTTTATTAATTTATAGACTTCTATCATATCTCCCCTCAGCCGTCTCTTTTCCAGGTTAAAGAGCCCTAACCTTTTTAGCCTTTCCTCATAGGAGTATCCTTCCATCCCCTTTACCATTTTGGTGGCTCTTCTCTGAACCTTTTCTAAAATCGCTATATCCTTTTTAAGATACGGCGACCAGAATTGCACACAATATTCAAGGTGCGGTCTCACCATGGAATGATATAGAGGCATTATAATATCTTTTGTTTTATTTTCCATTCCTTTCCTTATCATACCTAGCATTCTATTTGCTCTCTTGGCTGCCGCTGCACACTGGGCCGAGGGGTTTTAATATGGTATCCACAATGACGCCTAAATCTTTTTCCTGGGTGGTGGTTCCTAATGTGGAACCTTGCATCGTGTAACCATAGTTTGGGTTGTTCTTCCCTAGGTGCATAACCTTGCACTTGTCCACATTAAATTTCATCTGCCATTTTGATGCCCAGTCTTCCAATTTATCAAGATCCTCTTGCAATTTTTCACAATCCTCTTGGGTTTTAACAACTCTAAATAGTTTTGTGTCATCTGCAAATTTGATAACCTCACTCGTTGTTCCACTTTCCAGGTCATTTATGAATATGTCAAAAAACAGCGGACCCAGCACAGATCCCTGGGGTACACCACTATTCACCTTTCTCCATTGGGAAAATTGGCCATTTAGCCCTACCCTCTGCTTTCTATCTTTTTTATTTCATATTTAAATTTTTATTGTCAGGCAACTTTAATCCAAAATACAACAACCAGGTGAAAACAACCACCGTTCAGAATAACAATTATACACCAGTTTTAGAAATATACACCACTTGGAGACAGTAGCCCAGAGCCCGCCTCCCCCCACCCCTGCTCCTGAGTAATTCTATCTATAACCCCCCCCCCACCTCCCCCCCCTTAGTCTAGGCCTATCAAGTTTTCAAATAATCCAGCATTGGAAGCCACTGATCATGAAATAGTTCTTGCTTCCGGCGTCGCGCTGCCGTGAGCTGTTCCATCAGAACAATCCTACGTACCCTACTCTTCCATTGTTCCCCTCCCGGGAGCTGAGCTTGTTTCCATGATCGCGCTATTTCGCTCCTAGCAGCCTGAATACCCGCCCGAATCGGCCGGGCCCACTGCTTGGGCCATTGGGCTGGCCATATTCCAAGTAACCCCACTCCCATATCCACCCCCAAGTGTACCCCAAAGATCTCTTTCAATCTCACCCCCACCATCTCCCAGTACAGGCGCACCTGAGGGCAATCCCACCAAATATGGATAAAGGATCCTTTATCCCCACACCCCCGCCAGCACCAATCAGATACCTCTGGAAACATCCTGTGCAGCTTCTCCGGTGTATAGTACCACCGGTACAGTAATTTATAGGATGTCTCTCTCACTGCCACTGAAATGGCTTGGCGGCTGATGTTGACATAAATCTTCCTCCAATCTTGAACCCCCATCGCTGTCCCCAGGTCCCTCTCCCAGTCCAACTGGAATGTGAACTTTATCCCCTCTCCCCCACCCAAGCCCCCCTGTATAGATGGGTAATCAGCCCTCTAGATGAGTCCCACCCTTGCCAGAGCGCCACCCTTCCATCACTATTCCCCACCCACCCCTCCCTTATCCGCTGCTGAGACAGGAAATGCTGCGCCTGCATGTATGGAAGGAAATCCCCCCCCACGCAAGTGAAACTTCACCCTCAGGTCCGAAAAGGGGACTATCCGACCATGCTCAATAAACTCGGCAAATGTAGCCACCCCCGCCCCCTCCCACCTCCGAAACACCCCCTCCCTACCTGGGGCAAACCCCGGTGTCCCCCTCACTGGAGCCAACGGCGAGAAACAGGCCCCTGGGGCAAAGTGACTG
Organism: Ichthyophis bannanicus; assembly: GCA_033557465.1. Taxonomy (NCBI): domain Eukaryota; kingdom Metazoa; phylum Chordata; class Amphibia; order Gymnophiona; family Ichthyophiidae; genus Ichthyophis; species Ichthyophis bannanicus. Next base: position 516,856,954 of record CM066034.1, on the reverse strand, counting down.
TTGGCCTTGCGCCACTGCATCACCAAGTGCCATATATAGGGATTGTCCCGCCATCTCCCTTCTGGGAGGTCCCCAAAGATCCACGGCAAATACTTTAAATCCGCTTCACCCGCCCAGTACTGCTCAACGTCTCAAACGTTTCGAGCCCTTCTGCCCGGCCCGCCACTCAAACACCTGACGCAATTGCGACGCTGTATAATAGCAGATTACGTCCGGGACCCCTAGCCCCCCTCCCTCCCTGGGCTTGTAGAGGATCCTTCTACTAACCCGCGGCCGGCTATTGCCCCAAATAAAGGCAAATATCCGGTTCTGTATACTCCGCAGCTCCCTCCTTGGAACCGGTATTGGCAGTGATTGAAACATATATAGTAGACGCGGCACAATGTTCATCTTCACCGCTGCCACCCTTCCCATCCATGAGAGCTCATCCCCCTTCCATCCCTGCATATCCTACTGCACTTGAGCAAACAGCGGAGGGTAGTTGACCCCATACATCCCTGTAGGATCTGCCGTGACTTGTACCCCTAAATATTTGATAGATTTACTCGCCCATCTAAAGGGAAAGGCGCCTTTCAACCTATCAAGCACTGGGGTCGATACCGTCAACGACAACGCTTCCGTTTTATCCCAGTTCACCTTAAATCCCGATAGGGCCCCATAGTCCCTAAGTTCCTGCATAAGCACCGGAAGTGAGGCCTCCGGGGACGTCAAAGAGAATAAGACATCATCAGCAAATAACACCATCTTATGCTGTTCTCCCCCCACCCCAATGCCCTGGATAGCCGCCACGGACCGAATCCTGGCTGCTAGCGGTTCCATAACTAGTGCGAAAAGGAACGGCGATAGGGGGCATCCCTGCCGGGTGCCCCGCCCCAGAGGGAAAAACTCGGAGTACCCCCCATTCACACACACCGTTGCGGCGGGTGAAGTATACAATGCCTTAATCCACGCCCGAAATTTCGGACCCAGCCCTATATGCTCCAATACCGCCTGAAGGAAGGCAAAGCTCACCCTATCAAACGCCTTCTCCGCGTCGATAGATAAAAACATGGCCTGTTGCGCCTCCTTCCGTGCCAACCACCCCAACTGCAATACCCGCCGAATCCCATCGGCCGCTTGCCGACCCATAATGAATCCTGATTGGTCCGGATGAACTAGTCCCGGCATAAGAGGACCCAGTCGCGTAGCCAAAATCTTTGCCATGATCTTAACATCTATATTCAACAGCGATATAGGGCGGTAAGAACTACACACCGCTGGGTCCTTGCCTGGTTTAGGTAAGACCACTATCGCCGCCTGGTGCATGGACTTCGGCAACTCCTCCCCCTGTAGGACCGCATTAAAGACCCTAGCCAATATGGGACCCACCTCCTCCACCAATTTCTTGTAAAATACCCCCGTAAACCCGTCAATGCCCGGAGCCTTCCCCAGGACCAGCCGCCTAATGGCCTCTTTCACCTCCTCAATCCCGATATCGGCCTCCAAGTCCTCCCTCTCCAAGGACCCCACGCGTGCGCTCCCCTCCCCTCCGTTCCGTAGATATTCCCTAAGGGCCTCCCCCTCTGAGGAAGGATCCGCGGTGTACAAACCCCGGTAATACTCCCTGAACCTTTCCAGGATCTCCGCGTTTTTATACAACATCTTATCCCGTTCCCCCTTAATTTTTACCACGGCTTGCCGCTGCCTACGGGCCTTTAATTTATGGCACAGGAGCCTCCCCGCCTTATTGTCAAATTCATAGTACCTCTGACCCACTCTCTCTAATTGAAAGGTGATCCGCTCCACCTGAAGAGCGTTTAGTTGCCTGCGGGTCTCCTCCACGTGCCCTCGCAATTTTGTTCCCCCGCATTCTTTGTGGGCTCTCTCCAGCTGAGCAAGGAGCCCCTGTAATCGACCCTCCTCCTGCTCCCTTCTCTTTTTCCTTTGCACCCCTAACTGGACCAGATGACCCCTTACCACCGCTTTCAGTCCATCCCAGAGTCCCCCCGTAGAAAACTCCCCGTTGTCGTTCAAGGCCATGTACTCCGTCACCACCCCCTTTAACCTCTGCACCACCCCCTGCCCCTGCAATAAGAATTCATTCAACCTCCAAAATGTCCGTTGCCCCTTTTCCCTAGGTTGCCCAAACCCCGCTCCCACCGGAGCATGGTCGGACCAAGTGACCACCCCGATATCCACCCGATCCAACGCCTCCCTCCAATAGGCATCACCCATCAAGTAATCAATTCTGCTATACGAATCGTGCACTGGGGAATAAAAGGTGTAATCTTGATCCGTAGGGTGAGTGAGTCTCCATAGGTCCTCCAGCCCCCAAGCCTTCATCCAAGTCTGCAGTGGTCTCCTCTTCCCCCCCCTGCCCCAATCTCTGCCCCACTCTCCCGTCTAAGGCTATATTACAATCCACCCCCCCCCCCCCACCAGGAGCTGCCCCTGCACCTCGCCCTCCAACCAAGTACCCAATCCGTCCCAGAACCCTTTTTGCAGCGCATTCGGCCCATACACTGACAGGAAGGTTACCAGCTCCCCTCCTAATTCCCCCATTACCCCCACCGCCCTGCCATCCGGTTTACGCAACACCTTGCTAGGTACGAATGGAACATCATTTCTGACCAGTACTGCTACCCCTGCCTTCCTCCTACCCCCTTCCTCCGCCGCAAAGAACCCCCGGTACTGCCCTGAGCCCATCAGCCTCTCGTCCCTCACTCTCAAATGAGTTTCTTGAATAAACGCCACCTGCCAATGTTGCCTCCGTAACTCCCCCCACAGCAATTTTCTCTTCTGGGGAGAGTTCAACCCCCGTACATTCAGGCTCCCCACTTTTAACCCAGAAGCCATATTATTCTAGAATGCTCCCCCGCCCCCTTCCATGCTCTGCCCAGACCTCTGCCCCCCTCCCCTCCCCCTCCCCCCCTCCATACGGAACACCCTTCCGCTCTCCACTGAGGATGTGACCCCCCCCTTGGGCGCATCAACTCCCCCCCTCCCGGTCTTCCTGCCGCTTCCCCCCCTGTCACAATCACCCGAGGGCCCCCCCGCAACCCCATACTCCTGGAGAGGCTTGCACCTTTCCCCCCCCCTGAGTTGCTACAAATGAGCCCATGTTCCCTCTTACCCATAAAACATTTGCAACATTATAACTTTGCAACAATATAATTTCAACATCTGATATATAACATATATGTATTGTTTAACCACAAACCTTTTTTTTTGTTTTTTTGTTTGTATGTTAACATTTAACATTGACTCTGGCGTTCAGAATCTGGTGGGGCTGCAATATTCCACCCCCAACCTCCCAGGGCACCCTCCCGGCCCACACCAAAGAGGGGCCCAGAAGAGCCCATGAGCCTCAGCTGCTCTGTTCCTGCAGCTCAGGCCTCCTTGCAGTTCCAGTCATCAGCCTGGGCCCCTCTACACCCACCATACCCAGAGCTCGTGCCTCTCTAGTCCCTCAAGCACTTCATCCTGTCACAGAGGCAGTCGCCGGCATCCCCTCACTTCGGGACTCTCCGTTGTTCTTTCGCTGAAGTCTCTGCCCTTTCACTGGGACGCGTTCCCATCCAGGGTGCCCCGCACTTGGGCTCACTTTCTCCTTGTCCCCTGCCGCAGTGGGCAGCCGCGGAGCCCCCTCCTGCTTCAAAATCTGCCAGGCCTCCATTTCAGTATGGGCCCGCCTCCCCCGTCCATTTATATCCATCAAAATGGCGAATGGGAATAGCCAGCGATACTTGTAGTTCTCCGCACGCAGATACTGGGTAATCTTTTTCATATCCCGCCTTCTCTGCAGCGTTCCTGCTGATAAGTCCTGGTAGATCTCAACTTTATGGCCAGACCATGTGAAGTTCTTTCGCCCCATAGCCGCTCGTACCACCTGTTCCTTGACTGCAAAGGAGGATAAGCAGGCCACTATATTACGCGGCTGCCCCCCCCTCGCTGGGCCCAGAGCCCGATGCGCTCTCTCCACTCCTATATCGGTCCCTTCCGGTCCTGGCTCTCCGCTCTGCAACAGGGCCGCACAAACCCTGCGTACCACGTCTGGGGCAGCCGCAAATTCCTCTGTCTCAGGAAGGCCCCGCAGGCGCACATTGTTGCGCCTCGACCTGTTCTCTAGGTCCTCCACTTTATCCTTCAGCAGCAGATGATCCTCTCGTAGGCTCTGCAGCCAGGCCTCCGCCGCCGAATCCTTCTCCGCCTGCTGATCCGCCCGCTCTTCCAGCGCCTCCACCCGATGGCCTAGGTCGCGGACGTCTTCCCGGATGCTCGCCATGGCTGCCTTCATATCACCTCTCATGGCTACCAGTTCTCTCTTTAGGGAACGCATCCAGCCCCACATGTCACCTCTCGTGCAGCCGTCCGCTCTTTCGATTTCGTCCTCGGACTCATCATCCGATGCCATGTGCTCCGCTGACTCCCCAGCTTTCGACCCTCGGTTCTCCGTGTAGGGGGACTTAAATTTGGCCAGCCTTTTCCTTACGGACATCCTCACACTGACCGCTCTCGACCAGCACCCTTTTGGTTACCGAGAGGAGGGAAAATATGCACTTTTCCACCTAATTTTTCAGCGCCACGATGGGAGCTCAAACTTTAAGCTGCCATCACCCGGGTGACGTCACTTCCTCCCCTGCTTTCTATCTTTTAACCAGTTCCTGATCCACAATAGTACACTGTCTCCTATCCCATGACTCTTTAGTTGTGCCAAAGGTCTCTGATGAGGGACCTTGTCAGAGGCTTTCTGAAAGTCCAGATACACAATATCAACCGACTCACCTTTGTCCACCTGTTTATTCACTCCTTCAAAAAAACATAACAGATTAGTAAGACAAGATCTTCCTTGTCTAAAGCCATGTTGGCTGTCTCCCATTAGGTCGTGACTATCTACATGCTGAGTAATTTTATTCTTTATGATGGTTTCTACCATTTTTCCCGGTACTGACGTCAGGCTCACCGGTCTGTAGTTTCCCGGATCACCCCTGGAACCCTTTTTAAAAATTGGTGTTACATTGGCGATCCTCCAATCTTCAGGTATTAGAGATGATTTTAATGATAGTTCACAGATTACTAATAGCAGGTCTGCAATCTCATATTTCAGTTCTTTCAACACCCTTGGATGTATACCATCCGGCCCAGGTGATTTGCTACTCTTCAGTTTATCTAATAGTTGTAAGACATCTTCCCGATGTATCGATATTTCCTTCAATTCTTCCGCACCTTTAAATACCACTTCAGTCATGGGTAACACCCCTACATCTTCCTCAGTAAAGACTGAAGCAAAGAATTCATTCAGTCTCTCCGCTATCGCCTTGTCGCCTCTTAGTGCTCCTTTAACCCCTTTATCATCTAATGGACCAACTGACTCTCTCACAGGTTATTTGCTACGAATGTACTTGAAAAGGTCTTTATTTCGTGTTTTTGCTTCCGCAGCAAGCTTCTTCTCAAATTCTCTCTCTTTGCCTGCCTTATCAATGCCTTGCATTTGACTTGCCAGTGCTTGTGCTGTTTCCAGGTTTCGTCATTTGGCTCATTTTTCCATTTCCTGAAAGATGCTTTTTTGGCAACAACAGCCTCTCTGACCTCACCTTTAAACCATGCTGGCAGTTTTTTGGACTTCCTTCCACTTTTCTTAAAGCGTGGAATACAGCTGGTCTGGGCTTCCAAGATAGTATTTTTCAGCAACATCCAAGCTTGATGTACGTCTTTAACCTTTGCAACTGCTCCTTTTAGTTTTTTCTTAACTGTTTTCCTCATTTTATCATAGTCTCCCTTTCGAAAGTTAAAGGGTAGTACTGTGGATTTCCTTACTATCCCTCCTCCACTAATTAAATCAAAGGCGATCATGCTATGATCACTATTGCCAAGTGGCCCCAACACCCTTATCTCTTGCACTAGATCTGGTGTTCCACTAAGGACTAGGTCTAATATGGCTTCCCCTCTGGTCGGTTCATGAACCAGCTGCTCCAAGAAGCAATCATTTATTTCATCTAGGAACTTTATCTCCCTAGCATGTCCTGCTGTGACACTGACCCATTCGATGCCGGGGTAATTGAAATCACCCATTATTATTACTGCACTGTAACTTTTGCTAGCTTCCTTGATTTCTTTGAGCATTTCATCATCCATTTGTTCATTCTGGCCAGGCGGACGATAGTACACCCCCACTGCCATCGCCTTCCCCTTTTTACATGGAATTTCAATCCATAGAGATTCTACAGCAAATTTTGTTTCTTGCAAAACTTTAATCCTTTCTGACTCAATGCCCTCTCTAACATAGAGCGCAACCCCTCCACCAATTTGATCAGCTCTATCATTACGATATTGTTTGTACCCAGGTATCACTCGAGACTATTCAACAGAGATTACAACCATACCTGGAATGAACTACTTGATGTGCAAGCAGAGTTCAGGAAAAGGCGAGGAACGAGAGACATCGCAGATGTGAGGTGGATCCTTGAAAAGACTAAAGAATACCAAAAGGATATCCATTTGTGCTTTATTGATTACAGCAAAGCTTTTACCTGTGTAAACAATGAGTCACTCTGGGCCACATTAAGAAGCTTGGGTATACCAGAACATCTGATAGTTCTCTTGCACAACCAGCATCACTCATATTCACCTCCACATACACTTCAAGTCCCCTGGACTGACCACTACCTAATCTTTAATTTACAAGCCCAACTCCCCATAACAACATCTAAGAACATAGGACAATATACCAGACAATTAAAAAAATTTGAAAAGAATGGTTTCTTAAATGAAATCCTACCACTTATTGACATCCCAATAACTGATCTGGATACACTAATATCAAACTGGAATATCACAATTTCAAATGCAGCAATCGCTCATAAACCCTACCAAAGAAAAAAACCATAAATACTCTAAAGAATGGTACGGAAGTTGAAACAAGCCTTGAGAAAGTTAGAGTGAACTTGGAGAACTACAAAGCACTGCATGACAAACTGCTTTACATGACAACCCTAAAAGAATATAATGATGCTATTAATACAAGAAAGAAAGCATATCTGTTTAGATTTACCTAACCCTTCCAAAATGCACCCACCTAAACTTCACCTCTCAAATCTATGGACCTGCCTCCTCATACTACATATCACATCACTCCTCTCATATGCCCTGATACTAAACTACAGTGCACCTATCCCAATAATCCACTCTGACACCCATACACCCCAACTTATTTGCATCATACACACCCTAACCTCCACCCTCACACATGCAAGCTCAAACCAATCAGTCTAAACCCCAATATCAACCTTAATATTCACCCAAACAACCCCCACCCTCCCCTCAAATGTGCTCTACTTAATGTCTGCTCTGCCAGAAACAAAATCCCCCTAATAACTGACCTTATAACTGATCATGACTTAGACATACTTTGCCTCACTGAAACCTGGTTCCAAGAATCTGACTCTGCCCTATTAAACCAACTACCGGTATGTCCCTATACATACTCAATTACTGTTTGCAACCGAATAGCTAACAGAGGAGGAGGAGTAGCTGTTATATCAAGATCCAACCTGCACTTCTCTACAGTGGAATCTATCTCCTCCCCGGGCATGGACTCTATCAGAGTCTCTAACCCTACCCTATCATATCATATCATAACCTCATATACAGAGCACCTCAGTCTGATTCAACAAACCTTTCCATGATACTTGACACAGCCTGCCCCTCCCCCCAAACCCATCTCACGCCCTCTCATAATCCTAGGAGACCTAAATCTCCACTCTACATCCTCTAAACAGGCAACCACATTTACACAGGCAATGAACTCCCTCCAATTCACCCAAATACTTGAACAACCCACTCACTCTAGAGGTAACATCCTCGACCTAATATTTATCCCTCAGCAAACACTATCCCCCGAACAAATCACACACTCCATTCAACCCATCCCCTGGTCAGACCACTCCCTCATCCTCTTCACAATTCCCCACCCCCCCCCCAACATACCCGCAAATTTAAACAATTTAACGCCGCCAACTTCCTCGAGCACACAATACCATCCCTTGACCTACTCAACACCAAAAACTTGAGTCAAGAGTCCCACATCACTGAATGGAATGAAATCCTCACTACAGCCTCTTTACTCCCACCAAAACAATATCCCCAAAAACATCGCAGAAGAGCCCCTTGGTATTCCACAAAACTAAGGGATCTCAAAAGAGAACTCAGACGACTTGAACGTCATTGGAGACGCTCGCGAGACCCAAATATACATACGCTCTACTCAACAAAACTCCAATCTTACTGCACTGAAACCCTGAACCACAAAAGAGTATAATGAAAACATGATCCAACGATCCCTCAACAAACCTAGAGAACTTTTCTCCATCACCAAAACCCTAATAAGCGAACCCATTCAACAGGACCTGCCACCAAAAATATCCCCCCAAACTATAGCCAACCATCTTACCACAAAATTCCCTCCATCCCCCCAACAATTAACCCCCCCTTAATAGATGACTACAGTAACCAACCTCACACAACTACCCCCTTAAACACCTGGAACAAATGTGAGCCCCTATCACTGGAAAACATAGCTAACGTCATCAAGGAACTAAACACCTCTACTTCCGCCCTTGACCCCTGCCCTGTCTCTTGGCTTAAAACCACAAGAAACCACATCAGCCCATATATCCTCCACATTGTACAAACCTCCCTTCAAACTGGCTCTGTTCCTACACCCCTAAAATGCGCCACAATCCGTCCAATCCTCAAAGGAACAAAACTTGACCCCACCTCCCCAACATCCTACAGACCCATCTCTAGTATCCCCTTCCTTGCAAAGATAACGGAGAAACTAGTCCAAACACAACTGCAGAATTACATAGACGAACACACTCCCCTTGATCTGTTCCAACATGGCTTCAAAAAGAACCACGGTGTCGAAACCCTTTTCGCCTCCCTTCTGGACTCTCTATACCTACACACCCAGAACCCCAACCAAGGATGCCTCCTTATATTCCTTGACCTGTCATCAGCCTTTGACTCCCTCCCCCATCATCAACTACTATGCAGACGCCATGAAATAGGACTGAGAGATACAACCCTAAAGTGGTTCCACTCTTACCTAGACAACCGAACCCAACAGGTCCGTATAGGGAATGACACATCCCTACCATTTACCCTACAACAAGGTGTCCCCCAGGGATCTAGTCTCTCTGCACTCTTATTCAATATCTTCCTTCAACCAGTCTGCAAGATTTTCCAAAACCATGGAATTTATGCTCTATGCAGATGAGATTGTGCTTCACCCCTTTTAACCTAGCAACTCCTGACTTTACCAGTTTAAGCAATTGCCTTACAAACCTAAAAACATGGCTCCTACAGCACAACCTCCTAATTAACCAATCTAAAACAGAAGCTATACAAGTATTTACCAATACATCATATACCCCACCAACAACCCTTACTCTGTGACCTCACCCTTACCTTAAAAAAAACAAGTAAAATACCTAGGAATCATACTCGACCAGAACCTCACATTCACTGAACAAATAAAGAAGACAGCTAATACAATTTATGCAAAACTACGTACCCTTCGGAACCTCCAACCTCTCCTGAATCCTGACTCCTTCTATACTGTCTGCCAGGCACTCACAATCCCCTCCCTCAATTACTGCAACCTTATCTACCAGGGCCTCCCTAAGACCAGCATGCACCCTATTCAAATGGCCCAGAACACTATAGCCCGTCTCATCACAAACAACCCTAGACGATCACACATCACACCAATCCTCTATGATCTCCACTGGCTTCCCATCCAATTCAGAGTTAAATTCAAAGTTATCACCCTCACACACAAAATCATCTCCAATGAGTCAGCACCATGCCTCTCCTCACTCCTATCTAACTCCAACAACAACAGAACACGCCATACCTTCACCAAAAATCTCCTTACCATCCCAACCTCCAAAAGACACAGCAAGCAAACTACCTGCAACCGAACTTTCTCCCTCTATGCCCCTTCTCTATGGAACGCCCTTCCATACGAACTAAGGAACTGCTCAGATCACAGAGTTCCAGAAGAAACTAAAAACACACCTCTTTCCTAGAACATTTTTCCCTAACAACCATAGCCCACACCTGACAACCCACCCTCGAATCCAATTCCCCTCCCTATCCGACTCACCTCACTTTCTAACAACTCCTCTGTAACCTATACAAAGTGATGTAAATAGTTGATATTATAATAATGCAAATAGTTGATCATTGTAAAACGTTCTGTTATACTTATACATATCCATTTTCGATGTAAGCAGTTGAAACACACTGCATTGTTATGTTATCTGTAAACCGTCTTGATTTGCAGAAAGATGGTATATAAAAACTGTTAAATAAATAAAGAAATAAATATCATACTGAGTTGCTCACTAAATCACTTAATCGTCCACTTGAATTATTTGAAATTGTCAAAACCTTTCACTCAGAAACCCAACACAGAATTTAATATACCCAACATAAGCCCACAGGTCCTTGTAACTTACTATATGAATAAATTGAAATACCCATCTTCTGAGACAAACTTTCACCCTGAGTCAGAAACTGTCTCTTCGGTTGAAGGGTGAACATTCCACATGATTGACCTTAAGCAACTCAAAAATATTATCACCAAGATCGATACTACTACCTCTATCCTAGACCCCTGTCCTGTGAATTGGCTGAAGAGTACTCGGAATGAACTCTCTCCATTCATTCTTAAAATAGTACACCAATTGTTGAATCAAGGTTTCATGCCCTCTACTCTAAAGCATGCTATAATTTGGCCCATTTTTAAAAAAAACATCTCTTTGGATAAAGAAAACCCCAATTCATACAGGCCTATTCAGCCTCCCATTCTTGGCCAAAGTGTTGAAAAAAATTGTTCAAATACAACTTCAGGACCATATAGACCTGAACTCTCCTCTAGACAGCCAGCAATATGATTTTAGGCCATTTTATGGTGTAGTAACTCTTCTACTAGCCCTATTGATAGGTTGATCCAAGAAATAGCTAATCTTAGACAGCTTTCATCCTTGTATTCCTGGATCTTGCAGTAGTGTTTGATAGCATCAGCCATAACTTGCTCCTAAAGAGACTACATCAAATAGGGATACAAGGTGTGGTGCTACAGTGGTTTCAGTTATATCTTACTGATTGCACGCAGCAAATTAAACTTGACCAGCAAACCTCCAAACAGGAACGGGGAATTCCACAGGGCTCAGCCCTCTCTTTAATATTTACCTCCAACTTATATGCAATATCTTCAGAAAATTCAGTGTATCGTATCTATGCGGACGTCATTATGTTATATCTCCCCACTGCTATCATGAATCCCATCCCTCATCAACTTACATCCTGCCTTAGTGAAATAGCAAACTGGCTGCAATCACATAATCTAAAAATAAATTATACCAAAACAGAGGTTTTATGCATCACAAGAAACCAAAACTTTTTTCCTTCCTAAGAAACTCCACCTTCAACATGCTGATCTGGAGGTGAAAAGCGAAGTGAAATATCTGGGAGTAATCCTAGATCGCACTCTCAGTATGAATACCCACATTAAACTTTATAATAAGGACAATATTCTATAAACTAAGAATGATCTAATAATTGAGGACCTTGCTTTCTATCCACGACTTTAGATCAGCAAGCTATGATCACCCCATACTTTGATTTTTGCAATAGCATTCTCCAAGGTCTACCAAAACAGACCCTTAATCATCTCTAGATGGTTCAAAATGTTGCTGTCTGTATTATCTACAAAACACCATCCTCAAATCACATTACCCCTATTCTATACAATCTACATTGGTTACTAATCTTAAGCCACATTAAATACAAATCTCTCATCACATTTAAGCTCCTGAGAAACTGCTCCATCCTACCTCACAATTCTAATTAACATACCTCCCAATGATAGATCTAGAAGAGGATGTACCCAAACTAACAATAGCACCAGCTGAATACAGTAAAACTAACTGATCTACCAGCGCTAGAGCATTCTCTCACTTTGCCCCTAGTCTCTGGAACTCACTCCCTCAAAAGCTAAAGGCCATCAGCGACTTACAAATATTCCATAAGGAAATTAAAACCCACCTATTCTCTGAACATTTTGGCAACTTTGCATACTTTCCCCCTACCTGTTTAATTTATATGCAGAACAAATCATCAGAGAAGCAGGATTGTATGAAGACAGCAGAGGTGTGAAGATTGGTGGAAAATTCATTAACAACCTTCGCTATGCTGTTGATACTGCATTACTAGCTGAAAATGAAACTGATCTGAAACATTTGCTTCACAAGATCAAGGAACATAGGGGCTTGTTTACAAAGCCGCGGTAGCGGTTCGCGGTCGTTATCGGAGCCGCGGCCCCATTGAAATCAATGGGGTCGCGGCTCCGATAACGATCGCGAACCGCTACCGCAGCTTTGTAAACAAGCCCCATAGTCTTTAAAATGGGTCTGTACCTTAATGTAAAGAAGACAAAGATCATGACAACTGGCAAAATCAATAAGTTCATCATTGATGGAGAAGAAACTGAAATAGTGGACAACTTTAACCTACTTGAATTAACTATCAATAAAGAAGCAACAAGCAGTCAAGAAATCCAACAACACATTGCTCTTGGCAGAATGGTTATGAAGGACCTAGAAAAGATTCTCAAGCGTAGAGATGTCTCTCTCCATACAAAGATTAAACTTGTTCGAGCATAGCATTTTCAATCACGTCATATGGATGCGAAAGTTGGACAGTGAAAAAGATAGGAAGAAAATTGATGCCTTTGAATTATGGTGCTGGCGACAAATACTGTGTATACCGTGGACTGCCCGAAGAACAAACCAGTCAGTACTAGTGGAGATCAAACCTAAGCTTTCTTTAGAAGCTCAGATGACAAGACTTTGACTTTTATACTTTGGACACAGCATGCAAAAAGAGAGATTATTAGAGAAAGACATCATGCTTGGCAAGGTAGAAGGTCAACGCAAAAGAGGAAGGCCAGCAATGATATGAATCGATATAATAACAGCTATGGGTGCCAGTCTTCCAACAATGAGCCACCTGACTGAAGACCGAACACAATTTAGGACAACTATCCAGAGGGTTGCCATTAGTCGACACAGACTTGATGGCACTTAATAACACAAACGTTTGTTATACAATGAACAGGCAGTAATGGTTACATGAAACATTTACAGTAGAGAAGTTATAGGTTTGTATCACAGTAATAGGGTAGGGAAGACAATAACTATTTACATGCAAAAAGTAGATTGATATGAAATGTATGGGTACGGAGTTTAGGAGGAGGATCTACGTGATGGATCCGAAAGATTCTTCAAAGAGGTGAGTTTTTAATTTTCTTCAGCAGTCGGTTAGGTCCTCGGTAGCTCTTAGTCAGCAGTGAGCTCCATAGGGCTGTAGATTGAGAATGCTCTTAGGCATACTGTTTAGGAACTTTTTGTTTTGTGAGCTGGGATAGTGAGGAGGTTTAGATGCTGTCATCGTTGCAGTCTCGTGTTTGAGGACTTCTGTACGAGTGGCTGCAGGCAGGCTCTAGTGAGGTTATGTATCATTTTGAAGGTGATCATGATTGCTTTGTATTTGATTCTTGCTTTTATTGGGAGCCAGTGTAGACTTTTGAGCACTGGTGTGATGTCATATCGTAATGTTTTAGTGATAAGTTGGACTGCCATATTTTGAGCAGTTTGCAAGGGTTTGAGGGCATACCATAAATCACTCACTGATGTTAATTATAAATTAATGGTCAATCTCTTTGTATACATAACACAAATCAACACATTGGAAGACTTCCAGTGCTTGTATCTCACAAAAAAATACAAGGATAAGCATATTTACTGTGGGCAAAACTAACATGAAAAATTCATATATTCAAATCAATCTCATCAATGCTAATTTAAAAAAAATCTTCCAGTTGAAATATACAAAAGAAAGGAATGAAACTAATACATTTAATACATTTACCCTTTGAAATGAATACCAGGCCCTAGAGACCTTTATATGAAATAATAGTCCATTGTGTGTGGACACTACAAACCCATGTTCTCATGGGCTTCCGCAGCTAGTATGATGATCTTTGCAGTTTTCCGGGTCATGCTGCATCTTAGTAAGTGGAACTGACATTTTAACCACGATGCTGCGACTTTCTTCAGGGTGAAGTGGTTATGCAGTATAGAGAAATTAGACTTACCTGCTAATGTTGTTCCTTAAGGAACTCCAGTTCAGTCCCCCCACTGCTGGGTAGTGTACCTCTTCCTGCAGCATGGAGACTGGCAATGTCAGAGGTCTGATACATCTACCGGTGGCACCTCCCACCAGCTTCCAGTGACCTATTGACAAAGCAAACTCTAAAGACCAACACATAAATAGTTATAAACATTATAAAATTTAACTCGAGGCATAAGCGCCCCTCTAATAAACTCCTTGAGGGAAGAGGATAATTGCTCCACCCCCCCCCCTCCAAGACAAAACAGTATTAAAGATATAAAATCGAAGAAAAGAAAGGTTAAAGAAGGGTAGCCTAGCATAACAGCCAACCTGTCACCGCCCAGGACGGCCCATAGACACTTACCATTATACTTCTCTTTGTGTGTCCGGCTATACTTATGGCATGAAATCATCTACTGCCTCACCCCCCTGAGTGAGAAATAGGACTGAACTGGAGTTCCTCAAGGAACAACAATTAGCAGGGAAGTCTAATTTCTCTTTCCTTTTCGTTCCTCTAGTTCAGTCCCCCCACCGCTGGGATGTAACAGAGCAGTACACTAATGGGAGGGACCTGAAAAAACGGACCGCAAAACTGCTGACCCGAAACAGGTATCCCCTGTTGCTTGCACATCCAGACGGTAATGTTTGCTAAAGGTGTGCAAGGAGGACCATGTAGCCGCCTTACAGATTTCAACAGCTGGAACCCTGCTATGTTCCGCCCACGAGGTTGCCTGAGCCCTTGTCGAATGCGCTCTTAACCCTAAAGGCACTTGATGACTGTGCAAAAGATATGCTGAAGCTATCGTTTCCTTAATCCACCTGGCAATGGACGCCTTGGAGGCCACGTCACCTTTACGTGGACCTCCAAAAAGCACAAACAAGCACTCCGACTTGTGAAAAACCTCCGAAACCTTCAAGTACTGATGGAGCACTCTCTTCATGTCCAGTAACTGTAAATCCCGATCAGATTCCCCTTGACCTGACAGCTTCAGTACTGGTAAGGAAACCGACTAATTCAAATGAAAGGGCGACACAACCTTCGGCAGAAAAGACGGCACTGGACGCAACACCACCTTTTCCTTGAAAAACATCAAGAAAGGCTCCCTACAAGACAAAGACTGCAACTCTGAAACTCACCGTGCCAAGTAGATAGCCACCAGAAACACCACCTTCAAGGTTAAATCCTTAACCCAAGGCTTCACCGAGAGGATCAAAAGGCCTTCTTGTCAACGCCCCCAACACCAAATTGAGATCCCACGAAGGAATCAACACCCGGCGAGGAGGCTGCAAACGTGATACCGCTCTCAAAAAACGTAAAATATCAGGATGAATTCCTACAGCATGACCCTGAATCTTGCCATGAGAACAAGCTATAGCTGCCAGCTGTACTCTCAAAGAACTGGCCGCCAACCCCTTATCAAAGCCATCCTGAAGAAAACTCAACACCTCTGGAACTGAAGCCAAGGACGGACGAAACTGCCGAGATTCACACCAGTCTTCAAAGATACACCAAATGCGAACATAAGCCAAGGAAGCCGACCGCTCTCTAGCCGACAACAAGGCAGCAATTACTGTTGACAAATAACCTTTCTTTCTTAACCTCGCCCTTTCAATGGCCAGGCCATAAGCGGGAACCGAAGCGGACCCTGAAGCAGCAGATCCTCCCGAATCGGCAGTTTCCATGGTTGACCGTTGAGAAGCCTTATCAGGTCCGCGTACCACGGCCGACGTGACCGATCTAGTGCTATTAGGATCACGGCCCTCTGATGCGCTTCTGTCCGCTGCACCACCCGGCCTATGAGCGCCCATGAAGGAAAGACATACAGAAGGCCCTGCGACAGCCACTGTTGAATCAAAGCATCGATCCCTTCGAACATCCTTTCTCTTTTTCTGCTGAAGAAACGGCTGGCCTTTGCCATCTGACAAGTTGCCATGAGATCCATCATTGGCACCCTCTATCTGAGCACCAACTGGCTGAAGACCTCTGTATTCATCTCCCACTCCCCCGCGTCCACACGAACCCGACTGAGGTAATCCGCCATCACATTGTCTGTACCTGCTACGTGAGCTGAAAGCGCCTGAAGCTGAGGATCCACCCAATCGAACGGAGCTCCCACCTACTTTTCCAGCGCCACGCTGCCATTCCTCCCTGCTGGTTGAGATACACCACCGCGGAAGCATTGTCAGACAGCACTCTCACTGCTTGACCTACCAACAGTGACTCGAATGCTTTTAGAGCCAGAGCCACTGCTCATAGCTCTAGTCAATTGATGGACCACTGAGCTTCCTCCATGCTCCACAAACCTTGTGCGAAGTGCCCCTTGCAATGGGCCCCCCCAGCCCGCCAGGCTGGCATCAGTCATCACCGGGGTCCATAGTGGCTGCTCCAACAGCATCCCTGCTGTTAGCTTTCTCTTTGCAGTCACCATTTGAGAGAAGCACGAACCTTTCCCGGACAGGGCAAGCGTTTGTTCAACGAATCCTCCTGATGCGACCACTGATGAAGCAGAGACCTCTGCAATGGCCTCATGTGTGCCCGAGCCCAAGGAACGACTTCGAGGGTCGCCGCCATGGTTCCTAGCACCCGAAGATAGTGCCAGGCCGTCGGCGACCGCTGCTTCAGGAAACCTAGTACTAGGGACTGCATTCCCAGAACCCGAGCCTCCAGAAGAAAAACCGCTCCAACCTTCATGTCGAATCGAACCCCCAGATATTCTAACGTCTGTGACGGCACCAATCGACTTTTGGCAGCATTGACTACCCAACCAAGGCTCTGCAAAAACTGCACTACTCTGGTCATTGCTTTTTCGCTCTCCACTCGGGACTTTGCCAGAATCAACCAGTCATCCAGGTAGGGATGAACGAGCACCCCTTCCCTGCACAGAAATGCTGCTATTACCACCATCACCTTGGTAAGTGTTCGTGGAGCCGTCGCCAATCCGAAGGGCAGAGTTTGGAACTGAAAATGTCCCCATGGAACCGCAAACCATAAGAATCTCTGATGCTCTGCTCGAATCGGTATGTGCAAGTAAGCTTCTGTGAGATCGAGCGACGTCAAGAACTCCCCTTGACGAACCGCTACCATGACAGACCTTAGGGTTTCCATATGGAAATGGGGCACCCTCAGACAATGGTTGATGCCCTTGAGATCCAAAAGTGGATGATAGGCCCCGTCCTTCTTCGGGACTACAAAATAAATCGAGTACTGACCTGAGCCGCATTTGTCCTGAGGAACCGGCACCACAGCCTCCAGCTGTCTGAGCTGCAACAAGGTAGCCCGAACCGCCGACTCCTTGTTTTGTTCCCTGCAAGGAGACAGAACAAACAAGTCTCGACCCGGTCGAGCAAATTCGAGAGTGCACCCCTCCCGAATGATCTCCAATACCCACTGATTGGACGTTATCTGAACCCAGGCGGGCAAAAATTCCTGTAGCCAACCCCCTACTGGAAGCAGCGCCATCTGAGCCCCTCTTGTTTCATTGCGACTTCTTGAAACCGGCCGGCGGAGGGCTTGCAAACCCTCTGCCCGCTCCTTGGAAACCTCTAAAACCTTGGCCACGAAAGGGATACCGCCCTCTCTGGAACGATCCCAAGCAATACGCCCTAAACCAGCGGAAATAATGAACCTGGCCCCGCAACATCAAACCGGTCCTCCCCGTCTTCAGCTTGTCCTCCAGCAACCGGCTGCCTTTGGACTCCCCCAAGTCCTTAACTAATTTGTCGAGATCCTCACCAAAAAGTAGCTTCCCTTTAAAAGGGAGCTTGCTAAGCCTTGACTTGGAGGATCCATCGGCTGCCCAATTTCGCGATGCCACTAACGACATGCTATTTGTCAAAGTCCTGATCAGGTCATAATGCACGTCCGCTAGATAGGATGCTCTGGACTCCAGTCTGGACAAGTCCTGCAACTGATCTTGTGACATCCCTGCCACCTGTGACCGCTGAGACCAATGAAGATAGGCTCTCACTACCCATGCTCCACATATGGAGGCCTGTATTGCAAGAGCAGTGGCCTCAGAGGCCTGCTTCACCAAAGAATCTATCTTTTGGTCCTGCCCATCCTTTAAGACTGCACTACCTTCCACTGGAATAGTAGTCTTCTTCGTAACTGCCGAAACCGCTGCATCTATCTTAGGGGAGCGAAACACTTCTCTTTCCTGGTCAGCTAATGGATAGAATCGCGCCATAGATCTTCCTCCTCTGAGAGCTGCCTCTGGCATATCCCACTTGTCTTTGATCATCTGCTTCACTACTTTATGGACGGGGAACACTGCCTAGGGTTTCCTCACCGCCTGAATGAGTGGATCCTCCACACTATCTTCTTCTACCATTGCTGATACTGACAGGTTAAGGGCCTGCAACGACTCAGATATCAGAGCCGTGAGTTCCTCTCACCTAAGAACCCGAATAATCCAGGTTTGATCCTCTGGCTCTTGGATCTCCCTTTCCAACAAATCGTCGTCCAAAACCTCCTCAGAAAGGGCCTGGTCCTCCAGCACTTGTGCATGCTTGACTGGCCGAACTTGCGAGACCACTGTCTGCCCCACTTTCTTCATCACTCGAACGCACCCCTGAAAAGTCCAGAACAGCACCCTGCTTGTGCAGGCAAAACGCTTGATGTAACAGCAGAACAAAATCCGGGGAAAACTCCTTTATAGACTCGCTCGCCGTCTCCAGAAGAGCGTTCGTACCCGGTCGAGCCGAAGTAGAACCTGAGGTGAGAGGGAGGCCCCCTTGCCCCATCTCCTCCCCATGAACCTGAGGTTTGGGGAGAGGTTCCTCCTTATGGTGGTCCTGCAACTCATGCTTCATCTACACCGCCTCCGCTGAGCAGCCACGACACACACCATTCACTGACATGGTCCCTCTGCGTGTTCCCCACACACCAGACACTGCGGCCGCACAGGCATTAGTGTGGACAATCCCTGTTTGTATACCCGAGGACTGTATACCCCCAGCTGTGCCCCTTAGCACTAGTCACCAAGAAGAACAAAAATGTTTGAAGAAAAAAAAGTCCCCAAATGCCTATCTACAGGTACTAAATAGGCTTGAGGTACCTCCAAAAACATCAGTTTGCCAAGTTCCCCTGCCCTGCTGTCTTAAACAGCCTCTGCACAGCCCAAAACACTGAAGAGAAAAAACCGTGGGAAAAATGGCAGCGCTAAGAAAATAGCGCTAAAAATCAAGCAGCTGGCTGCACATGAGGGGAAGGCCTCAGCTTGCAGGAAAACCCCCCGTGGATCCTCTGCAACGTCCCCTCCATGATCTGAAGTAAAAATAAAATTAAATACCTGGATTCCTGCCAGTAGTTTCTCTCCGAAGTTGCCGGCAAGCCCCCGAGGCAGGGAAGCAGCAGCTGGAGTCTGACAGCTCACAGAAACGCTGTCGACTTGATTGGGAAGCAGAGGCCAGCAACAGGCAGCTCCCCACCAACCTCACTAGGTAGGGAGTGTTAAGGGCTTGAAGAAACACCAGACCTGAAGGGAAGATGGAGCAGGAATCCCCTCCACTGACCCCTTCCCTGCCCTGACCGGCTCTGTCCTTCTTACTTTTGTTAATGATTTTTTTTTTAACATAAATTAGAGATAGGCACCCCAAAAGAAAATGCCCCAAATCAAAGCTAAAAATTTAAATTCTATTAAAGAAATGTCCTTATGTGTTCCTCTAGTTGAGCCTAACCCTAGACTCAGACCCTCCTGCTGCATGGAGACTGGACACACTGGAAGCTGGTGGGAGGTGCCACCGGTAGATATATCAGACTTCTGACATGCCCTGTCTCCATGCAGGAAGAGGTACACTACCCACCTGTGGGGGGACTGAACTGGAGGAACGAAAAGGAAATGTTTTTTCTTTTATACAGTGTTTCTCAAATAGGATTGGTGGGATAGAGGCTGGAAAGGACGTTGGAGAAAGGCTGGAGGCCTCTCTCTTCCCATAGATTGGAAGGTTCTCTGGTGAGCTTCAAGATGCTCTTTCTGTAAAGTTGCTTTAAATATCCTCCTGGGCTGCCACAGCCTGTATGATGATCTTTGCAGTTTTCCGGTTATGCTCTGTCTTAGTTTCCACCACTATGCTGTGGTGTCGATTCCAGTTACTAAGATGCAGCATGACCCGGAAAGGATCACCACAAAGATGTTGTCACACAATATAATAATCTGCTATTTAAAAAAAAACAACCCTCATTTAATAAAAACCTGTGGCTGTTTCTCATAATACTCGAATTGCAAACTATGCTGTTCTGTTTCCACAGCCTCTTTCTGTGCATTTCATTTACCTTGTATCCAGGGCCAGCCCAACCACTAGGAAAACTAGGCAGTTGCTTAGGGAAATAATAGCTGGAGGGCGGCAAAGAGCAGGGTATTCAAAGCTAACTGCCTAGGGCGTAACATCTTGAACCAACTCAGGGGCCAGTCCTGCCTGTATCAGTGTTTTGGTCTGTTCATTCTCTATTTCCTTTGCAATGAGATTCTGAGAGTGCTCTAGAAACATAAAATACATAAATAAAATACCATGGAAACTAAGTTCTGGCACTATCATCTTCTTTGATCTCCCTTTTCATTGCTTTTCCTCAGCCTTTGCCTTTCTTTCTCTCCTGAGCTTCCTCACCTTCCAGCAGATGGCAGTATCCCCATTTGCAGGCTTACTGAGGTGCTTTAGCCCTGTTCTGGGAAACAGTGGTGAAAGAGAGTCTCCTAAAGTGACTGACCATCCTGTATTATACGGGACAGTCCTGTATGAATGTGTCCCTGGAATCGTATTACTTTGGTTGGGACACCTAACTGTCCCCTATTTTAAAACATGTGTCCCATTCCTCCACATTTGTACGAGTGGACTTCTCCACTCCAGCTGAAGTTTTCAAAGGGAAACTATTTATGAAACTATTTCCATCAGAGAGACAGAAACATATATCCATGCATGCACTGTTATACTTCAGCCACACATACATACACATGCATTCATGCAATCTGTGTCATCTTTCTACATCATTTGCATCAATTACTTAGATCAGTGGACCACTCACTTCCAGGAGATTGGGAAACAACAGTGGACTCTCCTTCAAAAACAACCGGAGTGGTGTGAGCTACAGTCATCTTTAGAATATGCGTTTTGTCTACAAGACCCGGCCTAGAGTCAGTAATAAATGATACTGAACTGTTTGAGTTCTCTTGTCTTAAGTCTGATTGATTGATTGATTAATTAACTAGATAAATAAATATATAAAACCAAAAAAACCCAAAGTTCAAGAATAGGGGAGAAAAAAAAGACACCACGGTTGACGAAAAATGGAAGGAGGTGTTTGGACACCACAAAAGTAATGAGGTACCATATAAAAATTCATGCAAACTGGTTGAATTTTTTTGTTTGTCAGGTTCCAATGCTCTATCTGAAAGGTGCTTTTCAATCATGAACAAAGTGTGGTCTACAGAAAAAAAAAACGAACTACATGTAGACACTCTAAAATGTCTAATGATTGTAACGTACAATTTTGAGTTGAATTGCCCAGAATTGTTTAATTATCTTAGTGGAAATGTTGCTATTTTGAAGAAAATTCACTCTGTAGAGAAGTACGAGTAGTTCTGATTGGCACATTTGTAAGTAACGTTATAAAACTAGCCTAATGATTTAAATTTTGGGTTAAAATTAAATTTGTAATTGTAAACATTTTTTATTTTCCTTAACTTTGAATCCCCCAACTTTGATTGGGTGTCCTGTATTTGAACTTAGAAAAGACGGTCAGGTTTTCCTCCTGGCAATTTGAAAGTGGTGCTAATGCTCCATAGTTGGCCTGTAAATGAGAACACGTGCGAGAGAGATGGAAGCCCAAGAGAATCCACAGTAAAGTGGCTGGAACCAGGAGCTGAAATACGTAAAGAGGTGAAACACTCGATTCCACATCTCCTGGGCTCTCCAATCTCTTCCTCTTGGGTTTATATTGTTAGATTTATCATGTTTTTCCAAATCCAAGCTCAAGGCAACTTACAGTCAAATACATAAGGAATTTCCCTGCTCAAGAGGACTTGCAGTCTAAGTAGTTAAATTCCCCCCTCCCACATTCCATCTCTAGGTCTTTCACTTTCCCAAACCCAACAGGCTTTCCCTTCCCATCATCCTTCCCCCTTTCCTCTCTCAACCCTCTTTTCTTACTCTCTCCCATCATTCATATGCACATAAGAGGTGCCATATCAGGTCAGACTAATGATTTATCAAATCCAGCATCCTCTCTCCAACAGTGAATAATTTGGGTCCCTTGAATATCCATTCGATGTAATGGTGAGATCTCATCCACACTGCTCATTCACAGTAGCCATCGCTGTGACTCCCTGGTTAAAGATGAATGGTTCGTACCACTGAATATCTGATACGGGTGCCATCGCTGCCACGCTGATGCTAACCGATTAGCGTCGGGGCAAGCTGGGGGTGGCACCTGGCCATAACTAGGCAGTGGCGATATGGAGCTTCTGCACAATTATCACAAAGCAGTGAAAGACTGGCCTAACCTTCACTGCAGAAGCTAACCAGGCAATTGCTGGATATCGCCGGTCACTCTATACTGGTACTCTACCATACCTCACTTCTTTTTTTTTTTTTTCTTTTCTTTTCTTTCACCTTATACACTCCTACCATTCCAGCAGGCCTTTGGGGGTCTGAACTGACCGGCACGGCCACTGGAGTTATGCATTCTCTATTTTGACTTTTTTCTCTTCTCCTTTTGTTATTGTTTGGTGTTCCTTTTCTACTAATTATTTGTTTTAAATTACTGTAAACCGCTTTGCCTGTAAAAGAAAGGTAGTAAATGAAATACCAATAAATATATAAACATCACTATCTGGGCAACCAGGACCAAGATATGGCCCTGGCATTAAATATCTGGGTCCAATGTTCAGCAGTCAGGGCTTCTGACTGGGGCAGCAGAAATCCTTGGTCTAGCCCTGGGTGTTGTGTAGCTTTGTTTTATTTGCACCTGTTTATAAATGCATAAACAAACATGCATACAAATAGACATCTTCCCTGCCGCTGAACCCTTGACAACAAGTGTTTACGCCTAAGCAAAACATGCCTAATTAAATCTGTTTTCTTCCCTGTAACAGCAATGGATTCTGTTTTAACACCTGAGGACACAATGCACACATTACTGCAGGATCAGAAAACACTGAATGTACTAGTATGGCTCTCAAATTCAATCCCTGTTTATAAGAAAACCCTGGTTTTCATTGGAAGGTCTCATGATATCACAATATATGCCAAAAATGGCTAATAATATGTTGAACCTTATATAGATAACTGGTATGCAAGTTAATTGTATTTTCTCCATAGATTTCTTATTTATATGACCATTTTTAGCTCTTTTAAATGCTGCTCTTAAACACTGGTAAGGATGGCCCCTCTGCCCCGCCCCGCCCCATCGTCTTATCCACACGTTGAGACCCCAGAGCTCTGCCTCTCTTGGGTCCTGCATGTGGAACAAGGAACATTTCTGAGGATGTTACCCTGGAATTTCTGGATTTCAGCTTTCTACCTAAACGCCTAACATTGGCTTCCAAAACCTCCCTCATTGGTATGCACATGTACAGCAGTCTGGCCCTCGGAAGCAGAAGAATTGGATGCAACCCATCTTCATATCCCTCTCCACCCAATCATCATTGCAGGGGAATGAAGGAAACTAGAGAGGGAGTTAGGTGAAAGGATGGGATAGATGAAAGGAAGCAGGGCATACTCCTCCCCCCAGTTTCTCTCATTCCAGTTCCTCTCCCTCATGCTCCCTTTGTGTGCTCACCTTCCTCTCCCACCACTGATCATCACCAGTCTCTACCCTCAGCCTCTCCAAGTCAACTAACTCTCTTCCTAGTTCGTTAATCTCTTATCGACTTCTCTACAGGTTGGCTAACTGTGCTCTCTCCTCTGGCACTGCATGGCTATCAGTGAATTTGAGTCGCCTGGTGCCCAACCTCATCAATGTTCAGGCAGTCTCACAAGAGAAGCACAGGAGCTTCGGCACCCCAGGACTCAAACTCACTAAGAGTCAACAGATCAGCTGTCCTGAAGGTAGTGTGGGAGGGGGAGTTAATAAAAGTGTGTACTAAGGGAAGACAGTGAGTCAGCTGCACTTAAAGAAGATGGAAGGCCTTCCCATCCTCTACAAACCTTATCAGCAGGGGCATATATCATTATAGCTCAATAAAGGGAAAGCAGGAAGGGGGCTAGACAGAGGTGGTGGAGACAGTGAGACCTTACAATTCAAACGAATATCTGATAAGGGAATTGACTTTCTCATCCCTTAAGTTCTTTTATGTTTCAAAGAGTTTAATCATCTTAATTTCAAATGCTTAGCATTCTTGTATACTCTTAAGTACCCTGATTGTGAAGTTGTTAGGGGAATGATCTTCCTTTGAAAAAGTAACAATAACACATACAAAAGGGCTGAAATGTGTGAGCAGTAGTACCAACCTGCCAAGTCTTCAATTCTGGTAGTTCTCCAATTGTGCATCTTTTATATACATTCATAATCCAATCATCTTTAAAATATTATCAGAAGTGGAAAGTATCTCACATTTACTTCATGCTTAGATCAAAAATGGCCGAGCAGCATTAAAGCTGCAAACTCTTAAGGCGTTTCGGTGGCAATTGTAAATATGAATGGGAGAACAGGCTTGTAGGGAGATGGGCTTCTTCAAGAGGGGGAAGGGAAGGAAGCTGGGAGAGAAGCACATTTTTATTAAGTACTGTAGCTGCCATGCTGTCCTTGACTACATTCCCTCTAATGCAGAGATTCTCAACCCACTGTTCCCATTGTATGCAAATCTCTCTCATGCATATTCATTGTGATTATCCTGAAAACCTGACTGGTTAGGTGTGACTCAAGGACTGGGTTGGGAACCCCTGCTCAAATGCGTATGCATGCATTGCCATGCACAACCCAGCTGGCTTCCATGTCGCTGCTGCTGCTACTTCATCCTTGTCTGTACAAGGGCAAGGCCAGAACCTGAGTGGGGCAACCGGGGCAGTTGCCCCAAAGACAGTAGTTTAAATGGCAATTTCAGAACTGCTGTGTGGGAGAGGAATAGGATATTTGAGCAGTGGGCACAATTTTTGCTGCATACCCCTGGCACAGAAATAGCTCCTTCCTGATCGTGTCCCCAGTCTAGTCCCGAAACCTCTGGGTTCCCTATCTCATACAGCAGCTTGGAGACTGAGAAACTCCTCTTTTTGTGACATCACTGGTATATCCATCCCGGATCCGCCTCCTGTCACCAGTTATCTCAGTCTCCAAGCAGCTGGATAGAGGGTGAGCCCGGGGCTCCGGGCTCACTGGAGAAACCATTAGGAATAGCTGTTAGCTAGGGTTTACTGATTTAAAAAAAAAAAAAAACAGACTTAATTAAGAGGCTTTATTTGCTGTGGGTCTGTGTCTTTAAGGCTCTCAGACCTTATCTTTTCTCTGGGTTTCCCTACCGTCCCTTTCCTCCTTTTCTTTTGGGCCTAGGCAGTGGGTCTTAGGCAGAGCGGGAAAGCAGAAGTATTTTCTTTTAAAAGCAGTTTTAAACGTACTTTCAAAGCACTGTTCCCCCGAGTCGGACCGGCACCGTGCAGAAGAGTTGCCTGCCAGCGCGATCCGGTCGGCTCTCAGCGATCGCACGGAGCCGCAGGTCTTGTCTCCTTGTAACAATGTGAGTGGTCCTGTTTCCTGGCAGTGCGGCATTGCCGGAGTCGGCGTCGGGTGAGTTAGCCCTCAAGGACGCTGACAGTTTGTTCTCCCGCCGAAGGAGGTAAGGCCGCATGCAGCAGCTCTGATAACTGCAGCGTGGTTTTGGCGCGAACGCGCCTTTAGGCCCAAACGTGTGCGGCAAGCACGAGCAGGCATAGGGGCCCGTGCCAGCAACAGACAAGTGCCACGGGGGGGAGCAGAGTCCTTCAAGGGGGGTTTCGTATCAGCGCGGCGACCCTCAGGGGCTTATTTTGTTTTTTTCCTGGAATAGAGTAAACTAAGTTCATTACCACCGGGCCCTCTGTGTCTGTTAGCGCAGCACGCGGTGCTGAGCAGCTTTTCCTGCCGTGCCTGTGGGAGTGTAATTAGTGCATTCGGGCAGTGTTCATTGTGCCGTCGAAGCCCTGCGATGCCCTCCAAGCCCCAGTGTGTTATGTGTGGGGCCAAGAAGGCTACAGACTCGGGGGTCTGTAAGGCCTGCGTGAGGGATCCCTCTGCCTTGGAGCAGGTTAGAGAGGGTCCTTCCCTTCCAGATCCAAAGGTCTCGGCCTTGGCAGCCTCCGGTGGTGCGCAGGAAGAGCCGGTGGCAGGGCCCTCCTCCGCGTCAGACATTCCTCCTTCTCTGATGGCTTGGCCTCATCATCTCGCCCCCATTTTCTCTCAGGAATTTATTTCGTTGTTGCAGCAATCGGTGACGGGTAGCGCTCCGCAGATGAAAAGTATTTCAGGCGGGGGCGCTTTAAAGCGACCTGCATCTCAACCTTAGCTGGACGTCCCCGCCCGCGGCTCCAAGAGGGCGCGGGGTGAAGCGGACTTAGGAGAGCAATCTTTCTCCTCTGAGGGACCTTTCTCAGATGAGGAGGGCCTCAGCTTGGATTGCGGAGCTTGAGGAAGGGGAGCGCCCCAAGGAAGAAGACCAGGCCAGAGTGGTGAGGGTCTTCAGAAGGGAGGAGCTACCGGCCCTCATTGCGGAGGCGTTGAAAGTTCTAAATATGCCGGCCCCTGGGGCTTCGGAGGTGGACGCTCTGGAGGATCCTTTGTTGCAGGTGTTCAGAAAGTCTCAAAGGGTTTTTCCGGTTCATAGGGTATTTCACGAAATGATACAGGAAGAGTGGAATACCCCAGAGGCTCCACTAAAAGGGGCGCTAGTGATGGGTCGCCTGTATCCCTTGTCGGACCAGGACAAGGAAGTCTTTCGGTCCCCCAAAGTGGATGCCGCCGCCGTCTCGGCCGTCACCAAGAAGACTACCATCCCGGTAGAGGGTGGTGCGGCCCTTAAGGACTCTCAAGACAAAACGTTGGAGGTGTTGTTAAGGCAAGTGTTTGATGTTAATGCCCTGTCGCTCCAGGCAGCTATTTGCAGAGCCTAGGTAGCCAGAGCCTGCCTCCGCTGGTCTCAGCGGGTACGCGCGGGGCAGGAGAGTGAAGTAGCGGATGAGGTGGCCAGATTAGAGTCGGGGGGCGGCTTACTTAGCGGATATTCATTATGATCTAATGCGAGGATTGTCCAAAAGCATGGCTTCAGCAGTAGCAGCACGGCATTATTTGTGGCTGCGCAATTGGGCGGTGGATTCCTCCTCCAAAGCTCGGTTGAGTAAGCTCCCCTATAAGGGACGCCTGCTATTCGGGGAAGATTTAGAGAAGCTGGTTAAGGACCTTGGAGAGTCCAAAGGAGGCAGGTTGCCGGAGGACAAGCCTAAGGCAGGACGTACAATCCCGGCCGGCAGAGGGCAGCAGCGGGATTTTCGTCGGTTCCGGTCCCAGAGATCCAATTCCTTTCAAAGAGGGCGTTTTCCCGGTCGGAGTCAAAGTTTCTGTGGGTTTCGGGGAGCAGGAAAGGGCTTTGGGGCCTCCTTCCGCCTCCTCTTTCGCTCCCAAAAAGCCACAATGAGATGAGGGGGGCCCAGGCGTCCGTAGTCCCCGTGGGGGGGCGCTTGCAGGAGTTTTATTCTGCCTGGGCCCAAATCACTTCCGATCAATGGGTTCTAGAAGTCATCCGAGAGGGCTACGCATTGGAATTTCTGCGTCCCGTCAGAGACTCCTTCGTGCAGTCCCCCGGCAGGTTGGTCGCCAAGCGCAAGGCCCTCCAGGAGACCGTACAAAGACTGTTGGACCTCGGGGCGATTATCCCGGTTCCTCCGGACCAATGCGGCAGTGGTCGGTACTCCATCTACTTCGTCGTTCCCAAAAAGGACGGCGGGGTCCGTCCGATTCTCGATCTCAAGGGAGTAAATCGTTGTCTTCGGGTGTCTCACTTTCACATGGAAACCTTGCGCTCCGTGTCGGTGGCGGTGCAGAAAGGAGAGTTCCTTACTTCCCTAGATCTCTCGGAAGCTTACCTTCACATTCCCATACGGCCGGATCATTACAAGTTCCTCCGCTTTGCGGTTCCTTTCGGACATTTTCAGTTCCGAGCGTTACCCTTCGAACTAGCGACGGCCCCGAGAGTATTCACAAAGGTCATGGTAGTGGTGGCAGCAGCCTTGAGGAAAGAGGGAATTCTGGTGCACCCCTACCTAGACGATTGGTTGATCAGGGCAAACTCCCAGGCAGACAGCGTATCAGCTACAACCCGAGTAGTGGCCTTTCTAGAAGGCCTCGGGTGGATAGTCAATGTGTCCAAGAGCCGCTTAGTTCCTTCGCAAAATCTGGAGTACCTAGGGGCTTGCTTCGAAACACGTGCGGGGAAGCTCTTCCTGACGTATCAGCGGGCGCGGAGTCTGCGGCACCTAGTCAGAAAGTTTCTAGCGTTCAGGGCACCTTTGGCGTGGCATTACCTTCAATTGCTAGGTACCATGGCGGTGACCATAGAGACAGTGCCGTGGGCGAGGGCGCACATGAGGCCATTGCAGGGAGCGCTTCTTCGCCGATGGTTGCATCAGCAGCACCCGCTATCCCGAAGGCTGCCCTGCTCAGAGGAAATCCGGCAGTCGCTGAAGTGGTGGCTGGCTCCAGAGTTGTTGGAACGCGGGATGTCACTGGAGTCTCCAGTCTGGATATCCCTGATGACAGATGCCTGTCTGCTGGGCTGGGGGGCGCACTGTCAGGGCAGGTTCACTCAAGGGCAGTGGACTTCTCAGGAGCAGTTGTGGTCAATCAACAGGTTGGAGTTGAGAGCGGTGACTCTCGCCTTACAGGGATTTTGCTCGATCCTCCACGGGAAGGCGGTCCGTGTATTTTCCGACATCGTGAAGGCGGTGGCGTATGTCAACAAGCAAGGGGGAACCAGCAGCATAACTCTAGAGGCGGAGGCAGGAGTGTTATGCGGCTGGGCAGAAGCGAATCTCCTGGACCTCTCGGCGGCGCACGTGGCCGGAGTAGACAATGTACAGGCCGACTTCCTCAGCCGGGTGCGGGTGGATTCGGGGGAATGGGTCCTACATCCCGAAGTATTCCAAATGATCATCCACAGGTGGGGCGCCCCTGTCATGGACCTCATGGCGACCTTCAACTCGGCAAAAGCAAGTCTCCTTTACAGCAGGAGAAGAGAGAATGTCAGAAGGCTTGAATGCGCTCGTTCAGGACTGGCCGGTGGGACAGCTGCTCTATGTGTTTCCTCCGTGGGTCCTGGTCAGCAGAGTGCTTCAGCGGATAGAAAGGTTCAGGGGGCAGGTGATTCTGATTGCCCCGGATTGGCCACGTCATCCCTGGTATGGGGACCTAGTGCGGCTGTTGGTGGCAAAGCCTTGGCGCCTTCCGGTTCGAGTGGATCTGCTGTCTCAGGAGCCCCTTTTCATGCCCCATGTGGATCGGTTCTCGCTTACGGCTTGGCTCTTGAGAGGGCATGGCTGACGTCTCGCAGATACTCGGGAGCGGTCGTTTCTACCTTATTGAGGGCCAGATGTAGGTCGACCTCGATGGCTTATGTTCGCATCTGGAGAATTTTCGAGGTGTGGTGTGCGGATAGAAAGTTCTCGGCATTGAATGTCTCCATCCCTCAGATATTGGAGTTCTTACACGATGGCTTTGATAAGGGGTTAGCGCCCGCATCGCTGAGGGTACAGGTAGCAGCGATAACTTGTTACAGGGGCAGAGTGCGTGGTCAGACGATTGGGGGTCAGCAAGATGTCAAGCGTTTTTTAAGAGCGGTGTCTCTTCTGCAGCCTCCATGCAGACAGATCATCCCTAAGTGGCATCTCCCGTTCGTGTTAGAAGCGCTGGAACGCGAACCCTTTGAGCCCCTGTCTCGGGCAACGCTCAAGGATCTCATGTTGAAGGTGATTTTTCTAGTGGCGATCTGTTCAGCTCGTAGAGTCTCTGAGCTGCAGGCGTTCTCCTGTAGGGAGCCTTACCTCTCCTTCTTTGATTCCAAAGTAGTGTTGAGAACTGTGCCGACTTTTCTGCCAAAAGTGGTTTCACCGTTCCATGTGAGTCAGGACGTATCCTTACCGGTGTTCCCTCGGGATGTCCCAGGGGCAGCGGCAAAGAGGCTACATCTCTTGGACATTGGCAGGGCATTAAAGACGTATCTCCGGCAGACAGAGTCCTTTCGGAGGTTCGACAGACTTTTTGTCCTTTTTGCAGGTCAGAAGAAGGGAGAAGCGGCATCAAAGGTGTCTATTGCCAGGTGGATTAAGGAAGCGATTGCTACTGCGTATATCTTGAAAGGTAAGTCGGTACCAAAAGTGCTGCGAGCTCATTCTACCAGAGCACAGGCCGCCTCATGGGCAGAGCGGCGGTTGGTGTCTCCGGAAGAAATTTGCAAGGCGGCGACCTGGTCGTCCTTGAATCCCTTTGTAAAACACTACAGGTTGGATGTGCTAAGGGCAAAAGACGTCGGTTTTGGGATGGCTGTGATTCAGGCTGGGCTTCAGGGTCCCTCCCGTGCTTGATATTTTTTTTCACTGCTCTGGTACTAACCCAAAGGTTTCGGGACTAGACTGGGGACACG
Source organism: Ichthyophis bannanicus (assembly GCA_033557465.1). Classification (NCBI taxonomy): domain Eukaryota; kingdom Metazoa; phylum Chordata; class Amphibia; order Gymnophiona; family Ichthyophiidae; genus Ichthyophis; species Ichthyophis bannanicus. Next base: position 516,826,139 of record CM066034.1, on the reverse strand, counting down.
ATCAGGAAGATGAAATTAGACTTACCTGCTAATTGTAGTTCCTGGAGTGGACCCAGTCTAGTCCCGTATCCCGCCCTAGTGCATATGCTGTCTGCAAAGCCTGAAGCGTTGAAGGCGGTTCACAGGTAAGTCCAGGGGTTATTTACAGGACTCGGATACCCTGTAGGAGGTTTTACGAAGCTTGAATGCATCTGTTTTCTCCTATTTCAATGTGTCTTTACCTTTCCTCTGGACGGAAGTGTGGTCTGGTCAGTTTTAAAGTTACACGTTAAATTACCTTTTGTATAGGTCTCTAGTGCTAGTTCGTTTAGGCTGGTTCTTAATTCATTCTTACTTGTTGCTCCGGTGAGTCTGCTTTGTCAATAGGTAACTGGTGACAGGAGGCGGATCCGGGATGGATATACCAGTGATGTCACAAAAAGAGGAATTTCTCATCTCCAAGCTGCTGTATGAGATAGGGAACCCAGAGGTTTCGGGACTAGACTGGGTCCACTCCAGGAACTACAATTAGCAGGTAAGTCTAATTTCATCTTCTGGGGCTGAGGCCAGCACTGCAAGCATATTAGAATTGCATCAACATTCAGGATTGTGCTGGCTGCAACGTTTCAATGTGCTCATGGTGTGGCACAAGGGGAGAGAAGTGTCAGTAGGAACAGCACAGACTCCCATTGGGGAGCAGGGTGCAGGCAGGGCCAGCGCAAGGAGATGAGGTGCCCTAGGTGAACCTCATCTCTTGTGCCCCCCACTGCTGCTGCTAGGGCCGGATTTCAGATAAAGGTGCCTAGAGGCAACTAGGTAGACATCCTCTGCTCCTTTTTTCCCCCTCTCCCTCATTGAGATACTCCCCTCACCTTGTGAATGATCCTGAGCAGCTGCGGCAGCAAAACACTTTCTATTGCAAAACTGAGCACGGGGCCCGCGAGCCCTTTGGTGCTGGACTTGTGATGCTCCGCCCCCTCTGCTTGCATAGGTTTTCTTTTACCATGGAAACGCATGCACACCGAGGAGGTAGCACAGGCCCAGCGCCGGAGTATTTCTCCCCTTCAATCTGTTCAAAACTCAGCTATACGGCTTATCTTCCGCCCGTGCCACTATGCTCATGTAACCCCTCAAGTCATTTCACCGCCTCCCTATTAATTTCCGCATCCAGTTCAAACTTCTGCTATTTACATTCTGCGTCTCCTCACTACCTCTCCTCTCTTACCTCACTCTACACTCTTCCTCTGGAACGCCGCTTCTCTGGCAGATCCCTTTTATCTGTGCCCTTCTCTGCCACTACCAACTCAGGACTTCGTTCATTCCACCTTGCTGCTCCATATGCCTGGAACAAACTACCTGAGTCAGTGCATCAGGCTCCTTCTCTGGCCCTTTTCAAATCCAGGCTAGAAACCCACCTCTTTTGAGGCTGCTTTTGGATCCTGATGCCCCTCACTCTCTCGTTCACTACTTATGTGTATCTTACCATACTCAGGTCCCCAGTTCTGCAATGTTTTTTCATCTTGATTAGATTGTAAGCTGTGATGAGCAGGGACTGTGTCTTACATCTTTATGTACAGCGTTGTGTACGCCTTGTAGCGCTATACAAATGATGAGTAGTAGTAGGAGTAAGTATGGAAGGGGTGCACACAATTGGGGGGGGGGGAGAACAGGTTTGCAAGTCCCACAGGGTGCTTTTCTAGCTTGCTACGAGGGCCTGCCAGGTTGGGACCAACAGGGAGGTCCACTTCAAAAAGGTTCCAGGACAGTGATCTGGCAGATAATGTGATGGTGTATAAAATCAGAAAAATAAATATGCCTCCAAAGCTTTTAAGAGCAATCATTTTTATTAACGTTTTTTTCACATACAATGCAGACAACCATAATAAATCCAACAGTATAACACCCCCAACCCCTAAGGCAGATAGCAAACAAACACAGCAAATCATTAAACATAGAACCGGTCCACCCCTCCCCCCCTCCCCTCCCCCCCCCTCCCCTAACAGCACCAATAAAGACCCCATCCCTCTCTAAGAAGGCAGAGTATGTATAATAGTGCCAAATACACTTGTGCAGAGGCCCAGGAAAACCTAGCAGGAGAGCAGATAATTACTCAAGTTCCCTACAGTAGCACCATTCAAGAGGGGAGCATAACCCAGCCCAGCCAGATGACCGGTAGGAACCACCGAGCCCCCCAAATACATGAGTGGCCTGGAGTTATCCACTAGACATTATGTAGACCTTAAACATTAAGCACACCCCCCTACCCTGAGGGGATAACGCAGACACCAGAGGGGACCAGAGCTCCAAAAACCCCTCCCAACTCTCGCCTCCCTTCTGCTGAGCTGTGGATTTCTCCATACGCATCAACTCAACCATTGAATTCTCCCACAGCATCAAACAGGGAGGGGAGGGATCCATCCAATGTCTCAACAAAGCCCACTTAACTAACAAAAACCCCCTCTCCAGCAAAGCTCGGTGCATACCAGAGAGTTGCCCAAATCCCAGCTCCCAATTATGGAATAAACAAACCTCGCGAAGGAGCACATCTCCCGACCCTAGCCATCCCTGCATCGTATTACACACCTGAATCCACACAGCACGTACCCTCGGACAACCCCAAAACTTGTGCAGTAGTGACCCGGGCCCACTCCCACACCAGTGGCAAAGGGGGGACGGGCGAAGACCTGCATAGTAAGCCCACGTATCACTAGCATACGCTCGCCAGAGAAATTTATATTGCATTTCCTGGAGATACACCCACACCGGGCCCTTCGCTATCCTCTCAAAGGCCACCCGCAGGATATCTGTCGTCAGTTCCTCAACCCCATCTGCCCGCCACCTACGGGCTAATTCTGAAAGAAACCCAAGGCCCCCACTTGGGCGGAGCACCGTTCGCACCACCAAGTCCCCTGATGGACTTTCCTCTAGCCGTTCCAAAATAACTCGCGGAGAGGTAGAAGGGGACCACCCCCCCCCCCCGGGGTCACCGAGAGCGATGCTAAATAAGAGCGAACTTGCAAATACCCATAAAAGTCCTGATGGCGAATAGGAAACCGGCGTTGTATTTGCTGAAAGCTATCCAGGCTTTTCAAATCAGCAGAATAAAGATCCCCCAAACACACCAACCCCGTTCCATCCATTGCCGAAAAATATTTGGGCGGGCATAACCTGGGACAAAATCTGGATTGCCCACCAGCGGCAACAGGGGAGACTTACACCAATCCCATCCAAAACGTCTGCAAATCGCCTTCCACGCGGCGCGCAAAGCCCCAATATACCCCCCTCCTACTCCTGCCTTGAGGCGACCGGGGCAATCGCCTGATATGCAACAAATAAAGGCCATGGTATGGACCCAGCGCCGCCCCCAGTTGCAGAACCGGGGCACATCCCTCCCCCTCCAGCAGTCCCCGTATATGCCTCGCCAAATAGCGTAAATTATAATTTCGCAAAGAGGGCAATTCCAATCCCCCCTCCAATCGCCAGCTCATTAGAGCTCGAAGAGGGATCCGCGCTCTCTCCGACCTCCCCACAGAAACTCCCGCAAACAACGTTCCAAACGTTTCCAATCTTTGTCCAGGACCCATATGGGTAGGAGGCGCAACACATATAGCCATCGAGGGAACTCTACCATCACAAACAAGGCAATCCGGCCTCTCAACGACAGCGGCAGACTCTTCCACCCTGCAAAAGTGTTACAGCTGCGAGCCAGCAGGCATGGGATATTGACACTGTACAAGCGGTCCGGTCGATCAGGAAGTTGTATCCCCAGATACTTGATTTGCCCCTCCGCCCACACTAAAGGAAAGTGCCCTTTCCAAGTAGGCCGTACTTTACCCCCAACATCGAGCACGACAGACTTCGAAGCATTAACTTTCAAACCTGAGAAGGAGCCAAACTCTTGTAACAGATGCATCACGCATTCTAAAGACCCGGGTAGGCTCGTGAGACTCAGCAACATGTCATCAGCAAAGGCACTGACTTTAATGTCTTCCCCCCCTAAGCGGATGCCAGCAATCTCGGGGCCTTCCGCATCGCCCGTAGAAGCGGCTCCAAAGCCAACACAAAGAGTAGCGGGGATAGAGGGCAGCCTTGTCTCGTGCCTCTCTCCAGTACAAAAGACTCCGAAAACACCCCGTTCGAGCCCACTCGAGCCATAGGCTGGGCATACAAAGTTTGCACCCAACCCACAAAATTCCCGCTCAAACCAAATGCCGACAGCGCCTCCCACATATATACCCAGGCCACCCTATCAAAGGCTTTCTCAGCATCTAAGCTTACCAAAAGTAAAGCCTCATCCATCTGCAAGCAATGTTCCATGCCCAGAAGCAATCTGGCAATATTGCGAGTTGCCTCTCGCCCCTGCACAAACCCCACCTGGCTAGGATCCACCAAGGAGGGTAGCAAAGGAGCAAGCCGAGATGCCAACACTGAAGCCAAGAGTTTCAAATCACAATTAATAAGAGAAATAGGACGGTAGGAGGCCGGATCTAACAAATCTTTCCCAGGTTTCGGGAGCACCGTGATGTCCGCACATCGCATATCTCGAGGAAAAATACCATTGGCACGGGCCTCCTCATACATCACCACCATAGACGGAGCCAGTTGCGGGGCCAAGAGCTTATAATATTCCATACTGAAACCATCGGGACCAGGAGCCTTATGAGATTTCCCCCTTTTAATACCCGCAAGAAGCTCCGACACTGTTAACGGCGCATTAAGCGTCTCCAATTCCGCGGCCGAGATCCTAGGGAGAGATAGAGTTTGAAGAAATGCTACCCCCTGTCCATAATCTCGGGCCTCCTCACTGTACAGCTGCTGATAAAAGGACCGAAATATCTGCGCTATGTGCTCCGGCCGATGCTGTAATATCCCATTCTGGTCACGCAGCACAGGGATAAACCTATTACCTCTAGGATCCCGCACTAGCCTCGCCAGCAACTTCCCCGCTCTATTACCATACAGATGTAGTCGGTGTTTGTAGTAGTGTAACGAATAAGACGCTCTCCGCCGAAGTAAATCATTAAGCGCCGCCATATAGTCCCGCTGAAGTTCCCCCTTTCTACCCCTACAGACCCGACGCTGCAACGCACTTAGGGCGCGCTCCGCAACCAGAATACTACGATCGAGGTGTTTCCTACGCGACACCGTATATGAAATAATCGCACCTCTCATCACCGCCTTACTGGCTTCCCAGAATGTCAGCGGGGCGCAGTCCGGGAGATCATTAAAAAGAACATAATCCTCCCACTGTTGTACAAGGAAGGAGCGGAAGGCCTCATCCTCCCATCGATATGCCGGAAATCGCCAACCCCCTCTCTGAGATCCCTGACATTCCCAGGTAAGCCATATCATACCATGGTCTGTGGCCGCAATGGGTTCAATTTCCGCCCGGCCGACCCGGGGAAATCCACCCTCGCTAACAAGCATGTAATCAATGCGGGACCACGTAAGATGTGCCCTCGATTGGTGCGTGTACTCTCTCATCCCAGGATGTAAAACCCGCCAGACATCCACAAGGGCCCCCACCCTGCACAAATAGCTAATGCCTTTCCGGGACCACCCCCCCTCCCCCCCCGAAGAAGACTTATCCAAACGGGGCTCATGAGGGCAATTGAAATCCCCAGCCATAATGACCTTTGCCCCTCCCGCATGCTGTATCAGCCCCAGCAAATGTGTAAAAAAGGCATGGTCGTAAACATTGGGTGCATAAACATTAAGAAGCCAGAGGGGTTCAGTATACAGTTGGCCCTGTATCAAAATATACCGCCCAAGAGGGTCTGTCTGCACTCCTTTTACAGTCAGGGGAATCCCCTTCTTCACCAACACCACTACTCCCGCTTTCTTTGTACCCGACTCAGCGCCATATGCCACTTCTACCCAGTCCCGGGCCAATTTCCGGTGTTCCACCGCACTTAAATGTGTCTCCTGTAGTAACGCAATATGCGCCCCCTTTCGTTTGAGCTCCTGGAGAATTTTGGTGCGCTTAATTGGAGAGCCTATGCCCCCCACATTCCAAGAAATTATCTTGATCTCAGGCATAGATCAAAATCAACATACCCAGTAGCATAATCGCTCACTCTTCTCCCAGAGGCACCCAGCCTTACCTCCGGGACCTCCGCCGCTGCACTAGATCTCCTGAAATTAACAATGTGACCCCCCCTATGTAAAATCACCCGGAAAAACAAAGAGTGCTGTCGCTTACCCAACTCCCCCCCCCCATCTGCCCCCCCTCTTCCCCACATCCCCCCCCACCCCTCCCCCGCCCCCTACAATCCCCCCCCACTCCCCAGCCAACTACCCACCTACCTAACTTCTCCCAACCCCCAATAAGTAAACAATCCCCACAACCACTACAGTCGAGGTCAGACTTCGAGCTAGGCGCATCAAGGCCGCCCCAGCCCCCCCCCCCCTCCCAAGAACTGGTAAAGTGTACATGTTACCCCACACACCAAACAGTAAACAGCATTCCAACCAACAATGTACCCCCCCACCAGGCAGCACACAAGTATAGGGCCAGATTCGGCCGCATTGTTCCCCACTTACACATGAGAAAATATAGCAAAAGAAAGCAACTCCCCCCCCCTCCAAAGTCCCAGACTTTCGGCACTTAGCCAAGAACACTGTCCCGTACAGAATACACAGGCACCAGCATATGAGTACTTTACAGACAGCCGTGCCTGGTAGCCCATCCAGGTGAGAGATAACCGGACCCCCCCGGGAAGTGCTTTAGGTCCGGGCGCAGCCGCTCTCCTCCCGAACTGATGACTCAGCTGATCCAGCGTTCAAAGTGTCCAGAAACGATTGAGCCTCCTGTACCACAGTAAAAGCATGACTGATGCCAGAGTGAGATATACGCAGGGTAGCAGGAAAGGCTAACGTAAACCGCATTTTTCTCCGAAACAATGCAGAGCAGACCGGCGCGAACTCCTTACGCTTAGCCGCAACAGCTGCAGAGTAATCCTGGAATAGCAAAAGTTGTTGATTGTCAAATTGTACCTCTCGCTTGTGTCGGAAAGCCTGGAGGAGTTGCATCTTATGCTGGAAATTCAAAATTTTTGCTATCACCACCCGCGGCCCGCGGGCGTGACTCCAGTCTCGGCCCCAATCTGTGCACTCGCTCCACTTTCAGCTGGCCTACTAATTCGTCCAAGCCCAAAGTCTTAGGCAGCCATGATTCGACCAGGGGCAGAAGCTGACCATCAGTAGTTGTTTCCGGGATCCCCACAATCCGTATATTGTTCCTCCGGGAACGGTTTTCAAGGTCCTCAATCTTCTCCGCTAAGGCTGCAAGCTGTGCACGCTGTGCCTCGTGTTCTCTGACCCTGCTATTCCCATCGTCTTCCAGCGTAGAGACACGGCGTTCCACCTCCTCTATTCTTTGTCCCATTTCCGCCAACGCCGAACTCACAGAATCCAGCTTGGTAAGTATGCGGTCAAACTTTGGGTCGAGAAGTTTCACTACCTCCTTCGCCATGTCGTCTGTGGCCGAATCCACGCTTTCCGCCCCCGGGGAGGCCGGGTTAACGCTTCCAGCGCGGGAAGATTTCTCCCGCTCCTTCTTCGGTGGTGGAGGCATTTTTCGCTGTGATTTCGCTGCCACGGTGGTCTGCTATAGTAGTACTGTAATGCAGAACCTTGTCTCACGCTGTGTACGGGTATAAATAGCTAAGAATAAGGGTTAAAGCTGAGGCGGCCCCGGAGCGAGCAGCGAACACGTCCTCACTCACTCATGCGCCACCGGAAGTCCCTCCTCCAAAGCTTTTAATAATTAAACTCAACTATCACGATCATTCCAAAACCACACCTCCCACAACAATCTTCTAAAAATGCTTGATTGGACAACATATTTTTAAACATTTAACTTTGCTTTGCAGATATAGGTCATAGGTCAACCGCTATCAATACTTTGATCCTCCCTAGGCAGATCACAAAATGCTCACAAGCAACCAGGTCAAGAGCCTTCTCGCTTTATGCCCCTACCTGCTGGAACGCCCTACCATCCCCTATCAGGTCCATCAAGGACATCTCCCAATTTAGGAAAGCACTTAAACACTACTTGTTCCTACAGTACTACATGGATCAGGGACACCTTCCACATCAAGCCACGCGCGATGACCTATGCAGACAACCCTCGAAAAACAACCACGTAATATTGAATCCAAGCCCGCCAGACCCTGAGCCCCCTGACAAGTAACAACACAGTCCCCCCAATGTCATCAAGATCGCAGATGAGCCAATTTGTACTTAGTTGAGTTATTCCATGACATTTGATGTTAATCTACTTGTATATAGTTACCCTGTTAAAATCTGTGCATATCCCCATGTTTCATTGTAAGTTCAATGCAGTTCAGACCTCCTGCACTGCACAGTTAATTTGCTTGTATACAGTTACCCTGTTAAAACCATGTTTTATTGTAAGTTCAGTGCAGAGCTCCTGCATTGTTCAGTTTTGTTAGATGTAAACCGCACTGATCCCAAAGTGCGCGGTATATAAGAAAGTTAAATAAATAAATAAAAATAAATATATATATGTGTGTGTGTGCGCTCTTCCTGCAGGTAAACATATATGCTGTTGGTTTTTTGGGTTAGTGGGACTGTCGGGATCTATTGTTTTTGCTTTAAGTGCTGCTTCTCTTTGCCGCTCTAGGTGACTGCCTAGTCTTGCCTAATGGCTGAGCTGGCCCTGCTTGCTCAGCAGGTCTTTGAATATCAGCCTTCCTTTGTAACCACACAGGTCTCTTCTTCAGAGGTCACATCCAGGATTAGCATTAGGGGGTGGCAAACAGTGTAATTGCCCTGGGCTCTCATGGCACAGGAGGCCTTAAAACCTGCCTCAAGCTGAAAGAGGCACAGCCTGTAGGCAGGCTTTGGAGCTCCTTATCAGTTTCGGCCCTGAGCCCCTGTATGACTAACATTAGCCCTGGCCATATCTAAAGCATAATTCATGTGTATGGTTTTAATAGGTCATGAACAATATTTTTATGTAATGCTCATACTGATCAAATAAAACCACAATAGACTGCAGAGAATCTGGTTATTCTAGAAGCTATTAAATTGCTGTGTTTTATATTCCAGTCACTAAACTGAAAATAAAATGCTGTTATCTACCTTTTGGTTGGGAGGTGGTGGTGGTATGGGGGAGGGAGGAATTCTAATTGCTTTCTCTTTTCCACCTTCTAACAGATAGCGTTGAAAATGAATGTTTCAGGGATTATCCAGGACTCTGAACTGAATATGCAGACTGAGATGAATAGTGCTGTTAAACATCATTTATGCAGCTGCAATTTAGGGCCATGTTTACTAAAGGTTAACGCATGCTATCTGGCGCCGCGGCCATAGGCATAACGTGTGCTGCCGCAGATAGCACACACTGTTTAATAAATATGCCCCTTATTCAAAATCTCTAACTATATTTATTGAACAAAGATCTAGCTATGGCAGTCCACGCATTTAGCTTACCAGTGACTGGGCACTTAAATTGCTGCAGTGCACCATAGGCCTGATTTTATAACAGGACACCTATGTGAAAAATCCAACAAGTAGAAAAGAGCACACAGAGTGTGACATGATGGCGCATTTCCCCTTTTTTCCATTTGGAGATTCAGGGATGCATGGTGACTGAAATAGCCATGATAACGTGAATTTGAGTAGAGTAACAGAGGGTGTGTAGTTGGTAGGAACAGAGGGTATCATGTATGAGTAATGTCTAATGGTGTATGTGAGGGATTTGGTGTCACTTCGTCCTGCGTCAGTTCGTCCCGCGTTACTTCGTACTGGTCAGATAATACCAGTGTCACACCATCCCACGTCACTTCGTACCGGTCAGATAATACTGTCGTCATTTAGTCCCATATTATAACACCAAAATTAATAAGAAAAATACTAACGCAAATAAAAAGGCAAAGGCAGTTAAATTGTAATTGTATTTAATCTCATGCAAAGTATAAACGTAACCGAATTACATAGAAAAGGTTAATATTAATGAATTTAACACAATCAGTTATTTGTCCCTAGTTAGGAATGAGATAGATGTGCTATAGACTGCAAATACAGTAATATTTCTGAGTGCCCGTAGGCACCAACAGCGCGGACTTCTCGATCATTTAAAGTACAATATTTACATGAAGGAATATTGACAACTCCTTTTGTACCTTGAAGGAAGGTGGCTTTCTGTTGCTGTATGTCCTTCTTTAGTCCAGCCAAGAAAGTCCATATAGTCGTATGGTGCAAGTGAAAAGGGAATGCAATGAATGATGCCAACCCTCAACCGCATTCGTAGTATGCATTAATCCTGTGGTTCCGGCATGGTGTTGATTCCACATATAAATGAGAAACATAGGCGGTGCATAATTATATCCATGACATCTCTGCTGTTGACCCCGAACATACTGTTTGCTCGAAGAAAGTAGTCAGTTCATCAAGATGGTTCACTTCTGGCATAGTCTCCGTTAGAATGTCGAAGGCTTCTACAACATCAACAGGTGGGACAAATGCCAAAGCAGGAAGACAGCGAATGTATTCACGCACAGCATCTTGTGTTTCATATTTGGTTTTCAGGCCGACTTTGTTAACCTTACGGATCACACTCTGGCACAAGTGAAAGTAGCAACCGGTAATGGTTGCATTTGGATACGCATTGTGAAATGCGTTAATTGCAGCTTGCTCAAAGTCTAGAAGACTTTGGAGGTGAAGACATCGGGATCAGTCCTTGAAGTGCATGTAGTAAGCGTATATATGTTTCACTCGTTTTGTTGGTTAATAAACAATACACACCAGCTGGGTTAACACCATCGCTAAAATTGAAATGTACTGTGTATAGCTGAAAGAAAATATTTGGTACAGACTTAAATGTTCCATCTGCGATCCAAATGTCTGCATGTGCCATGCCATCCAGAAGCTGAGGGCATCCGATAATAATCAAACAATCATCAGTAGGTCCCGAATCATAGAGGATCATATCTGTATATTGTGCAGGTATCCCAAAGCATACACTATCTGGAAGAGCGGGGAGAGGAACGCCAGTGGAAACCACTGCTTTGCGATGTTTTTCCCGTTGAAGAGTTCTTGCCACGAATGAACGTTTCAGTAGTGCTAATAGGACACCATCACTCAACTGCGCAGAAACAGATGCCATAACTGCACTTGGTATCATTCCAATGTCTGCCATTGCCACTTTCATATCTCCCATCACTTTTCTGGCAAGACTTGTGTTAATATTACTTTCATGAGTATGCTTTGGGTTAATATTTATAAGGACAGTACTATTCCTCGTAAGTATTCTTGCTTTGCAATTAAACGTCTCATGGTAATGACAACGCCAAGCAGTTGTTCCGTTTTTATTGTCCCTATGTTTAACATACTCGTAATTGTGATAAATCAAAGTTTTCTTTCCTTTCGTACTCCAGCTGAATGTTGCTTCCATATTTGTAATATTTCTGAGACAAGTTGATTCCATATTTGTAATATTTGTGAGACAACTTGATTCCATATTTGCGTCTAAGAAGTAGTAACGCGGGACAAAGTGGTACGAAGTGAGGTGTGGATGTATCATTTGTAGGATGTGTATATTAATCTCCCTGGGGAGTTTAGCTATTTTTCTATAGGAATGGAAGGGTGAGATGTCATGGGGTTGGGTGATATGGGAGTGGACATATGTGTCGGAAGGGGTGGGTAAAGGTATGTTGGAGGGGTGTCGGCATGACTGCCTATGTCAGGAGAGGTGGGTGAGGCTGTGTCATGGGTGTATAACTGTGAGCATGCGTGTTGGGAAGGGGATGGGTGTGGCTGTGGGCGTGTGTATCAAGTTGTGAGTGAAGATATCAGATATGTGTGGATGAGCATGTGGATGGGGGGGTAAGGATGTGTCAGGAGATATGGGTGTGTATGTTGGGAGGGGTAGGTGAGATTATGTTAAGAGATGTGGGAATGAGTGTGAGTGTGTCAAGAGGTGTGAGTGAGGATGTGTCTGGAGGCATGGGGCCTGATTTGTCAGGATGTGTGGGGATGGGGATGTGTGTGTGTTGAAAAGGTGTGGGGGCATTTATGGGGGATGGATGTGTGTGTGAATTGGCCATGTAGAATTCATTTCCCCTTGCACCTTCTCTTGTCCTGTGTTCACTCCCCATCCCTATTACTCTCTTGCATTCGTTCCCTCCCTACCCTGGGCCACCCTTCTTCTTGTACTATGCTCCTTTCCCTGCCACCCTCCTTAACACTCTCTCTCTCCTCTACTGTGTTTTTAATTCACCTTCCTGGCATCCCTTCACTCCCATACCTCCTCCTTTCCTTGCCTCAGCTTGCACTCTCTCAATGCCCCTCCCTACCCCTTCTTGTCATCCTAGCAATTCCTTTTCTTTGTGCTGCAGTGAGGCTCCTTTTCTTTTGCCCATCAGCATGCTGCCTACTTATTTATTTATTTAACTGATTTTTTATATACTGCCTTTCTACCAGTCAAAGCTGTTTCCATAGAACTTAGTTTTTACAAGGAACAGATTTCGATCAACATTGGATCTTGTGCAATAAACACAGAAGAAACTCAGAACAAAGAACATTATAAGGTTATTAACAAACTTCTGTCTTAATCCATGTTATTTTAATTAATTTATATTTTTTTATTCTTTTTATCATATTGCCTCATATACACATAAATTTAATTATATTTTTATCTTCATTTTACTATTTATTTTTAATATAATTTTTATTTCTTATCCTTTGGTCCACCAGTTCCTCTTCGTTATTATTCTTGGTCTGATACAATATACCATGTTCTTTCCTGATTTATTATCCATATATAGTTAGATTAATGTCATTGTTTAATATTAGCATACATTGTATGTTTCTCTATTTTTATTTTTAATTTGTGTTTGTTTTACATGGTTGCCCTCCCTTACATTTGGGCAATTTTATGATTTTTTATTTTAATATTTAATATTCATATTTATTTATTTTCTATGCTTTTTTATCGATTCATTTGTCATGTTTATTGTCACAATTTCTGATGGTTGTCATTTCTGTGCACATTGCTGTACTTTTATATTATTATAATATTTATCATTTTAAGTATTTATTCTACCCTCCTTCCCTTTTATTATCATAGTATTTTAGTTTGTTTTTTATTTACTTATTTATTTGTTTAAATTATTGATCTATTTATGTTATTATCACATGTTATTAATCAGCTCTTGTGTAGTTCACTTGGTTCAATTTTGTTCTACAGGATTTAGGCTCCATCAGTATTACATAAGTATGTTATCTTCTTTGGTTCTGTATTAGTTATATAAGCATATTATATTTCTCTCTAAGTTTGTTCAGCGTTCCCTTCTCACAATATCTTAGATGGATTGTACTGTTTTCTTCCCTCAGCCCTGCCCTGCATTGTGGCTCTATAACCTCAATGCACCTTGATTATTTGATGTTGTACGTTTTGCCGGTGCTTTCATAATTTAAATGTTTTTAAGTGTGTTCTATTGGTTTTTAATTTTTATAGTATTATGTTTTTTTATTATTAATTTATATGTATTTTTTATATTTACCAGTGTCATTCCCCCTGAGGAAGGCGTTGCCGAAACGCGTTGGGGTCCCTTGTGTATAATAAAGACCCTGATTCTTCCCACATCTCCTGCTCCTTGTGTTTGCTTGTCCTACCCGCAGGAGGTTGCTCCTCCTTGTACCTCTGGTCTCCTTGGAGCCATGTTTACCCCGTGGAAAGAGGTCCTCAGCTTCAAAGAAGATGAATTACGTTCTATGCTCCCAGAGGAACCTTTCTACACGGAAGAAGAGGGTGTTCCTGATTTAGAGGATGAGTGGCAAGATTGTGTATGGATGACACAACGTTTAATTAGAGAAGATCTACATGCAGCCTCTTTACTTGAGTACTGTAGGAAAAAGATCATACCCAGAGGATTACGAGTTCAGAAAGCACCCGGCATGTTCAAGGATGATGAGACATTTACGTCTAACTGGATTAGGATCCTGAACAAATGTTCATTAGATTTAATGATTCTTTTAATTAATACATCAAAACGCAGGGCTGAGGTTTTAAAACCTAAAATAGATCAAAAGATAGAACATCTCAAAAAGAAAGATGTACAATTTGATATTGAGAAAAGGAAGTTTGACCAAAATATGGTGGATTATAAGAAAGGTGTGAAAGAGAAGAAGATCAAAAAATTGAAACGGGATGATGATGATTATAGGTTGAACATGGTATACTATTGGACCTATAATAAATCTGATCTTAGGGAGAGGAACAGGAACTTTTCCTACAGGAGAAGGGAGTCACCTAAACAAGTCCATAGAAATAATTTTAGAGATAATACAAGGAATAGATCTAGATCCCCTTCCGTTACCCCTGAAATTGAAAGACATACTAAAAGAACAAGACATCATTCACGGGAACAGGTTAACCCGTCTGCTTCCCTATTTTCTATTGAACGCCCCCCGCCGAGAGAGCATAACCCCATAAAAAAACGGGATTTTTCAATGGACAAATTATGGGAAAAAGGGAAAAGAAACTTGTCCCCCAAGTCGCCACGACGTCGTCCATACAGGCCCAGGTATTCACCAAACAGACAATACCCACAACGGATGAGAACGCACAGTCAGGGCCTAATGGCCAAGAGACAACTCGACTGGGACCTCTAAATGCTGTTATTAATCTTTCCAAATATTTACCATCAGAGGCGGAGTTAGAAGTTCTCAATAAGGGTCTTTCGTTTGTACCCACTAAATCTCACGATAGGTTTGCCACTCATGTTGAGCTGTTCAGATTTTTTCGAAAATTAAAAATTGTAGATCACTACTCTGGTACATCGAGTACTGTTGCAATCGACCCCTCGGTTGTGAGAAAACCCTCTACATGGATGCCAACATACAAACCTAATATCATGATTTCGGCCTACGAGACTGTTGTCTTGAATAAAATTGACAACTTGTATAAAACACACGTTAAGAAACCTTTTTTCAATCTGTCACGTTCTCAAAAGGCAGCCCTTCAAAGTTTGAAGTCCAATCATGATATTATTATTAAACCAGCCGACAAGGGTGGAGCCATAGTCATACAAGACAAAGACTCATATATTACAGAGGTCATGCGTCAATTAAATGACACGGAATATTACTTAAAGATTTTCGACGACCCTACGGATCGATTACGACAAAAGGTTGACACCTTGCTGTATATTGGCAAGGAAGCAGGGTACCTTACTGCAAAAGAGATCTCATACCTTACAGTTGCCCATCCCATCACACCTACCATATATATGCTTCCCAAGATTCATAAATCCCTACAGAATCCACCAGGTCGCCCTATAGTATCGGCAATTGGATTGCTCTTTGAACCCTTATCGAAACTTCTTGACGTGCACTTAAGACCTTTTGTGACACAGGCACTTTCATATGTTAGAGACTCCGCACATATCATACAGATTTTACAGTCATTTCAAGGCCCTTTTGAGGATGTGCTCTTAGTTACCTATGACATCCGCTCATTATATACCAATATTCCTCAACAAGCTGCGTTGGAGGTATTAGCCAACACTTTAATTTTAAGATCCAAACCTGTACGTACTCCTACCTTTTTTCTAACACAATTGGCAGAACTGGCTATGACTGAAAATTATTTCTGTTTCAGAGGTATCTTTTATAAGCAGATAAAAGGGGTGGCCATGGGTTCTCCCATGGCGCCCGATGTAGCAAACTTGTATGTTACAAACTTCGAGACCACCTTTTTGTCGTGCCATCCATACCAATCTAACGTGCTTCTTTGGAAGCGATACATCGATGACGTTTTCATGATATGGCACGGGACGGAAGAGCAGTTACAGACTTTTCATTCATGGCTCAATACATTAGATGTAAATTTACAATTTGAAGGCAATTATGATAGCAAGGAGATCTCTTATCTGGACATTCTGATTAAAAGGTCTAATTCAGGTTTCTCAACTACTCTTTACCGCAAACCCACGGATCGCAACACATTCCTCAAATATGATAGCTTCCACAATCCATCTTTCAAGAATAATCTCCCAGTTAGTCAATTTTTGCGCATTAAAAGATTATGCACCAATAATGAAGATTTTGAACATCATGCTTCAGATATGATGAATAGGTTCGCACAACGAGGTTACCCCTCCTCTTGCATTAGGCGAGCTTACCAGAGAGCATGTGCCACGGATCGTTCTTCTCTTCTTGAGAAAACCACACGCACACATTCTGATAAAATTGTATGCCCTCTTACTTTTCAGGCTTTTCCAAAGCTATTGTCAACATTTTAAAGCAAGAGTGGCATCTCCTTTCTACTATACCTGCCTTTGCAACTAAAAAATTAATGATTGCCTACAAGCGCACTTCAAATCTGTCTGATTCACTCGTTCCATCTGCTCTTACTAGTAATAGGCCCTCACCCACTGTTAAGGGGCATTACAGTTGTGGCAACTGCTCTGTGTGCACTCATGCCATTACAGTTAAAGATGTTTTCGTGGATATTAATACAGGACGTAAACTTTTTTTACATCAATACTCCAACTGTAAAACTGCTAATGTGATTTATTTAATCCAATGTCCATGTCAGAAATTATATATTGGCAAGACCTTGAGACAGATCCGCACCCGTATCATTGAACATCGCAGCAATATCTCTAGGAAACATCCAGATAAACCACTGGTTTCTCATTGGTTAGATAAGAACCACAATATCAGTGACATTAAGTTTTTAGTGCTCAAAACGATCATCCCCCACTGGAGGGGAGGCAATATGGAAAAAATTCTGTTAAGACTTGAGCAGCGTTTTATTTACGAATTTAACACTTTAGAACCGCATGGCTTGAATCAAGAGGCAGATCTATCAGTTTTTTTAGGTTGATTTTGTCTTTTCCCTTATTACATTATTCCATTTGGGTATTTTAGTACAAATTCCCCTTCCCAATTGCTTTTCTTTGATCTCCTTAATATTACTTCCGTTCTGTATTACAGGGCTAATACCCCTCCCCCAGTATGACGTCATTAAATTTTGGCGCCATTTCGGCGTTTAAATAGTAGTATAGCATCACTGTTTCCTTTCTCAGCTGATCAGAACGCGCTTCCAGCGTTGTAGTTTCTCTCACAAGTCCGTGTGTCTACGGCTCTTTTGAGTATTGGAGAGTCCTCTGACTGTAAGTTTTCTCTTTGGCTCCCTCTCTTCATTTGATTTTAAGGTTTCACTCTCGATTTATTTACGTTTGTATACATTTTTATCTTAGTGATTTCGTTACTAGTTGGTATACTAGTTTGGTGTGCTAATCGTCTACGTGTGCATGGGTGAGTTTTTAGAGTTCTCCCTCTTGTATATTAGCACTACCTTCGGTACTTTTTTCATAAAGTTCCCCTCTTGCACTGATTTATCATCATAGTTTCATGGCTTATTAACACAAGTCTCATGGCCTTTGCGCTTAAATGTGCTTTTA
Organism: Ichthyophis bannanicus; assembly: GCA_033557465.1. NCBI lineage: Eukaryota > Metazoa > Chordata > Amphibia > Gymnophiona > Ichthyophiidae > Ichthyophis > Ichthyophis bannanicus. Next base: position 516,808,719 of record CM066034.1, on the reverse strand, counting down.
TTTATTTATTATTTTATTTTTTACTCTCCCGCGGTGCTATTAATGTTTGTATATTTGCGCTCATACACTTTCAATGTGTTGCGGAGGTGTTTCTTAATTACATGTCCTTACCGTTCCTCACACATTTCCCATCCTTCCAGTCCGCTGGGTTACTTTGGTACCTTACATTTGCCTTCGGTCTATTGCTCACACGGTTTATTGCACATTCTTATTTGGTATTCATTTTTTATCATGTTACCATTGATAATCTGCCTGACAAGCAGCTTTTATACACACGTTTTCCCCTGGTCTCTCTCGCCGTTCGGCATGCTTACCTTCACATGGCATTCAGCTACTGAGTATGCATTTACACCACTTAGCTTCATTTCGGGGTTTTTTTTTTTTTTTTTTAATCATATTATCACAGTCCGTTGGGGCAGTTTGGCATTGTATATTTGCCTTCGTTCTATTGCTCACATGTCTCAGTGCATATTTTTATTTGGTCTTTATTTTTTGTTAATCATGCTATCATTGATAGTCTGCCTGTTAATAGCATTTCTTTTATACAACAATTTCCCCTGTTTTCTCACCCCGTTCGGCATGCTTACTTTCACATTACATTTAGCCACTGAGCATGCATTTATGATACTTAGCTTCTGTCTTAATTCATGTTATTTTAATTAATTTATATTTTTATTATTCTTTTTATCATATTGCCTCATATACACATAAATTTAATTATATTTTTATCTTCATTTTACTATTTATTTTTAATATAATTTTTATTTCTTATCCTTTGGTCCACCAGTTCCTCTTCGTTATTTTTAGTTTTTATTCTTGGTCTGATACAATATACCATGTTCTTTCCTGATTTATTATCCATATATAGTTAGATTAATGTCATTGTTTAATATTAGCATACATTGTATGTTTCTCTATTTTTATTTTTAATTTGTGTTTGTTTTACATGGTTGCCCTCCCTTACATTTGGGCAATTTTATGATTTTTTATTTTAATATTTAATATTCATATTTATTTATTTTCTATGCTTTTTTATCGATTCATTTGTCATGTTTATTGTCACAATTTCTGATGGTTGTCATTTCTGTGCACATTGCTGTACTTTTATATTATTATAATATTTATCATTTTAAGTATTTATTCTACCCTCCTTCCCTTTTATTATCATAGTATTTTAGTTTGTTTTTTATTTACTTATTTATTTGTTTAAATTATTGATCTATTTATGTTATTATCACATGTTATTAATCAGCTCTTGTGTAGTTCACTTGGTTCAATTTTGTTCTACAGGATTTAGGCTCCATCAGTATTACATAAGTATGTTATCTTCTTTGGTTCTGTATTAGTTATATAAGCATATTATATTTCTCTCTAAGTTTGTTCAGCGTTCCCTTCTCACAATATCTTAGATGGATTGTACTGTTTTCTTCCCTCAGCCCTGCCCTGCATTGTGGCTCTATAACCTCAATGCACCTTGATTATTTGATGTTGTACGTTTTGCCGGTGCTTTCATAATTTAAATGTTTTTAAGTGTGTTCTATTGGTTTTTAATTTTTATAGTATTATGTTTTTGTTTTTTTGTTTTGTTTTTTTTGTTTTGTTTTTTTTATTATTAATTTATATGTATTTTTTATATTTACCAGTGTCATTCCCCCTGAGGAAGGCGTTGCCGAAACGCGTTGGGGTCCCTTGTGTATAATAAAGACCCTGATTCTTCCCACATCTCCTGCTCCTTGTGTTTGCTTGGCCTTCCTCTTATGCCTTGACCCTCAACCTTGCCAAGCATCATATCTTTCTCTAATGCCCTCTCTTTGCATGATCTGTCCTAAGTATGAAAGTTTGAAGTCTTGTCATCTGAGCTTTTAAAGAAAGCTTTGGTTTGATTTCTTCTAGTACTGACTCATTTGTTCTTCGGGCAGTCCATGGTATACACGGCAGTCTTCGCCAGCACCATAATTCAAAGGCATCGATTTTCTTCCTGTCTTTCTTTTTCACTGTCCAACTTTCACATCCATGAGTTGTTACTGAAAAATACTATAGCTTGGTCAAGTCACATCTTTGTATGAAGAATGTTATCTTTGCTCTTGAGAATCTTGTCTGGGTCCTTCATAGCCAATCTGCCAAGAGCAATGCGATGTCAGATTTCTTGACTGCTTGTCATTTCTTTATTGATTATTGTTCCAAGCAAGTTAAATGTGTCCACTATTTCAATTTCTTCTCCATCAGTGATGATTGAGTTTGCCATTTGTCAGGATCTTTGTCTTCTTTACATTAAAGTGCAGGCCGATTTTAAGACTATATTCCTTGATCTTAAGAAGCAAATGTTTGAGATTGCCTTCACTTTCAGACAATATTGTGGTGTCATCAGCATAGCAAAGGTTGTTGAGTCTTCCACCAATCTTCACATCTTGGTTGTCTTCATACAGTCCTGCTTCTCTGATGATTTGTTAAGCATATAAATTAAAGAGGTAGGGGGGAAATATGCAGCCTTGTTATACACCTTTGCTGATTTTAAAGCATTCTGTTTCTCCTTGTTCCATTTAAACTGTTCCTTCTTGATCAATGTAAAGGTTGTGCGAGAGAACTATCAGGTGCTCTGGTATACCCATGCTTCTTAATATGGCCCAGAGTTTCTCATGGTTTACACAGTCAAAAGCCTTGATGTAGTCAATAAAACAAATATAAATATATTTTTGGTATTCTTTGGTCTTTTCAATGATCCATCTCACGTTTGTGATGATGTATCTTGTCCCTTGCCCTTTCCTGAATCCTGTTTGCACTTCAGGAAGTTCTTGTTACAGGTATGGTTGTGGTCTCTGCTGGATGATCTTGAGTAAAATCTTGCTGGCATATGGCATCAGAGATATTATGCAATAATTTCCACAGTCAATCAGATAACCTTTCTACAGTATTGGTATAACCACAGATCTTTTCCAGTCAGTTGGCCATGATGTTGTCTTCCAAATTTCCAGGCAGAGTCTTTTAAGTATAGTAACAGCTGCATCCGATTGCTGTAATACTTCAATACTCGGTGCTTTGTTCTTTGATAATGCTTTCAACTGCTGCTGCTTCAACATCTTTCATCACCAATGGTTTCTGATCATAAGGTAAAGGTTGAAATGGCTGTTGGTCCACTTGATCTTTATGGTATAATGACTCTGTATATTCTTTCCACCTTTTCTTGATCTTCTCAGCATCATTCAACATGGATCCTTGAGCATCTTGTAGCATTACAATTTGAGGCTGGAATTTTCTCTTTAACTCTCATAGATTAAGAAAAGCTATCTTGTTCTTCCTCTAATAGCTTCTGATTCTATTTCCTTGCATGTGTCATTTTAGTACTTCTCCTTGTCTCATGTTGCTGAACTTTGGAAATCTCTGAGTTCTGTGATTGCCTCTCTTTCTCCTCTGGCTTTAGCATCTCTGTGTTTCTGGGCAATTTTCAGAGTTTCTTCGGTCATCCATTTTGGTCATTTTTGCTTTTTCACTTTTTGTAGAGACTTCTCACTTTCTTCCAACACAACCATCTTGATGTCATCCCATAACTCTTCTAGTGCTCTGTCATTTCTATTCAAAGCAGCACATTGATTTTGCAGGAAGTCTTTCAATTCCAGTGGTATATTCTCAAAGTTATATTTTGGTACATTCATGAGTGGCTTGCTCTTTTTTAGCTTTAGCTTGAGTTTGCATACTAATAGATGGTGATCTGTACCACAGTTTGCTCCAGGTTTTGTCTTTGATGTTGCTGAGCTTTTTCAAAGCTGACTTCCACAGATGCTACCAATATCTTAGCTCTCAGCACCACTGATGCCCACAAGCCCTCACTCAAAGCATGACAAGTGCAAGTGAAAAAGCAGGCATATGCAGGGGCGGTTCAAGGCAATCTACTCCATAAATACTGAGTGACCTTGTTGTAGGGTTTTGTATTAGTTCACAATATACCTGGTACAGGAGAATGTTTGTTGTTTAGTGAGATGATCAGAATCAGATTTTTTTTAAGATATTGAGTTTTTGTGGGTGAATGTCCTGGTTCTGCTCTGTGCTCACTGTTGAAGGGGGTTCTTTGAATGCAAAATATATGTTGAAAAAGAAAAAGCAAGAACCATAACACAGTTTATAACAACAAAATAAAAATGAGTTATAATTTAGTTTTATAAACTGTGCTGTGGTTCTCGCTCTCTTTCAGTTCTTTGGTGTGCAGACATCTGGCATTTCCTCCATATAATCTAATTGGCTTTTTGGTTTGGTTCAGTGCCTGATTGGAGTTTTGAAAAAGCCCTGCCCCCTCTATGGGTATTGCACATGGCCTGCTTTGGGCTACCACACCGAGCCACCTCTGGAATCAGTGGCAGTGGGGGCAGTGGCGCAACTCAGCATGGGGGAGGGAGATGGCACAGCTCGATGTGGGGGTGGGAGGGAAGGACGGCATAGCCAGAACTTCTGCCTGTGGCAGCAAAAACCCTTGGGCCGGCCCTGCTAGCAACCACAAAATCATCTGCCGATCAGGTTGTCAAATGGCCAATAGGCTTCACATCTGCTGGCCTTTAGTTTGCTGTTGAGTATCATGTATCATCCCGGGCAACTTTAAATTCAAGCGCAAGTCAGGCGCACGTTCTCTTTCTTGCCTGCTGCCCTCCGGCTCTTCATCGGCTCTCCCGAGGGGGGATAGAGCAGCCGGAGCAACTCAACACCCCTGGAAGCGTGATCAGCCCAATCGGGGCTGCCCGGGCAACTTTAAATTCAAGCGCAAGTCAGGCGCGCCCGCGCCTTGCGGGCCCGCGCCTGAGGGTCTCGCTAGAGGGCCCTTTGGCGTGGCTCTTAGGTGTTGGCCCTTTTGAAGCCCCACTGTCCTCGACTGACCCTCAACCTCCACAGATGTGCTATGATGATTTGCTGACATTCTAAAGAAGTGAGAATCAGCTACCGAGCACAAGGTAACCATATACTTAAAGAGGACTGTTCCAGTGCAATAAAGTAACTTAAGCTAACTCTAAAATACAGAATCTCGGTGAGCATTAATCAGTACTCTGACTATTTTACTTCTCAATAACCTTTTTAAGAACTCCCATGCTCTACTTAATGCTTATTCTTGATTTGAACATATATGCCAGTTTGCCTTCTACTTATTATCCTACCTTTTGTCAAATACCTAACTGCCCACCTACTCTCCCCACCGCACCAGCCCCATTTTCCACACATTTACATGTGTTCTGAGCCTCACGCATCTCTGCTAAATAACTCATTATTCCTCTAAGATGGATCTATTCCTATCACTGATTGCTGTCTTCCTTACCTCAATGCTCCCCAGCATATCTCATGTTCTTAACCCCTGCATTAACCACATCCCGATACTCCACAGCAATGGTAGGAGATGGTCAGAAAACTTTTACCACACCTCAGCAAAAACTTCCACTACACTGCATCCACACTTACTCCACATCCCCTTACAGAACATAAAGAAGAATCAGTCTGAGAAGCACCAACCCCAAAAGTTCATGAGATGTGCACTCATAAACGCCAGATCGACATGCTCAAAATGGCCAGCAATCACTGACCTGATAACACTCTATGACCTTGACGTCTTAATGATCACTGAGACATGGCTATCCGACTGTGATAATGTAATTATCAATCAGATGATGCCAGATGGCTTTTCACTTTTTACCTGCCACAGAGCCAACCAGAAGGGAGGAGGAGTACTCATCCTTGCCAAGGCAAATCTACAGTTCAAACTAAATTATTCCAGCACATCTACCCACCTCGATACGATCACCATATCAAACGGTCACTGTACCATCAATCTACTCTACCGAGCCCCTACATCTTTTCCTGAAGATCTCCCAACAATCATTAATCTTGCTTGCAATCCAAACAACCCACTTGCTGCAAATTGGATGTTGGGTGACTTCAACCTCCCGTCCTTACAAAACACACAAGCAAAAACCTTCCTTGAAGCACTTGATGAGCTGGGCTATAAACAGCTCATTGACTCTCCCACACACTCAAAGGGGAGTATCCTAGACTTGATCTTTGCCCCTCAGTCCGAGGCTAACACCATCCAACATCTACCAATATCTATAACTCCAGTACCCTGGTCAGACCACAACCTGCTCAGATTTCTCATACCTGCCACCCGCAGCCACTCTAACAGCAGCAATAGCCACGCCCCTTCCACTAGAGCTCCAACAACACGCTTTCGCCCCTTCGTCAAAGATGAAATCCTGGAGTTGGTACTCCCCCTCCTCTCCGAAACAACCCTTGATCCAGATGAGATGGTTGCCAACTGGAACAGCAGCTTTAAAGCCGTAGCTCATCTCCCCCCTATCAACAAGGAGTCAAGGAGACGTACACATGCACCATGGTACTCCAATGACCTACGAGCATCACTCCGGCACCTACGCAAGCTAGAGAGACAGTGGCGCAGAACTCAATCTGATGAAGCACATTGCGCTTACAACTCCCACTTATCAACACACAGAGTGAAAATAATGGAAAAGAGGAAACAGCATCACACAGACATCCTAAAGCGATCTGTAAATAAATCACATGACCTGTTCAATATTGTAAAATCTTTAACAGGCGACCCAGCTCTAGCCCACCCATACTTGCCCCAACCACAGGATTACTCTGACTACTTACAATCGAAGATGGTCCAGACCAACACTAACTTATCCTCTGCCAACATCAACATAATCCACACTGGGCCACAGCCAACGCCATTTCGCAAATTTTATGAAATATCCACCAAGGAAGTTGAAGATACCATTGCTGCGATCAACCTCACCAATGCACCTAATGATCCCTGCCCAGCTAGTTGGATAAAAGAGCTACGATGTGACCTCAGTCGCACTCTGTGTAAAATTCTAAACCAATCGCTATCAATTGGATCCTTCCCTCAGAGTCTCACACATCAATCAGGCCTTTGCTAAAAAACAGTAAACTTGATCCATCCAAGGTCGAATCCTACAGACCAATATCAAGTATCCCCCTACTCGCCAAGATTATCGAAAAGACCGTCCAATGTCAGATCCAACAGCATATTGATACTGAAGCACCCCTCGACGCATCCCAACATGGTTTCAGGGAAGCCCATGGCGTGGACACCATCCTAACGACCCTCTTCAATGACCTAATCACAGGTATCGACAATATACACCAGGGTTTCGTTCTCAACTTCATGGACATTGCAGCCGCATTCGACTCTGTGAATCATGAGATACTGCTACAACGACTCCAAGATAAAGGGATACAAGGCACAGCTCTACAATGGTGCAAATCTTACCTGACTAACAGATGGCAACAAGTTAAGACAGGCACCTCGACCTCAGAACCCTTCCTCCAAAAGCAAGGGGTACCCCAGGGATCATCCCTATCAGCACTTTTATTGAACATTTACATGCAGCCAATCTGCACCCTCATCTGCTCCTTAAATGTACACTGCCTTGCCTATGCAGACGACATTCTGCTATACATCCCATTCAGGACTGAACAACCAGACTTTTCACCCATTATAAGATGCTTTGAAGTAGTTGCAGATTGGCTTCTCACCCAAAACCTACGTATCAATCACAATAAAACTGATGTTCTCTTCATCACGAGAAATCTGAAATTTACCCCACCTCCAGCACTACAAGTCAAAAACGCTGAGCTCAAAACTAAAACTAATATTCGCTACCTTGGCATCACACTAGATCAGCGACTTGACATGACAACACATGTGAAAAATGTCGCAAAAGCGATATACCATAAGATTGCAACATTACGCCTTCTTCGACCTCTCCTGGACTTCACCGACTACCGGACTATATTCCAAGCCCTAGTGACTCCACACTTGGACTTCGCTAATATCATCCTCCATGGACTTCCACAGTCATAGAAACATAGAAACATGATGACAGAAAAAGACCACAAGGCCCATCTAGTCTGTCCTTCCATAACAACTACAACAGTCCACTTTTTACCTTTAGAGATCCTCTGTGTTGGTCCCATGCTTTTTTGAATTCAGTTACTGTCCTCATCTCTACCACCTCCACTGGGAGACTATTCCACGGATCCACTACTCTTTCCGTAAAGAAATATTTCCGCATATCACTCCTGAATCTATCTCCCTTCACCCTCATCCCATGTCCCCTCGTCGCAGAACTTGCTTTCAATTGAAAGAGGCTCTCTCCCTGAACATTTATGCCACGGAGGTATTTAAACATCTCAATCATATCACCTCTATCCCGCCTTTCCTCTAAGGTGTACATATTAAGATCCTTAAGTCTGTCCTCATATGCTCTAAATCCACTCCGCCTTGCCATGAACTCGGCCGCTAGAGTACTTATGGGTATGTCAAGGTCAGAACACATTACGCCTGTTATGAAGGAGCTCCACTGGCTACCTCTACATGCTCGAATACAATACAAGTCACTTGTCATGACATTTAAAGCCCTGAGGAACCAACCCTCCTCACCCATCAGTAAATTAATCAACAGTTTGCCTGACATCAGGAACAGAAGATCCGTAATGAAGAATGCATTAGAAATCCCTAAGATAATGTCAAAATGCCTAAAAATAACATCCAATAGGGCTTTCTCTGTTTATGCCCCCACAGCCTGGAACGCCCTCCCCTCTGAAATTAGATCTATCACGAGCCTAACATCATTCAGAAAAGCCATAAAATACCACCTATTCCAAAAACATTACCCAGAAGACAACCAAGGGAACCATGCAATAGGCCCCACGACCCCCTTCCACATCTGCCCCAATACTTTAACCCTACAGGAGAATGGTTAATCTATGCCTCCCTGTGCTTAAACCTATTATTCCATCTACCCTACTCAATAGGATACTTTGAACTTTGTAAATGATCTGTAGATAGTTTGAACTTTGTAAATGTTTGTAGATAGTTCAACCAAGTTTTTACCCATGTTATTACCCCGTTCATGGTTAATTTTAAGCACAATGATTTTGTTACATTTGACTATTGTTCTGTTTTCGCTGTAAACTGTTATTGCCCTGTTCATTGTAAGCACTATGTGTTCTCACAAGTGCACCATCGTTCTGTTCGCTGTAAACCGCACTGATCTTAATAGCGCGGTATATAAGAAACGTAAATAAATAAAATAAATAAATCTATATTGGCTGTACCAGTGCTTGTTGACATAAACCCTCTCCAGTATTGGCATATTGTGAAATAGTAACAAAACCCTACAAACGCCACACACGACAAATAGAGCAGTTCTGCCACACCATAATGGCACTAACCTCCAGTGGTCTCTCAATAAGTGCCTACTTAAAAAGAAAGACATAACCATAAACACTGCAGTGGACACAAAAACAGCAGTACACCTACTGGGAAAACTAAACAAGCTGGATTAATATAGACTGATTCTAAACAGGCATCAAATGCTAACGGAATACTTGGCCTCTTTCACACAGACAGAACACAGATATACTCTCACCAATACCCCAAGAGGCCATACTCTACATACAATGCAACACCTATGAAATAGAAACACTGATGCTTTTCCTCCTGTACTGTGTAAAATATAAAGGTGGCAGGTGTAAATTTCAAAAACTGGCATATTCCAGTCGCTAAATTACAAATACATTATTTTTTCTACCTGTTGGTTCTAAAGGCTGGTTTCTGCTTTCCTCTGTCTTCCCTTAGCTCTGTTTCCAGGGTCTCCTGTCCATTTGTCATTTTCTCTCTCCTCCTCCTTCACTTCTTCCCTACATTCACGGCCAGCCTAACCATTAGGTAAACTAGGTGGTCACCTAGGATGGATTCTTCTTTGGGGGTCATGGGGGCAAAGAGAAAAGCATTTAAAGCTATACAATAGATGCTAACAGCCACGGGCGGAGGGGGGAGCATAAAGCTTAAGGTTTGCCTTGGTACTCAGGGCCGGATTTACCTTGAGTGAGGCCCTACGCCAACAAAAATTGTGGGCCCCCAGCAGGGGCGGCCCAAGGGGGGTGCGGGGCCTCATTTGCATAAGGGGCCTCATTTGCATAAATATTTGCATAATGTTACCATATACTAACTTTTAGTAAACGTGCCTCTTAATGAGTGTATGGATAAAGAAAGACTAAAAGATTTCTACATTACTATAATCCAGTGCCAACTGCCAGACACATTAGGAACTACTACAAACACTGCCCATTTAGAACCCATAGTAAACCCGCCGTATCCTAACAGCACTACCAGGACTCACAAAGCACCATACCCTACCAATCAAAAGGCAACACTGCAAATATTAAACCAATACATTTCAGAGAACAACAATACATGACCTACTGGGGAAAGAGAACAAGTGGCAATGTCAAATAGGAATTATATAAACAGAACACCTCAGCTCAGTTACACATGCAGAACATAGACCATCAAACAAGTAATCACAATTTAGAAACAGGAAGACAATAATTAAACTGGGAATCCCAAAAGCCAAACTTGGAAAGTACAACACTGTAGAAATAAAACTATACATTAATTTGCTCTTGTACTAAACAAAGCGCAGACGTTAATGATGCACATTTACCAGAGCTGACATATTCCAATTAATAAATTCAAAATAAAGAGATATTTTTCTACCTTTTGTGCATTTTTTTCAGCTGCAATTGCTCCAGCCACTTTCTTCTGGTTTCTTCGTGTCTTCTGCTAACTCTCCATCGTCTGCTGTCCATTTGTCCTTTCTTCTCTCTGCTAGATTTTTTTCCATTCTCTCTCTACATCTGCTTTAACATACTAATCTTTCTCCTTTTGCTCTTTCCTCATTCCTATTTCATCCACTCAAATTTTACCCCTCCATCCTCAATCCCCACTTACTCTCCCAATACCCGGCCAATTGTAGATTTTTTATCCCTCCTACACAAAATATTTTTCCCTTCTCCATTTTACTCTTCCAGCCCCATCCCATTCTAATCCTCCCCCAACATCAGCTCCCTTCTAGTTCCAGCCTCACCCAGCATCCATTCCCTTCTAGTCCCTGCATCAGCCCATTTCCAGTCCTAGCCACCCATCAGCCCATTTCCAGTCCTAGCAACCCCCCAACCCAATACCAGTCCTAGCCCCCCCATCAACCCACTTACAGTCCTAACCCCCCATCACCCCATTTTCAGTTTAAGCCCCCCTATAACCCATTACCAGTCCTAACCCCCCATCAGCCCACTTCCAGTCCTAACCCCATCAACCCATTTCCAGTCAGCCCCCCATAGCCCATTGCCAGTCCTAACCCCCCCATCAGCCCACAGCCCATTACCAGTCCTAACCCCATCAGCCCACCTCCAGTTTTAACCCCCCAGCCCATTTCCAGCCCCAGCCCCCCCATAGCCCATTACCAGACAGCCCCCATCAGCCCACAGCCCATTACCAGTATTAACCCCCCCAAATCCCATTACCAGTCTTAACCCCCCCCAAAGCCCATTACCAGTTCTAAACCCCCCAACAGCCCATTACCAGTCCTAACCCCATCAGCCCACCTCCAGTCTTAACCCCCCCAGCCCCTTTCCAGTCCTAGCCCCCCCATAGCCCATTACCAGACAGCCCCCATCAGCCCACAGCCCATTACCAGTCTTAACCCCCCCCAAAGCCCATTACAAGTCTTAACCCCCCAAAGCCCATTACCAGTTCTAAACCCCCCCAACAGCCCATTACCAGTCCTAACCCCATCAGCCCACCTCCAGTCTTAACCCCCCCCCAGCCCCTTTCCAGTCCTAGTCCCCCCATAGCCCATTACCAGACAGCCCCCATCAGCCCACAGCCCATTACCAGTCTTAACCCCCCCCAAAGCCCATTACCACTCTTAACCCCCCCCAGCCCATTACCAGTTCTAAACCCCCCCAACAACCCATTACCAGTCCTAACCCCATCAGCCCACCTCCAGTCTTAACCCCCCCAGCCCCTTTCCAGTCCTAGACCCCCCATAGACCAGACAGCCCCCATCAGCCCACAGCCCATTACCAGTCTTAACCCCCCCCCAAAGCCCATTGCCAGTTCTAAGCCCCCCCCAACAGCCCACAGTCCATTACCAGTCCTAACCCCATCAACCCACCTCTAGCCTTAACCCCCCAGCCCATTTCCCGTCCCAGCCCCAGCCCCCCCAATCGCCCATTCCCTGCCCTCCCCCCCCCCCACCCCCGTCGGCCTAAAGTAAAATTTAATTTAAAAAAAAAAAACCTGCTGGCTGCCGCCGCGGGGCCCCCTCTGCTGCCGCGGCAGCACGGACTGACCCACGGGGGCCCCCTCTGCAAGCTGACTCCTTCGGTCCGTCGATCCCTCTCTCCCTCCGTGCACGCGGTGAGAGACGCGAAGGCAGAGTGTCTCCCTCGTGTTTCTGTTAAGCCCGCAGGGGCTGATGGGAAATTTCCCATCAGCCCCTGCGGGCTTAACAGAGACGCGAGGAGACACTTTCGCGTCTCTCACAGCCTGCATGGAGGGAGGGAGGAAAGAACGAACCGACCGACGGAGTCAGCTTGTAGAGGGGGCCCCCGCGGGTCAGTCGGTGCTGCCGCGGCAGCAGAGGGGGCCCCGCGGCGGCAGCCAGCAGGGTTTTTTTTTTTAATTTTATTTAAAAAAAAAATTAACTTTTTCTTTTTTTGTGGGCCCCTGCCAGCTGTGGGCCCTACGCCATGGCGTACATGGCGTATAGGTAAATCCGGCCCTGTAGGTACTAACACCTTGAACCATCTCTGGCATTGAAATGTTACTTTCAGCTTTTTTCCATTTATTTTTCTGCTTGTCTCTCTGCTCAGATTTCATACTTTCTTATTATACAGTCGTCAGTCTTCAATCTCCCTCTTTTTATTGCATCTATCTATAGTTTTCCATCTCTTTCCCTCAACCTGGCCCTCACATTCCTCTTCTACTTATTCCCCAGTCTTTCACTACCTGTCCCACTCTCTACACCAAGTCCAGCATTTCCCATGTCTCTCCTCCCTCCCATCCCTGTCCCATTATCCCCTTTCCTCTCTTCTCCATCTAGAATCTCCCTCTCTCTCTCCTTCCCCTTCCACCCAGCTTCTCCTATCTCTCTTCCCAGCTCCCTCCAGCAACAGTCTTCTGTCTCCCTACTCTTCCTACTCACCCCTAAGTCAAGCATTTCCCCTCTGTTTTTTATTCCACTAGTGCCAGCATGCCGGTCCAAGGATATCTAATGCTCTAGGCAAGCTTTCTGACATATGCCCCTTCCTCCAGGGCAACTCAGCTATATTCTACACCCCCTGGGGTGGCTTAAAACCTTCCACCCTCCATAGTTCAGCATTTCCCCTTCCCCTCCCACCCCCAGGTAGCTAGCATCACTGCTACTACTTATCATTTGTGTAATGCAACAATATACACATCAGAGATGGTCCCTTTTCTATACAGCTCACAATCTATGCAAAGAAAACACAACAAACGGAACAAGAGAGAGTTTTCAATACACATGGGTGATAAAAAGCATCACCCCTCCCTTCCACCTTCACCTCCCTGTGTTCAACCTCTCCCATTCTCTCCCCCCCCCCCCCACTTGTCCAACATTTCTCCTTTCCTACTGCTCAGGGCCAGCCCATTGTCTAGGGTGGCAGACCTCTGTGGATAGTATGGCACACATGGCCTGCTGCCACTTCCTGCTACCGCAGCAGAGAACACTCATTGATCCAAGATGGTCACTTACACTGTCGTGCCGGTGGGTATTGTTTTTTCGACATGCCATAGAGGAATGGGAAGACCTTTTGGAAGCCTCCTCTGATGGTGGGGACTCTTGTACCTGTTGTTTCTTCTTGGTCCTTTGGATCAATTCTTCCGCCCAGGGAGCCAGTGTGAGAAAACCGTCGTTTTGTTGGGCCAGGCGGCTCCAGGGCTGGAAAGCTCAGTGGCGTCTTCTGACTATGGTCTGGTGCTGCATGTCCCTCCTGAATTTCCTGCCGGGATTGCCGTCTCAGAAGTCTCTGGGGTAGCTGACCCCAAGTGGGAGTGTTCAGTAACCTCCCGGGGGGGGGGGGGCAGTTCTCCTGTTTTGGTCCCGGTTCTTGGGCAGAACTTGAAGAGCTCTGAGTCTGCCATGGGAATGGTTGAGCTTCCAGGGAGCATGGAGAGCGGTGTAGCTGAGGAGCACACAGCTGGAGTAGCAGCAATTCTCCCCTCCTCAGATGGTCCAACGGCGTCTGGATCAGATTTCTCTTTTTCCTTCACTTTACAAAGGCCTGTGGTCATTTTGTTGGACTCTGGGTAAAGTAGTGGTGCATCAAACTAATAAATTAGCTTCACGAGTGTTGGATAATTCTGCCTTGGTACATACTGTTATTACTGAACTCACAGAGGTAAAAGAGTTTGTGAAGAATCCGAGCCATCATGAATCCTACCTTATTCAGAAAAGCGCTAAAATATCATCTGTTCCAAATCCACTATCCTGAATCTAGCCCTGGAAAACAGAGAAAATGCCCCCTGACCCCCCTTTCTGACTGTTCCAACAATCTAACTCAACGGGAGAATGGTTAATCAGCCCACCCCCTGGTACAGATTTTTCAATACCATCAAACCTGTTCCAACTATGAATACCCTGTAGCGCTGTAAAATGAACTGTATATAGTTTCCCCTAAGTTCTCCCCTAAGCTATTACCCTGTTCTCTGTAAGCGCATTGTGTCGTTGTCGCATTGTGGCATTGTTCTGTTCACTGTGAACCGCACTGAATTTTAATAGCGCGGTATATAAGAAATGTAAATAAATAAAATAAATAAATAAATATTACAATCAGATGTACAGACTCATGAAAATTACCATTCATTGTTGGTTAAGGATTTGGCCGCAGTGAAAGTGAAAGTGAAAGCTGAACTTTTGGAAAATCAGGTTCATTCTCTTAATCTTCGTTTGGTGAACGTTCCTCGTTTGCCTTTGATCTCTGCAAGGTTTGATGGTATTGAAAAATCTGTACCAGGGGGTGGGCTGATATGCTGACTTTGAGGGATAAATGCCAATGCTTTACCTCCCTTATCTAAAGTACCGCCCAGGAGGAAAAGCTAGGCTGGTACTCAGCAGTCTTTTCCCCCTGAGTTGCAACAGGTAGTCAGGTAGGGAGGAGTGGCCTAGTGGTTGGGGCAAGGTACTACAGGCCGGAAGGTCGGTGGTTCAAATCCCACTAGAGGACAGCAACCTTGGGCCGGAAGGACTGGGGTTTCTAGTCCCGCAGGTGCTCCTTGTGGTCTTGGGCAAGCCACTTAACCCTCCATTGCCCATGTTCCCTGTAAGTATTAGTGTATGTGTCTCATATCCCCTCGTGTTAAATGTATCCCCCAACCGCTTTGACCGGGTGAAAAACGGGATATAAATGCAGCTAAATAAATAAATACTGAATATGTCAGAGATACTTGAATTTTCAGAATCCGAGTCTGTTGTGCCAGCCACAATGTTAATTACTTTTGCGTTACCTACTGACCAAGAGTGGGTTTTCGAGTTGTATTTCCGCAAATGTTCTAAATTATTTAGGGGGCTTCAGGCTCAAATTTACCCTGATCTAGCCTGTGAGACCCAAAGAAGACGTTGAGAGTTCCTGCTCTTTAATCAGCTATGGCCAAATTGGGGGGGGAGGGGGCAATTTTTTCTGAAACTTCCTTGTATGTCTTATTAAATTGCAGTCTGAAAGTTTTACTTTCTTTGATCCCACTCAACTGGGGGCCTTCGTCAGCTCCCGTTTGACTGCTGCCGTGGATTTAGATTAGGAATTGCAGCGATGAGAAATAAGTTGCTGACTAAGCAGTCTGTATGTTTTCTTCACTTTTTGGAGGTTATATAATTTCCTCATTTTGGATCTTCCTTTTCTTCGTGTTGGGCTGGTGAGTTTAGGACATGAAATATATTATTTCCTTTGCTGTGGCACTGTATTGCTGTTTATTTGTTGATTTGATTATTGTTGTCCTGCCCTTTTCCTTTTACAAGTGGAATGCTTGAGTAATTTTTATTGTAACTTTCATAAATATAAAATTAAAAAAAGATTCCCGCAGCAGGGTCGGCTCGATGGCAGTGGCAGGCCATGTACTTCACCGCCAAGTTGTCCACCTGGCACAACTTGGGGGGAGAGTGGGTCAGAAGCAGCAGACCATGTGTGCTGAAGCACATGGCCTGCTGTTGCCATTGAGCCGCCCCACCCAACCCCGCGGCAGCACAATTCAGCACAGGGAAGGGGGGATAGCATGCCAGGGCTTCTGACTAGGTTGGCAGAAACTCTTGAGCCAGCCCTGCTATTGCTTCTCCTCCTTTCTCCTGCTACAACAGCCTTACCTCCTCCAGAGCCAACTCAGCAAAATTAAGAGCAGCATTACCAAATCCTGCCTCCTCTGTCACAAATTTCCTGTCTTAGGAGGCCAGACATGGCAGTCCTTGAGCACACATGCCGCTACACTGCTCTTACTTTTGCAGAATCAGCTACAGTGGAGGTAAGGCAGCAGCAGCAGTACTCAAAGACCTGCTTGTGCATTTCTGCTCCTCTTCTGTCTTGCCTGCATGGTGCCCTGTTGCCATATCCCCAAGCCTACTGCCCCAGGTGAATGCCTACTGAACCTAGTAGTAGGACTGGCCCTGCCAGCATTTCCCCTCCACCTTTCTACTTCCCTTCTATCCTGCATTTCCCCTCTATCTCCCTACCCCTTCCATGTTCAATATCTCTCGTTTTCTGTTCTCCCTATGTCAAGTATCTCCCCTATCACTCTATTCACCCCCCCTCCCATGTCTAGCCTCTCCCCTGCCACAGGATCCTCCCTTTATCTCCTAGTCTTCCTTGACCCAACCCTGAGCCAGCATATCTATTCCATCACCCAACTTCCTCTCCTGTGTCTACCCCCTAAGCCACCATCCATATCCCCTTTCTCCCATCCCTCCCCCAGCGATCCAGCATATCCTGTTTCTTCCCATGACTTCCCCCTGTTCTGACATAACTGAGTTACTTACCTGTAACATGAGTTCTCCAGGGACAGCAGGATAAGTCAGCCACAAGTGGTGATGTCATCCGACTGCACCATAGACGGAAGTACTCTCAGTAGCCCAGAAGGCTTTTTGCCTTCTGGGCATGGCCAGTAGCCTCACCTCTAGGCCCGCCCCTAGCTAGCCAGATCTTCCCCAGCTGAGGCACTGCCACGAGCTAGGAGGCAGTAATGCCGTGGAATGGCACACCCCCTGCCAGGGAGGAGGGTGGGAAAGTGTGGCTGACTTATCCTGCTGTCCCTGGAGAACTCATGTTACAGGTAAGTAACTCAGTTTTCTCCCAGGACAAGAAGAATGAGTCAGCCACAAGTGGTGCCTCCCCAGCTACATATGCAGCGGCAGGGGGTATAGGCCGGTGATTAAGGATGGAGGCAGGTTCTTTAGGTGCAACAAGTCAGGTTTAATGAGGTATATCGGCACATCCCGATATTGGGAGCGGACAAGTATATAAGGCAGTAAGCGCAACCGAAGGGTGTGGGGCCTAGGGCTGCGCAACATAGCATGTAAACAATAGGCTGAGCAACATAGCATGTAAACAATTGAGCAGTAAAGTGCAACTATCAATAACATGTAATAGTCATGCACATTGCAAGTTAGGCTGTCCGGGACTCTCTAGGGTCTCTTGAGTCTGAACAATAAAACACAGCATCATAATGAAACACAGTGGTACGAACATCGCATCACGAATCACAAGGTTCCGTGTCTGTGCCGTGGTCTGGTGCTGGGGGTGCGGCTGTGGATAACACCGCCCGGCCGAAGGCAGAGCCACCCTGATCCGCTTGATCCAAGCAGTAGTGTCTCTGGAAGGTCTGGATGGAAGCCCATGTGGCGGCCCTGCAGATGTCGGGCACCGGAATGGAGCATAGGTTGGCAATGATGGCGGCCAGCGCTCTGACTCCTGTGGTGGCCGGGGACCCCGCTTGCGACAAGCACAGGGAGATGCAGGAGGAGATCCAGGTGGAAAGTGTTCGCTTGGACACTGGGTGCCCGGTTTATTGGGGGTCATAAGAGACGAAGAGTTGCGATCCTTTCCGCAGGGAGGAGGTCCGGTGAAGGTAGCATCGTAAGGCCCTGGCACAGTCCAGAGTGTGAAGCCTCTCCTGCTCCCGGTTGGAATGTGGCTCGGGTTGGAAACAGGGTAATTCAATGGTCTGATTAATGTGGAAGGCCGTCGCCACCTTGGGAACAAACCTGGGGTGTGTCTGCAGACAGGTGCAGTCATGGTGGAGTATGGTATAAGGCGGGTAAGCCACCAGGGCGTGTAGTTTGCTGATATGCCTGGCTGATGTGATGGCTATGAGGAAGAGTGTTTTCCAGGAGACTAACTTAAGCTCTGCTGACTGCAGTGGTTCAAAGGGTTCCCCTGTGAGTTGGTTGAGAACGATGTTCAGATCCCATGCTGGGACTGGTTCTCGGACAGGGGGATGGAGGTTGGCCAGGCCTTTCATGAAGTGGACCACCAGAGGCAGCGCTGCTACTGATGTGTCTCCGAGGCAGTGGTGGAAGGCCGCTATGGCAGACAGGTGGACCTTGATGGTCTGTGTTTTTAGTCGAAATGCGGAGAGGTAGGCGAGGTATTGGAGGAGTTGAGGCACAGGGCAGGAGAACGGATCCAGGTGAAGTGACCCACACCAGATGCTGAAGCGTCGCCATTTTAGATTGTAAGATTTCCTGGTAGATGGGCGGCGAGCCGCTAATATGACTTGCTGGACCTTGGCTGACAGGTCGAGGGATGCGAGAGTCAGCTTTTCAGCTTCCATGCTGTTAGGGCTAGCATCTTCAGGTTGGGGTGAAGGGTCGTGCCGTTGTCTTGTGAGAGTAGATCCGGCCTCAGAGGCAGGCGAACAGGGGGTTCCAGGGCCAGGCGGTACGGTTAGAGGAACCAGACCTGCCTGGGCCAGTGAGGGACCACCAGAATGGCTAACGCCCTGTCTCTGATCAGGCGCTGTATGGTCTGTGATATGAGAGGGGTGGGGGGGAAGGCGTAGATCAGGGGCCACTGCCCCCAGGTCATGTCGAAGGCGTCTGCTGCTATTCTGTTGCATGTGGGTCTTTTGGAGTAAAACAGGTGGCACTTGGTATTCTCCTGGGTCGCGAAGAGGTCGATTCGCGGCCGGCCCCACCTCGTGAAGAGGGAAGATGACACTTCTTTGTGGAGTACCCACTCGTGGGGATTCAGTTGCCTGCTGAGGCGATCCGCTAGAATGTTTTCCACTCCTGGCAGGTAGCTGGCTTGGAGGCTGCACCGGTAGGAGAGAGCCAGGAGCCAGGTGCCAGGTGCGGAGCGCCTCTCTGCACAGGGGGCGTGACCCTGTGCCCCCTTGTTTGTTTATGTAGAACATGGCTACTTGGTTGTTGGTTTGTATTCTCACGGTCTTGCCCGTTATTAGTTCCTGGAAGGCCTGGAGCGCGTAGCGGGCAGCTCTGAGCTTGAGAACGTTGATGTGCAGGGCTTTCTCTGCGGCCGACCAGGGGCCCTGTGTGCAGGTCCCGAGGCAGTGGGCTCCCCATCCCAGTGCCAATGCATCCGTGGTCACGGTGATTTGATGAGCTGGTGGTTGGAGGTGTCTGCCCTACGCGAGGTTCGTCGAGTGGGTCCACCAGCGAATGGCCCTGGTCACCGACGAGTCGATGGGGATTAAAGTGGACAGGGGCTGGGAATGCTGGCACCAGTGACAACGAAGGTGCCACTGCAGGAGCCGCATATGTAGTCTCGCGAGGGGAAGAACATGGGTGGTTGCTGCCATGTGACCCAGGAGGTGCAGGAGCGTTCTTGCCATTGAGTGCGTGGAGCAGAGTATCTTGAGGGCAAGAGTGATGATGGTCTTTTTCCTGCTCCATGGGAGGAAGGCCATGGCCCAGATTGTGTTTAAGCTCCTATGAATTAAATTCTCTAGATTGGGATGAGGTGTGATTTCAGGTGGTTGACTAGAAAGCCCAAGGACGATAGGAGGGTTGTGGCTTTCTTGACTGCTACCCGGAGTTCCATGGGGGAGGTTGCGGAAAACAGCCAATCGTCCAGATAGGGGAAGACACATATCCCGTGTTTGCGAAGGTGTGCCGCTGTTACTGCCACACATTTGGTGAAAACCCGGGGGGTAGGTGAGAGTCCGAAGGATAGGACCCTGTATTGGTAATGATTCCCCAAGATCTTGAAACGCAGGAATTTCCTGTGTTGCTGGTGGATGGGTATGTGAGTGTAGGCATCCTGAAGGTCCAGTGAGGCTAGCCACTCCTTGGGCTGGATGAGGGGTAGGATGGAGTTCAGGGAGTGCATCCTTAATTTCTCTTTGACTATGAACGTGTTGAGTTTCCACAGGTCAAGGATGGATCGGACACCCCCTGACTTCTTGGGAACGAGGAAATACCTGGAGTAAAAACCCATATTGATCTCGTCAGGAGGAACAGGTTCTATGGCCCTGGACGCTAGGAGAGATACAATCTTCGTAGTCATGAGGAGAAGATGTTGTGGTGGAACGTTGCTCGCAGGCGGTGAACGCTTAAGTGGAGCTGAAGAAAATTTGATGCGATAACCCAGTCTGATGATGTTGAGTACCCACTGGTCCATCGTGATGTTCTCCCAGGAACGCAGGAATGCAGATAAATGTCCCCCTGTGGGTAGGGCAGCGAGTCAAAAACTAGGGTTGTTTTTCGCCGGTACAGACGGGTTCTTTTTCTGCTGGCACGGTTTTGCCTGTAAGGAGCTTGGTAGGATTGTTGTTTGTACCGAGGTTGTTGCCACTTGCGGTACGAGTTGTAGCGTTTAGAAGCTGATGATTTTTGTGAGTTTCCTTTGCAGTAGGGTTGAGGACACTCCAATCCTTCCTCGGCGAGTGTCTGGAGAGTGGTGCAGTGCTCACGCATGTCACTGACTGTATCCTTGACCTTGTCCCCGAAGAGAGAATCTCCCGAGCAGGGAGCATCTGCGATCTTTTCATGCGAATCGTCGCACAGGCCTGAAGCTCGTAACCAAGCCAGCCGGAGTGCGGAGATGGCAGTTCCAGCGGTTCTGGTGGCTGCCTCGAAGGCATTGTAGGCAGCTTGGCCCTGATGTTTTGTGCAGTCGTCAAGTTCCACCAGGGCTGTAGTGATGGCCGGCGGGGTTTCCGCGAGCTGGGCGATGGCGGTCTTGATGTTAGTTATGAGTAGGTCTTGGTAGATGGCATGCTGAAATTGGTGTGCCGCTACCCTGGCATTCAGCATGGCGCCCTGGTAAACTCGCTTCCCTACATTGTCGAGGAGCTTGTTGTCCTTCCCCGGAGGGGCATTGGTGGTGTTCCGAGAAGATTTTGACTGTTTGAGGGCTGACTCCACCACAATGGATTGATATGGAAGTTGTTGCTTATCAAACCCTGGTAAGGGCTGTATTACGTATTTAGCGTCCAATCTGTGTGGACAGGTCTGGATGGACGCTGGAGTCAGACACATCTTGGAGAGGTTGTCTCGGAGGAGCTGGTGAACAGGCAGGGTGATAACAGTCTTAAGAGTGTCCACGAATTTGAGTGCGCTCTGAACTTTGTCGCGTTGGTCTGGGGTGTCGACCGAGGCAATGGAGAGTGCCGAGGTGACCTTGCGCACAAACTTAGGGTAGGTCAAGTCCTCCGGTGGGTTGATGAGGGCCGAGGGGTTCTCAGAGGCTGGGGTGGAGAGGGAGTCCCCATGGGACGATACCTCAGCTTGCGAATGTTCCTCGGCTCCGTCCTCTTCCGGTTGTGTGGAGACTGGGGATTGCAGGAGGGGTGCGGCCTCGGAGGCTGGGGTCGAGTCTGCAGTAGTTGATGTGAGGAGAGGGTGGAGGCCCACTGTTTTAGCATGCTGGAAAGAAGTTGTAGCGTCTCCGGTGGGTTCGTTGGAGCAGGCATAGGCTGCGGGTGTAGAGGGATCTGCTCTCCGGTGTCCTCTTGCTGGTGCAGATCAGTCCCAAGGGAGAAGGAGGAGGGGGAGGAAGGCAAGAGCTCCTCACTGTCGGGCAGGCTCTGATTGCTGGCACTGCTGGAGCTGATGGAACGCCGAAATCTTTTATGATGGCTGGGATGTGAGGAGGAGGTGTCGCCGTGTCTCGATCTGCTCCGACGCCTCCGATCGGTTTCCCTGTGCCTCCTGCCCCGACTGTGGTGATGCGGTGACATCCGGTGGGTGGAAGAGCTGCGCTGTTTCTTGTCCCTTTGGCGTCTATCTCTGCGGCTCCGGCGGGTGTCAGGGCTCGTGAGTCCGTGCGCAGGCTCCTTGAGTCTCTGTGCTGGCTCTGGGAGTCTTTGCGCCGGCTCTGGGGGGGCGCAGGTCAGAGATGGACACCCTAGCCAGCTGATGCGGCCGGAAGTGCTGACCCCGGAGGTCCTAAGGGGGGCAAGGAGGAGGCGTGTCCAGCAGCAATGGAGTCCATGGAGGCCACATGGGTTTGCAGGCACGTGGATGGAGCTCCTTTGTCGCGGTGGGAGATGGAGGCCTGGCTAGACATGTCTCCGGCCGGAGTGGCAGCAGTGGCGGGCCCAGATGCCGGGAGAAGTGAGGCTGCAGAGGGTAGATTCACGCCGGCAGGAGAAGGAAGGGCTGCAGCAAGCGTAGAATGCCCGGAGGCTGCAACCAGCGAGAGGAATTCTGAGAGAGCATGTCGCCGGGATTTCAAGGCCCGGGGAGACATGCGGGCGCAGAGGGGGCAGTTCTCAACGGGGTGCTCCTTACCCAAGCATCGGAGGCATAACTGGTGAGTGTCGGAGTTGCTCATCTTCCTGGAGCACTTTGGGCATTTTTAAACCCTGGTTTTGCAGGTAATTTCTTCATTTTCTTGATGTTGTTTCTGAGAGTAAGAGAAGACGTCTTGCTGGCAAGGCGGAAGACAAAGACTGGCTAGCTAGGGGTGGGGCTACTGGCCATGCCCAGAAGGCAAAAACCCTTCTGGGCTACTGAGAGTACTTCCGTCTATGGTGCCGTCGGATGATGTCACCACTTGTGGCTGACTCATCCTGCTTGTCCTGGGAGAACTCCTGCATCTTCCTTTTCCCTCTCTGCACTGTTTGCTGCCCCTTCTGCTGCCACTTCATTTGACTTGCAGCAATGGGTAAATATCTAAAAAGGCATGGGGAAATTCATATGCACCACTGATGATTCTGCTGATTTCACCCCTCTGACATATACTTCCTGTTTCAGAGGAGCAGAACTAGTACAGCCATCAGAAGCATGCAGGGAGTGAATGTCCCCATGCTTTTTAGGTAATTAGCCACTACTGCAGGTCAAAGGAAGCAGTTGGGTGGGGGGCGGGGGGGGGGGGAGGCTGTACCAGCAGTGAGTCCAACTGGCAGGCAGATTAAATAGTAGTGTAGCCTGCCATTTTGACTTGGTGGGAAGAAGGAGGGGATCACAGTTGAGGATGGGAAAACGTGGCTTCCCCAAGAATGTTATACAGCACGCCTGTACCCTTTTATGCATGTAAAACAAGCTTCGCATGTGGCAAAAGCTTAAGAAAATTATTCACTATGAGAGAATAAGAACTGCCATACTGGATCAGACCAATGGCTCATCAAGCCCATATGCAACAGCAGCCAGTCCAGGTCATAAGTATCTGTCAGGATCTCATAAAGTAGATAGATTCCATGCTGCCAGTGCTGACCCTCGGGGATAAGCAGTGGCTTTCCCCAAGTCTAGTTTGTTAATAATGTTTACGGATTTTTCCTCCAGGAATTAGCCAAGCTTGTATTAAACCCAGCTGCACTAACCGCTCTTACCACATCCTCTGGCACTTGGCCACGTTAAGTTTCATCTGCTATATTGATACCCAGTCTCCCTGTCTTTCAAGGTCCTCCTACACTCTCAGAATCTGCTTGAGATTTGAAAACTGAATCCTTTTATGTCATCTGTAAATTTGATCACCCCACTTGTTCGCATTAGCTGACGCACGTGGACAAATTGTTCATACCTGCATTATCACAAGGGAAAATGCAATACATTGATTTTTTCCTCCATTATCAGATGATGATTGGTAAGTAATCTGTGCAAAGGATAGGAAGAGTCAAATTCATCCTCCCAGCAGAATAACAGTATTAAATTATAATACAGCATTCACAGCCCCTGGATGAGAAAATCATGGTCATTGCACAACACTGACCCTAGTGCCCAGATTTATGACACAGGAGGAACTCTGGTACTTGGCCCTCAGCAGGCAGTGTCACTGCAATAACTGGGCAGAGTTAGGAGGGAATATAAATTAAGGGGAAAAATCTCTGTGCAGTTGAGCATGGAGGCTTATGACCAAGGCTGGCCCTATCCCAAGGCAGACAAGGCAACCGCCTACAGCGGCAGAATTTGGAGAGTGACAGCACTGTTCAATTACCTTTAGGTAAGTATCTGCAAGGAGGGATGCTCCCTGGAGATGGGGAACAGCTGGGAGCTATCTGAGATGTTCACTAAGGGGCTTGTTTACAAAGTCGCGGTAGCGGTTTCCGATCGTTATCGGAGCCGTGGCCCCATTGAAAGCAATGGGGCTGCAGCTCCGATAACGATCGGAAACTGCTACCGTGGCTTTGTAAACAAGCCCCTAAGACTCAGATGGCTTGGTACTGGGCTCTAATGAGGATGAGGAAGTGTTCTTGCCTTTGGAAGATATGCAAAGGCTGGCATGATCTGCCTATGCTGGAAGGAGGAGCTGGTGATGTTGACTGCCAGGGTCTGATCCGCCTTCCACTTGATGGATGCTTCCAGCATGGAGCAGGAGCCGAAGGTTCACCCGCTCCTTCCAGGGGTATGAAAATCCACTACTGTTTTTCCATTCCTGGATGAGATCAAGGATATGATCTGGTTGGAGTGGGGCTCTCCTGAGTCCCTACCTAAAGGGGTAAGGGTGTGTAAGAAGATCTGTGTTCTCCCGGAAGAGGAGTGCATAGAGTAGTTTAGCATTCCCAAGGTGGATGCACAGGTAGTGTGTAGTTTCACTATATAGATCTGTAGCAGTCCTGCTTGTTCTGTTGGGTTTTTTTGTTTTGTTTTTTAGTAAGAAATGTATTGACATTCTAGGGCCTGGCGCAGTACTTGTAGTGCTGCCTTTTCATAGGCGGGGTTGGAGCTGCTATGGTATGTGGCTGGTTTGTTATGGACTGCAAGTGGTATTTTTGCAGGGTATTGTATTATTTCATAAGGTACCTGCCCCCATCAATATTATGCGAGTGGGAGGGGGAGAGATGTTATATTAGAACCACTGAGCCCCTGTCATTACATCTGTGGGGGAGAGGGAGAGATGTTACAATTGGACAGCCAAGCTCCCTTTGTGGTCTTTCTACATGTAGGAAGGGGAGAGATGTACTGTTTGGGTAGAAGAGCCCCCTTCTTTCTGTGTGTAAAGGGGAAGGTATTATTTTGGGCTGCTGAGCCCCCTTTGTGTTTTTTTTCTGGGTGTGAGGCTGAGTGAGGAGATGTAATGTCGGGGCCACTGAGCCCCAGTCATCATTCTGATGGGATGTGGGTATTATGGTAGGCCCCAAAGTGTTAACAGAAACATTTTATATTCAGTTTAGTGAACAGAATATACCAGTTTTGGGAATGTGCATCTCTGATATGTTTGTATTTTGCACAGAACAAGAGGACATGCATTTTTATTGCTGTTTTTCTGGTGTCGTACTGCATGCAGATTCTGGCTTTTTTAGGTTTCCAATTTTTGTCTGTATATTTCTTTTTCTAACTTTTTGATCCTTCATTCTGTGCATGTGGCAAAGAGGTGGTATTCTGCTAGTGTGCACTTTCTCCATAGGGATCTGCAGCAGCCCAGCCTGTTCTCTTTGTCCAATAGGAAGTGTTTCCCTGTCCAGTGTTCCATAGCACACTGGTGTGCCTTAAGACCTGATCAGGTGTGCCAGATGATGCTCAAGTGGCTCTTAGACATGCAGGAACTGCTTTTGGAGCACATGTGTAGTTGCACATTTTTCTCTCCTTCATAGATAAAGCATGAGCTCTGCGGATTCAAGGGAAGCATGGAGGGCAACGCTAGACAGGCTCTGCTTTGCACAGCATAGTGAACCTCCTTCTCGTCCTCCCTTTAGTCTTATCCTTTTGAGTCCTTGAACCAAGAAATACAATCAAAAACCAAGAAAATGTGGCGGGAGGATACAAAAATATTCCCATTTCTATTGAGCATTAAGAATTTCCAAGCACACCTTGATATGTCCTGTAGATATTACACCTTAATAACTTCAGAAGGCGGTTACAATGTTCTGACTGCTCTCACCCTATTTTCTATGACTTTCTTTCTTTTCTCCTCCTTCTTCTTCTCTTGTCTCCTCTTCACCTATCTTCCCCTTCCCTTCTCTAACATCTTCTCCTGGCTCATTCCTTTATTCTTAAGCTTTCCAAGCTCATTCCCTCTCTGACCCCTCCTCGTCCCTTCTTTCAAGCCTCAACGCAGTCTTCTTCCTCCCTCTCTTCTCTCCTTCTAGACTCATTCACTCTCAGCACCCTCCCCCAGGCTTATCCCCCCTCACTCTCTCCCCCATCAGATTCAGCCCCTCATCCATTCCACCAGACTGACTCCTTTGCTGTCTCTCCCCCTCCCCTGCCAGACTGTCATTTACCCACAACCTACCCCCAGATTCAGTCACTCATTTATCATCCCACCCCTTTCTCTCAGCCCTCCAGAATCACCTCAGAGATTTTTTCATCCCTCCAGGCGTATCCCCTATCTCCAGGAACAAGCAGGAATAAGTCCTCACATATGGGTACGTCGGTACCGACGGAGCCTGCGCGGGAATGCTCCCCAGCTTCCCAGAATGAAAGCTTTTGGGGCATCCCACAGCGCATGCGCGCTGCCTTCCCGCCTTTCCTCACCAACTCTCTTCAGTTCTTCTTTTCCGCGGAGCCAGCAGGTCGTGTTCCTGTCACCGCTGAAGAAGTTCTTTATTTTAATCTATTTCTTTGGTCGCATGTCTGCCTTCCCCGACGCCGGACCGGTACCGCCGGTCTTTTCTTTTTTTCTAAAAAAAAAAAATAAATAATAATACTTTTTCCCCACTTAGTGTATTTTTCCTCTTAGGCCTTCAGGCCCACGAAAACATTTTCCCTCATGGAAAAACCAGCCTCTGGCTTCAAAAAATGCACTAAGTGTAGCGGTACAATTTCTGTGACAGACACCCATGAATGGTGTCTTAAATGTTTGGGGCCTGAACACTCCATCCTGGATTGCCAGACCTGTTCCCTAATGTCTAAACGAGGGTTACAGAACCGAGCAGCCAAGCTCCATCTGCTGTTTCCCACGGATGCACCGGCGGTGGCATCGACATCTTCCAGGTCTTCCTCTCCTGATGGATCTCAGGTAACCAAACATACTTTTAGCAGGTCCTCAAAGGGCAAATCTCCCTCTAATTATCGAGATGCCTCTGGCCTTGCCCTTGAGGATCCTGCCCCAGCCAAACAACCCCGGCGGGAAGCTCCAGCTTCCAAAGCTCCTCCTATGGGGTTACAGGTTGACATCGATGGCACGGCCTCGACCGATCACCTGTTAGACTGCTCTGGGGTACCGGCACAATCTCCCGGTACCGACATCCAGGCAGTCGTGGCGTCCATGGATCACACCGTGCAATCCATGCAGCAGGCCATTCTGGCTTTCATCAAGGCTGCGACGCCGTCGGTACCGCAACAAGCCAGGTTGTCGGTACTGGCACCGGTATCGGTACCAACCTCGATACCGGTACCGGCTGCATCGACATCGGCCAGGATGCCGATTCCGGCTCCATGTCCTGGGCTCTATCTCGGTACCGACCCGGTACCGGGAACACCCGATGTCGGTACCGATCGATACGCCTATCGATCTTTGGAATCGGGCAGATGATACTTCGATTCTTCTGATGATTCTGAGTCATCGGATGAGTCTCCTGAAGTATCTCTCACCCTTCCTGAGGAGCCCTCTTCTCCAAAAAGGAGAATGTCTCCTCCAGAGGATTTGTCCTTTCAAGACTTCATAGTAGAAGTAGCTAAAGGACTCTCTATTTCAGTAACCTCTGAAAAAGAACCTAGAGCAAAAAAATTAGATATTTTAGGATACTCTAAGGTTCCCAGAGAGGCAGTCACCTTGCCAATTCATGAAATTCTTCAAGAACATTTGATTGACTTGTGGGAGACTCCTCTCACACTTTCTTCTCATTCTCGTAGATTGGACACTATGTACCGTGTCCCTCCTTCTCCTGGATTTCAAAAAACTCAGCTTCCTCACCACTCTATTGTGGTGCAGTCAGCTATGAAGAGAATAAAGAGTACCAAAAGACACTCTTCTACTCCTCCAGGAAGAGAATGCAGGACCTTGGATGCTTTTGGTAGGAAGATCTTCCAAGCTAGCATGCTTATTGCCAGAATCAATTCATACAGCCTTTATATGGGTATGTTTCTGAAGGAGGTTGCAGAAAAACTGCACAACTTTCTCCCTTTTATTCCAGAAGATAAAAGGGATGAATTCTTTCTTTGGCTCAAGCATACTCAAGACATTTCAAAGTTTTCCAACAGGGCAGCCTTTGATTCCTTTGAAGGTGCCAGCAGAGTCTCAGGCATTGCTATAGCTGCTCGTAGAATTGCTTGGCTCCAGGCTTCTGATCTAGAGCCCTGGGTTCAAGATGGTTTAGGAAATCTGCCCTGTACAGGTGAAAACCTATTTGGCAAGGAGTGGCAAATTAAAGCCACTCAAATGGATGCAGAAAATGCTGCTCTTGATAGACTTTCTAAGTCTACCTCCACTCTGGCCAAGAAAAAGTCTTTTAAAAAGTCTTTTTACAAGAAGGGCAGATTTCCCTCCACTTCTGGTCAACAGTCTTCTGCAGGTCGCTTTGCTACTAAGCGTCAGCAACCTAAACAGGCCAGGCCTAAACCTGCAGGGGCTGCTGCAACCCAGCAGTCCCAAGCCCCTCAGGGGTTTTGACTTGATACTAGAGAACTTAACCTTTCTGGCTCTACAACAGCCAGAACCTCTCACCATTCCAGGAAGGTTGGCTCATTTTGCTCCCAGATGGGAGCAAATCACATCAGAGCAGTGGACCCTCTCCATTATCAGAGAGGGCTACAAACTTCATTTCTCAGACCTTCCTCCCTACACCATGGTGAGACATTTCAATTCTCCCACATCTCTCCTCGACCTTCTGGATCAGGAGGTAACCTCCCTTCTGGCCCAGAGGGCCATAGAAGTTCCTCTTCTTCAACAAGGGTCAGGTTTTTACTCCCCCTACTTTCTCATTCCAAAGAAAACAGGGGGATACAGACCTATTCTAGATCTCCGAGAATTGAACAAATTTCTATACAAGGAGAAGTTCAAGATGCTCTCTTTAAGCACTCTCCTTCCATACCTACAGAGTCAGGATTGGCTTTGTTCTCTAGATCTCAAGGATGCATACACTCATATACTCATCCATCCATCCCACAGAAAATTTCTACGTTTTCTGTTCCAGGGAAAACATTACCAATACAGAGTCCTTCCTTTCGGTCTGGCCTCTGCTCCAAGAGTGTTCACCAAATGCATGGCAATAGTTGCTGCATTTCTGCTCACTCTGGGAATCTTTGTCTTCCCATACCTGGACGACTGGCTCATCCGAGCTCCATCCCAGTCAGAAGCCCAAATTTCCCTGAACACCACCAGGTGCATTCTGCAGTATCTGGGACTTGTGGTAAACCTCCCAAAGTCTCAGCTCACCCCTACTCAGTCCCTAGAATTCATAGGGGCCTGGTTGGACACTACTACTGCAAGAGCCTATCTTCCCCAGGCTCGTTGCCAACGTCTAGTGCAGTTAGCCTCCCAGATTCAGTCGAAGGAACACTTAACTGCCCGGGAGATGCTACAACTACTAGGCCACATGGCTTCCACAGTACATGTGGTGCCCTATGCTCGTCTACACATGAGAGCAGCTCAATGGACTTTGTCCACCCAGTGGACTCAAGCTTCAGGAGCTCTCTCAGACCAAATAGCAAACTCCAACCGTCTCTTTTGGTCTCTCCAATGGTGGATATCCACTCAAAATCTATTGCTGGGGTCCCCCTTCCAGCCTTTGTTGCCCCAAGCAATCCTCACAACAGATGCCTCCCAAACAGGTTGGGGAGCTCATCTTCAGAACCTATCCACCCAAGGCACTTGGTCCCCACAGGAGACCTCCCTTCATATCAACCTCTTGGAACTTCGAGCAGTGTACCTAGCTCTCAAGGTCTTTCATACCCTCCTCAGCTACCAGACAGTCCTCATTCAAACAGACAATCAGGTAGCCATGTTTTACATAAACAAGCAAGGAGGAACTGGCTCTCTGTCGCTTTGCAACGAAGCTCTAAGATTATGGGCCTTCGCCAGAGAGCATCAAATCCATCTCCTGGCAGTATACCTCCCAGGAATTCAAAACTGTTGGGCAGACAGACTCAGTCGAGTTCTTCTTCCACACGAATGGTCCCTGCACATGGATCAGGTACTCAGAATCTTTCAGGAATGGGGTACCCCGGACATAGACTTATTTGCAAGTCTGTGGAATGCCAAACTTCCCCGGTTCTGTTCCAGAATTCCGTGTCAGGGAGTTCAGGCCAAGGATGCCTTCCTCCTTCATTGGGGTCAAGACTTCCTGTATGCCTTTCCACCCATTCCTTTGATCCCCAAGACTCTGTTCAAACTTCAGAGGGATCAAGGATCTATGATCCTCATAGCTCCACGCTGGCCACGCCAAGTGTGGTACCCTCTACTTCTGCATCTCTCCCAAGCCCCCTCCCTGGACTTGGGAGCTGCTCCAGACCTTCTGTATCAGGAGGAGGGGACTTTGTGGCATCCAAACCCCAAGTCCCTTCACCTCAGAGCTTGGTTACTGAAGGCCTAGACCTTCAAGACTTCAATCTTTCGCAGCAAGTGAAGGATATCCTTCATGCGTCCAGGAAACCTTCCACTAGGCGTTCCTATGCTTTTAAATGGAAGAGATTTTCCATTTGGTGTGCTCAGAAGGGTCTTGACCCTCTGGCACTTCCTCTGAATTCTCTATTAGAATATCTCCTGCATCTTTCCAATGCAGGCCTTAAGACGAATTCAGTAAGGGTCCATTTAAGTGCTATTGCAGCATCCCTTAAGCCTATCAATGGACAACCTGTTTCCTCTCATCCTCTTATTGCAAGATTCATGAGAGGCCTAACTTTAACTAAACCTCCCATTCGACTTCCCCCGGTGGCATGGGATTTAAATTTGGTTCTTGGTCAGCTTATGAAGCCACCTTTTGAACCCTTAGCCACTACCTCCTTGAAATTTCTTTCCTGGAAGGTTATTTTCCTTATTGCAATCACTTCTGCTCGCCGCATCAGTGAACTGCAGGCCTTAGTGGCTAATCCACCTTATACAAGGTTCCATCATGATAAGGTAGTCCTTAGGACAAATCCTCACTTTATGCCTAAAGTGGTCTCACCTTTTCATCTTAATCAAGATAGATATAGTATAGATCTAAAATAGAGCGGTATAGAAGAACTGTTAAATAAATAAATAAATAAATAAGAGGTATATTTACCTGTCTTTTTTCCAGCTCCTCATGCATCCACTGCAGAGAGGAACCTTCATACTCTAGATTGTAAAAGAGCTCTTGCTTTTTACTTACACAGGACACAGCAACATAGAAAGTCTTCCCAGCTTTTTGTTGCTTTTGATCCTTCTCATTTAGGACTTCCAGTCTCTAAAAGAACACTGTCCAATTGGATTGCTCAGTGTATTTCTTTCGCTTACCAGAGTAAGAACCTTTCTCTGGAGGGCCATGTCACAGCTCACAATGTGAGTGCCATGGCCACCTCTATGGCTCATCTTCATTCTGTGTCCATCGATCAGATCTGTCGAGCAGCCACCTGGGCCTCGGTTCATACCTTCACAGCCCATTACTGTTTGGACAAGGACTCCCGCTGGGATGCCTTGTTTGGTCAGGCTGTCCTCAGACACCTGTTCCATTCTTGAACAACTCCTGCCCTCCTTCCCTGAATGGATGCCTGAGATCCATAGGAAGACGAGGAACCCTTCATACCCTTGGGGATCTCCCAGGCATCTTAGCTAGGGAGTCCCCATACGTGAGGACTTATTCCTGCTTGTTCCTGGAGATAGCACAGTTACTTACCTGTAACAGGTGATCTCTGGGAACAGCAGGAATTAGTCCTCACAACCCACCCACCTCCCCTAGGAGTTGTATCTCTCTCTTTGTCTTTCCTTTACTCTCTCTCTCTATTGTCTCAGCTTTAAACTTGAACTGAGGAGAGTTGGTAGGAAAGGCAGGAAGGCAGCGCGCATGCGCTGTGGGATGCCCCAAAAGCTTTCATTCTGGGAAGCTGGGGAGCATTCCCGCGCAGGCTCCGTCGATACCGACGTACCCATATGTGAGGACTAATTCCTGCTGTTCCCAGAGATCACCTGGTACAGGTAAGTAACTGTGCTTTCTCACCCATCCATCAGTCTCACCCCCTCTAGTAGAATCACCTCTGTCTCTTCCCCATAGCTCTTGCCAGTCCTCCTTACAAAAGTGTCTCCTTGGCCCAATCAGAGCATCAAAAGAATAATTATAACATCCAGCAGTGGGGCTGGGGAGGCAGTAAGGAGAACAGACACAGTCTTGTGGTAGAGACTGGCACAAAATTAGGAAAATTGGGTTGGCAGCAAGGACGGCAAGGTCACATGAGTAGGTTCAGGCCGATGGGGAGATAGTTGCAGAAGAAGGGATGTAACACTGGGGCTAGAAGTAAAGGAAGAGCATATCTAGGCTAGAAATATTAGTTAGCAGTAAGGGATGGGAGAACAGGTTTGGACTAGTAGTGATGACTGTTAGGAAGTAGATCAGCAATGACCTAGTAATCACTGCGCTGTTTAGCTGTTAGCGGTCAGCTCACTTGCTTAACAGAGAGCAACTGCTTTCTTACTCTTCATTTCTTCACACGTGCTGAAAAAGCCCGGGCTTACTGTATGCTCTGGCGCCCTTGCGCGCATGGGACATCTGACGTACTCTCACCCCTCAAGGATAGGACATTGCTTTAGAGGCAGTGGCACGTGGATGGGATCCAGGGCACCATGCTGCTTTTCACTTTTTCTTGCCTGTCTGTCACCTGCTCCACACTGGGCTCAGCCAGCTCACTGTTACCCTGTTTGAGCACACTTTACAACTTTTTGAATGCAGAAAACAGACGTAAACCTCCATGGAAAAACTAATACCCAATTAACGCTATGTGTATTTAAATGTATTTTAATCAGCTACAGCGTATGCAAATCATGGTATGACT
The DNA here is from genome assembly GCA_033557465.1 of Ichthyophis bannanicus. Taxonomy (NCBI): domain Eukaryota; kingdom Metazoa; phylum Chordata; class Amphibia; order Gymnophiona; family Ichthyophiidae; genus Ichthyophis; species Ichthyophis bannanicus. The sequence continues at coordinate 516,775,564 of CM066034.1, read as the reverse complement.
GATGCAGAGACAGGCGTAGATGATTTCGCAATCAACCATAGCATGAAAATTTTTACTTCAGGGTCTGAGGTGACTTAAACCTCTAATGCGTGCCCCCAACAGTATTTTGATGGCACCGGGTGCTTTCCCCGATGCCTAGATCATCTTCTCCTCAGATCCTCAGGCATCAGGCAAAGCCCCTGATGCCATCAAAACAGTGTGGGGGGCTGGTGCCCCGATAATAAAAGAATTCCTGGTGATCCAGCGGCCCTAATTCCACCCCCCCAGGAGTATTGGGGATGATCGTGACATCAGGAAAGGCCCCCAGTGCCATCAAAATACTGTCAGGGGCCGGTGCCCTGACAATAAAAGAATCCCTGGTAGTCTAGTGGCCCCTGTATCCCCTCCATTAAATACAAAAAAAGTAACCTGGTGGTCTAGTGGCCCCTAAATTCACCCCCTCCCACCTGGTAGCGTAAAATAAGTGGGAGCGCCACCTAAGCCCTACCGCTCTGTGTCCACCATCTTGAAAAATGACAGCATCTGGCCCCATGTGGTGCATCTTGGGATGCATTGGGTGAGATCAGATTGTCATATATTGTCAGATTGTTAGAAACCCCTGTTCATTGTAAGTCCAGTGTAGGTCCTGCCTGCACTGCACAAATTTGTTTTCTGTAAACTGTGCTGATTTTAAAGAGAGTGGTATAAAAAAGACAATCAATCAAAATAAAATAAATATAAGGCAGTCTGACCCACCCGGTGCATCCCACGACGCACTGTGCAGGGCCAGGTGCAGCCATTTTTCAAGATGGAAGACACAGAGCAGGAACATGTAGGGGCCGCTAGGCCACCAGGATTTTTTTTTTTGTATTTAAGGGGGATAGAGGGTTGGGGGGGGGGGTAAAGGGGCCACTAGACCACCAGGGATTCTTTTATTGTCAGGGCTAATATACAAATTAGTCACGCGGTGCCTGGAGGTCAAGCCAAACTAGCACAGGCTTCTTGTGCACGTGTGTTTGGCTTGTTCTCCCAGTTTACCTCTACAGTGGCTCATTTGCATGCACACAGTTAATGCGGGGATCATCTGCTTACTTTATCCTTCCTGCAGAGCACTTTAAAATGTGTGCGTTGTCAGGAATATTAATAAATTGCTTCAGCGCGGGTCTAGCACTAGCTTTCTGCATCTGCCTGTTTAGATTGTATACATCTAAAACACAAGCAACCCCCAAATTCAACTCAAACAAATCCTATAACAAACCCCTCCCCCCAATACTACTATTATTTTTTATTTGTATAGTGCTACTAGACATGCTGTAGACATACAGGTATGTGACGGTCCCTGCTCAAAAGAGCTTACAAGTTATTCAAGACAGGCAAGTAGAACAAGTAAGTAAGGAATTTAATTTAAGGGGAATTATTAAAACACACATGGTATTAAACAGAGGAATAAGGGGGTCAACATCCAAAAGGAACCTCAAAAGGATGGGACTGCAGATGTGTGTTTAAATGTTATAAACCACCTTAATGTACTTTATATGAAAGGCGGTAGAGCAAGTAGACTGAATATAAGGACTGATGTCAGGCCTAAGTAAGAGGAGAGGGACAGTAAGCTCTCCCCTGCTGATTCACATGAACTTGAATAGGGATAAGGGAAAGAAAGCACCCCCCCCCCCCGCAAATCTGTCCCCATACCCTTTGTCACCCGCCCCCCCCATGAAAGAGTCAAGCTATGCCTATGGTGCCTGTTCTCCCTGTGCTGATGCTCTTTGATTTTATGTAGCTATTAGCAAGCTGGTGCAAGGAGATAAGATGTCCTAGGCAAACCTCATCCCTTGCACCCTCCCTGGGTCCCTGCTCTCACCCTCTTCCCAGCCCCCATTGCTACTGCCATCACTGCCCCTCTCTGGGGCCTGGAGACAGAGGGAGGAGCAAACCTCTTGCAGATCAAAGGAGGAACAGATGGAGCAAGAGATGTAGGTTTGAATCAGACTGCTTTATTGATAATTGGTCCCTACGCGTTTCGGCTTGCGCCTTCTTCGGGGGACATACAGCTACCATAAAATAAATAGACAAATAAACAACTTTAAAATAAGACAAATAGAACAATATATGTTGCAGTTAATAATTAGTATAAAAAGTCAATTCAAAACAATTAAATAAAAATATATGAAAACATATTAAAAACAGAAGGGCCGAGACAAACACCAACAGTTGTATCCAACATTGCGGACTATAAAACAAAAACTGAACAACATGCAATATACATATGAATATAATAATAAAAATAATAATAAAAATAAAATAATAAAAGTAAATTAAGAAAAAATACATAAACAATCATATATACTTAGCCAAGACCAAGAGGATACGAATTAAAATGTCTAGGTTACTCCAAAAGTATTAACCATATGAACAAATAAACAATGGATGAGACATAATAAAAATATATATATACAATAAATAGATACAATCATGAATAAAACAATAAATAAATAAATAAATGATAAAACCATAAAAATAATAATAATAAAAGAGATGATAAACAATAATAAAAATAAATATCAATAAATAAAAAAGTATGATAAGATACTAATAAAAAATAAATAATAAATAAAAGGTGGTGTAAATGAATTCATAAAAAACCTACCAATGCTGTGTCAAAAGGGGTGTCTCATTAAGACAGTTTTTCGAATCACTCTATGATAGCTAAAGAGGAAACAAACCTTAGAACAATTATACAATGTAACATAAAACTAATAATAAATAATCTGAAGTCCAATGCATAAAAATACAATTATAAAGAATAAATAATGAAAAATGAAAATGAGATACAGGGCTATATGTATATGCATTTGCCTTGTTTATGGTTCACCATACAATATCATCTCTCTTAATGTCTTTTATCTTTTCTTTTGGATACTTTAGCCTGTATCCAAATCTAGATGATAATATATATACACACATAGCCTTGTATCTTTTACAATATCTATTTTTAGATTATAACATACCGTTTTAAATTTTACATATATACACACATATAGCCCTGTATCTCTCATTTTCATTTTTCATTATTTATTCTTTATAATTGTATTTTTATGCATTGGACTTCAGATTATTTATTATTAGTTTTATGTTACATTGTATAATTGTTCTAAGGGTCGTTTCCTCTTTAGCTATCAAAACTGTCTTAATGAGACACCCCATTTGACACAGCATTGGTAGGTTTTTTATGAATTCATTTACACCACTTTTTATTTATTATTTATTTTTTATTAGTATCTTATCATACTTTTTTATTTATTGATATTTATTTTTATTATTGTTTATCATCTCTTTTATTATCATTATTATTTTTATGGTTTTATCATTTATTTATTTATTGTTTTATTCATGATTGTATCTATTTATTGTATATATATATTTTTATTATGTCTCATCCATTGTTTATTTGTTCATATGGTTAATACTTTTGGAGTAACCTAGACATTTTAATTCGTATCCTCTTGGTCTTGGCTAAGTATATATGATTGTTTATGTATTTTTTCTTAATTTACTTTTATTATTGTATTTTTATTTTTATTATTTTTATTATTATATTCATATGTATATTGCATGTTGTTCAGTTTTTGTTTTATAGTCCGCAATGTTGGATACAACTGTTGGTGTTTGTCTCGGCCCTTCTGTTTTTAATATGTTTTCATATATTTTTAATTGTTTTGAATTGACTTTTTATACTAATTATTAACTGCAACATATATTGTTCTATTTGTCTTATTTTAAAGTTGTTTATTTGTCTATTTATTTTATGGTAGCTGTATGTCCCCCGAAGAAGGCGCAAGCCGAAACGCGTAGGGACCAATTATCAATAAAGCAGTCTGATTCAAACCTACATCTCTTGCTCCGTCTGTTCCTCTCTGGGGCCTGCAATGGCAGCAATGGTCACATATAGCCCTGCAGCACTTACCTTTAACCTCCAAAGCTGTAAGGCTGTTCACAAACAGGAAGTCGGCATTGGGCCTTGCGGAGGCAGGAGTTGAACAGCCTTGCAGCGCTGGTCCTGGAGAAGGGCGGCGGCGGAGCACCCTGGATGATTGGTGCTCGAGGGGGCTGCCTAGTTTGTCTAATGGTTACGCCAGCCCCTGCTATTAGGATCTATTGTTTTGCTTTGACTGCTGCTGTTCTTTGTTGACCCTGAGAAGCTGCTTTCCTAGGTGGCTGCCTAGTCTTGTCTAATGGTTGGGCTGGCCCTACTACCAAGTAGGTGGTGTCTAGCCTTTCTGAAGTATATTCTTACAGGGAACAACATGATCTGTTTTAACTGTGGTACTGATAGGGATGGCCCAACCACTAGGCAGTTGCCTAGGGCAGCAACCTTTGGAAGGCAGCAAAAGCAGGCCATTCAAAGCTAAATAGTTTTTGACAACCAGAGGGAGTATAAACTTGAGGTTCGCCTAGGGCTCCAACAATCAGGACCAACTCTAAGGCCCGCCCTGGGTTCTGTCTCCATGACAGAATTAAATCACATTTCACTCCTGTTCTGGGCAAACCTTTCAGTTTTCGTTGAAGTAGCACGTGCAGATCTGGAGTGTTGCATAAACATATTCTCAGAGCACTTGGCCTCATTAACCAGTGTACAGCAGCATCGATGAAGCCAAAGAGCAGTAAAACTAATTTCAAGGGGACTACAAAGCCCAATGCAGAATGTGAAGCCAATCAGGGAGGCGAAAGGATCCAGCGTCTCGCCATTCAGGTCTTCTCCACAGCCTCTCCCCGGCACCGCTAGGGTTAATCCCCGGGGCTGGCGCGAGGAGCTGTGCCGCGCATGCGCCCCGCCGGCCTCTATTGTCTTGCTAGCTGGGAGAACGGCCAGAGCCGGGTCGGAAGACGCGTGGAGCTGAGGGCTCGTCGATGCTGTCCGGCAGCTGCGCTCCCGGCGACGATGAACGGTCCACGACTCCGGATCTTTTTTTAATTCCTAGTTTGCCCGCGATCCCCCGGGCCAGGCTCGGTTGTCTGCGTTCATTCTCGTTTTGCCTTTTTTTTATTATTATTGCTATTTAGTTTGGTCTAATCGTTTCCGACCTCCCCCGTCGTCCCCCTCCCCCCTTCATGGGCGGCAAGCAGAGCACGGCGGGGCGCTCGCGGGGGCCCTTCTCTGGCGTCTCCAGCGATGACAGCTCCGTGCCGCCGCCCCCCCACCACTTTGGCCACTACCGGGCCGGGGCCGCCATGGGGTTGCGCAGCCGCTCGGTCAGCTCGGTGGCGGGCATGGGCATCGATCCCACGGCGGGCGGAGGCGTGCCCTTCGGGCTGTACCCGGGCAGAGGGGCGGGCGACGCGGAGCCGGGAGGGGGAGGCTCGAGCCCCCACGGAGCCGGCGGAGGAGGAGGGGGCGGAAGCGGCGGCGGAGGAGGAGGGGGCGGCCCTCGGCGGGACGGCGTGCTCTACCTGGGCTCCAGGGCTTCGCTGGCCGACGCCTTGCCGCTGCACATCACGCCGAGGTGGTTCAGCTCGCACAACGGTGAGTGACCTGCTGCTGCTGCTCCTTTGCAGGGTTGATCTTATTGGGGTGGGCTGGGCTGGTGTTCCATAGACTCCCTAAATCTGAGGGGTAGGGTAGGGTAGGGCAGGGCTGGGGGCCCCCCCTAGACTCGGGGGGTGGGGGCCCCCCCTAGACTCGGGGGGTGGGGGCCCCAATCCCCGTTTATTCTGCAGCTGGAATAAAGCTACCCACCCCCATCCTAGGGTTTACACTTCAGAGCCCTGATGCACCCACGAGCTTGATGTGGAGTGGTACCGACTTGTTACTGGTGAGCATAGCCCGGCACTCCCAGTATAGAGCTGGCTGCCAGCGGGCTCTCCCGAGTTGCGGGCTGCTTCTAAGGCCTCTTTATTACGCCTGAGCTAGCTCGTTGTAGCACAGTGTTACTGTCCAAATAAAATATATTTGTGGGAGGTTACCCTTGCAGATAGTTATAATAACTAGTTTTTTTTTTTTTGTAATGATAACTGATTCAGAATTTAAAAATACTTCTTCCAGGGGGTATAACCGAAGGAAGTAGAACAATCTGAGGAAATTGCCACACGTTCAGGAATCCCCTATCTCTGTCCAGAGCGGGCATGGAGGTCTCTTAATCCTTTGTGTGGCAAGAGAAGTGTACTGCTGGGGGTACAAAGGTTTATCTAGTTTCTTTAATTTCCATCTCTCATACAAAGGGAATTTTTCAGTGAAAGTTGGAGGAAGTACGTATTTATTTTATTGTTCATGACAAGAACCCAGTTTTGTTGGCATGATATGACTCAATGAGATTTCAGTTAGATTAATGTTGTGTTTTTTTTAAAGTGATCACATTAGAGTTGTTGTGGTTTATGGTCCTCCTGGGGGTTACAGTGAGGGTTTCTGTTTGGCAAGGGGTGCGTCAACCCTTGTGACAAACTGTCTCATGACTGCTGAACTTCTTGTGTTTGTATAAATGTGCTCTTGACCTCGTTCTCTATGTGATGACAAAATTAGATGTTTAATGTTCCAAACTAGAGACGTTTCACCAAATCCCAGCCTCCAAGAGGGAATGAAATTGTATGGATACAGAATTTAGCCCAAGGACACCAAATGGATGCTCTCTGCCCAGTGCTTTCATGGTCACACAGCTGATGCCACCTTACTGCTTAGAATGAATGACAATGGGTGACACCATCAATTGTACAGTGTTCCTTTTTGGTGGGTAGGCATATTGGAGACTGGTAAATAAAAATATGTTTTTATTAAGCATTCAGAAATGAAAATATGGTGGTGTGGCAATAACTGGGGAAAAGGGAGTCAAATTAGGCACCTGTATTTGGAGAAGAGGGTAATATTAAAGCTTAAAGATAAAATGGGTAGGCTATGAGATGCAGGAGCCAAGGTGGAAGAGGTTTGGCACCTGGAAATGGAAGTGAACGTATGTCATGTTGATCAGTTTTGTGGGTCTAAAAGAAAAACGTTTTGCCATGGATTGGATTGGTTTAAGATTTTAATCTGTCTGGCCAAGCTGGTCTTGGAGTACCCCTTAGCCGACCTAGTTAGCAAACATCGGTGGCAATGCATGCCAATCTCTCATGTATAATCTTTGTGGATACCTGAAAATCAGACTGGTTGAGTCCTCCAGGATAAGCTTGAGAGATGCTGTCAAAGAGCACCCATAACACAAGAGGACCACCAAAGAATTTTTAGGTTAAGGAGAGGGCATAGCTGTGTAGTTCCTGTGTTTTAGTTTTGGGGGTGAGGAGTGGGAAGGTCATAGGAGGGGTGTGGGGAAAGGGATCCAATTTAACACCAGCAGCTGATGCATTTGGAGGGGGCTCTGTGATGCCCATTTCTGTGGTAACAGCCGCTGCATGGAGATATCACCTAGGTCTGGCACATTGTCTGGCAGAGACTCCCCGCAGCCTAAAGCAGTTGTAGGAAGGTTCCCCAGACTTCTCATTTCTTGCATGCATTCATTAGATTGTTTCTTTCTCCTTCCATTTACAGGAAATAATGAAGAAAACCCCCCTCTGTTTCCATAGAAACTGAGATGAGAATGGGAATTTCATGAGGAGGAAGAACTAGGTTAGCAAAACCTTTCATAGAATCAACTACTTCCTTTGACTTTTTCTCCAAAGCATAGAAAACACAGGATGGGGTGGGAGGAGAGTTCTGGATCCTCTACCTCCAAAGCACAGATCATTCAGACTTGCTAGAGGTTGTATCAGTTCACCTTTTGACAAACTCTTCCCAGAGCAGAAACTTTCCTTTTGTCACTCTTCGCAACATATCTCCTGTCTTTATCATTTGAATCGCCGAAAAGTCAGAATTTTTGTCTTTAGTGATGAGTAGCTTATTAAGTCTTTGACAGTGTTGTGAGCTGCTGTTTGGTAGCTTGGGTTTTGTATTCAGCTTGCACCTTTTCAGTGGTAGCTCAAAGCAAGTTAGATTCAGGTTACTGTGGTTCTCCATGGACTAGCAGGATTGCGTCAGCCACACCTGGTGACATCCATCCGACGGCGCTGAGATGGAAGTACTCTCCATAGCTCAGAAGGGCTTTCACCCTTCTGAGCATGAGCCAACTGGCCCCATCCCGCCCCCTAGCTAGCCAGTTTCAGTTCTTCCGCCTTGCCAGCAAGACGGACATTGCTGCTCTCCACCAAATTTAAACTTAAAATCATCTACAACGTAGATATTGTCAGTTTTAAATTTGCTTTAATGCCTTGTTCATGCTTCTCATTTCAGATCGCGCCTGTCTAAAGGACTGAGCTGTCCTGGACCAGCCGTGAGCTCTCAGCAGGCAGCGGAGGATCTCTATCGCTGCTGCAACCCAGGGGCATGGGACACATGGCTCACTTGCCTTCATGGCTAACGGGGCCTGTCCCCTCTGCTCCAGCGACAGACACAAAGGTCTCCAGGAAAATGGGGCTTGGAAAGGAAGCACCAGCCAGCAGTCCTCGCCGCGGCCAGGACGTACCTAACAGGCCTCCGTCCCCGGCCAGCCGCCTCTACTCCTGCTACGGCCTCACTGCTTTCGGCTTGAAAAGAAAGCAAAGATCGCATGGACATACCTAGAAGAATACGCCTTGAAAATGAAGCTCACAGTAAGCAGGAGCCCTCGCGCTAGCCCAGGACGTGCCTAGGAAGGCCTCCGTCCCCGGCCAGCCTTCCTCTCTTCCTCCGCTCTGAAGACATCACCACGTGTGGTCCATGGGGGTAGCCATCTTCCCAGCCTTGCTCCCTTATCCTGGAGGTGAGGTCATCATTCAATTCCTGCCCACGGCTCCATCGGCTGGTGCCAGACTCCGCCCCTCCATGCAATTGGCTGATGCCAAACTCCACCCCTCCGACATTGGCCAATGCCAGACTCCACCCCTCCAAGTCATGGGTTAAGGCTTACCAGGCTCCACCCCTCCACACCATTGGTCGAGGCTCCAACTGCCATCCAGCTCCTCCGGACCTCTCCAATGCTGCTCCTCTTGGCACGTCATCAATCCGGGCCTCTGTGCTGAGATCGCTGTAGCCACGGTACCGATTCTGAACTCCTGACAGCACTGACACCAGCGCTCAGGAGATGGAGAGCGCATGGCTTGGAGGGGGCTGCAGGGCTGGCGTGATGGCAGCCATCATGGCAAGATGTCAATGTGACATCGGCCAATCATGCCGTCCATAGGCGGGGCCTTCCTGGATGCGTGGGTATCTGTGCTAGCATGGGAGGCTCCTGATGATCCTGGCTGCTCACTAACATCGCGGCTGCAATGCGGGAGGAGCAGCAGGCTCAAGGTAAGGACTGGCAACCGGACTGAGGATGGCGTGCCCCTTGAGGCACATCCTGGGTCTCTGCTGTAGCCAGAGTCCTGGATGATGGCCATCTTGGATGCATCCATGTGGTAGCTATTCTCAGTTCCTACCGGCTGTTTGTTTTCACTGGCTGCCACTGAAACAGAGGGAGCTGAAGCTGGAGCCTCGGGGGTGAGTCCTTTTCAGAAGAAACTCCTGTAAAGCATGGCTGCAGAATCAGCCCCCCTCGCACTTGTAACCTACCTCTGGAGCATATGCACTACTGCAGCCTCCGGAGGAGGGAAGGTATTCGATGCCAGCTGCTGTGAGCCTGGACGAGTGTCTCCGCTGCTTTAAAACAGCATTAGCCCCTTGCCACCGGATGCGGGGGCATCCCAGATTAACAAAGCAGGGAGAAATCGAAGCCAGCTCCTACTGCCAGCTCCACTACAGTGCAACCTACCGTGACAGGTAGACGTTGCTCTCTGCTCCGACCTAAATAGCATTGGGGCAGCCCTAAGTAACTTCGGCCTGCTCGGAGCCCTATGGCTGGGCATCTTGATGCCTGCAGGATTAATTCCTTTGCTTTGGAGGGAAAGGCTTGGCAATCTTTCCTGGTTCCAAGCAGAGAAGCTGCCCTATCGCAAGAGTGGATTGGCAAAACTATGTCTATGTATTTTCTTTCTTTTGCTGCTGTGGGCTCTCTGTTATTACCATGAAGCCCCAGTGGGACCGTGCTAGTTGCACAAGCGTGTCCCCTTGTACGAACACGTCCCGTACAGGACAGCATTGCTTGATGCGTTATTTATTTATTTAACAGCTCTTATATACCGCCCCTTTGTCATCAGTGCGGTTTACATTGAACAATATAGTACTCGGACCGTCAAGTCTGACCTAAGTTAACATATAACATGGGGACATAACATGGATTTTGAACTGGGGAAACTATTACATTTTAAGTTACCGAACTGGTAAACTAATTTGCAATAACGTACATCTTAGAAGGTCAGTCCACAGATGGTTGAGTTGCTGTGGCCCCCAGGAAAGTCCAGGCAATCTAACCGACCACAGTGAGATGCACTCCTCATCGCTCCAAAAGGAACGATGCACTCCTTGTCGCTCTCAAAGGAACGCTTGCCAGTCCACCTCCTGCGGGACTTCCAAGAGGATCAAGAAGCTCGAATAACTGCAGGGCTTGACCAGCTATTCTCGGGTTCCAACCACATCTAGAAATGTGGAACATGACAATCACAACTCCTCGGGCACAGAGGGAAAACCTCAGGGTGGCAACAGTGTGGTGCAGTGCACACAACCAGTGTGTCCAGGAACAGAGGGTCACAGGTTCATGTCCGAGCTGTGGATCTGTCACATTGCCATACAGAGGACAATCCTCATCACCCAATGGGTTTGCAATAAACAAAGTCTGCATCGGTCAGACAGCCCAGGCTCAGTACACTCATCCTACAAAGACCTGCCTCTGTTCCCGCAGGGCTGAGGTTGTCCAAAAGAGAGGGTGCCCAGTCTCCGCAACTAAACAAAAGCTCCAGGAGGTTAGAGCCTGAGGTCCAAAATAAACAGTACCCACCATCATGTTGGTAATCGCCTTCCACTCTGTCTCAGCAGCACTGTCATTGCTGCCAAGGCGCACCTGGCTAAGGTTGCGCTACATGGACCTAGTTAAGCACCCAGACCCTATTCAGACAGATGAGACCACACTACATGCCTGTGCCCGCATACGCTCCTCAAGAATATGCGGTGGCAGCACACCTCCGGGGAAAAGGTATCGGTCTTCCTTGTAGGTGTGCTTTCCTCAGCCTTACCATCTCGGGAGACCCATACAATGGTCCATACCCTCCTGTCTCCACTTTCTGGTTAACCACCTCAGGACCCATATTGACCAGATGCCTTTCGAGCGGACAGCAACACTGCAGTCTCCAAGAGAATCCTCCCATAACTGGGGGGGGGAAACCATCACCTTAGCCTCATGTCACAGAGGTCATATCAGAGGGACCCCTGTACTAAGCAGGCTTCCCTAGCAACCTCTGTGGCACTGAACCTACGGTCACAGTGTGCATAAAGACAGAGAGGCAGATTCAGCCTTGAGATCACCCGTTTTGCACCCATGGGCAACTCTTTGACTGGCCGCACAAAAAATGATATAGCCAACCACAAATGCACCACAGTCGCAGGTTCAAGACCTGGCTGAGGACCAGGCCGGGGAAATACAAAGCATCTCCCCAATACGCCATGTGGCGATGCCTAGGACTGCACTCTAAGGCCCTCGGTTGTGAAGGTGGGATGCTCCAGGCAGTTGACAAGGCGACCATGGCCTCACAACATTACACAAGGGAAGCAGGTTGGCAAAAAAACAACCAGCCGTGGGCCGACCGCTAATCGATCTACTCACCATGTGGCGAGCACAAGTGCAACTATTAAAATGGATAGCACCCAGTACATCTTCAGACACCAGTGTGCTTTGAATGAATAGCACCCAGTCCGTCCTCAGACACCAGTGTGTGGGGGTCAGCTCTACCCCTCAAACACGCACACACACGCAACAGCATGGATAGCCGGACATGCCACTAAATGCCCTCAACTAACTCGCAACAACCCCCCACTAGCCCTCTGCCGGCTAATACGGGGACTCCTCTAGGGCTGGGCTCCTGACAATCCCACTGCTGTGTCACGGCAGCCAGATTCCAACCTTATCTAATAGATCCAGCATCCTAACTGCCAGTCCTGGTGGCACCCCCCTGCCACACACGCTACGCTACCTACTAGCCTACCCCCTGGCCAGCCGGACCTCCGGCCTACAGAAGCCTTTCCCGGGAGTAGCTGAAGCTACAAGCTCTGGAAAGCATGAGAACCCTAGGCTACGGTATGCCCAGGACACAGAGGCAGATAAAGAACAAGTGTACAAACAACCAGGCAAGTAAGGGCCTAGCTACTGCCCCCAGCGGACTACTCCTCTGGGACTCCATATGCATCTCCACCTGCGCCCGATGCAAGCAGGGACGTGCACAGTACGCAGGCAGCCCAAAGGACCCTTCCTCAGGCTGCGCACTACTCTTCTAGCAGGCCACCTTGATCCGGCAATAGGGACTATCACATCACCCGCCAGGTCACTGGTGGCAGCGCTTGGGACACCTCGCTATGTACCGTATTGAGAAGTACAAGGTCGTGGACTGTTCCTACACCTCGCAACAGGATGCAGCCCAGCCAAATTTTCTCTTCGACCTACTGCAGGCTTCAGGTTCAATCTCATGCCAGTCTCGTAGCACAGTCCTTACTGCTTGCTACATAAGAACTTAAGGCGTGCCGTGGGCCCACGTTTTCCGTGGACCCACCAAACCCAGTTTCTCCTTCCAAAGTGAAAAATCTATCTAGGTCTTAAGCACCTAGCAGTTAAAGACACATGTCTCCCCCACGCTTGTTTTTTTTTTTTTTTTTTTGGACCAAGCAGTGATTCCCTGCTATCTCAGTGCTTCATTTCACACCACTCTCAACTCACACCACTCTCACAGCTGCTGATATTGGAGATGGGGCTACCCTTGCTTACCATGACCAGCTCTCTACTGTAGCCGTATTAAGGCTCTGATTGCACCACCCTCGTGGCCGGCCTTCCTCGATGCCGTTGCTATTCTTGATCGCTGTGATTACCTCACTACCACTGCTCTAAGCACTTGTTCGCTGTGCTCACCACGCTGCTGCTGTCCGAGTTGACTGCGTACACTGTGGGCACCTAGTATCTGCATACTTCACAACCGCGACTGTCGCACATGCGTGCTTCGCGACTGCATGCCCGCATGCTCTTGTTGCGACATACTGACTGCAAGCCCACATGCTCTTGTTGGGACATGCTGGCCCTGGCCCTAAGGATTCGACCTAAGCCTCGGCCTTCACCCATCCACCACAGCGCATGGCAGCTTGGGAGGCACCAGGTGTGGCTGACGCAATCCTGCTAGTCCATGGAGAAAGCGAGGTTACTTACCTGTAACAGGGGTTCTCCGTGGACAGCAGGATAAGTCAGCCACACATTCCCACCCACCTCCCCTGGAAAGGGCTTAGCCTCCGGACCTGGTGCCCGCCTCCTAGCGGCAAATAAGCTAGTGATGAACTGGCTAGCTAGGGACGGGCTGGGGGTTGGGGCCAGTTGGCTCATGCTCAGAAGGATGAAAGCCCTTCTGAGCTATGGAGAGTACTTCTGTCTCGGCGCCGTCGGATGACGTCACCAGGTGTGGCTGACCTATCCTGCTGTCCACGGAGAACCCCTGTTACAGGTAAGTAACCTTGCTTTATCTCCCCTGGAGAGCTCTGTCTAAGCTTGTACCTGAGGCAGTGGAGGGTTAAGTGACTTGCCTAATGATGGTTAGATCTACCACTGACCCTCAGGCTTCCATCTCTGGTGCTGCAGAAGGTGTTCTCTAGCAAGCTTTTCCATCCCATGTTGACCCAGGGCCTGATTTTAATATTTCTTTTAGAAATTTTGTAAAAAGCTTTTTTTTTTTTTTTTTTTTAAATTTTGTTTTGTAATGTCTGTCCCCCACCTCTTCCTTTGTGTCTGCTCTTAGTTCTTTTCTCTGTACTCCATTTCTCTTCCTGATTTTTTTTTCCCTCCTCCTCCTTCCCTGTGTCTCTGCTTAGTTCTTTTCCTTCTGGTTCTGCTCTTCTCTCCCCTGAATGTCTCTCCCCCTCTTTGTACTCTCCTCATATCTTTCTGCCCTTTCTTTCTCTTGCTTTCTCATCCTCCTCTTCCCTGTGTCTCTGTCCTTTCTGTTCCTCCTGGTGTCTTCATTCTTCCTCTCAGGCTTCCTACCTGCCTTTATGCTCTGTGTACAAGACTAAACAGCTTGTAGCAAGTTCTATAAGAGGCCTCAACGCAGGTTGATAGTGTTCTGGCTCTTGACCTCATTTGCATAAATGTATTATTTTAAAATGTATATGTTGTCCATCTAAAATTTGACAGCTTTCAAAGGAGCCCTTCCCAAGCCTCTTTTGTCCTGGCAATGACTTGGGGGCATGTTTACTAAATATTAATGTGCATTAAGTGCTACTGCACCAATAGAAAGAAATGATTGTTGCTGTACTTGGCACACACTAATATTTGTGAATGCGCACTAAGTTTTAGTAGACATGCCTCTTAATGAATGTCTCAATACTATTTGCATGGGCAGTGAGGATAAAACTACCAGGTTTCTACATTACTATATTCCAGTGTCAACTGCCAGGCACATTAGGAAGTACTATACACCTTGCTCATTTAGAACCCATAGCAAACCTGCCGTATCATAACAGCACTGCTAGGACTCACAAAGCACCAAACCCTACCTATCAAAAGGCAACACTGCAAATGTTAAACCAGAACATCTCCTACTGAGGAATGAGAACAAGTGGGACTGTCAAATAGAAACTACATGATCAGAATACTGTAGCTCAGTTACACATGTAAAACATAGTCCGTCACCAAACACAGAACAGGGGATCATAGTTTATAAATATGAAGACAATAATTTAAACTAGGAACCTCAAAAGCCAAACTTGGAATGTACAACAACAATGGCGAAATAAAACTATACATTAATTTCCTCTTGTACTAAACAAAACACAAAACGTTAGCAGTGTACATTTCTTAGAGATGACATATCTTTATTAGCGACATTTGATATACCGCCTATTACCTGTGTTAGGCAGTGTACAATAAAAAAAAATTTAGGGCTGCGGGAAAGTAAAGAAGGAAAGGGAACGCCATAAATTGATAGGAAAGTGATAGAATAAAAAGGGGGAAGGACAGTAAAGGACAGATAACAACAAAGCGAAAACATCAGGTAGGGGGGGACATCCTGAGAGGGAAGGGATGGATCAGGGCAGGGGGGAGGGGTTATGCTGTAGGATGAGGTGCCTGGGGCATTGGATAAACACAGGTAGAAAATGTATTTAACAGTGGAGGGGATGGGAAGGTCAAAGGCCTGGCAGAAATATTCCAGTTAATAAATTCAAAATAAACTAGTTGGGGTTTTTTTTCTACTTTTTTTTTAGTTACAATTGCCCCAGTCACTGCCTTCTGCTTTCTTCATGTCTTCTACTAACTCTCCATTGTCTGCTGTCCATTTGTCTTTTTTTTTTCTCTCCTTCCAGTTTTTTACATTTTCTCTTACAATTGCCTCTAACAAACTGATCTTTCCCCTTTTGCTTTTTCCTCCGTTTTTCTTTATTCCTTCATCTACTCAAATTTCACTCCTTCAATCTCAATCCCAACTTAATTCTCCCAATATTCAGCCAATCATAGATTTTTCCTCTCTCCATCCTCACTCCCAGCTTCTTTTTTTTTTCTTCTGCTAGTCCTAGCCTCACCCCCCAGCATCATCTCCCTTCTAGTTCCAGCGCCTCCCAGCATCCAGTCCCATTTGCCTACCCCTCTGCATCAGCCCATTTCCAGTCCTAGCCCCCCCAGTATCAGTCCTCCTCCAGTCCCTCCCAGCATTCGTTCCTTTCCGGTAATCTGTGAACTATCATTAAATCATCTGTAGTACCTGAAGAGTGGCAAATGGCCAATGTAACGCCAATTTTTAAAAAGGGTTCCAGGGGTGATCTGGGAAACTACAGGCCAGTAAGCCTGACGTCTGTACCGGGCAAAATGGTTGAAACCATTATAAAGAATAACCTTATTGAACATGTAGATAGTCATGGTTTAATGGGAGAAAGCCAACATGGCTTTAGCCAAGGAAGGTCTTGTCTTAATAATCTGATATACATTTTTGAAGGTATGAATAAACAGATAGACATAGGTGAGCCAGTCGATATAGTTTATCTGGATTTTCAGAAAGCCTTTGACAAGGTCCCTCATGAGAGACTCTTGGTAAAGTTAAAACGTCTTGGGATAGGAAGCAGTATACTATTGTGGATCAGGAACTGGTTAAGATAGAAAGCAGAGGGTAGGGTCAAATGGCCAATTTTCCCAATGGAGAAAGGTGAATAGTGGAGTACCCCAGGGATCTGAGCTGGGTCTGCTGTTTTTTTTTTTTTTTGTTTTTTTTTTTAATAAATTCGTAAATGACCTGGAAATGGGAACAACGAGTAAGTTAGTCAAATTTGCAGATGAGACAAAATTATTCAAAGTTGTTAAAACCAAAGAGGATTGTGAAAAATTGCAAGAGGACTCTGATAAAATTTAATGTGAACAAGTGCAAAGTTATGAACCTAGGAAAGAACAACCCAAACTATGGTTACGCAATGCAAGGTTCCACATTAGGAGCCACCACGCCAGAAAAAGATTTAGGTGTGATCATGGCTAACACATTGGAACCCTCTGCCCAGCATGCGGCAGCGACCAAGAAGGCAAATAGGATGTTAGGAATCATAAGGAAAGGAATGGAGAATAAAACAAAGGATATGATAAGGCCTCTATAGCATTCCATCGCGCGACCGCACCTAGATTGTGTGCAATTCTGGTCGCCATATCTTAAAAAGGATGTAGCAGAATTAGAAAAGGTACAGAGAAGAGCCACCAAAATGGTAAAGGGATGGAAGGATGCCCCTATGAGGAGAGGCTTAAAAAGGTTAAGGTTCTTCAACCTGGAAAAGAGACGGCTGAGGAGGGATATGATTAGAGGTCTATAATTAATTTATGAATGGAGTGGGATGGGTAAATTTTAGACTATTCTTTATACCATCAAAAAGTAGAAAGACTAGGGAATATGCAATGAAGCTACAGTATAACCCATTTAAGACTAATCAGAGAAAATATCTTTTTACCTAACGTAATCAAACTCTGGAATTTGTTACTGGAGGGTATAGTAAAAGCTGTTAGTGTAGCTGGGTTCAATAAAGGCTTGGACAACTTTCTGGAGGAAAGGTCTATAAACCATTGAGGACCCGGGATATCCACTGCTTGCCCCAATACAAACATTGGAACCTGTGTCTTTTTGGGGAAACTGCTAGGTACTTGTGACCTGGATTGGCCACTTTTGGAAACAGGATACTGGGCTTGATGGACCTTGGTCTGACCCAGTATGGCATTTATGTCCCAGTCCCCCATCTGCCAGCATCAGCCCCTTTTCTAGTCCTAATCCCTCAGTATTGGTCCTCCTCCAAGTCCCTCCCTGCATCAGTTCCCTTCCAGTCTTAACCCCCAGTTTTGGTCCTCGTCCACTCCCCCAACATCAGCCCATTTCCTGTTGTACCCCCCCCCCAGTATCAGTTCCCTTCCAGTCTCCTAGCATCAGCCCATTTTCAGTCCTAACCCCCCAGAATTCTGACAGGCTTCTTTTTATCACAGTTGCAGGAGAGAAGGCAACTGCCATTCTGTACTCCTGCAGCTGTTCAGAGGTCAGCCAGTGCTTCGGGTCTCCCTGGCTCCCTCTGTAGCTGGTCAAGTGGGGGGTGGGCCTGCCCCGCTCCACCCCGCCGGGGCATGTGTGGGTAACATTGCTGCACCATGGACGGATCAGCCCTGCAACTGAGAGGGTGACAGTGGGGAGAGACCTCACAAGATGTATCATGGACTCTACCTTCCTAGTGGCTCTTTTAGTTAGCTTCACACAGGCGGGCATTCCCCCCTCAATTTGAGCCCTGATGCTAATACTTGGATTTTTTTTATTATTACAAGTTCTTATATACCGCACTATTCGGCATCAGCGCGGTTTACATTATAACATAAAGACCATAACAACAAGCTGTTTGGTTTACATCGAACAGGAGTACAAACTTGGAGAACCGGGGTAAACTATATACATGAGATAATTACATACATGGATGTTTTATTTTTGCTTCCTAGCGGATTTGTCACCTCACTTGTACTTTTCTGCTGTGCTGTCAGTTTCTCCCCTTGGTTTGGAGATCCCTTTTTTCTCTTTTTTTTAAAAACTGGTTACTGATTTTGAACAGGTGAAAGAAGCAGCTTTGTTATGGATTTGCTTGGAGCATCTGAATAGTTGTAACTAAGCTAGTGCAGAACGTCTCGGCTTAAGCTGTCTGTGGAAGTACTGAGGCGAGATGAACTTCTTGCACTCCAACGGACTATACAAAGTAGAACCTGCCTAACAGGCTAGGGTAATTATGAAAATGATTTGGGATTGGGACTAGCTTGTTGGCTCATTGGCAGTGCTGTGCATGCGGAGGACCTGCTAGCTCCTTGAGTTGACTGGGGTTAGGCTCTTGTAGAGGTAGCATTCACAGATCTAGGTGTCGATGGCCCATGATTGCAGAGTTCTAGAAGGGAGCTGTGGCTGGGCCAAGGTAAAAGGGGATATAAAGGGGTGGAAACCCCCAGGTGTTTGTGAATGAAAGTTCGTTACTGGAGCTTAGCTCTGAAGTAGGAGAAAACTGGCAGGCCAAAACAAAGTTGGGGGTGTGTTTCTGAGATCCATTTCAATTTAATCTTTAGGAATATTCTTACTACTTCCTCGGTTACAAAGGAGCAAAGGAAGAAGGAACTGTGCTTTCTGTCTCAAAGTTTAAAAGAAGTACATAATTCTGTACAAAGTAATACATGTAGCTACCTTGTCTGTGGCTAGGAATGTCAACAGAGAGCTAGCAGTGCGAGTGACATTTTTGTTTGGGAAGGAAAATTTCTGGGTGCAGTGTCTGTGGGCACTGGTCCAGGAGCAGGATGACTGTCAAGGAGGCAGGTAGAAGCTGAAGGGAGAATGGCAGACGTGCATGGGGGGAGGGAGAGCAACAAAAATTGATTCAAGTAAAAGGACTTTGGGGACGGGAACAAACAAAAATGGCAAGGGGGGGAGGGAAATCATTTTTGGCTCCAAAGGTTTTCAGACGCCCAAATTTTGTAAGGTGTGTGGGTTTGTTTGTGTTTCCTTTTTTTTTTTTTTTAAGTTCTCCTGGGAATAGCTTGTTGCTGTGGGATGGGAATTGTGCATGTTGATTGGCTGATCACCAGTTTTATACAATTCTTTGTCTACATCAGAGTTCTCAACCTAGTCCTCGGATACAGAGTCAGTCGGGTTTTCAGGATAGCCACAATGAATATGCATAGGGGAGATTTGCATGAACTCCCTCCATTGCATGCAAATCTGTCTTATTCATATTCATTGTGAGTGTCCTGGAAATCAGACTGACTAGAGGGTGCAGTTGGGCCAACTTGAGAATACTGGTCTAAGTTAGAGAGAGCATGTCTACCCCTAGGAACTATTTTCAAAATGAAATAATTTGCTTAGCTGCATAAGAGAGGATGTTTGTAATATTAATAGTGACCTAAATGCCCTGGAGAACTGGTTTATTTTATTTGCCGATCTTCCATGTCGCTCTGTTCCAGGAGGGAGGTTTCTGGGCCATTCCCTGGCATCAATGTCCTGGTGCATTATGGGACCTGCAGCGCTGAGTTCAGTGGCCCATTCAGGGACTACAGAAAGAAGAGTTGCAAGACCAGCCAAAGGGTCTCGCTTTTGGGAACTGGGTAACCTGGCAACTCTGTATTTGAGTTAAGACCTGTATCACGCTTTTTCAGCCATCTAATTGAGATGCAAGAAAAAAAAACCCAAATAGAGCAGTGCTTTTCAAACTCTTATCCCATATGCCCCTATTTTTAGCAAGTGAAAATGCACGTGACCCCCAGATGATGACGAAATGAAAATATCAGGTCTCCAGCCCTCCTCCACTCATCTAAAGCAAAAAGCAGCAGTAACAGTAGTGGCGGCAGCAGTCGGCACAGGGTCCTTTGTCAGTGTGCAGTGTGTGCTTGCACACCTCAATACTCTGCATGGGTTTCCAGTCTAATAGGAAGCTTATCCAGGTGGAGGCAAGGGCCTCTGAATGTTCACTGGCTCACAGGCCACATGCTCACTAGTGACTGCCACTACTTGTCATAGGTCACATTAAAAGCCCAGACAGAAGGGTTAATGGCTTTGTTTCTGTGACCTCATCCACTAATGAAGTCAGGACTCCAAATGGGGTCACATCAAGTTTGGGAACTGCTGAAGTAGAGTCAGTCAGTAAAATTGAGGGAGGAGGGGCACAAAGTGAACAAGGGAAAGATAGGTTGCAGGATTGGTATTTAAAAGCAGACAGTGAGGAAGCACAGCTGGTTCCAGAAGATGGAGGGGAAGAGTCTAAGATGACAAATACAAGTAGTCTACAGACCCTCTAAAGAAAATTCAGGAGTGGATGAGCCTCGAAAAATGGGAGAAACAAGGCAGAAGCTGCCTATAGTGAATAGGAAGCCATCAGGGACAGAGCGGCGGCTGTGAAATGTAAGGAAAACAAAACAAGCTGTGAGTTAATTGCAGTGGGGAGAAGCAGTGTGAGGTGAAAAACTGCATGTAGGCTTGATAGGCGCTTAGATGAGTGGAGTGGCTAATGTAGGTGGTTGTTGGTGGGATGTGTTAGTCACATGGTGACGACATGACTAGTGGACTGAGGTGGAAAGTAGAATATTAATAATTGAAGCTGTGTTGGGTTATAAATGGCATTTGGTCAAGTGAAAAGGAAGACTAGGTCAGGTTATCATTATTCTGGTGATGGTCAAAATAATTTGGTTTTAGCCTTGGACCTTCAGGCCTTACCATTTTGTTTTAAAGTAGTGGGAAAGATGCCCCTTTCCTTAACTCCCCCCTCCATTGCCCAGTCAGGTATTCTTTGTTTGAGAATGTAATTTTGACTGTTAAACATTTTATGACCCTTGTGTAAAATAGGAAAGCTTAGCTTGATTTAAATTTCTTGTGCTTACAATACACGTTACCTGTTCTCCTTTCTGCCTGCCACAGATTTGACCAGGGTTTGACCCAGGCTTGAATTCTGGGGGGAAAAATGTATAGAAAGTTGTGTACTCCTTATTTGATATGTCTTGAGTTGTAAGGAGTACAGGAGTCGGGCAAATGTGAGAGCAGCAGCATTGTGAACAGTGAGTTGCTGGCCAGCCCAGGGCCCTTCTGTAAAGCAGAGGGATTGTGTTTTCAGAAACTGGGAGATCTGTGGTACTGAAAAGACGACCTCATCAGGATGCAAAAATGCCAGAGTCCTTTGCTCATATAGAGGGATGGTCTACCAAAGTGCAGCAAGTAGTACAAGAAAAACGTGTTTTTAGGGCACATTTTCTCTAGTGCAGCTGCTATGCCCCTGCTGTGGTATAAATACTGCCATGCTAGCCAACCCGTTACCGAGGTAACGGCAAATGTGTGCCCAGAGTGCAAGCGCTCAAAACGCACCCCTGAGACTGCAAGCCACCAATGTGTTAGGGCACCTGTAGGCTACAGAAACACAGCAGACAGTTATACATGATCCACCCCCCCCCCCTAGTGGGAAATGGCCAGTGCTGGATAGAGAGGCATGACTGGGAATGGCAGTCTGCTTCAGAGCTCAGAGCAATGGGACAAAGTACAGGGTGACGTGGCATATAAATTAGGAAAGCAAAGGCTCTATCTTGACCCTCTCCACGGCACATCACATCACACCAGCAGCCTTCCCACAGCTACCCAGTCCACAGGCAGGCATAAAAACGAACATTACTGTTCAACCCTCTGATGCAAGTGCTGGTATTGTGCCTGCCAGGCTCTAGAGAGCAGCCACACCATCCCGCCCCTCTGAATTGAAGCAAAAAAAGGGCAAATAGGCAACTGCCTATGTGTTTGCTCGGTTTCTGCCCTTCATACTGTGTAAAACTGTCTGAACTGTGTGTTCGTGATGCTCTAGCAACGTGGGTGCATCTACCGCCTAGCTGGGGCAAGTGGTAATTCTTCCCCCAGAATGCCACTGGTGCAGTTGTGCACTTTCCACCCTGACCCCATCCTGACCCTGCCTATCCACTGCTGCTCTGGTGGTGTGGCACTTTAGCGTGGTTGCTTTTTGGCCATATGCTCCTGGCTACTGCGCTTTAGTAGACATGCCCTGTTTATCAACATGGCAGGGATGTTGATCCCAAGTTCATAGGGATAGTGCAAATGATCAGTGTTTCAGCAGCATTTACAAGCCCAAAAGTGAGTCGTGAGGCCTGGAGTGCACACTCTTGACTCGCCCAACATGTCTAACTATAAATACAAATTGCGCAACCAGAGAAGTAAAGGTGGTAAAAGAAAGGGAAGGAAGATAACTAAAAACATTGTAGGTGTTTAAAAATTGGCCTTTAGCAAGTAGTTTTAGATAAGTAAAAAGATGGAAACTATTTTTTAATATGGATACATGTCAACTGATGAAGAAAAGCTGCCAGATGTGTCACATAACACCAATATAATATTTTCAAGATTGGAGTATTGCCGATAGCAATATTACCCGTCAGAATGTAGCTTACTAAAAATCATAGTGCAATACTACGCTCTATCTGGTTCGTGCTTTTTCTGAGACCTGGACCCTAAGTCCAAACTGGCTACAGACAGGGCCAGCCCCAGAATTGATTTGCATTGGCACTCTAAGCAAACCTTAACCTTTCTGTGCACCCATCAAAGGAGTGACCATCTGTTAGAATCTATTGTTTAGGCTTGAATGCCGTGCTCGCTGCTGCTCTGGGCAGCAACCTAGTTCGCCTAGTGGCTGGACTGGCCCTGGCTACATATTCTGTCTAGTTCCATGGCTTTTGAAGATGGGTAAGAAGCTGGCAAAATCTTTTCCTGAAGATGTTTCCTGAATTTCTTCTCAACTGTAACATTTCCAGAGGACAGCAGATATCAGGAAGCTGGCCTCCGTTTTGTTGTATTTGAGGCCTACTTCTCAAGTGTGTTTGGTCTGATCCTTCCCTTCTCTTTCCTTTTGTCTAAAGAGATGAAAACACACTATTCTGGCAAAAGGTGAAGGTGTTCACTAGCTGTGTTTAACCCCCACCCCTCAAACTCTATGCAAAAGCAGTTAAGTGTGTGGCGTTAATTTCATTAGCGTTGCTCTGCACACACGTGCGTTATGTGCAGCCTGCGGATCAACCGGGGATGTTCCTAGGGAACGGAGCTGTGTGGCTGCTGGGAAAGCCAGGCCCTGCCAGTGATCTTTCCCACAAAGAACCTTTTGATATTCCAATTTTGTACTTCATACCAAAGCTAATAAGACATTTTTAACATTTAAATAAGAGTTTGATTTTTATCAGTACCTCAGATTTTAAAATGGAGAATTAAATTGAAGCTGCTAACTAGCATTTCAGCACTTGCATTCCATTTACGTACATTTGCAAATGCAATGTGTGCCTTTGAGTCAGTCCTGACTCCTGGCGACCCTGAAGCTCCTGTACATTTAGCACGCTCTAATTCCCAGAACTTCATAGCATGTTAACATAAAACAAAACATCTGTTTATGCACCAAATTACACAAACACCAGTCCGGCCTCCTTACTCCTTCACCCACACTTCTGGTTCCACAGTATATAACATTTGTCACCTTTAAATATATCAACAGGATTTAATAAGCAGACAGCTAAAAAGTAAATTAGGTCCCAAATTTACAGGAAAGTGTATATAAAACCCCCAAAACACATTATTATAAGTATCGTAGCATTTCTGTGGATGACTGTAGAGGCCAGTGTGTCTAGTGTTTTAAAACCTGCATTAGGTCCAAAAATGAACTTTTGTTGTTGGTCTTCCTATTAATTACACAGGTACACTACCAAAAAACTGCCTCCAGTTTTGCAACTGATTCCTATAGATTTTGGGGTGCTGAATCCAGGAAAAATAGCCAAAATGTTCCATCACGTCACGTTTTCTTGCAAAATTAGATTTCTTACCCATATAAGGAATGTTCACATATTTCTTTTTAGCCGACTGCAGTTTATTTTCTTGGCCCAAAATAGAGGTTGTAATGGGAACTAACTAGAAACACTCCCTCATGATATTTTAGAGTGTTTTGTATTCATTTTATACATTAACAGGACAATTGGGAGGCGGGGGGCTAAATCCATACTCGCGCTGGCGAATGTTCTTTCCTGTTCGCCTCGCCTCGTTCGCTCGCTCAAACACGGTGGTTGCGACATGAACGTTCCTGTCAAATTTCAGTTTTCTTGCAAGTTCATTATTACCTTTTGTTTGCTCAGTCGTAATCCAGCTTTATTCCGAAGTGGTTCACTACAGTTGTAGTTTGCAGTGCTGTGTATTTTGTGATGGCTCACAAAGCCAGAGGTTGCGTCAACTCTCCGACAGTTTTTGTTTTATTTGTGGGGAATATACCGTGAAAAAGCGGCAGCAGAGGAACATTTCTGCATTTATTAAAGTATATATTTTGCCTATTTCGGTTTGAAGTTAGGCGATCAAGACAAACCGTGGCTCCTCACAAAGTGTGCAAGACATGTGAGGAAGATCTACGCTTATGGATGAAAGGTAAAAAACAAGCAATTTCGTTTTCGGAATACCTATGATGTGGCGTGAACAAGAGAACCACAGCAGTGACTGCTATTTTTGCTCTTGCATTGTGAAGGGATACAACTTAAAAAATAAGAACGTAATAAGTTACCCCAACCTTCCCTCAGCAATTAGGCCTATGCCTCATAGCAACGAAGTACCTGTGCCTGAACCACCAAAATCTTTGGATCATATTTGTGTGGACGGTTCTGATCATGATGAGGACTCATCAGATGGCTTTTCCCGATGAGTCCAGTACTTCCGAGTTTGAAACTGAACCAGATCCGAAACCTGAACTTTTCTCTCAAGCTGAATTGAATGATTTAGTCCGGGATTTAGGACTCCCAAAAGATGCTGCCCAACTGCTAGGTTCTCGGCTTAAACAGAAAAAATCTATTGTCACCAGGAACAACTTTTATTGGTACCGCAAACGCGAGACACAATTTTTGAAGTATTTCAGCAAAGAGGAAGATTGGTATTTTGCAACGCTATATACGGAGTGATGGAAAAGTTTAAAACTCAAGTATGATCCTGCTGAATGGCGGCTGTCATTGATTTGTCAAAAGACAGCATAAAAGGTGTTCTTCTTCATAATGGCACCATTCGCTTCAGTTTCTATTGCTCACTCTGTTATTCTCCAAGAAAAATACGAGGAATTTGGCCCTGATTCTTCAGAAGATTCGTTATGATGAGCATAAGTGGATGATTTGTGGAGACTTTAAAATTCTATCCATGCTATTAGGGCAGCAATCCGGTTTCACCAAATATCCCTGCTTCCTTTGCTTGTGGGGGATAACCGGGCCCGCGACCTACACTGGGGGAAAAAAGACTGGCCAATTCGGGAGTATTTGAGACCCGGTGAGAAAAAGTTCTTCATGAGAGCTTGGTACCTCGTGATAAAATTCTATTACCCCTCTCCACATTAAGTTGGGTCTCATTAAGCAATTCATCAAGTCCCTTCCAAAAGATGGTGAGTGCTTTTGGTACCTTGCTCAAAGTTCCCCCGACTTTCTGAAGCAAAAGCTAAAGGAAGGAGTGTTTGTTGGCCCTGATATAAGGAAACTCATTTCAAGATGGAGCATTCGCTGAAACGATGTCTGAGAAGGAAAAAGAAGCCTGGGATTCCTTCAAGGATGTTGTTCTCAAATTCTTGGGGAACAGGCGGGATGAGAACTATAAGGATATTGTTGCCAGGATGCTCAATGCCTTCAAAGAACAAGGCTGTAACATGAGCCTGAAAGTCCATTTCTTGCACTCCCATGTGAACTACTTTCCCGAAAACTTGGGGGCGTACAGTGAAGAACAAGGTGAAAGGTTTCACCAGGACATCAAGGACGCAGAGAGAAGGTACCAAGGAAGATGGAACACACACTATGATGGGCTGATTTCTGCTGGTTGCTGCTGCGGGAAAACCCCAGATTAAAAATACGCCAAGCAGCGCACCAAGAGAAGCATTCGGGGGAGAAGAAGAACGGGCCCACCAGGAGATTGATTGAACCCATGGAATGACTTTAAAATCTAAACTGTGTTGACAAATATCGTGTTTTACTAAACTTTGAAATAAAATTTGCTAGTTATTACCACAGTGTCGGATCTCATTTATTAGAATTTTATTTTCACACCATCGGGTGTTTCTATTCATTTATTGCAATGTTGCGGTTTTCGTTTTCTATTCTTACATACGTACCTGTACAACATTTTTTTGCACATTGCTTTGCTTTGTGTCTAACCTCGCTCTTATATGCTCAATGTTTTGTGCACATGTATGTGGCTGTTTAAGTGCAGACAATTTTGCTACCATCACAGTGTGTTTTGTTGACCATTACTCTATTCTTATGTGCTGCCTTGTTACAATTTTCTTTATTCTTATTGAATAACTACTAAACATTAGTATAAAGAATTCATCCAAGAAACATTTATCTCGATCGCACTCAATCTGAAACGTTCACCTCAAACTGCTAACCCAATGTAGCAAAAAATCTGTACGTGATGGAGCAAATTGGTTACCAGATTTGGATTCAGCGCACCAAAAAACGTAAAAATCAATCAAAACATTAGAGGCAGTTTAAAAAAATTTTTTTTTAGTGTACCTGTGTTATATATTGGAGTTTAATGCCAGAGTAACATAAGCAGAGACATTAATGTTACTGGACATGTGCAGCAGCGTTTTTGTGTTTCAGTGCCAGCTCTGTAAGGCAGAATCTTGTAACAGATGTCAGATGCTGTTCACTCCACTGTCGGTATCTCTCATTCCCTCGCAAAACATTTTCTAGGATTTTTATTTATTTATTTATTTTTTTGGAAGCATCCAAATCCACTGGAATGTGCTCTTGAATCGGTTTTGACACATGAAACTTAAAGGCGCCTGAAAGCACAAAAAAAGCCCAAACAAACGTGGGTTCGTTTTCATGCTGCTTGTTGTGCTAGCAAGGCATTTTCAAGCACTGATGGAAACAAGATAATACAAGCCGGGGGGCGGGGGGGGGATCGCCTTCAATTGGAGGCAGATCTCATTGCTTCTATCGCCGAATAAGTGAAACCATATAGATCAGCAGCCCAAAATTCTACAGAAAGCGTGCTTTTGCCCCAGCCACCAAGGCGTGGAAATTATTTTTTGATGACACGACTGAGGAGTCATGTGTTGCCATCTCTGAACATTATCCAGAGCCTCTCTTAACCAAGGATGTGGTGTTTTGTTTTTTTTTAAATAATTTTTATTTAGCATTTTCTGAATAACAATATTACATTGAAGAAAACCAAAAAAAGAAAACCATTATGATTACAATATCCAAAAACATATAGACCACATCACAACCCACATTACGGGGGAGTGCATTTGAAATTAAACCAAAGTTTAATTTCAAATGCAAGGATGTTTTGATGCAGTCCTGAACGATGCACTTCGCTTTGAATCTGTGCTTTGACATTCAGTATTTAAACAAATGGTGTTCTGGCTTTAAAATGAGCTTGAGAAACTAAAAGGAGTTTCTAAATGTCTACTTCACATCTCGGTTACATTTATTACATTTTATAGACTGTACACCACTTGGGCAGAGTGGAGGAGTAGCCTAGTGGTTAGAGCACTGGCTTGGTAACCAAGCAACCAGGGTTCGATTCCCCGCTAGCACTCCTTGTGGCCTTGGGCAAGTCACTTAACCCTCCATTGCCTCGGGCCTGGCAATCTACTTCCGGTGACACTGCCAAGAAAACCCAGGAGCTTCTGGGTCGTCAGGAGTCAGGACTGACTCGAAGGCACACATTGCATTACACCACTTGGGCATGTTACAATAATCAGATATACATAACTGTGTAACAAAGACAAAAAGACCACCAACCAATAATAGTTAAATACAATGAATAACAAAAATATCAAGACGCTAATGGAAAATGAGGTCACAAAATCCCCAACTAAACCTAATATAAGTCCACTCCATTTAAAATTACGGTAAACCTTCAGGGCAGCAGCCTTTATTGAGTGATCCCGCATTACTATGGGGAAGAAGCGTAAGGGGAAGTGTGGATTGATGCCCTCTCAGCCCTCCTGTACCTCTATGCCGGTTTCTGCTATTGTTGGTCCTTTGGACGCATTCCTGCTTCGTGCGGCTCAAGATTCGGATGAAGCTGGGGGAGTAAGCCGGGCTGCAGTTTTGCTGGAGTCGGTGCACTCGGCAGCTGCTTCGGAGTCATCTCTTTCCCCAGCGAGCCTGCGCCGAAAGTGCTCCGCAGCCAGCTTCTACCAGAAGGATTCCTAGAACTTGTTCCTCCCTCAGTGTAGGGTGAAGCCAGTTTATCGGGAGGGTCAGGAAAGGAGGGGCCGGCGGAGCTGGAGAGTCCACTGTCTGAGCGGCACTGCTCGATTTCATCAACGGCGCTGCTAAGTGAGGAGCGTGCAGGTAAGGAAATCTCTGCAAAACGAGGACAGTCGTTAACACGAATGGAAGCTGTATTGCCAGCAACTGAATCAGTGGTGGCGCTTTCCCTTCAACGGCCTGTGAATTTCACTCGTGGCTATTTGGAATGCCATAGTGTCACTGGGAGAAGTTTTACTGCCTCAGGTAACTTCCTTAGCTGTGAAGTTCAGCACTTCTTTGGTTGCAGTTGAAGAGCTGGAAAGGAAAGCTTCGGGTCTGCAGTTGGAAATGGAGGAATCGCGCAATAAGATTACAAATCTTGAGGAACACTCTGAAGCCTATAAAACTAACTTTTCGTCTGTTCAAGTTAAGTTGGAACATTTTAGAAAATTTTATCTAAAGCAAATAACTTGATGATTTAATTTTCCAAGGCTGGTAACGGTCTCAGATATATGTTCAAACAATATTTGGTAGATGTATTAGGGGTTTCTCCTGAATTGATTCCACCTTTTCCTTAAGACTTATTTACCTAAAGCAAAGTTAACTCCGATTGTGGTTAATTTTGGGGGGTGGGGGGTTCAGAACAGGGGAATACTTTGAATGTTACAGATTTGTTAGAGAATAAAGGGTATGAGTCTCAGGTTCCTTCTACATTGTTAGTGATGTTTGCATTGTTGTCTGATAAAGAATGGTGGTTGAAACCTTTTTTTTTCAGAAAAGGAAGCTATTGTTTTGAGGCCTAGCAATATGTATTTGTCCTGATTTAGCAAGAGATACCCAGAAGCGGCGCAGGGAATTTTCTCCTGCTCCGCCCTGGTGTAGTACAGTTGAGTGGGCTCTTTTTCCTAAAGCATCCATATAAATGTTATATCACTCTGTTTTTTATATCTTTTATGAACCCTCACAGCTGTTGGCTTTCATTAATGCTAGGCGCCTGGAGCCTCCATCGACGACTCTTAGGTGCTCTTATTAGGTATGGTTCCGGATTTTGTCTGCTTGCCTATTTCTTACGTATTTGGTTAAAGTTTATAAATGAGATACTCTCTTCCCCCATTTTTGTGGACTAGGGTGAGCCGACACTTTTTGTGTTCTGTTGAAAATGCTTTATGGATTTTTGCTTGCTAGTGTGCATCTTGTAAAAAAGTACTTTCTTGGTGTCTGCTCTGTTTCTGAAAGAGTGGTTTGTTTTTTTTTTTGTAAAATTTCTTGGATTTATTTGTAAGATTTCATAAATATAAAACTAAAACAAAATTAAGCCTTCAGTATCCTTCTGAACTTTGAGAATTTTACATATGAAATGTTGAATTTGAAAAATAAATCTTCAGATTCTCTTTTGGAAGAGAATGAACTAATCCTTATGTTAACGAGAGCTACAAAACACGCAGAGTAATTTTCAATGCCATATGCATAGATTTTCTTGCGTACTGCCAGTGGCCATAGCAGAAACTTAAAGATGTTTTTAGAAAGCTAGTACCCCTCAACTGTGACCAAACAATGGAGCCAGTGTCATTCCACCCCCTCTCCCCCCCCTCTTCTGGAAACGCAGCTAACTGTTCTGGTTTCAGGATGGCCACATGATTGCGGTTTCCCGGATATACACTCTGCGCAAATCCATCTCATGCATAGCCGTCATGAAAACCAGACTGGTACCCGCAGGGAAGGGTTGGAAAACGCAGGATTAAGCAACCTTAGCATTTTTGTATTTTAGAGTGTGAACTTGCAGAGCGTGAGTTGGCAACGTCATGAAAAGGTTATTAAAAAAAATAATGAGAAAAAAAGCTTTAAAGCAGGCCTGGACAAATTTCCTTTCAATTTAGGAGCCAACCCAGAAACTTATGACTTCTCCATTTTTCTCTCATCATTCTTGTCGCTGCTTATTGTTATCCTTACTACCCTGCTGTTCTTCAGCCAGCTTTCTCATCCCCCATCCTTCCTTGTTAGTTTATTCCTCCCCTAATTCTCCTCCTTTTCCCAATCCCTGTTTGTCCATCCCTCCCATCCCCTGTGTTGCCAGTCTCCCTCACCTATAGTCTCCAACACCACCTCCAGATTGGGTAGGTTTCAGGAGTAGAGCTCATTTCCCTCTGCCTTTTTGTGAGGTCTGTTTTTTCCATTAGTTTCTCCTCTTTTTAGTGCTTCAAATCTTTCCCTTTCTTTTTTCCTCTCTCCCCCCCCCCCCCCATCCCCTTCCTTTTCTTACGAATGCTTCTTTTGCTTTTTTCTTACAATTGAATATGGCATTGGTCTCTGTGCTTCATACGTATGGTTCCATGTAACACTTTTTTAAAAATTTAGTTCATTTTTTACATCAAATGGATTAGAATAATCGGCTATTGCAACGTTGTTCTCCTTGGCCTTGCTGGGTTCACTGGGGCTCCTGCCTCCCCCAAGGTCCCCTGTTGCAGCTCTCTTTCTCAATGAGGTGGTGTTTGGGGGAGATAAACTTCAGCTTGGCAGGGGAGCAGCAAGGGTGGTGCTTCCTGTTTACTTTGGAAGAAAAGAGAGGGGCGCCTCCACTCGTCGAGCTCCTTGGGAGGGCAGCTATCGCTGGACATGGCCTATAGTTGGCACAGGGAGGAGTCTGGTCCGTGCCCAGGTACTTGAAGTTATGGTCCCCCTGAGCATGGTGGGCATGGAGCAGTTGCGAGGAGACGTGCTGCTGCAGAGTCTGTGGTCCCAGCAGGTGCTTGTTGTGGCAGTGTGGCCATAGCAGCTACTAGATGCTCTTGTTCCCAGGCTGAAGCATTTGTTTAACCACTTTTGCCATGGTGGGAGAAACCTTGCTTGCTTTCACCTTCCTCTGGTGCCCGAGTGAGAAGAGCCAAATGATGACATGGTACAGGACCCACTCTTACCCTGCAGAATTTTTGTTGAGTGAGGTGTAAAGTCTTGTATCCTGGGGGAGCCATGGCTATTCCAATCCGGGCTCGCCCGGCCGCTTACAAGTTATTCCATATACTATTGTATCACTGTTGTATATAGTTAACCAGGATATCCTTCATCAGATAACCCTGCATTGTATTTAGTTTCCCCTATTTCGCCAAGTTATACTTCCTGTTAAATGTAACGACCAGACATGTGTAAACTGTCGGATGTTTTCTGTTCAATGTAAACCGCGCTGATGTCTAATAGTGCGGTATATAAGAATTGTTAATAAATAAATAATAAATAAATAAATATTCTCCTGTGCTAGGAGGGAGGGGGCGGTGATGTCTAGCAGTGGTGCTCCTGATCCGGCACTGCCATGTCAGTCCAACTTTGGGACCCAAAGTGGGAGGACTGCAGCCCTGCCGTCCAGCTCTTTTCCAGCAGGAACTGCTAGCTCGCCACCACAACTTTCCACTTCCAAATCTCTGACTCTGCATGGTCCAGCCTCCCGAGTGGGAGAGCAAACGGAGAAGCGTCCAGTAACCGCTGCATCCTGTTACACTATCTGAACCCAACCCTCCTTACTGTGCCAGCGCTGCAGCTTTTTCTGCTGATGCCCAAACAGATCTGCCTTCTCACAGTATGAATAATCTCACGTTTCTTATTGCTCCTCCAGTTTAGTCTTCAACCTCTGGGTAGTGAACCTCCTCCTGCAACTTGGAGAATGGGCATGTCAAAAACTCATGACATCACTGGATATAGCCTGCTGGTCTCTCCCATCAGCCCCCAGTGTGTACAGTCTCCATGCAGCAGGAGGACATAGTGAGCCTAGCTTCTGGGCTCACTTGGGGGAACAGATAAGTATTCCCAGTCAGTTATTTGAGTATACTGATTGCCTACAGGTCAGGGTGGCATACAGTCGATTACAGTATTTCTATTTCCCTTGTCCCTGAAGGGCTCACAATTTGTTTTGGTACCTGAGGCAGAGGGTTAAGTCGATTAATGAAGGCCAGAAGGACCACCGGTGGGACCAGAAACCCCAGTTTTTATGGCCCAAGGTTGGTGGTCTCGATTGGAATTCAAACCCTTGGTCCTCTGGCAACTTGCCTCAACCACTAGGCCACACTGCTCCATGTGAGCTAGCCATAGGGCCAGGCACAGCCTGTTACTTCCAAGGCAGAGACCTTGGGGTGGTGGTCCGTTCATAAGGATATGAGAAATGCCATACTGGGTCAGACCAAGCTCTTTCAGGTCCAGTATCCTGTTTCCTAGGGTAGCCAATCCAGGTCTTCAGGACCTGGTTGGTTTCCAAAAAGACGAATAGGCTACTAATTGCTTGTATCGGGGCAAGCGGTGGATTCATGTATGCTCATATTTTAAGGGTTCCGTTGCATGTACAACAGATGTGATGCTCTGTTGGGTTGTGTGCCTTGTAGAATATCTTGAATTGGTGAAAGTTGGTATAAAAAAAATGAATAATTTTCCTGCTTCTCTAATAAAAGGTTATGGACCTTTTCTCCAGGTGCTTGGCCAAAAACTTTGTTAAACTCCGCTGCATTCGGAGATCATTTCACGCAAGGCTCTTGGAGTACACAGGAGACCCAGTGGTCAATCAACCAACTGGAAATGCGAGCGATATGCCGGGCGTTGCAGGCGTTCAAAGCTACGGTGACAGGTCGAGCGGTGCGAGTACTGTCTGAAAACTCTGCGGCGGTGGCCTACATCAATCGGCAGGGCAGAACCGAAAGTGTGGCCATAGAGGCCGCGGCAGAGGGTCTGTGTGTGTGGATAGAGCTTTGGCTGCCAGCGTTTTCAGTGGCACATGTTGCAGGTAAGGACATTGTGACGGCGGATTTCCTCAGCTGGGTCCGAGTAGATGCCGGAGAATGGGAGTGGCATCCGGAGGTGTTCGCACAGATCAGTCGCATATGGGGACAGCCAGTAATGGACCTCATGGCGGCGTTTCACTCTGTTTAAATGTGTCGCTTCTTCAGCAGACGATGCAAAAGGAGGTTGGAAGGCATCGGCGCACTGTTTCAACGGCAGCCGTCGTCTGGTCTTCTCTGTCTTTCCACCGGGGGCACTCATAGGTTGAGCGCTTCTGTGTATCGAAGCGCTTTGGGGAAATGTGTGGTTGGAGGCCTCAGGCTGGCCGAGGCGCCTGTGGTATGCCTGCCTCATACGGTTGCTCGACGGGAATCCATGGAGGTTTCCGACATTGGAGATTCTGTTGCTACGGAGTTCCCTTCGAATGCCTCAGGTGCATCGGTTTTCGCTTACGGGGGGTGGCCATTGAAAGGGCAAGCTTAAGGAAAACAAATTGCTTGGCAGCAGTCTTTGCCACCTTGCCGCAAAAAAAAAAGTCTACGTCCCTTGCATATGTGCGTATATGGCGCATCTTTGAGGACGGGTGTTTGCTGAGGCATGCTTACGCAACAACAGTGTCAATTCCCTTGGTATTAAGTTTTCTGCAGGACTGGTTTGGTAAAGGCAGGTCCTGGAGAGTTCAGTTAGCAGCTCTTTCTATAGGGGCAAAGGACAGGGAGTGGCGCTCATGCACAGGTCGATGTGGTACGCTTTCTCAGGTGGTTACCAGACTGTAGCCCTCGCGTAGGATATTAATTCCATCGGGGAAGCTCAAGTTGGTTTTAGGAGCGTTAGCGCGCCATTGGGGCCCTTGCATCAGGCGTAGGTAAGGGTTTTGCCTTGAAGACGGTATGGTTGTCAAAGGTGGTTTCTATGTTCACCTAATAAAATGGTCTCTCTTCCAGCGCTAGGTGCGGTGGAGGGGAGCGTATTGAACCATAGCATGCGCTGTTTGGACATCAAGAGAGCTCTGCGGCAGTGTTTAAAGGTTTCAGAAACTTTCGCAAGGTGGATTGTTTCTCTTCGTGGTGTTCGGAGGGCCCCGCAAAGGGAAGCAGCGGCGAAGGAATCCATTTCTGGATGGATTTGGAGCGGCGAGTGCATCGGCTTATCTTCTACGGAACTGTACAGTCCCAGGGAGCTTACGAGCTCACTCTACCAGAGTGCAAGCGTCTTGGATGGAGCACAGTTTGGTTCCACCAGTGGACACCTGTAGGGAGGCCTCTTGGTTGTCTCTCCATACTTTCAGTAAGCACTACCGCCTAGATGTTCTGGCGGCTGAGGATGCCGTTTTCAGGGAGGCGGTGTTGAGATCCGGCTGGAAAGGTCCCTCCCAATGATTACTGCTCTGATACATCCCAGAGGTTGAGGACTAAACTGGAGGAATGATAAGGAAATAGGAATTACACTTACCTAGTAATTGTGGTTCCTTGAGTGACTCCAGTTTAGTCCCCATTCCCGCCCAGGGATGGGGTCTAAGCAATGGTCTTTCTGTTGGGGGAAGTGCAAGGTTAAGTGGATATAGGCCTTCACTGGTGTTCAGTCATTTTGATGCTTCCATTTGTTTAGCACTATATTGTTATATTATTATATAATATTGTTATATATTATATAGCTATATTGCTCTGGATTGTTTAGGGCTAGGCAGTCGACGGAAAGGAGAGCATGCAGGAAGCAGTCCCTTCCCTTCTGGAAGGGGAGTAGTAGGTAGATAGGTTATATGTTCTGCGTGCCCTTGAATATGTTAAGTTTAAAAAAAAAAAAAAAGTTACTGATTTTTTTGCTCCTTTGAGTCTGCTTTGTCAATAGTTCACTGGGGGCTGATGGGAGAGACCAGCAGGCTATATCCAGTGATGTCATGAGTTTGACATGCCCAGTCTCCAACCTGCAGGAGGAGGTTCACTACCCAGAGGTTGAGGACTAAACTGGAGTCACTCAAGGAACCACAATTACCAGGTAAGTGTAATTCCTATTTTGAGCTGCATAGTGTGGCAACTCCTGAGCTGATACCAACCTCAAATCTTGTGAGACTTGTGATCAGCATCAATAGCATGAGAGGTTTTTGCCCCATGTGGCTTAAATGTGAGCTGAATTGTGCAGAGCAAGACTTGTTGGGCAGCAGAACCCTTTTAAAGAAGGCATGAAATCCCAGGTGCTAGAGTGCGGTTTCTAAGTGCCATGGTGACCTGGGGTCGGCTTTGTAAAGTCCTGCTTTAAAGTGAATTGGTTTAATGATAAAAAAATTAACAGCAATGGAAATGCATTTTTCAAAAGCCCTTTACACATACACACATAGCTGTTTTACCTGCATAAGTGGGCTTTTTTGTTTACCCATGTACGTAGTGGAAATGTTTTCAGACCCATATGTATGTATTAACCTAACTTCATGAGAATGCAGGTAAGGGGATGAACCACCATCTGCAGTTCAGACCAGTAAAAGTACTCTGCAGAAAAAGCAAATACAGATCTCAGAGGGGACTTATTTTGACAGCATACAAACGCGCCAAATATGTCCACCCGGAATGGCTGTTGGATTCAAACACTGCTTTGACATCTGTTGAAATTGATTGAGGATGCATTGTAGGGGTCTTACCCTTTATGAAAAAGGCATCTGAAGTTACTAGGCATCTGAGGAAACATTGGCCAATTCTACATCTCCATGATTATTTTTTCAGAAGACTTGGGGCCTGATATTTGTAGGCAGTTACATGGTTTATTTTAAAGTATTTATTGCATGCATAATAACCAAGGCGGGTAACAACACATGTACAATTTATCATAACAAACCAGTAAACTCATACAAAATTAATTTAAAAACAAACAAATGAAAATAAATCATTCTAATCTAAACAAATAAAACTAAGAAGACTACTATCTAAGAACACAAACTGAATCATTATTACACCACAAACAAAACTGCCTGATGTACTTCACCTGCCTATCAAACAAATCCAGGAAAGGCTTACTGGGATAAGATTTCAACTTTTGCTGAAAGACCATCAACTTTGCTTCAGGACGTAACTCATTAGGGAGAGAGTTCCAAATTGATGGGGCACTCATAAGTAAATTTCTCTTACTTAATGACTGAAAATGAATATTTTTAAAGGAAGGAACAACTAATAATTGAGCATCCTGAGACCGTAAAACACAAGGACAGTAAGGTCTGAGCAAAGTTGATAGACTGATAGGAACTATGCTATGTAAACATTTAAAAGTAATCATGATCACTTTATACAAAACTCGAAATCTGATAGGAAGACAATGCAGAACAAATAACTGTTGCAAAATATCATTAGAACATTTGCATCCAGTTAAAAAAATGAGCAGTGGCATTTTGAACTGATTGTCAAGGAGACACAGTAGCTTTGGAAAGGCCTAGAAAGAGACTATTACAATAGTCCAAAGGTGAAAGGACTGAAGTCTGTAGCACAGAATGAAAATTACTACTGGATGAGTATGGTTTTTAATCTCTGAAGAAGATGCACTTATAATAGGCAGCTTTAACCAATTTTTGTATATAATTGTGTAGATTCAATTGTGTATCTAACCATACTCTAAGATCTCTCACGACATAGGTAAGCACAAAAGCAAAAGAATCATTATGGAATTCAAGCTTGAAGGGTTTGGAAGACCTGAAGATGGGTACAAAATTTCTGTCCTGCTTATTCAATTTCAACCTATTCTGAAACATCCATGACTCAACTCAATTAAGGCAAAGTTCCACATACTTTAAAGAATCATCTAATCAAATAGGAACGGCGAACTGTACATCAGCTTACACTTGAAATTTAACATCTAAACTTGCGAAGATTTTCTGAATTGGAGCAATATAAAGATTAAATAGTATAACTGACAGTGCAGAACCCTGTGGCACCCCTACCTCAATACATGTCCAAGAAGACACCTGTCCTGATAGATTTATTCAAGTTCAATCCTGCAAAAATGATGTAAACCAAGAAAGTACCTTACCTTGTATACCCAATTCAGTCTAGTAAAAAGTAATCCACGCCATCAAATGTGGCAGATACATCAAGCATCACTAGTAGGAAAGATTTGCCATGTAAATTGTGTAACTGCCACTGAGAGGGATAGTCAACAAAATTGACATGGTTAGTGCTGCTGAATATCCATGATTATGGCCCTTATGTGCCCTGATGCTAACCGCTTAGCATCGGAGTGTGTCACGTCGCGGGTGTTCCAGGGAGGCGCAGAAGCATACGATCAGTTAACAGGCAGCAATGATATTAGGTTTTCGTTGCCTATCTTTAAGATGCAGGAGCTAACTGGGCAGCATGCAATATCACTGCTGCCCAGTTAACTACTGCGGTTTCCGGCATGTATGGCAATCCCCATATATTCAGTGCCAGGGCTGCATATGACCCCAGCATTGAATATCTGTGGTTAAGGTTCAGCAGGCACTGCTATGTGCCAAAGTGGTGCGTAGCCTGTCAAGTGAAGATCAGGCTGTTAATGTTCGTGTATACCCGTAGTCGCAACATTCGGGATATGGTTGTCCATTCTGCATCGCCTATCGATCATGCTCCTATTAGTCGTGATGATCCAGGCCACTTTCTTTGTGGCAACTGTAGGTTTTGTGATACCACAAGGATTGGTCCTCGATGGTTTCTATACCTGTTACTACACGTTTATCTGATTTTGTAGTGCATGCTATCTTTTGATTTGCCGTTGTGGGCTGAAGTCTGTTGGCAGAACTACTCGATCTGTTAAAATCCATCTGGGGATTATGTCAGCATACATCAGCATGACATTATGCTTAGCATAGGTGTCATGGCTTTTCCCAGACCTTTGCCTGCAGCTCTGACCCCCTGGTGATGTCAGATAGGCTATCTCCAGACTTGATGGGCTTGGTATGCCTGATGAGATTAGTCTGTAGGACAACAGCCCTTCCTTGCTAATCAAGTGATAACAGACCAAAGTATGACAGGGAGGAGCTGGAGACCTTCTCTGTATTTATAGTGAAGGACAAACTTTCTCTATCCCTATTCATTGGACACTTCTTACTATGGGGCTCTGACATACCTCTCTCTCTCTCTCTCTCTCATATACGCTGAAGCAGCTCTGTAACAACCTTATACCTCTGCTCTGTACCTACACCAATTTGATTGTCTTGTTGTGCTACAAACCCTACTGCCTCTGTGAAGTGGACCCAGGACCAACAGGAGAGTACATGACACATTGTATAGAGCTTTTAAACATGATTTTCAAGTGGGAAATTATCAGTCATGTCTAGGGATCCTCGCCAAGGTGATTGGAGTCCAGGCTCCAATGGTCAGAACAACGTTGGATTTTTAATTTAAGAAGTGCCGGTCCTCACGGTTTAAATATGGAACACAATTGGTCAGGTCTTTTTTGAATTTGAAAGTTTACATATGGCTGTTGCGTTTCTATGGTGATTTAGCCATTTCGAGGCCAATGTGGGTGGAACATTCATCTGGATGATATGTGCTCACTATAAAAGCGGAGCAGGTGTATAGTTATGTTCTGAATGTGCTTTTATGTGGGAGCAAAAGGCTTTATGGCGCTTGACAAAGAGCTGTTCGATGGAATTGTGACAGCTCAACGTGCCACGTTGTGTGATGCCTCACTGCTTGGCTCCATTTGTGCTTTACAAGCTAAGTGGTTTTACTTTTATTAAGCTTTTGCCTATAAAATATATACGAAGAAAAATATTAAGTAAAAGTAATTGGTTTGTGCCCTCTTTGACATTCAATCCAACAAAAAAACAGTTTTGACAAGTTGGGACATAGACTTATCTGTTCTTTATTTTATTTATTTAGCTGTATTTATATCCCGCTTTTCACTGGGTCAAAGCGGTCAATTGGGGGATACAGTTAACACAAGGGGATATGAGACACATACGCTAATGCTTACAGGGAACATGGGCAATGGAGGGTTAAGTGGCTTGCCCAAGACCACAAGGAGTGCCTATAGGACTAGAAATCCCAGTCCCTCCGGCCTGAGATTGCTGTCCCCAAGTGGGACTTGAACCCCTGGCCCTCTGGCCTGAAGTACCTTGTCCTAACCACTAGACCACCCCTCCCTCTTTGTTTGATTAGCCTTTATGTATGATTGATCCTCTAACCGTTTAGAGGCATGGTGAGTTTGCACAGACAGCTTAAGACATTTAAAGGGGCAGTTGCTTAAAGACTGGTGGGGTGAGGGGGGGGGGAGGAAGAAGAGTCTAGGAAGAGAGGGACTGTGATGAGGTGGAGGAGAGACAGCAGGAGATAGAAACATAGAAACATGATGACAGAAAAAGACCACATGGCCTATCTAGTCAGTCCTGCCATATCAACAACTTCAACAGTCCACTTTTTATCTTTAGAGATCCTCTGTGTTGGTCTCATGCTTTTTTGAATTCAGTTACTGTCCTCATCTCTACCACCTCCACTGGGAGACTATTCCACGGATCCACTACTCTTTCCGTAAAGAAATATTTCCGCATATCACTCCTGAATCTATCTCCCTTCACCCTCATCCCATGTCCCCTCGTAGCAGAACTTACTTTCAATTGAAAGAGGCTCTCTCCCTGAACATTTATGCCACGGAGGTATTTAAACATCTCAATCATATCACCTCTATCCCGCCTTTCCTCTAAGGTGTACATATTAAGATCCTTAAGTCTGTCCTCATATGCTTTATAATGAAGCCCACTAATCATTTTAGTAGCCACCCTCTGCGCCGACTCCATCCTGTTCACATCCTTTTGAAGGTGCGGTCTCCAGAATTGCACGCTATACTACAAATGAGGTCGCACCAAAGACTTATACAGAGGCATTATCACCTCCTTTTTTCTGCTAGCCATTCCTCTCCGTATGTACCCAAGCATCCTTCTAGCTTTTGCCGTCGCCTTTTCTACCTGTTTATCTTTATCTTTATTCGACAGATTTGATATACCGCCTAATACCGAGGTGTTAAGGCGGTGTACAATAAAAACAAAATAATACTGCTTAAAGGAAACAGAAAAGGAACGCCAATATGTGGATAGAAAAGAGGAGAAAAAAAGCAAGAAAAGAAAGGGTCAGACAAAGCAACATGTAGGACAATAGAGCAGGCAACAAGACAAGACAAACAACCAGGTATGCAGTAAAAGAATGGGGGGGAGGGAGGAGGGTGAGGAGAGAGGGATGGGGAATGAATAATGGAGGGTGAGGGACAGGGGCTCACTGGTGAGAGGTATGGTAAACTAACTGGGGGTAACCGGGGGGAAAGGAAGGTCAAAAGCTTGGCAAAAAAGATAGGTCTTAAGAAGAGCTTTGAAACGGGAGAAAGATGATTCGATACGTAAGGAATGTGGGAGAGAATTCCACAGGGCGGGGGCTACAAAGAAGAAGGCGGCGTGACGGGTTGATTCAAGGTGGGCCTGGGTAGGGGATGGCAAGAAAAGACGATTCCCATGTGCAGAGCGAAGCAGACGAGGGGTGGGTTGTAGAAAGATGAGATCGGATAAATACTGCGGAGTGCTAGTGTGAAGGGCCCTGTGAGTGGTGATGAGAACTTGTAAACAAAACGGACTTTAACAGGAAGCCAGTGAAGAGAGAGAAGGCAGGGGGTGATATGATCCCGGTGGGATGAGAAAGTGAGAAGGCGAGCTGCGGTGTTCTGAACCAGTTGTAACCTGCGGAGTTGGTACTGAGGAAGACCTGCAAGGAGAGAATTGCAGTAATCAAACCGAGTGATCACCAGGGTTAGGACCAGGGTTGTGAGTGAGGCAAGAGGGAGAAAGGAACGAACGGCTCGGATCCTACGAAGATGATAAAAGGAACTGTGCACGACCCCAGAGATGTGATGGTGAAAAGAGAGTGCGGAATCCAGTGTAACGCCAAGATAACGGAGGGTTGGGACCAGAGGGATGGACAAATGAGACATGGATGGTGCCAAGGTGGGGGAAGGGGCACCAAAAGTGAACCAGATAGCTGCAGATTTAGAGGGATTAACGATGAGAAAATTAGCACGGAACCAATCAGCAACAGAAGTAAGACAATCATTGAGGGGTGAAAGGTCCGGGACCAGGGAAGACGTATGGTGAACCAGAAGAATGTCATCGGCAAAAAAATACGCAGACAGACCAGATTGTTGTATGAGAAGAGCGAGGGGAGCCAGAAAGATATTGAACAGAAGCGGAGCGAGAATAGAACCTTGTGGAACACCGCAGTGCAGGGGGAGAGAAGTAGAGGAGGAAGAACCTACGTGAACTGCAAAGGAGCGAGAAGAGAGAAAAGACCGAAACCAATGATACACTGTGTCTCGTATACCAAGATCGGACAGACGGGAGAGAAGAGTGCGGTGGTCAATGACGTCGAAAGCTGCGGAAAGGTCTAAAGAGACAGCCATAGCAATATCACCCCTTTCGTGTGACCAGTGCAACTCATTGAGGAGGGCTATGATAATGGTTTCTGTACTATGACCTGATCTGAACCCAGATTGCCGGGGGTGAAGGGAAGTGGTAGCCTCGAGGTGTGCAGAGAGTTGGTGAAAGACAATTTTCTCGAGGATCTTTGAGAGAAAGGGAAGGTTGGAGACCGGTCGCCAGTTGGCAGGGACAGCAGGATCAAGTGTAGGTTTAGCTACTTTAAGATCATCAGACACAACCACGCCTAGGTCCCGCTCTTCTTTAGTGAACAAAAGTACTTCACCTCCTATACTGTATTGCTCCCTTGGATTGCTGCAGCCCAAATGCATGACCTTACATTTTTTAACATTAAATGCCAGCTGTCAAATTCTAGACCATTCTTCAAGCTTAGCTAGATCCCTCCTCATGTTATCTACACCTTCCTGGGTGTCTACTCTATTGCAGATTTTGGTATCATCTGCAAAGAGGCAAACCTTACCCGACGGCCCTTCCGCTATATCACTAACAAAGATGTTAAAAAGAATCGGACCAAGGACAGATCCCTGGGGCACACCACAAGAGTAGCCTAGTGGTTGGGGCAAGGTACTTCAGGCCGGAAGGTCGGGGGTTCAAATCCCACTAGAGGACAGCAACCTTGGGCCGGAAGGACTGGGGTTTCTAGTCCCACAGATGCTCCTTGTGGTCTTGGGCAAGCCACTTAACCCTCCATTGCCCATGTTCCCTGTAAGTATTAGTGTATGTGTCTCATATCCCCGCGTGTTAAATGTATCCCCCAATTGTGTTGTGACCGCTTTGATTGAAGGATAAGGCGGTATACAAAACTGTCTAAATAAATAAATAAAATAAACTGGTAACATCCTTCTCCTCAGAGTGAGCTCCATTTACTTGTACTCTTTGTCGCCTCCCACCCAACCAATTTCTAACCCAAGCAGTAACTTTAGGGTCC
Source organism: Ichthyophis bannanicus (assembly GCA_033557465.1). Classification (NCBI taxonomy): domain Eukaryota; kingdom Metazoa; phylum Chordata; class Amphibia; order Gymnophiona; family Ichthyophiidae; genus Ichthyophis; species Ichthyophis bannanicus. The sequence goes on along the minus strand of CM066034.1, from coordinate 516,733,137 downwards.
ATCCCTAGGGTGCTCAGTTTGTTTATAAGTCACCTGTGAGGAACAGTGTCAAAGGCTTTACTGAAATCTAAATACACCACATCTAGAGCTCTCCCTCGGTCCAACTCCCTGGTCACCCAGTCAAAGAAATCAATCAGATTTGTCTGACAAGAGATGGGGTGGGGGTGATGAGATGAATACATAGGAAGTAAAGGGAACAATATGTATGCAAAAGACACATCCCTCTTCCCATCATACACATGCAGGTACCTCACTCCCAGAAGTACACACACACAGGCACTCCACCTCTGCACCACACAGGTGTAACTTAAAGGGTCAAGGGTTGCGGTGGGAGAGGGGAGGAGGACCACTGCATCCTGTTGGCACTGGGCAATGGCCCATTAACAGCCTGATTTCTTAATCTTTCCCACAAAGAAAATGGGAAAACGGTCTTAGTATATCAGGCCCTAAAACCTAAAAAAGTAACTGATACTCTTTTTGGGGTGACTGGGGCATGCACGGTGACCTAAGTTTTGTCGGCCAGCTCCTAGATTACAAGAAAATTCTGTCAAGGCCTGGCATAAGGGAGGGGAGGAGGAATGGGTTTGATATTTTATTTTGATTTCTTCACGATGTGGGGTCACATGAATTTTTGACCCTTAAAAAGGGGTCATATTTGATAAATGTTTGGAGGCACTGACGTAGCTCTTATCACATATGTTAATGTACGGACAAATAGCTTGTTAGTGAGTATTACGTGCATGATGTGGTGAGCGGAACAGATGTGGCCACCCGGTTCCCTGGTTCTGCCATGAAGCTTATCCATAAGGTCTGTGTAAGTACATGTGATAAATGATCCATAGGTTGCAGTTCTGTTTGGTTAGGTGAGCCTTTGTGTGTAGTGTTAAGCAGCGAGTCTAAGGTGACTGCTGTACATGTGTGACTGTAGGCATTCACTCTGTACATGCATTTATTTTCTTCCGAAGAAAGAGTCAGTATCGCCTCTCAGAAAAGACATCCAAGTCCAGCCTTTTGAGGGAATTGAGTGCTAGATTTATTTGATCTTTGCTTTGCATCCAGTTGGCTTAAGACTGTATCTGGAAATTAACACAACTGTTAAGGCTATTTTGTGTTTAAACAAAATCTTAAGTAACTTATTTATATTTCTGTTATGTAAGCATGCAAAGAGACCAAATGCTGTTTAAGGTGGCCAGATCTCCCAGAAATGAGAGCTGATAGTTACTGAGCAAACGCCTTTTATTTTTCTCTGAGCTGTAGTGTAAATTGAAATCTAAGCCAATTAGAGCTCTTGCTGGACTAAAGCTCTATAGCAGAAGCTTGAGACAACCAGGTGAGGTAGTGTAGAATCTCTTGATCGAGAACAGAATTCATTTTTTGCAGCAAGTAGTAAAATCCTTACACAGCACACTATCTAGGCTGGCCTTTTTGATAAAATGTTATAATAGCATATGCATATTTAAAAGGATGTTCTTGCAAATAGTGCAGTTTTTTTGTCACTAGGCTTAATTAAGAAATTCCTTGCCATAAGGACTCTTGAAATATCTTGTCTTGTGGAGTGGACATGGTATTTCTTGCCTAAATCTGTCTTGGCTTTAATGATCCTGCTTAGTGAATTGTTGGATGTCACTGAGACTTCTATGGCCTCAATGGTAAGGATCAAACTTGAGTGACAGCAGATCTGTGCCCTTTCTCTGCTGCACAGCGTAAGACTTCTTATGATACTGATGTCTCGTGGTGAAGAACATGCCGGGACCATGACGAGTTTCTTGTATGTGAAGTGTACTTGTATGAAATTACTTGCATAGAAAGGTGGGTACCACTGGGGTTGTCTGAATACATTATAAGCAAAGCATTCTGTGGAATCTTTTCTATAATTTTCCATGGAAGGAGTGAACCGTGGCACTGTCTGACACAGCTTCTGTGATTCAGGGCTGCTCCTGTGTGCTTCAGCTATTGGTTTAAACAAATCATTTCCTGTGCTGTTCATCCTGCAGTGGGACTGGGCTTATTCATTCTTACACTGACCTCCGAGCGTCTCATGACGGCTCTTTCATGAATCTGACCAGGTTCTGCATTCTGCAGTGGTGTGTGTTTGCCCAGAGGTCAAAGATTGTTTCCACACTGTGCCTTTGTTTTTTTTTTCAAATTCCAGTTCTGCCACTAAATGTGTATGTAACTTGGCCTTGCCACCTAATCGCCTAGTGCCTCATTCCATCCAGCTACTAACCGAGCAGTGAGCTCTGAGCTCTCGAAGGCTGTCATGCAGTGTGCAAGGTCAGCTGCCTCAGCCGTGATGAAGACATTAGAAGGTTGATGGTAATGATGACTCTGGGGTGTTAATCCAAACAGGATCCTAGCAATTATAGGTGTCACATTAAGCACAAGTTATTATTGCTAATAATAACCTTGGTAGAGCAGGAGTTCAGACTCGAGCTTGGCGTAGTCATCGGCAGCCCACGCCTCTCCCCAACTGGCTCGCCAGCATGTGCCTGCATGAATGGCTTTGGACGAGTCTATCCATGTGCTGACGAGATTGCCTGCCTGGTCTTTCACCTCCTGGATGACTCTGCAGGCTGAGCTCATAGGCAGGCCTGATGTGCAGAGGACGTGGATACCAGGGAAGGGTCACACGTTTGTGTGGGTGGCTGCGGGGGGAGTCTGGGGCTGCACTTCATGATTCATACACATCCTTCCACATCGGATTTGGTTTACCTAAAGTTGGCAAGTGTTTTTCTAAAATATGCACTTTAATATGGAAATGAGCAGAATAATAAACAACTTTATGGGACTTGGCTGGAGTGGAGTTTCCTTGTAGAGAGCTATGGGTGCATTTTGTCCTCAAATAGGATATGATGCAGAGCAGAGTGAAAGGCATTGGCAGAGCTGTGCGTGGGGGTGTTGCTGTACTGGAATAGCATCAATGAAAATAAGCCCCCGTATCTCGAATGACTACAAAATCATACCAGAACAGAAAGTCATCGAAAAACCATAAAGGATTCTCCCAAAACTTTCAATGAACTTGCCTGAATACTTTTTTTTGTCGGGACCAACCGACAAGAGAGGGGAGAAGGAAACTCCCGCCTCAGCGTCGGGAGGGCCCTTTTATTCAACAAGATCAAAAATCAAAGAACGGTGATGTGAAAAAATAGTGTAACAAACACTTATCTGAAAGGATAGGCGATGAAATCTTCATAGTGGAGTAGCACGACATGCATGTTTCGGGCTTGAAAAAGCTCTGTATCAAGTGTTCCCCTTGGTCTGACTAGGACCAAGGGGAACACTTGATACAGGGCTTTTTCAAGCCCGAAACATGCATGTCGTGCTACTCCACTATGAAGATTTCATCGCCTATCCTTTCAGATAAGTGTTTGTTACACTATTTTTTCACATCACCGTTCTTTGATTTTTGATCTTGTTGAATAAAAGGGCCCTCCCGACGCTGAGGCGGGAGTTTCCTTCTCCCCTCTCTTGTCGGTTGGTCCCGACAAAAAAAAGTATTCAGGCAAGTTCATTGAAAGTTTTGGGAGAATCCTTTATGGTTTTTCGATGACTTTCTGTTCTGGTACTGGAATAGCAGACTGTGCTGTAGTAGGTCAGGAATGAATTGTATGGGCAGAAATGTGGGTAAAATCTTGGTATTTGGCATTCTTGAAGTCTTCCGTCCTGTAGGCATCCTCTCCCAAGGGTCAGGGAGGCTGTACTTTTTCCCCTCTGCATCTTCTTAGTTGCAGCTATAGGACTAATTCTTTCAGGTCAGGAAGGAGAAAAACATACATGGGCCAATTATTCAGCAAGCTCAGTGAGGCTACTAAGTTTAAGCTATCGGCAAATAACTTGAGCTATATTATTCAGTGCTGTTATTCGTGTAGGTAGTTTGGTTACTGTGCTGATGCTATTTAGATTGGGTGGTCTGTATTCAGCAGGCCTAAACTAAATGTATAACTGGTCACAGTGACTAAATTTAAATTTAGCACTATCCAAATCCTTTTCTTGGTCAACTTCTGGCTCCTTCCTTGACCCCACTCACATTTACACAGGTAGTATCGGGCCATTTAATGATTTTAACTGGTCCAGTATTACTCATACAGTTTATATAAATATATGGCTACGGCAGTTGTGCATGATTGCCTCGAGGATCATCTTCTGACAGAAAGGAGCCAGTTATTGACCTGTATTTCCTACATTTGTTTTTTTGTAATGACCAGAAGGTTGTGATCTTATACTACCTGCCTTTTGGTTTGAGGGCTTAAACTTTTCCATGCCCACTGTGTACTACCTGCCCTATTACATAACCAGTCATTTAAAGCGCTGGCTGCTGCTGGTGTCAAGCCATAACTTTTTTTTTTTTTTTGTACATTAAATTGCCATTTGAATGATAGGTAGAAATATATAGAAACACGATGGCAGAAAAAGACTACATGGCCTGTCTAGTCTCTCCTTCCATATCAGCTACAATAGTCCCCCCCCCCCCCTTTTTTTTCCTTTAGAGATCTGTGTTTATCCCATGCTTTCTTGAATTCGGATACTGTCCTCATCTCTACCACCTCTACTGGGGAGACTATTCCATGCATTTACACCACTCTTTCCGTAAAGAAATATTTCCGCATATTATTCCTGAGTCTATCCCCTTTCACTCTCAACCTTTGTCCCCTCGTAGCAGAGCTTGCTTTCAATTGAAAGAGGCTCTCCTCCTGTGCATTTATCCCACAGAGCTATTTAAACATCTCTATCATATCTCCTCTGTCCTGCCTTTCCTCTGATATATACATATTTTTTTTTTAAATCTTTATTTAATTCACCAGTAAATACAAACATATAGAAACAGTGAGCAGGTCTCCACGAGGGGTGTACTCTTATCCCCTCCGGATGACCCCAGAAAAAATACTACAGGTGTTTTTTATCAAATTGTACCCTCCCTCCCCCCCCCCCTTTTCCACACTCCCTCAGCAGCAAAGGAACTTAATACTGAATTGGAAGCATAATGTAGCCCCCTCTCCATCCCCTCATCCAGTCAACTCCCCAGTTGAAGAATTTCATTGCGGCTACGTGCCCCTAGTTGTTGAATATAGGGCTCCCAAGTTAACATAAACGCTGTCCAGCGCTTGACACTGCCCCTCGCAACCCGGCACTCCAGCAACATCAGATGGTGGAAATTATTCCGCCATTCGCTAAAAGTTGGTGGCTGATGTTCCCTCCACAGCCGGAGAATCGGCCCTTTACCCACCAAGCAGGCCTTCCGCAAGAGCATTCGCTCCCCTGTCTTCGCAGGCCCGGGGACCGCCAGCTGATCCAAAGCCACAAAGGAGCCGGTCCACCTAACCGGCTGCTGCAACAACTGGCCAAGAAAATCTCTTATCTTCACCCAATAGGGCTGCAGTCTGCGGCAGCCCCACCACATATGCAGCAAAGTCGCCAAGGGAGCCGAACAACGAGGGCAGCTACCATCCGTCCCCAATTGGCTCCGAAAGGCCCGCCGCGGTGAAAAATGTGCTCGTGTCACACATTTAAATTGAATCTCCCTCCACCGGGCCCCTTGCACCACTCTCACAATCCGTCTCAAAGCCTTGCCGACCATTCCCGGGGTCACCTCCCCTCCCAATTCAGCAGCCCAAGCCAATTCGACCCCCCGATAATCGGGAAGTACCCTATAACAATCCAGCCGCTTCTTCAATTGCGAAATAGTTGGGGGAATATCCTCTCCCATCCCAAAAAAATCCATGATCGTGGCCGATCGGTCAATATGCAGCGCATCCCGCGGTAGTGAAGCCACGTAGTGAGCGACTTGCATATAAGCAAAACAGTGCCTAGTAGGTAATTCGTACTCGCGGCTCAGGGCCAAGAAAGACTTGCAGCACCCCGAGGGTTCGATAAGATGTCCCACCGTCCTTATTCCGCGGGCCCCCCATTCTCTAAACACCTTCGTATCGGACCCCGGGAGAAACTGGGCATTCCCTTGAAGGGGCAACCAACTAGAAACACCCCATGGCGCATTCCAATATTTATTAAGCTGTTGCCAGGTGCGTCTAGCCGAGCTCACCAATACGCTCCTCTTAACCGCCTCCGGCAATTCACTATGGCGCCCATGCAAGACCCCCAATAAAGTCCACAGTGCCACTAAACGCTCCTTCACAGCCCGAGGCGTATAGTCCTCTGTCCCACCTAACCAATCACCCAGGTGTCTCGCTTGACACGCCAAGGCATAGAGCTTTAAGTCAGGCATCCCCATACCCCCTTCTTTCCATTTCCCCAGTAATCTATCCCACGGGATCCGAGTCCTCTCCAAAGAAACCCCTTAAGAGAGTCTTCCATACGACGCAGGTCCCGACATAATAGCCAAACCGGCAGGGTCTGCAACCAGTAAAGGACATGTGGTAATATAACCAGCTGTACCGCCGCAATTCTCCCAGACAAAGACAATGGAAGATACTCCCATGCCTGTAGTTGTCTGGTCAAGCGCCGCATTATGTGAGTCAGATTGCGTCGATATAGCTCCTGGGGTTGACAAGGCATCACTATACCCAAGTAAACAAATTCCTCCATTGCCCATCGAAGGGGAAAAGTCTCCCCCCAGGACCCACGAAGTTGCCCCAGAGTATCCATCGCTTCCGATTTATCATAGTTGATACGGAGACCCGCCAAGGCCCCAAATCGCCCAAATTCCTCTAAAAGTCCCTGGAGAGAAGCTACAGGAGAAGTCACATGGACCAACAGATCATCTGCAAAAGCGGAAATTACAAACTTCTGTGAACCCATTTCCACACCCTTGATCATATCCGATTGAACAATTTTCCGAATCAAAGGGTCTAGGGAGAGCACAAATAACAACGGGGAAAGGGGGCAGCCCTGTCGTGTACCCCTCTCCAAAGCAAATCCCTCCGATAGCATTCCATTGCACAGAATCCCCGCCGTGGGTGTCAGATAAAGACTCCGCACCATGGTGCAAAAACATCTCCGATGCCGTAGCAGGGCAACAGCTCCCAAAGATATTGCCAATTCACCCTTTCAAATGCCTTTTCGGCATCGAAGCTTACCAAAAGCGAGGGAGTCTGCTGAGCATGTACCCATTCCAAGGAGGCCAGAATTTTCCGGAGGTTACGCACCGCGTATCGCCCCTTAACAAAGCCCACTTGTGCCTCATGAACTAAACTCCCCAGTACGTCAGCCAATCTAAGAGCCAAGACCTTTAGATCAAAGTTAATAAGGGAAATAGGCCGGTTCGAGGCTGCTAACAGCGGGTCCTTACCCGGTTTGGGGATCAAAGTGATATGAGCATGATTCTGCCCCCAGCGATAAACCCCCCGATCCCCCCTCCCATTAAACACTTCTCGTAGCACCGGACTGACCCAATCACCCAATATCTTATAAAATTCCGCGCTCATGCCGTCCGGTCCAGGGGCCTTACAACAACTCGCCGCCGAAATAACCGAGTGTATCTCCTGAGAGGTAATCGGTTGATCCAGTGCCCCCCTCTGCACCTCCGTAAGCCGCGGCAAGTTCAGATCTCGCAGGTATTCCGACAGAAACACGCCGGGCCCCTCCTCACCTTTATAAAGTGACTGAAAAAACCCCCGAAAAATCCTGGCAATATCCCCATTCGCCTTGTGCACGGTACCCTTGTCATCTCGGAGGCCCGCCACCATAGTAGGGCTCCGTCTGCCCCTCAGGCACCGAGCCAACAATTTCCCAGGCTTATCTCCATAGCAGTACAACCGATAACGGTAATAAAGAATCAATTTCTTGGCTTTCTGATGTAGCAGCTCATTGAGGGCTACTTGAGTCTCCCAAAGCTTCCTCTTATTGGTAGCCGACGGTACTTGGGCACAATGGCGCCGTAGTTTAGTGGCCTGGCGCTCCAATGTCATAATACGTTCTGCGAGTATCCGACGCTTCCGAGCGGCATAGCCAATGATATCTCCCCTAAGGACCACTTTTGCCGTTTCCCACAGCAATTCAGGATCATCCTCGTGGACTCGATTGTCGCTCATAAATTCCGTCCACCGTTGACAAAGAAATTGACGGAACTGCACATCATGGTACAACCCCAAGGGAAACCGCCAAATATGCGTCCGAGAGGTATCACTCCCCCATTGCAGATCCAGCCAGACCAAAGCGTGATCAGAGACCTCCAAGGGGCCAATCTGCGCCGCCTCCGTATGAGCAAAGAGTTCTCCGATATATACATATTAAGATATTAAGGTCTGTCCTCATATTCTTTATAACGAAGACCACTAACCATGGTAATAACCACTCTGCATTGACTCCATCCTGTTTACATATCCCTTTTGAAGTTGCGGCCTCCAGAATTGCACACAATACTCCAAATGAGGTCGCACCATAGTCTTATCCATAGACTTTTATACAGAGGCACTATCGCCTCCAGCTGACCATTCCTCTTCCTATCCATCCATCCTTCTGGCTTTCACCATTGCCTTTTCTACCTATATTTTCCTTTGTTAGGACGAGGTTAAAGGTGGTCTGCAGGGTCCTGAAGTATCCCCTAGCCCAGGGGTCTGCAACCTTTAAGACGTAAAGAGCCACTTGGACCCGTTTCCGAAGGGGGAAAAAAAACTGGGAGCCGCAAAACCATTGCGACATTTAAAACAAATCTAACACTGCATATATTGTTTCTTACCTTAATGCTATATACGACCCCCTACTTTTCCTGTTAAAATATAGGTGTTTGGCCTATACTCGCCGTATAAGACTACCCCTCTTCCTTCACACACCAAAAAAAAAAACGCCAGAAAATATCACAACAACAAGTAACAATATTTGATTTCAAAATTATGATGATTTTGTAGTCAAATCACTAATATGAAATAAAATTATTTTTTCTACCTTTGTTGTCTGACCAATTTATTCTTTGATCATGCTGGTCCCGATCTGAGGCTTCTGCTTTCCTGTCTTCTCTTAGCTCTCTTTCTGTGGTCTATGGTCCATCTGCCATTTCTTATCTCTTCTTTCGTTTTCTTCACTTCTTTCCATCAGCCTATTTCCAGTCCCAGTAACCCTCCCCAATATCAGCCCCTTTCCAGTCCTCACTCCCAGTACCTTCCAGTGCTAATCACCCCTCAACCCCATTACCAGTGCTAGCCTCCCCTAATCAGCCCAATACCAGTCCTACCCCCCATCAGCTCATTACCAGTCCTAGCCTCCCCTAATCAGCTCATTTCCAGTGCTCGTCCCCTCAACCCCATTACCAGTGCTCCATCCCTCCATGTCAGCCCCCTCCCTCCCTCCATCCATATCAGCTCCCTCCCTCCATGTCAGCTCCCTCCCTCCATGTCAGCCCCCTCCATCCCTCCCTGTCAGCCCCCCTCCCTCCATCCATATCAGCTCCCTCCCTCCATGTCAGCCCCCTCCATCCCTCCATGTCAGCCCCCCTCCCTCCATCCATATCAGCCCCCCTCCCTCCATGTCAGCCCCTCCTCCATCCCTCCATGTTAGCCCCCTCCATCCCTCCATGTTAGCCCCCTCCCTCCATCCATCCATATCAGCTCCCTCCCTCCATATCTGCTCCCTCCCTCCAGTGTCAGCCCCCCTCCCTCCATGTCAGCCCCCCCCTCCCTCCCTCCATCCATATCTGCTCCCTCCCTCCATGTCAGCCCCCCTCCCTCCATCCATCCATATCTGCTCCCTCCCTCCATGTCAGCCCCCCTCCCTCCATCCATCCATATCTGCTCCCTCCCTCCATGCCAGCCCCCCTCCCTCCATCCATCCATATCTGCTCCCTCCCTCCATCCATATCAGCTCCCTCCCTCCATGTCAGCCCCCCCCTCCCTCCATCCATCCATATCTGCTCCCTCCCTCCATGTCAGCCCCCCTCCCTCCATCCATCCATATCTGCTCCCTCCCTCCATGTCAGCCCCCCTCCCTCCCTCCATCCATCCATCCATATCTGCTCCCTCCCTCCATCCATATCAGCTCCCTCCCTCCATGTCAGCCCCCTCCCTCCATCCATCCATATCTGCTCCCTCCCTCCATGTCAGCCCCCTCCCTCCATCCATCCATATCTGCTCCCTCCCTCCATGTCAGCCCCCCTCCCTCCATCCATCCATCCATATCTGCTCCCTCCCTCCATCCATATCAGCTCCCTCCCTCCATGTCAGCCCCCCTCCCTCCATCCATCCATATCAGCTCCCTCCCTCCATGTCAGCCCCCCTCCCTCCATCCATCCATATCTGCTCCCTCCCTCCATCCATATCTGCTCCCTCTCTCCATCCATATCTGCTCCCTCCCTCCATGTCAGCCCCCCTCCCTCCATGTCAGCCCCCTCCCTCCATCCATCCCCTCCCTCCATCCCTCCATCCATATCAGCTCCCTCCCTCCATCCATCCATATCAGCTCCCTCCATCCCTCCATGTGAGCCCCCCTCCCTCCATCCATCCATATCAGCTCCCTCCATCCCTCCATGTGAGACCCCCTCCCTCCATCCATCCATATCTGCTCCCTCCCTCCATCCATATCAGCTCCCTCCCTCCATGTCAGCCCCCCTCCCTTCATCCATCCATATCAGCTCCCTCCCTCCATGTCAGCCCCCCTCCCTCCATCCATATCTGCTCCCTCCCTCCATGTCAGCCCCCCTCCCTCCATCCATATCTGCTCCCTCCATGTCAGCCCCCCTCCCTCCATCCTCCATATCACTCCATCCCTCCTCCATCCATCCATATCTGCTCCCTCCCTCCATGTCAGCCCCCCTCCCTCCATCCATCCATATCAGCTCCCTCCATCCCTCCATGTCAGCCCCCTCCCTCCATCCATCCATCCATATCTGCTCCCTCCCTCCATGTCAGCCCCCCTCCCTCCATGTCAGCTCCCTCCCTCCCTTCTTCTGCAGCCGCGGCTCTCTGCCTCTTAGGGAACCGCGGCTGTGCTTTTAAAATCATCTCGGAGCCCTTCCTGTCTTGACGGGCTCCGTGCAGCATTGTCCCGCCTCCAAAGGAAGTTGTTTACACTTCCTTTGGAGGCGGGACAATGCTGCACGGAGCCCGTCAAGACAGGAAGGGCTCCGAGATGATTTTAAAAGCACAGCCGCGGTTCCCTAAGAGGCAGAGAGCCGCGGCTGCAGAAGAAGGGAGGGAGCCCATAACGCCATAAATACCGGGCGGGCAGTGTGCTCCGGAGCCGCGGCAAAGGTGAGAAAGAGCCGCATGCGGCTCCGGAGCCGCGGGTTGCCGACCCCTGCCCTAGCCAGTCTGGCTTTCAAGATATTCCCAATGAATAGGCATGAGAGATTTGCATGTACCGTCTCCATTACAATGCCAGTCTCTCTCATGCCTATTCATTGTGGATATCCTGAAAGCCAGACTGCCTAGAGGATGCACAGGACCAGTTTAAGAAATGCTGCTATAGGCTTCCCAGCTTTTATTTCATATAGCTTTTCTTGTTTTAACAGATTAAAAGACTGAACAGCTGTTCCAGTATTTAGACTGGAGAAACCTTTTTCTGAGCAGTTGGGGCAGCATGTGACCACTCTTCAGCTGGTAGAGAGATGGAAGAAGATCATAAGATGAGGCACTTGAGTGTGTGCTCGATAGGGAAAGACATGCCCCATATGAGAACCGAATAACGCTACGCTCGGCTGGGAGCCCTGTACATATTCTAGGTATCCAAAGTCGCATCCAGCTGCAGGGTGGTGAAGGGACTATTCCATGATTTCAGTTCTAGGTCTGTGGGTGGGTGCTCTATTGCCTGGCTGTCAGTGGGACTGTGCAAGAGCAGATGTGGTGTCACTGAACATAAGTATTAAATGTGGAAAGGGGGAAGTGAGAGAAACCAATGCAGGTTTCAGTGTCTATGGCCGCCTCTTGTATAAATGTTAAATCTAAGGCAGAGTAATAGACTCTATGATGGCACTTAACAACAAAAAGCAGCCTTCAAGTCCAAATACCAGATACATGATGCACCGGAAGAGGGCCTGCGGGAGTTTCAGTCCTATGTGCTGTCTCTTCCTGGCAGAATGCCTGCCCTGCAAGCCAGGTATCAATCCTAAGGATATTGAGGAAAACTAGCTCCTGGGAAACAGAGGTGGGCTGGGTCCATATTTAGTTTCTGCTCTGGGCCCTACCAGTGCCAGGTGTTTTGACATGTGCTGGTATAGAACGCAGATTTCCTTCACGTCTTTAACTCTGTTGCTTTTCTATCCCCTTCTTGTTACAGGAAAAAAGTCACTATTGTGCAGAAACTTATTAGTTGGTGGGGAATGGGGAGCATGGCCCAATCATTCTGACATTTTATGTTCATTGTCGCTTCAAGAAGTATAAACTTATGTGTTGAGATTTTAGGCATTTGCTGCTGATTTGCAATAAAGAGGTGATCTGTAGCTGCTAGTCATGTCTTGGGTAGAAAGAAAAGCACTCGAGCGGGAGGGGGAGAGAGGGCAAAAAAGAGGATGATCATGCTTTTTAGGCCAAGGCATGCGTCTCCCCGCTGTTCTTACTTTGTGCAGCCTTGCTCAAAGGCCTGCTGGGGTTTGGATATATACACAGTGCTTTGGAAGAGGCTTTACACCCTGGCACATTTTTCACATTCTGCCTTCTAAAATATAAAATTCAAAATGCAGTCAAATAGTAAAGACTGATTCAAAGGATATATGATATGCTCTTACTGAGAGGAAGACTCCTAAACTCCTAGGAGGATGTATTTGACTTGCAAGAAGTGTAAATGCTGCTGAGAGAGATTAGCAGCACTGACCTCTTAACTGGGTTAAATGCCCTGGGGCTATTCATATAGTGCTGGGGCAAAGTGGGGATGGCACTGTAGCGGTTGGTGGTGATTTTCAGCCACTAATCGTGTAGCCAAACTGCATGAAGTTAGCACTTAGTGGAAGGAAGGAGTTATTGACTTGTTTGTGTTTGGTGTGTGTTTTTATTTAACATTTTTATTGTAAAGCGCATTGATGATTTTTACCATATGCGGTATATCAAGCGATATAATAAACCATAAAACACAGGTGAAAGGCTGTCCTAGTTTTTATGCTCTTCTACAATCTGGGTAGTGGCTAAATATCGCTGCTGACTGGACTGCAAAACTATGGTCTGGTGAAACCAGATGCTGGTTGCTAGAATAAAACAAAGGAAATTATAATGCCTCTGTATCATTCCATGGTGCAACCACACCTTGAATATTACGTGCAATTCTGGTTGCCATATCTTAAAAAGGATTAGAAAAGGTACAGAGAAGAGCCACCAAAATGGTAAAGGGGATGGAAGGAGACCCCTATGAGGAAAGGCATACAAGGTTAAGGCTCTTCAACCTGGAAAAGAGATGGCTGAGGGGAGATATGATAGAGGTCTATAAATTAATGAATGGAGTGGAACGGGTAAACGTAGATCGATTGTTTATGCCATCAAAAAGTAGAAAGACTAGAGGACACACAATGAAGTTACAATGCAACCCATTTAAGACTAATAAGAGAGAATCTTCTCCATTCAATGTGTAACCAAACTCTGCAATTCGTTACTGGAGGATGTAGTAAAAGCTGTTAGTGTAGCTGGGTTTAGAAAAGGGTTGGACAAGTTCCTGGAGGAGAGGTCCATAAACCTTGATTACTACTACCAATAATAATTTATAAAGCGCTACAAGGTGTATGCAGCACTGTACAAACAAAGGGGCTTGTTTACAAAGCCGCGGTAGCGGTTTCCGATCGGGGCTCCGATAATGATCGGAAACCACTACCGCGGCTTTGTAAACAAGCCCCATAGTGTCTCTGCTGGTCAGAGCTTAGGACCTGGGAAATCCCCTGCTTGCCCCAAAACAAACAGTATGGAATGTGTGTTTCTTTTAGGGAAACTGCTTAAGATATGCAACTGTGCTGACTATCCCAGTGTAAATGAAAGTGGGGGACAGCTAGCTGTTATCCCTTGCTGCTGTTGCTGTATATGCCCCCCCCCCTCTAAGTTTTAGGAACTAAAAAGTGAGTGGTGGGTGGATTTAGTTAGGGAAACAAGAGAAGCTTAGCACTGATTTTTTCAGCATTTAAGCTCATAAATCTAGAAAAATGAATGCCAAGCCTATATTTAAAAGCATAAACTTCAAGCTCTTAAACTCAGGTGAATTTTCAGCAAAAAAACATGGACTCTTATGTTTGACTGACAATTGGGGACAGATTTAGGAGTTCAGCTTTTTTCAATGTTGGGTGCAGAGGCTTCCAGTGATCTGAATAACACTCTGCTCTTCAAATGTGAAAGAACAATTACAGAAATATTCTGAAAGTAATTAGAAATAAAGAAGCTAAAAAGTCGATTTGCATAAGCCCAAATTAATCCCCAAAAAGTGACCTGAGGCCTATAAGTTAAATGGAGCCCTGCCGTGCCCAGTCATCATAGTTGAGCTGATTGGAATAGTTCTGGATAAGGAGATATGAACAGCTTTTGGAGCAAGTGTCCAAACATGGCAACCATGGAGCTGTCGTAGGAACTCTAGGGTAAAGTTATTCAAAGGTACAGATTGGAATCTTCTTATAGCCAATGTTCCCACTTTACAAGAATGACAATCCCTTGGGGCAGGATTCGACTCAATCTTCCATCAGGCTGTCCTTTCAAATAGGACATGGGATGAGAGTGAAAGGGAATAGATTCAGGAGTGATATGCGGAAATATTTTTTATGGAAAGAGTGGTGGATCCGTGGAATAGTCTCCCAGTGGAGGTGGTAGAGATGAGGACAGTATCTGAATTCAAAGAAGCATGGGTCAGACACAGGATCTCTAAAGGGAAAAATGGGACTGTTGTAGTTGTTAATATGGAAGGACAGACTAGATAGGCCATGTGGTCTTTTTCTGCCGTCATGTTTCAATGTAAATGCAGTAACTGTTGGTTATTCCAGTGCTTCTCTAGCCTCTCACAGAGGTGTTTTGTGGGATTACTAAAACAGGAATGAGAATTTTGCATATATTGTATGTAGTTTTCTCGCTTATATTTGTTGTGGTAATCCTGAAAATCCAACTGGTTAGGTGTTGCCTCCAGGTGAGACTCGCAGTACTAGATTAAGGAAACTGCTGAGGGAGATCCATGGTGAGGCCTAAGATTTTTTTGAAAGAACTACCAGTCCACCTGAGATAGGAAAATGTTATCCATTTGAAACAGTTTAAAGACTTATTTCACAAACGTGGTATGTAAGGTCCCTCTTTTAACCCTGGAATTACTGAGGTTTTTTGCGCACACTGAATACTGTTGGGGTCATAAATGACCCCACGACTAATTTTAATTAACCATGAAAATTTTAAACTAAACAGACAAAATATTATTCCAAATTAATTTATTTATTATATGAAGGTTAAATGTTTTTTAAATTTAATGCTTTGTCATAAAATTACATGAAGGGTTGCCATGAAAGCAGTTCCTTATCGTCACTCCAGTCCAGTCCCTTTACTTCTGGGTTACGCAACCCTTCCAGCAGCTTGGAGGCTGAGCCAAACCTTTTTGGAGGTGGGGCGGTATAAATACCACTGGGACCACCCCTCAACTCCAGTATTCTCAGCCTCCAAGCAGCTGGAGGGTTCCGTAAGCCTAGGGCTTACTGGAGTCTTCCTTTAACTAAATTCCTTTAGAATTACTTTTAAATTATTTGCTTTATTACCTTTAGTTTCTTTGATTTCAGTTTTAGTGTCTGTCAGCTAGCATTTGAGTTTTGTTCCTTTAACTGCTCTCTGCTCTCTTCCCTCCCTCCCCCCCCCCCCTCGGTCGGGCCGGGCTCCGGAGGTAGAAGGGTGCTGGCTGTTTGCTGGAGATCTCCTGCATTTCCCCGCTTGTTCTGCCTCGCGCCGAAGCCCTTAAGGTGGCTGAGCGCTGGAGGCATCCCCGGGAGTTGGATTCTGCCCGCTGATCCCGCCCCGCAGCTGAAGAACGCGGCGGTGACACCCGGGTCTCCCGATCGCGTCGGAGGAGTTTTTCCCTGCACTTCAGGAGGCAGCACATTCTCTGGCGGCATCCTTGCCTCGGCGGCGCTTTATTTTCGCCCGGGGGGAGCACAGTGACCCGGAGAACGCGCTCGCGATCCCCCGTTCAGGCTCCACGTGGTGAGGCCTACAACGTGTAGAGCCAACGGGCAGAGATCGCTGAGCCAGGTCCACCAGGCTTTAAACCGCAAGTACCAGAGTGAACTATTCAGTTTCTTTATTTGGCATTGCTTGTTTTATTTGGAATTAATTTGGTTTTTAATTTGAAGTTTAAAGTTTAATATTTCTATCTGCTCATTTACTTAGCCTCTGGGACTTGATTACCGGTAGAGAACAGAGGGTCTGGTGGTCCCCTCTCTCTCTCTCTCTCTCTCCCTCCAGTATAAATTTTATCTAAGGAAGGAGAGGACAATTCCTTACAGCTGCACCTTCTGCTATCCTTGTAGCTGGGGATCTGATCCAGGGCGTATCCTTCCAATCAGGAACCAAGATCCCTGGGAACAAGAGCATGGCGGCTAAGCCCAGATGCCCTTCCTATGGCACGCGTAGGGGCACATCCTCGGAGGCAGGAGTCTGCAGGGGTTGTGCTGCAGTGGCTGCCTCCGTGGAACAAGAAATTAATTTGGCCATGTCCCAATCCTCTCAGAGTGCTGGAGACCTCTTGCAAGGGGAGGGGGGGTCCCAGCCTCCTTCCACCTCAATCTCAGATTTACCCACCCCCTCCCCCCCTCCTTCTACTCCCCCTCCCTCGGGGGAAGGGGGTACAGGGGATTTCTTCTCTCCAGACTTTATTCTTTTACTCCACAAGGCCTATTGCTTGCGCAAGCAGGGTTCGGGCTCAGGGGGGAATGCCCCGACGGCAGACACCATATCCAAGAGGGCAAACATCCCTGATTCAGGCCTCCCACCTAAACGCCCGCGCTTGGGCGGGGAAGAACCTCTCTCCTCCCTTTCCCAGAGCTCTCCAGAAGAGGAGGGCTCGGACAAAGACTGGGACGGGGAAGAAGAGGAATTGGAAGAAGGGGAGATCCCGGAAGAAGATCATTCCAGGATAATTAGAGTCTTTCGGCGGGAAGAACTCCCGGCCCTAATTGATGAGTCTTTAAAAGTTCTCAATGTATCCTCAGATGCACCAACAGAGGAGGAGACGGTGGAGGATCCGTTAATCCAGGCCATCAGGAGATCAGAGGGTCTTCCCTGTTCATAGAGTGGTGCGCCAGATGATCCAGGAAGAATGGGATCAACCCGAGTCTAGTCTAAGGGGAGTCCGATCCATGTCTCGCCTATACCCTCTACCAGAGGCAGACAGAGAGCTACTGAAGTCCCCAAGGGTGGATGCAGCGGTGTCAGCAGTCACTAAGAAGACTACTATTCCAGTGGAGGGCAGCAGCACAGCCTTGAGGGATTCTCAAGACAGAAAACTAGATACCCTCCTAAAACAAGCTTTTGATGTGAGCGCCCTGGCATTGCAGGCCTCGGTTTCAGGGGCTTGGGTGGCAAGAGCCTGCTTAAGGTGGTCTCAACAGCTGCAAGCAACAGAGGGCCCATCTGGCGAAGCTCAGGACCACTCTGCTAGACTGGAATCCGGAACAGCCTTCCTGGCGGATAGTCAGTATGACCTCATCAGAAGCCTAGCCAAGAGCATGGCCTCGGTGGTAGCAGCTAGACGTTATCTGTGGCTACGGAATTGGGCAGCGGACGCCTCCTCGAAGGCACGCCTGAGCCGCCTTCCGTTCAAGGGGAAACTGTTATTCGGAGAAGATTTGGAGAAGTTGGTAAAGGACCTTGGCGAGTCTAAAGGGGGCAGGCTGCCTGAAGACAGACCAAAGCAAGGGCGTCCCGTACCCTCAGTGCGTAACCAGTCCAGGGACTCCCGAAGGTTCCGCCCAGCTAGGACAAATCCCTTTCCCAGGGGCCGGTTCCCCTCTAAGGGACAAGGTTTTAGAGGGTTTCGAGGAGCAGGCCGAGGTTTTGGCTCGTCCTCCTTCTCCTCCTCTCAAGCAAATAGAAAACAACGAGGCGACCGGGGACCAGGGGGGAGAGCCGTCGGTGGGCGGTCGCCTAAGGCGTTTTCTTCCTGCCTGGTCCCGGGTCACGTCCGATCAATGGGTTCTAGAAGTCATCAGAGAGGGCTACACTCTCGAATTCGCAAAGCAAATTCCTCCAGCCTTTGTTCAGTCTCCCTGCGGTTCTTCGGAAAAGAGAGGGGCGGTAGAGACAACCCTCTTCCGTCTGATAACGCTCGGGGCTGTAGTCCCGGTGCCACCAGACCAGCGCGGTTCTGGTCGGTACTCGATTTACTTCGTAGTCCCAAAGAAAGAAGGCTCCTTTCGTCCGATACTAGATCTAAAACAGGTCATTCGCTGCCTCAGAGTTCCACACTTCCGGATGGAAACCCTACGTTCGGTCATAGCAGCAGTCAGGGGCGGGGAGTTCTTAACATCCCTTGATCTGACAGAAGCCTACCTGCATATCCCGGTCAGGGATTCCCATCAACAATTCCTGAGATTTGCAGTGCCAAGGGGCCATTTTCAATTCCAGGCTCTTCCCTTCGGCTTAGCTACGGCTCCAAGGACATTCACCAAGGTGATGGTGGTGGTAGTGGCCTCTCTACGAAAAGAGGGAATTCTAGTACACCCCTACCTGGACGATTGGTTAATCCGGGCAAAGTCCGAGGAGGAAAGCCACTCCGTGACAACAAGAGTGGTTCAAGTGCTAGAAGAATTGGGGTGGGTCATCAATCGAGCAAAGAGCAGGATGACGCCCTCCCAGGAACTGGAGTACCTCGGTGCAAGGTTCGACACCAGCAGAGGCAGGGTGTTTCTGTTTCAATCAAGATCAAGAGAGCTAAGACTCCTGGTAACTCAGTTTCTGGCCAGACTGAACCCTTCGGCGCGGCATTATCTGCAGGTCCTGGGAACAATGGCAGCGGCAATAGAGGTGGTACCATGGGCTCGGGCCCACATGCGGCCGCTGCAGAGGGCCCTATTGCGTCGGTGGTCGCCGCAACATCACCCCTTATCAATGCCGTTACCTTGCGCGCCACGGACCAAACAGACGCTGCACTGGTGGCAGTCCCCGAAGAATCTGGATCGCGGGATGCCCCTCGAGCCTCACCAGTGGTTATTACTGACGACGGATGCCAGTCTGACAGGCTGGGGAGCTCACTGCGAGGGCCAGTTCATTCAAGGCAACTGGTCTCCACTGGAAGCCCAATGGCCCATCAACAGACTAGAATTGCGAGCCGTAGGGTTGGCGCTCAGGGCTCTAGAGGCCTTGGTACAAAAAAGGGCAATTCGCGTACTCTCAGACAATGTTACTGCGGTGGCTTACATCAACCACCAGGGCGGCACCAGCAGTCCCGCCTTAGAGAAGGAGGCGGGCACTCTGTTCCAGTGGGCAGAGACTCGGTTGGAAGCTCTCTCGGCCCAGCACGTGGCAGGAATAGACAACGTCACAGCAGACTATCTCAGCAGGTGCAAGATAGACCACGGAGAGTGGGAACTGGAGCAGGAGACGTTCAAACCGGATAGTAGCCCATTGGGGCCTCCCAGTCATGGACCTCATGGCGAGGTTCGCAACCGCCAAGGTGGATCGGTTCTTCAGCCGCCGCAAGGAAAGGATGTCCGAAGGCCTGGATGCCTTGGCCCAGAAGTGGCCCTCGGAGGGTCTACTCTGTGTTCCCTCCCTGGGCTCTGATCGGAAAAGTGCTACGAGTGGAGTCCCATCAGGGATATGTAATTCTCATAGCCCCGGACTGGCCTCGCCGGCCTTGGTATGCGGATCTGATGAGATTGATCGCCGATCGACCTTGGCGTCTTCCTTGCAAAAGGGACCTGCTGAGACAAGGTCCATTGCGGATGCCTCACGTGGATCGGTTCTCGCTTACGGCCTGGCTATTGAAAGGGCGAGGCTCCTAAAGAGAGGTTATTCAGGAGCGGTCATCTCTACCCTGCTAAACGCTAGGAAGCGTTCGACCTGTCTCTCCTATGTTAGGACTTGGCGCATCTTCGAAGCGTGGTGCGCGGAGCACCGACGAAAACCCCTCTCCGCTTCAGTCCCCGAGATTCTGGAATTCTTACAGGCAGGTTTTGACAAGGGCCTAGCTCATAGCTCCTTGCGAGTTCAGCTAGCGGCAATCGCATGCTATAGAGGGAAGGTCCGCGGAAAGCCCCTAGGGGCGCACTCGGATGTCTCCAGGTTCTTAAGGGCGGTAAGGCGCCTGCGCCCTCAACAGAGGTCAGTCTTCACCCCTTGGGACCTCAACCTAGTGCTTAACGCTCTGATCAAGGAACCCTTCGAACCAGTGAAGAGGGCCTCCTTAAAGGACTTAACCCTGAAGACAGTCTTTTTGGTCGCGATCTGCTCAGCTAGGTGGGTCTCTGAACTCCAAGCGCTGTCCGCTCAGCCCCCCTTCCTACTGTTTCTCAAGGACAAGATAGTTCTACGTCCGGTCCCCTCCTTCTTGCCCAAGGTCATTTCTCCTTTTCATATGAACCAGGCAGTTCACCTTCCGGTTCTCTCCGCCGAGGAGGGCGGAGGTAGGGATAACAAACTGCGACTCTTGGATGTCCGGAGGACCTTGAAACGCTACCTCTCCCGCACAGCCCCTTTCCGGAAGTCCGAGCGACTATTCGTTCATTTTGGGGGTCCACACAAGGGAGAGGCGGCGGCCAAGGCCTCTATCTCCAGATGGATCAGGGAAGCGATCGCTTCCGCCTACATCCTGAAAGGGAAGCAGGTGCCAGCGGGGCTCCGGGCGCACTCCACCCGGGCTCAGGCTACTTCTTGGGCAGAATTCAGCTTGGTCCCTCCAGTGGACATCTGTAGGGCGGCAACTTGGTTTTCGCTACATACGTTCACCAAGCACTACAGGCTGGACGTCCAGAGCGCAGCGGATGCTCGGTTTGGTCTGGCGGTCCTTCAGTCCGGTTTGCCGGATCCCACCCAGGGTTGAACTGCTCTTGTACATCCCAGAAGTAAAGGGACTGGACTGGAGTGACGATAAGGAAATAGTAATTAGATCTTACCTGCTAATTAGTGTTCCTGAAGGAACGACAGTCCAGTCCCTGATCCCACCCGGTTAGGACCTAGCAGTCAGGCGGAAACTCTGGACCGAGCGTGGGGCTATTTCAAGAGGAAGGGACACGGGAGAATAGCCGGATCGGGCAACCTCAAGCATTGCTCCTCCGTCCGTCCCTCCTCTCGCCCTCTCTCTCTCTTCCTCGCACTAACCATTTTCTATAGAAAAAAAAAAATAATTATATATAGGTATTGTACATAGTTAGACAATGTTGGATAGATAAGTTCTTATGTTTGATTGCTAATGGGAACTCTGTAGATCTGGTTTTTCAGTCGAATACTGGAGTTGAGGGGTGGTCCCAGTGGTATTTATACCGCCCCACCTCCAAAAAGGTTTGGCTCAGCCTCCAAGCTGCTGGAAGGGTTGCGTAACCCAGAAGTAAAGGGACTGGACTGTCGTTCCTTCAGGAACACTAATTAGCAGGTAAGATCTAATTACTATTTTTTGCATGCGCTTGATGAACACAGTAAAGTACTACAGTCATTTGCATGAGACACATACAATTTCTGAATGTTCTTTGCAAATATTGCGCTTGCAGGAGGTGGAAACTGTTGCTTTTCTTGTCTTTTTCTCTGGAACAGCAGTGACACCTTGCCCTTTTCTTTGGAATCCCGACATTGCAAACAGCATCAGTGGCTTCTTCAATGTTGGAAGAAGTCTCGCTGCATTTACTCTGAAGCAGCTGCTTTCCTAATTCCAAGAGGAATGGACTACGTCTGTGCTTTGACTTGGACTGCCATTCTGGATTTAGTGACATTCAAACAATGAAGGCGTTCAAAGCATTGATGTCCAACATGTTGTAGAAGATTGTCACTGGCCAGCGTCATTCGTTTTGTGGTATACGTGCGCAACATTTGATCTGCTGTATCTACTCCACCTTTACTAGATTTATAGTCCAAGATCATGCATGTTTTTTTTGTCTGGATGTGTTATCTACTACTTCTTGATCATGCAAACTGCTCAGAAGAACAACCATTTTTCCTTTCTTCGGGCAATAGGAAACCAGAGTGGCGTCATCGTGAAAGGCAAACAGTGAAGTGAATACCTCTCGGCCCTTTGCTGTTATAAATTCTGGAGGTAGTTCTTTTCTGTTCTTTCAAATTGTCCCCAAAAGTGTCATTTGTTTTTCTAGCAATTTCCGTGACGGGGATAAACTGCAGAAGAAATTGTCAACAGTAACATTTCTTCTAGATCGCGTCAATCCTTCAGCGAGTTGCAGCACAACCCTTTCACCCTGATTCTGTTCCCTGTTTTGTCCGAGTTCCCTTCTTGTATATACTTGAAGACGCAGAACATATGACGTTGCACTGTCACACAACATCCATAGCTTTTTCCCAGGTTTGCTGGGAATATATTGTCTGAACGGAACACGGCCACGAAATGTAAGCAGTTGCTCATCCATGGTAACATTTTCACCAGGAACAAAGGCTTCACATAGAGTTGCTTCCCAGGTATCAAAAACGTGTCTGATTGGAGCAAGCTTATCCATGTCTCGTTGTTCACGTCTGTTGGTTGCATCATCAAATCTGAGAGCACAAGAAATTTGCTGAAAACGGTTACGGGCCATATTTTTGCCGAAACAGAATGACCATCTTCAAGGTTCCACAACTGAACTATGGATTCATTTCGTGACTTGTACACACCTGAGAGGATCAGAAGTTCAAGAAAACGTTGAAATTCTCCGTCAAATCTTTCCAGGCGTCGTCATAAATGTGTCTTCCTTGTTTGCTCGTCCACAAAATGATTTCATTCAATAAGTTCTTCCTCATGAACAAGTGGAATGCTGCGAGAGGGCCATCAACATTTCGTACAGCATACCTTGTAGGACCTTGTTGTGCAGGCATGACATTAGCTCTGGCGTATCTTCCAGCAGCTTTATAGGTTTCCTGTTCTATGATGTGGCATCCTTAGCTACATAGGCTTCAATGGCAACATTTGTGCTTATAGTTGACCTCTTAGCTCCTCTACGACCACAACTAAGATTCCTCACAGATGATACTGACACCGAGGACTCCTGCCTTCTTCCCCGTCCAGCACAGCCTCGACCTGTAACTTGACTCTTTGCAGGCGATGTTACTGGCTCAACATCAGTCTCACTTTCACTTGGCAACCAACTGCTGTCGCCATCTGAATCAGGACTCTCATCGGATTTATCGCCCGAACTTGGCTGATATGCTTCTTAGCTTGCTGAATATACTGCATCATCAGACGACTCGGAGCCGTCGCTGTTAGCATCTCGTTGCAATATTTCTCTTGGCAGCTTGGGCAGCTGAATACTTTTGTCTTGACGTCATAAACAATAACCTAAAATAAACAAAGATAAAGTTGAATAAAATGCAAAGCCGTTTTACTATAGGTGTACAGTAATCGTGATGAATGAGCTGAAAGCCTTTAGATTTCATTGGAAATAATGAGAGAACGTATGATATCAATTACAGAAAATGTGTAATTTTCATAAAATAAGTACAAAAAATAAATGATACATAATTAATGATAAATACCTTTGTCAGATCAAAAAATTCACAAAACTGCAAATTGTATCACGATGCAAACCGGACGTAAGCATTTGGGTCAAAAATGACCCCACTGGTACTCTGCTGCAATTCATCACTAGTGTCACCTAGCAGATGAAAATTATTCCTCTCATGGCGCAATATAAAGAGAATATTGACATGTGAAAAGTCATAAAAAGACTGCGTTCTTGAACAACTAGTTTTCCGAGATACACGTTGTGAAACGTGCAATGGGGTCACTTTTGACCCCATCTGTACTCCCAGGGTTAAAGCAGTAACTTGCACGCTCCTGATTTGGGAATTACTGAAGTCACAGATAGGATTTGGATTTTAGGTTGATTTAACTTACCTGGAGCTCAGATTTTGAAAGGCTCATTTCAGATACTGTAGTTATTTCCCACCCAAGGAGCTTTACGGTCTGGGTGATACCTGAGGCTATGGAAAGTGAAATGTCTTGACTTACCCAGGGTTGCAGGAAGGGGGGGGGGGCAGTATGATTTTGAACCTAGTCTTAATCGATGGGCAGCCTGCTGCTCCACTTCGAAGGTCATCTCTTCCCACAGTAATAATTTATTCATACAGCTTACAGACACTTTTGAAGAGCCAGGTGGAGAGCTCCGAGGACACATGGGCATATTGCACAGATAAGTAAATTTAGTAAATGGCTGCAGATAAAGACAAGTGTTGGATGGGAATCAAATGGTGGGACAAGGTGTGTTTAGAGTTAGACACTAGATCAGTTTAAAATTAAATTGCTTGTGGAGTCGCTTAGTACCGTAGGTGTTTACAAACTTAGTTATTTAGTGCTGGTGAACATATTTGAGTGCAGATGCATAGAGCAATGGTTTTCAACCCAGTCCTCTGGGGCCCCCAGGCCACTCAGGCTTTCAGGATATCCACAATGAATGTGCATATGAGAGGGATTTGCCTGCACTGCTTCCACTGTATGTAGATCTATCTCATGCATATTCACTGTGGATACCCTGAAAACCAGCTGGACTTAGGGGTCCCAGAGGACAGGGTTGAGAACCACTGCCATAGAGTTTTAAATATCTAGATTTTGCAGGGGTGTCCAGTGCCAGTCCTGGAGGGTCACAATCCTGCCTGGTTTTCAGGATGTTCCTAATGAATGTTCATCAGGTATGTTTGCATACAAAAGGGCAGCACATGCAAATATCTCATGAATATTCATTAGGAACATCCTGAAAACCAGGCAGACATTGGACACCCTCTAGAACCACCAGGATGCTGGTTTGTGCATGAAATTTCATTCCCCTTCTGTGGCAGCGTCTGCTTATCCACATTGAACTTGATAAATTCAAGAAACATCTGTTGCATCACTCCTGTCTCTGTACAACGCTGATCTTTCCTCCCTTGTAATTTAATACTCCTTCTGCCCAGCAGTTCCTTCTTATTGTCAAATTTGTCACACTTGATGCTTTTCATTTGGAAAGCTGTGCTTCTAGGCCTCGGCCTGCCTGACAGAGGAGCGTTTAAGAAATAATGGATTGAGCCATTCCAGGCTTTGCTGTGGTTGGAGTTCTTGCTGCTCAGGAAAAGTTTAGGGGGCTTTATCGGTTGGCTCTAAGTAAGGTCACAGTAAAAGTCAGACTGCAATAAGTGAACCTCAGCATCAGGTAGTATGACACAAGGTCAGACGTATTATGCAGCTAAACCCTTAAATATTTCTCTGTCAGCACTGGCCCAAGCTTAATCTTTGTTGCTTTGCCCTTCTGTGCCCACTAATTACCATTTGATTCAGCTTCTGTTAACTTAAGGCTGAGGAACTGAGACTGAAGTGTGCTTGTTTGGTTCATTTGTAAGTTTGTACAGTTCATCTTCCTTTGTCTCTCTGAAAGTTAGTAATCACTGTTGGGCATCTGCATAATATGCTATAAGCATTTCCATACTGGGTCAGACAAAAGCTCCGTCAAGTCCAGTATCCTATGACCTGGCTTGGCCTCTGCTGGGCACAGGATCTAAGAATGGCAAGATTACTTGCTCCTTAAACCCCCTCTCCGCCAAGGATAAACAGTGGCTTTCTGCAAGTCTTCCTTAACAGCTTATGCAACTTTTCTTCCAGGAACTTATCCAAACTCTCTCTAAATTCAGCTTTGTTAACCCTTTTACCACATCTTCCAGCCAGACATTCCAGGGCTTGATTTGTGTGCTGTGAGGGGGAAAACAATTCTCAGACTTGTGTTAAGTGCATTAATTAGTAACTTACTTTTGTGCTCCCTTTTATCATTTTTGTATTTTGTTTTTGAAAGAACAACCGATTCACATTTACCAACTCATTATATCCTATCTCCTTCAGCCATCTCTTCTCCATGCTGAAGAGTGCTAACATTTTTAGTCGTCTTCCGTAGAGGAGGCATTGTAGCCCCTTTATTTTGGTTGCCCTCTTCTGTTCCTCTTAATGTGATGACCAGGAGTTGCACACAGCACTCATGGTGCAGTCCGCAGCATGGAGTGATACAGAGACGTGATGATGACCTCCATTTTATTCTCAGTTTCTCCCACAACCGCTCTCCTGAGATTAGAGGTTCCAGCTGGATCATAACAGGATTTTTAGACAGTTAAGAATTAAATTCCTTCATGAACGGGTGTTTATTTAAAACTTGATATACTGCCAACTCTTAACTGGCAAGGGCGGTTTATGATAAAAGCAATAGCAAGCAGGAAAGAATGCCAAATAAAATAGGAAAGAGCCATTCAGTCGAGAGGGAGAAGGAAGAAAGAAGAGCAAATGAGGAGAAAATACTCTGGTTTAAGAATTGAAGCTGCTACACATACGTACATTACTCAATGAGCTGGCATCAGGTAGTGAAACCACAGATGGTCTGCAACATTGCAGTGTGGTAGGCAGGCTTCATCATTCTTAGGTCTTCCATTCCCCCAGGACTGGGATTGTTTGGGAGGCAGCATTTAAAACCCTGGGGGGGTGGAATAAATCCTAGTTAATGACACAGTAGCCAGGTATAAGGCTTGGAAGGAGCGCTGGTGTATGGCCTGTGGCCGGGGACTGTCACTGCAGTGACTGGGCTGAGTGAGTTGGGATGGGATATAAGTAATGGGGAAAATTCCCTGTCTGTTGCAAATTAAGACTCATGGCATTGGGTTGGAACTGCATTTTTGATTGCGCTGTAAGCGCAAAGAAGCAGGAGGAAACTTTCGGTCTTTTACGTGTATCTGTACAGCACTATATACATTGTTAGCATTTTTAAAAATGATTTAGTAGTGGGCCAAAATAAGTTAGAATTTAACGAGCCATGCTCTGCATGCGCTCCTTTCCCACCCTGTTTGTGGGTGATAATCTGTGCTGTGTGTTTTGACCTGGAGGAGAGGGGAAGGGGTAATTTTGAAAAGGGATAACTTTCTTTCTATAGTTTTAAAAAAACAAACAAACAAAAAACAAAACAGTGTGATAATATGTGAAACCATTAGATGTCACGGTCATCAGATTTAATAGGTGGATTTTACAACTTAAACCACAAGGTGCCACTATCTCAAGGCAGCGGGTAGTATTTGGCAGTATACATAGCAACCATTAAGAAAGCTGTATGGTTCAGTTGGTAGGATTCACTGTAGAAATACATCTGAATCACAAAGTGGTGGCCCTTTGGAGATAGGGATGTAGCAGAACTGAAGGGAGGATGCACAGCAGGTATCCTCAGATTATTTCCAGTCTTTCTTTGTGCATGTGTGTCTGTGACTGGGAGACTAAACAAGAGGTGAGAGGCAGTTTGAAAAGAGCATTTCCACTGTACTGTGGAAACTGGAACTGCTTCTCCAATAAAATATATTGTGCTGTTAATTTGAGGAGCTTATTTCTGTGGTTCTCTCATTTTCCTTTTTTTTTTTTTTTTTTTTTAACTTTTGTTTATGGAACTACTGTTTTCAGACGAGTTTTTCACCATTTTTGCCCCCATGCCAAACTTGGTCCCATTTTGTTACTTTCCGTGTCTTTCCAGCTCTCCTCCCAGACATTCTCCTTGATGTATCAGTTCTTGCCAGCATTTTTTGGGGTTGGAAAGAATACTTTGAGTGCTGTGGTTCTGTCTGTGACATATGCTGAGTTTGCATTTGAGTGGAACCTGTGTGCCTTTTTGGGAACCTGCCAGGTACTTGTGACCTTGATTGATCACTATTGGAAACAGGATACTTGGCTTGATGGGCCTTGGTCTGACTCACTATGTCAGTTCTTATGTTCTTAATGTGTGCATGTGGTAGAGTCAATGCTGACTTCTAGTGACCTAGCCTTTGGGTTTTCTTGGCAAGATGCAACCAGGTCTGCCTTCTGTGTATTAAGTCTCCAGCACCTGGTATCCCAAAGTGGTCTCCCATCCAAGCACTAGCCAAGCCTGATCCTGCTTAGTTTCTGAGCTCAGCTGAGATCGGGCTCATTCAGGGTGGTAAAGCTGTAGTAATACTACTTAACTTTTCAGTTTCAGGGGATTATTTTAGAAGCATCTCCATGTGTAAATAGCGACATTTACAATGTAGATTGGAATACAAGTGAAAATGTGATTTCAGGAAACTATTTCCTTGTCTCTGTCCACACCATGTAGAGATATCAAGGGTATATGGAAGTGTGATTTGAGTGTGGCTGGGGCAAGCCAAAAATAGACCTGTGCATTCCCCACTTTAGAAAGGGAACCCATGTATGTGTCGCACAGTTTCCATGATGGGCTTTGCACCTTCTCAGAGGCATGAATAGATTTTTACAAAGTGCTTGTTTTAGCCAGGGCTTTACACGGCAGATGAAGGGAGTTTATCTTCCATAATCTGCCATTGTTTTTGTTCTCTTCATAAATGGAGTTACCCAAATTGTAGGCTTGGTCCTTTTTAAATAGCAAAACTTTAACTTGGTATTGGTTTGCATAATATCTCTGTTAGCCAACATGGCAGCATGTCCATGTTTATGGTTAGCTTTTCCCACATGTAGATTTGTAAAAGCCCTTTTGGCTATATATAGCAGCATATCCATGTCCTTTATATGTATTTTACAAAAGGCTTCATGTTCCGCTGAGCCTTTTTGTAAAATATTGCCAGAATTTAATTCACTAAACTGCTGCTAAGCAGGTACCCTGTGAGTCATAGTGCTGGAGCATGGCTTTACTGCTTCATTCTTTTCTAAAGTTAAGTTGTGCGTCCGCTCTTAGCAAGGGCCTCAGGGTGGTGCCAGTTTCTCCATCAGTCCAGGCCAGATCGTATTATGCTCACAGACCAGTAGACGTTTGATCCTACTTGCATGGCAACTATGCTGCAGACCTGTGGCTGAAAGCCCTTGTTTGCTGTGGGCATTTTTAAGTTGAACAGAGCTTCATGTCCACCGACATCACTAAGACCATATAACCCACGCCCCCCCCCCCCAACCAGGTCATTACATTGGCTTCTTGTCTGACTCCAGGTAGAGTACAAGCATCTATTATTCACCAGCAAATGCTTTCACTCTGCAGCTCCTCCTTCCGTATCTCTTCTCACGCCGTTAGCTCTCTTCATCTGGCAAGGCACCGTTTCTGCTGTCCTGCTCCATTGCTCCTTCACGACTTTCCCTTTTCAGCCTTGCCTGGAACAGATTTTGAGTCTTTGCGTTATGCTCCTGCCCTGGTCATGTTGAAACCCAGAATAAAAGCTCACCATGTAGCAGTTGCTTTTACATCTTCAGCAGTCCTTTGGAATACGTTCTCCTAGGATCTCTCATTTGTCCAGTGCAAGTTTGCCAGCTTAAATGTCAATATAATCTATCCCCACTCAACATTCTCTCCACACCATCCACTAAATCTATCGAGGACACCATAGCATCTCTCAACACCTCCACTGCACAGACTGACCCATGTCCAGCTTTTTGGATCAAGGAACTACATGATGTGTTCAGTCCTGTCATCGCAAATATAATGAAGATCTCCTTCACAACAGGATACTTTCCCACTTCACTCAAGCAGACCTCCATTAGACCACTATTGAAAAACCCCAAACTTGTCCCCCAAAGAGTTGACTCGTACCGACCAATAGCCAGCATCCCTCTCTTAGCCAAAATAATTGAGAAAGAGGCACAACGGCAAATCCAGGACCACATAGATGCCGCTGCTCCCTTAGACAGCTGTCAACATGGGTTCAGAGAACATCATGGGGTCGAGACACTACTCATTGGTCTATTCAATGACATCATCACAGGAATTGATAATATCCGTCAAGGTTTTGTGCTCATCTTCCTAGACATCGCCGCGGCTTTTGACTCCGTGAGTCACGAAATACTCCTCGGAAGATTGAGAGAAAAAGGCGTATGCAACAGTGCACTAGGATGGTGTAAATCCTATCTGGACGGTAGATGGCAATATGTGAAGTCTGGATTAGAAGAGTCGATACATTTCCATCAAAAGCAAGGAGTACCCCAAGGCTCCTCGTTATCCTCCTTACTCTTCAATATTTACATGCAGCCCATCTGCAATATCATAAGATCATTCAATGTGAACTGCTTGATATATGCGGACGACATTCTCTTATACATGCCTTTCGCCACAACTCACATGGACCTGACCCCACTCACGGATTGCTTCAATGCAGTTTCAACATGGCTCCAGTCACAGAACCTACGCATTCAACATAAAAAAACAGAGGTGCTATTCATCACCAGAGACCCCAACTTTACTCCGCCATCCCACGTCAGTGTCAAGGAAGCTGACCTGCAAACTAAAGATGCAATAAAATACCTGGGCGTTACGATGGATCAACGCCTGGATATGAAATGCCACATAAGCAATATAGTCAAAGCTGTCTATTTTAAAATCCGTTCACTCAAGCACCTACGCTCCCTGTTGGACCCAGATGATTTCCGAACCATATATCAAGCACTGATCCTGCCACATTTTGATTTTGCAAATGCCATCTTACAAGGGCTCCCCCAATCCACACTCACCCCCTTACAGTTGGCCATGAACGCTGCAGCCAGGGTCATCTACGGAGCAACCAGAAGCGACCACGTGACTCCCATTCTCAAACAGCTACACTGGCTACCTATTCATGGGAGAATCACCTTCAAAACACTTCTATTAGCTTTCAAGGCAATCAAAGGTATTTCCTCCGCCTCATTCACACATCTTATCCACATTGTACCCCCCAACAGATCCAGAAGAGCAACAGCTGTCAACCTGCTAATCGCACCAAAGGCATCGGCAAAGTGCAACAAGACAACCACAAACAGGGCGTGCAGTTTATATATCCCCAAATGCTGGAATGCACTACCCCCTGACATTAGGGCCATAACCAATCTATATCAGTTCAGGAAGGCACTCAAAACACACCTCTTCCTCCAGTACTTCCCAGCCAGCAATTAAACCTAGATACCCCTCTCAATAAATGACCCACTCTAGACCCCGCTCAATAAATGACCCACTCTAGACCCCTCTAGAAATGCCCTCATACTCGTTTTCTGATTTTTACCTATCCTTGCTGTGTATATAGCTTATGTACATAGTTTACCCTGTTATCCAAGTTTGTATCCCTGTTCGATGTAAAACCTGACAACTTGTCGTTATGGTAGTTATGTTATGATGTAAACCGCGCTGATACCGAATAGCGCGGTATATAAGAAACTGTAATAATAATAATAAGTGCATTTGTTTTGACTGGCTTATGGAGAAGATAATGGTCTTGTTTGTACAGTGCTGTATAGGTCTAATAGCATTTGAGAAATTGGAGGTAGTTCTACACACATGCTCCTGTGACAGTATAAGAGTTGAAACTGGGGAAGGGGCCCGCTGATGCGGAGAGGGGGGGGGCATTTTTAAGATCAATGGGAGAGATTTTAGGATGGAGGGTATGTATAAGACTAAAGGGAGGAGTTGGAGGGATGTGGAAGAGTGCTGAGGAGTATGATATAGACCATGTGATCTTTTTCTGCCATCAAGTTTCCATCCAGTCTACCCTTCCAAATCAACTACAGTAGTCTTCTTTTTCTCTTTAGAGAGCCTCTGTTTGTCCCATGCTTTTTTGAATTCAGATACTGTCCTCATGTCCACCACCTCCGCTAGGAGACTATTCCATGCATCTATCGCTTTTTCCGTAAAGAAATATTTCTGCATATTACTCCCGAGTCTATCCCCTTTCACCCTCATCCTACTGTATGTGCCCTTGTAGCAGAGCTTGCTTTCATTCGAAGGTTACTCTCCTCCTGTGCATTTATGCCACAGATATATGTAAACATCTGTCATCTCCTCTATCCTGCCTTTTCTCTAAATATACATTTTAAGATCTTTATAATGGAAGCCACTAACCACATTGGTAGCCCCCCTCTACACCAACTCCAGCCTGTTTATATCCTTTTGAAGGTGCGGTCTCCAAAACTTAGTGAGATTGCACCAGAGACTTATACAGAGGCACACTTGCCTCCTTTTTTTTTTCTGCTGGCCATTCCTCTCCCTATGCACCCAGGCATCCTTCTGGCTTTCACTGTCAGCTTTTCTACTTGTTTAGCTACTTTAAGATCATCAGATGTAATCGTGCCCAGGTCCCGCTCTTCTTTCGTAGATAGTACTTCACCCCTTACACTGTACCACTCCCTTGAATTTTTGCAGCTCAAGTGCAAGACCCTGCTTTTTGTTTTGCTTTTTTTTTTTTTTTAAGCATTAAATCTCAGCTGCCAAATTCTAGATCATTCTTTCTGGGTGTCTGCGGATGATACCAAAATCTGCAATAGAGTAAA
The DNA here is from genome assembly GCA_033557465.1 of Ichthyophis bannanicus. Lineage (NCBI taxonomy): Eukaryota > Metazoa > Chordata > Amphibia > Gymnophiona > Ichthyophiidae > Ichthyophis > Ichthyophis bannanicus. Next base: position 516,700,938 of record CM066034.1, on the reverse strand, counting down.
CAGGCAAACTTTACCCAACAGCCCTTCCACAATATCACTAATAAAGATGTTAAAAAGAAAAGAATCTGAGGCTTAGTGGGTATTTGGGAAGAATAGAGAGGGGGAGATGACTGGAGATTGTGCTGAAACTTGAATTTACATGCAATGTAAATGGCTGACACAAAGCTATAGTGCTTCCTAGGTGAACCCTCAGCCTTATGGCTCCCCCTTGAGATTTGGATAATTTAATTTAACAGTCTTGACCATCCTGCCACCATCCCTCCCACAACAATCCTGTAAGTGCATAATTGGACATCATACTTAGTGTGTTTGCTTTGCTCTCCCTGCAGGTAAAAGAATGTGCTAATGGTTCCTTGAGTTTGTGCTGCTAACATTAAGGTTATTGTTTTTCTTATGACTGTTCGTTGACCTTCAGAAGCTGCCATCCTAGACAACTGCCTAGTCTTTCCTGATGTTGATACAACCCTGATATATGTAATGTGCACTTAAAAAAAAAAAAAAAAAAAAAAAGTGCTTAATGAAGTACGCATGAGAGAAGGCACTGATATCTATACAGTGAAATTGTTTGAACTCTAATCCTATCCCTTCACAGATGTTCTTGTGTATCAAGGGCTGGGCTGCGCACCCTAACTGAACCTTCAGCCTTGTGTGTTGTCACCCCTCCTAGAGCAATCCTATAAACTCACAATTGGACTTGATACTTTAAACATCATGGATGCACGATAAAAATTTATCAGGAAGGCTGATGAATTGCTGGTTTCGTTGAGGGAAAGGGGATCGTTTTCTCTCCAAGTCTTGCTAGGTACCTTCATGTAGTGACCCCATTGCTTTGCTGAGATGTGGTTTAGATTTTATACAAGTATAGTAAGCAGGAAAGAGGGTCCATGCTACATTCTCATGATTTTCACATCTTTAGATTAAAGAATGCTTTTATGTAAGAAATAATATTCTCATACTCTGTTTCCAATAGTCCATTTATTTATGTGTCACTAAATACTCACATGAAGCATTTAATATTTTATATATTTTTCTTTTTTTTCCATATAGAACATAACATGAAAAGTTTTTTGCTACTGCAGTCGTCTGGATACATGTTTAACCTTTGCAGTGATTTTGATGGTTTGAGGATCGTAAAGAAGGAAAAAGGATTACATACATATGGCCACACATCACTCTGGATCTCTGGTCCCCCAAACCTGTCCTGGGGGCTCCCCCGATCAGTCATGTTGTCAGGATATTTACTATACATGTTCATTTGAGAGATTTGCATATACTGCCTCCACTGTATACAAATCTCTCTCATGCGTATTCACTGTAGATATTGTGAAAATCTGGCTGGGGAGTCCCCAGGACAGGTTTGGAAGCCAGTGATCTGGATAGAAAGATGCCTAGCCATATCTTAGGCACTAGGGTTGACGATGGTGCAAAATCTTCAGGAGACGATAAGGTTAGACCACGGTGAACTTTGTTCAGGGACTCACTAAGGCAGGAGATAAACCACAGAAATTGAGTTAAGAGGACTTAAAACCTATAGGTAGATTGTTGGAGATAAAAAATCAGATAATATACTGTTCTGCACATGACAGTCAACCTCATTCCTAAGTCAGGGTGGGTGAAGTGGGATCTCATTCTCTCAAATTTCCAGCTAAGGTCGCATTACTCACATAATACCAAAGAACTTCCTTCTGGAGTTCACAGGTGTATTTCATCAGTTGCTTTTTTCAGCTTTCCTGTGGAGGTTTCTTCCTCTTACATTTATTAGCAAGCTCTCTTTGTGGCATAACAGTAACTAACCATTGGAGACGCTGTCCTACTGAAACCATATACACTATGTAATGGAGGTGCCCTTTTTATAGAACAGAGTAACATCCTCAGGTAGGCTCTTTTTATTAAACTGCTTGTTTGGGGGGTATAGTTAAAAAAACGAGGTTCCAATGTAAATGTCCATCGGGTAAACTTATAACAAAGACAGAAACCCTTTTTTTCAGAGCCACATTCAAAAGGGGGTGGACCTGACAACACACCCCCCCCCTCCCTCGCTGTAGGGGGCTCCTTTTATTTAGTAAGTTTACCCGATGGACATTTACATTAGAACCACCTCCCTTTTTTTTTTTTTTCCTCCCTGTTTGATGTTCGGTTGCCAATTTCATTGGGGCACTTATCTGGGGGTATAGGCATATAAGTGTGCAAAAAGGAGACCGTGCCTGGTGGTGGTTTTCTATGTCAGATATATACTGTAGTTGTGTATAAGGGTGAGATTCGCACTTAGTGGGTTGGATTTTTTTTGTACTCTTCCTCTTTACTTCTCTTTGTAAGATTTGATCGTTGCTATCTTTTAAGCTGGATAGAAGGGCGGCATATCAAGGTCTTGCTAAACTATATACCAGCATATTTGCATAGATGGTTACGCCTGTCTTGCAGCGGCGTATGCGTGTGCACCTGCTTTCCCTGAGGTGATTTTTAAAGGCACATAGGTGCATGTATTAGCTTTCTCTGCTTGGGTGCTCTTTTATTTAAAATTGCTCTGCACAAGAGGAATTTCCAGTCCGTCCCGCTTTCTGTCTATGAAAGCAGTCGTGATGTGTGGGTTGGTTCTGCTTTGACTGTTCACGACCAGTTTAACTTTGACTCTGGCTGCCACCCAATGTGCCTGCCTAATGACATGCATACTTCACAGTTGGACAGCAGAACAACAGTGCCCTTGATTTTATGCCTTTGCTGACTTTTTCCCGGTGCTATTATCCAGTGGAAGAGAGGGGAAGTGATGGGGAATGGAGTGTCAAGTCTGGCTTGATTTCCTTTTAGCCATCAGATCCCCAGCCATGCACAGTAGTCATACATGCCCACATTATGGGACTGATGTACTGCTAAAACGAGTGGTTCCCAGCTGTTTCGCCTCTGGGGTTAGAGGTTTCCTCCCTGTGCTCCAGTGCTGTCCTGCATTTCAGTCGCTGTGTTTATCTCCAGGAACAAGCAGGAATGCAGTCTTCACATATGGGTAGTATCGGTACTGACGGAGCCTGCGCGGGAACGCTCTCCAGCGTCCAATAGGAACGCTTTTGGGAGCATCCCTCAGCACATGCGCGCTGCCTTCCTGCCTTTCCAACTGTCCCTCTTCAGTTCTTCGTTTTCTGCGGAGCCGACAAGATCTATTCCCTGTCACCGCAGAAAATTCTGTCTTTAAATTTCTTTTCTTGTGGTGGCGTTTGCCTTCTGCACGACGCCTACCGGTACCGCTGGTTCTTTTCTTTTCATTTAAAAAAAAAAACCCTTAAGACTGTTTGTTTGTTTCTTTTCAGGAACTTTTCTCTTTGGTGCTAGGTGCCATTTTGGGCACTAGGCCCCATATTCCTAAAACATGGAAAAACCAGCTAGTGGTTTTAAGAAATGTGCTAAAGTGTGGCGCTACCATCTCTGTCACTGACACCCATGATTGGTGTCTGAAATGTTTAGGACCTGAACATTCTCCAACTGAATGTCTCTCCTGTATGGGGATGACTAAAAGAGGAAGACGGAACCGGGCTGCAAAGCTTGGTACCCTCTTTTCTTCGGATGCCAGATCCATTGCATCAACATCGTCAAGGGCCTCTTCTTCCTCCCATGGATCTCAGGTAACTAAACATAAAAGCCGGTCCTCAAAGGGTAGCTCTCCTGCTAAGCATCGAGAGGCCATTGGCATTGCCCTTGAGGGAACCACACAGGAAAAACAGCCCCGTGGTCGGCTTCGGCTTCCAAAGCATCGATGGGGCTTCAGGATGTTCTCGAGGCCTCAACCTCGCAAGAACTACCTGTGCCATGCTCAGGGGTTCCAGCCGTCCTTACCGGTACCGACACCCAGGCATCGGCAGCGTCGATAGACCAGAGGTTCCTCGCTATTTATCGCAGCTCTTCTTTCAGCTGCGGTACCGGTGGTCCCACGGGCACCGACATCGACACCGATGCCGACACCGGTACAGACGCCGGTACTGGTACTGGCCACGGTGGGAACTCTTCCCATGCCATCTCTGGCTGGAATTGACAGAGCGGTACTGGGTCAGCTCGGTACCGACTTCGATCGGTACTGGGATTGTGCGTTGCAAGAGCATCAGGGTCAGGAATATTCTGACAATTCTGCTGGCACTGGAGGGTTTCTCCTAGCAGATCCCTCTTCTCCCCAGCGCAGAATGTCACCTCCAGAGGACATGTCATTTCAGGATTTCATCCGTGATATGGCCAAAGGTCTTTCAATCACAGTTGCTCCTGAAGAGGAACCCAGAGCAAAGGAATTGGAAATTCTCCAATATCCTAAAGCTCCTAAGGAGGCAGCCACTCTGCCTATCCATGAAATTCTGCATAGCTTGATGCTCAGAATGTGGGAGACACCTCTGACTACTTCACCTCAATCTAGGAGACTTGATACTAATGTATCAAGTTCCGCCATGTCCTGGATTTCAGAAAACTCAGCTGCCACACCATTCAATGGTAGTGGAATCAGATATGCGCAGGATGAAAAGTGCAAAGAGGCATGCATCCAATCCTCCAGGTCGTGAATGCAGGACTCTGGATGCTTTTGGGTGCTGAACATTTCAAGCTTCCATGCTTTCTGCTAGGATCAGTTCATATATCCCTATATATGGGAATGTTCCTCAAGGAAGTCACCGGAGACTTGGAACTTATGAGCCCATTTTTCCCAGATGACAAGAGAAGATTTTCTTGCTCTAGTTAAGCATGCTCAAGATGTCTCCAAGTTTGTTAATCATGCAGCATTTGACTGCTTCAAATGCATCTGCAGAACCTCTGCTATTGCCATTGGCACACGACTGATTGCCTGGCTACAGGCATCAGAGACTTGGGTACAGGACAAGTTAGGCAACATTCCTTGCATGGGGGAGAATCTCTTCGGCAAGAACTGGCAGGAAAATGCTAACGAGTTAGATGCTGACAATTCTACCTTAGATTGTCAGTCTACAGCCACTCCAGCCAAAAGGAGGCCTTATAAAAAAAACCCCCTCTTTTAGCAAAAAGAGGAAGTTTTATCCTTCCTATACCCAGCAGAGTCAAACTCAAGGTCAAGTTGCCCAAAAGGGACAAACCAGACAGCAAAAGAAGCCAAAAGGCCCGAGAGCCCAACCAGCTCTCCAGGTTCAGCCCCCTCAAAGGCTTTGACTCCTTCCTAGAGAGCTTTGCCTTCCTGCCTTTGAGGGGTCCCCAACGCCCCAATATTCTGGGCAGGTTATGCCACTTTGCCAACAAATGGCATCAGATAACAGCAGAAGATTGGACTTTGTCCATTGTAGGAGAAGGGTACAAGCTTCATTTTCACAGCATGTCCCCTCCTAAAATTCTAAAGCAATTCAATTCTCAAACCTCTGCAGACAGTCTGCTAGATCACAAGGTCTCCACACTTCTTGCCCAAGGGGCAATAGAGGAAGTACCCATTCCTCAATGGGGTGCAGGGTTCTACTCCCCCCCCCCCCCTATTTTCTTATTCCAAAGAAAACAGGAGGACACAGACCCATTTTGGACCTCAGAGAATTGAACAAATCTGTTTCGAGAGAAATTCAAAATGATTTCTCTAGGAACTCTTCTGCCATACCTTCAAAGCCAGGATTGGCTTTGCTCTCTAGACTTAAAGGATGCATACATTCACATTCTCATCCATCCAGATCACAGGAAATTCTTACGTTTCCTTTTCAGGGGGAAACATTTCCAGTACAGGGTTCTTCCCTTTGGTCTGGCTTCAGCACCAAGGGTATTCACGAAATGCATGGCAGTAGTAGCTGCGTTTTCTATGAACCCTGGGGATTTTCATCTTCCTTTACTTAGATGACCGGCTCATTCGAGCCCCTACAGTTGCGGAGGCCAGCACTGCACTGTCCCGTACAATGCGAATCCTCCAATACTTGGGATTGGTAATAAACTTGCCGAAATCTCAACTAGTTCCTTCCCAATGCCTAGAATTCATAGGAGCCTGTCTAGGTACCAGACAGGCAAGGGCTTTCCTTCCACAAGCCCGGTGTCTTTGCATAATGCAACTAGCTTCTCAAGCAGTAGGCAAATCCTCCCTCACTGCTCGAGAGCTACTGCAGTTACTGGGACATATGGCATCCACAGTTTATGTAGCCCCATATGCTCGCCTCCACATGCGAGCAGCTCAGTGGACCCTCTCCACACAGTGGGCACAGGCCACAGGTCATTTGTTGGACAAAATAATAATCTCTCAATGACTAATTCTGTCCCTCCAATGGTGGCAATCACTACAAAATCTGACAGTGGGATCTCCTTTGCATCAACCCATCTTTCAGGCCACCCTAACAGATGCATCACAGGTGGGTTGGGGAGCACACCTGAATCATCTCTACCCAGGGTACCTGGACTCAGGAGGTTGGTTTACACATAAACCTCCTGGAATTAAGAGCAATCTATTTAGCTTTTCGAGTATTCCATGCCCAGCTCAGCTACAAGACAGTCCTAGTCCAGATGGACAATCAAGTAGCCATGTTCTATGTGAACAAGCAGGGCGGAACAGGCTATCTGTCATTATGCAACAAAGCTTTACGACTGTGGGTCCTTGCCAGAGAGCATCAAATTCACCTTCTAGTGGTATATCTTCCAGGCATTCAAAACCTTTGGGCAGACAAACTCAGTTGAGTACTGCTGCCTCACGAGTGGTCCCTCCACCTAGACCAGGTGGCAAAGGTATTTCATCTCTGGGACACTCCAGACATAGACCTCTTTGCAAGTCCATTGAATGCCAATCTTCCCCGGTTCTGTTCCAGGATTCCGGCTCACAACTGTCGGGCAAGGGATGCCTTCTTCCTTCAGTGGGGTCAGGACGTCCTTTATGCCTTCCCACCCATTCCCCTCATCCCCAAAACACTCTTCAAGCTTCAGAGAGACAGGGGACACATGATTCTCATAGCACCATGATGGCCACGCCAAACGTGATATTCCCTGCTTCTACATCTCTCTCAAGCGGCACCTCTGGAGTTAATGCATGCTCCGGATCTCCTTTCCCAGGAGAACGGGATGCTATGGCATCCGAATCCCCAGTCCCTGCACCTCACGGCCTGGTTGCTGAAGGCTTAGACCTCCAAGATTTCAGCCTGTCCCAACAGGTAAAAGATATCCTTCAGGCTTCTAGGAAACTTTCCACAAGAAGATCTTATGCCTTCAAGTGGAAACATTTTATGATATGGTGCTCCAAGAAGGGATTAAACCCCCTGGTCATACTCTTAGAATCAATACTAGAGTATCTCCTACACTTATCGAATTCTGGTCTAAAGACCAATTTGGTAAGAGGTCCATCTTAGTGCAATTGCAGCTTCTTATAAGCCTCTGAATGGACAACCAATTTCCTCTCATCCACTCATATCAAGATTTATGAGAGGCCTTCTATTAAGCAAACCTCCCATCAATCCACCACCGGTGGCATGGGATCTAAATCTAGTTCTGGGGCAGCTCATGAAGCTGCCTTTTGAGCCTTTATCTACTACAACCCTTAAGTTTTTGACCTGGAAGGTCATCTTCCTAATTGCAATCACCTCTGCACTTCGCATTAGTGAATTGCAAGCTTTAGTGGTTGATCCTCCTTATACTAGATTTCATCATAAGGTTGTTCTTAGAACTCATCCGCACTTTATGCCAAAGGTGGTTTCGACTTTTCATTTAAATCAATCAATTTATCTTTGTGTATTTTTTCCGAGGCCTCACACCTCTAATGCAGAAAGAAACCTTCATACTTTGGATTGTAAAAGAGCCTTAGCCTTTTACATACAAAGAACACAGCAACATAGAAAGTCCTCACAACTTTTTATAGCTTTTGATCCTAGTCATTTGGGACTTCCAGTCTCAAAAAGAACTTTATCTAATTGGATTGCCCAATGCATATCCTTTGCTTATGAGAGTAAGGGTCTTCCTCTTCAGGACCATGTCACAGCTCATAACGTGAAAGCCATGGTAACTTCTATGGCAAATCTCCACTCTGTGTCTATCAATGACATTTGTCGAGCAGCCACCTGGGCTTCGGTAAACACCTTCACAGCCCACTACTGTCTAGATAAAGCCTCCTGTCGGGATGCCGCCTTTGGCCAAGCTGTTCTTCAAAATCTCTTTCAAACCTAAATCAACTCCTACTCACCAACCCTGGTGGAATGCTAGAGATCCATGGGAGGAAGGATCCCACCTTCTAGGGTGGCACCTTCTTGGGGCTATCTCCCTGGCATCTTCAGCTAGGGAGTCCCCATATGTGAAGACTACATTCCTGCTTGTTCCTGGAGATAGCGTAGTTACTCACCTGTAACAGGTGATATCCGGGAACAGCAGGAATTTAGTCTTCACAACCCACCCACCTCCCATAGGAGTTGTCTCTTTCCTCTTTCCTCTCTCCCTCTATCCTTTCACTCAGCTACAAACTTAACTGAAGAGGGACAGTTGGAAAGGCAGGAAGGCAGTGTGCATGTGCTGAGGGATGCTCCCAAAAGCGTTCCTATTGGACGCTGGGGAGCGTATTCATGCAGGCTCCGTCGGTACTGACAATACCCATATGTGAAGACTAAATTCCTGCTGTTCCCGGAGATCACCTGTTACAGGTGAGTAACTACGCTTTCTCTGCTCTCATATGGTGCATGTGCTTTTGTGTGGGTGGAAGGAGACAATATTTAAGGAGAAAAAAAACCCTTACGTTTCTTTCTGCACAGAAATAATTTTGCTTGCCTGGTCTGTTGTATACTAGGCACATAAGTTTGAACGTCTGCATGCTTGTTGGGGAGAATACATGTGTGTAAACGTGTATATTCAGAAGAAATTGTTTGCATGTTAGCTAGAACAGGTCCTGTGCATCCGTATTTAAGTAAAAACCTAAAATAGGGTAGTAGATTGACCACCCAAAACCATATGGCCATCTATTTAGTCCATTCACCTGTCAGATCTCGGGCTTCGCTTCCAGATCCTTGCAACTGATATTCCTAGTGGAATTTGTGAAAACAGAAAAAACTTCGCCCTGCCATATCTTCAGCATGCTTGTAATTATCGGAACAGTACAAATTCAAAACGGGAACAGAGCTCTTGTTCGTTGGCAGTGTTGCTTCCAGCACTTGCGGCACCGCAGGAATCTTCTGAGGAGGAGTTCCATACGCAACAATGGAAAGAAGGCGTTGCTGCCTGCAGCTCTTCCTCTGTTCTGCCGATGGCGGAATGGAAATCCCTGGCAACGAAAAGCTCTCGCCGTGACGCAGCACTGCCTCTAAGCTACAGGGCTGGTCCTGATAAAGCACCCCCCCCCCCAATTAGTACTGGGTGGTGGGGGCAGGAGAGAACAAGAGCAGCGGACTGTTGGATTTTCTGCTGTTGTGGCATATAGGGTACTTCTAAATAGAGTAAAAGAAGGAATATTTAATGTTGCATGCAGTCTGGCATTTTTATAGAAACAGATTTTGTTTGCATGTTCCTTTCTCTAATTTTTGGCTGCTTATGCTGTATTTGGTGAGGGGATCTGTCTCATGTGTGAGAAAGGTGAGGGATTCTGCTAATGCATGATTTTTGTAGTTCAGCTTGTCCCATTTTCTAGGCTGCACTTCTAATAGGAGGGCATTAATTAACATTGTAGGACCCAATGGTTCTCAATCCAATCTTCAAGACACCCCCAGCTGGTTAGACCTTTGGGCTACCTTCAAGCATGAGATAAATTTGCATGTCTCCATGTTCATAAATCTTCATTGAAGATAGCTTGAACATCTCACCATCTAGGGGTGGCTTTGGGAGCCCCTGGTATGGTCTGTTGCAGGTGTTGGTTTTGGGAGCTAGTTCTGTTGCAGTGTGGCAGATTTGATTTCTTTTCTCTTTTCCTGTGTGGTGGAGGAGTTCTGGGATTGTGTTTCTTAAGCTCCTTCTTGCGTTTGAAATTGTAAGCCCTGTACAGCTCCACTCCCCTGGGGCTTCATTAAAGCACTTGGCAATAATTGGTCCTTTTTTAGCAGCAGGTAATTGTACATGCATACATATATCAGGCACATAGCAACACAAACAGGAAAATGGTTTTAATTGGCACAGGATTTGTTGTGAGCAGTAACTTTTGATTTGTCTGGCATGTAGCCAGCCAATCAGGTTTTCAGGATAACCACAGAATATGCATATGAGAGATTTGTGTGCACTGCTTCTATTGTATGCTGATCTGTCATGTATATAAATTATTTTATTTAACAAGTTTTTATACCACTTTATAATTTCAGTCAAAGCTATTTACATTGCAACTTAAACTTGGTAATGTACAGTAAACAGGGACATTGATAACTTGGGCTTTTCTGAGGCAATATAGGCTTAAGTGACTTGCCCAAGGCCACAAGGAGTGCTAGTGGGTATCAAATCCTGGTCTCTTGGTTCCTAAGCCAGGCCATTAGGCTACTCCTGAAAACCTGATTGGCCAGAGGTGTGCTGAGGATTGAGTTGAGAAGCCCTGGTCTAGATGAAAGCTTTGGTTTTAGATGTGCAGATGGTGAATAGATGAAGCTCAAGGCTGGCTGCCAATGAGACTTCAAACTTGTGCTAATGTCACCATTTGTTTTCCCCTTCTCTAACAATTGTGTACTATGTCATTTTTTTAATGGTTATTGCAACAGTTAAGGGTTTGCAGAATTTCAGTGTCTTTCCCCTCCCTCCCCCCCATATGTGGGTGTACTCAGACTATTTGTTGGAACACTATTTACTGGGTGAGACTGAAGGCTTTTTTAATGAACTGTTCTGTGTTCCACTCCCCATAGAGGATTAGAAACAAATCTCCCTGGGCTAGTTACAGGAGCATATTTTTACAGAGAATATATTTATCTTGTTTATACAGCTCAGGCAGTAGCTAGATTGCAATGCTGTTGCTGTAAGATAAGCACAGTTCCAACTGATAAGGTCCCAGCCAAACTTCACTGCTCTGAGGCCTTTTTAAAGTAGGCTTGGGGAAATCCTACATCCTGATCTAAGCATGTGGAGTGATTTTGTCTACTTTTGACGTGACCGTTTTCTCTCTGTCCATTGGACAGTAGCACCATGAGCCTTGATTTGCAACTCCAAGGTGCCTTCCCCCTCCATCCTGTTCTATTATTTTCCCCCCTAGTCTAGCCGTTACAGTTGGCTGGGAGCCACAGGCCACAGTTCCCTTTGGAAGCTGATATGTATGCCCCAGGCAGTACCTGTCACCATTGAGCAAATGGCATCTGGGGGTTCAAGGAGAGAGGTAAATGCTTTTTGTTTCTACAGCATTCAGGTAGAATGGTGGCCTGTGCTGACGACTGCTTTTATGCTTCTTGATAAGTGCAGGGACAAGGAAGTGGATGAGGGCAAGCATGTAAGGTTTTAAATGTCAAAATGGGGTCATATTGGACTAAATTTTGCAAAGCATTGACTTGACCTATCCATGAGAGAGAGCACTATTCTGTAGCACTACATACATCATTCTTCTTATTCATCTGGCTCTGAACACTGCTGCATGCATCCTCCGCAATGCCACCAGGACTGACCATATATCTCTGTTCTACAAACTACACTGGTTACCCATCACAGAGCGAATCAAATACAAAAGCCATCCTCTCCATCTTTAAAATAGGTGGAAGAGAGGTCATGACTATCTACAATCGCATCTACAAAAATTACCCAACATATCAAGAAGAATAAAGTCTCAGAATACACTAACCATATCAGCAAGCAACACAAGAACCAGCCACTCCAAATCAAGAAGGGCCGCCTTCTTATATGCCCCTACACTCTGGCATGCCATTCCACATGACTTACATACCTAATGACATTCCGCAGAAAGCTAAAAACTCACATGTTCTTGGAATGCTTTCCTGATAATACATGATCACCTTCCCAATGAACAGATCAAACCATCTCTCCCTCCCACCACCTACAACCTAAAGCATTCTCCCCCATCTCCCCTTCAAGCTAATGCCTTGTTCATGTTAAGTTGATAACTCTGTTCTATCACCATTGTACATTGTTCAGTTGTTACATTCAATCTCTGTAAAGACCTGTTGAGCTATGTTGTTCCATGTAAACAGCTGTGAATGTGATACAGCAGTTTAGAAAAATAGCTAAATAAATACGTCCACAACTCTCTGATTAGTAGTAAATATTTAATAGACTCAACCTCGGTCAATTAGATTTGTCTGTATTAAACATTCAATATTTTTCTCAACCCAATCCTCTGGACACTCCTAGCCAGTCAGGTTTACAGGATAACCATAATGAATATGCAGGAGAGAGATTTGCATGCGCAGTCTCATTTGCATATTAATTGTAGTTCTCCTGAAAACCTGACTGGCTAGCTGTCTCCTGAGGACTGGGTTGAAAACCCCTGGTTTAAGCTGTGTTTGGGAGTAGTCACTTGTCAGGATGGTATCAGATTGGGTTGTGCTGTGTGTAATATTCTGTGTGACACAAGACACAGGCAATAGGGTCATTCTGATCAATCTGTATTAGGTAAATTGTGGTGCTTGCCAATATGGTGGGCTCTAAGAATTTCCAAAGTTTTGACTTCTTTATGAGCAGGGACGGTTTCTTAATGTCTCTGTACAATGCTGTGTATGCCTTGTTGCGCTCTTCAAGTGATAAGTAGCAGTAATTGTAATGGCTTGACAGGTACCTTTTTGACCTGCTGCACAGCTCTCACTTTGCAGATAGTAGGGTATGAGAGCTAGCAGCAGAGTCGGGTGGTAAGCTGGTGGGAGGAGAGGGCCTGGTGCACCACCCTAAGGGAGGACAGAGGGAAACCAGGGTTGGGCTTTTCTTTAGAGCCCAGAAGGTCTTTACTTTTAGCATGTGCCTTAAAACATTGTTAAAATAGGTCTGGTATTGATTGGTCTCCCTGTTGAGAATAGGACATACAATGTTAGGTAGGTTAGGTATCTAAAAAGAGAAGTTTTATTTTCCAAGAGGATGACATTTAAGTTATGGGCCTGTTTTTCTGTATGTGGTAAGATTTTGCACTTATGGCACCTTAACCGCAAATGTTAAGCGCAAAACCTGTGGTAAATGCAAAGGATGGGGGGGGGGGGGGTGCTTGGTGACAATGTTACCCATCACCTCCTCTTGCTCCCACACTTCAAAGAACCACCTGATCTGATTTCCACTCCTGCTCAAGACTGAGGGGCGGGTGGAAATCTGACTTACCGGGAAGGGGGCAGGATTGGTGTACCTCTGTGCTGGCTCCTCCAAAATAGTGTTGGTAATACCTAGTGGTAGTCTCGTGGGGAATAGTGTTGGTAATACCTAGTGGTAGTCTCGTGGGGAATGCCACCCTTCTGAGGCAGCTTTAAATGCAGCTGTGCTTTTAGCAGTCGTGATACGTGTGGGGGACCATCCTTATCCACTTCTCATCCTGATCCTGCCCAAACCTGCACTTAGTGCAGCTAATTTACCCTGGCGGTGTGTTACTGCATTGTAATTGTTAGCACAGGCCCACACTAATTGCTTAATGTGCTTTAATAAAAGCACCCGTTGATGTCCCAGGTGAAGCCACTTAAATCTTTGCAAATGGACTGTATTTGCAGGGAAAGCAGATGCCCAGGGCAGAGCTTTTCAAAACTTGTGATAGGGTGCTGGCATGCTGTAAAGTAGTGCTGGGATTCTGACTGCGCTTGTAGAATGCACTCAGTCAAGGGTATTAAACGTGTGAGACAAAAGGACGCGGAGCTATACAGAGTACTTACAATGGTCTGTGTGTGCTTTTTTTTTGGGAGCAAGTCCTTGTGGGTTTCGATGTGTCTGCATCCTTCACTCGGTTGTCTTTTTATTGCTGATGGGGCAGACTGTATCCCTGCAAAATCAATAAATAAAACTTTCAAAGCTCAATATAGGAATGCTATCGCATATTAGTCTTGCAAAGAAACCTTGGGCGGGCACGTATATATACGGATTATGAATGCATGCTTTCAGATTGTGGAATAAATCGTGATTGCAGAGATTTCTGCCTGTTAATCCACTTGACTATGTAGAAATATGGGCTAATGAACAAGTCGTACGTGAGACCTTTTTATGGGACTAACTCAATATGTGTGTGACTAGATATTGAGAGCTAAGCTGCCTGGATGAGGTCATTGGAGAAACTATGCAGCTATGCTGCATTTTTAAGTAATAAATAAGTAGATCTTAGGTTGCCTGTATGTCATTACAGCTTCATATAGCGAAGGGTGTGGGGGAGAGGGGGAGAAAATGTTGACAGATGTGATGGTTGTAGTTCAAAAAGTCACGGGATTGTACGCCCACAAGTTTTTACATATGACATAATTTTCTCAGACAAATACAGGTAGGGCCTGCATAGAAAATGACAACTGTAGCCATAAATGCATGGAGGGGGGAAGGGGGAGAACAGCCTGAGGCCTAGAATATACCTACAAATGCTCCACAGGTGAAGAGGAGTTGATACAATCTTCCTCCAGCAACATCCTATTTCAAGAATATCTTGGACCAGAAAAATACTTTTCTCATTGACTGCACTTCCAGCCCCCCTGACCTACCCTCTCTACCACCAACTAAGAGACTTACATCCTCTGTCTAATTTACTTTCTGTTCGAATAATCAATGTTGGCCCTCTTGGTGACAGCCCCCCCCCCCTTTCCCTGTCGACTTGATTACTGTCCCCCTCCCCTTTTTTGTTAAACCGCATTGATCCGGTGAAAAGCGGGATATAAATGTAGCTAAATAAATAAATGTGGCTCTGCAAATGCATGAGCGTCTCAGCACTTGATGTCCAATGGTGTTCTCGCGAGACTTTGAGAACAGTACTGGATTTCCGGCACCGCAGAGCTCCTATTAAGAACTGCACAGTGTAGGAAGAAAACAGGAGGGAGGAGAGTCTGCAAGAGAGATTTAGGGGGGAGGGCATATAAAGAAGTTGGGGAAAAACTTGTTGGAGAGGCAGATGTTAAGGAGGGATGAGCAGAGAGCATTGAAGATGGGGGTGACCTGGGAAAGGGGGGGAGGGGATAACACAGGAAGAGCCTTATATAGGAGAGGGGGTGACTGCAGTAAAAATAAACGGGCACAAAGGTTATGCAAAAAAAGTTTATTCCATGCTACTTCATTTGTTACAGGATTTTCACTCATTGCAACACAAGATTTTGTTCTTATGCTGCATTGATAGTGTTACAGCGCCATTTTGGGTACAGAATCTTCATGGTAGCCACATGTGAACAACGTATAAGTGGCCTGAGGTGTTTGCTCACAGAAATATTCTGAATGATATAGGCCTCACTTGAAAAGAATATAACTGTCATACTGGTCAGACCAAAGACCCATCAAACCCAGTATCCTGTTTCTAACGGTATCTCATCTAAATTGAGTACTTGGGAGGAGCCCAAAAAGAAGCAAGATTTCATGCTACTTGCCCCTGGGGTAAGAAGTAGCTTTCCATAAGTCCACCTTAGTAACAGCTTATGACCTTTTCCTCCAGGAAGTTGACCAAACCTCTTTTTTTTGAAAACAGCTACTTTTTTTTTTTTTTAAGCTGTTGCAATTGAAAATTATAATAGACTTGAGAAATTTCTGGAAACCTGTATCTCATTGTATTCCAGCAGCTATAATTGCCTCCTTGTTAAGCTATGTTCATTGTGGTGGTAGTAGTAATAGTACTTTCACAGGCAAGTTAGCATTTATACATTTTTGGTATGAAATTTCCTTTCGGAGAACACAGTGGTTCTCAAACCCAGCCTCAGTGAACTCTATCCAGATATGTTTTCTGGGCATGCATGGTGAATGTGTGAAATGTCCTTATATACATTACTATCATTCAATGTGCATATGTTATAAATATTGGCTGTGGGTGTCCTGAAAAACCACCTGAGGGTCTTCAAGGACAGGATAGGAATCTCTGCCCTAGAAGGAGAGAGGACTGCTCTCTGAGGTTTCCCAGTGCTATAATTATTTGCGGAGGAGGCAGAGGGATTTTGCTAGCGGTTTGCTGTTCGTGAGCTCCAGAGACTCACTTTTTGCATACTTGAACGCAGACTTCCAAAGACAGAGGCCCAGTAAGCATAGTTGTCCTGTTTGCTAACTACTGAAAACGGAGTCGGCTTGGTTTAGGCTTGGTGTGCTGTGTGCTGAATCTCAGGATGGATTTTGAGAAATCCAGGCTTAGACTACTGATCCCTGTTGGTCCTCAGGGGATTCAGAAGGCATATCCAGATGTCAGGAAGGTATTCCTGGCATTTGGAAGGCTAGGAAGCAGAACCTGAATGAATCCTAGTGTACTATTGCTACTATTAAACATTTATATAGCACTACAAGGCTTACGCAGTGCAATACATATACATGTAGAAAGACTGTCTCTGTACCACAGAGCTTAGTCTAAACAAGACAGATAATACCATAGCTGAGAATAGGGGTGCACATAGCAAAGGTAAGGAGACACATGGAGAACAAGGGATCAGGATCCAAAAGCAGCCTCCAAAGAGATAAGGTGTGGTGTGGTTTGTCTTTTAGCATGGATTTGAAAATGGGCAGAGATGGAGCCTGACGTACAGACTCGGGTAGGTGGTTCTAGGCCTAAGGAACAGCAAGGTGAAAGGATCAAAGTCTGGAGTTGGCAGTGGAAGAAAAAGACAGAGAAGCAATCCACCAGAAGAGCAGAGTTCACAAGGAGGAGGGGGTGTAGGGATAGAGGAAAGGTAGTGAGGAGCAGTAGCGTGAACACATTTGTAGGTCAGAAAAAGTTTGAATTGGATATGCAAATAGAAGAGGAGCCAATGAAGTGACTTGAGAAGAGGGGTTATATGAGTATAGCAGGGTTGGCATAAGATTAGCCGCGCAGCTGAGTTCTGAAGAGATTGAAGGGGAGAGAGATGATTCAGAGGGAGACCAGCAAGGAGGAGGTTGCAATAGTATAGGCAGGAGGTGACTAAAGAGTAAATAAGTTCTTAGTGTGTTCAGAAAGGAAGAGGCGAATTATGCTAATGTGTTAGCTAAAATCTGTTGTTTCTTTCTCTATCAGTTGGATGTGGGTGGAGGAGAGGGAGGAGTTAAGATGTCCCCAAGGTTGTGGGCTGAGGCATCAGGAAGTAGAAGAGTGTTTATCTACAGAGATAAAGAAAAGAGGAAGGGGGAGGAGGGTTTAGAGGGAAAACTAAGAAGTTCAGTTTTGACCATGTTCAATTTCAAATGGCGATAAGATATCCAGGCAGTGATGTCAGATAGGCATGCAGAGAATTCTGGCCTGGAGTGTCAGAAATATTAGGTGTGTATAGAGATTTGAGTCATCAGCATAAAAATGGTACTCTGAGCCATGGGAGGAGATGAGAGCACTCAGGGAGATGAGAGAGAGAGAGGAGGAGAGGGCCCAGAACAGACCCTTGGGGAACACCAACTGTGAGAATGGGATACTAGTAGAGGAGAACCACCAGAACAAACACTGAAAAGAGTGATAAGAGAACCAGGACAGCCCAGAGCCTCTAAAATCAAGTGAGGACAATGTGTCTGAGAAGATGGTGGTCAACAATGTCAAAAGCAGAAGAGAAAGGTCAAGAAGAATGAAGACTGAGTAAAGGCCTTTGGCTGTAGCCAGGAAGTTGTCGCTGGAGACTTTGGCAAGATCCATTTCAGTAGAATGTAAGTGACAAAAGCCAGATTGCAGTGGATCTAGACAGGCTTGAGGAGCGAAATCCAAGGCAATGGCAGAGAACTGCACATTCAAGAAGTTTTAGAAATGAAGGGAAGAAGGGAGATGGGGCGATAGTTAGAACATGTAAGGTCAAGTGAAGGTTTTTTTGAGGGGTGACCACAGTATGCTTGAAGGCTGATGGGACAGTTGTGGTGGAAAGCAATAGATCTGAAACTGAGAGATGGAAGGATGACAGAGGACGTGAAGATTGCTGCATAGATCAACCTGGCCTGGATTTAAACCTTGGCCCAAACCATGCCCTTGATATGTTAACTTATTTCCCTTATAGTTGCAGTATCTTGTAAGTAGCTGTTAATAAGTAGCACTGAGACACCATTCCTGGTGTGGACTACACTGTAGGAGCTTCCAGATTTAACACCTACTGAGAAGTAGCAGGTACGTTGCAAGGAGTAATTGGTTCCTGTAACAAATCTGTCGGGACCTTGTGTATCAGCAGTAACTCGGTGGGGAAATGAAACTATATTGAATTTTGACATGGTCCCTGTAGTCTGAAATGGAAGAGACGGTTTGCTCACTTTTCATAAATGCTTCTGCAAGACCCAGCTGCAGCCTTTATGGATTAGTGTACAGGGCAACTGCCTCTTTATCTGGCTGTGCAGTTTCTTATGGGCCCACCTACGCATGCAGTGCCCTCACAGACTGCAAACCAGAGTAGATTTATTTTAAGTCAGATGGGTTATTCACAACAGGCTTTTGGTTAACATGTCTATATGTAATGTACCTACAACTTAAGATGTGTCAAATTTGAAATCCTGGAAGTCTGCAAACCTGTCTGGTTTTAAGGATATCCCTAGTGAATCTGCACAGGCTGTATTGGATGTAATGGGGCAGTGCATGCGCATATATCATTAATATTAGAGCATGAAAGCCAGACTGTTTGTGGTTCTCAAGATTGCAGTTTGATACCCCTGACTTAAACAGTGGTATCCCTTTGTTGGCACGTCAGTGCTGGTAGCCCTTGGGCTGTGTAATGTGGGCTGCCCACACTCTGCAAAGAGTATCAGGGCTCAGCAGTATCTGTTGCCTCTCACTAGCCACTGGCACAATGCACGTGTTTGCGGAAAGACAGAGCACCAACCAAGTCCCTGCACACTGGCAGTCTTGCACCTCCAGCAGCGACACTATGCCAGAACTGCATGCCTCCATTTGGGGCCGGCCCTATCAGTGTGCAGTTTTCTATACCGCCCTTCATCAACATCAGAGTGGTTTACGTGGCCTTGCATTTCAGCCTCTACTGGCATAAGCAAATGGGGCTCCACAATGAATCTCTTCAGATGGCCCTCCACTCCTACAGGCTGCCTTTGCCTCAGTCCTGCATTGATACTATCCAGGACTATGTTTTCATAGGCCTTGGAGGAACAACACTGTCTGTGACCTATACAGTATACTGTGAAGTACAAAAGAGCAGCACACCAGTGGCTTCCCCTTGGACAAAAGTAGATATATTCAACTACTTAGTCCTGCAGATTCCCTTCAGGAAGCCAAAATGGCTTTCGGGCATAGAACAGAAGGGAGAGGCAAGAGGGTCTAAGCCCACTTTTCTGTTGGTTATCTCCAGGGGAGAGTACACTTTAGAGGTCTGAGGTGTACCTCTGGTCTCTCATCTGGCATCAAGACATAACAGCCCCCCCCCCCCCCGCCAAGTATAATGCCTACAGGTATATTTATTTATTCTGCTCTCCCCCCACCCCCCAAACATGTCTCGCTTAGTATAACTGTATTCGTAAGTAAGCTGCAAGGCTTTATTTTTAGAAGGTACATATTGTACATTTTAAAGCAGTGATGTAGCTGTCTTCTCCCTCCCCCCCTCCCCCTGGATTTGCAGCCGCACAGGAAAAAATGTAGTGTGTGGGGTTTTTTGTTTTGTGTGTTTTTTTTTTTTTTAATTATTTACCAAAGATGATTGCAAGGAAGCCTCTATTTTTTGAGGGGAATTGGGAGCATGCCTCATGGAGTCCATTTGGACAGGCAGGCCGCCTTGAAAAAATAGAGTGCAAACAGACATGCAGGAATTTCATTAGATTAGTCCCCAGCAGTGTCTTTGTGGCTTGCAGTCAC
The DNA here is from genome assembly GCA_033557465.1 of Ichthyophis bannanicus. Classification (NCBI taxonomy): domain Eukaryota; kingdom Metazoa; phylum Chordata; class Amphibia; order Gymnophiona; family Ichthyophiidae; genus Ichthyophis; species Ichthyophis bannanicus. Next base: position 516,681,242 of record CM066034.1, on the reverse strand, counting down.
ATGAGGGTTTTCTCCAGGAACAAGCAGGAAGTCTGTCCTCACATATGGGTGTCATCCAGTTAGCATCAGTCCCTTTCCCGCCTCCGAGCTCTGTCACATCAGCCTCGGGACTCGGAACCAATGTTCCCTCTAATTTTCTGTAGGCTGTGTGCGCATAAAATATCAGCTGTGCAGCTTTTGAAGGAAGGTTAAATTTTTGTGCACCACATAACGACACTCGGAGTTATATACTTTAAAATTTGACTACACGTCAGAATACAGTATGTACACCACATTGATTTTAATCAAATTAAATGAAAATAGAAGATTACTAAATGAAGCAGAAAATTTCTCGTAATTACAATCACAACTTTTAAATTTTAAGATGTCTGTGTTTTCTATCAGAATCAGAACCGTAATTTTTGTGCGCTCTGTTGTAAAGTATGTGCGCTCGCTCGGCGAGGTGTGTGAGCGCGCACACGCACACAGCTTAGAGGGAACAGTGCTCAGAACCTGTTTAGTTTTTTTCCATCCAGCGCGGTTTTGCGCCTTTTCTAACTGCTGGCCATGTTGAAGGGCTTAGACTTTGCTGGGGCCCTACTGGGTTTAAGAAGTGTGATCAGTGCTCCAAGAACATGTCCCTTACCCGACACATGATTGTTGCCTCTGGTGTCTGGGTGCCGACCATGACCCAGAGGCATGTTTCCTGTGCAAAAAGATGTCCACTAAGACTATCCAGAGTCGCCAACAGAAGCAGGATGACATCTTCCACAGGTCAGATTCAGCCCTGGTAGCCACATGCTCTAAGGCCCTGCATGGATCCTTGGAGTTGTGTAAAGCCCCCGCAGTGCCCGAGCGGGCATGCAGATACTCCAATAAGAGTTCCCCGGAGCGAGAGCGTAAGAAAAAGAAAAAATCTTTGAGGGCCTCTTCCTGGGAAAGGGACATACTCAGCAAGTCCTGTGAGGTCCCACGGCCCCCGAAAGGTTTCTGAGGAATCGGAGCGGGAGCAGCTGGCCAAGGTACCCAGGACAGATGTAGAGGCTGCTGGTGACAGATCTCGGATCCCCCGAGGCCCATCCCGTGAAGGACTCCCTCTCCTCCCTGACACCCGAACCGGTCACCCCGGCATCTGTGTCGAAGGCTGCAACCCCTGAATGGGAAGCCAGGATGATGGCATTGGAACGCAGCGTTTCTGCATTCCTTGCCTCGCAGCAAGCGTCAATACCCGGCCACTCTGGTGCATGTGCTGAGACTGCAGGGTCCTCTATGCCGAGGATTCCCCAGGCCGCCAAAGAGATCCTCGATAGCCCCATCCCTCGAGTTGATCCTTGGTGAGGGTCTTGATCCCGCTCCCAGTCCTTGGGAGCGATATCCTCCCCAGCAAGCGCCTCGGGCTCTGGCCATGCCTTAGCCACAGTCCATTGAAGGCCGGATCCAATGATGCCCTTAGAGCCGTCTGGCCTCGAGTTCTCGACAGACTATTCAGACTGGGAGTTGGAGGACAAAGCTTCCCCAGAGATGCATGCACACCATGATCTCTCCTCAGATCTGTCCCTGCCAGCATCGAGGTGCCAGTCCCCACCGGAGGACACCTTGTTCCTTGAGTTTTGTCAGGGACATGGTGAAGGCACTGTCCCTTGCCACTGAGTCGTAGTAGTACCCACACGCAGGAACTCTAAATCCTCCAATATGAGATCCCACCGAAGGAGGCCCTCACGGTTCCTGTCCTTCCCCCTCCCCCCTCATCCTCAGGCACCGCCTTCTCCAAATATGGGAAACACCGGCATCGGTGCCAATTGTTAGATGCCTGGACATTATGTACTGGATCCAGTGAGGACCCGGCTTCAGGAAGGCACAGCTCTCTCACACCTCCATGGTGGTCGAGTTAGCCAGGCTTCAACAGACAAGACCGAATCTTCGCTCTTCAGTGTCCCCGGGTACAGAATCCCACGCCCTCGGGTGTAAATGTTACCACGGCTCAATGCTAGCATGCCGTATCCAAGCTTATCAGCTGTTTATCGGCATGTACCTCTGAGACCTAATCAAGGAACTCAGTTTTTTCGGTGGGTCTCCGTGAGGGTCTGGAAGCCTTGGAGGTGGTCCCCACTGTCAGAGTGTGCTCAAAGTATTTGTCTCGAGTGGCCTATGACTGCTTTGAGTCTAACACGAGGGTGGCTGCTGCAGGCATCTGTGTTCAACGCCAGGCCTGGCTCCAGGCATTGGACCTCTGAGCAATGGGTTCAGGAAAAACTCCACGATGTGCCTTCCCTCGGTGAAAACCTCTTCGGCAAGCCAATGGAGGACAAGGTAACAGAGATTAAGACAGAGTATGTTGCCAGGACTTGACTCTTGATGAAGACCTCCACTCTTCCCGAGGAAAAGGCTTCCCTTCCACTGGAAAGGCCAGCCGTGCTGAGGTTATCCCCCATACTAGGCCTCCCAGACCCCTCAGCAGGGTCATCAGGGCAAGGGAGCAGGCCAGGGCTCCAAGCCCCAGACACCAGCTCTGGCCTAGACTGGATCGTGGTTTTGACTCCCAGAGCATAGTCTTTCCACCCATGGGGGACCAGCTACAGACACAGGGAGGGGGGCATCTGATTCATTTTGCCCACTGGTGGACTCCTGTACACTTCAGGTGGTCTGGGAAGGTTACCTCCTTCATCCGGGTCAGGACAATACCCTAGCGGACAGACTGAACAGGCCTTCAGCCACATAAGTGGCGCCTAGACCCCAGGGTGACGCAGCAGCTATTCAGACTATGGGGAACCCCAAGTGTGGACCTTTTTTGCCAGCCCAGCCAATGCCCAGCTGCCCCACTTCTGCTGTCCACATTCACATCGATCCCGGATAGCAGCAGACACCCTCCTCATCTCGTGAGGGCCCCCTGTATGCTTTCCTTCCACACCATTAATTGCGCAGACCCTCTTCAAGGTCCAGCAGGACAAGGCTTCCGTGACCTTGGTGGCCCAGACAGCCTTGGGTTTCCCCTGTTACTCTGCCTCTTGAAAGAGCTCCCGGTCACTCTGGGGTGTTTCCAGGACCTCTGACCCAGGAGGAGGGCTCGCTTCTGCACCCCAACCTGGGGTCCCTATCACTAACAGCATGGCTGCCAAATGGGTCGCCCTAGTACCCCTCAACCTCCTGAGGGAGGTGGAAGAAGTCGTCCTGGCCTCTCATAAGAACTCCCAAGAGACGAGCCTACGCCTTCAAGTGGCGCAGATTCTTGCTATAGTGTGTGGCGAAATGGATAGATCCTTTTTCCTGCCCAGTGCATATAGTGCTGCAATACTTACACCACCTCTCACAGACTGGACTCAAGTCCAACTCCATCAGAGCACACCTGAGTGTGCTCTCTGCCAACCACTACGCCATAGAGAGCAAACCTCTCTCTGTGCAGCCTCTTATCACCCAATTCATGTGAGGCTTGCTGCTCTCTAAACCTCCCATCTGGCTGCCTCCAGCAGAGTGGGATCTCAACGTATTTCTGACACAGCTTACCAAGCCCCCCTTTGAATACTTAGGTAACGCAAATGGCGAGGAGCCATCTTGGAAAGTGGTCTTCCTTGTGGCATTCACCTCTGCCCGCAGAGTCAGCGAGCTTCAGGCCTTGGTGGCTGAACCACCCTACACCTGGTTCTACAAGAACAGGGTTGTGCTTTGCACACACCCCAAATTTCTTCCAAAGGTGGTATCTGCCTTCCACCTCAACCAAGAGGTGGTGCTCCCTACCTTCTTCCCACGGCCCCATGCTGACAAGGCAGCAGCTGTTTTCCATACTCTGGACTGCAAAAGGGTCCTGTCCTTCTACCTGCAGTGTACTTGGGGCCACTGTAAAGCCCTCACAGCTTTTCATTTCATACAACCCCACTCGACTGGGTAGCAGACTGCATCAGGCTGGGCTATCGCTGGAGCACCAGGTCATGGAGCACAAGGCAGCCCATGGCGCACAGCGTCGGGGCTAAGGCAGCCCATGGCGCACAGCGTCATGGGCTGCCACCTGGTCCTCAGTCCACACCTTTGCAGCTCACTACTGCCTGGAGAGGTAGTCCTGACGGGACAGTGTCTTCGGCCAGGCCATACTCTGTAATCTGTTCGGGGTTTAAGCAACTCCTGCCCTCTGACCCTTCTTGTTTAGGCTACCGGAGCCATGGTTCTCACTGAAGACTGGGGTCCTCAGAATCTTTCCTCAGACTTGCTTGTGGCTGCTCACAGCTGGGCTGTGTTGTGTGGTGTATTGGGTTTTTTACAGATTCTCAGTAGCCTGTTGCTAGGGAGTCCCATATGTGAGGACTGACGTCCTGCTTGTTCCTGGTGAAAGCGTAGTTACCTGAAACAGGTGTTCTTGGACAGCAAGAATCGGTCCTCACAACCCCCCCCCCCCTCCCTTTTGGAGTTGCTGTACAATTTTGGCTATCTTCTTTTGTCGGCTCTAGCTATGTCATCTGACTGAGTAAGATGGCATCCTTGGGCGAGAAGGGGATCATGCATGCATGGTGGCATCTCCCAAAGGCTTTCTTTGAAAGCTGGGGAGATGCTTCTGTGAGGGCTCTGTCAATGTCACCTATAATGTGAGGACTGCTGTCCCTGGAGAACACCTATTAAAGGTGAGGAAGCTAGCTTGCTTTCTACCCTCCTTTCACAAAAGGGTCCGGTACAGCTTGTTTGCTCATATCTATTTGGACTAACATGGCAGTGACAATACTACTGACTGGATCTCAAATGAATGAAGACTCTCCTGAAGTTAACCATGAAAGACCCCTGGAATGTTATGTAAAAAGGGGATGATTTTTATAAGTGACTTGTGCATGAAGTGTACTAGTTTACTATGTTCAAGTAAGTCCTTATAAAACGGCTCCATTTTCTACACACCTAAAAGTAGACACTAGGAAAGTATAGTACCTGCTTCCATGCAATAAATGCATAAGTGCAGAATAGATGGAGCCAGGGACAGGATAGAGACTTAGGCTTGTAGCTTTATAAAATACACGCTGAAGCTCTGATTCTTAACAGAATATGCATGTTGTACCTGCTCTGAGGCAGAAAGCTTATAGATTTGTGCAGCAACTTTCTGGTAGGTGGTTTCATGAAGGCTCATAGGCACATGTGTTGCCCTCATAAAATAGGTCTGACGTGTACCTATGTGCCTTCCCTGCCTGTTGCTAACCTTGCCTAGATCTTATTTCTACTTCATTCTCTTGCATATGCTCCATAAGAACATAAAAAAAGCCATGCTGTCTCAGAGCAAGGTCCATCAAGCTCCACATGCTGTGTTGGTCTCTATTCTGTGGCACATTTTTTGAAGTCTGCTCATGTTTGTGGTACACTAGTCCAAAGTTTGGGATTCTCACATTCTTCCCATCAGCAGTAGGAGCATGGTACTTTTTACGTGTGTGTTATAGTATGCTACTGGCTGAAATTTTAAGATCTGAACATGCTCATGCATCAGTGAAGCCTTTAGGAGAGGAACACACACCGGGTTCTCCCCAAAATGTTTGCCAACTAGGTGGCATGAAGGCGTCTTTCAGATGTTCCATATAATGTATGTGGGGGGTCTTTCTGTGATCGTTTCAAATTCATTTTAGTGTCTAATTTATTCATAATACTTTACATATACTGCTAGGTTTTGTAAACATAATGATTATGTGATTTTGTAATCATTTTTCTATTCCTGCTCATCATTTTGCCATGCCAGTTGATCAGATTAAGTTAGTACTACTACTACACACATTTGTATAGCGCTACAAGACGCATGCAGTGCTGCACAGACATGTAAAAGATGGTCCTTGCTCATCAGAGCTTACAATCTAGTCAAGACAGACAACACAGTAGCTGTAGACATGGTATACATCTAGGGGGAATGGTAAGGAAACATGAAGGAGATCAGGTGAGTCAAGATCCAAACTGGGCAGTCTGTAAAATCAGTGGGATGGCATGCCCATACTGACACAGGTATGAAATGCAACTCCCCTCCTACCAGTAGGAAGAATGGAAGGAAGGGAAGCTTAGATTTCTGGTGGGTGATTCTGGGACATTAGTTCACTGTAGTACTTCTGGACAGTGAGCAGTTCATTTTGGTGGTGGAGTGAGTGTCAGCTGGCTTGTCTCCTTTACATGTTAACAAGCTGTTTTCAAAATACACCTAAAAGCATATTGTTTAAGCTCATTACCACAGAATACTTTGGGGCCCAATACAAAAGCCTCAGCATTGGCGGGAAGGTCCTTTCTACAAGAGAACTTAGAGTAGACAACAGAAATGAAAATTTTAGCCATCAGAATCCGGCAATTCCCAACATGCACATTTTATGTGGGATATGAGTCCCCTGAAGAGACTGTTTTGGACTAGGTCCCAGGATATTTTACACAGATTTAACTTTTTATATTCTGATTTAAAAAATATTTTTTTTTCCAATGTGTTAGTGTGTCTAGTTTGCTTTGTGGTTTGGCCTTTCTTCTCCCCCCTCACAGTCCTCCTCTGTTCTTTTCTTTGTATTGCTGCACCCCCTCACACCTTCAACAATGGTATCTTCCCTTCCGAGTGGATATTTTAATTCTTGGCATTCAATCCTGCTGCTCTGTTCGCTTTTGATGCTTTTCATTTCTATTCTTCACTATTGTCTCCTGGTTATTTCTGCCTCTCCGTTCTAGATCCCCCATCACTTCTTTCTCCCTCTGCAAGGTACTGTCCCTTGAGAGGTGGCATGGGTCTATGATGGGGGGTGGGTTCATGCTGGGCTATCCAGCACTGCAACAGGAAAGGCTTTTTTACAGCACCCCACTTAAGAAGGACTGGGTTAAGAGTCAGTCTGTCCTCTCCTCTCCTCTCCAAGCTGTATATACTGCATATCACTATAGATGGTTAACTGGATCTTCTAGTTGAGCACTGGGTTCCAGTGGGAGGAGAGTGCCTTTTTTTAGTTTTTAGTCTGGGAGGGAGTCTGTAGGAATGCTGTAAGATTGGGCCCTAAAACAAATCCATGACCTCTTGCAACTTTTTTTTTTTAACAGTTTTATAAAATTAAATTATATAATTGTTAGATGTGCTAGCTAATTATTTGTGTTCTTTTCAGCACAAAATGTTGGAAATTATACATATGGAATTCAGAATATTTGTCTCTAGGAACCAAATAACTCAAATTTCACAAGAATAGAATCAAATTTTGTGTGTGTAATTGTGGTGGGGGAGAGCCCTGAAAAGACACCTTGTTTAAAAACAGGAAGATAGGATTGTAACCTATTTCTGCTAGTGAGGCCTGTGAATCGGTAAACATTCACAGGTCTTGCCCCCTTCTCTTCCTGTGTGGGTTTCCTGTTAGACTGGAAGCACGTACAGAATACTGGGGTCTGTGAGCACACATGGACTTGCCTGCCACAGCTGTTGTAGCTGTGGCCTTCCTGCTTTGAAGGCTTGAGGGAGGAGGAAGTTTGTGAGAGAGAAGGTGAGTGGAGGCCTATTTTTAATTTTCATCGTTTGGGGGCATGAGACTATTTTTGGCTGTTGAAATTAGGTTGGAAGGAATAAACAGTTTTAATGCCACAGATCTGGAATGTGATTTTTGACAATTGCGACTGTGCGACTCCCAAGATTTGGCTGCTTTACAGATAGGTGTTGCACAGCTATTAACAATTAGATTTTCAAGTAACACAAGAGTGAGGAGTGACAAGAGCTTCTGATATTTGGCTGTGCATCTTCTGTCTGACATCTAATTAGAGATGACATTGATAGTCACTAGGAGTTGTCGGTTGTTCAGATAAATGTGTCACGATTATTTATTTACTCTTCTGACCATTGTTGGCCTTGAACGGGTTTTGAGGTTTTGAAATCTGGCTTTTTTTTTTTTTTTTTTAATGCCATCAAGTCAGTGTTGACTCAAAGCGACCCAGCTACTTCTGGGTTTTCTTGGCAATATATCACCAGAAGTAGATTGCCAGCCTTTTCTTCCGAGGCAATGGAGGGTAAAGTGACTTGCCCAAAGTCACAAGGAGTGCCAGTGGGAATCAAACCCTTGATCTTCTGGGTACTAGGCAGTTGCTCTAACCACTAGGCTACTGGCTAGACAACCCAAAATTGTAAACTTTTGTTTACATAGCATCCTACCAAAAATCAAATATTTAGATTTGTTTGTTTTTAGCCCCTATTCTTAGAAACCATTCTGCTACTGAGTGCCGCCTTCCATATCGTCCTGCTAGACTAGTCCATACTAGTCCAACAGATTGGTGGAGACAAAGAACCAATGAAAAGCCCAGGTTTCAATGGCTACACTACCATGCCTTTATTCACCTCAGCCACCAGAGGACTCTTCAGTATTTCTTTGTCTCCAGTAGATGGTGGATGGATTTTCTCCTCTGAAGAAAATCTGAAGAATTGAGAGGAAAAGATCATTTGGATAGTGTCTCTCTGAGTGCAATGTGGGAGGCTCCACTAGACTGAGATTGTTTTTGAGAGCCATAGGAGGAGGGCATATTGGTTAAGCTCCATGCTCTTACCCTGAATAAGAGCCTGTTGAGCAGCCAGAAAATTGGAAGGATGGAAGAATTTAGCAGCTTCACACAGCCTCATCGCCCTCCTTGCCCTCCTCTCCCTCTCCTTCATCTGTCCCCCCTGCTCTCTCCCGAAGATTGCAGAAGGCTCTCGGAGGAATCTGCCTGCCAGCGACTTTAAACACCGTGCTGCCAAGCCAGAGAAACCGTTTTAGGAGGTGCCATATTCACTCTCGGGTGCAGCTGTTTATCCTCAACAAGCATACATTAAGTACCTGAGATTAAGCTTCAGGTGAACATAGTATATTTAAACGTATTAGGTATAGTTTTATTAGTATAAGTATCCCTAGCAGCCCTTAGTAAGTAAAGAACTTAAATACCTAAACACAACCTTAAAACTAAGATGCAGACAGCAGTCCAGCAGCGAGATGGGGGTTTCCATTTTTTTGCGTAGTGTCACTTGTATGATTTTTCTCCCCAGTTGGTGAGGGGCCTTACGTGTACACTAGGTGCAAGGAGCTCTTTGCTCTCAGGGAACGAGTCTGATTTCTAGAGGCTAGAGTAGCAGACGTGGAGAACATAAGGAAGACAGAGGTACATAGACAAGACCTACAGGGATATAGTACTGAAGTCCCGCCTCCATTCTGGCAACATCCCTGTTGTCATGGAGGAGAGAGGTCATGTGACAGGAGAGCATCACCCTGGTGTGGCAGGAAGTAATCCTGTAGCTAGGACCTGTCCTCCAGGTGATGTAAAACCCTTTTGCACCGAGGAGGTTTCTTCAGGGCCATGTGCCCACGAGGGAAGTGTTTGAATCAGCAACTATAACGGCTGTTCTATCATTAGGCATGTAGATAGCTGGGTGGCTGGTGGACATGAGGATTGCCTGGTAACCTGCCTGCCTTGTGCAAAGATAGCGGACCTCACGCACCACCTTGACAAGGTCTTAGATAGTGCTGAGGAGGAGTCTGCTGTCTTGGTGCATGTTGGTACCAGTGACATAGGAAAGTGTGGTAGGGAGGTTCTGGAGGATAAATTTTAAGCTTTCAGATAGGAAGTTGAAATCCATAACTTCCAGGGTAGCATTCTCCCTTTCTGCACAATGGATTGTAGAAGAATCTTTTCCTTAGCTCCTGAAGGTTCAGGTGGCAGCTTTTGGCCTATTTCCGAGGTCCAGAGGCTGTTAAGTCTCTGGCCTTACACCAGATGTCTTGTGCTTTCTCCAGGAGGGTTCAGCATCTGTGATCCCTTCCTGGGACCTGTCTGATCTCGGGGCGCTGATGATGGCGTCCTTTGAGCCGTTGAAGCGTGCTACATTGAAGGATTTGACACAAGATTGTCGTCTTAGTCATGATGGTTCTGCATGGTGGATTTCCGAGCTGCAGGCTCTGTCTTGCCGAGATCCTTATCTGTCTTTTTCAAAGGAGGACGTTTCCTGTGCCTTCCTTCTGTCTATGGTGTTTTCTCACTTTCATATGAGCCAGATGGTTTGCCTGCCCCCCCCTCCTCTAAGAAGCAGTGTCCTGGTACTTAGAGGTTACAAATTCCTTTCGTAAGTCCAACCATCTTTTTGTGCTGCTTGCTGGCCCGTGCAAGGGTGACATGGCGACTAAGTCAACTTTGAAGTGCTGGATTAAGGAGGCCATTGACTTGGCAAATCTGTTATGGAACCAGCTGGTTCCAGAGGGTTTGAATGCCTGTTCTACCCAAGTGCAGGTGTCCTCGGATGGAGCAGAGCTTGGTAGCCCCTGCAGACATTTTTGTTGAGTAACAACATGGGTATCACTTTCCATTTTTATCTAGCATTACTGCTTGGATGCTCATATGATGGAGGACATGGCTTTGGCTCAAGGGTTTTGTGAGCTGCTGTGTTGTCTTTTCATCCAGTAGCGTTGTAGCTTTGGTACATCTCACTTGTCTAGCAGGACGATGTGGAAGGTGACATTTGACTTACCAGTTAATGTTCTTTCCTTGAGTTCTGCTAGACCCAGTCCAGGGCCTGCCTCTGGAACTGTGTTCTGTTCTGCTGCAGTGTCCTTGGGTCTGGTATGATTTTTATCCTTGGTTCTGCAGGCTGCTCTTCTACTGAGAGCCTTCTGTTTATGCTTTCCTGTTCATAATTCTCTACTCTTGATTATTCCTTGTTGCTCATGATTGAGACTCTGTGAGGCTTGCCATGTTTCTCTCTTGCTTTGGGACGAATACTGAAGACCTCTTTTGCCTGAGGCGAGTAGAAGTATAGGAGTGATGTTTGTCATTGGTGGTTTGTCTCCACCAATCTGCTAGTTGGGGAACACAACCTGCTTGTCTGGAGTGGTCTAACAGGACTCAAGGAAAGGACATTAACTGGTAAGTAAAATGTCACCTGTTCCATTACCCTGGCAGTCTTAATGACCTGTCCTAAACTTACCTTCTGTTCTTGTGAAATGCAGTTGTGTACTCTTGGTCAAATAGTTCTGTAACTGAACAGAAGTTGAGACAACCTGTACATGGTACAAAATGAAACGTGACATGTTTCTCTGAATTTTAATGCTTGCTTAGTATTTATTTGCTGATTTGAAGATTCAAGATATGAACAATGAATATGGCAAGTGCAAAGGCTTAGACACCACCGGCGTCTGTAACATAATGCCTTGTTGGGCAGAAAAAACAGCTTCCAAAATTTCCTCTAGCCATTATGGGTCTTTCTGTTGCCTCTGACATTTTTTTCTTACTCTTCCTTTCTGAATTCTTCTAGTTTAGGCATGTTAGGTCTCCTTGCATGTGCTGCATATTTAAGGTCGCTCCACAATCTTTCAGTAATAATGTTTGAGGACTGTGAAGGTCATTCCAATACCTTCATCTTTCTTCCTTGTGAGTATGTCACGGTTGATTTTCAGCTATATTGCAGCTTGCTGTCATACTGAAACAACCTTATTTCAGCTTCAATTTTTTTCATGGACTCTGAGACATTAGCTTCTCTAGACCTTGCTGCTATTCAGTTGAATATGTTCTAACATTTGAACAAAATTTCCTGTACGCTAGCTGTCCTCACAATCACCAGATTACTTAACAATGACATCGCTGAAAGATGCTCAGGTCTGCCTCAACCTGCTGATAAAGGAGCAGGATAAGGAAGAGACCTCGCTTAAAATAAACTATTTTTCCCCTTGCCCTTTCACTGACAGCTATTAGTGGTAATCTCGTTGCTTGGGAATTCACCAAAGTACTCTTTCAAATTTTACTCCTTTTAATAGTTTTTTATTTAGGGGAAAGAGGACTAGAGGATAAAAACCCATAAAAAATACAAGCAAGCTTCAAAGCAAAGTCAAGTAACTTTTACTCCTCAAAAAATAGAGGGAGGGGGAGTGTTAGCTATTTTGAGCACTAGGTACAACGATAAAGGCATGGAGGGTAACGTCCATGGAATGGTGGTTACAACGCTAAACATCTTACTGGGCAGTCTAGATGGACTGTGCTGATCTTCATTTGTCATCACTTACTGTGTAAACCTCGTAAATAATTGAATATTGATCTGTGGTATATCAAACTATAAACTATTGATTAGTTGGTCATTACAGCCATTAAATGCTTAGGAGATGCACTAAGCTTTTATGTACTTCCTGAAGTAGAGGTGGTCTTAAGTTAGACATAGTCGGGGTCTCTCTTTCTGTCTCTCTCTCTGAGGGAGTTTGAGAAGTTCAGGGCTACACCTGAGGAGGCTTGTTGGTAGGTGTCATGTGGTGTGATTTCCATTGAGGGTACAGTTGTAGTAATCATATGATGTTTCAATTCGTAACAGAACTTGTGTTTTCAAGGAAGCCGATGTGTCATTGTCCTTTAATTGTATCTGCTACTAATGACCAAGTGAGGAGACCCTACCCTCCTGATTTAGTTTTCCAAAATAAGGGCGTTGCAGTGTCATGGAATACAAATGTGAAAGCAAATGTAACAAGAAGATAATGTTCTACATGCAAAATAAGCCAACAAGGTGATTTATACACTACCTCACAGATCGTTATGGAAATAACATACAGACAGTTTTAACTTTCCTCCAGATATCTGTTTTTCCTGTTGCCAGCCAGCATAAATACAGACTCTGGAGAAGAGAGGCATAGCCACCGAATGCCAAAATAAATCTTTAACAGTACCAACAGGAGCTACTGAATCTGTACCCTACAGCATGGTAGAATCCCTTCAGAAGTACAAAATAAAACAAATTTCACATCTTTACAATTTAATTTCATGTCTCTGACTACTACAAGTTTTGTTTTTTTATAGTAGTTTATAGCTTATTGTAGCACTTGATATGCAGCATATGGTAAACATCAATGTGGTTTACAATAAAAATTTGTAAACAAAAAAAATACATACATATACAAATGTCTACAGACACACGAAATCCAAAAATGATAGGTCAATAACTCAAGAAGTCTTTCCTTCTGCTAAGTGCCAAAGACTTGCTTGGGGAAAAAAAATAAGCTTTCAAGTTTTTTTTTTCTTAAATATTTTTAATGAGTTCTCCTAACAAATATAAAGCAGAATAGAGTTCTAAAGCCAGAGGAGTTCTTGTGGGTTCACAAAAATCACCTATGCATGCCACTCAATGCACTTTTTTTTTTTTTTTTACTTTTCCTGAAAAGTAGAGAATTCCTTTTTCAGCCTCCTCACAAAAAAAGGTTTTCTCCTACTTGATTGCTGAGAGGTTGTAATGAAGTTGCATCTGCAGGGTTTGTTTTGTTTTAAAACTGGTGTTTAGTCCTCGTATGTGTTGCTGGTAGGTATAAGCAAGCCTGACTTCTGTGATGCATTTTTTTTAATGGGTTATATTTATCAGATGTTATGTTTTTAATTATCACAGCCTGCATAAACAGATCTAAAGATATAATGTAGCCCAAGTATGTGTGTGTTGTGATCACATGCTAACGACTTGTTCACCTTATGGTTTATTAAAATGTACTATACTGCCCTTCAAAATGGCAGAGCGGTGTACAATAAAATCAAACTGAAAGTAAAGGTGAGAAAATGATATACTTTAGAGGCATAGAGGGAGAGGAGGGAGGAGTCAGCAGGGAGGCAGAGGCAGAATTCTAAGTCTGTGACGGTAAACTGAAAGATGGGTTTTAAGAAGAGATTTGAATTTAGGGGAAGCATTTTAAGCGGATATCAGCAGGGAGTGAATTCCACAGACTGGGGCCCAGAAAATAGAAAGTAGTGTGTCTAGTGGATTCATAGAGGGCATGAGGAGGAGGATGTAGGTGTATCCGATTCGAATGGACAGAGCTTTCTCTAAGCACATAGTTAAGGTGAGGAATATATCCTCCTCGAGGACACAAAAACTCTCAAAACAGTTTTTCTTATCTGCCATCTTAACAAGTAAGGAAAAGAGTGCTTTCCAACCCCTTCATGTGCACATGCTGCCAGGTCTGCCTTTTGGTGAAGGGAAGGTGGGTAGATGTGGGGGAGTAGTTATGGAGATAGGGATAATTGGGGATGGGTGGTAGTTGTGGGTGGGCAGTTTCTGGGAGGTGGGAGTAATTGGGAAGAGTGGTTACAGGGAGTTGAAGGGTAAGTGTGGGGGGGGGGGAGCAGGGGAAAATAAAGAATGGAGCAAGTCAGTTTGAGAGGAGGAATTCTCCACTTTCACTGTATCTAAATTTCTGGAACCGCTGCTCGCATAGAAATCTATTGGCCTCTTTTGTTTTTTTGAGGGGATGGAGAAGGCTGATTTTCTTTTGAACTCCTATTTCAATCTGGCCCATTTTTCAAACTGACTTTTCAGCGAGTTTTCCTCCATGCCAAATTTCATCTCATTTTGTTTAATTTTCAGTGACTTATTTTGCCTTCAGGCAAGATGTTCTCGACTAGTTTATGTATAATTCTTCCCTTCTTCTGTTGGTTTGGAAAGAATTAAAAATTGCTGGTGTGAGAATGGAGCCAGTTTCCAACATCAATGAATATTTTAGTTCAGATAAGAACACTATTGAATGCTTGCTTAATGTAAAATAGCAGCGTGTAACTTTTAGTAAATTGAAATGAAACAGATCAACTATTTAAGATAAGGCTGGGGTGTGATCCAAGTCCTGACACAAATGTTGAGTATGTATGGATAGGGTGCTTCTTTCAAATAGTCAGGTGATCTGTAATTTGGGATCCAAATTTAGATACCAAACTTTTAGTAGATTACCAGATAAATCTAGTGGCGTGGTCTGCTTTTGGTAAGTTACATTCATTAAGCCAATTAAAGCCTTTTCTGCAATCATTCAAGTGCTGGTAATATCACATTCTCCAGGACCAAGCAGGAAGTCAGTCCTCACTTATGGGTGACGTCGGCGCCGACGGAGCCCTCGCGGAGCAATTTTCCCCAGCTTTCAAAGAAAGCCTTTGGGAATTGCAGCGCGCATGCGCGGTCGTCTTCCCGCCCGAGGGTGCCATCTTAGCCAGTCTTCTTTTTTCCGCGGAGCCCTACAGACGTCCCCGTCTTGTCCCCGCGAAAAAGTCGATTTTCTTCATTATTTTATTCTTTTTCCTTTCGGTTCGACGCCGATCGCTTTCCCGCCCGGACTCGCGACGCCGGTCTCGAGTCCGCTTACTTTTTTCGGTTTTTCTGACTTAGTCAGCTTTCGTTTTCGGTTTCCCTGGCAGCCCGGTCCTTTGACCTCGCAGGGGCCCTTTTTCCCCCGATGGCTGCCAGTGGGTTTAAGCGGTGTGGTCGGTGTGACCGAAATATGTCACTAACCGACACACACGACTTTTGCCTCCGCTGCCTGGGCCCGGATCATGAGGAACTGATCTGTGGGCCCTGCAGCAAACTGTCCTCAAAGGCGTTGATGAGTCGGCGGCATCAGCGTGAGAGAATCTTCGCTGACCCCAGCCGTACCCGGACCTCGTCGGAGGCCTCCGCGTCGAAAGGCTCCAGCTCGGACCGTCGACGGAGCTCCTCCGACCGGGGTTCTCCCTCCGGGGGACCATCGTCGGAAGGAAAAACCCGCGAGGGCGGCGTCGGTGGACGCTCCTGGCTCCGCGAGGGCCAGGTCGCATAGCCCCGACAGCCGCCCCGGGTCCTTGGAGAAGGAACACATCCCGAAGCGACCTCGCCTGGAGTCGGAGATGCCTGCCCGGGTAAGTCCTGTGGTCCTTCTGGACTCGCCTCCGCGACAGCCGACGTCGGGCCCGACGCCGTCGGGGCCCGAGTCGGGGGCTGCTGGGTCACCTGAGCTCGGACTCAGGTTGACGGCCTTGGAGAGCAGACTGTCTGCCTTCATGGACCAGCAGCGGGCACTGCTCGCTGGCCTCGCTGGCGCCGCTGCCCCGACCGCCGGGACGTCGACGTCCAAGTCGACCCCGGAGACCGAGCCGATCCTCGAGTCAATGAGAACTCGAGTCGATCCTCGGTCGAGGTCACCCTCGGCCTCCCGTTCGGGACCGAGGTCGCCGACGCCGACTCCCTCGACGTCGGGACGGCTGGCGCCGCACCCTGCCCGGGCCGACCCCACCGAGTCCTCGTCGGAGTCGGTCTGGGAGTCTGAGGAGGAAGAGTCACCTGATTCTTTCCGGACTCGGTGTGTCCCATCGGACTCACCGGGGTCCGAGCCTCGGAAGCAGTCCCCCCCGGAGGATGCCCGGTTCTCGGACTTCGTTAGGGATATGGCCAAGGCTTTGGCCTTCCCTGCGGATCCCGAGGAGGAGCCTCGAGCCGAAGAGCTCGACGCCCTCCAGTATGACTCTCCCGCGAGGGAGCACTTTACTGTGCCGGTTCCTCCTATGCTGGAAGGACTACTCTTCCGCATGTGGGAGAGTCCGGCCTCCTCGCCGGTCCTGAGCAAGCGGGTCGATTCTATCTATCGGGTCCGCAAGAGCCCTGGCTTTCAGAAGGCACAGCTGCCACACCATTCCATGGTAGTGGAATCGGCCATGCATCGTCTTAAGAGCCAGAAGATGCACTCCTCGGTGCCTCCTGGAAGGGAGGCCCGTAACCTGGATGGCCTTGGCAAGAAGTGCTTCCAGGGCTCTATGCTCGCATGTCGTGTCCAGACTTACCAGCTCTACATGGGCATGTATCTCCGGGATCTGGCTAAAGAGCTAGCCGGATTCTCCGCTGGTCTCTCCGAGGAGCCCTTGCGGAGGTTCCTAGCCTTGTCCACGGGCATTCGGGAATGCTCAAAGTTCATGTCCCGAGCAGCCTATGATGGCTTTGAGGCCTCGGCTAGAGTGGCCGCAGCCGGCATCGGTGCCCGCCGACAGGCTTGGCTTCAGTCGTCGGACCTTGAGCCCTGGGTACAGGACAAGTTGGTCGATGTCCCCTGCCGAGGCGAAAACCTCTTTGGCAAGCCCATGGCGGAAAAGGCTGCACAAATTGAGACTGAGACTCTCACCAGGACCAGGCTTTCTAGGAAGACCTCCGCCCCTTCCCAGAAAAAGAAGGGCTCGGGAAAAAAGTCCTTTTACCCGAGGAAGGCGGCTGCCTACAAACAGTACCCCCATTATCAGGCCCCTGCAGCTCCCCAACAGGGCCAGCAGGCCAAGGGACGGGGTAACGGGTCCCGTAGGCAGCAAGCCCCCAAGCCTGCACCACCAGCCCCTGCTCAGCAGGGTGGGGGTTTTTGACTCGCTCAGCATAGCCTCTCCCCCCCCGCTGGTTCCTCCCAGCACCGGAGGCCGGCTGGTTCATTTCGGCCACAGGTGGTCCAGCATCACCGCAGATGCCTGGGTACTTCAGGTCGTGCGAGAAGGCTACCTTCTCCACTTCCATCAGGTCCCTCCCTCCTATTTTCCGGGAGAACCTTCGCGCCCCCCTCTGCACAGGGAGTTGCTCCTTCAGGAGTTAGCAGGTCTTCTGCAGGAACAGGCGGTGGAACCGGTGCCCCACCACCTGAGAGGTCAAGGCTTTTATTCAAGGTATTTTCTGATACCAAAGAGAACAGGGGGCCTCAGACCCATCCTGGACTTGCGCAACCTCAACAAGTTCCTTGTGCGAGAGAAGTTCAAAATGCTTACCCTTGGAATCCTTCTGCCCTACCTCCAGCAGGGAGATTGGCTATGCTCCTTGGATCTAAAGGATGCCTACACGCACATCCTCATCCACCCAAGCCACCGCCAATACCTAAGGTTTGTGGTGGCAGGAAATCATTACCAGTACAGAGTACTGCCCTTTGGCCTATCCTCCGCACCGCGAGTCTTCACAAAATGTCTCGCGGTCGTGGCGGCCCATCTCCGGCTTCACGGCCTCTATGTCTTTCCGTACCTCGACGACTGGCTCATCAGAGCAGCGTCCGCTCAGGAGGTCGCCAACGCCACGCGCCGCACGGTGACTCTGCTGCAGCACTTGGGCTTTGTCATAAACTTCGCAAAGTCCACTTTGCTCCCCTCACAGGATCTCGAGTTCATCGGCGCAAGGCTGCACACTCCTCGGGCACGAGCGTACCTACCGCTCGACAGGGCTCAACGGCTCATGGACCTAGCCGACCGCTTTCGCAGCCAGCCCCTGGTCTCCGCCAGGCGCTTCCTGAGACTGCTCGGCCATATGGCTTCCACCGTCCATGTGACCCCCAATGCCCGCCTGAACATGCGGTCTGCTCAATGGTGTCTCCGCCAGCAGTGGCGACAAGCCACAGGCGGCCTGGCAGACCTAGTGCGCGTCTCCGAGCCGCTGCTCTCGTCTCTCCGGTGGTGGCTCCGGCAGCCGAACCTGATATTCGGAATGCCTTTCCAGTCACCTCAGCCGACCCGGGTGCTGACCACCGATGCATCCCTCCTGGGCTGGGGAGCACATTGCCAAGAGGCACGTACTCAGGGCCTCTGGACCACGTGGGAGTCTGCTCAGCAGATCAACTTCCTGGAGCTCAGGGCGATCCGCCTAGCTCTCAAGGCCTTCTCCCACCTGACTTCCCAACAGTCCGTCCTTGTCCAGACGGACAATCAAGTTGCCATGTTCTACGTGAACAAGCAGGGGGGCACGGGCTCCTTCCTCCTCTGCCGGGAGGCACAGAAGCTCTGCTCTTGGGCCGTCAGTCACGGCATTCTCCTCAAGGCAGTTTATCTCCCGGGCCAAGAAAATTGCCTTGCAGACAAACTCAGCAGGGTCCTCCAGCCGCACGAGTGGCGTCTGGATCCCTTGGTAGTTCAGAAGCTCTTCCTCAAGTGGGGTCTCCCCACGGTGGATCTCTTTGCCAGTCCTCACAACCGGCAGCTTCCTCGCTTCTGCTCTCGTCAGCCACACCCCCTTCGGGTTTGCCGCGGACGCCTTTCTGATCTCGTGGTCGGGGAGCCTTCTGTACGCTTTCCCTCCCATCCCGCTGGTCTCTCGGACTCTTTTCAAGGTTCTCCGAGACAAAGCCTTCATGATCCTGGTGGCCCCTCGCTGGCCCAGGCAGCCGTGGTTTCCGCTCCTGCTGCAACTGGCGGTGGAGGATCCAATCCCTCTGGGGGTACAACCGGATCTCCTCACTCAGGATCAGGGGTCCCTTCTGCACCCCAACCTCAGGTCTCTCAACCTCATGGCCTGGCTGCTGAGAGGGTAGTCCTTGCTCCCCTTCTCCTGCCGGCGGAGGTGGAGGAGGTCGTCTTAGCTTCGCGACGGCCTTCTACCCGCAAATGCTACGCCCTTAAATGGCGTCGCTTTGCAGTCTGGTGTACCCAACAGTCTCAGGATCCCTTCTCCTGCCCGGTGTCGGTGATCTTGCAGTACTTGCTGCACCTCTCTAATCTGGGATTTAAGTCCAACTCCGTCAAAGTTCACCTCAGTGCTCTTTCAGCACATCATGTGCCAGTGGACGGCAGACCTCTCTCCAATGACCCTCTCGTAGCGAGGTTTCTCCGAGGTCTCCTTCTACTTAAACCACCTCTGCGCCTGCCAGCGCCTGACTGGGACCTGAATGTGGTTTTGCAGCGGATCACCTGTCCGCCTTTTGAACCTATGGCTACCTGTTCTCTCCGTTTTCTGTCTTGGAAAACACTGTTCTTGATAGCCCTCACTTCCGCTAGGCGCGTAAGTGAATTGCAGGCCCTCGTGTCTGATCCCCCTTACACTAGGTTCTACAAGAATAGGGTAGTCCTACGGACTCACCCAAAATTTCTGCCTAAAGTGGTCTCCCCTTTTCACATCAATCAGGAGGTGGTACTTCCAACCTTCTTTCCCAGACCACACTCCAGCCGAGCTGAAACGGTCCTCCATACCCTGGACTGTAGAAGGGCATTGAACTTCTACCTTGACCGTACGCGGGAGCACCGTAAAGCTGCTCAGCTTTTTGTGTCTTTTGACCCCAATAAATTGGGGCTCCCGGTCTCCAAGCGTACTCTGTCCATCTGGGTTGCGGACTGTATCTCTTGGGCTTATGGGGCAGCCGGACTCTCCTTAGAAAGTCGAGTCACGGCTCATTGCGTTCGGGCAAAGGCCACGTCAGTGGCTTACCTCCGCTCTGTTCCGCTGGCAGACATCTGCCGGGCCGCTACTTGGTCTTCGAGCCAGACTTTTGCGGTCCATTACTGTCTCGAGAGGGAGTCCCGTAGGGACAGTGCTTTCGGACAGGCAGTCCTCCGTAATCTCTTTGAGGTCTGAGCAACTCCTACCCTCCATCCCGGATGTGGGCTACCGGTGGGTGATAATTCAGCGAAGATTCTATCCTTCTGTGCTGCTGAGCTAGAGGGAGCTCATTTTTGTGCTTAGGGTCTCCGGTAGCCTTGAGCTTGGGAGTCCCATAAGTGAGGACTGACTTCCTGCTTGGTCCTGGAGAAAGCGTAGTTACTCACCTGTAACAGGTGTTCTCCAGGAGCAGCAGGAATCAGTCCTCACTACCCTCCCTCCTCCCCTTGGAGTTGCAATCGTCTGCTTATGTTCTTTTTGCAAATTTTTATGCTGTCTTTTTTAGCTATGTCATCTGACTGGCTAAGATGGCACCCTCGGGCGGGAAGACGACCGCGCATGCGCGCTGCAATTCCCAAAGGCTTTCTTTGAAAGCTGGGGAAAATTGCTCCGCGAGGGCTCCGTCGGCGCCGACGTCACCCATAAGTGAGGACTGATTCCTGCTGCTCCTGGAGAACACCTGTTACAGGTGAGTAACTACGCTTTTTAGATCTTAATGCTGCCAAAAGAACCAGCAGCATGTACAAAAGGCAGCTGTGAGGGTTTTGGGAAATATCAAGGTTTGGTCACCGTGGTGGTCTAATTTTGAAATGATCACATGTACTGTAGTATGTCATTGACCTACCTCATAAGAGTTTTGGGCTTTGAATGTGTGAGCCAACTTTAAAACCAAAGAACTGGTGACTGAAACCCCTTTATACCCCCCCCCCCTTCCCCTCCTCTCCGTCCCTATGTCCCCATAAGATTGGGGGGGTAGAGAAAGAGATCTCCAAAGTAGTCTGCAGTTCTTTTATAGGCCACTTTTGCTAAGGGGCTTCTCCAATCTGCATGTAAAGAATGCAAAGTAATGCACGACTGCAGGGCTCTTTCATAAGTATACAGCCAGAATCCCCTTTCTTCTCCATCCCCTGCGGCCCCCAGCAGTCAGCCATTCACAGCTAGCCCTACTGACATACTCCCCAGACTGCATCTTGCTGTTCCTTGCCCCTCAGCTTGCAGTGTGCTAAAGGCTGCATCTGGTGCTGTTGACGGGAGTTTTCTTCTGGTCTGTACCCTGTGGCTCACTTTGTATTTGAGCCATATGTTTTAGGATCTCTCGTGCTGGTCTTGTGAGATTTGAAACTCTGGCACCAGTAGGCAAGCTCTTGCCCAGGTGGCGTGTAAATTCTGAAAACAGCATGGTTCTGGCCATTAAAAAGCTCCTGTTTCAGCGGCTCTGAGAAGAAATAGATTAAGGCAGGGAAATTACTAATCACCATGGTGACCTGGCATCTAGGATTAGTTGAGTCCAGGGCTAGGTGCTTATAATCTGTGAACCTTATAAGGTTTTTGTGAATATTGTTTTTTGCCTGAAGCCAGACTTGCTCTGTGGTTGTGACGCACGTTACCAGGGGAGGTGTGCCTCTGCACACAGTCTTTGGTTCCAAGAAAGCCTTAGGATGTAACTGTTCATGAAAGATCTTAATTGATGTGAGCTTGTCATCTTATTTTTAGGAAGGGTTTGTTTTGCAATACAAAGGCCAGAGGGTTACTAGATCTCAGTAAAATCTCTACTTCCTCCACTGGGAGACTGTTCCACACATCTGTCGCTCTTTCTGTAAAGAAATATTTCCTCATATTACTCCTGAGTCTATCCTCTTTCACCCTTTATCCTATGTCCCCTTATTGCAAACCTTACTTTCAATTGAAAGAGGCTCTCCTCTTGTGCATTTATGCCACGGAGATATTTAAATGCACAGGAGAGCCTCTTTCAATTGAAAGTAAGCTTTGCAACAAAGGGACATAGGATGAGGGTGAAAGGGAATAAACTCAGGAGTAATATGTGGAAATATTTCATTATGGAAAGCGTGGTAGATGCGTAGAATGGTGTCTCAGTGGAGGTAGTAGAGAGGAAGTCAATATCTGAATTCAAGAAAAGCATGGAATAAACGCAGGTCTCTAAAGGGAGGAAAAAATAGTAGTTGATATGGAAGGGCAGACTAGATGAACCATATGGTCTTTTTCTGCTGTCATTTTTCTATGTTTCAAAAATGTGGTTCTTAATGTTGGACCTGGCAATTATATGAAAGTTGACAGCTAGAATCCTCTTATTTATAGAATTTTCAACATTACAATATCACATTGCAATATAAGCTAAGGAAAAAAACCCATGAAGACCATATAAGGGGCATCATTCCATGTCACGGAGAGTACAATAAAGGAAAATGTATCAAGCAATCAAAACAAGGGAAAACAATACCCTCATCTACCTACCGTCCGTCCAAAACGTCATATCAACACTTTCCACCAAGTAAGGCCCAAAACAGTGTGCATCAATGACTATCCTTCAATTTTTTCTTTTTTGCCTAAAAGAAAGTTTCTCCAAATCAGAGGGGGGAAACCAAAAGAAATGTACTTATCTTGATGAAAAGAAACTAAATATTTACAAGGATTGTGTAAGAAAAATGTAGCACCCAAAGCCAGCACACAAGTTTATGGAGTGGAGGAGTGGCCTAGTGATTGGGGCAAGGTACTTCAGGCCGGAAGGTCGGGGGTTCAAATCCCACTAGAGGACAGCAACCTTGGGCCGGAAGGACTGGGGTTTCTAGTCCCACAGGTGCTCCTTGTGGTCTTGGGCAAGCCACTTAACCCTCCATAGCCCATGTTCCCTGTAAAATAGTTATCTCCAAGTTATAATGCCCTGTTCAATGTAATTTCAGTTTGTTCAATGTAAACCGCACTGATGCAGAATAGAGCGGTATATAAGAGAATGTAAATAAAATAAAATAAATAAATAAATAAAATAAGGGCCTGAAAAGCTTTCCTCCTCAATTGTGTGAACTGAGAAACATTTAGGAACATGGCTAGTTTGTCACCACAATAAGATTTCTTTCTTAAAATAAGCTTTAAGAATGGTAATTTTTTCCTCTTCTGAAATAAAAGAAATGAGGAGGGTTGCCCTACTTGAAATAAGATCCCGTGTATCCTGTTTGTTTAAAAAAAAAAAAAAAAAAAAAGCAAAGCTGTTACGGGGGGGAGGGGCTGATAAATCTCTGGCCTTGTAACGAAACAGAAAGCTATGGGTATGCTTCAATTCTGGAGGTCCAGATCTCTGTAGTTTTGTTATCTCCAGGAACAAGCAGGAATGAGTCTTCACATATGGGTACGTCGGTACCGACGGAGCCTGCGCGGGAACGCTCCCCAGCATCCAATCAGAAAGCTTTTGGGAGCATCCCTCAGTGCCTGCGTGCTGCCTTCCCGCCTTTCCAACTGTCTCTCCTCAGTTTTCGTTTTTCCGCGGAGCCGGCAGGACGTCCTCCTGTCACCGCAGAAATTTTTTTCTTTAATTCTTTTTTTCTTGTGGTCGCGGCTGTTTCCCCGCCTCCACCGGTACCGCCGGTGGGTTTTTTCTTTTCTTTTTCTCAAACTCAGGGACTTTTTTCCCTCAGTTTCTGTCTTAAATTTTTGGGCCTGTAAGGCCTTTCCATCATGGAGCCGCCTTCTCCTAAGAAGTGCCTTAACTGTGGAAATACAGTTTTCTTTTTAGACTCCAATAACTGGTGTCTAACCTGTTTGGGTCCTGACCCTTTTCCTCCGGAGCCATTAGGCTACAATTTTGTGAGAAGAGATTTTCCATTTCGAGTTTTCCTCGATACCGAGTTCCCTTCCAGTGTCAGGGCACCGACCATTTCTTCTCTACAGGATCAGGTAACCCACAAACAGTCTGTTAAGACTAGCCAATCCTTGAGTGATAGGTCTCATGCCAAGCATGATGACGGCTCCGGCCTTGCCCTCAAGACCCTATTGGCTTCAAAACCCCGGCAGGAGTCTTCGGTCTCCACAGCCTTTCAGAGGTTTCAGGTTGTTCCTGGGGCTCACCCCTCACAGAACATACCTGAGCCGTGCTCGGTGGTGGCATCCGCTTCGAGCGGTACCGATACCCCGGCATCGGCACTGGTGTTGAGTGATCCACTCTTCACCAGGGATCGTCATCTGGCGTTCTCGGTACCTTCGGGACCGATCGATATGTCCCAGATTGACTTTCCAGTATCGGCATCATCGCCAATACGACCACCGACGTCGGTACCCTCTAGACATGCATCGATAGACTCGCTTCCTTCGATGCCGAGTCTGGAATCGATATCTAGTTTGGAAGACTGGGTACCGACGCGTCTCGGAACCGACGCTTACCGATTCCAGATGCGCGGTATCGAGGATACTCACCAAGAGTGTTTGGTTGCCTCGGTACCGCTTGAGCAGCCTCCGATGACTGCTTCAATGTCGGTATCGCCTCCGATTCCGGCACCGCTACCGGTATCGGTATCGATGCCGGTTCCTGCAGTACCATCGGGACCAACTACTTCCATGCCTTTTTCACCAGGATCGCTCCTTTCTATACCTAGTTTGGAGTCGATACCTGGCATGGACGATGCAGTACTGACTGTCTCAAGTCATAACCGCCAGTACCAGTATCCATCCATTAGAGCTCCTTTCCTGCACTGGACCAATACATCCTCCGGTGCCCAGGCTAGTTCTTCAACTTTAGCCTATCCAGGGATGGTTCCCATTGGAGATCCTTCTTTTCAGAAATTTCTCCTTGACATGGCTACATTCCTTGCTATTCCTATCCCTGGCTATGATCCTACACAAGGCTCTTCTGGGGAAAAGGAAACTATAATGCTTCCTTTACATCATTCTTTGCAGGATCTTCTTCTGAGAATATGGGAAACACCTTTTAAGGGTTTCCTCACCTTCTACAGCAACTAATCTTCTGTATCAGGTGCCCCCCTCTCCAGGGTTTCAAAAGACTCAACTTCCCCATCATTCCATTGTAGTGGAATCAGCAATGAGGAAGGTAAAAAGCAAGAAGCATTCTTCTTACCCGCCAGGTCGTAAATCTAGAACACTGGATGCCTTTGGATGTCATACCTTCCAAACATCTATGCTGGCAACAAGGATTCTCTCTTATATTTTTTATGAGTCAATTTCTTTGTGACCTCCTGAAGGGATAATCTCTCTTGACTCCTTTTCTATCAGAGCCCAAGGCTGCAGACTATTCCTTACTTCTTAGTCATAGCCAAAATATCTCTTGGTTTCTTTCTCGTGCTTCCCTTGACTCTTTTGAGTCTGTTAGCAGAACCTCTACTATAGCCATAGGAGCACGACATAGAGCCTGGTTCCAAGCTTCAGACTTGAGCAGATGGGCACAACAAAGACTGGGTAATACTCCTTGTACTGGAGAAAATCTCTTCAATAGGGAATCTTTACGTCAGGTTACTCATTGCTCCACTGACTTCCCTGTTTTCTGAGGGCTATCCTAAGCCTTCTCCTTCCCCAGTAGGTAGGAAATGCCCTACCAAACCTTCTTTCCCTAAAAGAAGAAGGTTTTATTCTTCTCCTGCCCATCATACAGATGTTCCCAAACAAGGGAAACCTCGCTCTGATCTGAAGAATCCAAACTCAAGCCAGAAAAATTAACCCTCAATAGGGTTCTTCTTGATCTTTTTATAACCTACAGTTCACTTCTTCTAAGCAGAAGTTTTTTCACTGTTTTTTCATTTAAAACTCTACACATGGATTCCTGTTTTCCAGGACATCCACCTGCTCTTAGGTAGGCTGAGCTGTCAGGAGATTCATGTCTATGGGTCACAGGGTATTCCTCTCTACCATAAAGAGAGGTTTCCAACTATCTCATGATAGTTCTCTCCTGTACCACCATGAATTTTTTCCTTCTGCAGACTTACCATATGGCAAGTCTCCCTTCAGCTCCTATTTTTCTTTGCCCTCTTTTTCAGGGCCTCCCCTATAAGGGTGCTACCATACCACTGGAAGGCTTTCTTAGCCTTTCTAGTCTTCATGTCCTTTCTAGTGTAGAGTTTTTCTCTGGAGTAACCTCCCTGCTTTCATTGGGCATCTCATCAGACATGATCAGGATTTTTTCCTCTTGTTCTGTCTGTTCTCTCTGTTACAAACAGAAGGATTCTCTCTGCTGTCTTATTCAGCAGCTGCCCATGCAGGAGTTCCAGTGATTGGACTACTGGTACTTTTCCACAAGTTTCCAGTCTTGTCTTCCCCTACTTCCAGTCTGGCCTTAGTAGTGATTCCAAGGTAATGCTTTCATCTATCTTGGATAATCATTATCACTTCAGGCTTATCACACTATCTTCTTTTCTTGCCATCCCCAATTCCTTTGGATTTGGCAGTATAGTTAACGTGGCAGCTGGTTTTTCTTCCAACAGCCAATTTTATTTCCCAATTCCCCTGCATAATGCTCTCTGCAATCTTACAGAGAAGCTTTCTACTATGGGCCCTTGCTAGAGAGCATGGGTTTTTTTCTCTCTAATGGCTATCCTATATGGTTGGAAAAGGCTTCCTCAGTCATTTTCCATGCCTGTGAGGGTTCTCCACACCCTACTATCTCCTTTTATAATACAGGACAAGAGCCTTTTCTGCATGAACGTCTAAAGAGTTCTCCAATTCCTACAAGGAATATGCTCTTTTTTTTCCTTGCAACTTGTCCTCATGGTATCCTACTCCTTCATGGACAGCACATATTTAACTCATAACGCATGATACCACTTTGTATCCCTCCAGTGGTCAACCTGATATCTCATCCTATGCGTTTTCTGTCCATTTACCATGCGAGACTTCTACATGACTCAGGACTTGCTGTTTACAGACTGATATTATCCTCTGTTTTTTCACGCAACCTTCCTGGTTATTTCACTGGATAGCATTCCTGCACCATCTTAGCCAGGGGGAATAGATTCTCTTTATATCTTCTCAAGTAGGTTCCACCTTCTTGTTATTAGATGAATCTTTCCTCTTCACATCTCCCATGTGAATGTTCTTATGGACATATCTCTATCTGCTTAATTGCAGACATTTATCTTCGACATATATATTCATATATGTATATATCTCTATATACTTTTCTATAGATACATATGTCTGTAAGCTGCGTGTGCATATGTTATGCCCTCCAGATCTCTCTATAGACATATATGTATACCCATATATATATATTTATATACACATATCTCTATATATATGTGTATCTGTTGAGATGCTTCCTTATAGGTAGATATGTATTACATACTTATCTCTCTAACTGTCTATGCTTATAAAGGTTCTTACCTTCCTATAGGTTCCAGACAGTGGGCTTGCATATGTTCATACTGTCCCACAGTATGTCTGGGGTATTATGCACACAACCACTACTGTGGTACTGCCAGCTCTTACCTTAACCCTAGGTTTAGGTATCCCTGAAGCTCCATACTCCAATATCTTTCCTATCTCTCACCAGTTGGGAAAGACAGGGTGGATCTTCAGTAGATCTGAGGTTTCAACTCTTCAGACATCTGTCCTTCTTGGGAATACGGGCTTTTTCCCATACCCCTTCTTCCCTTCAGGACTGGGCTAGTTTGTCCAAATCGGTTAGTCTTCCTCTTTTGCTCCTAACTGTGAGTAACTCTGTAGCCAAAAGAGTTCCCAGCTTTTTCCATAAAGCTTTCCACTAAAGACCTACCGTTTTTGTACTACCCCAGTTGACACCTGTCACTTCCAGATTTGGACCTTCACCTTCACTTCAGTGAGGTCACCTTGAAGATTCCTCTACTGGATCCCCAGTAGACTCCATCAACCTCTCTACTTCCTGCAATCCAGTAGGTGAGGTACATATTGTGATTGTTCATTTCAATATTTTCATGATAATTATCATACATACAAGGACTCCTTACCTGTAGTCCTACTTTAGGTTAGCTGCTTTTCTACAGCTCCTCTCTTTCAACTTCCACCTTCCATCCTCAGGATGCCTGGCCATATGAGGTGTAGCATGTTCCAATCCCCACCATGCTAGGACTCCAGGCATCTTAGCTTGGGAGTCCCCATATGTGAAGACTCATTCCTGCTTGTTCCTGGAGATAGCACAGTTACTTACCTGTAACAGGTGATCTCTGGGAACAGCAGGAATAAGTCTTCACAACCCACCCACCTCCCCTAGGAGTTGTATCTCTCTATCTTCCTTTCCTCTTTCTCTCTCTTTGTCTCAGCTATAAAACTCAACTGAGGAGAGACAGTTGGAAAGGCGGGAAGGCAGCACGCAGGCGCTGAGGGATGCTCCCAAAAGCTTTCTGATTGGACGCTGGGGAGCGTTCCCACGCAAGCTCCGTCGGTACCGACGTACCCATATGTGAAGACTTATTCCTGCTGTTCCCAGAGATCACCTGTTACAGGTAAGTAACTGTGCTTTATTTGGTGGCTTTTCCTATAGGACATCCAACTTCCCTTCAAAGGCATTAACCTGCCTAATTTTAGATTTTAATAAAGTTACACGTCACCAAAGAGAGATTCAGAGTTGGGGAGACATAAAACCACCTTTAAATGCTTGCAAAAAAGTATTTCAGGGGATAAAAGATTGATCTAAGGATAATTGAGTATATGTAAATTCTTATTCCTAGCCATGATCTCCAGAGTTTCTTCATTCTGTTTACTTATCTTCTATAAAGGACAGTTTACTTCATCAGAAAATAGAGTTCACTTGTGCATCCAAACTAGACACGACTATCCAGAGTCCTAATCTTAGAATCAATATCCTGTACTTCATAACTGTATCCCAGGTGAATTGATACAACCGAGGAACAGTGTCCACCAAAATCTGCTCAGTTCATCTTATCACATGCCATATGTCCACCAGAGACGGAAGAAACAGAAGTATCATGAGGAGTGGCTGGAAGCTCCATGGTACAGTCTGAGGGAGCACAACTTTATTTTGGGAACTCATACCCCCAGCGGTAAAGGTAATTTCCAGCTTGTCCCCTTGCGAGCAGTGTGCACTCAAGGGAGCTAAGACTTGCTCACTCAATGGAGGGGTGAGGGAGAAAACAGTACCTGCCTCTTGAAGAACCAGCTTCAGCATGAAGTGCGTATCCACGGGACTGATGGTCTGCTTGGAAGACTTAGGGGCACCCTTCTTCTGTTTAGCATCCAGCATAATACAATCAACTCCATTGCTCCCATTTTGCTCCTAAGGGGCCCAAAAGGGGAAGGATTAGCCGCTTTGGATACACCACTTAGGAGACGCCCACAGTCAGGCGCCTAAAAAAACCACAGGCCTTTATGGAGCTTGCAGCTGACATCACAAGCTGGTGCCCTGATCGGGCCTGCTGTAGGAAGGCAATCCAGCAAACCCCAGGCCCTCTGGAACGCAAGTAGGCTGCCGCACACGCCCAAGAATCCTATCATCTTTAAGAATCCTGCAGTTTGCTCTTTGACTATTATTCTTTCTAGTCAAGAAATGTCTGACATTAATCCATTATAATGTTCCCCTCCCCTGGGTCAGAACAGATTTTTAAATCTGTGATCATTACATATCCTATATAGGTATTTGTGGTTGCAGGAGTAAACTACTGTAATTCTGTCCTATGACTTTCAAATAGCTATTTTATCTACTATAATTGAAAACATGGGGCCTCATTAATAAGCAGGGCTTATGCGGTCAATAGCATAGCCCTGGCTGGCTGACATTCAACAGTACAATCCTGATAGAGCTGTGAATATCGTCACAGATGGCCTCAACACCATCTGCATGGTGCTGGGGCAGGTCATAAGAACATAAGATATGCCATACTAGGTGAGACCAATGTCCATCAAGCCCAGTATCCTGTTTCCAAGTCATACGTACCTAGCAGTTTCCTCAAAAGACACATGTTGCAGGAGGTCAGGTTGAGGTCAGTGGAGGAGTGTGTACTTATCTAGGTAGCAGTGATTTTCAGTGCCGCTATTCAGATAGTTGTCCACATAGCTTTTGGGATAGCTGTTTTGCATCCCTAGTTTATGCACAGGGCGCTCTAAGTAGTGGTACAGAAAATCACCACTATCTAGATATATCGGCTCTGATTTTCTGGATTTTCTTTACCTGCGGCAACAGGCTTTGAAAGAAAGCACTGATAGCCGTGGGCTGAATATCGGCCCAGTGCCTGCCCATATGCTCATAAGTTATAATTAATAAGTTCAAAAGAATGTAAGTTTTAAAGCTGTTAGCCTGGTGCATTGCCCTTTGTCACTGTTGTGGATCAGCCTATCTGAAGAATGTTCTCATAGAATATGAACCCTCTTTACCTTTTGAGATGTTCTGGGAAAGCCAGCTTTGTGAGTTCCTTAGCTCAGAGCATCACATTTGATGGAGACATCAAATGAAGTATTTTGTGTGGTTGAATGTCTACCTGGCATGCACTTTTTCTTGATGAGACAGGAAAAGAATCTTCTACTTCTGAAGGAAAAGCACAGTGTACTCTTTTTAACAGGCCTTTGTTTACTACCTGTATTAATCAGATTGATTTAAGATTGCATTTCACCTTGTCGGATACAGATTTTGGGTTGGGTTGCTGGAGTTGTGTGGGCACTTTTGTTTACTAGGCGCTTTGTTTTAGCAATTGTTAGCCGCTGAAAGTGAACTTTGTGGATTGCAGATTAAGTTCTCACAGTAGATTTGCCATGAGGAACACAGGCTGTAGGGGCAATGACGGAATTTAAAAATGAATCCATTTAAACAAGAAGCATAATGAAATTGCAGGGTGTCTCTGGGTTTCTGTCCATCCGTACTGGTACTGCACTAGCTCATTGCAGTAGCTGATGCTGGAGGATATACCCAGTAACGAAGAATTATCGGTAACATTTTGTCTGAGATCCTTTTTATCTTAAGAACTTACTAGCCCATTATTGGGAGCTACTTGTGGTTGGTTACCTTACAGGTTGTGGTTTGTTGAAAAGCGTTCATCTAAGAACATAAGATGTGCCATATTGGGTCAAGCCAAAGGTCCATCAAGCCCAGAATCCTGTTTCCATGGTGGCCAATCCAGGTCACAGGTGCCTAGCAGGAGCTCGAAGGGTGGTAGATTCCATGCTGCTTATCCCAGGGATAAGCAGTGACTTTACCCCAGTCAACCTTAAATCATGGTTTATGGATTTTCCTCCAGGAACTTGTCCAAACCTTTTTTTTTTTTTAAATTTTTTTAACTCTGCTACCTTGACAGCTCTTAATACATCCTCCAAGAAATTCCAGAGCTGCTTTATGCATTGTAAACTTTTTTTTTTTTCTCCCCCGTTAGTCTTAAATGTACCACTTGGCTTCATTGTGTATCCCGTAGTCTTTGTACTACTTTGAAGGAGTAAACAATGGATTCATGTTCTTACACTCCTTATTTTATAGACCTCTATCATATCTCCCCTCCGCTGTCTCTTCTCCAAGCTGAAGATCCCTAACCTTTAAGCCTTTTCTCATAGGGTATTCTATTCCCCTTTATCTTTTCTTAGATGCATGACCAGAACTGCCCTCAATACTCAAGGTGTGGTCTCAGCGTGGAGCAATACAGAGGTATTATGATATCCTTTGTCTTATTCTTCATTCTTTTTCTAACGATTCCTAGCATTGGCGGATGAAAAAAAGAGGCAGGAAGGGGAAGGCTCTGGGAACTCAGAGGAATTAAAAAAACAAAACAAACAAACCCCCCCTCCCCCCCCAAGAATTTGAATTCCTCTGAGCTATTGGGAGAGCTACTCTGGTCCCAGGGAATGATACACCTATGTGTGGCTCATACTGCTGTCCACGGAGAACCACCGTTAGGTAAGTAACCACACTTTCTTTTAGCTTGCTTGCCTGTCACTGCACACTGAGCAGAAGATTTTAATGTATTTATCCATGATGACACCTAGGGGTATATTCACTAAAGTGCATTAGCTATCTTTATGGTGCTAATGTGGGATAACTGCAACTACTTCAGGCCTTTTTTCATGGTGGCTGCTCGAATGGTCAGGATGTGGGTGGAGAGTGGGCTGCTCTGGGCTTTCACGTCATGTGGTAGCAGCTCTTTCTGCAGACTTCGTGGATGCAGCTATTGCTATCTCAGTGGGTGGCAATAGCTGTATCTGCAGAGCTGGTCCCCCTGCAATCCTTTTTTTTTTTTTTCTTCTCTGCGTATCTGCAGGGGAAAGGTTGGAAATGCCCCCTGTGCATACCACAGGACCTTTGCAGCTAGGTGGCTTTTTGCAAATGCTATTCACACTTCAGTAAACATACCCTCTAGATCCTTTTTCCTGGGTGGTGACTCCTGGGTCATGTAGCTATAGTTCGGGTGGTTCTTCCCCCAAGTGCATAGCTTTGCATGTCCACAGTTCCCAATTCACTATAGGAAGCCGCCTCCCATGTCATGACTTTAAATTTCTCAAGAGTCTCTCATGAGGAACCTAGTGAATAGCTTTCTGAAAATCCTGCTACACCTTATCAACTGTCTCATTTTATCAGCATATTTGTCATTCATTCAAAAATTTAGCATACTGGTGAGGCAAGACTTTTCTTGGCCAAATCCATGTTGGATTTGTCCCTTGAAACCATGGCTTTATGTTCAGTAATTCTGTTCTTTATAATGGTTGCCCAGCAGTAACATTGAGCATATAGTTTCCTGGATCACCCCTGGAAGCCTTTTTAAAAATTGGTGTTGTCCACGTACAATCTTTGTGTATCTTAGATAATTTTTAATAGTAGTTTGTAAGTAACTAATACTAGATCCATAATCTCTTTTTTGCATTCTTCCAGCATGCTGGGATCCATACCATTCGATCCAGGTGAATTTGCAAATTTTTAGCTTGTCAAATTTCCCTCACATCTTCCATGCTCACTGAGATTTGTTTTATTTCCTACAGTTCATCACCTTTTTAAATAGCCATGCCAGAAATATCTCTCCAACATCATTTTCAGTAAAGACCAAAGCACAGAATTCATTTAGACTCTCTACTATGGTCTTGGTGCCCCTTTCATCCATCATCTAATGGTCCAGCTGACTTCCTCACAGGCTTCTTGCTTGGAATGTACTTGAAAGTTCTCCAGGACCAAGCAGGAAGTCAGTCCTCACTTATGGGTGACGTCGGCGCCGACTGAGCCCTCGCGGAGCAATTTTCCCCAGCTTTCAAAGAAAGCCTTTGGGAATTGCAGCGCGCATGCGCGGTCCTCTTCCCGCCCAAGGGTGCCATCTTAGCCAGTCTTCTTTTTTCCGCGGAGCCCTACAGACGTCCCCGTCTTGTCCCCGCGAAAAAGTCGATATTTCTTCATTATTTTATTCTTTTTCCTTCGGTTCGACGCCGGTCTTTTTCCCGCCGGACTCGCGACGCCGGTCACGAGTCCTCTTCCTTTTTTTCGGTTTTTCTGACTTAGTCAGCTTTCGTTTTCGATTTTTCCCTGGCAGCCCGGTCCTTTGACCTCGCAGGGGCCCTTTTTCCCCCGCTGGCTGCCAGTGGTTTTAAGCGGTGTGGTCATTGTGACCGAAATATGTCACTAACTGACACACACGACTTTTGCCTCCGCTGCCTGGGCCCAGATCATGAGGAACTGATCTGTGGGCCCTGCGGCAAAATGTCCTCCAAAGCGTTGAGAAGTCGGCGGCATCAGCGTGATAGGATCTTCGCTGACCCCAGCCGTACCCGGACCTTGTCGGAGGCCTCCGCGTCCAAAGGCTCCAGCTTGGACCGTCGCCGGAGTTCCTCCGACAGGGGTTCTCCCTCCGGGGACCATCGTCGGAAGGTGAAACCCGCGAGGGCGTCGTCGGTGGACGCTCCTGGTTCCGCGAGGGCCAGGTCGCATAGCCCCGACAGCCGCCCCGGGTCCTTGGAGAAGGAGCACCTCACGAAGCGACCTCGCCTGGAGTCTGAGATGCCTGCTCGGGTAAGTCCTGTGGTCCTTCTGGACTCGCCTCCGCGACAGCCGACGTCGGGCCCGACACTGTCGGGGCCCGAGTCGGGGGCTGCTGGGTCACCTGAGCTCGGACTCAGGTTGACGGCCTTGGAGAGCAGACTGTCTGCCTTCATGGACCAGCAGCGGGCACTGCTCGCTGGCCTCGCTGGCGCCGCTGCCCCGACCGCCGGGACGTCGACGTCCAAGTCGACCCCGGAGACCGAGCCGATCCTCGAGTCGATGCGAACTCGAGTCGATCCTCGGTCGAGGTCACCCTCGGCCTCCCGTTCGGGACCGAGGTCGCCGACGCCGACTCCCTCGGCGTCGGGGCGGCAGGCGCCGCGCCCTGCCCGGGCCGACCCCACCGAGTCCTCGTCGGAGTCGGTCTGGGAGTCTGAAGAGGAAGAGTCGCCTGATTCTTTCCGGACTCGGTGTGTCCCCCTCGGACTCACCGGAGTCCGAGCCTCGGAAGCAGTCCCCCCCGGAGGATGCCCGGTTCTCGGACTTCGTCAGGGATATGGCCAAGGCTTTGGCCTTCCCTGCGGACCTCGAGGAGGAGCCTCGAGCCGAAGAGCTCGACGCCCTC
Source organism: Ichthyophis bannanicus (assembly GCA_033557465.1). Taxonomy (NCBI): domain Eukaryota; kingdom Metazoa; phylum Chordata; class Amphibia; order Gymnophiona; family Ichthyophiidae; genus Ichthyophis; species Ichthyophis bannanicus. The sequence goes on along the minus strand of CM066034.1, from coordinate 516,646,934 downwards.
CAGTATGACTCTCCCGCAAGGGAACACTTTACTGTACCGGTTCCTCCTATGCTGGAACGACTACTCTTCCGCATGTGGGAGAGTCCGGCCTCCTCGCCGGTCCTGAGCAAGCGGGTCGATTCTATCTATCGAGTCCGCAAGAGCCCTGGCTTTCAAAAGGCACAGCTACCACACCATTCCATGGTAGTGGAATCGGCCATGCATCGTCTTAAGAGCCAGAAGATGCACTCCTCGGTGCCTCCTGGCAGGGAGGCCCGTAACCTGGATGGCCTTGGTAAGAAGTGTTTCCAGGGCTCTATGCTCGCATGTCGTGTCCAGACCTACCAGCTATACATGGGCATGTATCTCCGAGATCTGGCTAAAGAGCTAGCCGGCTTCTCCGCTGGTTTGTCCGAGGAACCCTTGCGGAGGTTCCTGGCCTTGTCCACTGGCATTCGGGAATGCTCAAAGTTCATGTCCCGAGCAGCCTATGATGGCTTTGAAGCATCGGCTCGAGTGGCCGCAGCCGGCATCGGTGCCCGCCGACAGGCTTGGCTTCAGTCGTCAGACCTTGAGCCCTGGGTGCAGGACAAGTTGGTCGATGTCCCCTGCCGAGGCGAAAACCTCTTTGGCAAGCCCATGGCTGAAAAGGCTGCACAAATTGAGACTGAGACTCTCACCAGGACCAGGCTTTCTAGGAAGACCTCTGCCCCTTCCCAGAAAAAGAAGGGCTCGGGAAAAAAGTCCTTTTACCCGAGGAAGGCGGCTGCCTACAAACAATACCCCCATTATCAGGCCCCTGCAGCTCCCCAACAGGGCCAGCAGGCCAAGGGACGGGGTAACGGGTCCCGTAGGCAGCAAGCCCCCAAGCCTGCACCACCAGCCCCTGCTCAGCAGGGTGGGGGTTTTTTGACTCGCTAAGCATAGCCTTTCCCCCCCTGCTGGTTCCTCCCAGCACCGGAGGCCGTCTGGTTCACTTCGCCCACAGGTGGTCCAGCATCACCGCAGATGCCTGGGTGCTCCAAGTCGTGCGAGAAGGCTATCTTCTCCACTTCCACCAGGTCCCTCCCTCCTATTTTCCGGGAGAACCTCCACGACCCCCTCTGCACAGGGAATTACTCCTTCAGGAGTTAGCAGGTCTTCTGCAGGAACAGGCGGTGGAACCGGTGCCACACCACCTGAGAGGTCAAGGCTTTTATTCCAGGTATTTTCTGATACCAAAGAGAACAGGAGGCCTCAGACCCATCCTGGACTTGCGCAACCTCAACAAGTTCCTTGTGCGGGAGAGGTTCAAAATGCTTACCCTTGGAATCCTTCTGCCCTACCTCCAGCAGGGAGATTGGCTATGCTCCTTGGATCTAAAGGATGCCTACACGCACATCCTCATCCACCCAAGCCACCGCCAATACCTAAGGTTTGTGGTGGCAGGAAATCATTACCAGTACAGAGTACTGCCCTTTGGCCTGTCCTCCGCACCGCGAGTCTTCACAAAATGTCTCGCGGTGGTGGCGGCCCATCTCCGGCTTCACGGCCTCTGTCTTTCCGTACCTCGACGACTGGCTCATCAGAGCGGCGTCCGCTCCGGAGGTCACCAGCGCCACACGCCGCACGGTGACTCTTCTGCAGTACTTGGGCTTTGTTATAAATTTCGCAAAGTCCACTTTGCTCCCCTCACAGGATCTCGAGTTCATCGGCGCAAGGCTACACACGCCTCAGGCACGAGCGTACCTACCGCTCGACAGGGCTCAACGGCTCATGGACCTGGCCGACCGTTTTCGCAGCCAGCCCCTGGTCTCCGCCAGGTGCTTCCTGAGACTGCTCGGCCATATGGCTTCCACCGTCCATGTGACCCCCAATGCCCGCCTGAATATGCGGCCTGCTCAATGGTGTCTCCGCCAGCAGTGGCGACAAGCCACAGGCGGCCTAGCAGACCTAGTGCGCGTCTCCGAGCCGCTGATCTCGTCTCTCCGGTGGTGGCTTCAGCAGCCGAACCTGATATTCGGAATGCCTTTCCAGTCACCTCAGCCGACCCGGGTGCTGACCACGGATGCATCCCTCCTGGGCTGGGGAGCACATTGCCAAGGGGCACGTACTCAGGGCCTCTGCACCACGTGGGAGTCTGCTCAGCAGATCAACTTCCTGGAGCTCAGGGCGATCCGCCTGGCTCTCAAGGCCTTCTCCCACCTGACTTCCCACCAGTCAGTCCTTGTCCAGACGGACAATCAAGTTGCCATGTTCTACGTGAACAAGCAGGGGGGCACGGGCTCCTTCCTCCTCTGCCGGGAGGCACAGAAGCTCTGCTCTTGGGCCGTCAGTCACGGCATTCTCCTCAAGGCAGTTTATCTCCCGGGCCAAGAGAATTGCCTGGCAGACAAACTCAGCAGGATCCTCCAGCCGCACGAGTGGCGTCTGGATCCCTTGGTAGTTCAGAAGCTCTTCCTAAAGTGGGGCCTCCCCACGGTGGATCTCTTTGCCAGTCCTCACAACCGGCAGCTTCCTCGCTTCTGCTCTCGTCAGCCACACCCCCTTCGGGTTGCGGCGGACGCTTTTCTAATTTCATGGTCGGGGAGCCTTCTGTACGCTTTCCCTCCCATCCCGCTAGTCTCTCGGACTCTTTTCAAGGTTCTCCGAGACAAAGCCTTCATGATCCTGGTGGCCCCTCTTTGGCCCAGACAGCCGTGGTTTCCGCTCCTGCTGCAATTAGCGGTGGAGGATCCATTCCCTCTGGGGGTACAACCGGATCTCCTCACTCAGGACCAGGGGTCTCTACTACACCCCAACCTCAGGTCTCTCAATCTCATGGCCTGGCTGCTGAGAGGGTAGTCCTTGCTCCCCTTCTCCTGCCGGCAGAGGTGGAGGAGGTCGTCTTGGCTTCGCGACGGCCTTCTACCCGCAAATGCTACGCCCTTAAATGGCGTCGCTTTGCCGTCTGGTGTACCCAACAGTCTCAGGATCCCTTCTCCTGCCCGGTGTCGGTGATCTTGCAGTACTTGCTACACCTCTCTAATCTGGGACTTAAGTCCAACTCCGTCAAAGTTCACCTCAGTGCTCTTTCGGCACATCATGTGCCGGTGGACGGTAGACCTCTCTCCAGCGACCCTCTCGTAGCGAGGTTTCTCCGAGGTCTCCTTCTACTTAAACCACCTCTGCGCCCGCCAGCGCCTGACTGGGACCTGAATGTGGTTTTGCAGCGGATCACCTGTCCGCCTTTTGAACCTATGGCTACCTGTTCTCTCCGTTTTCTGTCTTGGAAAACACTGTTCTTGATAGCCCTCACTTCCGCTAGACGCGTAAGTGAATTGCAGGCCCTCGTGTCTGATCCCCCTTACACTCGGTTCTACAAAAATAGGGTAGTCCTACGCACTCACCCAAAATTTCTTCCAAAAGTGGTCTCCCCCTTTCACATCAATCAGGAGGTGGTACTTCCAACCTTCTTTCCCAGACCACACTCCAGCCGAGCTGAAACGGTCCTCCATACCCTAGAAGGGCTTTGAACTTCTACCTTGACCGTACGCGGGAGCACCGTAAAGCTGCTCAGCTTTTTGTGTCTTTTGACCCCAATAAATTGGGGCTCCCTGTCTCCAAGCGTACACTGTCCACCTGGGTTGCGGACTGTATCACTTGGGCTTATGGGGCAGCCGGACTCTCCCTGGAAGGTCGAGTCACGGCTCATTGCGTTCGGGCAAAGGCCACGTCAGTGGCTTACCTCCGCTCTGTTCCGCTGGCAGACATCTGCCGGGCCGCTACTTGGTCTTCGAGCCAGACTTTTGCGGTCCATTACTGTCTCGAGAGGGAGTCCCGCAGGGACAGTGCTTTCGGACAGGCAGTCCTCCGTAATCTCTTTGAGGTCTGAGCAACTCCTACCCTCCATCCCGGATGTGGGCTACCGGTGGGTGATAATTCAGCGAAGATTCTTTCCTTCTGTGCTGCTGAGCTAGAGGGAGCTCATTGTTGTGCTTAGGGTCTCCGGTAGCCTTGAGCTTGGGAGTCCCATAAGTGAGGACTGACTTCCTGCTTGGTCCTGGAGAAAGCGTAGTTACTCACCTGTAACAGGTGTTCTCCAGGAGCAGCAGGAATCAGTCCTCACTACCCTCCCTCCTCCCCTTGGAGTTGCAATCGTCTGCTTATGTTCTTTTTGCAAATTTTTTTATGCTGTCTTTTTTAGCTATGTCATCTGACTGGCTAAGATGGCACCCTTGGGCGGGAAGAGGACCGCGCATGCGCGCTGCAATTCCCAAAGGCTTTCTTTGAAAGCTGGGGAAAATTGCTCCGCGAGGGCTCCGTCGGCGCCGACGTCACCCATAAGTGAGGACTGATTCCTGCTGCTCCTGGAGAACACCTGTTACAGGTGAGTAACTACGCTTTTTTAGTTTCTGCTTCTATGGCAAGCTTTTCAAACTCTTAGATGAAAAACATTGATAAGGCAGACAAACTTACCGGTGCTTCCTGTTTTCTTTATTCGGGTCTTTTTTTATAAAATGTTGTTTTGGCTAGAACAGCCCGTCTCACCTCACTTTTTTAACCATGCCAACAGTTATTTCCACATCCAGCTCAAATTTCTCCTACTGAACTACAAGTGCATTCATTTTGTAGCTTCTTGCTACTGTTCCTTATCGTTCCTCCAGCTTAGTCCTCAACGAATGGGTTGTGCACCTCCTGCAGCATGAAGACTGGACCAATCAAATTTCAGCACCACTGGAAACAGCATACCAGGCATCTCTTGAACTCCAGTGTGTCCAGTCTTCATGCAGCAGGAAGACGTTAGTGAGCCTGGCTGGGCTCACTAGTTAGTCAGTGTCGTTTTCTCCTTTCCTAGTTAACCTTTTGGATGATTATTTTTTGTCCTATTAGGACTTCTGTTGGTTTCTTACTTTTAGGGTTACTGTGTCTTTAAATTGAAGTCTCTGATTTTGGCACTCCGTTTGGGGGGGGGGGGGGGACCTGAAGGAGGTCTCACGCCTGCCCAGCCTAAGCCGCTTCTTTCAACTTGACTACTTTTACCTTTCAATTAGGATCTCTGCCCCAGGATTGTTCGGGGCAGAGCTCCTGCGGCGGCTGCACATCAGTTCCTTTCCGAAGGTGGAGAGGGTGCTAAAAAAAAAAGTGCCGGTAAGTCCTGGCGGCTGGCGGTGGTCAGAGCCGGTACGGGCCTGGGTCTCTTCCTTTGCTCGGTCCTCCCGGGGTTCCTTTCGATTTTTTGGGGGGGGGATTCCGGGTCGCCAGCATTGCTGGGGCAAGCAGGTCAGTCGGCAGCAGGAGTTTTGGCTGTCGGGCTGTTTCGTCGGCGGCAGACAAAGTGCGCCAAAGCTCCCTCGCTGCCGCGGCCATTTTTAGAGTTCGGTCTTTTTCGGCATGCTTCACACGCGGTGGTTTTGGTTTATTTCTTTAATTTCTTTAATTTCTTTTGTTTCTTTTTGTCACACAGAGTTTCACTTTGCTTCGGGACACAAGGATCCCTCGGCTAGGGGGGGGGGGTCGTGTTTGCCTTTTCCCCGTCCTTATTTTTTCCTGGGGGCTGCCTGTTATTCCTCAGTTCTCTCTGCGCTTCTCTATACTCGGGCACAGCCCTGTGGTTTATAGGGGGACAGTCTCTCAATAAATACTTTCTCTCTGCCTCTCTGGTTGCTGGCAGCTGCCCAGTTCCCAGTTTGTATGCTGGTTCTTCTGGGTCAGTGGGGCTTTTTCCTCTCCGCATTGGGGGGCATTTCATACCACTTGCAGGTCTGCTTCAGGGTGATTCCATGCCCGCGGGGTCCCTTTGTCTGATTTGTGGATCTTGGTGGGGCTCTGCGTCTGAGACAGGCGTCTGCCAACGCTGTACCTCGGTGTCGCTCACTATGGAGCAGCACCTAGAGAGTTCCTTGGCTGCTTCGGCGCAACCCGGTCCCGCAGCTGGGGAGTTGGAGTCCCCCCTGGAGGGCCCATCTGGGATGGCTTCGGCGGTTTCTTTGGGCGCTGGGGGGCAGGCAGACCTCGGGGGTGCTTTGCCTTGGAGGATTTTTCTCCCGATTTTATTTTGCTGATGCATTAGGCGTTTTGTCGTAGGCGCCAGAGCCTGGGCACTGGTTCCTTTCCTGTGCCAGGGCTGGTCACTTCGTCGCCTGTGACGGAGAGTACGGTGACTGGCGTCAAGGGCGCTAAACGACAACGTCTGCACGAGCCCTTCCAGGCGGAGACAGATTGGCCTGAGGGTGAGGATCCGGATTTCGACCAGGAAGCGGATGGGGAGACCTTGGAGGAAGGCGAGCTCCCTGAGCCGGATGATCAGGCTAAGATTATTCATGTGTTCAGACGAGAGGAGTTGCCCACGCTTGTTTTGGAGGCGCTTCAGACTCTTGGATTGGCTCAGACTCCTCCGGTTGAGGAGGCCGACAGTGCAGACCCCATTATTCAGGCGGTCCGTCAAACTCGGGTGGTTTTTCCCACCCACAAGGTAATTGATCAGATGATTCAGACGGAGTGGGATACTCCTGAATCGGGTCTCAAAGGGGTGAAACTCATGCGCAGGCTCTACCCTATGGCGGACGCCGATCTTGAGCGTTTCCGATCTCCGAGGGTTGATGCGGCGGTGTCGGCGGTGACTAAGAAGACCACGATTCCGGTAGAGGGTAGCGCGGCGCTACGGGAGCCACAGGACCGAAAAATGGACGGTTTTTTAAAACAGTCCTTTGAGGCGGACGCGATTGCGTTGCAGGCCTCTGTTTGTGGAGCTTGGGTTGCCCTTGCCTGTCTGCGCTGGGTTCAGCGGCTTCAACAAACTCCCGCCTTGGAGGCCGAGGTGTTAGGTGAGCTCCACCGTTTGGAATCTGGTTCGGCGTATCTGGCGGATGTCCATTATGATCTCATTAGAGCGCTATCCAATAGCATGGCGTCTGTGGTGGCATCACGCAGAGCCCTTTGGTTGAAGAATTGGGCGGCGGATGGTTCGTCCAAGTCGCGGTTAGGCAGGTTGCCCTTTAAGGGTAGGCTATTGTTTGGTGAAGATTTGGATAAGTTGGTCAAGGACTTGGGGGAATCAAAGGGCGGTCGTCTGCCGGATGATCGCCCCAAGCGAGGGAGGTCGCTTCCGGCCGCTCGGGTGCAGTTTCGGGACTTTCGTCGGTTTCGTTCGCCCCATCCTGGTGGCTTCTAGCATGGCAGATATGTCTCGAGGGCTTCGAGTTTTCGAGGCTTTCGGGGAGCCAGTAGGGGCTTCGCGACGCCAACCCCGGCGTCCGCTCGTAAGTCCCAATGAAGGGCGGTGGGCCCAGGCGGAGATTCCAGTGATTGGAGGACGTCTTCGAAGCTTCCTCTCCGCTTGGGCCCAGATTACGTCCGACCAGTGGGTGTTGGATATCGTCCGGGACGGGTATGCCCTGGACTTGGCCAGACCTGTGCTCGATTCCTTTGTGGCATCTCCCTGTCGTGGAGATCGAAGAACGGCTCAAGTTCGACAAATCCTCGATCGTCTAGTTCGGTTAGGGGCGGTAGTTCCCGTTCCGCAGGCGGAATATGGACTCGGAAGGTATTCCATCTATTTCGTGGTGCCAAAGAAGGATGGTGCTCTTCGCCCCATTTTAGATCTCAAAGGCGTGAACCGCTGCCTACGGGTGCCGCACTTTCGGATGGAAACCCTACGGTCCGTGCTGGTCGCCGTCCGCAAGGGCGAGTTCCTCTCCTCTCTCGATCTCACGGAAGCTTATCTCCATATCCCTATTCGGGAAGATCATCAGAAGTATCTCCGCTTCGCTCTGCCGTGGGGTCATTTCCAGTTCCAAGCCTTGCCCTTCGGGCTGGCGACAGCTCCGCGAGTATTCACCAAAATCATGGTGGTGGTAGTAGCGGCCTTGCGCAAAGAAGGGGTGCTGGTCTATCCCTATCTGGACGATTGGCTGATTCGCGGAAAATCTCGCGCGGAGTGCATGGCGGCGACCTCCAAAGTCGTCGGGCTCTTGCAGTCTCTCGGCTGGGTAGTCAACCCGAGCAAGAGCCACTTGGTTCCGATGCAGTCTCTCGAATATTTGGGAGTTCGGTTCGATACTTGCGTGGGCTCGGTTTTTCTTCCCGACCGACGGGTGTTGGGGCTCCGGTCTCTCGTGCGCTGATTTCGGCTGAGTCCCGCGCCGTCGGCGTGGCACTATCTTCAGTTGTTGGGAACGATGGCGGCTTCCCTGGAGGTCGTACCTTGGGCTCGCTTCCACATGCGTTCGCTTCAAAGAGCCTTGCTCCGTCGCTGGTCCAACCAGTCCGATTCTCTGAACAAGCGTCTCCCTTGCCCGCTGGCGGTATGGCGGGACCTACGATGGTGGCTGCGGCCTTCATCGCTTCGAGTGGGAATGCCATTGGAACAGCCCGATTGGGTTCCGCTTTTAACGGATGCTTGCCTAACCAGCTGGGGCGCTCACTGCGCTGGCCAGTTTGCTCAGGGTCTCTGGTCTCAGGAAGAGAGCAGTTGGTCGATCAACCGCCTGGAGCTTCGAGCAGTTCGGGTGGCGTTACAGAGCTTCGAGATTCTGATATCAACCCAGGCAGTGCGGGTTCTCTCCGACAATGCCGCGACCGTGGCATACATAAATCGTCAGGGCGGCACCGGAAGCGTCGCTTTGGAGACGGAGACTCTGACTCTGTTCGAATGGATAGAGCCCCGGCTGCAGGCCATATCGGCAGCGCACATTGCCGGAAAGGACAACGTGACTGCAGATTTTCTCAGCAGAGTTCAGGTGGATGCCGGCGAATGGGAACTCCACCCCAGGGTATTCGCACAGCTAGTTCAGCGTTGGGGTCAGCCGGTCATGGACCTGATGGCCACATTGCGCTCGGCGAAGGCAGCTCGATTCTACAGTCGTCAACAGGAACCGATGTCAAAGGGCATAGATGCTCTTTTGCAGGTTTGGCCCTCCAGGGGCCTTCTTTACGTGTTTCCCCCGTGGCTGCTTCTGGGGCGTGTGATTCAGCGGATAGAGGCTCACCGGGGTCGGGTGCTATTAATAGCGCCGGATTGGCCTTGCCGTCCTTGGTATGCTGATCTGATGAGGTTAGTGGACGGCTCCCCGTGGCGGCTTCCTCTTGATCAGGATCTGTTGTGTCAGGGCCCTCTTCGCATGCCGCAAGTGGGGAGATTCTCGCTTACGGCCTGGCCATTGAAAGGGCGCGGCTAAGAAAACGGGGTTATTTAAAATCAGTGGTGGCAACTTTACTGCAGACGCGCAAAAGTTCCACTTCGCTGGCCTACGTACGAGTTTGGCGTATTTTTGAGGATTGGTGCTCTAGGCGTCAGGTTCAGGCCGCTACGGCCTCTCTTCCGGTGGTTCTCGATTTTCTGCAAGACGGTTTTGCTAAAGGTTTGGCCGCCAGTTCCTTGCGAGTACAGTTGGCGGCTCTTTCGTGCTACAGAGGGAAGGTTCAAGGCGTATCGCTGGGGGCCCATGCTGATGTGGTTCGCTTCTTGAGGGCAGTTTCTCGACTGCGTCCGGCTCGCCGTATTTCTGTTCCTTCGTGGGATCTCAACTTGGTCTTGCGGACCCTCAGTGCAGCTCCTTTTGAACCTCTCTCTCGGAGTTCGGTGAAGGATTTGACCCTTAAGACGGTATTCTTAGTGGCGATTTGTTCGGCACGGCGCCTTTCCGAGCTCCAGGCTCTTTCTTGCAGGGAACCTTTCCTTTCTTTTTCGGATCAGAAGGTGGTTCTACGACCGGTGCCTTCCTTTTTGCCTAAGGTGTCTTCTCCCTTTCATGTGAACCAGGTGGTAACGCTCCCGGTGTTTCCAGCGTCCAGAGCTCAGGCTTCCGATCGCGGCCTTAGTCGCTTGGATCTCAAGAGAGTTTTACGTCGCTATTTGACGGTTACCAGCGATTTCCGTAAATCTGATCATTTGTTTGTACTGTTTGGGGGTCCTCGGAAAGGTGAGGCTGCGGCGAAGGCCTCCATTGCTCGCTGGATTAAGGAGGCGATTTGCTCGGCCTATCTGTTGCACGGTCGAGTACCGCCTGTTGGCTTGCGAGCTCATTCTACCCGGGCGCAGGCGGCGTCCTGGGCGGAGTTTAGCTTGGTTTCACCGGTGGAAATTTGTAAGGCGGCCACGTGGTCGTCCCTGCACACTTTCAGTAAGCACTATCGGCTTGATGTCTTGGCGGCGGGCGATGCCCGGTTTGGTTCCGCGGTTCTGCGTGCTGGCTGGGAAAATCCCGCCCGTTAAGGCTGCTTTGTTACATCCCATTCGTTGAGGACTAAGCTGGAGGAACGATAAGGAAATATTAATTACACTTACCTGGTAATTGTAGTTCCTTGAGAGACGACAGCTTAGTCCTCCTTCCCTCCCTGTGGTTTTTTAGCTCGGCACGGCTTGGGCTCAGAAGTCCGTATTTCCAGGTGAGTGTGCCTCTTTGCTTTTTCTATTTCTTTCGCTATCGGCTTATGCTGCGGCAGGCGCGGGACATTCTGTTTTCCTTGATTGGTGTCATTGGCCAGAGTATAAAAAAAAATAAAAAATAAAAATACTATATTTAAAAAAAATAATAATAATTAAAAAAATATATATCTTAATTCTGAGGTTGGATTGGCTTCTTAAAGGTTAGCTATTTTTTTGAGTTTGCTTTGACAGTAGTTCACTGGAGTTCAAGAGATGCCTGGTATGCTGTTTCCAGTGGTGCTGAAATTTGATTGGTCCAGTCTTCATGCTGCAGGAGGAGGTGCACAACCCATTCGTTGAGGACTAAGCTGTCGTCTCTCAAGGAACTACAATTACCAGGTAAGTGTAATTACTATTTCCTCTCTTTTCTCACTCTACACCCGTCCTTGGGAACTCCGTTCTTCTGGCAAATCCCTTTTATCTGTGCCCTTCTCTGCCACTGCCAATGCCAGACTTTGTTAATTCCACCTTGTTGCTCCATATGCCTGGAACTGACTACAGAAGTCAGTGCGTTAGGCTTCTTCTCTAGCCTGGATTTGAATAGGGTTGAAGACCCACTTTTTTGAGGTTGCATTTGGATCCTGATGCTCCTCACTCTCTTGTTCACTACTTATGTATATCTTACCATACTCTAGTTCCCAGTTTTGCAATGTTTTTTTCATCTTAATTAGATTGTAAGCTCTGAGCAGGGTCTGTCTCTCACATCTATATCTGCAGCGCTGCATATGCCTTTTAATGCTATACAAATGATTAGTAGTAGTAGTAATAGTAGTTTTGTCTTCCCTCTGCCTTTTTAAAGCATGGAATGCATCTGGTCTGGGCATCCAAGATTGTTTTTGTTTAAAAGTACCATGTCGAGTCCTGAGGTAAACCCTTAAACTTTACAGCTTCTCGTTTTTTAGTTTTTTCCTATTTTCCTTGCTCTTATCATAGTCTCTTTTGAAATTTTAAATGCTAGTGTAGTACATTTATCTTGCTGTCATCTCTCCATTTATTAAATCAAAGTTGATCGTGTTAGGATGACAGTTGCCAAGTAGCCTCAGTGGTTACCTCTTGCACAAGATCCTGTGTTCTATTTAGGACTAGTTATAAACCAGCTTCCCCTCATGTTGGTTCTTTAACTAGCTATTCCAGGAATTACTCATTTATTTCGTCTAGACAGGATTCTAACCTTTTCTCCAGGACGTCTGCTGCTTTTTGTAGTTTTATCTTCCCCCTCACTCCTTTTTGAAAAGGGGTTGCGGGACTATGTGGTGGCTATAGATTTCCCTGCCTTGGTGAATGCACACTTCTGTCTTGACACTCTTCCCGCCCTCCCCCTGCAGTTCTCCCCCTCATGTTATCATGCTATTCTCGACCCCCCCCTTCCCCCCCCTCTTCCCCCCCCTCCCCCCCCTCCCCCCCTCTTTCAAGCTTCCAGCCCAAGCTTCCTCAGTCCTCCTTTCTCCTTAGGATACACCTATCAAATCACCCAAACCCTCTATTTCTTTATTTACTAATACTACTATTAATCATTTATAAGCATACGCAGCACTGTACAGATGCACATAAAAGATGGTCCCTGCTCATAAGAGTTTGCAATCTAAGCAGTAAGGTGAAAGGAACGGAGCCTGTGGAAAAAATAGAATGGAGCTCTTACACTCCCCCCTCCCCCATTATTGCTTGCTCTTTAGCGTTTTTGTGTTTTATATGCTCTGCGTTTGCTGGATCTTCCAGAAGCATCTGATAACCTCATTACTTTCTCCACAAGGTTATCTTGGTGGTAACCCAGAGTGGCCTTTTTAAGTATGATGATGACAACTTGCAGATCTACAGAATCACTTTCAAGTTGCATATGAGCTTTTGATCTAGCCGTAAAATTGACAAATCCTACTACCCGTGTGTTTAATGGGGAGCTTTGCTCTCTCCATTGCATATTGAATACCTCTGATTTGTGTTTTAGCAATCCAGTGGTGCAGCCTGGAGGGAGGTTTGGGCAGGGAGAAGGTATCAAAGCCTCTAAATTGTTGGGGTGTAGTCACTAGCAGGCCCAGCCTATCATCAAACATTGAGTAATAGGCTTGAAGAATACATTATTTCCATCCTTATCTTTTATCTTTATTGCTGTACTTAATATACCCTGCCTTCAGACATTAGGGCAGTTTATGATACAAAAGTAAAAAGCCAGGAAAAAGAGAGGAACTACAACAGAGTGATAGGAAGCATTCACCCCAGAGAAGGGAGGATGTAAGGGAAGAGGAGGAGTAGACCCAGGAGGCGGTAGGGGAAGGTCAGAAGCAGTTTGGAAAAGAGGAGTTTTGAGGAGGGACTTGAATTTCTGAAAGGAAGGTACAAGGCTTAGGGCAGTAGGCAATGAATTCCAAAGAGGGGCCCAGAATGAAAAAGGCAGAGTGCAGGTGTAGCAGAGGATCTCCAGGAACAAGCAGGAATGAGTCTTCACATATGGGTATCATCGGTACTGACGAAGCCTGCGCGGGAACGCTCCCCAGCGTCCAAAAGGAAAGCTTTTGGGAGCATCCCACAGGGCCTGCGCGCTGCCTTCCCGCCTTTCCTAACCGCCTCTCCTAACCGCCTCTCTCCAGTTCTTCTTTTCCGTGGAGCCAGCAGGTCGTGTTCCTGTCACCGCTGAATTTCTTTCTTTTATTTTATTTCTTTGGTCGCGGGTCTTCCTCCTTCGACACCGGACCGGTACCGCCGGTCTTTCTTTCTTTCTTCTTAAAAAAAAAAAAAAAAAAAATCACTGTTCTCACTTCAGTGCATTTTTTCTTTCTTCGGCCTTAGGCCTAGGAAAAGTTTTCCTCATGGAAAAGCCCGCCTCCGGGTTTAAAAAGTGCACGAAGTGCAGCGGCACTATTTCTGTCACCAACACCCATGAATGGTGTCTAAAATGTTTAGGTCCTGACCACTCCATTGCGGATTGTGAGTCCTGTTCCATGATGTCTAAAAGAGGTCTACAGAATCGAGCAGCCAAGCTCAGTACCCTGTTTCCCTCTGATGCAGCTTCAGTAGCATCGACATCTTCCAGGGCTGCTTCTTCCTACCATGGATCTCGGGTAACCAAACTTAAGTCCAGCCGGTCCTTGAAGGGTAGATCTCCCTCTAAGTATCGAGATGCCTCCAAGCTTGCTCTCGAGGAATCTGCACCTTCAAAATTACCCCAGCGGGAGGCTCCGGTTTCCAAAGCTTTATCTATGGGGTCACAGGTTGACATCGATGGCTTGGCCTCAACTGATCACCTGTTGCCATGTTCTGGGGTACCGGTGGTTCCCACTGGTACCGACATCCAGACATTGGTGGCGTCGATGGATCAGAATATCCTGACCATGCAGCGTGCCATTACGGCATTCATACAAGCTGCGACGACTTCGGTACCGCAACAAACTCCGTTGGCGGTACCGACTCCAGCACCGGTACCGATATCGGTTCCGGTGCCAGTACCGATTGCATCGGCTTCAGTGTCGACTGCAGCGGTACACTGTCCTGTGATGCCCATCGGTACCGACTCGGTACCGATCACTCCCGATGTTGATACCACCCGGTACGCGTATCGGGCTCTGCAGGAGCATCCAGACAGGTGATACTTCGATGACTCTGAATCAGAGGCCTCTGTCGAAGCATCGGTGATCCTTCCTCAGGAGCCCTCTTCTCCAAAAAGAAGAATGTCTCCTCCAGAAGACTTGTCTTTTCAAGGCTTCATTAGGGAAGTGGCCAGGGACCTTTCCATTTCAGTGGCCCCTGAAGCAGAGCCTAGAGCCAAAAAATTAGATATTTTACAATATCCTAAGGCTCCTAAAGAGGCAGCCACTTTACCAGTTCATGAGATTCTTTATGATCACATGCTGGGCATATGGGAGACCCCTCTCACCATCTCCCCTCATTCTCGTAGGTTGGACACCATGTATCGTGTTCCTCCTTGTCCTGGCTTTCATAAGACTCAGCTTCCTCACCACGCCATTGTGGTGGAGTCTGCTATGAAGAAGATAAAGAGTACAAAAAGGCACTCTTCTAATCCTCCAGGAAGAGAATGCAGAACCTTAGATGCCTTTGGCAGGAGAATTTTCCAGGCCAACATGCTTGTTGCCAGAATCAACTCCTATAGTCTCTATATGGGGATGTTTCTAAAAGAAGTTACAGATCATCTGCAAACTTTATCTCCTTTTTATTTCAGAAGATAAAAGGGAAGAGTTTCTCACCTGGCTTAAACATGCCCAGGATGTTTCCAAATTTTCCAACCGTGGAGCCTTTGACTCTTTTGAGTGTGCCAGCAGAGCCTCGGCTATTGCCATAGGTGCACGCAGAGTTGCTTGGTTACAAGCTTCTGATTTGGAACCCTGGGTTCAGGATGGACTAGGAAACCTTCCTTGTACAGGTGAAAACCTTTTTGGCAAAGATTGGCAAGCAAAGGCCACCCAAATGGATGCTGAAAATTCTGCTTTAGATAGACTCTCAAAGTCTAACTCTGCTCCTTTTAAGAAAAAGTTGTTCAAAAAGGGGTTTTTTTCCCAAAAAAGGGAGATATTATTCTGCCTATGGTCAGGCATATTCTACAGGTCGTTCTGCTACAAAGAGACAGCAACAACCAAAACAGGCCAAGCCTAAGGCTGCTAGGACTGCTACGGCCCAACAGCCTCAGCCTCCTCAGTGCCTTTGACTTTCAACTAGAGAACTTAGCCTTTCTGGCTCTAAAAGAACCAGAGCCTCTCACCATTCCAGGAAGGTTAGCTCATTTTGCTCCCAGGTGGTAACAAATCACAGCAGAGCAATGGACCCTCTCCATCATAAGAGAGGGGTACAAGCTTCATTTCTTAAACCTTCCTCCTCACACCATGGTGAAACAGTTCAATTCTCCAACATCTCTCCTCGACCTTCTGGGTCAGGAGATTACTACCCTTCTTGCCCAAGGGGCAATAGAAGAAGTACCCCTTCTTCAGCAGGGCTCAGGGTTCTACTCCCCCTACTTTCTTATCCCAAAGAAAACAGGGGGCTACAGACCCATACTAGATCTCAGAGAATTGAACAAGTTTCTATACAAGGAGAAGTTCAAGATGATTTCTCTCGGTGCTCTCCTTCCATACCTTCAGAGTCAGGATTGGCTTTGTTCTCTAGACCTCAAGGATGCGTATACCCATGTCCTCATCCATCCAACACACAGAAGGTTCCTTCGATTCCTTTACCGAGGAAAGCACTACCAATACAAAGTGCTTCCTTTCGGTCTGGCCTCTGCACCAAGAGTGTTCACAAAATGCATGGCAGTAGTAGCTGCATTTCTACGCACTCTAGGGCTATTTGTATTCCCATATCTGGACGACTGGCTCATCCGAGCTCCATCCCAGTCAGAGGCCCAGACTTCCCTGGCCTGCACAAGGCGTGTTCTTCAGTATCTGGGACTTGTAATAAACATTCCAAAATCCCATCTCACCCCTACTCAGTCTCTAGAGTTCATAGGGGCCTTGCTGGCTACCACAACTGCAAGGGCCTATCTTCCCCAGGCCCGTTGCCTACGCTTGGTGCAGTTAGCCTCACAAATTCAGTTAAAATCCCATTTAACTGCTCGAGAGATGTTACAACTGTTAGGCCACATGGCATCCACTGTGCATGTGGTTCCTTATGCTCGCCTTCACATGAGAGCAGCTCAATGGACTCTGTCCACCCATTGGACCCATGCATCAGGCTGCCTGTCAGACAAAATAGCAACCTCCAGTCGCCTCTTTTGCTCTCTCCAGTGGTGGAAGTCCACTCAGAATCTGTTGCTGGGGTCCCCCTTTCAACAGGTGTTACCCCAAGCAACCCTTACAACAGATGCCTCTCCAAAGAGTTGGAGCTCATCTACAAGATCTCTCCTCCCAAGGCATCTGGTCTCCACAGGAGACACCTCTACATATCAACCTCTTAGAGCTCAGAGCAATCTTTCTGGCTCTCAGTCTTCCACACCCTGCTCAGCTACAAGACAGTCCTTATCCACACGGACAACCAAGTAGCCATGTTCTACGTGAACATGCAGGGGGGGACTGGCTCTCTGTCGCTTTACAACGAAGCTCTGAGATTGTGGGCCTTCGCCAGAGAGCATCAAATCCATCTCATGGCAGTGTATCTTCCAGGGGTTCAAAACTCTTGGGCAGACAGACTCAGTCGAGTTCTGCTTCCACACGAATGGTCCCTTCATGGGGACCAGATAGCCAGTATCTTTTGAATTTGGGGAACCCCAGACATAGACTTGTTTGCAAGTCCGTGCAATGCCAAACTTCCCCGGTTCTGTTCCAGAATTCCATGTCAGGGAGTTCAGGCCAGGGATGCCTTCCTCCTCCATTGGGGGCAAGACTTCCTCTATGCCTTTCCACCCATTCCCCTAATTCCCAAGACACTGTTCAAACTTCAGAGAGACAAGGGTCTATGATCCTCATAGCACCACATTGGCCACGCCAAGTATGGTACCCTCTACTTCTGCATCTCTCTCAAGCTCCCTCCCTGGACTTGGGATCTGCTCCAGACCTCCTGTCCCAGGAGGAGGGAACGTTGTGGCACCCAAATCCCCAGTCTCTTCACCTCAGAGCCTGGTTGCTGAAGTCCTAGACCTTCAAGATTTGCATCTTTCTCAGCAAGTGAAGGATATCCTTCATGCTTCCAGAAAGCCTTCCACTAGACGTTCCTATGCTTTTAAATGGAAAAGGTTTACCATTTGGTGTGCAGAGAAGGGTCTTAACCTTCTTGCAATACCTCTGAATTCTTTACTAGAGTATTTGCTGCATTTATCCCATACAGGCCTTAGAACGAATTCAGTAAGAGTCCATTTGAGTGCTATTGCAGCATCCCTTAAACCTCTCAATGGACAGCCTATTTCCTCTCATCCTCTTATAGCAAGATTCATGAGAGGCCTTCTTTTGACTAAACCTCCCATCAGACCACCTCCAGTGGCATGGGACTTGAATCTGGTTCTTGGCCAGCTTATGCAGCCACCCTTTGAACCCTTAGCCACTACCTCCTTGAAATTCCTTTCCTGGAAGGTTATTTTTCTCACTGCAGTCACTTCAGCTCGCCGCATCAGTGAGCTGCAAGCCTTGGTGGCTAATCCTCCTTATACAAGGTTCCATCATGACAAGGTAGTCCTCAGGACTAATCCACACTTTATGCCTAAAGTGGTCTCACCTTTTCATCTGAACCAGGAGGTTTATTTACCTGTCTTTTTTTTCCAGGACCTCATGCTTCAAGTGCAGAGAGGAATCTTCATACCCTGGATTGTAAGAGAGCTCTTGCTTTTTACTTACAAAGGACACAGCAACATAGAAAGTCCTCTCAACTCTTTGTTGCTTTTGATCCCTCTCATTTAGGACTTCCAGTCTCTAAGAGAACTCTGTCCAATTGGATTGCTCAGTGTATTTCTTTCGCCTACCAGAGTAAGAACCTTTCTCTGGAGGGCCATGTCACAGCTCACAATGTGAGGGCCATGGCAGCCTCTATGGCTCATCTAAATTCTGTGTCCATCGACCAGATCTGTCGAGCGGCCACCTGGGCCTCGGTTCATACCTTCACAGCCCATTACTGCTTGGACAAGGACTCCCACCGGGATGCCTTGTTTGGTCAGGCTGTTCTCAAACACCTGTTCCATACCTAATCAACTCCTACCCTCCATTCCTGGCTGGATGCCTGAGATTCATGGGTGGAGGTAGAGCCCTTCCCAGGGACTCGCAACCTGGGTGATGTCCCAGGCATCTCTAGCTGGGGAGTTCCCATATGTGAAGACTCATTCCTGCTTGTTCCTGGAGATAGCACAGTTACTTACCTGTAACAGGTGATCTCTGGGAACAGCAGGAATAAGTCTTCACAACCCACCCACCTCCCCTAGGAGTTGTATCTCTCTATCTTTCTTTCCTTTCCTCACTCTCTCTTTGTCTCAGCTTTAAAACTTGAACTGGAGAGAGGCGGTTAGGAAAGGCGGGAAGGCAGCGCGCAGGCACTGTGGGATGCTCCCAAAAGCTTTCCTTTTGGATGCTGGGGAGCGTTCCCGCGCAGGCTCTGTCGGTACCGACAATACCCATATGTGAAGACTTATTCGTGCTGTTCCCAGAGATCACCTGTTACAGGTAAGTAACTGTGCTGAAGGTGCAATCGGTTTACATTTCCTAGTGCTAAGATTCCACTGCGGTTTTCGTGTGATCTTGAGTAAGTCACATAACCCTTGATTTATCTCTGATAGAAATTTACTGTCAAATATACTGTAGTAGGTATTTCCTTATCTCCATAGGGCTTATTTTAATTCACCTTTTCAGACATTTTAGTTCATGATTTTCCAGGCCTAGTTCAATGAGCTTTTAAGATTTTCATGTGTATTTCTTGAGATTTGATGTTAGGCTCATGATTCCTTTTTCCATCAGGTTGAATGTGATGGTTCACTTTTTTGTTGACAGCTCTGAAATAGTGGCGGTGTACTCCACCCACATATCTGTAAAGACCCCCTCCCTGTTTGAATCATTGACAAAACAACCTCAGGTTCACAAGATCCCCAACAGAAGAACAAAACCTTTATTGCACAGAAGATACCATCAGCTTGAGGCCGTGCAAGTGCGCACAGGAAAGCAAACTGATAGTGTCTGCTGTGTAACGGTTGGTGGTTTATGAAAATGCACTACTTTTTTGTTTTGAGGTTTAAGGGCTAGGAGTGCTGCTTTGAGATACATCCTTTGACATGTGGAAACAAGGCGGCTGGTTTGGTTGCATGCACTCTGCTTTTGAAGGGGAAGCTACCACATCTTTTCAGGTGTGCCTCCATAATGACTGAAAGTGCCAGGTGGTTTCAGCTGGCTTTTCTGCCTTTCTACCTATTGGTTGTCAACTTTCTGCTGTGCTAAACACATTTACACCAGTTTTGATAAACTAGTGAGAAACCTAAAAGCTATTTCTGTGTAGAAAATGTATCTAAATTTGACTTCATCTGGTTATGCTTAGTGATGTAGATTAGTATACCTGTTTGGTCCATCTAATCTTCATTTTCTTAAAAAAAAAAAAAAAAAAGATGCTGATGGCAGATGAGGCCCCTCTAGTCTGACCAGTTTCTTTCCTATAATGGTGCCACCACCTGATCTTTTTTCCCTTTACTACTTTAAAACTAGGAACCTCTGTACTTATCCTATGCCTTTGGGACTTTCATGATGTTGCATAGAGAAACATTTTGTTCCTGTGATTTTATAAATTTAAGAAATTTTAAAATAGAACCATGCTGTCTGGGCTCTTGAAACCCACTAAGTTATTTTTCTGTATTAGTATTTAGCTCATGTTTTTCCAGTGGTAGCTTAAGGCGAGTTACATTCAGGTATGTGGTTATCTCCCTGTCCCCTGAGGACTTGCAATCTAACAGGCTGATGTAGAAAGTCAGCACTGAAGTGGCTCGCTATTGTCTTTTTGTATGTGTCTTCATAGCGCACTGATTGCTGCACATCGGCACTGAAGTCTCGCGCTAGGCAAGTATGCAAATGAGCTGCGAGCAAAGCCTCTGCATAAAGTTGAAAGGAGAGAAGGCAAAACATATGCACTACAAGTGGTTGTGTATGCACACATGTAAATGTCAAATGCTTACGTTATGTGTACAGGATGTGCAGGTTCTTTTGTGTCTCACCCCGTCGTAATCAACACTATTTTGCCCAAAAACATTTTTTTATGAAATTGCAACAGAGCCCTAAATTAAAAGAGAAATTAATATAAACGAGTCCCAAAAACAGACTTTAGCTTATACAGATACCTTCATTGTGAAAATGTTATACTTGTAACTGTTCACTGATACATACCCTGAAATAGTCTTTCCCTAGACAAGCAAAATATTTGTCACCCCAGACCAGGCATAGAGAGAGTGGCACTCTTGCTGGTTATGTAATCCTCTACGTGTTTCGCTGCATTGGGTGCAGACCTTATTAGCATTTTATTTTAATATGTACAGCTCATTTGCATATTTAAATACACTTGGTGTTGCTGTGTGTGCATACTTTTGCTGTTTACGCACGTGTCCATCTATTTTCTGCATTTGGCGGAATTTTTGCTTTAAAATTGTTTGCGAGCAAAGGTCGCGTCCGTCTTTCTGAATCGACCTGTAAGTTTGTACCCAAAGCAGTGGGAAGGATAAGCAGCTAGCCCAAGGTTTGGGATGCATCACTGTCCTTTGCTATAGAAGATGAAGAAATTAGGCCTTACCTGCTAATTGTCTTTCCTTGAGTTCTCTCCGGGCCAGTCCAGGAACTTTAGGGTAGTGTGATAAGGAAGCTTATCATAGCTCAGGAAGGGGCTATAGAAAAGGTGAAGTGTCTCTGAACAAGCAACCTGTCAGTGCTGGTAGAAATGAGAAAATAGAATTTTGCCATAAAAGACTACCAGTCCCAGAATGCACCAGGTTTCCAACAGCCATGAGAGGAGCTGAAGTGAGAAAACGTGTGTTCAATCAAAAGGGCTATGAGGTAATTCCCAAGCACTCATTGCAAAGGGCAGGGCTTGATTCAGCACAGCTGCGCTTTGCTAGGATGGAACACTCCTCAAAGGGCAAGGCCTGATTCAGCACAGCTGCGCTGTGCTAAGGTGGAGCACTCAAGGCAGAATAAAGATAGTCTATTCTACAGAGAATCATCCAGAGCTGGGATGTCATGATCATTGGTATCTTGATCGTCCACGGGATCCTGATCTTTATTCTCATCAGAAGCAGAGGTCAGAACGGACGGACAGAGAGAGCAAGAAGCCCTTTAAAAGAAGGAAGAGAAAAGCCTCTGGGAAGTCTACAGGAGTCCAGCACAGTACGTATACTGGGAGACAGACAAGAGGCCAGCATACACCATTGGACTGGGGGAGACCAGAGGAGTGGTATTGCAGAGCCAAGAATCTCCAGACGGCACCTGTGAGGGAAACAGCTGCATGTGGAAGGGACCCTGAGACCCATGCCAGAAGGTATGTGAAGAGAGATCCAGTGTCCAGGGATCTAGATTGGAAGGCTGGACACAGAAACTGGACTACATATTGGCCAGGCTATTTAAAGGGGAACTCTAACAGCAATGGAAGCTCAGGTATGAACACTGATCTATGCTCTAGCTATAACTTTGAGAGGAAGCAGGGAAATGATTATTCTCCTGGTAGTGCTCCATTGAGAAATTCCTTTGTGCCAAGCCAAGATATTGAACCTATGATTATTGAAGAAAGGGGAGAGGTCTTAGAACCAGAATGTGAATATATGGACTGCTCTCTGTCCAAACTCAAATGGTAGTTTTCTGTTACAAAGTGCAACAACCATCACAAAGAAATACCAACTTGTTCTTTAATCTTCTCAGTAAGATTTTGAGCTACACAGTGAAAGCAAGCCAGCTAAGGGGGGTTTCAGCTGGGTGATTGCTAGCAATTGAGCTTACCTAATTGCTTGTGTGCTCTGAAGGGAATCACTTCTGAATTTATATGTAAAGATATAAGAAGTTAACCTGAAGAAAAGAACAGTTTTCCTACTTTGTGGGTTTATTTGGTTGCTTACTGCATTGCTAAGGCATTATTTGCTAAAGCCTACAAGAAAGACCAGTTTGTTGCCAACCAGGTCTTTAATCCTTTGCTTTAATTACCTGACAAGTTCAGATGTGTTTTTCCTGATTTTGTTTTCCTAACTTTAAAACTGCAAGCAAGTATCCTGAGTTCTGTGCTACCAAGCATTATCTGTGTTGGGAGAACCCCTCATAAATAAAAATCTTATTTGCTTTACCCTTGAGCAAGTATAATTAATTATTGGTCACGGCTGTGTCTGGAATGAATGGACTACATTACCCACAAATCCTTGCAAATCATATAGAGGTATGCTTTTGCCAAGACTGTGAACATTCTCACCCAGGCGGCCGTCTGACGACAGTCAATCCCTTTCAGTAGCTGAGGACTGAATTCAGAGTCTTTGACAGACCAACTAGCTCTCTCTGGTGTCCAAGACTCATTCTACTATTATCAAAGCAGCTTACCCTGACCTACGGACTACTAATCATAGCTAACTTGCAAGAAACCCAAACCAAAGAAAACAAAACTCTCTTTTTTTTTTTTTTTTTAAATTAGTGCTTTTAACTATGCTAGTAGACAGACCTCGATGCCCTTTTTCTGTCCTTCAAACGGGAAGCCCCGCACTCCAAACCGGTGAGCATCTGGAGATGCACCAAAACAAAAATGACCCAATGGCTTGCAAAACCGTGTCTTTGGCCAAGAGAGGTATACCAGTGATTAATCTTTCAACCAACAAGTGGCCTTGCCAGCGAAATACCCCCTTACATTACTGCGCAAATGAACTGGGCGGGACCTGGACTGGCCCGGAGAGAACTCAAGGAAAGACAATTAGCAGTTAAGGCCTAATTTCTTCTTCATCTTCATCTCTCCGGGCCAGTCCAGGAACCTTAGGGTAGTACCAAAGCAGTACCTAAAATTGGGAGGGTCCTGAAAGCCCCACCAAAATGGCTGAGGCCCCCACATTTGCATCCCCTTGAGCCTGCACATCCAACCGATAGTGTCTTGCAAAAGTGTGAAGAGACGACCAAGTTGCCACTCTGCAAATATCCACTGGGGGAACCAATGTGCACTCCGCCCAAGAGGCCTCCTGACCCCCTGGTAGAATGAGCCCAGAGGCCTTCTGGAGGCAACACCCCTTTCGCCTCGTAGGCCACTCTAATGGCCTGCTTCACCCAGTGAGCGATAGAGGCCTTAGCAACCGCCTCTCCTTTACGAGGACCTCCAAAAACCACAAACAATCTATCTGACCTTCAAAATGACTTTGTTCTCCTAAGCTACCGACGCAACACTCGGGCCAGATCTAATTTTCGCAGCGAACGAGGCACATCACCCCCTTCTGGGTCCCGAAATGTTGGCAGCGAAACAGACTGATTCAGATGAAAAGCAGACACCACCTTCGGAAGAAATGACGGAACCGGCCTTAACGTAACCTTTTCCTCCGAAAACTGCAGAGCCGAGATTCTCCTTGTCGAACACAAGGCTACGAGGAAAGCAGTCTTCCAAGACAGCTCTCTCAGCCCCACTCCCACCATGGACTCAAAGGGGAGACCCTGTCAAGGCCTCCAAAACCAGATTTAAATCCCAAGGCGGGACTACTGACCTCACTGGCGGTCTAATATTCTTCGCTGCCCTCAGAAAACGCTGAACATCCGTAAGAGAAGACAAAGTGCCCCCTTGCACTCGTCCCCTATAACAAGCCAGGGCCGCCAATTGCACTTTGAACATGCTGAGGGCCAGGCCCTTCTCTTGTCCCCCCTGTAGGAAGGACAAGATGTGTGGCAGAGATGCGGAAAATGGCCTAATGTTCCGCTCCACACACCAAGCTTCAAAAATGAGCCATACGCGGACATACACCAGTGAAGTAGACCGTCTCTTGGACTTTAACAAAGTCGCTACCACGCCGCCGAATATCCTCGCCACCGTAAGCGCTCCCTTTCAAGAGCCAAGCTGTAAGCAAGAATCGATCCACTCCTGGCATCAAAATCAGCCCCTGACTCAACAGATTGATCCGACGTGGGAGCTTCCACGGTCGATCCGCTAGCAGTCATACCAGATCCACATACCAAGACCTCCTGGCTAATCCGGAGCTATGAGAATCACCATTCCCATGTGTCCTGCTATTCACCGAATGACCCGACAAACCATCGGCCATGGAGGGAACACACATAGCAACTTGTCTTGCGGCCAGTGCTGTACCAGGCCATCGAGGCCCTCCGACATGTGCTCCCTGCCCCTGCTGTAGAACCGTGCCACCTTGGTGTTGCTGAGCGTAGCCATCAAGTCTATGACCGGCAGCCCCCACTGTACCGTAATGTCGTGGAAGACTGCCGCGTTCAATTCCCATTCCCTGGGATCCAGAACATGCCGACTTAAGTAATCTGCTTGGACATTGTCTCTTCCTGCTACATGTGCCGCCGACAGGGCCCCCAGATGCAGTAACAGTTGACAATCTTCCAACAAGGTCACACTGCCTATGCCCCCTTGTCTGTTGATATAGGATACTGTCACCACATCGTTGGAGAAAATGCACACCGCTTTCCCCTCTAGCAGAGATTGGAATTGTCGAAGTGCTAAGCTCACTACCCTCATCTCCAGACGGTTGATCGACCAACCACACTCCTCCATGCCGCAGGCACTCTGAGCCATACGACTGAGACAATGAGCTCCCCAACCGGCAGGCTGGCATCCGTGGTAACCAACACCCAATCAGATTGATCCAGAGGTACCCCCGCTTGAAGATGGCTTGGGTCCAGCCACCATTGGAGGCTGTCGGTCACGACGTCCGGGCACACGAGCCTCTGAGAGAGCGCCTGATCCTGTGGCGACCATCTGGAGAGCAAGGCATGTTGCAGGGGACGCATATGAGCTCTGGCCCACGGAACCAGGCCCAAGGCCGCTGCCACGGGCCCCAGCAACTGCAAATACCGCCAAACTCTCGGCGCCTCTAGATGCAAGAGCGCCCACACCTGCGCCAGTATCTTGTGCACCCTATCCTCTGGCAGACACACTAAGCCCTGTTCCGTATCGAACCAGACACCCAGGTATTTTAACTGTTGCACTGGACACAATTGACTCTTGTCCCGGTTTATCAGCCAGCTGAGCTGTAACAGGAACTGTACTACTCGCCTTGTCGCCACCACCGACGGCTCCGGGGAGTCTTCCCGAATCGGCCAATCGGCCAAATAGGGATGCACCTGAATTCCCTCTTTCCTCAATGCTGCTGTGACTACCACCATCACCTTTGTGAATGTGCGCGGCGCCATCGCTAGACAAAAAGGCAACATGCGGAACTGGAAATGAGCCATGGGAACCGCAAATCACAAGAACTTCTGATGCCCCTTGCAGATCGGAATGTGCAGATACGCCTCCGTCAGGTCTATGGACGAAAGAACTTCGCCTGGTCTTACCGCCCGGATCACAGATCTTAGGGTTTCCATCCAGAAATGGGGAACCCGCAAACAGCGGTTTACCTTTTTGAGATCTAGAATGGGACGGAAAGACCCCTCTTTTTTGGGAACCACAAAATAGAGTATCGACCTAATCCGCACTGGTCTGGGGGAACTGGAATGACCGCCTGCAGTCGCAGTAAGCGCTAGAGTGTGTCGCTTACTGCTTTTATCTTCGTGGGAGCACCGCACGGAGACATCACGAAGGCCTCCGCAAGCGGATGAGCGAATTCCAGCACACAACCATTGTGAATGATGTCCAGCACCCATTGGTCTGTAGTTATAGCGGCCCAGACAGAGTGAAACTCCTGCAATCTTCCCCCTATCGGGGTCTCTGCCTGGGCCAGCCGCCCTTCATTGCGGCTTCTTAGCAAGGTTTTGCTGGGAGTTAAAATATCCTCTGCCAAAACCTCTGGCCCCCTGAAAGGACTGTCCCCTGGACACAAACCGACCTCTCTGATAAGGTGCAAAGCGAGAACCACGGAACCTTCGAAAGTCCCTACCTTGTCCTCTTGGAATGCCACCAGGCTTCAACCTTTTCAGACAGTCCTCCGGAAGTCTTCCTTCTTTGGCATCTCCCAAATCCTTCACAATCTTCTCCAAAGCCTCCCCAAAGAGCAGCTTGCCCTTAATAGGGGAGTTTACTGAGACGAGCTTTCGAGGACACGTCTGCCACCCAATTCCGCAGCCACAGAAATCTTCTCGCAGCAATAAGGGAGGCCATGGACTTCGCCGATATTCTCACCAAATCATAAAAGGTGTCCGCCAAATACGCCGCTGCCGATTCTAGCTTAGAACCCTCCGCAGCAATATTCTCCATCCTTTTCCAGACCAGACTCCCCTTGGATCCAGCGAATAGCGGCCCGTGAAACACAAGCCCCACAAATCAAGGCTTGCAAGGAAAGTGCACTGGAGTCCAAGGCCTGCTTGAGAAGTGTTTCCAACTTGCGATCCTGCAGATCTTTAAGGGCACCCCTCCTTCCACCAGAATTGTTGTCTTCTTAGTCACAGTGGATACCAAGGCATCCACTTTGGGCATCTTAAGCAACTCCTTCTCTTCCTAAGGAACTGGGTAAAGGCGCCCTAGGGCGCGACTACCCCTAAGGGTAGCCTCAGGAAATTCCCATTCCGACTCTATCATCTGCCTGATCACTCTGTGAACCGGGAAACAGCACTGTTCTGTCTTAAATCCCTGTAACAAAGGATCCTCTAATGGTTCTGACTGAGATGTAGGCAGAGCAATATTTAAGGCAGCCAAAGACTGGTCAATAAGCGCACCTAGCTCTTCCTTGCGAAAGACCCTAAAGATATTAGGGTCTTCACCCGGCCCAGTTTTGCCGCCTTCCAACTCTCCTCCCCACGGGTCCAATCCAGTTTCAGACAGGATCTCTCCTTCTGCTGTCTGAGACACAGAAGGCTGCGGCCCGACGCTATCAAGGTCTCCTTCCGGACCCCTATTGGCCTGAGAGGGTCCCTCACCAGGATCCATTACTGGGACAGCTCCTTTAAGAGCACTAGGCAGGCTGGGAGAAGAGGGCATGCTCATAGTCTGTTACAACTTCAAACAGTACGCCTTATACAGTTATAAGGTAAAGTCTGCAGAAAACAAACCTTGCACTCCCCCCTGCAACCCCTGCAGCTGAACTGGGGCCTGCACGGCACCCGGGGAGGGCTTTTTCGCTTTTGCCTTCTTTTTGACCGTCTTGCCCGAAATTGTGGGAGAAACGGCTGCCGCCTCAGGCAAAATGGCCACCGTTCCCACCTTCTCCGCCACGCCGCCATTCCTGTCAGCGTTTCCCGCTGGCAATCTAGCCTCCTTGTGCCCTCCAAGAGCCTCTCCAAATTGCAGGTACTTCTAATACAAGTGCGGCAGAAACATGGCCCCGCTAAACCGCGGCGACTGCCGCACTGCGCGCACACCACCGACGCCAGCAGCATGCGCCTCAGCTCAAACTACTGCTCCGAAGGATCCTTGCCGGCCTACAATACGCGACCTACCTGAATAACTCTCCAAGAAATGCCCAATGCTCCTGAACTCCCGCTGCTCGTGGGAGACTGCGTATGGTCTTACAAACAGCGGTTTGGATTCTGGGGCTCCCAGATCCTCCCCTGCCTCCCAGAAGGAGACAGACCAAGCAATCAAGGCAGGCTCTGCCCCTACTGCCACGAGTCTCCCAATCCTAAGGTCAGGCAGTCACTTTTTCTTTCAAAGGCAAGAAAGGCACATCTGACCAACTGCCCTGCTAGGGCAAGCCAGCTTCCTTTTATTTTTTTTCTTTTCTTTCTGATCGCTTTAAAAACCCTTAAGTCCTCTGTCTCTCCAGGAGCCTGTCAGCACACGTCCTGTTCAGCTGATGAGGACTGAAAGACTGAGTCTTGGACACCAGAGGGAGCTAGTTGGTCTGTCAGCAAAGACTCTGTGAATTCAGTCCTCAGCTGCTGAAGGGGATTGACTACCCTAAGGTTCCTGGACCGGCCCGGAGAGACTAAGAGGAATCTTCATTTGCTCACAACTGAGGTGAAGCAGCACAAGACTTTTTCTGCCCTGCTAATGATGCCACAATGTTGGCTCCTCTCACTCAACCAGGGACAATGCCATTACTTCAGTAATGTTTGCAGTGGAAAATTAACCTAGTGGTTAGAGCAACTATCTACTATCCAGAAGATCAAGGGTTCAATTCCCACTGGCACTCATTGTGACCTCGGGCAAGTCACTTTACCCTCCATTGCCTCAGAAAAATCCAAGTTGTCATGGTTCCTGTTTACATTGTATCTTCAACTTGGTAATGTACATTAAACTGCTTTGACTGAAATGATAAAACGATATCTCCAGGAACAAGCAGGAATGTAGTCTTCACATATGGGTATCGTCGGTATCGACGGAGCCTGTGTGGGAACGCTCCTCAGCGTCCAATAGGAAAGCTCTTGGGAGCATCCCACAGCGCCTGCGTGCTGCCTTCCCGCCTTTCCCAACTATCCAGTTCTTCGTTTTCCACGGAGCCGACAGGTCGCGCATCCTGTCACCACAGAGAAAAATCCCTTCTATTCTTTTTTTGTGGTCGCGTCTGCCTTCCTTCGACGCTACACCGGTACTGCCGGTTCTTCTTTTCTTTAAAAAAACAAACAGACAAAAAAAACCTTTCTTCTGGAGTCTTTCCAGTAATTTTCTCTTCAGGTGCCACGCACCATTTTAGGCACTAGGCCCAACTTTTTCCTTCAAAATGGAAAAACCCACTTCGGGTTTTAAAAAGTGTTCAGGTGTGGCGGTACCATCTCCGTCACCGACACCCATGAGTGGTGCCTCAAATGTTTAGGTCCTGACCACTCTATCTCTGAGTGTGTTGCCTGTGGGATGATGTGGAAAAGGGGCCGGCAGAACCAAGCTGCTAAACTTAGCACCCTTTTTTCCTCCAATGCAGCCTCCGTGGCATCAACGTTTTCCAGGGCTTCATCTTCCTCCCATGGATGTCAGGTAACTAAACATAAATCTAGCTGGTCCTCAAAGGGTAGATCTCCTTCTAGACATCGAGATGCCTCTGGCGTTGCCCTTGAGGGACTTTCACCGGCAAAATTGCCCCAACAAGAGGCTTCGGCTTCCAAAGCACTAACAGGGCTCCAGGATGTTCTCGAGGCTTCAACCTCGGCAGAACTACTGGTGCAATGCTCTGGGGTACCAGCCGCTTCATCTGGTACCGATACCCAAGCATCGGCAGCGTCGATAGACCAGATATTCTTGGCTATTGAGCGCAGTCTGGTGGCTCTTCTCACGGCCTCGATGCCCCTGAAACCACTTCAGCCAATTCAACTGGTACAGGCACCGACTACATCAGCAGGTATTCTACCGGGACCGAATCATGCGTGTCTATCCGCCATCGACAAGTCTGTACTGGACCCTTCCGATGCCGACTTTGATTGGTATCGGTATCGGTACCGGTACCGTGCTTTGCACGATCACCCGGATTGGAGATACTTCGCATCCTCGGATGAGTCTGAAGACTCTGAAAGCTCTGCCGATACCAGAGTACTTCTTCCTGAGGATTCTTCTTCTCCTCAGTGTAGGATGTCTCCACCAGAGGATATGTCCTTTCAGGATTTTATCCGAGATGTGGCCCGAGGTCTTTCCATCACAGTGGCTCCTGAAAAAGAGCCTAGGGCAAAGGAATTAGAAATCCTGCAATACCCTAAAGCTCCCAAGGAGGCAGCTACCTTACCTATTCATGAGATCTTGCATGATCTCATGTTAAGGATGTGGGAAACACCTCTAACCACATCTCACTCTCGAAGACAACACCATGTATCAAGTTCCTCTTTGTCCTGGGTTTCAGAAGACTCATTTACCACACCATTCCATGGTGGTGGAATCTGCTATGAGAAGGATGAAGAGTGCAAAAAGGCATGCATCTAATCCTCCAGGATGTGAGTGTAGGACTCTTGACGCCTTTGGAAGTCGAACCTTCCAGGCTTCCATGCTTTCTGCTAGGATCAGTTCCTATATCTTATATATGTGGATGTTCCTTAAGGAGGTCCCAGGAGATTTACAGCTTATGAGCCCTCTCCTTCCTGATGATAATAGGCAAGATTACCTCACCCTTATCAAACATGCCCAGGATGTTTCCAAGTTTGTGAATCATGCAGCCTTTGACTGGTTTGAGTGCATAAGCAGAACCTCTGCCATTGCCATAGGTGCACGTAGGATTGCCTGGCTCCAGGCATCTGACTTGGAGCTCTGGGTGCAGGATAAACTGGGCAATATCCCTTGTACAGGTGAGAATTTATTTGGCAAAAATTGGCAAGAGAAAGCCAATGAGTTGGATGCTTACAACTCCACCTTGGATAGATTATCCAAAGCCACAGCTGATCCTGCAAGGAGGAAATCTTTCAAGAAACCATTCTCCAAAAAGAAGAGGTTTTATCCCTCTTATTCAACAGCAGGGACGTTCTGCAGGTCAACCTGCCCGAAAGAGTCAGCAACCACCTAAACAAAGGAAAGCAAAGACTGCTAAGCCTCAACCGTCTCAGCAATCTCAGCCTCCACAAGGCCTT
Source organism: Ichthyophis bannanicus (assembly GCA_033557465.1). Taxonomy (NCBI): domain Eukaryota; kingdom Metazoa; phylum Chordata; class Amphibia; order Gymnophiona; family Ichthyophiidae; genus Ichthyophis; species Ichthyophis bannanicus. The sequence continues at coordinate 516,616,586 of CM066034.1, read as the reverse complement.
TGACTTTCATCTAGAGAACTTAGCCTTCCTGGCTCTCAATGGACCAGAGCCTTCCACCATTCCAGGAAGGTTGTGTCACTTTGCCCCCAGATGGCGGCAGATAACAGCAGAACACTGGACTCTCTCCATTATAAAAGAGGGGTACAAGCTTCACTTTCTGTGCATGCCCCTCCCACAATGGTAAGACAGTTCAATTCTCAGACTTCTCTCATCAACCTGTTAGATCAAGAGGTCACTATGCTTCTTGCCCAAGGGGCAATGGAAGAGGTTCCCATTCTTCAACAGGGTACAGGGTTTTACTCCCCCTATTTCCTTATCCCAAAGAAAACAGGGGGACACAGACCTATTTTGGACCTCAGAGAATTGAACAAATTCCTGTTCAAAGAGAAATTCAAAATGATTTCTGTGGGAACTCTGCTGCCATATCTTCAGAGTCAGGATTGGCTTTGTTCTCTAGATCTCAAGGATGCGTACACTCATGTTCTCATCCATCCAACTCACAAAGTTCCTTCGGATCCTTTTTCAAGGGAAGCACTACCAATACAGGGTGCTTCCTTTTGGCCTGGCTTCAGCTTCAAGGGTGTTTACGAAATGCATGGCTGTGGTAGCAGCATTTCTTTGCACTCTAGGAATATTCGTCTTCCCCTACTTAGACGACTGGCTCATTCAAGCCCCATCAGAGTCAGAGGCCAGGATTTCTCTATCCTGCACAATGCGTATCCTTCAGTATTTGGGTCTGGTCATAAACATCCCAAAATCCAGCCTAACTCCCACTCAGTCTCTAGAGTTCATAGGAGCTTTGCTGGATACCAGAAAAGCAAGGGCCTATCTTCCCCAGACCCGTTACTTTCGCATGGTGCAGTTAGCTTCTCAAGCAGTGCTAAAGCCTCATCTCACTGCTCGAGAAATGTTACAACTATTAGGCCACATGGCATCTACCATGCATGTGGTTCCTTATGCTCGCCCTCCATATGAGAGCAGCCCAGTGGACTTTATCCACTCAATGGACCCAGGCATCAGGGTGCTGTCAGACAAAATAGCAAACACAAATCGCCTTATTTTGTCCCTCCAGTGGTGGCAGTCCACTCAAAACCTGTTGGTGGGGTCCCCATTTTAACAACCTTTACCCCAGGCAACTCTCACAACAGATGCTTCCCCAATGGGTTGGGGGAGCTCATCTGCAAGACCTCTCCACCCAAGGCACTTGGACTCCACATCAATCTCTTAGAGCTCAGAGCAATCTTCCTTGCTCTTAGAGTGTTCCACACCCTGTTAAGCTACAAGACAGTCCTCATTCATACGGACAATCAAGTAGCCATGTTGTATGTGAACAAGCAGGGAGGAACAGGCTCTGTCGCTTTGCAACGAAGCTTTGCGACTATGGGCCCTCGCCAAAGAGCATCAGATTCATCTCCTGGCAGTGTATCTTCCAGGCATCCAAAATTCTTGGGCAGACAGACTCAGTCGAGTTCTGCTTCCACATGAATAGTCTCTACATGCAGATCAGGTGGCCAAGATTTTTCAAATTTGGGGAACCCCGGACATAGACCTCTTTGCAAGTTTGTTGAATGCCAAACTTCCCCGGTTCTGTTCCAGAATTCCGGCTCAGGGCACTCAGGCCAGGGATGCTTTCCTCCTTCATTGGGGTCAAGACTTCCTTTATGCCTTTCCACCCATTCCTCTAATTCCAAAAACCCTGTTCAAGCTTCAGAGAGACAGAGGCCGTATGATTCTCATAGCTCCACATTGGCCACGGCAAGTGTGGTACCCTCTGCTTCTACATCTCTCTCAAGCTCCCTCTCTGGAGTTAGGGTCTGCTCCAGATCTCCTGTCTCAGGAGGACAGAATGTTATGGCATCCCAATCCCCGGTCTCTGCATCTCAGGGCTTGGTTGCTGAAGGCCTAGATCTTCATGATCTTAACCTTTCTCAGCAAGTAAGGGATATCCTTTATGCTTCCAGAAAACCTTCCACAAGACACTCTTATGCTTTCAAGTGGAAAAAGTTTACCATATGGTGCTCGCAGAAGGGTCTTAGCTCCCTTGCGATACCTCTGGAATCATTACTGGAGTATCTCCTTCATTTATCCAATGCAGGACTTAAGACTAACTCAGTAAGAGTCCATTTGAGTGCTATTGCAGCTTCTTTCAAGCCTTTAAATGGACAACCTATTTCCTCCCATCCTCTTATAGCAAGATTTATGAGAGGCCTTCTTCTAACTAAGTCTCCCATTAGACCACCACCGTAGGCATGGGACTTAAACCTGATTCTTGGCCAGCTCATGAAGCCACCTTTCGAACCCTTAGCTACTACCTCATTGAAATTCCTTTCCTGGAAAGTTATCTTTCGCATTGCAATCACATCAGCACGTCACATCAGTGAGTTGCAGGCACTAGTGGCTGATCCTCCTTATACAAGGTTCCATCATGACAAGGTAGTCCGTAGGACTCATCCACACTTTGTCAAAGGTGGTCTCGCCTTTTCATCTGAAACAAGCGGTCTACCTACCTATGTTTTTTCCAAGGCCTCATGCATCAAATGCAGAAAGGAATCTTCATACTTTGGACTGTAAAAGAGCTTTAGCCTTGTACTTACAAAGAACACAGCAACATAGAAAGTTCTCTCAACTCTTTGTTGCTTTTGATCCTTCTCATTTGGGACTTCCAGTCTCCAAGAGAACACTGTCCAACTGGATTGCACAGTGTATTTCGTTTGCCTATCAGAGTAAGAATCTTCCTCTGGAGGGCCATGTCACAGCTCACAATGTGAGAGCCATGGCAGCTTCAATGGCTCATCTGCACTCTGTGTCTATCGACGACATCTGTCGAGCAGCCACTTGGGCCTCGGTTCATACCTTCACAGCCCATTACTGCTTGGACAAGGACTCCCGCCGGGATGCCTTATTTGGTCAGGCTGTTCTCCAACACCTGTTCCATACCTAATCAACTCCTACCCACCATCCCTGGTTGGATGCCAGAGATCCATGGGGGGAAGTGGAGCCCTTTCACAGGGACACACAACTTCTGGGGTCTCTCCCTGGCATCTAAAGCTAGGGAGTCCCCATATGTGAAGACTACTTTCCTGCTTGTTCCTGGAGATAGCATAGTCCAGCGATGGCGAACCTATGGCACGCGTGCCAGCTGTGGCACGCGAAGGCCTTGCAGCTGGCACGCGGGCCATAGGTCCGCAAAAAAAAGAAAAAAGCTGTCTCTGACTGCTGCCGCGGACGCGGCAAGGGCAGAATGCAGCGTCCCGCGGGGCCCCCTCCGCCCGCTAAGCCCCTCTGCAAGAGCTTTCAGATTCGCGAGGGAGAGCGTCTCCCTCGCGTCTCTGTTAAGCCCGCAGGGGCTAATGGGAAATTTCCCATCAGCCCCTTTAGACGCGAGGGACTGATGGGAAATTTCCCATTAGCCCCTGCGGGCTTAACAGAGACGCGAGGGAGACGCTCTCCCTCGCGAATCTGAAAGCCCTTGCAGAGGGGCGTAGCGGGCGGAGGGGGCCCCGCGGGACATTGTAATCTGCCGCGGCAGCAGCCAGAGCCTGCTTTTTTTTTTTAAAAATTTGCCGGGGGGGGGGGGGGTTAGGACTGCTAATGGGCAGGAGGAGGGAGAGGGAGGGGGAGGGAGGGGGGGGTTTGGACTGCTAATGGGCAGGAGGAGGGGGTGTTTGGACTGCTAATGGGCCGGAGGAGGGGGGGTGTTTGGACTGCTAATGGGCAGGAGGGGGGGGGTGTTTGGACTGCTAATGGGCAGGAGGAGGGGGGGTGTTTGGACTGCTAATGGGCAGGAGGAGGGGGGGTGTTTGGACTGCTAATGGGCAGGAGGAGGGGGGGTGTTTGGACTGCTAATGGGCAGGAGGAGGGGGGGTGTTTGGACTGCTAATGGGCAGGAGGAGGGGGTTAGGACTGCTAATGGGCAGGAGGGGGGGGGGGGTGTTTGGACTGCTAATGGGCAGGAGGAGGGGGGGTGTTTGGACTGCTAATGGGCAGGAGGAGGGGGGTGTTTGGACTGCTAATGGGCAGGAGGAGGGGGGGTGTTTGGACTGCTAATGGGCAGGAGGAGGGGGGGTGTTGGACTGCTAATGGGCAGGAGGAGGGGGGGTGTTTGGGACTGCTAATGGGCAGGAGGAGGGGGGGTGTTAGGACTGCTAATGGGGGAGGGGGGGGGGGTTAGGACTGCAAATGGGCAGGAGGGGGTGGTTAGGACTGCTAAAGGGCAGGAGGGGGGTGTTCGGACTGCTAATGGGCTGGGGGGGTTAGGACTGCTAATGGGCGGGCGGGGGAGGGTAGGACTGCTAATGGGCTGTGGGCTGATGGGGGCTGTCTGGAAATGGGGTGATGGGGGTTTAGGGCTGGAAGTGAGTTGATGGGGGGGGCTAGGACTGGTATTGGGTTGGGGGGTTGCTAGGACTGGAAATGGGCTGATGCAGGGACTAGAAGGGAATGGATGCTGGGTGAGGCTGGAACTAGAAGGGAGCTGATGTTGGGGGAGGATTAGAATGGGATGGGGCTGGGAGAGTAAAATGGAGAGGGGAAAAATATTTTGTGTGGGAGGGATAAAAAATCTACAATTGGCCGGGTATTGGGAGAGTAAGTGGGGATTGAGGATGGAGGGGTAAAATTTGAGTGGATGAAATAGGAATGAGGAAAGGGCAAAAGGAGAAAGATTAGTATGTTAAAGCGGATGTAGAGAGAGAGAATGGAAAAAAAAACTAGAAGAGAGAAGAAAGGACAAATGGACAGCAGATGATGGAGAGTTAGCAGAAAACATGAAGAAACCAGAAGAAAGTGGCTGGAGCAATTGCAACTGAGCTGAGGTATTCTGTTTATGTAATTCCTTTTTGACATTGCCACTTGTTCTCTTTCCCCAGTAGGTCATGTATTGTTATTGTCTGAAATGTATTGGTTTAATATTTGCAGTGTTGCCTTTTGATAGGTATGGTGTGGTGCTTTGTGAGTCCTGGTAGTGCTGTTAGGATACGGCGGGTTTGCTATTGGTTCTAAATGGGCAGTGTTTGTAGTAGTTCCTAATGTGCCTGGCGGTTGGCACTGGATTATAGTAATGTAGAAATCTTTTAGTCTGTCTTTATCCATACACTCATTAAGAGACATGTTTACTAAAAGTTAGTGTATGTTAGCATTATGCAAATATTTATGCAAATTGACGTGCTGGCACTTTGAGGAAATTCTTTGGTTTTGTGCGGCAGTTTGGGCACTCGGGCTCAAAAAGGTTAGCCATCACTGGCATAGTCACTCACCTGTAACAGCAGGAATTTAGTCTTCACAACCCACCCACCTCCCTTAGGAGTTGTCTCTATCTCTTTCTCTTTCCCTCTCTCTCTCTTTGTCTCAGCTTTAAACTCAACTGGAGAGAGACAGTTGGGAAAGGCGGGAAGGCAGCACGCAGGCGCTGTGGGATGCTCCCAAAAGCTTTCTAATTGGACGCTTTGGAGCGTTCCCACGCAGGCTCCGTCGGTACCGACGATACCCATATGTGAAGACTAAATTCTCCAGGACCAAGCAGGAAGTCAGTCCTCACTTATGGGGTGACGTCGGCGCCGACGGAGCCCTCGCGGAGCAATTTTCCCCAGCTTTCAAAGAAAGCCTTTGGGAATTGCAGCGCGCATGCGCGGTCCCCTTCCCGCCCAAGGGTGCCATCTTAGCCAGCCGTCGTGTCCCCGCGAAAAAGTTGATTTTTCTTCATAATTACTCTTTTTTCCTTCGGTTCGACGCCGGTCTTTTTTCCGCCCGGACTCGCGACGCCGGTCACGAGTCCTCTTCTTCTTTTCCGGTTTTTCTGACTTAGTCAGTTTTCGTTTCGGTTTTTCCCTGGCAGCCCGATCCTTTGACCTCGCCGGGGCCCTTTTTCCCCCGATGGCTGCCAGTGGTTTCAAGCGGTGTGGTCAGTGTGACCGAAATATGTCACTAACTGACACACACGACAATTGCCTCCGCTGCCTGGGCCCGGATCATGAAGAAATGATCTGTGGGCCTTGTGGCAAACTTTCCTCCAAAGCGTTGAGAAGTCGGCGGCGGCATCAGCGGGATAGAATCTTCGCTGACCCCAGCCGTACCCGGACCTCGTCGGAGGCCTCCGCGTCCAGGGGTTCCAGCTCGGACCGTCGCCGGAGTTCCTCCGACAGGGGTTCTCCCTCCGGGGACCATCGACGGAAGGTGAAACCCGCGAGGGCGGCGTCGGTGGACGCTCCTGGCTCCGCGAGGGCCAGGTCGCATAGCCCCGATAGCCACCCCGGGTCCTTGGAGAAGGAGCACCTCACGAAGCGACCTCGCCTGGAGTCGGAGCTGCCTGCTCGGGTAAGTCCTGTGGTCCTTCTGGACTCGCCTCCGCGACAGCCGACGTCGGGCCCGACGCCGTCGGGGCCCGAGTCGGGGGCTGCTGGGTCACCTGAGCTCGGACTCAGGTTGACGGCCTTGGAGAGCAGACTGTCTGCCTTCATGGACCAGCAGCGGGCACTGCTCGCTGGCTTCGCTGGCGCCGCTGCCCCGACCGCCGGGACGTCGACGTCTAAGTCGACCCCGGAGACCGAGCCGATCCTCGAGTCGATGCGAACTCGAGTCGATCCTCGGTCGAGGTCACCCTCGGCCTCCCGTTCGGGACCGAGGTCGCCGACGCCGACTCCCTCGGCGTCGGGGCGGCAGGCGCCGCGCCCTGCCCGGGCCGACCCCACCGAGTCCTCGTCGGAGTTGGTCTGGGAGTCTGAAGAGGAAGAGTCGCCTGATTCTTTTCGGACTCGGTGTGTCCCCTCGGACTCACCTGAGTCCGAACCTCGGAAGCAGTCCCCCCCGGAGGATGCCCGGTTCTCGGACTTCGTCAGGGATATGGCCAAGGCTTTGGCCTTCCCTGCGGACCCCGAGGAGGAGCCTCGAGCCGAAGAGCTCGACGCCCTCCAGTATGACTCTCCCGCCAGGGAACACTTTACTGTACCGGTTCTTCCTCCCATGCTGGGAACGACTACTCTTCCGCATGTGGGAGAGTCCGGCCACCTCGCCAGTCCTGAGCAAGCGGGTCGATTCTATCTATCGAGTCCGCAAGAGCCCTGGCTTCCAAAAAGCACAGCTACCACACCATTCCATGGTAGTGGAATCGGCCATGCATCGTCTTAAGAGCCAGAAGATGCACTCCTCGGTGCCTCCTGGCAGGGAGGCCCGTAACCTGGATGGCCTTGGTAAGAAGTGTTTCCAGGGCTCTATGCTCGCATGTCGTGTCCAGACCTACCAGCTATACATGGGCATGTATCTCCGAGACCTGGCTAAAGAGCTAGCCGGCTTCTCCGCTGGTTTGTCCGAGGAACCCTTGCGGAGGTTCCTGGCCTTGTCCACTGGCATTCGGGAATGCTCAAAATTCATGTCCCGAGCAGCCTATGATGGCTTTGAAGCATCGGCTCGAGTGGCCGCAGCCGGCATCGGTGCCCGCCGACAGGCTTGGCTTCAGTCGTCTGACCTTGAGCCCTGGGTGCAGGACAAGTTGGTCGATGTCCCTTGCCGTGGCGAAAACCTCTTTGGCAAGCCCATGGCTGATAAGGCTACACAAATTGAGACGGAGACTCTCACCAGGACTAGGCTTTCTAGGAAGACCTCCGCCCCTTCCCAGAAAAAGAAGGGCTCGGGAAAGAAGTCCTTTTACCCGAGGAAGGCGGCTGCCTACAAACAGTACCCCCACTATCAGGCCCCTGCAGCTCCCCAACAGGGCCAGCAGGCCAAGGGACGGGGTAACGGGTCCCGTAGGCAGCAAGCCCCCAAGCCTGCACCACCAGCCCCTGCTCCGCAGGGTGGGGGTTTTTGACTCCTTAAGCATAGCCTCTCCCCCCTCACTGGTTCCTCCCAGCACCGGAGGCCGGCTGGTTCACTTCGCCCACAGGTGGTCCAGCATCACCTCAGATGCCTGGGTGCTTCAAGTCGTGCGAGAAGGCTATCTTCTCCACTTCCACCAGGTCCCTCCCTCCTATTTTCCGGGAGAGAACCTCCACGACCCCCTCTGCACAGGGAATTACTCCTTCAGGAGTTAGCAGGTCTTCTACAGGAACAGGCGGTGGAACCGGTGCCCCACCACCTGAAAGGTCAAGGCTTTTATTCCAGGTATTTTCTAATACCAAAAAGAACAGGAGGCCTCAGACCCATCCTGGACTTGCGCAACCTCAACAAGTTCCTCTTGCGGGAGAAGTTCAAGATGCTTACCCTTGGAATCCTTCTGCCCTACCTCCAGCAGGGAGATTGGCTATGCTCCTTGGATCTAAAGGATGCCTACACGCACATCCTCATCCACCCAAGCCACCGCCAATACCTAAGGTTTGTGGTGGCAGGAAATCATTACCAGTACAGAGTACTGCCCTTTGGCCTGTCCTCCGCACCGCGAGTCTTCACAAAATGTCTCGCGGTGGTGGCGGCCCATCTCTCAGGCTTCACGGCCTCTGTCTTTCCGTACCTCGACGACTGGCTCATCAGAGCAGCGTCCGCTCTGGAGGTCACCAACGCCACGCGCCGCACGGTGACTCTTCTGCAGTACTTGGGCTTTGTTATAAACTTCGCAAAGTCCACTTTGCTCCCCTCACAGGATCTCGAGTTCATCGGCGCAAGGCTGCACACTCCTCAGGCACAAGCGTACCTACCGCTCGACAGGGCTCAACGGCTCATGGACCTAGCCGACCGTTTTCGCAGCCAGCCCCTGGTCTCCGCCAGGCGCTTCCTGAGACTACTCGGCCATATGGCTTCCACCGTCCATGTGACCCCCAATGCCCGCCCTGAATATGCGGCCTGCTCAATGGTGTCTCCGCCAGCAGTGGCGACAAGCCACAGGCGGCCTAGCAGACCTAGTGCGCGTCTCCGAGCCGCTGATCTCGTCTCTCCGGTGGTGGCTTCAGCGGCCGAACCTGATATTCGGAATGCCTTTCCAGTCACCTCAGCCGGCCCGGGTGCTGACAACAGATGCATCCCTCCTGGGCTGGGGAGCGCATTGCCAAGGGGCACGTACTCAGGGCCTCTGGACCACGTGGGAGTCTGCTCAGCAGATCAACTTCCTGGAGCTCAGAGCGATCCGCCTGGCTCTCAAGGCCTTCTCCCACCTGACCTCTCACCAGTCCGTCCTTGTCCAGACGGACAATCAAGTTGCCATGTTCTACGTGAACAAGCAGGGGGGCACGGGCTCCTTCCTCCTCTGCCGGGAGGCACAGAAGCTCTGCTCTTGGGCCGTCAGTCACGGCGTTCTCCTCAAGGCAGTTTATCTCCCAGGCCAAGAGAATTGCCTGGCGGACAAACTCAGCAGGATCCTCCAGCCGCACGAGTGGCGTCTGGATCCCTTGGTAGTTCAGAAGCTCTTTCTAAAGTGGGGCCTCCCCACGGTGGATCTCTTTGCCAGTCCTCACAACCGGCAACTTCCTCGCTTCTGCTCTCGTCAGCCACACCCCCTTCGGGTTGCGGCGGACGCTTTTCTACTCTCATGGTCGGGGAGCCTTCTGTACGCTTTCCCTCCCATCCCGCTAGTCTCTCGGACTCTTTTCAAGGTTCTCCGAGACAAAGCCTTCATGATCCTGGTGGCCCCTCGCTGGCCCAGACAGCCGTGGTTTCCGCTCCTGCTGCAATTAGCGGTGGAGGATCCATTCCCTCTGGGGTTACAACCGGATCTCCTCACTCAGGATCAGGGGTCTCTGCTACACCCCAACCTCAGGTCTCTCAACCTAATGGCCTGGCTGCTGAGAGGGTAGTCCTTGCTCCCCTTCTCCTGCCGGCAGAGGTGGAGGAGGTTGTCCTAGCTTCGCGACGACCTTCTACCCGCAAATGCTACGCCCTTAAATGGCGTCGTTTTTCCGTTTGGTGTACCCGACAGTCTCAGGATCCCTTCTCCTGCCCGGTGTCGGTCTTGCAGTACTTGCTTTACCTCTCTAATCTGGGACTTAAGTCCAACTCCGTCAAAGTTCACCTCAGTGCTCTTTCAGCACATCATGTGCCGGTGGACGGCAGACCTCTCTCCAACGACCCTCTCGTAGCGAGGTTTCTCCGAGGTCTCCTTCTACTTAAACCACCTCTGCGCCCGCCAGCACCTGACTGGGACCTGAATGTGGTTTTACAGCGGATCACCTGTCCGCCTTTTGAACCTATGGCTACCTGTTCTCTCCGTTTTCTTTCTTGGAAAACACTGTTCTTGATAGCCCTCACTTCCGCTAGACGCGTAAGTGAATTGCAGGCCCTCGTGTCTGATCCCCCTTACACTCGGTTCTACAAAAATAGGGTAGTCCTACGGACTCACCCAAAATTTCTTCCAAAAGTGGTCTCCCCCTTTCACATCAATCAGGAGGTGGTACTTCCAACCTTCTTTCCCAGACCACACTCCAGCCGAGCTGAAACGGTCCTCCATACCCTGGACTGTAGAAGGGCTTTGAACTTCTACCTTGACCGTACGCGGGAGCACCGTAAAGCTGCTCAGCTTTTTGTGTCTTTTGACCCCAATAAATTGGGGCTCCCGGTCTCCAAGCGTACTCTGTCCATCTGGGTTGCGGACTGTATCTCTTGGGCTTATGGGGCAGCCGGACTCTCCTTGGAAGGTCGAGTCACGGCTCATTGCGTTCGGGCAAAGGCTACGTCAGTGGCTTACCTCCGCTCTGTTCCGCTGGCAGACATCTGCCGGGCCGCTACTTGGTCTTCGAGCCAGACTTTTGCGGTCCGTTACTGTCTCGAGAGGGAGTCCCGCAGGGACAGTGCTTTCGGACAGGCAGTCCTCCGTAATCTCTTCGAGGTCTGAGCAACTCCTACCCTCCATCCCGGATGTGGGCTACCGGTGGGTAATAATTCAGCGAAGATTCTTTCCTTCTGTGCTGCTGAGCTAGAGGGAGCTCATTTTTGTGCTTAGGGTCTCCGGTAGCCTTGAGCTTGGGAGTCCCATAAGTGAGGACTGACTTCCTGCTTGGTCCTGGAGAAAGCGTAGTTACTCACCTGTAACAGGTGTTCTCCAGGAGCAGCAGGAATCAGTCCTCACAACCCTCCCTCCTCCCCGTGGAGTTGCAATCATCTGCTTTAGTTTTTTTGCAAATTTTTATGCTGTCTTTTTTAGCTATGTCATCTGACTGGCTAAGATGGCACCCTTGGGCGGGAAGGGGACCGCGCATGCGCGCTGCAATTCCCAAAGGCTTTCTTTGAAAGCTGGGGAAAATTGCTCCGCGAGGGCTCCGTCGGCGCCGACGTCACCCCATAAGTGAGGACTGATTCCTGCTGCTCCTGGAGAACACCTGTTACAGGTGAGTAACTACGCTTTCCTTCTGTTCCCGGAGATCACCTGTTACAGGTGAGTAACTATGCTTTCTCATGAACACAATCTTCTGAAAATTGTTCAAGATGTCCCTTGCTTCTGTTCCTGTTTGTGGGTGTTTTCTGAGGTCTTGCTCCCGGCCTTTCATCTGTGAACATAGAACAGAAATATTTGTTAAGCAATTTTGCTTTATCCTCATCAGCTTCTACATATTGCTCCCCTTCACCCTTGAGTCTGACAATACCACTTTTGCCCTTCCTCTTTTCACTAACATATCTGAACAATGTTTTAGCCAATGCAATAAAATGGGGGGTATTTCCTCCTCCTTTTTGAATCTTTGCTTTCCTGACTACTTTGCTATCTTGCCTTAAGATTTGGAATAGAGGCAGCTCTGGGGACTGAAATTAAAAATACAATTAGTTGTCCCCCCTATAAGCCCATGCAAAGGGCGATTTAAGGACTTTAACATATACCCACTGGAGTAATGACAAGAGGAGGGGGATGAAGAGAGGGGCTCACAGCTGTGGCAGTGAACGGGCATAGTTGCCACGGCAAAACCAGTCCCGGTCTCTCTGCCAGATTTACAGCTGAGATTTAGCCAGAAGGGAGGAGAAAAGCATGGAAGAGTTCTGCAAGAAGACCCCCCCCCCCCCCTTTAGTCTTGCAGGAAGCTCTTGCACTACTAGAACCATATGAATGGTTGCAGCTTTTTTAAGATGCTACTGTGCGCTGGCACCATTCATGTCTAAAGCACTGATGTGCACACCCAGGCCCCACCCAAGGGCATCTTACTCCCTAAGTGAATTTTCAACTATGTATTCTCTTCTTCCTCTCCCTCCCTCCACGTTGCTGTGTCCAGTATCGCTACCCTTTTCCTTAGCTCTATCCTGCCACTGAGCCAAGGCTTCTTTAACCCTTTGAAGGCCTACTTTAAATTTTTAATCCACATTCTGCAGCCGGATTAATTTTTGCATATTTCAGGAAAATTGTACCCGTCTTATTCAATATGTTCTAATAGTGATTTTCCTTCTGCTATGGTCATGTATTATATACCATTTGACAGGAATATTTAGTCAGAATTTTGGATCCCGAGAGTTTTGGGCTCTGCCTGGAAAGGGTTAAAAGATGAAAGTCGGCATGGCAGTGGTCCTTTCAGAAGCTGCGCATGCTAGAGGTCAGCAGTGTCCTGCTCCTCCACCACTTCCTGTAAGAGGAGGTCGGACACAGATGGTCTGGAGCATACTTGTTGCCATTTTGAATTTCGTTGTTTGAAAAATTGGGCCGGCAACAGGATTGAGTTAGTTTTTTAATGGTAGGGGCAAAAGTGTGTGATATCATATTTTACAGTGGCTTCTCCTCCCCCCACCCCCCAATCCCCCAGATTCTGCACTAGGCAGATGCTTAGTCCACCTAGTGGTAGAGTCAGTTCTATCTAGCACTGTGGTTGGAAGTAAGGAACATTTTCTAATTCTTGCATGCACAATGAATATTCATCTGATTATAGATGCATAAATTTGCTCTAGGAAGCCATTTAAAGGGCAGGTAATTTCAATTTTGTTTTCTAAGATTTAAGGAGCTGTGGCAACTAGTGATTTTATGGGAGGATTTTGGAATTTTGAGATCAGGGGTATATTGGGGAATATCGAGGGAGAGGTGGAGTTTGGAGATCTGGGTCCGCTTGCATCAGAGGTGAAATGTCACTTCACCTCAGATCGTTTTTGTTCCCAGCTGCAGCAAGCACAGACTCACATGCAATGCAGCTACTGCCGTCTCTCCATTTGCACAGATTTTTGTGCACAAATATTGTGCTGCTTTACTGTATTTGGGAGTAAACATTTTGCATTTTTCTTGCATTAGGAAACTGTGCTGAGCTGTAACACAGAGGTATTTCCTTATCCCTAGAGGGCTTGCTGCTGAAAAGGGGTGAGCTTTATCCAAATGAATGTGGCCTAGAGGCTGCTGCTAGTGTGGCCAGTAGCTCTACTAATTCATTAAACTGGTGAATCTACTTTCTATAATAATTATGTGAGCTGTTGGTCCCTCTTTGATCCTCGCAGCTCATGGGAGCGCAAGCGAATGAGACAGAAGTGGGCCAGTACAGATCACGTGGGGATTTCAGGGTGCTGCTGTGGAAAACTTGCCTAGCTGAAAGAGCATAGACTTCGTTTGCTCTTTTGTGTGAGGAAAAGCAGTTCTCAGTGTAATAGCTCTCCTCCTTTTTGTGGTGGTGAGGCAGTGACTCTTTTGACATGATATAAACGAATGCAGAGCTGCAGACGGGTCACACTGGTACCTGAATAAAAGATAGTCATGAACACTGGAGCTCTTTGACTGCCAATGAAAGGGCACGGTGGCATGCGGAGAGGTGGGATGCAGAGTGACCGTGGCAGAGAGGGAGAGTATGACAGTGTTTGTGAACTCTGAGTATAATGAGAATTGCAAGTTCGTATATCTTTGATTTTTATTGCACAAGAAAGCATTTTGGTTTTGAGACAGTGTACAAAGTAGAAGAGTGGAGTAGCCTAGTGGTTAGAGCAGCTGCCTAGTTATCCAGAAGATCAAGAGTTCGATCCCCACTGGCATTCCTTGTGACCTTGGGCAAGTCACTTTACCCTCCGTTGCCTCAGAAGAAAAGGCCTGGAGTTTACTTCTAGTGATACATTGCCAAGAAAACCCAGAGGCAGCTGGGTTGCCAGGAGTCAACACTGACTTGAAGGCACTAAAAAAGAAAAGAAGAAAAAAAAAAGTAGGGAAAATAAGACTAATTTAAGGTCACTCTGTGAAATAAGTGAACCCTTAGTTTCCTTAATGTGGTTAATTGGCTAATTAAAATCAGCTGCTTCAAGAAGCAAACCACCCTGTAAAGTTATTCTGTGAGACTGATTTTGGCCATCTTGGCCTATATTAAGGTTTAAAAAGTCTTCACCTTGAGATAGCGGGAACTATACGTATAGGACCTCATTTGGAGTATTGTGTGCACTTCTGGAGACCACGCCTTCAAAAGGATATAAACAAGATGGAGTCTTTGCAGAGGGGTGGCTACCAAAATGGTCAGTTGACTTTGTCGTAAGGCATATGGGGACAGACTTAAAGATCTCAATATGTATACTTCAAAGAAAAGTCGGGAGAGAGGAGATATGGTAGGTGTTTATGTATCTCCATGGCATAAATGCACAGGAGGAGAGAGCCTCTTTCAATTGAAAGAAAGCTCTGCAACGGGGTGAGAGGATGAAGGTGAAAGGAGTACTATGCGGAAATATTTTTTATGGAAAGAATGGTAGATGTGTGGAACTGTCTCAGTGGAGGTGATAGAGACAAGGACAGTATCTGAATTCAAGAAAGCATGGGACCAACACAAAAGATCTCTAAAGGAAGAAAAGGGACTGTAGTGGTTGGTATGGAAGAGAGATTGAATAGGCCGTATGATCTTTTTCTGCTGTTGTGTTTATATGTTTATCATGCCATGATCAAAAATTATAAGAGGACTTGGGAGAAAAAAAGAGTAGGTGATGCTCATAGATATGCAAAATCATGGGCTGGTGTTGCTCATCTTGCAGTGCATGGCAGATGAAATTTAATGTGGACAAGTGTAAAGTTATGCACCTAGGGAAGAACAACCCAAACTATGGTTACACAATGCAAGGTTCCACATTAGGAACCACCACCACCCAGGAAAAAGATTTAGGCGTCATTGTGGAAAACATGTTAAAACCCTCTGCTCAGTGTGCAGCGGCAGCCAAGAGAGCAAATAGAATGCTAGGTATCATAAGGAAAGGAATGGAAAATAAAACAAATGATATTATAATGCCTCTGTATCATTCCATGGTATGACTGCACCTTGAATATTGTGTGCAATTCTGGTCGCCATATCTTAAAAAGGATATAGCATTATTAGAAAAGGTTCAGAGAGGAGCCACCAAAATGGTAAAGGGAGTGGAAGGCTACCTCTATGAAGTAAGGCTAAAAAGGTTAGGGCTCTTTAACCTGGAAAAGAGATGGCTGAAGGGAGATATGATAGAGGTCTATAAATTAATGAATGGAGTGGAACGGGTAAACATAGATCGATTGTTTACGTTATCAGAATATAGAAAGACTAGGGGACATGCAATGAAGCTACAGGGTAAACTATTTAAAACAAATAAGAGAAAATATTTTTTCACTCGACGTGTAATCAAACTCTGGAATTTGTTACCGGAAGATGTAGTAAAGGCTGTTAGTGTAGCTGGGTTTAAAAAAGGTTTGGACAAGTTCCTGGAGGAAAGGTCCATAAACCATTATTAGAAAGGGACCCAGGATATCAATACTTGGCCAAGTACATGCATTGTGGAACCTGTGTGTTTTGGGGAAACTGCTAGGTACATATGACCTAGATTGGCCACTGTTGGAAACAGGATACTGGGCTTGATGGACCTTGGTCTGACCCAGTATGGCATATCTTATGTTCTTATGAGTACCACCAGTTGGCAAACTTTGGCAAAAAATGGCCATTGCTAGTATTTGAGGCTGGATCAGTGGTTTGGATGGAAGAAGCCATGCATACTGCAGATTGCTGACTCCTAATCATAAATCCATAGTTCTGTTGATGAATTTACTCAGTTTTGCTGTTTTTTTTTTTATCTTTCCTCCTTATAAAATTATCGTGCTCCTGTCATCTCCCATGGAATTGTTGGTCTTGGGTTTATTTTTGTGGTGTTTGCAGTTGCCAGCTTTACTCCGTTTTTTCACAGTCTGAAATGTGGCTTGCTAATTAGAGAAATCTGTGGACATGCAAGGGAGACGCTTAAACTTAAATGTCTTAACCGTATGCTTAGTTGATACAAAAATGTGATTATTACTTTGAATTTAAAAAAATATATGTTTTTGCTTGATTCACATAGCTCCTTTTTTTTTTTTAATTTTAATAGGCGTACAAGGAAGATTTGAGGTAATGCATCCACCCCCACGTCCCTCTCCACAAGTGCAAAATGTAGACCTAACGCAGCAGGTACAAAACACTATTGTGTACGTACATGCTGAATTTTGCAAAGAACTGCATGAGCCGTACTCCGCATGCTTTCCCCTCTTGTTTTGCTCCTTCTAATCCAATGAAAGTGGAAAGAATGACAAGTGTTAAGAATATCTTTTGGGGGGCAAAAGTACTCTTTAAAAAAAAAAGAAAAAGAATGAAATGGGATTAAACTTGGCATGGTAAAGATAAGTTTGAAGAATGGGCCAAAATAGATTGGGGCTTGCTGGAAAAAAGTTCCCTCTCCCCAAAATAAAAAAAGGCCCAGTGCATTTCTGTAGCACAGATATTCATATAGTGAAACTATTACGGAATTCTTCCTTTCAAGCTGTCTTTCTACTACTGCTTTTCTACTGTCCTAACACCCCACCCCCTAAATACTCCCTTGCAGCTTCCCTATCAACCCACCAAATGCCCTGTCCTCACAAGTGCCCCTCACCACTTTGCAGTGTTTCAACTCGGTCCTTGAGGCAAACCTATCCACTCAAGTTTTCAGAATATCCATAATGAATATGCATGAGCTAGACCTATGCAACAAGGAGGCAGTGCAATCTAATGCATATTCCATTATGAATATCCTGAAAACCTGAATGGATAAGTGTCCTGAGGAGTGAGTTAACAAATTGCTCAAAAGCTGCAACTATTCTGTCACACCACAAACTGCCTCACCACTCTGCAGACTGTTCTACTCCCAAAAACTAACCCCATGCAGCTGCCCCACCACCCTGCAACACTGCTCCTAATGCTAAAAAAAACCCTCCCTCACAACTGCTCCACCTGTTCAAAAATTTCACCCACAGCTGACTCATCTCCAGAAACTGCCTCAGACTTCAGCCATGCAACTTCTCAATCACCCTGCAAATATATGACCCCCTAAAACTACCTCCCACCTCTTTTCCTGTCTCCCAAAACTGCCCTGTTTTGTGTCCTATCCACACTGGTCAGTGGGAATAGGAGTACGCTGACGGCTGTGTTCTCCCCTCCCCTCCCCCCCCCCTTCTCTTAATCAGTAATCTGGATGTATGTTACAGCTTTTGCAGATGTCTGTAGCTGGCTGTTCAATGTGTTTTGTGTTCTGGTTTTTAAATTTTTCTTCATGTCTTCATTTCCAACACTGCAGTTGTGGCAGAAAAAGGTCTTCTCATATGGTGTTCCTGATCCTGCAAAATAGAGAGAGGAGTGTGGGGGGTGACTACTGAGAAAGAAGGAGATTCAGAGTTGGGATACTGAGGGGAGAGAATGAGGTTGGAGGGGGGGGGGGGGAGGTGGAAAGACAGAAACGGAGTATTGGGTTGAAGGCTGTGGGGGAGGGGGGAGGGACTGATGGCAGAGAATTTTTTTGAGAAGGAAGCAGTAACTTTATATAGTGAGTGGCCACAGCTGTGTATGATAAACGTTTTATTTGACTTCTGTGATTTGATCTGCATTGTCCTGTCCCTCCCAGCCACGGATCAATTGTTTGACCTATTTTGTGGTCACATGATTCGGTCTCCAGTACTCTGAACAAACCTGACCCATTTATCCCCATTGCCTGGAATTTGTTAGCAGTGACACTGAAATTTCAGTGGTATGGGGTAGCTGCTAACATTTTTGCTGACTGTTATTTTTTCATAGCAGATGAGTTTTTAAATCTACATGAATAAAGAATGAATAACTCTTGCTAAAGCCAGATATAACTGTTACTGCTAATGAACACAATTCCTCCACTTGATTCTGTATTGACACAACTCGGCCTACAGATGCCCTCTACCATTCCAGCATTGAGCGTGCCTACCAGGACTATTACCCTGCTGCCACAGTCTGCTCTTTGCCTGCCCCGGCTAGCTGTGTGGTTCCCAGGTATTTTTTTCCCAGATATACACAAAATATTCTATACTTTCAGTGTGTGAAACTGTCAATCAAGACTTTTTTTATTTCTTATGGAAATATTCAAAAACAGTAATAAGAAACTATACAGTATTGTCTTTCCTGTTGAAAGCATAGAATTTTGTGTATGTCAGTAAAACAAACTCCCACTTTAATACTTCTGAATTGAATTTTTCAGACTGCATAATTTGAAAAATGGACAAAGGTATGAAGACTTTAGAAGGGACTGTAGGAGAAGATGAGGATTTCTCAAGTTCAAAACTAGAAAACGAGCATTTTATTTCAGTTTAGTGCTTACTTTGGGCATGTGGTTTATATCTTTGGATAATAGGATGAAATGAATTTCTTCTTTCTCTGATGTTAAAAACCCCGAGAAGCTGCAATCTTTCAGGGTTTTTTTTTGTCTGCATGTCTGTTTCTAACTTGCAGTCTCTCGTTCTGTGTTACGCAAGGGTCGATCTATATTTTGCACGTTTGACAGATGAAGGATTCTTTGTAGAAATGTCTAGCAATCTGAGTTCTATAAATAGGGCTTGATGTAACATTTGCATTGTTGCTTTTTCCTAGGTAGGGTTGTGCTGCTTTGAGTCCCGAGAGTAAGTACTATTATGCTGTGTAGCTTTTGAGTGTCTCTTATTGCAGGACTTTGTTTACAAAGCCTCTGGCTGTAGAGGCAAGTTGTAGTGCTATTACTCGGGGGACACCAGAATTTAAATGTATGGCGATGGTTTGTTATTTTGGTGCGGCCTGTTGTATGGGGAGACATTCTAGCTCTCCTTTCCACCCATTTTTGGGGGAAAATTTCTATGGATGTGGGTGGAGTGTGTGCTAGAGACCTGAAGGTGTAAGGTTTATAGTGAGATCGTCTCTCATCCTATAGAGTCCAGACTTCACTTAGGACTGGTCAAATGTTAACAAATATTTAATGGTAGCTTTTGAGGGTTTTGAAACTGGTCACGGGTCTCGTTACAGAAGGCCATTTAGATTTCTTCTCTTAGGCTGTTGCTAATTTAAAGGTGGGGGTAAGGGTCCTGGACTCTAATGAATGGAAATACCACTTTGGCTTGCTTTCCGGATGCTTCCCCAGGATATTTTGTTTGAAGACACCGTTTCACTTTTACCCATGGAAGTAGGGTCACACACACTTAATCCATGGACTCTGGAGGTATCCTAAGGGACAGAGAGAGAGGAATAGTGTGCATAGATGTGGCTAATCAAATCTTTGCACGTTTATTTCTGATAGAAAAATTGCCTTCAGAGATAGTAAACACGATCTGGCAAAATCAAAGCCTTGGTGCAGGCTGTGAGTAAAATTGCACGTGAAATTTGTGTCTGTCTGTGTCTGTGTGTGTGTGTGTGTGTGTGTGTGTGTGTGTGTGTCTGTGTGTGTGTGCGTGTGCCACAGCTTAACATAGGAGTAAGCAAATTTCATCTCCCATATTTCTATTCTTGTCAAATTAAGCGCCTGTGTATTGCCACAGTGTTAAAACGTAGAGAAATTGACAAATCAAATGTTAAAAACGGAGAAAAAAAAGCTTTCAATAGTTTCTTAAAGGTGGAAGTGTCTCATGGTTTTTAGCTCGACAGGCTGTGTATTCCTTCTCCACCTCGGGACCAGCTGAATGGAATAATTTGCTTGCGTCCAAAAGATGTGTGCCAAATTAATGGAATAGGCAGTAATTGTGTCTCCTCGGATAAGAGAAGGGAGGCGTGCCAGCCAGTTAAGAAATTTTGGCCGAGTTCCACCCCACAACTCCTCCACTGTGTGAGTGCATAAAACTTAGCTAACAGGATGGGTCTGCTGCAGAATCCTACTCCAGGGAGGAAATGACATTATTTGTGTTATTTACAGGATAGCTGGCCATATCTTCTCAGTTTATCAATTAGTCTTTCTGTTAATCTGTCACTGGGAACGAAGTTTGAAAAATTTGGGATGTCGTGGTTGAGCTGACATCACAAAACAAAGGGGTGGGTGAGGGTGCCCTCTGGAAACACAGGTTTGGCTTTTTAAGCCAGTATCCTAGTGCAGATGCTAACTGCGAAAAAGATTGTAAACCGAAGAGAGACTGACTGCACAGGCATTGCCTGAAGGTCTTTTTTTACTCTTTCCAACCTGTGCATGTTGGAAAGAAATTTAGATATAAGGGGTCAAATGTCGCTATCTTGTCTATCTTGGAACAATAATTCTCCAAAGATTTAATGGAATGGGTCAAATTTTGGTGTGGGATTGGAGGAGAAAGTGTGAAGATACTGGCACTAGAAAGGATTACATGAGCCATGCTCTGCCTACCTTAACCACTTCACTACTAGAGGGGTACTCATATATTGGGAATAGATGACTGTTTAAATCTTGCTTTGTGGTCTCCTACTCTCTGCTAGGTATTAGCAGTCATTTGTGAGCTAGCAGCCTTGTATTTGGGGAGCTTGTAAAGTACAAGCTCTTTTGATGTGCTTACAGCTTGGAAATTGGTTTCTTTAGTGAACTTTGAGCACTTAGAGATGTGACAACATCGCTTGATAGAGAAGAACAGTGAATGCCTGCGATTCTCCACTCCCAAAAATATCTGTAACAAATGATGGTAATCCAAGCATGACTTGGACAGGCACAGAGGGCAGCCCTAAGGGTAAAGAGACGTGACAAATGAAAGTAGATGCTGTGCTAGACAGGGCTGTCTGCTTTCAGATCCTCCCTCAGTCTGAACCAGGTTTGGTAGTGAGATCAAACATGCAACATTTGAGAGATTCTTCTAGAGAAGGTTATTTAAACAATAGATGAATTGCTTATCCCATGCAGGATGTCTTTCCAAGGACACCCAGTCATGTTTAATTTTTATTCTTTGCAACACAATGGATGTCCGAAAGAAATTATACTTCCTTATCATGCTAGACCAATCCAGACGATTGTTTGTTGTCTTGCAAGCTGATGGAGGCAGACTTCAGCAACTTTGTGATGTCATCACTTGGTTTATCTACTGGTGCAGCACTGAGAGAAGGCAGTATTTTCTGCCTCCTGCAGGTGGATGTCTGGACTGGAGCAGTAGTGCAGATAGGCCTGTTTCCCCTGCTTGAGACCCATAGGCCCAGTGGCTGCTCAGAGTTTGGATACGCCACAGAAAGGAGAACCTCGGGGGGCCCCTAAGGGCCCCTCTTTCTCCTTACTGTCCATTTTCTGCTTGCTGTGATTTCCTTTTACTATTTGTCAGTTGGTTTTTATATGACACTTTACTCGCAATAAAGCAGCTCTAAAGTTAAGCAAAGCTGCTGCCATTTTTTTTTATCTGGCAGCTGGGCTTCTCAGGCCTGCAGGAGCATCAGGTGCAGCCCTACTAGGGTTTCCCCAGCAGACTTGACAGGTGCTTGGATTTCCTTTTCAGGATTCCTTTTTCACTGTGTTCTCTCTCCCCCCCCCTTAATATTTATTTGTGTGGGTTTCTTATTTTTTCTCTTTGCTGATGTAGCCATTCTGGGTGCTGTCTCTTATGGCTCCTGACAGGTCAGGTCTATGGCTGGCTCTCTTTGCCCCAAGTACAAGGAAGATGCCTCCGGTTCTGGGGGTGGTTTGTTTTTTTTTGTTTGCATTTTTGGGACTTCCCAAGGGGTCCTGGAGTCTGATGCCAATCTGTAGACCTCTGCAGTTAATCCTATGATTTTCCCATCAGCAGGCGCAGCTGCTGAAACGGACTATTTTCGTTCTTTGGTAAAGGCTTGGCCCCCACTCGCTCTCCCCATAGGGTCTGAGTTCTGATCTCCCCTATGGGGGGGACTTGGGCCTGTCTGGGAACCCTGCCTTATCCTCTATATGGGTTGGTTGGAATGAAGAAGAGGATTCTCTATCTCTAGCAAATAAGTCAGCAGAGGAAGGAGAGCTTCCTTTACTGGAAAACAAAGATCTGTTTGCAATTTACCTTGCTTTACAAGGAGGACCTTTCCACACTCATTCAGAATACTGTGCTGACTTGCACACTAGAGCCTACTGAGAAGTTCTCCTAAGTGGACCCAATTTTGGAGGGCCTCAGGTGTCATCTGTCTCCCCCCCCCCCCTTTTCAGAGCCTGTGTGTTAGCTGGTAGTTTCCCAGTGGAAGACACTGGAAATGAGCCTTAGGGGCCCGGGGTCTTCACCCAGCTATACCCTTTTGTTTCAGGGCATACTGGATCTACTTTTTGGGCTGCTTACGATGGCCGCCCTGGCCATGACAGAAACAAAGCGCATGACCATTCCACTGGAAGAGCGACACTGCATTGAAGGAGACTTATGATAGAAGGGTGGAAGCCCTCCTTAAGGATGCCTTTAGAGCTTTGGTTTGGGCACTCGAGTGTCTCTGTACATAGGTTTGGTGGTCAGAGTCCTTCCACACTAAATCCAGTGATTGCTGGACACCTCCAAGGTGGCGAGACTGGAGTCTGCTTTGTTCATAGCTGATGCCCTATACATCTTCATCAGGTTTCCTTCAAGCCTATACCAGGCAGTGACTGTGTCTCCGCAGATGCCACTTCCAAGTTCTGCCGAGTCAAGCTTCCCTTCAAGTGCAGGTTGCTCTATGGGGAGGACTTGGCGAAGTTGATGCTATAACTTGGTGAGGCTTGCCCATAAAGGCTTCCAGAGGATAGGTCCAGGGGCACCGAGCTGTCTGTCCTTGAACTGATAATAATGAACTTTGGTAGGAACAGGGTCTCTTAACTTTGTGTATCTAGAACATCTGTTTTTGACCTATAGTATGCAGACACATCACTCTTGCTTGCACTTATTAAAGACAGATGAGCTAAGGCAGTGGTAGTGGCTCTCAGTCATCCACCGCTGCCAATGGGTCAGATTTTCAGGATATTCCTATGTGCTACTTCTGTTGTATGCAAATCCCTCATGTATATTAGTTCAGGGTATCCTGAAAACTTGACCTATTGGCAGCCCTCAAGGATTTGGAGCAAATACCCCTGCCCTAAGCATTTTTCACATAGATACCAAATGGGGGCAGAGTCCCTAAGCGCACAAGAGCACCAGGGAAGATCACCAGACTGCAGCAAATCCATGTAAAAATATCCCAAGCTTTAGTTTTCTCTTGGATGCTTTGTCACCATGCTTCCATTCCCTCTCAAATTCCTCAAGGAGGTGGCGTACATCCTTTGCAAACTCTGTACAGTGTGCATGAAATCTCCCTTCCTCTTTGCCTATAAATAAATGACATGAGGCCGCATTGGTCCTCCCCAGAAATAATTCTTGCATCTATTGGCTGCTGTTTTCCTCTTTGTTTCATGGCCTCTGGTCCTTGAGAGAGAGCATGGTTTGACGATCACATTATTGTTGCTACTTTCTCACATGAGCCTGTAGAGAAGGACACTGTGAAACCTGCAGGGAGCCCTGCTTGCATGTTTAATTTCGCATATCCATGCACCCACTTGCACACATGCTACAGCAGGGTCACCAGCTGGGGAATGGGCTGAAGGAGCTGTGAAGTGGCTCACTTGCCGCAGGAAGACAGATAAGGGGCTGCATATCAGTCCAGCTGTGTAAACGGGAAGGTAGTCTTGCTAAATGTGCGCAGGCTTGCATTTCCTGCCCAACGGTATGGGGGCTTCATCTTAGCTTCCCCATTTCTCCAATTCTGCACTAGCTCTCAGCCTAGACGTCTAGCCTATAAGAAGTGATAGAAAAGAAATGTATTTAAGACTGTGCTTTTTTTGTGCTTGGTGCCTTCACAGGCTGATTTGTCTCAGTATTGAAATGAGTATCCTGTGGGTTGAATAGGAAAGCTGGTTTTTTTAAGCATGGGCTTCTCTGGTTGTGAAACATTGTAATTCTCATCTTGGGCGAGTTTTTATAAATCCCCGTATCCTCAGCCTTCCATCTGTGATGGTCCATATTATTGAAAAATCGGTCCTTTTTTAAATAAGCTCACTGAGATGTAGAACTTTTATCATGCACATCACCTCATTACGGCATGATGTGTTTTCAGGGTGGTGGTCAGCCTGCCTCAAATGCTGATGGAAAAGAGCAGTGCATGACTGGCTTAGAGGATAAACCTTGTATTGTTAACACTATGGTGGTGCTGGTACATGCGAACTAGAAACAAGAAATGTTTTAATTTAGCTAGTCGGCCTAAGAAGTGAAAGAAGCAATAAAAATGGTCCCTGTTTTGGTGGCATCGAGTACATGACAGCAGGACCCTTGACAACTGTACCATCAAGAAGGAGCTCTGTCACCTGACCTGAGTGCATCAGTTAAGCTAGAGGAGATTCTCCCAGTAGTTGAAAGGCTGCCATCATTTAGTAGTGAAAACTCAAAACACTTAGGGATGCTGTGTAGTATCTTCCAGTTGTCTTCAGAGATGCATATTTTATAAGGGTATGCACAGTATGGGTAGGCAAGTCTAGTCGTCAAGTGACAGGCTGGGTTTTCTTGTTTCTAGTTCGCATGTACCAGCCTAGTGTTAACACATCATACCGTAATGAGATGCATCGGCATACAGTGGAAGCAGTGCATGCAAATGTGTGCTATGCATATTCAGGCTGGATATCTTGAAAAGCCGAATGGTTTGCCTGCCTTAAGGATCAGAATTGGCTACCCCTGCATTACACCTTAAAATAAGTAATACTACCCTACACTAGATAGTCTAGAGCACCAGACCATATAACAGGCCTACCTTCCTTCTTGCTGTCCTTTCTCTACCTGCTGTGAGTTTTTGCTGTTTTTCAGTTGACTTCCATTAGGCTCTTTGGTTGCAATAAAGCCACTCTAGATTTTAAAAACAAAAAAGCAGCAGTCTGGGAACTGGGCTTATGGGACCTATGGGAGCATCTGCCATGCTCTGCACTGCATTGTCACATTACCCTTTTATTTATTTTTTCATACCTACATTTGCAAAGATCTAAATTTTATTCTCTTAGTCTCAATAGTCCACAAGATAAAGGATTTATCTCCAGGAACAAGCAGGAATGAGTCTTCACATATGGGTACGTCGGTACCGACAGAGTCTGCGCGGGAACGCTTCCCAGCGTCCAATCAAGAGCTTTTGGAAGCATCCCACCACGCTTGCGTGCTGCCTTCCTGCCTTTCCAACTGCTTCTCCTCAGTTTTCGTTTTTCCGCGGAGCCGGCAGGACGTCCTCCTGTCACCGCAGAAACTTTTCTTGTTTTATTCTTAGTTTTTTTGTGGTCGCGGTTGTCTTCCCGATGCCACCGGTACCGCCGGTGTTTTCTTTTCTTGTGAAAATCTCCTTTTTCAAGGACCATTTTTTTCTTCATGGTTCTCAGGCCTTAGGCCTCCCTTTTTTCCTTCATGGAACCGCCACATATTTCCCTCAGGAAATGTTCAGACTGTGGCAGTACAACCTTATTTTTAGACCCCTGAAGTCGGTGTCTAACCTGTTTGGGGCCTGATCTTTTTCCTCCGGAGCCTTTAGGCACCAGTCTGGTGAGAAGAGAGTTTCAACATCGGGGTTCCCTCGATACCGGGTCCGCCTCCAATTTCGGGGCACCCTCCCTTTCTTCTACACAGGATCAGGTAACCCACAAACAGTCTCTTAAGACTAGCCAGTCCTCGAGTGGTAGGTCTCATGCACAGCATGTAGACGGCTCCGGCCTTGCCCTCGAGGACCCACTGGCAAAACCCTGGCGGGAGTCTTCGGTCTCCAAAGCATATGAGGGGTCTAAGGTTGTTCCTGGGGTTCACCCCTCACAG
Source organism: Ichthyophis bannanicus (assembly GCA_033557465.1). Lineage (NCBI taxonomy): Eukaryota > Metazoa > Chordata > Amphibia > Gymnophiona > Ichthyophiidae > Ichthyophis > Ichthyophis bannanicus. Next base: position 516,590,788 of record CM066034.1, on the reverse strand, counting down.
AACATACCTAAGCCGTGTCCTGTGGTGGCATCCGCTTCGAGCGGTACCGATACCCCGGTTCCGGCACTGGTGTTGTATGACACCAGGGATCATCATCTGGTGTCCTCGGTACCTTCGGGTCCGATGGTTTCCTCCCAGATTGACTTTCCGGCATCAGTACCGACACCGATACGACCTCCGACATCGGTCCCTTCCAGACGTACATCGATAGACTCGCTTCCTTCGATGCCGAGTCTGGAATCGATTTCCAGTCTGGATGATTGGGTACCAACTCGCCTTGGTACTGGCTACCCCCGGTACCGAAGGCTCGGTTCCGATGATTCGGACCCGCGACTCCCGGTTCCTCCGATGCCATCTGAGTTGCCACCGGTTAGCCGCCTTCCACCGGTTTCCGGCTCGGTACCAAACCCGATACCGATGTCCACATTGCCTTTGCAGTCTGTGCCTGCTGCGCTTGGTTCATCAGGCGTACCGGCACGCATGGGTACCGACTTTCACAGGCTTGGTACCGAGAAGAGCAGCTGCATGTTCTCAGTTACCTCGGTACCCATTGAGCTGTCACTGATGCTTACTCCGATGTCTGTGTCGCCTTCGGCTCCGACATCGGTACCGGTGTCACCATCGGTACCGGTATCCACAGTAGCATCGTGGCCAGCTCTTGCCATGCTTTTCTCAACAGGATCGCTCCTTTCTATACCAAGCTTGGAGTCGATACCTGGCATGGACAATGATGTACTGACGGATGCTGCTCCTCACAGCCAGTACCAGCAGCCATCCTTTAAAGATACCATCCTGCACCGTACAGGATCTTCTATTCCTATACACCTGAATAGCTCCTTCGGTGCTCAGGCTAGTTCTTTTGATCTAACCTATCCAAGGGAAATTCCTGTTGGAGATCCCTCTTTCCAGAGTTTTCTCCTAGAAATAGCAAGATCACTTGCCATTCCTATCCCTGGACATGATCCTGCACAAAGCTCTGTTCCTACCAAAGCAAAGGAAAACATAATGCTTCCTTTGCATCATTCCTTGCAGGATCTCCTCCTAGGTCTGTGGGAAGCACCTTTAAGGGTACCCCCACTCTCCAGAGCAACTGATCGCCTATATCAGGTGCCCCCCTCTCCAGGGTTTCAAAAGACTCAACTTCCTCATCATTCCATAGTAGTGGAATCAGCAATGAGGCAAGTAAAGAGTAAGAAAAAGCACTCTTCTTATCCGCCAGGTCGTGAGTCTAGGACACCAGATGCCTTTGGACGTCAAACCTTCCAGACATCTATGCTTTCTGCAAGAATTCTCTCATATATTTTTTATATGAGTCTATCTCTTGAGGAGGTCACTAAGAAATTGCATCTCTTGACTCCTTTTCTTCCAGATTCCAGGAGTGCAGACTATTCCTCATTGCTTAAACATGTCCAGAATATCTCTTGGTTTCTTTCTCGTGCTTCCCTAGACTATTTTGAGTCTGTTAGGACTTCTGCTATAGCTATAGGAGCACGACATAGAGCCTGGCTTCAGACTTAGACAAATGGGCACAACACAGACTGGGACATACTCCTTGTTCTGGAGAGAACCTCTTCAACAAGGAGTCTTTACATCAGGTTACTCAGTTATCCACTGATCTGCTTGTCCCTAGGTGTTCTACACCTTCTTCTGTCCCAGTAGGTAGGAAATGTCTTACCCAACTTTCCTCCCATAGGAGAAGAAGGTTTTACTCATCACCTGCCCATCATACAAATGTTCCCAAACAGAGGAAACATCCTCCTGGTCTGAAGAATCCAACCTCTCACCAGGCTCAGCAAACCCAGCAACCGCAGGGTTTCTGATCAATCATCATGTTTGAAATTTTGGGGTTTAGAATCTGCAGTTTGCTTCTTTTCAATAGATGCAATCCACCGATTCATTCTAACCCCTACACATGGATCTCTTCCCAAAGGACATCCATTTTTTCCATATTTCTATGAGCTGTCAGGATGTTCATGCTTATACGTCACAGGTTTTCCTTTTCGTCCCTCTAGTCCAGTCCCGGAACCATAGAGTTTACAACCTCCACCAGCAGCTTTGGAGACTGAAAGATGACATCGCTTTGATGTCACTGGTATAACTTGGCTGGTACCGCCCCTCTTCCACCAGTACTTTCAGCCTCCAAGCAGCTTGGAGGTTCTGAGCCCGGGACTGGGCTCAGTAGGAACAAATAAGCAGAGCGTTTTGTTTTCAGATTTTCTTTTTCTTGGGTTAATTTTGCCTTTTTGGGTTTATTCTAGGACAGACCTGCTGCTGCTGAGAGGCTGCCTGCTGGTTGTGGACCGGTTTTTTCCTCCTCCTCTCTCTTTTCTCCTTTACCTCTCTGGCTGTCTTGGGTCCCCAGCGTATAAACGAGCAATTTTAGTGTTGTTCACAGCCTCCCTGCTCCCGAACCCGATTTCAGGGGTGAGGAGCAGGTAGAAGGCGGGAAGATAGTGCTGAGGCACAGAGGGGGAGTGTGAGCTGGTGCCGGTTGTGTCCCTGCAGAGCAGAGGGAACTTCGGCCTTCCTCCTTTGCCTCCCTGCTCCCGAACCCGTTTAAAAAGGGTGAGGAGCAGGTAGCAGGCGTAGCGGCAGCACGGGTGAGGAATAAGGTCAGTGGTTTGTTTTTTCCTCAGGACCTTCCTGCACCTGCACCGCCGTCGGGGCTGCAGCCGCAAAGGCAGGACCTCGCGGCGGGTGGATCTCAGCTGTGCTCTTTTCCTTTGCTGAGAATTGATAACGGGGTAGCTTGGCCCGGGGTTCGCGGGTGTTTGCAGCCGCGTGGCTTTTGGGCGCGTTCAGCATTTTGAGAGGGAAGCCGGTGCCGGCGGCCATTTTAGAGCCGCGTTGTTTGCCGACAGCAATTCTCGGGTGTTTTTTGCAGCCTGGGGGCCTCATTTCAAATTGGGCAGAGTGCCTTTTCTTTAGTTAGGCTAATTCCTTGCTGGCACGTCTTAAAAAAAAAAAAGAGGGGCCACATTCATTTATTCAGCGGGGGATCCACGGAATAGTGGGGGTCCTTCTGCTTCCCGCAATTTTGTCCGCTCAGGGGTTCTAGGGGGGACATTTATTACAGTGGTTTATTCTGCGGAAGATGTCAGCAAAACCCCGCTGTCTGGTGTGTGGGGTGCGCCGTAGCGAGGTTTTAGAGTCAGGTGTGTGTAGGGCCTGTTCCTTGGAGGCAGCGGTGATGGAAAAGGCGCTCCAGGGACCGTCTGCGGGGCCGGATGCGGGCTCTCAGGAGGTCGGTGACTCCCAGCCACCTGTTTTGGATCGCCCGGAGCCGACAGCAGGGCCTTCCTCCGGGCCAGGGGCGTCTGGGGCGCCGGGAGGGGGCCCGATCGCCGGGGTATCGGGTATCCCTCCGGATTTCTTTTTTCTTATGCAGCAGGCGTTGGCCTTGCTGCAGCCCGGCCTGGACGCGCTGTCTCCCGGACCAACGGGTCAGAAGAGGCCTGGGAGTGTTCTAGAGGGAGAGAGTGGTCCAGTAAAGCGACGAAAAGAGGTCGTGCAGGCGGGCCCGTCTTCGGTAGTTGAAGATGAGGGACGATTTTTGGATGTCGAGGTAGAAGCTGTCTCGGAGGGTGAGCTGGAGGACGGAGAGTTGCCGGACGCGGAAGAACAGAGTAGATTGGTCCGGGTTTTCCGTTGCGAGGAACTGCCGGCGCTGATTGCCGAAACCCTTAAGACGCTCAATATGCCCGCAGTGGTGCCGACCGCAGAGGAGGTGTTGGAAGATCCTCTTTTGCAAGCCGTTCGGAAGTCTCAATGAGTGTTCCCGGTCCATAGGGTGTTTCGCGACATGATTCAGGAGGAGTGGGACACTCCGGAAGCGGCGCCGAGGGGCACTAGAGCGTTGGCTCGTTTATATCCCCTTTCGGACCAAGATCGAGAGTTGTTCCGTTCTCCGAAGGTGGATGCGGCGGTGTCCGCGGTTACGAAGAAGACCACGATTCCGGTAGAAGGCACCGCGGCATTGAAGGATGTGCAGGACAGGAAATTGGAGACTCTGTTGAAGCAGGTCTTTGATGTGTGTGCCCTTTCCTTGCAGGCTTCGATAGCGGGTGCGTGGGTCGCCAGAGGTTGCTTACGGTGGTCCCAGCGGCTGCAGGAAGGGGTCCTGGAGACGCAGGCGGATGAATTGGCGCGGCTTGAGTCGGGCACTGCCTATTTGTCGGATATTCACTATGATCTTATTCGAGGTTTGGCCAGGAGTATGGCCTCGGTGGTGGCGGCTCGTCGGTATCTCTGGCTGCGCAACTGGTCAGCGGATGGGTCGTCTAAGGCGCGGCTTAGTAAGCTTCCCTTTAGGGGAAAGCTTTTGTTTGAGAGACCGACTTAGAGAAGCTGGTCAAGGAGCTGGGGGAGTCCAAGGGTGGCCGGCTGGCTTCCGGAGGATAGATTGAAGCAATCCCGCGGGATGTCAGCTTCCAGGGGACTCTCGAGAGATTTTCGAAGATTTCGCTCCTCGCGTTTTAGTCAACAGCAGCGGGGGCGTTTTCCTCAGAGGAGTCATCAGCCGTTTCGGGGATTCCGGGGGGCGGGTAGGGGTTTTGCCCCTTTCCACTCTTCGGGTGCGAAGAAATCCCAATGAGATACGGCGGACCCAAGTACTGGACGTTCCCGTAGGAGGCAGGTTACGGGAGTTTTATCTGGCCTGGGTCCAAATTACCACAGATCAGTGGAGGTCATTCGCGAAGGGTATACGCTGGAGCTTCATCGACCCGTCTTAGATTCCTTTGTTCTTTCCCCGTGCAGGGCTCCTCGCAAGTTGTGGGCGGTAGCAGAGACGCTTCGTCGGCTCTGTCGCTTCGGGGCGGTGGTGCCGGTGCCCCTGGATCAACATGGGTGCGGTCGATACTCCATCTATTTTGTCGTTCCGAAGAAGGAAGGCACCTTCCGGCCCATTCTCGATTTAAAAAGGGAAAATCGTTGTCTTCGGGTTACCCATTTTCGGATGGAGACCTTGCGCTCGGTCATTGCAGCAGTCAGGAAGGGGGAATTCTTGACGTCTTTGGACCTCACCGAGGCGTACCTGCATATTCCTGTGCGCCCGGAGCATCAACGGTTCCTGCGCTTTGCAGTGCCCATGGGGCATTTTCAATTTCGAGCGTTGCCCTTCGGCTTGGCGCCGGCGCCGCGGACGTTCACCAAGGTCATGGTGGTGGTGGCGGCGGCGGCGCTACGCCGCGAAGGGATTCTGGTGCATCCCTACTTGGACGATTGGCTCATTCGGGCGAAGTCCAGGCAGGAGAGCGCTGCAGCCACCTCTCGGGTCGTCGAGTTTTTAGAAAGCTTAGGGTGGGTGGTCAATTTCGCAAAGAGCAAACTGGTCCCAGCTCAGACCCTGGAGTTCTTGGGAGCTCGGTTCGAGACGGAACAAGGAGTTGTCTGTCTTCCGAGCGCGCGAGCCCGGGTCTTAAGGGATCTCGTGAAGGGGTTTTTGACGTACCAGGCCCCGACGGCGTGGCAGTATCTACAGTTGCTCGGGACGATGGCGGCCACGATAGAGGTGGTACAGTGGGCCCGCTTTCATATGCAGCCGTTGCAGAGCGCGCTTCTCCGGCGGTGGTCTCATCAACAGGACTCCTTGTCTCAGCGTCTCGTGTGCCCGCTACAGGTGAAGCAGGAGCTTCTTTGGTGGCTGCGGCCCGGAAGCTTGGAAACGGGCGTGGCGCTAGAAGCTCTGGCCTGGAGGCTGGTGACTACAGATGCCAGTCTGGTGGGCTGGGGAGCGCATTGCGAGGGGCGTTTTGCCCAGTGGACATGGTCGGCTATGGAACAGGGATGGTCGATAAACCGCACGCATTTCCAGACGGTTTATCTCACGCTGCGGCAGTTTCAGGGGGCCTTGGGTCGCATAGCGGTAAGGGTTCTTTCTGACGACAATGCGACGACGGTGGCTTATATCAATCGTCAGGGGGGCACCGGGAGTGCGACGTTGGAAGAGGAAGCCGGACAGCTGTTGAGTTGGGCCGAGCGGCATTTGGTGGCGTTGTCGGCGCAGCACGTGGCCGGCGTGGAGAATGTCGAAGCAGATTTCCTAAGCCGCCGCAGAGTGGATCCAGGGGAGTGGAGCCTTCATCCCGAGGTCTTTGCAATGATAGTGCAGCGCTGGGGGATTCCGGTGATGGATCTCATGGCACGCTTCGAGTCGGCGCAGGTGGACAGGTTTTTCAGCAGGCGCAGGGAGCGAATGTCGGAGGGGCTCGATGCCTTGGCGCAGCGATGGCCCGCGAACAGTCTTCTTTATGTGTTCCCCCCTTGGGCGCTCATAGGGAAAGTGGTTCAACGCATAGAGCGTCACAGGGGGATAGTCGTTCTCATAGCGCCCGATTGGCCCAGACGGCCGTGGTATGCGTATCTGGTTCGGCTGCTGATAGACCGGCCGTGGAGTCTGCCGCGGCGGGGAGACCTCTTGCTGCAGGGGCCGTTACGCATGCCACAAGTGGGTCGATTCTCGCTTACGGCTTGGCTCTTGAAAGGGCTAGGCTAATATCCCGTGGTTATTCGGCGGCGGTAATTTCCACCTTGCTGAGGGCGTGGCGGCGTTCCACTTCGCTGGCATACACCCGAGTGTGGCGGATGTTTGAGGCATGGTGTCAGGAGCGCGATCTGCAACCTTTTCGGGCTTCAGTGTCTCATATTTTGGCGTTCTTGCAGGATGGTTTGGAGAAAGGTTTGGCAGCTAGTTCGTTGCGAGTGCAGTTGGCGGCCATCTCCTGTTTCCGAGGGAAGATTCAGGGACAGGTGGTAGGGGCGCACTGCGATGTTCGGCAGTTTTTACGTGCGGTACTCCTTCTTCGGCCGCCGCGGCGTCCGTCAATTCCTCCATGGGATCTCAATGTCGTGCTAGATGCGTTAATGGGAGCGTCGTTCGAGCCGTTAGGTGAGGCCTCCCTTAAGGACTTGACGTTAAAGACGGTCTTTTTGGTGGCTATTTGCTCCACGAGAAGGATCTCGGAGTTGCAGGCGTTGTCGTGTAGAGAACCGTTTTTGTCCTTTTTCGCGCACGAGGTGGTTCTGCGCACGGTTCTGTCCTTCTTACCTAAGGTGGTGTCGAGTTTTCACCTTAACCAAGTGGTGTCTCTCCCGGTTTTTTCTCTGGAACAGAAGTCTCAGTCGGGCGGTCTGCTGCATCGCTTGGACGTTCGGCGGGTACTTAAAAAGTATCTCCGTAGAACGGAACCCTTCAGGAAATCGGACCGGCTGTTTGTTGCTTTCGGTGGGCCGCGAAAAGGGGAGGCGGCGGCGAAGTCTTCGATTTCTCGATGGTTGAGGAGGCTATTACCTCGGCCTATCTGTTGAAGGGTAAGGTGGTTCCGGTGGGCCTGCGGGCACATTCGACTCGGGCGCAAGCGACGTCTTGGGCGGAATTCAGTTTGGTGCCGGTGGAGGACATTTGTAAGGCGGCGACCTGGTCCTCGTTGCATGCTTTTGCGCGGCACTATCGGCTGGATGTTCAGGCGCAGGGGGATGTGCGTTTTGGGTCCGCGGTACTTCAGGCTGGGCTTGTGGGTCCCTCCCGTTGATTTTAACTGCTCTGTTACATCCTCTATGGTTCCGGGACTGGACTAGAGGGACGAAAAGGAAATGAGAATTAGACTTACCTGCTAATTGTTGATCCTTAAGGAACTCTAGTCCAGTCCCGGACCCCGCCCTGGGGTTTTACACGGTATGCAGCCTGAATATTGGAAATGCGTAAGATAAGAGTCGGAAGAGGCAGTTGGAGGAGTCTTTCTTGTTAGGACGGTGCACAACCGAGCCGTAGTTTGGTCTTTCTTGAGCAGCAGGACCGGGTGGGGGCTCGGGGAGTCCAGGGCGCAGGCACACAGGGTCTGTTGGTTAGGTCTATGTATATATTCTATGTATATATTCTAAGATGTTTCGGGTTATGCCCTATTTTATATATAGTTTCTGCTTATTTGTTGCTCTGCTTAGTCTGCTTTGTCAATAGGTACTGGTGGAAGAGGGGCGGTACCAGCCAAGTTATACCAGTGACATCAAAGCGATGTCATCTTTCAGTCTCCAAAGCTGCTGGTGGAGGTTGTAAACTCTATGGTTCCGGGACTGGACTAGAGTTCCTTAAGGAACAACAATTAGCAGGTAAGTCTAATTCTCATTTTCTCCTCCTCCTTCCTACTAGGAAGAGAGGCCTAACCACTATCAAATGATAGTTTCCTGTGCCAGCATGTTTTTTCCTTTCTATAGACTTAGTACTTGGTAAGTCTTCTCCAGCTCCATTCCTTCACCCTCTTACCAGGTTTCTCCTCTGTAAGAGTAGTATTACTTCACTGGGCTTCAGCCCCTCTAGTTTTGTCACTTTCCAGTGCAGAGTTTTCCTCCCTGAATTAACTCCTCTTTTCAATTTGGCTGGGGAGCAGTTTATCACACATGTCCACAGTGTTCTGCTCCTGTCCTCTCTATTCTTTCTGTTTTTGAGCAGTAAGATTCTTTTTGCTGTCTTGCTAGCAGCTGCCTTTGCAGGAGCCTTAATGTTTGGACCACTGGTTCTTGTCCACAAACACCCAGATTGTCCTACCATTCTCTCTAGGTGTAGTAGTGGCTCCAAGTCAGTGCTTTATCTATCTTGGAGTCTATCTTACTACTACCCTCTTCATTGTCTTCTATTTTTCTGCCATCTCCAGTACTTTGGACACATGCGAAGAGAGACATCCTTGGAGAAAGGCAATGCTTGGAAAGGTCGAAGGTCTCCATAAAAGAGGAAGGCTGGCAATGAGGTGGCTTGGTTATAATAACAGCAGCTATGGATACCATTCTGTCAACAACGAGCCGCTTGGCTGAAGACTGAAGTTTAGCTCAGCTATCCAGAGGGTTGCCAGGAGTTGATACCGACACGACAGCACTTAACAATAAATGGATGATAAGGAATTGGCCATGTAGAACAGATGCAAAGAAGTGCCCAGGAAACTGAGCTCAGTGCTGGATGACATTGAGTTAGCTCATAGTTCTGTGGTCAGCACTTGTGTGTTCTCATTTATTTTATTTGGCTATTTTTCTATACCGCTTTTCTCCAGGTTGAAGAAGTTTACAAGGAACTGTGACAGTTTGATACTGTAAAACAAAGAACTGAAACCATGCTAACCTAGGATGTGCAAAGTTATTCATGTTCTTCAGCTGGAAAGAGGGAGGGAAAACAATGCTAGATTATAAATTTCTTAGCAATAGAGGACTGAGCCTAACTGTTGGTGGGGTATGAGATCTATGCTTTTATACCTCCAAAGTGCTCCATGACAGAGAGGGTATTTTAGTGCCTTACGGAATGCTGTAAGTTCAGATATGTTTCTGGTCTTCTCAGGCAGCGCATTCCATAGTCCCGGACCATAAAGAGAATGAATGGTTGCAGGCGTATTGGTTGCTTTTTGTTCTTTCAGTTGATGTCATTAGCATACTTTGTGTTTTGTCTTCTGGCCCTGTTCTGTCATGTGTAAGAGCGTGTTTGCGCATAACTTATTATCCACGTGCCTAATTTTGAATATCAGTAACAAGATTTTGTATTTAATTTGACTTGTTATAGGGAGCCAGTGCAGTTTATTTAACCAGTTTTTTTATACCATCTTATCCTTCAATCAAAGCGGTTTACACTGTAACTTCACTGGGTACAATAAACAATGAACACAGATGGGGGGGGGGAGGCAGGACAGTTGTTTCAATATTGCTGTAATGTGCTGAAATATTGATGCTCCTTAGATGATATGGGATGTTGCAGGTTCTGTACACTCATGGCCTTGAGCGTAGAGAGCCTGCAGCTACTTTTGTGGCTCTGCTGAAGAGTGGTGAAAAAAGATAGGGGAAGTGTATTGGAACAATGTTACGCCCAAATCCTGGATGTTTGCATAAACGTAAATAGTCTGTCCAGGATTTCTGTGTAGAATAATATTGCTGTTTAACACTGATGTTGTTCTGAGGAAAACTTCTGCGCAGATTAATATTGCTGTGTGCATCAGATAGCATTCTAGTATATGCGCACAAGTGCCATTTATTTTTCTTTTGCACAAGATACAGGTGCATCTATAACACGTGTGTGTGTCTGCTCTCCTTGTTTAGCACAGACTTCTTGCATGCTGTTTGCATACAGCATTGGTGAGCAAAACATTTTTGCATTAGTCTTGCATTAAACCCTGTGTGGAATGTAGTGCAGGGCTCTAGCAAAGGGTTTCTGTATGGGCCCAACAAGAGGGGAGGATTAGAGAATTGCAGATAAGAGGTTTTAAACTCTTTATCTTTATTCCATTTCTTGATATGCCGCCCTTCAAAGAAACAACAGAGCGGTTTACAAAAGAGCAAAATGCACACTGCAAGGAAAAGGAAAAGAACGCCATAGTTTGATAGGACAGAGAAAAGCAAAGAAAAAGGGAGAAACTAGAGACAGAGGAGCCAGGCAGCAAGAGAGGAGAGACGAGGGAAACCTCAGCTAGGGACAGAGGGGGGAGGAAGATTAAAGGCGGTGCAGAAAAGATGGATTTTTAACAGAGCCTTGAACTTGGTGAAACTTGTCCAGACAACTTAGCCATCCTTCTAGCTTCTGGACATTAATGAAAAATCGGCAGAATCTTGAAGAAGGTTTTTGTAATCCTAACCTAACAATTGGGCCCTAGGCTAGGTGCAGTGTCTGTTTTAAGACTTAATCTGACCCTGCCCAGGACAATAGCTGTTATTAGTTGGCAGTACACATAGAAAGCTTTAGGGCTGGTTGATATTTTTCAGTTCTACTTTTTAAATCTATTAATAAAATCCACATTTGAATTACTAAAAGGAGGCCCATCAGTGAGGGATGTGGCAGCATTGAGAGTGGTACATGGTGGGATAAACCTACAGAACAGTCACTTAACCTTTGATTATCTCGGATACAAACGTAGATTGTAAGTCCTCCAAGGGAAAGGAAATGCCTACCGTACCAAATCGAATGCACCTTGAACTACTATTGTAAAAGGCTCAAGCTAAATCCAATTCCACTCACCTTTCCCAATACAAGATGCACACGGAATAATTCCATAAAGATATCTATGACTGGGAGAGTAGAGGGGAGAGGGTGAATTTGAAAGGAGGAATTCCCTGACTGCTATGTTCCACTGTATCAGTTTTTATGCGGCACAAAAGCTGGAATTTCTTCTCCTCTAGAATTGCATCAGCTCTTTTTTGAGGAGCTTATTTCTCCCAAAACCCTAGTTTGATCTTTCCCATTTTCAAACTCTGACTCTTTACTGGTTTTTCTTCTGTGCCATATTTGGGCCTGTTCTGTTACATTTTTTTTCTGAGTTTTTAGCCCCTAGACAAGATGGAAAGAATTGCACATAGTTTAGAATGCCAATCTTCCATTGGGTTGGAAAGCATAATAAAACCACTTGGACCCTTCCCTTAGAAATTACTTACTTACCCTGTATGAGGAATTCTCGCATGGTGAGAGCAAACCCTGCTTGCTCCTTCCCAGCTGGTTCTACAGTTGCAAGTGGTGCCAGTAGACTGAGGTAAGTGCCATTTCTTCCATACAACAAAATGGAGCTGGTCTGGTTTGGGCTCAGGCTGGTGCCATTTTATGCAAAAGAGGCCCAACCCTGCCCTGAAATGTTGATTGCAACAAGTCCTAGACCTTCCTGGTTTCCTTACTAGCATTCCAAATTGATCCCATGCTTGCTAAGCCTGTAACTTCCACAAGCAGATAGGGTCTGCAGGCCAACTTTGCAAAGGTGTTAGTAGGCTCTTACTGTGGGTTCTAATTAGTATCCTTATAGGTAACTTGATGAACTCGCTCCTGGTGTTATGCTGATGGTGCATTCATGGAATCATGGAGGCAGACAGTCTGGGTTCAAAAGACCATTCAGCAAGGCGTTGTAGAAATGACCACTGCCTTTACTTCCTATCCTCTTCCACCTACATTCCCAAATCATTCCTTATTCATGAGGAAATAATCTTATAAATGCATGCAGACGCACACAGATGCACACAATAGCTGCCTTTTTGGATTTCTAACATAAGAATCCTGTTAGAAGATGAAGCCTTTTCCATTCTTCTCCCCCTTTTTCCAGGCCTATGCCCTTGTCTGTTCTCTCAGCATTCTTTCCCATGCTTCTTCCCCAGTAAATGCCCTTTGTCCCATTTGCCTCACCTTCTCGCTCTGCCCCCAATTACCAGCAGGATTGTGGGGTTTTTATATAAAGGTTTCCAATATGTAAAGGCTTTTGAGGATATGGAAAAGGCTTGTTATAAAATTACCTCACAAGACTTTGTGATGAAGCTGATACATATCCTTGCATAATTTTATAAAATAGACAAACATGTTTTCCTTTTTGCGTGTGCACTGGCATTCCTGGGAGCTGCTTTTATGAAGAGACAGATGCCTATTTTGCCTGTTTTTAAAGTAGGCTTCTTTTGGACCTTTTCACATAAGCTCACGAATGGCAGTCTATGCTGCTGCTGCTGCTACTGACACTTTTTCTTTCCTTCTGTGCCACATCACATGAGCATGTTGAAAACTTGTGGCCAGCATTGGGCTGTGTGCTGATCTAATTCATCAAGAGATCAGCAGCAGGACATGCCATCCCGTGAGTTGCAACATGCAGCGCTTGGCATAAGCACAGGAGCCCAGCTATTTTGGTGCGTGAGGCATGCTGCAAACAATGTGCCCTCTGACCACTGCTCAGAAATTTCCTCCCTCCATTTGGGTTGTACGAGGAAATGCATGCATATACTCAAGAGCAGTGGTTCTTGACCCAGTCCTCGGGGCACACTTAGCCAGTCAGGCTTTCATGATAACGATAATGAATATGCATGAGGGTGATATGCATGCACTGCCTCCATTGTGTGCTAATTGCTCTTATGCATAAGCCTGATTGGCTAGATGTGTCCTGGGAACCCCTGCCTCCAATGGGCAGCGTCACAGATGATGGACTGCCACACTAGCCAATCAGGATTGGGGAGGAGAGGGCTAAGGGGGTCGCTGGTTTAGGGCTATTTTTGTTTGAAGATTCAGCTGGAAGTTTCATGTTACCTACCAACACTGCTTCCTATAAAACACCCTCCCCACCTCTCCCCTACTTTCTCCTGAGGTTTGTTCCTGCATTGTTACAGCATAGCTGTTTTGTTTTTCCTTTGGCACCACATGACTTGGTGAGTTTGTGCTCCACCGTGCCCAAGTTCCTGTGTGCCTCTTGTGAGACTGAACGCTGAAGAAGGTGGGTCATATTTACTGAACATAAGATATGCCATACTGGGTCAGACCAAGGTCCATCAAGCCCAGTATCCTGTTTCCAACAGTGGCCAATCTAGGTCATACGTACCTAGCAGTTTCCCCAAAAGACACAGGTTCCACAATGCTTGCACTGGGTCAAGCATTGATATCCTGGGTCCCTTCTTAATAATGGTTTATGGACCTTTCCTCCAGGAGCTTGTCCAAACCTTTTTTAAACCCAGCTACACTAACAGCCTTTACTACATCCTCCAGTAACAAATTCCAGAGTTTGATTACACGTTGAGAGAAAAAATATTTTCTTTTATTAGTCTTAAATAGGTTACCCTGTAGCTTCATTGCATGTCCCCTAGTCTTTCTATATTCTGATAACGTAAACAATTGGTCTAAGTTTACCCGTTCCACTCCGTACATTAATTTATAGACTTCTATCATATCTCCCCTCAGCGGTCTCTTTTCCAGGTTAAAGAGCCCTAAACCTTTTAGCCTTTCTTCATAGGAGTATCCCTCCATCCCCTTTACCATTTTGGTGGCTCTTCTCTGAACCTTTTCTAATAACGCTATATCCTGCGATCAGAATTGCACACAATATTCAAGGTGCGGTCTCACCATGGAACGATATAGAGGCATTATAATATCTTTTGTTTTATTTTCCATTCCTTTCCTTATGATACCTAGCATTCTATTTGCTCTCTTGGCCGCCGCTGCACACTGGGCCGAGGGTTTTAACATGTTGTTCACAATGACGCCTAAATCTTTTTCCTGGGTGGTGGTTCCTAATGTGGAACCTTGCATCATGTAACCATAGTTTGGGTTGTTCTTCCCTAGGTACATAACTTTGATCTTGTCCACATTAAATTTCATCTGCCATTTTGATGCCCAGTCTTCCAATTTATCAAGATCCTCTTGCAATTTTCCACAGTCCTCTTGGGTTTTAACAACTTTAAATAGTTTTGTGTCATTGCAAATTTGATAACCTCACTCGTTATTCCCCTTTCCAGGTCATTTATGAATATGTCAAAAAGCAGCGGACCCAGCACAGATCCTCTGGCATCAAATGGCGATCAGAACAGCTATTTTTAAGGCAGCACTGGTAGCAAGCCTGTGGAGAAGTTGAGGATGGGTTAATAAACTGGCAGGGGAGTTGATTGACTTGGAGGTGGCAGAGACCACAATGGAAGTTGACTGGTGGGCAAAAGTGAGCATTGGGAAAAGTGTATCGGGGAGAAGAACCAGAGAGACATTTGGGAGGTGAAGAATATGTTGGGGAAGATCAGCTGGGAGAAACTGGGAAGTAGACTTCATTTTAGTTGTGGTGGTCCATGCTGGTTTCATTGCTACAGCATCCAGGATTCTGGCTGCTCTGTCCAGCAACTATTCTGGCTCTTATGCTGAAGAGATTTTTGCCGAAGTGGCCCTTAGAAAAATTAGTGAAGATCTCTGGCATGTACACAGTGCTAGTTAAAGCCAGCATAGATATGCTATATAGCATGACTGATTTGATGTTGAAGGGCAGAGCAAGGTAGACGTATGTTCTACTTGATACAGGAGCACAACATCGCTGATTTTTGCCATTATGGACCTAGTCAGAGAGATCATTAATATCCTGACTGTCACTCGGCTTTAACTATCAAACCACAGTCAAATGGTCTTTAAATCAGTAGGTGAAAGCCAATAACTGCACTTAATGCCCAACCTCAACATATTCATCAACTTCAAAGTACATAAAGGCACTTCAAAGTAGGAAATGTAACAAAAAACCTTAGAGCAGCATGTGGGTAGTGGCCAGGGACAATTTGGACCAGCACCAGAATCTGGTGATTATCCTTGTCATTGTTCTTTCATTATCCTGTAATGTTATCTAATTCCTACTTGTTTTTTTAAATGTATTCCCTCTTTAGTTTAACCATGTCTGACAACATTTCTATCTGTAAAAGTGTTTGTACAGAAATAACCTTTCTATAAAGGCTCTGGTTTTATGGGGGTAATTATATAAGCTGCTGCTTTTGTGTGTATATGTAGAAAAAATCTGTTTTTCCAGTTGTGCGTCTATTAATGCATAGACAAGTGTGCACACACCGCATGCTGCTTGTCATAGGCATTCCTGGGAGCATTGTTGAGGGGGTGGAATTAATCTTATTAAATATGCAGGTGTACACACAGACGTGCAGCAACTTCGGAACTAGTGTGAATGTCTGCATTGGCCTTTGTGTGCTGCAGAGTCTGGATTGGGAAGCCAACATCCCTTTATAAAATAGAGCTAAAATAGGCACCGCCTTGGACTTTTAGCTCAGGCATCCTGTTACGCAAGTGAGGAAAGTATGTGGAGCCTAGCTATGGCTTAGAGAATTATTTGTGACCCCTCTGCATGGTTGTGTGCCTCTCTTAACTTGGAGGAAAGAGGAGAGGGGCTTGAATAGTGCTGTACCTTAGCACTTGGTTTGGAAAACCTAATATGATAAACCTTATGATATAGCAAACTATTAGATGCTACTGACATGACCTTTCTACAGATTGT
The DNA here is from genome assembly GCA_033557465.1 of Ichthyophis bannanicus. Lineage (NCBI taxonomy): Eukaryota > Metazoa > Chordata > Amphibia > Gymnophiona > Ichthyophiidae > Ichthyophis > Ichthyophis bannanicus. The sequence goes on along the minus strand of CM066034.1, from coordinate 516,575,063 downwards.
TTTTACAGTTCAACCACATGCTGCCACTGTTCCAGGGCCACTGGACTCTAGGCAAACACATTTGTGGGCCCCTATCGTGGATCTCTTTTCAATCCCCTGCCATAGATCCTCATAGTTCATTCACACTCTCCCTACCCTGTTCCCTCCTTTCACCTCTCCAGAAGTAGTGTACGGGGAAATTGCAGGGCCTAGTTCTGGGTGTGACATTGGCAGAAGGTTGTGAACACAGGCATCTGTGAAAGTACATGCTTCAAATGGAGTGGTCTAGTGGTTAGAGAAGAGGGCTGAGAACCAGGGAATTGTGGCAAATCCTGTTTGTTCTTCATTGCCTTTGATGGAAACCAGAGAAATGTCAAGGGTAAACCACCCCAAGAGATGAAAGGGCCAGAGAATCTGTGTATCCGACGTGTAAATCCTAGGAAAACTTGTCAAAAAGATTTCACGAATGGAAAAAAACAGCTTTCTTTGGTGCCTTTGAAAAGGATATAGACAGAATGGAGTCAGTATTCAGACAGTTTTAAGGATTTTGCCCAGTTAGTAAATTCCCCAGATTGAAAATTTCCTTCCACTTCATATGCATGGAGGTACTTCTGTAGCAGTGGACTTGCCCGGCCTAGATTTTCAAAGGAGAATTATTTGTGACACTAGCTCTATTGGAGGCAAAGAAACATGCTCTTCTCTCTCTCTCTCTCTCTGGTGTTGCATTTGCGTCTGCTGTTTGTGCGCTCACTCAGTGAGTCTTTCCTTCCACCCCCCATCATAGTGTAAAGTTTTTGAAGTTGGTGGCAGCTGTTTTCCCTAGCCTGCAGCAGCCACCTTTCCCCCTCATTAGTGTCCCATTTCTATTCTTTCTCAGTAGCCCCCAGACACTGGCTACATCTCTACAAGGTCAGCTAGTTACATTGGAGCAGACGGGGCAGGCCCTTACTCACCCAGGGGGAGGACTAGAGAATTGCAGGTAGGTTTTAAGACTCTAAAAATGTCAAGATATTTTCATCTTCTTTCTAGCTTCCAGTCATTAATGTACAAATCCTGTGGAATCACCGAAGTCATCGCCTCCCGAGTGCTGGGGTTGGGGCAGTTGGCAGGGTGGTGGGGTAATTGTGGGGTGGTAGATTTTTTTTGGGTGGGGAAATTTGCCGGGTGGTGGGGCAAATGTAGGGGGAATTGGCAAGGTGGTGGTACAGTTGGGGATATTTTTTGGGGGTGCGGCAATTGTGAAGGGGGTATTTTTTTTTATTGGTAGACATGAAGGAGCATGTGTGTGTGTTTAACAGTAGGGCAGTGTGCTGGGTCATGGGGTAGTTTTGGGGTTGGGGAAGTTGATAGGGTGGTGAGGCAGTGCAGGATGGGTTAGATTTTCCTGGTGGGACACTGGGGGGTGTATTTGCTGGGTGGTGAGGCAGTTGGTGATTTTATGGGATGGGGGGGGGGGTGTTGAAGTAGGGTTAAGTTTTCCCAATGGGGAAGTTTTAGAAGGTACTTTTTAGCACGTAGGCTATTTGCAGGTGGGTTTTGGGGTAAGGCAATGGGGCAGTTGCAGGAGGGTTTAGGTTTTCCCAGTGGAGCAGTTTGCTAGTTTGAGGACAATTGGGAGTGTAGTTTTAGAGTGCAGCAATTTTTTTTAATAGTGGCAGCATTTGGGGGTTGGTAGGATTGTTGTAAGGGAGTATTTTTGAGGACTAAGGCAGTGTGCATGATGGGGGTGGTTTTAGGGGGTGGGGACAATTTGGAGAGCTGGGAGAGTAGAGAACAGAGAGGGAGGGTTGTGTTTTTTAAGGAACAAAATCCTAACTACTATGTTTCACTATAGGTAAGCTTCTATGCTGCAGAAGCTGGAACTCCTATAGAAATACATGGGCCTTATTTCTCTGGAACATCTGGCCTGATTCGGCCCAGTTTCAATCTCCAGTGTGACTCTTTACCATTTTTTTTCATGTCAAGTTACATCACTTTCCATTCAATTTTTGGAGAGATTATTTTGCTTGCACCCTGACAAACAGATGGACAGAGATTTTTTTAGTGCCCTTTCTGTTGGGTTGGAAAGAATAACAAAGCAAAATCCATATCCGAATGGCTTAAAAGGCAGCCCACCTGTGAGGCGTGTGACAGCAGCCAGGGAGGTGGTGCATAGAGGAGAGAGCTTATGAAACCCCGTTTGTGGAAGTTTTCCAGTGCCCATGAATGTGTATGTTGAGTGGCAAGTCTGTCTCCTCTGTCTCTCTCTCTCTTTGTCTGTCTCTCTCTCTCTCTCTCTCTCTCTCTCTCTCTCTCTCTCGGGGTTCTCAACCCTGTCCTTGTGACCCACCTAGCCAGTCGGGTTTTCAGGATAACCACAATGAATATGTATATGAGAGATTTGCATACACTGCCTCCATTATATGCAAATCTCTTCCATGCATATTCATTGTGGTTATCCTGAAAACCCGACTGGCTAGGTGGGTCCCGAGGACTGGGTTGAGAACCCCTGCTTAATGTATTGAGACATTTCTGGGATCTTATTTCTCTTAAACCTCTGGTCTGTTCTGGCCTATTTTCAAAACCAATATTTCTCTTCAATAGTTTTTCTCCTATGCTAAATTTGGTTCTACCTTGCATCCTCCGAGCAACAAACATCGGCAATAACAGACAGTTGGAGTCACTAACACCCAGCCTAGAGAAAGCAGACTCCAGCCAATTCCTCAGTAGAGCTATTTTCTGACACCTTTTAGGAGGGTGCCCCGCATGTAGGGGAACCTCATTTTAACAAGACGTGTGGAGAAAACTACCTGGATGAGCCAGGACTCTCCTCAGTCTCCAACCTTCGAGAATCCCATGGAGGAGGATTACTACTACTATGCATTTGTATAGCGCTACAAGACGTACAAAGCACTGCACAGACATGTAAGAGACAGTCCCAGCTCATCAGAGCTTACAATCTAGTCAAGGCAGACAACACAGTAGGTGTAGACATGGGATCCATCTAGGGGGAATGGTAAGGAAATACAAAGGAGATCAGATGAGTTAAGATCTGAAAGCAGAAACAAAGAGATGAGTTTTCAGCCTGGATTTGGAAAGGGCCAGAAAAGGCACCTTACGTACAGACTCAAGTAGTTTTGTTCCAGGCATAAGGAGCAGCAAGGTGAAAGGAGCAAAGTCTGGAGTTAGTAGGAGAGAAGGACACGATAGAAGTGATTTGCCAGAAGAGCAGAGTTCCCAAGGAGGGGGTGTAGGGAGAGATAAGAAAGGAAAGGTAGGGAGGAGCCGCAGAGTGAATGCACTTATAGGTCAGCAGGAGAAGTTTGAACTGGATGCAGAAATGGATAGGAAGCCAATGAAGAGACTTGAGAAAGAGGGTAATATGAGCATGATGAGGCTGGTGGAAGATTAGCCGCGCAGCAGTGTGTTGAACAGACTGAAGGGGAGAGATGATTCAGCAGGAGATCAGCAAGGAGTAAGTTACAATAGTCAAGACAGGAGGTGATTAAGGAGTGGGTAAGTGTCTTAGTTCTTTGTTCAGAAAGGAGTGGGTGGATTTTGTTCTTTATAGAGAAAGAGGGGCCATCAGACCTTTGAGGAGAATCTCTGCAACCGGAGCTGGAAGAGGGTGAGTTCCCACAAGGAGAAGAACACAATATGGTATGTGTTTTTCATTGAGAGGAGCTATCTGCATTAAATTAATCACGCGCTGTAAGCATTCAGCATTGTCCCTGCTCCTGCTGTGACTGAAGAACCATTGGAGGATCCTTTGCTGCAAAGATTCAGATGTTCCCAGGATCATTAAGAAGATGGAGGATGAATGGGAAGTGCCGGAAGGTGGCTTGAGAGGGGGCAGAGCCATGAGTCACTTGTATCCCATTTCACAGGAGGAGAAGGAGCTCTTCAAAATTTCTAAGGTGGATGCATTCAGGGCCGTACCGAGTGTAAATCGCACCCTGTGTGACTTGCACATCGGGCGTGTCCCCCCCCCCCCGCAGCAGGAGAGAAGAGGCATGCCCGATGTGCAAGTTGCCGGCATGCTAAGCAGATCTGTCCCTAGGGGAGGGGCAGATCTGCTTAGCATGCCGGTGGGAAGGCTTAAGGGGTGCATTTTAGTTGTCTGTCATTGCCTGCCGCCACTGAGAAAAGAAAAAGTGGCGGCGACAAGCAACGGAAGACAGCTAAAATGTGCCCCTTAAGCCTTTGCGCCCTGTGTGGCCGCACCACTTGCACAGGGCTAGGTACGGGCCTGGATGCATTGATCCAGGTGGTGATCAAGAAAACCACCATCCCCGTGGAAGGTGGAGTGGCATTGAAAGATTTGCAAGACTACAAGCTCAAGATGCTCCTGACGGAGGTGTTCAGCACGTGCTCTGACCCTGCAGGCCTCAATCTGTGGGGTTTACGTCATCAGTGCCTCCATCTGTTGGAATCTCCGGCGTCTGCTCTGGAAGCACACAAGTTAGAATCTGCCTCTGCTTATCTGGTGGAGCCCTTTTGGTTCGGACATTTTCAGAGTCTATGGCTTCGGTCATTGCAGTCTGGCTCTTTCTGTGGTTAAACTGGTCGATGGATATTTCTTCTAAGACCAGACTCTGTAAGCTTCCCTTTAAAGGCAAATTCTTTTAGGTGAAGCACTGGGCAAGACAAAGGGAGCCTGATTGCTGGAAGACAGTCCCAAGACTCCAAAGCTGGGCAATGCTCCTAAAGGCTAGCCTCTGGATTACAGAAACATTTGGTTGGTGCATTTTGCCCTCTATCGGTGGGGTCGCTATTCTCCTAGAGGGCAGCCCTTTCGAGGCTACTGAGGTTCCAACAGGGCTATTCAGCTTCCTCTGTCCGCTCCAGGAAGCCTCAATGAAGTGAGGAAGGCCCAGGCGGAAGTGGTGCCTGTAAGAGGTCAGCTGCAACAGTAATATTCTGCCTGGGCCACAATTACTACCGGCCATTGGGTTCTAGAAATATTGGGAGGGGTATATGCTAGAGTTTTTTCTTGTCCCCTCTCCGAGGCATTTGTACAAAACAGAGGACTGTTCAGGTTGCGTTCTGGCACTTGCTACTCCTCAAGTCGGTAGTGCCGGTGCCATGTAACCAATGTGGATCAAGTTGATACTCCATTTACTTTGTGCCCAAAAAGGAAGATTTGTTTCATCCCATATTGGATGTCAAGCATGTAAACCGGGCCTTGCGAGTGCAGCTCTTCTGCATGGAAACATTACGCTCTGTTATCCTCACAGTGAGATAGGGTGAGTTCTGTCAGCACTTGACCTCATGGAGGCATACCTTCATATTCCGATCCGACCAGATCATCAACCTGCAGTTTGCTGTTCCAATGGGACATTTTCAATTCATAGCATTGCCTTTGGCCTAGCCATGGCCCAACAGATGTTCACCAAGGTCATGGTAGTGGTGACGGCGATGGCACTGCGGCAGGAGGGGATTCTGGTACATTCCTACCTCGACAACTGGTTGATCAGAGTGAAATTGAAAAGAGGGCATAACTGCTACGCAGCAGGTGGTGACTGACTTGCAGCAATTGGTTTGGGTGATCGATTTTGCCAAGAGCAAGATCGAGCCCGTCCAGAGCCTGGCCTATCTGGGGGCTCAGTTTGACACTGAAACAGGGTTTGTAATCTTGCCCATCAAGCAGACGCAGAAGATTAGACACAAAGTATGGAGTTTTTCTGACTGTGGCTGCACCTTCAGTGTGGTACTACCTTCTGTTCCTAGGATCCTTAGTGGCAACCTTGGATCTAGTGCTCTGGGTTTGTGCTCTCATTAGATCTCTGCAGTAGGCTCCTCTGTCTTTGTGGTCCCCACAGCACCATCCTAGGTCTATGAAACTTGTTTGTCCACTGTAAACCAGGGCTCAGCTGGTCTGGTGGCTGTAGCCGATGCACCTTGCAGCACGGATGCTGCTGGAACCGCCAAACTGGATTCTAGTGGTGATCGATGCCAGTCTCATGGGGTGGGGAGCACATTGCGGGTTGCAGTTGGCACAGACTTTGGATGTCAGAAGAGAGCATGTGGTCCATCAGTTGGCTAGAGATGAGGGTGGTGGTTCTGGCCCTCCAGTTCTTCCAAGCTCAGATTTACTAGCGGGCCGTGAGACTCTGTTTTGATAATGTGACCACAGTGGCATATATCAATCGCCAGGGCAGGGCACCCTTAACGGAAGATTTGCCCTCTGTTATGGGCGGAGGAGAACCTTGCAGCTCTCATGGCAGCCCATGTGGCAGGTAGAGAAAACATTCAAGTGGATTTCCTCAGTTGCCACAGATTGGACCCGGGAGAATGGGAGTTGAATGCATCACCAAGCGGTGGGACATGCCGATCATGGATCTGATGGCCACCTTCTCCAGTGCCAAAATGAGCAGTCTTTTAGCAGACAGAGAGCATACATACAAAGGGCTTGACGCTCTAGCACAAAGGTGGTCAACAGAGGGTCTGCTTTGTGTTTCCTCCTTGGTCTCTCATAAGGCATTGTCGTCAACGCATCAAAGCCTACTGTGGTCCGGTGATCCTCATTGCACCAGATTGACCCCGCAGGCCGTGATATACTGATCTGCTCAGTTTGTTTCCAAGCAGGATCAATCTGCTCTCGCAGGGTCTGATCCTCATGCCACAAGTGGATCAATCCTTGCTTAAGGCCTGGCTCTTGAAAGGCCACAGTTGATGTGTAAGGACTGTGCCATTTCAGTAGTGATCACTCTGTTAGGAGCCCAGAGGAGATCCACCTCTTTAGCATATATCAGAGTATGGCGAGTGTTTGAAAGTTGGTGTGACAACAGTGTGTGTCTTCTCGTCCACTCTCCCAGATATCTTGGCATTCCTGGAGGTGGGGCTAGACAAGGATTAGCCTTAAACTCCTGCAGGTACAGCTAGCAGCCCTTTCCTTTTTTTTTAAGGCATGTGCAGGGTTACTCCTTGGCAGCTCACCCAGAATTAGCTCGCTTCCTCAGGGCAATGAGGCAAGTGCACTCACCAGTGCGGTCTGTGGTGCCTCCAATGGACCTCAACCTGGTACACTCTGCTTTTGACAGATGCACCCTCTGGCTTGGACTTCCTTGAAGGACCTTACTCTAAAGGTGGTCTCTTTGGTGGCTATTTGTTGATTTTGAGACCAGTGCCTTTTTCTCCCCAAAGTGATGGTGTGTTTCCATTTGAACAAAACTGTTGCTGCCGAGTTTCTCACTCCTTGCATATCCTGAAGGAGATTGTCAATTGCACTTGCTAGACTTACGCCAAGTTAGAAGTCACTATCTGAAGCGAACAGTCTTCCCACGTAAAGGAGAGGTGGCCTCCAAGGCCTTAGTGGCTCGCTAGGTAAAAGAAGCATTTGCCTTGGCCTACTTGCTGAAGGGTAAAGTGGTGCCACAAAGGCCTTTGGGCACACTTGACCAGATCCTAAGCGGCATCCTAGGCGGAGCACAGCTTAGTTTTGCCAGTGGACATTTGTAAGGTAGCAACATGGTCATCTCTGCATACTTTCACGCATCATTGCAGTCTGGATGTGTAAGCGGTGGGGGGATGCGTGTTTTGGAGCCTTGATGCTTCAAGCCAGACTCGTGGGTCCCTCCCAAACAGATAGTTGAGGTCAAGATTATTGGCACCTTTGCATTTTAGGTATGTTGTGTACAGTATCTTGAGAAATAATTGGAAATATTCCAATTGTCATTTTATAATAGTATGTTCAAAGATATACAACAAAGAAAGTTGTCTTTGTAACTTAGACATAGTCATTTCTGAGAAAAAAACCAAAATATAACCTGGACAGGATTAATGGCACCCTTCACTAATATTTGTTTGCACAATCCTTGGCAGTGATGACATCCTCCAAATGTTTCTTGTAGCCATCTATAAGCTGTTAGTTTTCTCCCATGCTTCCACTGCGATTTGTTCCAGCTCATGAATGTTTCCAGGATTCCTTTTACCAATGGCAGATTTCAGCTCTTTCCCAAGGTTCTCGATTGGCTTGAGATCAGACTCCTTGCTGGCCAGTTTATAAAAGAATGGTTAAAAAGGAAGAAATGCTCTGCTTTACTTTTGGATATATTTATTTACATTCTCTTATATGTTTTGGGTCATTGTCCTGCTGGAGGACACATGACCTTCGACCCAGACCTAGCTTTCTGACACTAGGTAGCACATTTCGCTCTACAATACTTTCATAGTCCTCTGGCTTCATGATTCCTTTAATACTTTCTAGGCCTCCAGTTCCTGAGACAGCAAAAGAGCCCTACAACACTTTGAAATCTCCACCATATTTAACTGTAGGAAGGGTGGTTTTTTTCCTTATAAGCTTTATTTCTTCGCTTATAATTGTATAGCTGGTTTGCACACTCCAGTTTGGTTTCATTTTCCCAGAAGGACTGTGGTTTCTCAAGGTGGGTTTGGACAAAGATCAGGCCTGCCTTTTTATATTTGTCTTTTAGCAGTGGAGTCCTCTTTGGCCTTTGCCCATGAAGTCCTTTTTTGTTTAGTGTTTGGCATATGGTGCGGGTTGAAACCAGCACTCTAGATTGTTCCAGGTCAGCCTTAAGTTCTTTGGATGTTGTACATGGTGTTTTTACAAAGTTCACACTAAGCTTCGAAGACTACTTGGATTAATTTTCCTCTCTTCACCTTGTCCTGGGAGGTTCTTGACAGTTCCATGAGCAGAAAGCTTCTTAACATTGCAGACTGTAGATGCAGAAATCCTAAGGTCTTTGGAAGAGGGCCTTGTACCCCTTTGAAGTTTGTTTGTTGCTGAAGGCTTTTTTGATGGTCTCAGGCAGCTCTTGTCTTCACCAGTGTGAAAATGGAACAGGGAGTGAATGTGGCTATTTTAAACATTAGAACCATCAATCATTGGTTGATTTCAAGTCATGTGAGTATTGACAGTTGATCACAGATGCATCTAATTTTACTGGCATGGGGATATGGTGGTTCTGTTGAAACTGATAGTTTATAAGGGTGCCAATAATGTCCTCAAGGGAGAAAAAAAAAAGAGTAAAGAGGGTTCACTGCTGTAATATTCAAAAAATAAAGTGACAACCCCATTCAATAATTATTCTCTACACCTCAACCAAAATTCACTATCCTGAATAGATCTAAATTTTTTGTCTTATCGCTTGCCTGGAAAGGAAACCTCTTATAGCAAGCCCTCATTCTTTTAAATACAGGCTACATAGCCTAAAAAGTAAGCAAAGGGGCAACGCAAAATTGTGAACCCCCAGATATACTTAGCTTATCCAGCGACCATCTTAACTTCTAATGGTAGTAGAGGTTCATCGTGCCTTTCTGCTCTCCACTCCAGAAGACCATGACAGAATCGGCTTTGCCGTTTTATATCCACTTTGAGATCAAATCACTTCTCAATCTATTCTCTTAAGTCTCTCTTCAAGGAAGTCATCCCCTTAATAGATTTCTAAAGCACTAGCCAGGAACCAACAATCTCCTAGTGCCAGCCTTCTCTCAAGGGAGCTTCTTGCTCTCCTGTTCAAAGTTGTTAATCACTGGCTGGGAACTGCAACACAATGCTGTGTTTCAAATCTTCAATTGTTCTTGGCTCTTCCTCTGTGCCATGTCCTGGCATTGTCCCAGTTTTTATACTATTTCCTACTATTTCTTTTTTATTTGATCATTTTATTTGATTCTTTTATGTTTCAAATATGTGTACATACTGTATATTGTCCAAAGCCATTTCATTGGCCACTTTTATTTTAAGGAGATATTGGACATTATTAGCACCCTTGGAGTTCAAGCCCTTAATGTTGACCACAACTGTAGTTACTGCTCTGGTACATCCCACACATATTGGACTGGACTGGAGGGATGATTAGGAAGAGGAAATTAGACCTTGCCTGCTAATTCTTTCCTTGAGTCCCTCCAGTCCAGTTCAGTCCAGGACCCTACCTTTCAGTGGATGCATACCTTTTTTTCTTCTTTATCTTAGGGTTTAAAGGAATGGACATATCCAGTTCTTCACTGGGAAGAATTTATTTATTTAGACAGTTTTGTATACCGCCTTATCCTTCAATCAAAGCAGTCACAACACAATTGGGGGATACATTTAACACGCAGGGATATGAGAGACATACACTAATACTTACAGGGAACATGGGCAATGGAGGGTTAAGTGGCTTGCCCAAGACCACAAGGAGCATCTGTGAGACTAGAAACCCCAGTCCTTCCGGCCCAAGGTTGCTGTCCTCTAGTGGGATTTGAACCCCCGACCTTCCGGCCTGAAGTACCTTGCCCCAACCACTAGGCTACTCCTCCCTATGCAGGAAGAATGCAGGAAGAATCACATCTGTTAGGCTGGAGTCCTCCTTACAGAGTGTCAATGTTTTTGGCAAGTATGACTCTAATATTGTGGTTCATCCACGTTTTGTGCATAGTTTGGTAATTTTCCTTCAGCGATAGTTCTTGATTTAAAAAAAAAAAAAAAGACTATATCAATTTTTTTAAAATCGACCCTGGGGTTATATCCCTGTCTGTTATGCTCTCTCGAAACCTGGAAACAGCACAAGCACTGGCAAGTCAAATGCAAGGCATTGATAAGGCAGGCAAAGAGAGAATTTGAGAAGAAGCTTGCTGCGGACGCAAAAACGCGAAATAAAGACCTTTTCAAGTACATTCGTAGCAAAAACCCTGTGAGAGAGTCAGTTGGTCCATTAGATGATAAAGGGGTTAAAGGAGCACTAAGAGGCGACAAGGCGATAGCGGAGAGACTGAATGAATTCTTTGCTTCGGTCTTTACTGAGGAAGATGTAGGGATGTTACCCATGACTGAAGTGGTATTTAAAGGTGCGGAAGAATTGAAGGAAATATCGATACATCGGGAAGATGTCTTACAACTATTAGATAAACTGAAGAGTAGCAAATCACCTGGGCCGGATGGTATACATCCAAGGGTGTTGAAAGAACTGAAATATGAGATTGCAGAACTGCTATCAGTAATCTGTGAACTATCATTAAAATCATCTCTAATACCTGAAGATTGGAGGATCGCCAATGTAACACCAATTTTTAAAAAGGGTTCCAGGGGTGATCCGGGAAACTACAGACCGGTGAGCCTGACGTCAGTACTGAGAAAAATGGTAGAAACCATCATAAAGAATAAAATTACTCAGCATGTAGATAGTCACAACCTAATGGGAGACAGCCAACATGGCTTTAGACAAGGAAGATCTTGTCTTACTAATCTGTTATGTTTTTTTGAAGGAGTGAATAAACAGGTGGACAAAGGTGAGTCGGTTGATATTGTGTATCTGGACTTTCAGAAAGCCTTTGACAAGGTCCCTCATCAGAGACTTTTGGCAAAACTAAAGAGTCATGGGATAGGAGGCAGTGTACTATTGTGGATCAGGAACTGGTTAAAAGATAGAAAGCAGAGGGTAGGGCTAAATGGCCAATTTTTCCAATGGAGAAAGGGGAATAGTGGTGTACCCCAGGGATCTGTGCTGGGTCCGCTGCTTTTTGACATATTCATAAATGACCTGGAAAGTGGAATAACGAGTGAGGTTATCAAATTTGCAGATGACACAAAACTATTTAAAGTTGTTAAAACCCAGGAGGATTGTGAAAAATTGCAAGAGGATCTTGATAAATTGGAAGACTGGGCATCAAAATGGCAGATGAAATTTAATGTGGACAAGTGCAAGGTTATGCACCTAGGGAAGAACAACCCAAACTATGGTTACACGATGCAAGGTTCCACATTAGGAACCACCACCCAGGAAAAAGATTTAGGCGTTATTGTGGATACCATGTTAAAACCCTCGGCCCAGTGTGCAGCGGCGGCCAAGAGAGCAAATAGAATGCTAGGTATGATAAGGAAAGGAATGGAAAATAAAACAAAAGATATTATAATGCCTCTATATCGTTCCATGGTGAGACCGCACCTTGAATATTGTGTGCAATTCTGGTCGCCGTATCTTAAAAAGGATATAGCGATTTTAGAAAAGGTACAGAGAAGAGCCACCAAAATGGTAAAGGGGATGGAAGGATACTCCTATGAAGAGAGGCTAAAAAGGTTAGGGCTCTTTAACCTGGAAATGAGACGGCTGAAGGGAGATATGATAGAAGTCTATAAATTAATGAACGGAGTGGAACGGGTAAACGTAGATCGATTGTTTACCTTATCAGAATATAGAAAGACTAGGGGACATGCAATGAAGCTACAGGGTAAACTATTTAAGACTAATAAAAGAAAATATTTTTTCACTCAACATGTAATCAAACTCTGGAATTTGTTACCGGAGGATGTAGTAAAGGCTGTTAGTGTAGCTGGGTTTAAAAAAGGTTAGGACAAGTTCCTGGAGGAAAGATCCATAAACCATTATTAAGAAGTGACCGAAGATATCAATGCTTGACCCAGTACAAGCATTGTGGAACTTGTGTCTCTTGGGGAAACTGCTAGGTACATGTGACCTAGATTGGCCACTGTTGGAAACAGAATACTGGGCTTGATGGACCTTGGTCTGACCCAGTATGGCATATCTTATGTTCTTATGCTTTGTCAATAAGATACAGACTCTTGGAGCCCAATGTGTGTGTGGGGGGGGGGGCTCTTCTACTATGACATCAGAAATCAGACATGCTCAGTCCCCATCTGCTGGTGAAGGGAGATAACACACATGTCCTGGACTGGACTTGAGGGACTCAAGGAAAGACATTTAGCAGGTAAGGTCTAATTTCCCCTTAATTCTCTAGAAACTCTTACAACCCTCCTCGGACATGCATAAGTTTGCAAATGGAGGAGTGTCTGTGGAAAATAGACCATGAGAGGGCATGAAGGGGTCACAGCCACTGACTCCTAAGATTTCGTCCTGGCTCCTAAATACAAACAAAATTTGTCAAGGTCTGTTTTGTTACATCCTTCGGCAACTAATTCCAGTTTGATTAGGCTTTGGAACTATGCCATGTTGGATAAATTAAATCTAACTTTAATGCTGACCATTTGAAGTTTCTTGTACAAGCAACTGTCATATCACAACTGGAGTATTGCAATATTATGTATCTGGGCTTTGCAAAGAAGTATTTGATTCGCAATCAGGTACTATGATATATAGCTGCTAAGCTCATTTTAAGAAGGAAAAATATGACTGAGCTACTTATTTTCTTAAGCAATTTCATTGGTTACCAATAACTAGGATTATTTTCAAACTACCATGCTTCGTATATATGATTTTAAACGGTTCTGTTATTTACTGTCTCCTTAAGAGTGTCTCAGCAGACGAAAACGTAATTCTTTAGTTCCATCTGCAAAGATATTTAAATTCAAGCATCTGTTAGATTCTTAATCTCATTTGGTAAACGGTTCCATTCTATAGCCACAGCATAAGCAAATAATCTAACTATATGATGTTTCAATAATCTCTTAAAACAAATTTATTTAGGAGGATTTTTGTTTAAAAACTACAATTTGTTTAATAGTTCCTAATTGTTTTTTATTTATGGGGGTTTGCAAATCATTATCTTAATTGTTTTTGTATTCCACTTACAACTAGCTTTGTATGGGATACATATGAAAATACTGAAGGAACTTTGATGTTCTAGTGGCTCCACTGACTGACTTTTTCCATACTGCTTTGGAGTCTGGTGTGGTCCCTTTACACGAAAATGGAAGTAAGGATGAGGTTCAGAACTACAGGCTGGTTAGACTGACCTGTGTGGTGAATAAATTGATGGAAACACTGCTAAAACGGAAGATAGTGAGGTTTCTGGAGTCCAATGGATTGCAGGATCCGAGACAGCATATGTTTACCAGAGGCAGATCTTGTTAGACAAACCTGATATCTTTGACTGGGTGGTCAGAGAGCTGGATCGAGGGAAAGCCCTAGATGTAAACCGCCTTGGATAAAGGTGGTATAGAAAAACTGTTAAATAGATGATGTACTTAGATTTCAGCAAAGCCTTTGAACAGAGTTCCACAAAGAGGACTTATACATAAATTGAGCACCCTGGGGATGGACCCTAAAATGACTGACTGGGTTAGAAATTGGTTGAGTGGGAGGTGACAGTGTACAGGTAAATGGCGCTTACTCTGAGGAGAATATTACCAGTGGTGTGCTGCAGGGATCTGTTCTTGCTCTGGTTCTTTTAAACATCTTTGTTAGTGATATTGCAGAAGGGCTGTTAGACATCAAAGTTCCTTCAGTATTTTCATATGTATCCCATACAAAGCTAAGATTTGCGTCTCTGTGGATAATACCAAAATCTGCAATAGAGTACACACCCAGAAGGGAGTGGATAATGTGAGGAGGAATATAGCTAAGCTGGAAGAGTGGTCAGGAATTTGGCAGCTGAGATTTGATGCTAAAAAAAATAATGCAGGGTCATGCATTTGGGCTGCAAAGATCCAAGGGTGTGGCATGATGTGGAAGCAAAGTACTACTTTACACGAAAGAAGAGCAGGACCTGGCATGATGGTTTCTGATCTTAAAGTTGCTAAACAGGTAGAAAAGACGACGGTGAAAGCCAGAAGAATGCTTGTGGGGGCATAGGGAGAGGAATGGCCAGCAGAAAAAAGGAGGTGATAGTACCTCTGTATACGTTTCTGGTGCAACCTCATTTGGAGTATTGGGTGCAATTCTGGAGATCACACATTCAAAAGGATATAAAGAGGATGGCGTCGGTGCAGAGGGTGGCCACTAAAATGGTTAGTTGTCTTCATTATAAACCATATAAGGACAGACTTAAAGATCTTTAATATGTATACATTAGAGCAGGGGTTTCCAATTCTGGACTTGGAGGGCTGCAAAGCAGTCAGGTTTTCAGGATGTCCCTAATGAATATGCATGAGATATATATTTGCATGTGCTCCCCATTGTATTCAAATTTCTCACATGCATATTTGTTAGGGACATCTTGAAAACCTGACTGATTTGCGGCCCTCCAGGACCAGAATTGGAGACCCCCGCGTTAGAGGAAAGGTGGGATAGGGGAGATATGATAGAGACATTCAAATACCTCTGACACATAAATGCACAAGAGAGCCTCTTTCGATTGAAAGTAAGCTCTGCAATGAGGGGACATAGGATGAGGGTGAAAGGGCATAGACGCAGGAGTAACATGCAAAAATATTTCTTTACGGAAAGAGTGGTAGATTTGTGGAATAGTCTCTCATTGGAGGCAGAGATGAGCATGCAAACAAAAGCAGGCAAAGAGGAACCCTTGGAAGGAAAACCACTTTATTGAAAATGTCCATCCTACACTTTTTTTGGCCAACCTGGCTGCCTTCAGGGGTCTATAACCACTAAAACAAAATACACATAACTACTGATACAATAGACAAGACAGTTACATAAATAAATTAAACTAAAACCTATGGTTAAAAAAAACAGTAAGAGCAAGGCAGATGCTAATATGACATAATACATCTAGAAATCCCAATAATATTGCATACATAAAAATATAAATATGTAGGGAGATGGTTTCATCTTTTATTTTTATTTTTTATATATTTATAAGAGCTTAATTAAAATAGCACCGTCACATACGTTACAACATATATAAACTGCTAATGTGCTAAGTCAGATGGTTAATTTGACTTGGCATATTAGTCAAGTAGTTTTGTGTATTTTTATGTTTTAGTAGTCCTATTCCCCTGAAGAAGGCCAGGTTGGCCGAAACATGTGTAGGGCAGACCTCTTCAATAAAGCCGTCTTCCTTCTAAGGGTTCCTCTTTACCTGACTTTATTTGTGTTTCTGACTTCAGGTGGGGTACTTCCTTGTTCCAACAGACGAGGACAGTATCTGAATTTAAGAAAACATGAGACCAACACAGAAGAACTCTTAAGGGGTGGGGGGAAGGGACTATAATAGTTGAAATGGAAGGAGAGACTAGATGGGTCATATGGTCTTTTTCTGCTGTCATGTTTCTATATATAGGCAGACATGAATGGCTGTAGTAAATTATACATTCTGGATTTAAGTACAGTATCTTTTGCATAAAAATAGCAATACATTATCTCCTTTTTGCCTTCAGGTGTCCATTTGATTTCTTAAATTCTTCATGAACTCTAGCAGTCTGTCTCCTGTTGTATTGAGTCCATAAACATGTTCACCCTGCCCTGCTTGTATGGCTGGGGTGATTGTGCACTGTAGCTGCCACCGTCATCTGCCTATTGCTGAGGCAAAGGGTGCACACCTTTCTATTGTGGAAAACGTGGCTAGTACAGATATTTCAAAATATACTGCCTTCTCTCTACTTAATGGTTCATGACAAAAAATGGCTACTTAGCACAGCACTTACTTTGGTTATTTATACTGTAATATGAGTTTTGTCTACCAAAATAGCCTTTTCTACAAAAAAAATGGAAGGTAGCAACCAGCTGTCAAGTAAGCTTATCCATTTAGCAACATAAGTCATAGTAACATAGTATATGACGGCAGATAAAGAGAGACCAGTATGGTCCATCTAGTCTGCCCAGCAAGGTGGCAAGAATAGGTGCACTTGCCACGTTGTGCATGTCAACCCTCCCCATGTCTTTATTTAGGCTTGTGCCCACCGCTTCATGTAGGTCATCCCTATTTACTGAGATATAAGAGTTACTTTTATTTTGATTTTATCCTGTTGCTATAAAGGGATCCACTGTCTGTCCCATGCCATTTTGAATTCTGTCATTGTATTTGCCCCACCACGTCCATCAGGAGAGCATTCCAAGCATCCACCACCCTTTCAGTGAAAAGGTATTTTCTGACATTGCCTTTGTTTACCCCCTTGCAGCTTCATGTTATGCCCTCTAGTTTTACAGCTTCCCCTAGAAGAGGTGTGTTTAATTGCAGCTAATTCTTCCCTTAGAGTCAATTCTTTATATGCCTCTGATTAGCTGCTATGCATAAGGCAAGCTGTTAGGTTCCAAATGATGATTCTCAGAACGAAAGCACCATAGTTATTGCATTGAATATACGACATGCTGATCTAGCTATTCCTGAATATGCCTAAAAATTATATTCCACAGATTACAACTGTCTGTTTTTAATATAAATTTTAAAGTCTGAAAGCCTTAACTGAGTGTAGTCTCTTGAAGCTGTGATGAGCAGACTGGTTCTGGTACTTGGTCAGTTAGAGAGTGATTCAATTAGCCCTATCCTGTGAAACAGGCTTGTAACAGACAATGGAAACTGAAATATTCAAACAGAAATCTTACTACTATGTATCAGCCCACTTTGCAAATGTCCCTGTAACCTTAAAATTTATATCTCTGCTGACAAAATTAAGTAGGAGACCTAAGTAGACCAGGTCTCCTGTAACCCCAAAAGCAAATGAATATTTCTATTCCAAGTCGCTGTATATCACAAGTGTCCCTGGCCAGTAGACCTTATATCAGTGATGGCTAACCTTTTTGAGCCCGAGTGCCCAAACTGCCGCACAAAACCAAAGAATTTCCTCAAAGTGCCAGCACGTCAATTAAAGCCTCATTTGCATAAGGTGCCTCATTTGCATAAATATTTGCATAATGTTACCATACACTAACTTTTAGTAAACATGCCTCTTAATGAGTATATGGATAAAGAAAGACTAAAAGGTTTCTACATTACTATAATCCAGTACCAACCGCCAGGCACATTAGGAACTACTACAAACGCTGCCCATTTAGAACCCATAGCAAACCCGCCGTATCCTAACAGCACTACCAGGACTCACAAAGCACCATACCCTAACTATCAAAAGGCAACACTGCAAATATTAAACCAATACATTTCAGAGAACAACAATACATGACCTACTGGGGAAAGAACAAGTGGCAATGTCAAATAGGAATTATATAAACAGAATACCTCAGCTCAGTTACACATGCAGAACAGACCATCACCAAACAAGGAATCACAATTTAGAAACAGGAAGACAATAATTAAACTGGGAACCTCAAAAGCCAAACTTGGAATATACAACAACACTGTAGAAATAAAACTATAAATTAATTTCCTCTTGTACTAAACAAAGCGCAAAAATTAATGATGCACATTTCCCAGAGCTGACATATTCCAGTTAATAAATTCAAAATAAAGAGATATTTTTCTACCTTTTATGCATTTTTTTTCAGTTGCAATTGTTCCAGCCACTTTCTTCTGGTTTCTTCGTGTCTTCTGCTAACTCTCCATCTGCTGTCCATTTGTCCTTTCTTCTGTCTTGGTTTTTTTTTCCATTCTCTCTCTACATCTGCTTTAACATACTAATCTTTCTCCTTTTGCTCTTTCCTCATTCCTATTTCATCTACTCAAAATTTACCCCTCCATCCTCAATCCCCACTTATTCTCCCAATACCCGGCCAATTGTAGATTTTTTATCCCTCCCACACAAAATATTTTTCCCCTCTCCATTTTACTCTCCCAGCCCCATCCCATTCTAATCCTCCCCCAACACCAGCTCCCTTCTAGTTCCAGCCTCACCCAGCATCCATTCCCTTCTAGTCCCTGCATCAGCCCATTTCCAGTCCTAGCCCCCCATCAGCCCATTTCCAGTCCTAGCAACCCCCCAACCCAATACCAGTCCTAGCCCCCCCCCCCAGCAACCCACTTCCAGTCCTAAACCCCCATCACCCCATTTTCAGTTTAAGCCCCCCCTATAACCCATTACCAGTCCTAAACCCCCATCACCCCATTTCCAGACAGCCCCCATCAGCCCACAGCCCATTAGCAGTCCTACCCCGCCGCCCGCCCCCTCCGCCCATTAGCAGTCCTAACCCTCCCCTCCCTGCCCGCCCATTAGCAGTCCTAACCCCCCCCTCCCCCCCCTCCCTGCCCATTAGCAGTCCTAACCCCCCCTCCCCCCCTCCCTGCCCATTAGCAGTCCTAACCCCCCTCCCTCCCTCCCTGCCCATTAGCAGTCCTAACCCCCCCTCCCTCCCTCCCTCCTGCCCATTAGCAGTCCTAACCCCCCCCCCTCCCTCCCTCCCTGCCCATTAGCAGTCCTAACCCCCCCTCCCTCCCTCCCTCCCTGCCTGCCTGCCCATTAGCAGTCCTAACCCCCCTCCCTCCCTGCCTCCCTGCCCATTAGCAGTCCTAACCCCCCTCCCTCCCTCCCTCCCTCCCTGCCCTGCCCATTAGCAGTCCTAACCCCCCCCCTCCCTCCCTGCCCATTAGCAGTCCTAACCCCCCTCCCTCCCTCCCTGCCCATTAGCAGTCCTAACCCCCCCTCCCTCCCTCCCTGCCCATTAGCAGTCCTAACCCCCTCCCTCCCTCCCTGCCCATTAGCAGTCCTAACCCTCCCTCCCTCCCTGCCCATTAGCAGTCCTAACCCCCCCTCCTCCTCCCTGCCCATTAGCAGTCCTAACCCCCCCCCTCCCTGCCCATTAGCAGTCCTAACCCCCCCTGGCACATTTAAAAAAAAAAAAAGCATGCTCTGGCTGCTGCCGCGGCAGATTGCAATGTCCCGCGGGGCCCCCTCGGCCCACTAAGACCCTCTGCAAGGGCTTTCAGATACTCGAGGGAGAGCGTCTCCCTCGCGTCTCTGTAAAGCCCGCAGGGGCTAATGGGAAATTTCCCATCAGTCCCTCGCGGGGCTGATGGGAAATTTCCCATTAGCCCCTGCGGGCTTAACAGAGACGCGAGGGAGACGCTCTCCCTCGCGAATCTGAAAGCTCTTGCAGAGGGGCTTAGCGGGCGGAGGGGGCCCCGCGGGACGCTGCATTCTGCCCTTGCCGCGTCCGCGGCAGCAGTCAGAGCCAGCTTTTTCTTTTTTTGCGGACCTTCCCGCGTGCCAGCTGCAAGGCCTTCGCGTGCCACAGCTGGCACGCGTGCCATAGGTTCGCCATCGCTGCCTTATATGAACTGAGGAAGCACTTGGATATCTGATTTAAAGGCTATGCAAGGAATGTAGGCAGGCTGAATATGCCTAAAAACCTATATCCAACAGTTAAAATTTTTAAAGTCTGAAAGGCAATTGTAAAGTCTGAAAGCCTTAGCTGAGTGTGGAGTCTCTTGAAGTTATGATGAGCATACAGGTCATAAAAAGACTTTCCCTACCATTTTTCTGATCCCAAATATCACTATGTAAATTTAAATGTGCAGAACAAAAGTAGTTCTAAAAATCGTTCTTATCTTTTCTAAATTTTGCTTGTTCCCAAATTGATTCCCAGTTTGACTGTTGCAGTTGTCGACATCAGCCAAGTCATTAAATCAATTGGCTAGTACAGGGCTTCCTCCTTTTGGTAATTAAAACAGAAGTGGTCCTCTTGCTAAAAGAATGCACCTCTGTTGTGCAGTAGTAAGGTTGCTAATTAAAGTGTTCGGTGAGAGAGGGCGAGAGAATTGGATCTGTTCTTTCTCTGGTGGGGGGAAAGGGGACAGGCAGGCAGGGTCTCCAGAAAGGCAGTTTTGCATATACCATGACAGAATGAGATCACATGGCTTAGGAGTGAGGTTCATGGCTAGCAGACTTGCTGCTAATACTTGCCATAGTACTTGCATGATGTCAGAGAGCTTCCTTCTGGAGTTTGAAGAATCTGACTGCCTTGGAATATCAGGTGCAACAGACTTGCTGTGCAGAAGAAAGACCTAGCAATCTACTTCTAGTTGCATCTTGACAAGAAAATGCAGGAGCTGCATCACAAGAGTCTGCATTGACTTAACGGCACACATTGCATTGCCTAAACCTCCCAGAAGTCAGAGGAGAAATCGTAGTTTGTGTTAGGGTAATTATTTTGCTGTTCCCCCCCTTCCCCCCCATGTTGAAAAGCAAAGCTGGATGCCTAGTAACATAGTAAAAATGCAATGTGTGCCTTCGAGTCAGTGCTGACTCCTGGCGACCCAGAAGCTCCTGGGTTTTCTTGGCAGTGTTACCGGAAGTAGATTGCCAGGCCTGCCTTCCGAGGCAATGGAGGGTTAAGTGACTTGCCCAAGGCCACAAGGAGTGCTAGTGGGAATCGAACATAGTAAATGACAGCAAATAAAGACCAAGTGTCCCCTGAATAAAGGCATGGATTGATTAAATAGAATTAACAGGAAGAGTTGGATCCTGCTACCTTTGTGAGTTTGCTTCTTGCCCCTCTGCAGAGGGCCTGCTGGCTCATGCTGTACAGAGCTTCTGCTGGAGGCCGCTGCTGCCATCTAACTTATCGGACCTAGATACATGGCCATCTGCAGGCAATTTGTAAAGGTCATCTTTTCCTTTTTTTTTTTTTTTTTTCCTTCTTTCCAACCTAACAGAATGTTGGAAACAATTTTCACAGAAGAGGCTGAGAATGGCTTCCGATGCAAAACAATTCTCAAACTTGAAGCTGGATCGGAACTGGAGGATAGCGAGATTCCTCAGGGGTAGGATTCTCGCATTACCAGCCTTCTATAAGTAGGAATTGGCAACTTTGATCACTCGGTCCTCTAAGGCTCTAGAAATTTGTTTGGGGACTCCATCTGAAGAGGGAGGAAATGTTGGAAGATCCTCTTGTTTTTCAGACTGTAAGGACGCCACAGAAGGTGTTTCCGCTGCACCGGATTGTCTGGCACATGATTCAGGAGCAATGATATGTGCCAGAGTCTGCCCTCAAAGGGACTCTGACCATGGCTTGGCTTTGCCCGCATCTGGATCCGTGAGCTGAAGATTTTTGCGTGCGCTCAAAGTGGATGCAGCGTTTGCGGCAGTCACAAAAAAAGACCACAATTCCAGGGGAGGGCAGGTTAGCCCTCAAGGGCATTCAAGATCACAAGTGCATTGTCGTTGCAGTCATCTGTATGTGCTACCTTTTTTGTGTCCTGAGCCCATTTGCATTGGGCACAAGGAATCTTGGAGGGTTCAAGGTCTCAGCCGCAGCTGCTGGAGGTGGCAAAGCTGGAGTCAGGAGGCGCCTTCTATGACTTGATTAGGTGCTTGTCTAAGGGCATGACCTCGGTGATGGCCACACTGTGCTATCTGTGGCTACAAACCTGGTCAGTGGATGTCTCCCTCTTCTCAGGAAGCTCCTGTTCAGGGAGGACCTAGAAAAGTTGGTAAAGGAGTTAGGCGAAACAAAAGGGGGTGGAGACTGGACAAGTTAGGTCCTCTACCCTGGCAAGGGGGGACAGTCGAGTGACTTTAGGCATTTCCGATAGTAAGGTTCGCACCATACTAGAGAGGATGCTTCCCCTCCTGGGGGCAAACCGTTTTGTGGATTTCAGGGCTCTGGCAGAGGATTTTATTCCCTGGCCACATCGGGCCCCCAAGAAATCTCAATGAAGCGAAGACTGGCCAGTAGGCTTTGGTCTCTGTAGGTGGTCGGCTGTGGGAGTTTTATGCTGCCTGGACCCGGATTAACATCTGACCAGTGGGTACTGGAGGTCATCCGCGAGGGGTATACCATGGGAGTGTGCTCACCTGCTGAGGGAGGCCTTCGGCTTGCCTCGCCTTGCCTCGCCTTGCCACCTCATGCAAATCGCCTTCAAAGCTCGAGGCCATATGCCAGACTCTTCTGCACCTTCAAGCCCCACAGGCTGTGGTGAACGTGCCCATAGACCAATATGGGTGTGGTCGATCCTCCATATACTTCGTTGTCCCCAAGAAGGAGGGGCCCTTTCAGCCCATATTTTATTTTATTTTATTTTCTTATATACCGCGCTATTTGTCATCAGTGCGGTTTACATTGAAACAATACAACAATTGGTCAGATATAACAGACCTATTACAAGTAACAAGAAAATTAACATGGAAGTAAACAGTAAACATATTAGACCTCAAACATGTGAATCTGTGTCTGTGGGTGCCTCTGTTCCAGATAGACACTGCAGTCGGTGATGGCAGCAGTCTGAGAATTTCTCACCTCCAGTATACCTCACAGAAGCTTATCTGCATATCCCCATTTGACCCACCCATCAACGTTTTCTGAGGTTTGTGGTACCGATGAGCCACTTTCAGTAATAGGTGCTACCGTTTGGCCTAGCAATATTACCACGCACTTTCACAAAGGACATGGTAATGGTTGCAGCAGCCCTTTGCCAGAAAGGGATTCTGGTACATCTATACCTCAATGACTGACTTATTTGAGCGAGGTCCAGAGAAGAGAGAGCGGATCCACTGCAAGGGTCATAGAGTTTCTTCAGGGGCTTGGTTGAGTAGTCAATTTTACCAAGAGTCATTTTCAGCCGTCCTAGGATCTGGAGTAGTTGGGAGCTCATTTCCAAACCAATATCAGTTGACTATCCTTGCTGATGAGTCAGGTGTGCAAGTTGTGGCTCAAAATTTGGCAGTTTTTGTGGATGAAGGCCCCAATGGCCTGACACTACCTACAGATCTTGGGCTCTATGGCAGTGTCCATCAAGCTGGTGCTCTGAGTGCAGGCTCACATGATACCCTCTACAAGGAGCACTGTTATGCAGGTGGTCGGCCTGACGACACCCGTGCTCGGGTTGCTTACTGTACCCGAGGTGAGGTCCAGGAGACCCTCCAGTGGTCGATGCAGCCCGACAAGCTCATGGCAGACATGCCTTTGGAGACGCCATGGTGGATCCTGCTGACTAATGCCAGCTTGGTAGGATTGGGGGTGTATTGCGAAGCCCAGTGCTAGATATCTTGTCATCACAGGAAACTGCATGGTCCAACCGCCTGGAGCTCAGGGTGGTGGTCTTGGGCACCTCAGACATGCCAGTCCTTTCTGAAGGGAAAGGCAGTACGGGTCTTCTCTGACAATGCCACCATGGTGGCTTACATCAACTGGCAGAGCAGAATGAGCAGTGTTCAGCTGAAGAACAAAGTAGGTCCCTTTTATTGTACTGGGTGGAGAGCCACTTGATAACCCTCTAAGTAGCATACATGGCTGGCAAGGACAGCATGGCTGCCAACTATCTCGGCAGGGTGCGGATCGATCCCAGCAAGTGGATGCTCAATGGGGCGTTTTTTGCACAGTTAGTCCGGTGTTGGCGGCAGCCCATCATGGATCTGATCGCAGCCTATGAGTCGGCAAAAGCACTGCGCTTTTATAGCAGGAGGAAGAAGTATATGTCAGAGGGACTTGATGCACTAGTGCAGATGTGGCCCATTGGGGGGACTGCTGTTTCCTCCATGGGCACTCATAGGGCACATGTTAGAGGATCGAGTCACATTGGGGCCCATTGCTTTTAATTGCCCCGGATTGGCTGAGACTACCATGGTATGTTGACCTGGTCTGACTGACAGTAGGGTGTCCCTGGCGTTTTCTGATGAGTTGACTTGTAATCAAACTCTGGAATTTGTTACCGGAGGATGTAGTAAAGGCTGTTAGTGTAGCTGGGTTTAAAAAAGGTTTGGACAAGTTCCTGGAGGAAAGGTCCATAAACCATTATTAAGAAGGGACCCAGTAGATACATTGCTTCCACCTTTTTGGAAACTTGCTGCTCTCGCTACATCCTTAAGTGGTGTGTTTATACATATACCACACAGCTCTGTTTTTAAGCTGTGTGCTGACCAAACTCCCGCGCTGTTTTCTTTAGGGAACAGAGCGAGTTCATTCACTGGGATTCGCGTGATGTAGTGCTGCCACTTGTGAAACAGCTAATAAATGTCTGGAAACAAAATATGGGGAGAGATGGGAAAAATGAAGGGGAGGAGAAGTCAGCTTGAAAGGATTGGTGATGGAAAGAGGATGGTGAAGGGAGTGACTGGTAAGAATGACAGGGGGCGTTGGGTGGGAGCATGTGGAAGGGACAAGCTTAGAGAGAGTAAACCTGGGGGTGTAGATTTTGTTTTACACACGTCAGACTGCCTTTGGCAGTGCGGTTGACCACACCACAGACTGGCTGACATTGGCGCAGGGATTCCCTCTCCCTCCCCTTTGCCCAGTGTACTGTCCTCTTTGCCCAGCATTAATCTTGGCTCTCGGAAAAAGTGGTCACTGCTGCAAAAAGTTTGAAGATCCCAGTGGCTTAGAAACTGAAGCATGTTCTAGAAACTGATCTCGTTGTGGCAGGGAGCTGGCCTGCTTTTCTTCCCTCTCTGTAGCTCTCTGGGCGTGGAGGAGTAACCTAATGATCAAAGCAGCCAACTGAGAGCAAGGGAAGCTAGGGTTTGAATCCTAATGCTGCTCCTTCCTTGTGACCTTGGGCAGGTTAATTAACGCTCCACTGCTTCAGGTATGAAATTAGATTATAAGCGCTCCTGTAGATAGAAAAATACCCCTGTACCTGACATGTAAAATCTAACATTTTTTAAGGTGCTCTGTACAGCTTCTTGGCATAAAAGCGGGACATAACTCTATAAATTACCTTGAGTAGATGTGTGAATTCTGCTGGGCCACTGGAGCACACAGGACAGTTTATTCCATTTTTTGCATAGCCCCTGCTCCTTTTGGGGTTCCAGCTCGGTGGGCACAGTTTTCCATTACACATGCTGTTCCATACTGCTTCAACTGCCCCCTTAATTATTGCCTCATTTTGTAAAGGTCCAAGGTCAGTTTTGCCTCTAAAACCTGATGCTGAGCACCCAGAGTCTGGCCAATAGATGGCATTGTATTGTGACTGTGACATACTGCAAGGCAATTTTGACACCCTTGCAGCTTCCCCAGGTTATCTAGCCAACCCCAGATGCCTAATCCAGGATCTTTGACAGGTCATTCTGGAAGTAAATGACAAGCTGCTTAAAATGTGTTTCTGTAGACTAAGCTGTATGGTTGGTTCACTGATTCTCCATTGTGGCCTTGATTTCATCAGTTGCTTGACGTATATGGCTATACCTAATTGGAGGACTTGATTGAAGGCCAGCCTGTTCTGTTGTAGTGTAAGTATGAGCTGTACTGAGTCTGTTGTATAATGATGCTCTAGTACAGGGGTGTCGCACCAGTCCTGGAGGGCCACAAACCAGTCTGGTTTTCAGGATGCCCCTAATGAATATTCATTAGATATATTTGCATACAACGGCAGTGTATGCAAATATCTCATGCATATTCATTAAGGATACCCTGAAAACCTGACTGGTTTGCGGCCCTCCAGGACTGGAGTTTGACACCCCTGCTCTAGAGAGCTGTAGCTAGCAAAAGCTTTAGACCATAGGTTTTCAACCCAGTCCTCGGGGGAACCCTAGGCCAATCAAGTTTTCAGGATTCCCAGACTGAATATGCATGAGAGAGATTTGCTTCTCATGCATATTCAGTCTGGGAATCCTGAAAACCTGATTGGCCTAGGGTTCCCCGAGGACTGGGTTGAAAACCCCTGGCAGTTCCAGGAGTGAAATTTTAAGCCAGTCCTGGATTTCTTACCATCTCATTCTGATGCATTATGGAACTGTAGCAATGGGTAAAATCAGACTACAAGTTACCATACTGCATTTGAATGCAAATCTTAAAACCAGAACTGACAAAATATCTCTCTCCTGGAACTGGGTAACTTGGCAACTCTATTCACAGGCTGAATTTCTCTCTCCGCCCTCCCCCGCCCCCACCTCAACATTTCCTCCTGGCTTCTTTTTCTCAAATTATTCCTCCTGGATTCCAGAAAAGTGACAGAATTGGAGCTTGTTTCTGTTTAAATGCTTGACCCAGTTCTGTTGTTTTCCAGGAGTATTGGGGCAGGAGGAGAAATCTCTTGCTAACTTAAGATTGAAAGTGGATATTCTGCCATTGTGGGCCTCTGTTTAGGTAGATCTTAAAGCAGCAGGACTGTCCCCGAACAGCAGCTTGCTGCCTCCTGCCCTCTTTCCCTCCCTGCTGCGTTCTGCCTCTGTGCAAAGGCTGCCTTTATTCACTGGGCCTGGTTTCAGAGATGTGATCGCATTAATTCTGCCAAGTCTGGAAGTTTTACTGTCTCCTTAGCTTGTAATAAACTCCTCTTGCATCTTTCTGGAAGATTGTAACCAGCCTTGTGACTCCTAAAGGGAATGGTTAACTTCCACTGAGTTGGGGCTTGAGTAGAAGATGTAGAATGGTAACGCCCATCCCTGACAACTCGGAGATTTATCAATCACCTTTCCCCCTCCCCACCAAGATGAAGACGAGAGGCACAGGTGCAGAAATGATTATGGTTTCTGTGCAGACTGATGTATCGAGTGGGCTCTTGGGTACTGCACATCCTAGTATGTATTCAGTTAGTGTGCATTTGGCTTGTTAGTGTGCCTTACATCAATTACGTGGACACTGATGAATTAAGGTGCACAGCATGGATTTAACGCACACTGAAAATGTCCTATTCCTAATCCGTGTCTCCAGACCAGTCCAGGATTGTAGGGTTGTCAGCCCCCTCCAGCAGCTGAGGACTGAAAGTAACAGTCTTGCTGCCATCCTATTCGGCTCCCCCTGGTGACAGACTCAGTCTTTCAGTCCTCAGCAGCTGGATAGGACCATTTTTTGTTTTCTCTGGCTCCTTGTCATGAATATAAGGTAGAGATAGCAGCAAAGACAAATCCTGAAGGCATATCGGAGAAGTGTTTGGGAGGGAAGCAGATCCTGGGATGCTGTAGCAGGGCATGGTGACCAGTGCTTCCAGGTTTATTTCCCAAGGGCCGCAGGGACAGGAGAGAAGGCAGCAGAGGCAGAGCCTGCCTCGTGGTTGGAGCCGCCGTGAGCCTGCCTGGGAGGACGTGCCTGAGAGCCTCAGAAGCACGTTCCTCGTGTTGGGGAGTGTCTGCTCGCTACCTGCTGGCAGCGGGTCCTGATGAGCGATGCTGAGTCGGCCCGGTAGTGGTGAGTGAATTTTGGGTAGATTGCGGGGCGGTGGCGGTGGAAGAGGCCTCGCGGTGATCTGAGGCGGCGGCCACTCAGTTCAGTTTCTCACGCATGCTGCCGATCGCGGCAGTGTGCGTTCAGTGTGGGGGCGCTCGAGGCTTGACTGGGCCAGGGCTGTGTCGATCTTGTGTCCGTCGGGGCAGTTCAGTAGAGAGACGCTTCGTGGCCATGGAGGACTGTGGGGCTCAGGGAGAGCAGGCCACTAGACCTCAGGAAAAGGCGGGAAAGGCTGCCATTTTAAATGAGCCATCAGTGTCTGCCGTGGTACTGGAGAAGTCTGTTTAAGAAGAAATCCAAGGCCAAAAAAGAGTTGTTTGCCAGTACTTCCAGTCCAAGCTCCGGTTTCTGAGCAGCAGGAGTATTTGGAATCTTTTTATTCCTGCAAATTTCATTCTCTCCATGCATAAAGCATACTGTTCGAAGAGGGAGCAGGCTCAAGGTAAGCTTGGGGCTCCTAAGACTTCAGATCCCCCAAAAGCTGGGGCTAGTGGGGGAGAAGACCCAGGAGAGGGGCCCTCTCAGGGGGGTCATGAGTTGGAGATAGATGCAGGCTTGTGGGGTCTGCAGACCTTGGAGATATAGGGGGGGGGGGTGGAAGAAGGGGAGGCCCTCTTGGATTCGGGGTTCAATCCGTGGACTATGGAGTTGGAAGGAGGAGAGATTGCACTGGGGGATGTCCCAAATTTGTTTAAGGTGTTCCGCAGGGAAGAGCTAGGGGCTCTTATTACTCATTCCCTGTCAGCTTTGAATTTAACACCTCCAGTGTCGCAAGAGGAGCCGCTAGAGGATCCCCTGCTCCAGGGGTTTAAGGCCAAACAGAGGTGCTTTCCGGTCCTTAGGGTTATTAAGCAGATGATGGCATCGGAATGGGAATGTCCAGAGGCTTTGCTTCGGGGTAGCCGGGCTATCGGCCAATTTTACCCACTACCGAAGGAGGAAAAGGACTTGCTGCGCATGCCAAAGGTAAATGCCTTGGTGTCGGCGGTCACAAAGAAGACTACAATTCCAGTGGAGGGGGGTGCTGCCCTTAAAGATCTCCAGGATAGGAAATTGGAGTCTATCCTCAAACAGGAGTTTGATTCTAGTGCATTGGCTTTGCAGGTGTCGGTTTGCGGGGCGTATGTTTCTAGAGCCTCCATTCGCTGGCTTCAAGGCACAGGGGTGCCTGAAGGGGAGGAAGGTTCTTCGGAGGGTCCCAAATTAGAATCTGCGGCGGTGTACTTAGCAGATGCTTTTTATGATATCCTGCGTATTGCAGCCAAGAAAATGGCGTCGGTGGAGGCTGCTAGACGATTTCTTTGGTTGAGGACTTGGGCTGCCGACGCATCCTCTAAGACTCGCCTTAGTAAACTCCCTTATAAGGGTAAGCTACTTTTTGGAGAGGCCTTGGAGAAGATTGTAAAGGATTTAGGCGATTCTAAGGAAGGCAGGCTTCCTGAGGACTGTCCAAAGGCGTCGAAGTCGGGCGGTTTTCAGAGGGGGCAAGGAAGAGAATATCGCAGATTTCAGGCGGTGCGTTCTGCTACTTATCAGAGGGGGCACTTTATGGCCAGAGGACAGTCCTTTCGGGGAGCTTGTGGATTCAGCAGGGGATATTTCCCTCCCCAGCAGAATCAAGCCAAAAAGCCACAATGAAGGTGGGCAGGTTCAGGCGGAGACCCCGGTTGGGGGCCGTTTGCAAGACTTTTACTCCGCCTGGGCCGCCATCACTACAGACCAGTGGGTGCTGGAGTTCATTTGCAAAGGTTATGCACTGGAGTTCAGTCGACATCTGGCAGATTCTTTTGTAATGTCCCCATGCAAGGCTCCGGGGAAAATAGACGCAGTATGCTGCACACTCCAGCGATTGCTGCATCTTCAAGCGGTGGTTCTGGTGCCTCGAGACCATTGCGGCTTAGGTCGATACTCGATTTATTTTGTGGTTCCCAAGAAGGAGAGGGCTCTTTTCTGCCCATTCTCGATCTCAAGCACGTGAACCGCTGTCAGAGTGCCACATTATCGGATGGAAACGTTGAGGTCAGTGATTTTGGTGGTGAAACTGGGCGAGGTGCTGTCATCCATAGATCTGATGGAAGCTTATTTGCACATTCCAATCAGAAAGGATCATCACAGGTTCTTGCGTTTTGCCGCTCCCATGGGGCACTTTCAATTTCAGGCTCTGTCCTTTGGGCTGGCAACGGCGCCCTGCACGTTTACAAAGGTAATGGTAGTGGTGGCGGCAGCAGCATTGAGACAGGAAGGCATTCGAGTGCACACCCCTACCTGGACGATTGGTTGATTCGAGCAGACTCCAAGGCGGAATCGCTGTCAGCAACAGGGCGAGTAGTGGAGTTCCTGGTAGACCTTGGCTGGGTGGTCAACCGAGCCAAGAGTTAGCTGCAGCCAGTGCGGCGTCTGGTATATCTCGGGGCGTTCGATACGATCGCAGGGTCGGTTTTTCTGCCCGAGGAGCGGGTGCTATAGATTCTGAGACCGATGAGGAGCTGCTTAGGCATGCAAGCTCCAACGGCATGGTGGCGGTGTTAGATCTGGTGCCGTGGGCCAGGGCCCATATGAGGCCGCTTCAACAATCCCTGCTGTCTCGGTGGTCGCCGCAGGAGCAGCCCTTGTCTCGGAGGTTAGTGTGTCCGGACGAGGTCAGGATAGCGCTCCGCTGGTGGCTAGAGCCCAGGCATCTCCGCGCGGGCATGCCCTTAGAGCACCCAGAATGGGTGTTGCTCACCACGGGCGCCAGCCTCTCGGGCTGGGGGGCGCATTGTGTGCAGGTGACACAAGGTGGCTGGACCACGGAGGAGCAGGGGTGGTCGATAAATTGGCTGGAATTGAGAGCAGTGCGTCTGGCGCTATTGGACTTCGTAAGCTTAGTCCAGGGCAAGGCAGTTCGCGTCTTCTCCGACAACGCGGTGACTGTCTATCAATCGGCAGGGGGGCACAAGCAGCGTCCGTTTGTTGAAGGAGAGCCAGCTGTTGATGCAGTGGGCAGTCCCATCTAGTGGCCCTGTTGGCGGCGCACGTGGCAGGAAAAGACAACTTACAAGCCGACTATCTCAGTCGAAATGTCTTGGATCCCGGAGAGTGGGAGTTGAATGCGGCAGTCTTTCACGACATTACACTGCGTTGGGAACAGCCGGTCATGGATCTAATGGCCACTCACCAATACCGAGGCGGCCAGATTTTTCAGCAGACGCAGAGTGCACATGTCAGAGGGGCTAGATGTGCTGGTGCAGCCGTGGCCTCCAAACGAGCCGCTGTACGTTTTCCCCCCATGGCTGATGATAAGTTGGGTGGTGCAACGGATAGGTGTTCACAAAGGGCTGGTGATTCTTATTGTGCCGGATTGGCCACGGCGTTCTTGATATGCGGATCTGCAGCGCCTTCTGGTGGATCAGTCTCGGAGGCATCCAGAGTGGATCAATCTGAGTCAAGGGCCAGTATTGACGCTGCAGGTGGATCGATTCTTGCTTACAGCCTGGCTCTTGAGAGGGAACAGTTGCGGAGCCAGGGGTACTCACCGGCGGTAGTGGCTACTTGAAATCCAGGAAGAGGTCTACCTCCTTGGCTTATATTCGGATTTGGCGTGTTTTTGAGGATTGGTACACTGAAAAGGGCGTGAGACCATTCTCAGCCGGAGTTCCGGATAGTTTGCTCTTTTTGCAAGCAGGGCTGGATAAGAGGTAGGCCCTCAGCTCCCTTAAGGTGCAGATGGCGGCTCTGGCCTGTTTTAGAGGTTGGATTCAAGGGCGGATGCCGTCGACTCATCCGGACATTCTTAGAGTCTTCAGAGCCGTAAAGAATGTTAGGCCACCAAGGCGACCGGTTATGCCTCTTTGGGATTTGAACTTTGTACTGGAGGTGCTAACAGAGCCACCTTTCGAGCCGCTTTGGTTTCTCCGGTGGAGATTTGTCGAGCGGCGGCTTGGTCGTCTCTTCACACCTTTGCAAAACATTCCAGATTGGATGTCCAAGCTAGGGGCGATGCAAATGTAGGGGCATATGCCATTAGAGCAGGTCTGGCGGGTCCCTCCCAAATTTGGGTACTACTCTGGTACAAACCTACAATCCTGGACTGGTCTGGAGACATGATTAGGAAGGAGAAATTAGACCTTACCTGCTAATTGTCTTTCCTTGAGTTGTCTCCAGGCCAGTCTAGCGCCCTCCCAGTTCATTTGCAGTATACTTTTTTCTCCTGGTTGGCTGGATTTTGCTGGCGTTCAATCATCTAGTCAGAGCAAATGCACACGGCAAATCCGGTTTTAGGTTAAGTAGAGCTGTTAGTTTTATGAGTAGTTAGTTCTAGAGTACATTTCGGAAAATTCTATGGAGTATGGAGCTGCTTTGTCAATAGAAGACCAGGGGGAGCCGGATAGGATGGCAGCAAGACTGTTACTTTCAGTCCTCAGCTGCTGGAGGGGACCGACAACCCTACAATCCTGGACTGGCCTGGAGACAACTCAAGGAAAGACAATTGGCAGGTAAGGTCTAATTTCTCCTTAAAATCAATGTGTAAAACCTGAAAAAAGCATCTGAAAATGAATTCATGGGGGAAAAAGAACTAACCGTTTTCTTGCCTGCGCTCATCCTGTGACTTAAGAAATCATCAAAATGGTTGAGATTGGAGAGGCATATATTTAGTGAGGGCTTTGAGATAAGGGGAGACGTTTCCTACAGCCTGTATAGGTTTCCTGTAGTTGAGATCCCCATTGGTTCTGAGACTGCAGTCATTTCCTGAGACTCGCTGCCTAGAGAGCACAGGAGACAGACGGCAGATGCCCCTTACAATCTCCAGCCAGCTTGGAGCAGCTTGCTGACCTAATTTGCTGTAGGGGCAGTGGTGTGGAAAGATGGCAAGCTTACCTGTGCATGTGATTGCTGAGTGATAGGGACACTGCCTTTTGGATTAGTGTTGAAATGATTCTAGGTTCGAGTCGGCACCTTCATGGTTCCCTTTGACTCCCATGCTGTGTCCCATCCCCCAGGGCAGAGACTCTGCCATGAACGACGAGGGCTACTGTACTTGCCAAAACTTTCCTTTTACTATACAGAACCTTAGTCTAAGAATAGCAGGACTCATAGACATGGCTTGCTTCAAATAAACAGTGCTGGAATTATCCAAGATAGCTCCAGAGGAGCAGCTTTGATCCCTTTCTTTGCCTATTACATTACTTCTGTTGTAATAAGTGTTTATAAACTGATTAATGTTGACCTGTCCCACATAGAGGGGTGATTTAAAACAAATTTGAGTGTTAACGACCTGGTGGGAGTTGCAATTGCACCAGGGGCTTATTTTAGAGAGAAACTTCCTGTTCAGGAGATGGGTCTTCTGGCAGACCCAGGACCTCTGTTGCTATGCCACGTTTGTGGATAAGCTGACTAGGGGCATGCATTCAGTTCATTTGGGCATCTTAAAATTGTAAGCGTGCAAAATACTCGCATGTGCTCATAAAAGCCTTGTACAGTCTATTGCATGCATAAAAAAAAATTTGCATGCATACAATGCACACCTTGAGCAATAAGGTAGAACCAACGTGAGTGCACAAAAATTGGCAAATTCATTATAAACAAACCCAATTCTTTTTATTTAACCATGCACATCCTAATAGCTTATCCATTGTTGATCAGCCCAAGACATCTAGGGAGAAGCTAAAATATGACTCCCCCCTCCCCCCCATTGATTGAAGAAATAACTTAGAGGCATGTTTACCCGGGTAGTGCACATTTTTGATGCTACGCTATAAAGTTGCACAGGGCTCTGTGCTAAAAATCCCCCGTTGCCCGGGCAGCATGCGTCTGGGTGGAGTGTGGGCATTCCTGCTGGTGTATGGCATTAACGTGGACCTTGAAAGCCCGCAATCTCCACAGCAATATTGATGCCGTGAGCTGGGCTGGTGCGTTAATATTGTCTACAGACGCTATTGTTAGTAGTTTACGTAATTAGTAAATTAGTGCACATAATGACCAACTCGGTATATCTAGCCTGCTGAATAAGGTGGCTGGAATTGCTGTTGCGGTTATGTCTTTAACTCTGTGTTGGTGAATCCTGCATATTTTGTTCACCACCTTGAAGAGCTTTTTCATCAGAAAAGTATATGAATTAGTGTTGAATATATCTGCATTTTATTTTATTTTCTCGGCCTTCTCAGATTAAACTTTATTAGCAACATGAAAGTCCCATGCAACTGATACACAAACCATAATCCAGGGCTTTCCTGGAAACACCACAACCATTCAAAGTTTCAGGATCTCCAACGTTAATGTGCATGTTATGGAGACCCCCTGTCTATACAGATACCAACAATTAATGTACATGCGTTGATATCTTGACAGCTTGACTGGCTGAGAGGTCCCCAGGATAGGTTTAGAAGTGCCTGCCTTAATTACCTTCCCTTCCCCCTCCAAACTGCAAAGCTGCTAAGTTACCCAGTTCAGGGAGGGGGATTTTGGGCTTGTCCTGGATTTGACAACCCTCTCCTGATGCATTATAAGAACTGCAGCACTGATTTCAACGCAAAGGATCAGACTGCAAATACCACGCTGCTGTGGGATGTAAGGTCAAAACCAGGACTGGCTCTTGGAACTGGTTAACATGGCAGCTCTGATAGTGACCCCAGCATGCTTTCCCATTTCCTGTGCGCACAAACGGTCCTCCCCATCCCCGCATATACACGCATGCCACTGTATGTATAGACTACAGTAAGTAGATTTGCATGTTGGCTTTGTGGGTGTAAGCTCTTCACAGCAGCCCAGGGAGTGGAGTGCACTCCTTGCTGTGCAAGTGACTGACTTCTTTCCCCTCCTCCTGCTTTCATCTAACCCACCTCGCCACTTTGTCCTAAACTGCGGCAAACTGGTCATGGAGAACAGCAGCGCTGCCCATAAGCTTTATTTATTATTATTTAGCTCGTGCCTTTCCAGAAGAAGATCAAGGTGAGTTACATTCGGGTATGTTAGGCATTTTCCTGTCCCCAGAGGGCTTTTTCATTAAATACTGTAGGCAGCCGTTGGAGCAAAACGGGATCTTAGTAAAAATTCATCTTTTTTTCTGCATTGACTCTGACTCTGGAGTTTTATTTTAAGACCTTTAATGTTGTGTTCCTTTCATCAGTGAGGTAGCGGTTTTCATGAGTTGCTTCAGGTTGAAATGTGGAGTTGAGAGTCAGCCTGTGGCGATCTGTGTTGGTGTTTAACACCAGCCACTGTGGGTAACACAAAAAAACACATCCATTTATTTGGGGTATCCAGATACTTCCAAAAAAAACCCCTCCTCTCCCAGAGGTAATCACAAATAAGTCATTGTAGCAAAAGAACCACACAATAAATGCAGACTCATAAAATATTTTTGTCTGATACACAATCAGGAGAGGACAATATCACTCTTGCAGGACTGCAGCATCCTTTTGCTCAATTATAGTTCCAAAGAACCACCAAAGACTTATCTTTTATGTCTGTGCCACTGCCTGTCAATCCAGGCATAATACTGGTCAAATTCAATGGCTTTAACCCCGCACACGACATGCACGTTTCGAGCTATGCTCAAGCTCTGCTTCAGGTGCTGCGGGACAGCGAAACCTGTTCTAAGCCATTCACCAAAGGATGCCAAGAAGCTTAAAAGTGCCAAAATGTCAATATATGAATGTCTGCCCTTGCAAACATTAGCTGACAGATCAACATGTCAGTCTTCAGAACTGCTAATCAGGCAAGGGTAATCCGAACATCATCAGGGATGCCCTTGTCCAATTCCCCTGCTTACCTGCTATAGGCAAACAAACTTTTCTGCCTGCTAACTGGGTAAGTCCTTTCCTATGTGTTAATGTTTCATTGCTTTACTTCTTTCAAACCCAATGGAGTTAGATAAGAGGGTTCAAATTTCTGTTTGGGTGCAAAATAACTCTGAAAATTTAACAGAATAGGAACCAAATTTGGCATGGCAGAAAAATAAGTAAAAAAGCATTTGAAAATGGGCTAGATCAGCTAGGGGATTCCAAAGAAATAACCCTCCCTTGCTGTCCCTCCAAAGAAAAATAGAAATGGGAGAAGCAGTTCCAGCAGCAGATAAATTTTATTTTTTCAACCCAATGGAAGTCAGAAAGAATTATACAAAAGAGGTCAAGACATGCCTCTGTCTGTTTGTCCATCTGGGGCAAAATGTTCTGAAAGTTAAACTAATTGAAATGAAACTTGCCATGGGGAAAAAATGGCGCAAATATGTGCAATAGACCAGATCAAACTGGGCGTTCCAGAGAAATAAGGCCCCCCCCACACACACACACACACCAGAAAATAACCCAGTGCATTTCTAGGGGAGGAACAGTTCCAGCTTTTGGAGCACAGCAACTTACACGCGTGCAGTGAAGCACAGCAGTTAAGGAATTGCTCCTTTCAAAATCTGCCCCTCTCCTTTTCTCAAACTGCCTGCCCCCAAAAACATTGCCTGCAACTGCTCACCTCGCCCCTAAAATGTGCCCCCCCCAAAAATACCCCTGCTGCCCCCCCCCCACTGCCAAACCTCCCTTCTCCCCCCCCCCCCCGAAACTGCTCCACCACACCACAAACTGCCCCATGCTCAAAACATATCCCACTCAGGGCCAGTGCAAGGACCGGAGGAGCCCTAGGTGGGCCCCTTGGCCTGCAGTGGCAGCAATGACATGGAAACCGCAATGCAGGACTTACCTGACCTCTCTGGCACTGTCGCGGTTCCTGCCTTTTATTATCTGCTGCTTTGCAAACTGGAAGTCTACATTGGAGGTGGGGGGGGGGGGGGTTAGAAGCAGCAGATAATGGAAGGCGAGAGAGCTTAGGTGAGTGTTGCGTCGCAGTTTGCATGCATTGCTGCTGCTGCAGGTCCCAGAGGGGTGGCAATAGGCGCCCTGGAAGGCTAGCATTCTAGTTTAATGGTAGCGCTGGTATTTGGCATCCAGCAAACTAACTGCCTCGATACTCTGAGACACACACACAGGGGGCTTTGAAAGAAATCCATGAGCCATGCTCTGCATGCTTTCTCTACTTGTTTGATGCATTGAGACAAGCAGTCTGGTATCTGCTGCTTTGACCTACCTCTCCCATGTTCTCCGTGCTAACACCCCATGTCCAAAACTACTTCTGCAACTAACGTGAAAGTTCTCCACTCCATCAAAATGCCCCCTCATCTCGATGAACAAAGCCACCACCTCCCCTCTCCTCTTCAAGTCAAAAGCATACAAATGGCATAGCTACACATGCATGCATACATGAGGTGTTAGAAGGAATTCTATAATCCACGCTCTGCATGCTTTCTTCACTTGCTAAATGGCCTTATGGCTTTGGGGGGGGGGGGGGTTAGGAATCTGTGGGCATTGAGCTGCAGTCGGTGGCCTGTTCATTTGTATGCTGTTTCTCACTGGCTCCAGCAATGCTTCATTTTCAGCTTGAACTGCTTAACCTGTTTTATAAATGCTGTATTCATGTAAGTTTTACAACAACAAAATCAAAACCGCACAGCTAAGGGTATGTGGCATTGGAGAAAATGGATTTGCATTGAGACATCTGAAACATGTGAACTCCTTGAGTCTTAGTAGCTTTAATATTCACTATCCTCGTAAATGTTTATCATCCACTTGCCTTTCTCATTTGCTGACATCGTGTCCACCTTACGCTTGCTGCATGCATTTCCAGCTTGGACAATGATCATGAAATATTCTTTGAGGGCTTTGCTTTAAAGTGTAAGTATCAATAGGGAGGGGATTTTGCAGGGGTAGGTGGCTAATCTGCATGTTCAGGAACCGGAGTGGGAGCTGAGGAGAGCTCATATTTACAGAAACTGGGAACCAGAAGGCCTAAAATCCATTGTTTAGGGAAAAATGAAGTGTGATCCCACCCCAATCTTTTATACTTTTTAAAGTAGTGTCAGATTTACTAAGGGAGTATTTCCGTTTTCTGTGTCAGGGGAGTGGGATTATTAGTAATATATAATCTTGATAGTTTTGTCCATGCTTAGCTGAAATACATACAGACAACAAAGCAACAGCCTTAACTCAAGGATGACAAGTGCCAGGTCACCACGGTGACTGCAAATTGTATCCCGACACCCAGGATTTGAAAGCCCCGAGTTCAGCTGGTCAGTTCCTCCCTGCATCGTGATCGACTCTTTACAAAGAGCTTGAGCCATGTGGGGCTTCAGGCAGAAGCTGCGAGTCTCATCTGTGAAGACGGTAGGAGGTACACAGCAGCTGGGATCAGAGGAGTCTGCGCTGGTATCTGGATGGAGGTTCTTTCTTCTCATTGGGTATTGCGACCAGTCAGCCTTTTTGATTCTCCCTGTACAGCATATGGCCTGTGAGCCAGTGCCTAAATTTCCTGTTAGACTGGAAACCCGTGCGGAGTGCTGGGATCTGTAAGCACACACTGCACACTGACACAAGGGACCCTGTGCTGACTGCTGTTGCCATTACTGTTGCTGCTGCCTTCCTGCTTTTAGATGCGTGACAGGAGGGGAGGGAGACTAGAGACCTGTTTTGATTTCATCATCTGGGGTCACATGAATTTTAAGAAGTTAAAATTGGGGCCAAATTGAATAAGAGTTTGAAAAGCACTGCTCTAGAGTCTATTTGTAACGCTATTTCTAAACTAGGGGAAGCCTTGGTTCCTCAGTTTCAGAAGGTGTGTTTTTTTTTTATTTTAATATTTATAGATTTCTAAATATCATTCACAACATATACATGAACAAAAGAAATGACAATAAATCCACCAAACAGGATATAGCAAAATAACTAACAAAAAGGAAATGCATGTCCTATCAGTCCACATAACTGGGGCAAGGAAGGAAAAAAAAATCAAACGTATTCATGCATATGAGAGAGTTTTTATGCAGGAAATTAAATAGGAGAGGGCAGAAGAGAGCGCCGTTAGCTGGATGGGAAAACATGACTACATTTCAACCTTCTCTTAAAAAGAAAAACAACAAGGCTTGTTTAGGGTCATAGAAAACATAGTGCTTGTCAGGAAATATAATGCAGCACCTATATGGAAACTTTAGGTAAAAACCTACCCCTAAGGAGAGGGCTCTAGACTTTAAAGCCAGGATATCCTTCCTCCTTTGGGTTTCTCTGAAAAAATCCAGAAATACTTATACATTAGAACCTGAAAACAATTAATTTAAACAAGTGTAATATACTAAATTACAGTCTGACTCCAGCGCAAAAGTAACAAATCAGTAATAACATTCCAGAAAAGCAGTGAGTTTTAATTCCTGAAACTGGGTTTCTCCCTGGGGCCTGCCAAGCGGGTTAGCCAGTGCACCCAAAGATAAATATTGCGCTTTAATTAATGGAGGCAAGTCATCCTGTGGAATCTCGAGGATCTCACAGAAGTACTTCTATGTCATCTTGAACGCTGATAGCATAGGAGACTTTGGGAAATTCAAGAATCTCAAATTATTCTTCCAAACTTTTTTTTCCATATATTCAAACTTCTTAACTAAGAAAGTTCTTTTCTTTTATTTGTACCTCACTAAGCGTTTGCAAGGCTCCCACTTGTTCCAGTTTTGCCACACAACTTGACTGTCTCTTCTGCACTCTCAAGACCTCCTCAGTCACTTGCTTGGCAACAGCCAAATCTGGTTTGACACCATCAACAAACACAGCTGGATATTGGTTCATGCTCGCCACGAAGTCCCATAGCATATCTATAGTGATTGGTGGTAGATGAAGACCTACTTTAAACGCTGATCCAGAGCCCCCAGATCTATTGCTGGGCTCAAAGGTTAATGGAGAAGAAGCTGCTTCTCACACCACCTCCAAAAGTGCCTCCTTCACCCCCCCCCCCCTTTCCCTGCAGAGACACTCATGCAGCATCAGGGGAAAGTGCAGCTTTTGGTAAGGAAGAGTTTCTGGGTTGCAGTGGAACACTGCATATGTTGGGGCTAAAACACCCTGTCACTGCTCATCTTTGAGGACTGATAACTACCTAGGTCTGCCGATAACATCTCTTCCTACAAGTCAAAATCCATAGCCTTCGAGAGTAGCTTGTATACCCGCCGCTGGTGTAGTTGGGCCTGGAGGTAAGCCCTTCTGTTTGTTTTCCCCATTACATAAAGGGAGAGCGCGCCCAGCCAGTGGTGGGGGGTGGGGGGGGGGAAGCAGCACTCATCGTGTGGAGCTCGGGCAAGTATATCCTTGCTTGATGCCATCTTGCCCCAATCCCAATTTCACAAGTTATTGGTGCAAGTTCAAGGTAACTCTTCATCGATTAAAAATAACTTGTATGATATTAGTATATTAAGAGACTGAAATATCTTAGTTAAATCACAAAGGTTGGAAGGAAGTAATTATGGCTTTCATTCAAGGTGTGACTGCTGCTAGGTTTTTAAAATGGAGGCTTTGCAGAACCAGGTTTGGGCCTCTAATCTACGTTTTGATTAATTTTCCCTGATCATTTCTGGCTTCGGCTAAGGATATGTCTAAAATGTATTTGGGGGGGATGTCCTTGGTGTTCCTCCAGAATCTCAACCTCCATTATCCAAAGTTTATTATGTGCCTGGTCATAAAGTTCCCACTGTGACTCTGCAGCAATCAATTGCAGAAACATGACATATGGATATTTTGAATATCTCTGCAATATTAAAGTCTTCGGACTTGCATTCAATGACCCCTTCAGCTTTGTTGTTTACCCTTGCATTGCCTTCTGATCAAGATTGGTTGTTGAAATTATATTTCAGAAAGCGTTCTATATCCTTTAAAGGTTTTTGTGTTTGCATTTTCCCTGATTTCTCAAGGGAAACCCAGAAAAGGCGGAATTTCTCCTCTTGAAGCTTAGGGTAGTACAATTGCAGGGGAGAGGGGAGGGTTGGTTTAATTTCCCTTTAAGTGCTTAATTAAGCTTCAGTCTGTAAAGCGTAGTTACTCACCTGTAACAGGTGATCTCTGGGAACAGCAGGAATAAGTCTTCACATATGGGTACCGTTGTCACCGACGGAGCCTGGGCGGGAATGCTCCCCAGTGTCCAAAAGGAAAGCTTTTGGGAGCATCCCACCACGCATGCGTGCTGCCTTCCCGCCCAACTACCTCTCTCACTTCAGTTGAGTTGAAAGCTGAGACCAAAGGAGAGAAGTAGAAGAAAAATAGAAAGAGAGACACAACTCCTAGGGGAGGTAGGTGGGGTTGTGAAGACTTATTCCTGCTGTTCCCGGAGATCACCTGTTACAGGTGAGTAACTACGCTATCTCCAGGAACAAGCAGGAATGTAGTCTTCACATATGGGGATTCCCCAGCTAAAAATGCCTAGGGATGACCCCAGCATGTTGCGGATCTAAGTAAGATGGGCCATGCGTCCTCCCAAGGACCTCAGGCATCCAAGAGTGGATGGTGGGAAGGAGTTGATCTAGGAATGGAAGAGATGCTGTAGAACAGCCTGACCGAACAAGGCATCCCGACGGGAGTCTTTGTCTAAACAATAGTGGGCAGTGAAAGTATGTACAGAAGCCCAAGTTGCTGCTTTGCAGATCTCATCAATAGCAACTGAACGAAGATTAGCTGTTGAGGCTGCCATGGCTCTAACATTATGAGCCGTGACATGGCCTTCAAGAGGGATTCCTTTACTCTGATAGGTAAAGGAAATACAGTCTGCAATCCACTTAGTTCTCTTAGTGACTGGAAGTCCTAAATGACTAGAGTCAAAAGCCTGAAAAAGCTGAGAAGACTTTCTAAATAGCTGAGTTCTGTGAAGATAAAAAGCCAGAGCCTGTTTATAATCTAAGGTATGAAGATTTCTTTCCGCGTTGGAGGCATGAGGCCTAGGAAAGAAGACTGGGAGATAAACAGATTGGTTTAAAATGAGGATGAGTCCTCAAGACTACTTTGTCATGATGAAACCTCGTATAAGGTGGGTCAGCCACTAAAGCCTGCAGTTCACTAATGCGTCTTGCAGAAGTGATAGCAATTAGGAAAATGACTTTCCATGAAAGAAACTTTAGCTCCGAAGTAGCTAAAGGTTCAAAGGGAGGCTTCATGAGTTGACCCAGAACAAGATTAAGATCCCATGCCACCAGAGGTGGTTTGATGGGAGGTTTTGTTAAAAGGAGACCCCTCATAAATCTTGAAACAAGAGGATGAGAGGAAATTGGTTGTCCATCGAAGGGTTTATGAGATGCAGCAATAGCACTAAGACTCTTAACAGAATTGGTCTTGAGACCAGAAGCTGATAAGTGAAGGAGATAGTCCAGAAGGGACTCTACTGGTACCAAGAGGGGATTAAATCCCCTTTGGGAACACCAGACTGAGAACCTCTTCCACTTAAAAGCGTAAGAACACCTTGTGGAAGGTTTTCTGGAAGCTAGAAGAATATCCTTCACTTGTGAAAGGCCTAGATCTTGAAATTCTATGCCTTGAGTAGCCAGGCCTTGATGAGATGAAGGGACTGGGGATTGGCGTGCAGTAGGGATCCGTTCTGGGACAGAAGATCCGGAGCACTCCCCAACTCCAGAGGAGTGGCTAGAGAGAGACCTAAGAGAAGAGGATACCATGTTTGCCTTGGCCAACAGGGAGCTATGAGTATCATGGGAGCTATGAGTATCATGCGACCTCTGTCTCTCTGGAGTTTGAATAAGGTTTTGGGAATTAGGGGAATTGGTGGGAAGGCATAGAGAAAATCCTGGCCCCAATGGAGCAGGAATGCATCCCTTGCCTGACAATTTTGAGCTGGAAGTCTGGAACAGTACCGGGGAAGTTTGGCATTCTGTGGACTTGCAAAGAGGTCTGTCTGGTGTTCCCCAGACTTGAAATCCTCGAGCAAGTTGATATTTATTTATTTATTTTACATTTCTTATAT
Organism: Ichthyophis bannanicus; assembly: GCA_033557465.1. Lineage (NCBI taxonomy): Eukaryota > Metazoa > Chordata > Amphibia > Gymnophiona > Ichthyophiidae > Ichthyophis > Ichthyophis bannanicus. Next base: position 516,532,719 of record CM066034.1, on the reverse strand, counting down.
ACCGCACTATTTACGATCAGCGCGGTTTACATAAAACGAAACAGAATCCGACAATGAACAAGAGTCAGGTCATTACAATGAACAGGAGCAATCAACTTGGATAACGGGGGAAACTATGTACATAAATGGACTACTGAAATTGGTAAACATATGAGTGGAGAGACCACTCATGTGGCAAAAGGACTCGGCTGAGCCTGTCCGCCCAAATGTTTTGAATGCCTGGAAGGTATACTGCCAACAAATGAATGTGATGCTCTCTGGCAAAGGCCCACAGTTGCAAAGCTTCGTTGCATTGCAGAGAGCCTGTTCCGCCTTGTTTAGGTAAAACATGGCCACTTGATTGTCGGTTTGCACCAGAACTGTTTTGTTTATGAGATGGAAGCAAAAGACTCGAATAGCATTGGAAATGACCCTTAGTTCTAGGAGGTTTATTTGAAGAGAAGCCTCCTGTGGGGTCCAGAGACCCTGGGAAGACCGCCCAAGTGGGCTCCCCAACCCAACTTGGATGCATCTGTCGTCAGGACAGCCTGAGGTAGGGGTTGCTGAAAAGGAGAGCCTACTGTAAGGTTTTCCAGAGATTGCTAACAATGCAGAGACGCAATCAGGTGTGTGGTAACTCTGGTCTTGTCTGACAGGCATCCTGAGGCCTGGGACCATTGGGAAGCTAAGGTCCACTGGGCCGCTCGCATGTGAAGGTGTGCATAAGGAATCACATGGACTGTAGATGTCATGTGTCCTAGAAGTCGAAGCATCTGTCGGGCAGTGAGGAAGGTTTGTAGCACTGCTTGAGAGGCTAGTTCGATGATGCGCAGACAGCGAGGCTGAGGCAGGAAAGCCTTTGACTGCTGTGTGTCCAAGCGAGCGCCTATAAACTCGAGGGATTGAGATGGGGTGAGCTGGGACTTTCGAAGGTTTATGATTCATCCCAAGTACTGCAGTATTTGCATTGCTCTGGAAAGAGCATGACTTGCCTCTGGAGCTGATGGTGCTCGAATGAGCCAATTGTCTAAGTAAGGGAAGACAAAAATTCCTGGAGTCCTCATAAATGCTGCTACTACTGCCATGCATTTTGTGAAGACCCTTGGAGCAGAGGCCAATCCGAAAGGAAGGACCCTGTATTGAAAATGTCTTCCCTTGACTAGGAATCGAAGGAAGAAGTGTGCCGAGGGAGATCATCTTGAACCTTTCTCGGACTAAATATTCAGTTCTCTGAAGTCCAGGATTGGTCTTGGTCCCCCTGACTTCTTTGGAATGAGAAAATAGGGGGAATAGAATCATGTGCCCTGCTGGGACATTGGAACCTCTTCTATAGCCCCTTGAGCCAGAAGAGTGGTCTGAGACCGGTGGTTGAGATTTGAACTGTTTTATTAGCGTGGATGGGGGCAAGCTGAGGAAATGAAGCTTGTATCCCAGACTCGCGATAGATAGAATCCAATTTTCTGATGTGATTTGTTGCCATCTTTTGGCAAAATGGCAGATACAGCCTGGAATATTTAAAGGTTCTGGGCTTAGAACAGGAAGAATGGCTAAGTTCTCTAGACAACAGTCAAAGACCCTGAGGAGGCTGGGTCTGCTGAGCCTTCTGAGCTTGTCTTTCTTTGTCTAGTTTGTTACCCCTTCTGGGGAACATCTGTTTGCTGGATGGAAGATGGATAGAATTTTTTCTTTTTAGAGATAATTATTTTTTGAAAAACTTTCTTGGCTGGGTTAGCTGTAGATTTTGACAATCTGTCTAAAGTTGTATTAGTGTCAGTTTCATTAGCTTTGAGCTGCCAGTCCTTGCCAAAGAGATTTTCTTCTGTGCAAGGAATGTTTCCCAGCTTATCTTGCACCCATTCCTCCAAGTCTGAAGCTTGGAGCCAGGCAATACGACATGCTTCTATGGATATAGCAGAAGATTCTGCTAATGCATTCAAAACAGTCAAAGGTAGCACGATTCATAAACTTAGACATTTTGAGCATGTTTGACCAAAGTCAAATGATCTGTATGTTTATCCTCTTGAAGAAAATGGTTCAAAAGTTCCAAGTCTTTTGTAACCTCTTCAAGAAACATTCCCATGTATAATATATAAGAACTGATTTTTGCTGATAGCATGGAGGACTGAAAGCATCGACGACCAAAGGCATTCAGTGTTCTAGACTCACGACCTGGTGGATTGGAAGAGTGTCTTTTAGCACTCTTAATCCGCCTCATGGCAGGCTCTACCACCATAGAATGATGTGGTAACTGAGTCTTCTGAAACCCTGGAAAGGTGGTACTCGATACATAGTGTCAAGACGTCTAGAATGTGGAGATACTGTTAAAGGAGCTTCCCACCTTCTTAATATTAGATCATGTAAGATCTGGTGTATAGGAAGCATAGCTGCCTCCTTTGGAGCCAAAGGATATTGAAGAATTCTCAATTCTTCTGCCCTAGGCTCCTTTTCTGGTACTACTGTAATGGCAAGACCCTTTGCCATATCATGTACAAAATCATGAAAAGACATATCCTCAGGAGGGGACATTCTGCGTTGAGGAGGAGGAGTTGAATCTTGTAAAAGTTCAGCTCTGGTACCGGTGGAATCATCAGTCATCGGAATCGGAAGAGTCAAAAGGAGGAAGCACCGGGTTCTCCCGAAGCAGATGGCATCGGTACCGCTCGATGTTGGTACCGAAACGAGTCGGTACCTGATCTTCCCCCCCCCCCCATATGCTGGGGAAAGATTCCAAGCTTGGCATCAGGGGAAGCATGCCTGTTGAAACAGGTACCGAGGGCACTGGCACCGGCACCAGTACCGGTGCCTGCGGAACCATCTGCAGCGACTTTAGCGGTACCAAAGTAGCTCAGAGTCGCTAGACTGCGTTCGATAGTGAGGAGTCTCTTGTCCATCGCTACTGCCGATGCCGGGGTGTCGGTACCGGTGGAAGCGGCCACAACCCACGAGCATGGCATCAGTAGTTCCATCGAGGTCGTGGCCTCGGAAACATCCTCGAGCCCGAAGACTCCCGTCAGGGCTGTTTTGCCAGTGAAATGTCCTCGAGGGCAACGCCAGTGGCATCTCGATGTTTAGAGGAAGATCTACCCTTCGAGGACCGGCTAGTCTTAGAAGACTTGTATTTAGTTACCTGAGATCCCTGGAAAGAAGTAGAAGCCCTGGAAGACAGCTATGCTGCAGACATCGTGTCTGAAGCAAATAGGGTACAGAGTTGATTTGCTCAATTCTGAAGACTTCTTTTAGTCAACTTCCTGCAGGAGAGACACTCTGTAGGGCAATGGTCAGGACCTAAACATTTAAGACACCAGTCATGGGTGTCGGTAATAGAAATTGTACCGCCACATTTTGAACATTTTTTAAAACCAGTGGTTGGTTTTTCCATGGTAAGGGAAAAGAGGGCCTAATGCCCAAAATGGCGCCAAGCACCAGAGCAGGGAAGAAACCTCCTGAAAAAAAGCACTAAAATAGTTATTTTTAGAAGAAAAGAAAGAAAAGCGCCGGTAGTACCGGTAGGTGTCGACGGAAGGCAGACACGACCACAAAAAATATAAAAATAAGAGAAGATTTTCTGCAGTGACAGGGGGACACGTCCTGTCGGCTCCGTGGAAAACGAAGAACTGAAGTGAGAGGTAGTTGGGCGGGAAGGCAGCATGCACACGTGGTGGGATGCTCCCAAAAGCTTTCCTTTTGGACGCTGGGGAGCGTTCCCGCACAGGCTCCGTCGGTGTCGACGGTACCCATATGTGAAGACTACATTTCTGCTTGTTCCTGGAGATATTGTGTTTTCCTGGAACCATCTCAATTGGTTGCATTTATCAGTGCTCACACTTCTGCTGTTTCCCAGGCTGTTGGGTAATATTTGCAGTATTATGCTAGCTGATTTTTGCTGACTTATTCCTTCATGTTAGATTTTGTTTTCTTTTCTTGATGATTCCCACTATTAGTGAAGGACTAAAGAGAGAAGTGCATCTTCATAAAATTTCTTGTTTTTCTCTTTTCCCATGGATACTATATTTTTTGATGCTCTTACAATTTCTGTTGGAATATATTGTAAACTGATAAATATAAAATAAAAATTGCTTAGAGACACTGGCTAATGGCTAACTGGGGAGCAATGAGAGAAAAAGAGATGCTGGCTGATGGGGGGAGGGGGCAATGAGAAGTTTTATTTTTTATTCTTCACATATTACCATGCCATTGTGATATGTGAAGCAAAAAAGAAAGTTGCCTTGAGTGTTGACAACATACTCATTGGGGTTGGTGGGAGGGGAGAGGAGAAGGGTTACTGCATAGTGTTCACACTGTATTAATGGTATGTTAAGGGCATCAAGCCCTTGAAAGGGGTATCACAGCTCCTTTTTTAGGAGGGGGGGGGGGGTCACTGCCTAAGGTTCCGGCAGCCGACTTCTAAATTTTTAGTCTGGCTCCTAAATTCCAAATAAATTTGTCAAGGCCTGCCTTAATTTATAAAAGGAATGCATTTCCTTCATTCTATAAAGAGAATATTCTTAGTATATACACAGAGTATACCCAGTTATAATCGTGGAGAAGTCTAAATAGGTAGCCCTAATCTTAGAGCAGCCCCTTTTAGGTTGGGATAGGAAAGCGGTGGGTAGGCAGTTCTCCCTTCACGCATGAAATACATTTTGGAGTGGTCCCATGGAGTCTCTTTGTCTAAAAAGAAAAACATCAGAATTCTCAGTTTTGGTGCCAAGCCAAATAGATTATGCTATCCTGAATGTGATCTTTCTTGGTGCAGTCACAGCAAATTGCTACATTCAAATCGGCCAAATACAAGTTACTTGAACCTCTAATTTTCATAGTGACTTAATAAGGTGACATTTCCATTCTGAGCATTGTCCTCTACCATTGGTGTCATGGATCTGAGTAAATTGGGTGGTGCTGTGCTAGTTGTCAGAATGCCATGTAGCGTGGATATGACATGCACCACTGAAGAGGAGCTTCAGAAAGAGATTAATAAAGAGGTGAATGAAACCTTCGATGAGAGACAGCAAGCACTGGTAACCTTTACTCCCAGGAGCTTTGGGAAGTTGTTGAGACTTTTAGGACTGACATGAGAATGGGATAAGTTCTACCTTTTTGGTTATGAAAGTAGGGATGATGAGACAGACCTTCAAATATTTGAAAGGTATCCATGCAGAAGTGCAGCAGTTTGAAGGACTAGATGTGCCACATAGTAGACCATTATATGAGGAATTGAGGGGAAAAATGTCACGAAGGCTTTTTCACAGAAGGCCACGACAGCTGCAATAGTAGCGGTTTAAGAGGACTATGGATAAACATGTTGGATTCTTAACTGCTTAAAAGTGAGGAAGCAGAGGCTTAATTTTGAAAGGTTAGTAGTGTTAAGGGTATTGCAGAGTATGACTCCATTGCCTGTCAGGTTGTGATGGTAAAATTTGATCGGCAGCTGGATCTGCCTGGCAGCCTGCATGACTTGTAGCCAATTAGAAATCCTGGCAGAAACACAGTTGCTTAAGTAGCCAGATCTCTGGCAAGCTATGCAGGAGGCCTAATGTTGGTGACTGTTGGGATTATTACAGAGCTCTTAGTTTAGGCATGGGAAAGGTGAAATGTTGGAGCGAGCTAAGTGTGGAAACTTATGAGATCTAAGAGAATGGTGAAGTGCAAAAGAGGGACTGGGTAAGGAAGGATCTTGTGGCCACACTCTGTGCCTGGTAACTGGGAACTCTTTATTAGGTGGAGGCAGAATAATCGAACAGTGGATGGATCATATGGTCTTTCTGTTATTTACTGTTAGTGAAAAGAACTGAATCAGATTGTGGCTCTATTTCTGTAGTTGTGTGTTGCTTTACCGCAAAGGTGTGGATCTTGCAGCCTAGTATTTTCCCTGCACAAGAAGGATGCACATTGCATGCCCCTCTCATTCTCTCTCTTCTCTTCCTTCTAGGCTTCAAGTGCCCTATTTGTTCCAAGTCTGTAGCTTCTGACGAGATGGAAATGCACTTTATAATGTGTCTGAGCAAACCTCGCCTCTCCTATAACGGTAAGCACTTGGTAGTTTCTTTTTTTTATATTTTATTTTATCTTTATGAATTATACAGTAATATGCAAGAATTAGATTGTGTACCGAAATTGGGAAAGGAGCACTTGGTAATTCCTGAGTTGGAGTTGTCTTGCTTGTTCGTGAAGGCATGCATAGTGATGAACCAGAATGAGACACACAACTTCTAGAATTTTCTATTGAATGTGTAGACATCCTGCATGATCTGAAGGAACCCCAGTGTTTTGTCTTCAAGCAGGATTGAAACAAAAAGGAGCAGGAAAGCCACATCACTGAAAGATAGAGCTGACCTTTGACCCTCAAGCTCTATCTTCCAGTGGTGTGGCTCTTCTGCTCTTTTTTGTGTCTGCGCTCTGTGGGGGAGGCGTTCTCTTCTCTGTTAAGAACTTAAGAAGTCATAAGAGATGCTATACTGGGTCAGACCAAGGTCCATCAAGCCCAGATCCTGTTTCCAACAGTGGCCAATCCAGGTCATAAGTACCTAGCAGTTTCACCAAAAGACACTCAGGTACCTCAGTGCTTGTATTGGGTCAAGCAGTGATATCCTGGATCCCTTTTAACCCTTTGAAGGCCTACTTTAAATTTTTAATCCACATTCTGCAGCCAGGTTAATTTTTGCATATTTCAGGAAAATTGTACCCGTCTTATTCAATATGTTCTAATAGTGATTTTCCTTCTGCCATGGTCATGTATTATATACCATTTGATAGGAATATTTAGTCAGAATTTTGGATCCCGAGAGTTTTGGGCTCGGCCTATTAATGGTTTATGGACCTTTCCTCCAGGAACTTGTCCAAACCTTTTTTTAAACCCAACTACATTAACAGCTTTTACTACATCCTCCGGTAACCAATTCCAGAGTTTGATTATACGTTGAGTGAAAATATATTTTCTCTTTAGTCTTAAATAGGTTACTCTGTAGCTTCATTGCATGTCCCCTAGTCTTTCTATATTCTGATGTAAACAGTCGATCTACATTTATCCGTTCCACTCCATTCATTAATTTATAGACCTCTATCATATCTCCCCTCAGCCGTCTCTTTTCAAGATTGAAGAGCCCTAACCTTTTAAGCCTCTCTTCATAGGGGGATCCTTCCATCCCCTTTGCCATTTTGCTGGCATTTCTCTGTACCTTTTCTAATAATGCTATATCATTTTTAAGATACGGTGACCAGAATTGTGCTCAATATTCAAGGTGCAGTCGCACCATGGAACAATACAGAGGCATTATAATATCCTTTGTTTTATTTTCCATTCCTTTCCTTATGATACCTAGCATTCTATTTGCTCTCTTGGCTGCCGCTGCACACTGGGCCAAGGGTTTTAACATGTTATCCACGATGACACCTAAATTCTTTTCCTGGGTGGTGGTTTCTAATGTGCATCGTGTAACTATAGTTTGGGTTGTTTCCTAGGTGCATAACTTTGCACTTGTCCTCATTCATTTTCTTCTGCCTTTTGGATGCCCTGTCTTCCAGTTTATTAAGATCCTCTTGCAATTTTCCACAATCCTCATGGGTTTTAACAACTTTAAATAGTTTTGTGTCATCTGCAAATTTGATAACCTCGCTCGTCGTTCCTATTTTCAGGTCATTTATGAACATGTTAAAAAGCAGCGGACCCAGCACAGATCCCTGGGGTATTCTACTATTCATCTTTCTGCATTGGGAAAATTGGTCATTTAGCCCTACCCTCTGCTTTCTATCTTTTAACCAGTTCCTGATCCACAATAGTACACTGCCTCCTATCTCATGACTTTTTAGTTCTGCCAAATGTCTCTGAGACCTTTTCAAAAGCTTTCTGAAAGTCCAGAAACACTATATCAACCGACTCACCTTTGTCTACCTGTTTATTCACACCTTCCAAAAAAAAACCATAACAGATTAGTAAGACAAGACTTTCCTTGGCTAAAGCCATGTTGGCTGTCTCCCATTAAGTCATATGTAGCAAGTCAGAATAATGCTTCAGCACACTTTTAACGGGTCTCCAAAACAGTTTCCATTCTAATTTTTCTAACTTTTAATCTTCTTTTTCTTCTTTTTCTATATATATAAAATCTTCTCTTTTAATGATTCTTCATCTTCTAAAAAACTCTCAGTATCATATCAATGACCCAGTGCTTAAAACATCATTATGTTTTAAGAATCACAACTTTATTAGAGGACTTTCTTTTAAAATCTTCACCCCTATGTTCCTTTTAATCAAGCGGATCTCGACGCTCTCATAGGGCGCCTTCACGGCGTTTCAATAACTAGTTTTTCTTCAGGAGATCCTTACCTTAAAAACACAAACAAATTATTTAAACAAAACCACCTCTACCTATTGTGTTCCCATCCTTATCCTAAAACCCTTAACTATATTCAAAATTCTAACTTACTTTTGCAACGGATGCTGCCCACGTCCAAGCGTTACTCATTCTTGAAAAGACGCCGCGCATGCGTGCAGACTAGAGCTTCCCCTATTTAAACCCCTCTGATATTATCCTGTTCAATTAGATACTCGTTTCTTAAACAATAGAAAACCTTTCTTCACTAACAACAGAACGTGGTAGATGCAGTACCTATAGGCGGTTAATCTAAAAACCCCTACCTACAAAGCTTCTACTGCAGCTTTTTATTGATATAAAAATCCCTATTCAAAATTCAAAAAAATCCTTCAGTTCTATGGATCATTAGCAGTGTGTTAATGAGATGAAAAACTCTTGTTAAAAAACTGACTGTGAAGTGCTATGCTGATTCCATTACTAACCCGCCTAGCAGTTCCCAACTGTATTTTTAACTAGTCCGTTCCTATCATCTGTTATCAGATACTGAACAATGTATCTATTACTTCGTGTCAAACTTTTTCAAACACACAATTGCCAATCAATGGTGAGGTTCAAGCCCTCCGGGCTAACAGTATTTATCTTATAAATCCACTGTTCTTTAAACAATAGAGTTTCATCTAGTGTGCGACCGGACAAAGGAAAATGTACTTGTTCTATTACTATGCATCGTAGCTGTTCAAAGGTGTGCTTCTGAGCCAAGCAGTGGGCAACTATGGGCGCCTCTAAGCGCTGGCATTTTAAACGACTTCTGTGCTCACGTATTCGCACCCGCAATGGGCGTACTGTTTTTCCTATATACATTAAGCCACAAGGGCAGAAGATGCCGTATACCACTGCTTTCGAAGCTCAATTTGTATAACTATGGAGGATAAAACTAATGTCATGATATCGAAATTGTGTCTGTTCTGCCATAACTGAGCAAACCCCCCGGGTAGACCTATAGTGTCCACTAGGGGCAGTGTTTTAAAGCCTCTTTCAGTGTATCTTGATTCCTTTATGCGTCCTCTTCTCCCCACAATACCCACCTATCTAAGGGATACGACACACTTTTTAAATATGCTTAGGGAGATAGCGCAATGGTCAACTTATGAAGACACGTGGTTAGTGACTTTAGACGTCACGTCTCTTTATACTAATATACCACAAGCAGCGGCACTAATAGTAGTTCGCGACACACTGGAACAGCGGGGAGATCTCTCAAGAGCCCAGATTGACTTTCTGATAGAATTAGCACGTTTAACGATATATCATAATTATTTTTTGTTTGAGGGCCTGCTTTACCAGCAGATTAGTGGCGTAGCCATGGGGGCGACGTGCGCCCCCTCAATCGCAAATTTTTATATGCATGCCTTTGAACAAAAATGGTTAGTTAAATCTCCGTTTCAAGACTCGATATTAATCTGGCGTAGATATATTGATGACGTGTTTGTCTTATGGAAGGGGTCGCAGGATGCATTGAGGGAATTTTTGGAATGGTTAAATCAGTGTGATACTAACATTAAGTTTACTCATGAATATCACCAACAAGAAATCACATACCTAGATGTACATGTTACTCGAGGAGAACATCAATGGCAGACATCAGTTTTTCGGAAGTCTACAGATAGGAATACATTCCTACATTATCATAGCAAACATTCAAGACAACTCAAAGACTCCCTTCCATTTTCACAATTTCTGCGTTTTAGGCGCAATTGTTCTGATGTTCAAAGTTTTAAACAACAAGCAAGACAGTAAAAACAGGATTTTGAACAACGGGGTTATCCCCGGTTGATAATACAACGCGCATATCAACGTGCGCTGTATAATCATCGCTCAGGGTTGTTAGTTATGCGTCCACCAGCTCAAATGACATATGAAGAAAATAATGTAAATTTAATTACAACTTATTCCCCGATGAGTTATCATATTCAAAAAATTTGTCAAAAATATAGCAATATACTAGTAGCTGTACCGGGTTTACAACAAAAGAAGATCAGATATGTATGGAAGAGAGGAAAAAACTTAAAAGAATATTTAAGCCCCACTGTGCTTCCTCAGCTGGATTGTGAACGAAGGGTAGGGGGACACACAAAATGTGGAGAGTGTGATGTTTGCTCAGTTATGGCAGAACAGACACAATTTCGATATCATGACATTAGTTTATCCTCCATAGTTATACAAATTGTGCTTTGAAAGCAGTGGTATACGGCATCTTCTGCCCTTGTGGCTTAATGTATATAGGAAAAACAGTACGCCCATTGCGGGTGCGAATACGTGAGCACAGAAGTCGTTTAAAATGCCAGCGCTTAGAGGCGCCCATAGTTGCCCACTGCTTGGCTCAGAAGCACACCTTTGAACAGCTACGATGCATAGTAATAGAACAAGTACATTTTCCTTTGTCCGGTCGCACACTAGATGAAACTCTATTGTTTAAAGAACAGTGGATTTATAAGATAAATACTGTTAGCCCGGAGGGCTTGAACCTCACCATTGATTGGCAATTGTGTGTTTGAAAAAGTTTGACACGAAGTAATAGATACATTGTTCAGTATCTGATAACAGATGATAGGAACGGACTAGTTAAAAATACAGTTGGGAACTGCTAGGCGGGTTAGTAATGGAATCAGCATAGCACTTCACAGTCAGTTTTTAACAAGAGTTTTTCATCTCATTAACACACTGCTAATGATCCATAGAACTGAAGGATTTTTTTGAATTTTGAATAGGGATTTTTATATCAATAAAAAGCTGCAGTAGAAGCTTTGTAGGTAGGGGTTTTTAGATTAACCGCCTATAGGTACTGCATCTACCACGTTCTGTTGTTAGTGAAGAAAGGTTTTCTATTGTTTAAGAAACGAGTATCTAATTGAACAGGATAATATCAGAGGGGTTTAAATAGGGGAAGCTCTAGTCTGCACGCATGCGCGGCGTCTTTTCAAGAATGAGTAACGCTTGGACGTGGGCAGCATCCGTTGCAAAAGTAAGTTAGAATTTTGAATATAGTTAAGGGTTTTAGGATAAGGATGGGAACACAATAGGTAGAGGTGGTTTTGTTTAAATAATTTGTTTGTGTTTTTAAGGTAAGGATCTCCTGAAGAAAAACTAGTTATTGAAACGCCGTGAAGGCGCCCTATGAGAGCGTCGAGATCCGCTTGATTAAAAGGAACATAGTGGTGAAGATTTTAAAAGAAAGTCCTCTAATAAAGTTGTGATTCTTAAAACATAATGATGTTTTAAGCACTGGGTCATTGATATGATACTGAGAGTTTTTTAGAAGATGAAGAATCATTAAAAGAGAAGATTTTATATATATAGAAGAAGAAAAAGAAGATTAAAAGTTAGAAAAATTAGAATGGAAACTGTTTTGGAGACCCGTTAAAAGTGTGCTGAAGCATTATTCTGACTTGCTACATATTTCAAATTGAACGATTCAGTAGAAAGTTTAGCAATACGTTCAATTAAGTAGACCTAATAGCTTGGTCCCATTAAGTCATGACTAGCTACATGTTCAGTAATTTTGTTGTTTTATGATGGTTTCTACCATTTTTCCTGGTACTGACGTTAGGCTCACCGGTCTGTAGTTTCCCAGATCATCCCTGGGACCCTTTTTAAAAATTGGTGTTACATTGGCCATCCTTCTATCTTCAGGTAATAATTTTAATGATAGTTCACAGATTACTAATAGCAGTCTGTAATCTCATATTTCAGTTCTTTCAACACCCTTGGATGTATACTATCTGGTCCCGGTGATTTGCTACTCTTCAGTTTATCAAATAGTTGTAATAATCTTCCCGGGTGTATCGATATTTCTTTCAATTCTTCCGCAGTATCACCTTTAAATACCACTTCAGTCATGGGTAACATCCCTACATCTTAGTAAAGACCAAAGCAAAGAATTCGTTCAGTCTCTCCGCTATGGCCTTGTCTTCTCTTAGTGCCCCTTTTACCCCTCTATCATCTAATGGTCCAACTGACTCTCACAGGTTTTTTGCTATGAATGTTCAAGCAGGATTGTCTGGCACAAATGAGTAACCTTATCGCATGTCAAAGGGACAGACAGAGCAATTCTCCCAGTGCTCAGAACTTAAATTCTGAGCATGCCATTCCTTCCCGCATGCCGCAATATCCTCCCCTCCTCAGTTCTGTGGCTTTTCCCCTACTCTAACGAATGGATGTGAAAACAAAACTCAGTTATTTTTGTGAGGTCTTTACCTCTACATCTTCCAATACTGTGTTTCTTTTTTTTTTCTTTTTATTTTATCATGTCTAAGTCGGGGTTCTCGAACTGCCCACAGTATGGCAGAAGAATCCAGGTTTTTGATATATTGCTGGTTTAATCTGTTTAGGCTGTGACTACAATAAAGCTGAATGCAAGCATTCATACTCGTGAGTCTTAACAAGCGTGACGAGATCCCTCAGCTCACTTTCCAACCACTATGATGCTGTGAAGAAACTTCTTTTAGTACAAAAAGAAGAAACAAGAGCCTCCTCTGTGCTGATATGTAGACTTTGGTGGAACTGCCATCCCCTCCAAGCGCAGTGATTTTAATTGTCTATCTGCAAAGAATGACTGCGAGATTTCTGCTTAAAATGCTGTCTGGTACCGCAGAGTGTTGCAGGCCCAAAACATAGCCACCTTCTGGGTTCTAACATAGACATGAGGAGTTGACGTTCTCAACCCACTCCAAAGTTCATGAGAAGTGAAGACATATCAGCCTGAAGTTTTCAGTGTGTATCTCCTAACCAGTGACCAGCACATTGGTCTCCAGCTCAAGGTACTGCAACAAAGCATTAGTACCAAGATGTTGATTTGACATGGTCCTTAAAGTGTGTGCACAGCACAGCATATATCTGTTCTCTGTGGACAGGCAGGATAAGTGCTGGCATATGGGTGACATCACTGACCAAGTCTGCATGGGAACCCCTCTCGGCTCCTTCTAGAAGCCTTTAGACTGGCTCTACCATGCATGCACAGAAGTCTCCACCTGCCACTGCCTCACCCTCTTTCTCATGGAGCCTGTTGCACAAGTATCATGGTTTGTGCCATGTTTATCTTTTATCGTGAGTATTTTACTTGCTGCTGCCACAAGGGTATTTCTCCCTCGTAGGTTTTGCATTGTGTTTTTGGTCGTTTTATAGATTTCTTGTTTTTTATATTCCACATTGCCATTTCAGGTCGCATTTTGGTCTGCCTCGGCCAGGTTACCATCTTTTTGGTCAAAATTGTATTTGTGATGTGCTACAGCTATTTTTCAGACCATGATGTCCTAGTCTAAATATTCTATTGGGTTTAAGAAGTGCTGATTCTCTCTTGGCTTCCAGGTAAGATTACACCTGGAGGTCATAAGAACATAATCAGTTGATCTGCACTAGGGTATTCTCCCTGCATGCCCCTCACCTATGGAATGCTTTACCACACCATATCAGAGACTCTCAAGACCTTGCAACATTCTGGAAGCTGCTTAAAACCCACCTATTTAAGGAACATTTGGACGGCATTACTATGACCCGCTTCCCGTCTCCTTATTCCTCTTATTTAACCCACCTTCCCTCCCCCCTCCCTCCCCCCCAAGAAACCCTCAGATGTAGCAACTCTTCAAATGTATATAGTTACACTGTTCTGTGTTATAAAGTTTTGTATTTTCAGGTCATTTATGAATATCAAAAAACAGCAGGCCCAGCACAGATCCCTGAGGTACTTCACTATTCACCTTTCTCCATTGAAAAAATTGGCCATTTAGCCCTTTTCTCTGCTTTCTATCTTTTAACCAGTTCCTGATCCACAATAGTATACTACCTCAAGTTGCAATTTTTTTTTTAATATTTTGCCAAGAGTCACTCATGAGGAACCTTGTCAAAGGCTTTCTGAAAATCCATATCTACTATATCAACTGGCTCATCTTTGTCTACCGGTTTATTCACACCTTAAAAAAAATAAGATTAATAAGACAAGACCTCTTGGCTAAATCCATGTTGGCTTTTTCCCATTAATCCATGGCTATCTACATGTTCAGTAATTTTATTCTTTATAATGTTTTCTACCATTTTACCTAGTATGACAGGCTCACCGATCTTTAGCTTCCCAGATCACCCCTGGAACACTTTGTAAAAATTTAAGTTACATTGGCCTCTCTAATCCTCAGGCTAGCACAGGTGATTTTAATGATTAGCTTACAGATTACTAATAGGTCTGCAGTCTCATATTTCAGTTCTTTCTGCACATTTTGGATGTATACAGTCTGGTCCAGGTGATTTGCTACTCTTCCATTTATCAAACAGTTGTAATACATCCTCCCAGTTCATTGATATTTCTTTCAGTTCTTCCGCTGCATGGGTAATTTCCCTACATTTTCAGTAAAGACCAAAGCAAAGAATTCATTCAGTCTCTCTGCTATGACTTTGCCTTGTTTAGCCCCCCTTTTACCCCTCTATCATCTAGTAGTCCAACTGACTCTCTCACAGATGTTTTGTGGAGCCATTGCCTGGCACTTAGCCGCAGTTTGAACCAAATAGTCCTGAAAAAGTAGAATTTTGTGTCCTTTATATTGTAGGTTCTGCTGCTGCCTATACAATGAGAGGAGCTTCTCCTTATCTGCTCAGTTCAGGATCCATGCTATCACAGGCCAAGTGGGCGGACCCTGAACCATCCTAGGGCCCATGTGATGCACTCTTTCCATCATGAGCCCATGTTCCAGCTGGTGAGCCCAATGCCTCTGGAAGCCATGTTTCAATCAGGTTGTGCAGTTCTGCATATTTTACTTCCTCCGGTAGACCAATTATTTGGAGACTGTTGCGCCTACTTCAGTTCTGGTCCTCCACTCCAAAAACAAGCAGTTTTGCTGTTCCACCGGACTAAGATGTGCCTCTGCACTTGCCAGCAGTTGTCCTGCTGTGCTAGTCTCTTGTCTGCTCTCTGCCACCGGGCTGTGTGGCTCTCCAGGCCCTCCTTTATTTCTTACTTCGAGGCATGACATTTTGATGATTTCGCTTCAGTTGCTACTGTCAGCTTTTAAAATTATTTTATTTACAATTTTATTGAAAGACAGATGCACAGCCATAACTGCTCATATCCAACATCAATTTCTATTAAAACAATAGAACAGAATATATTCCTCCATGTGCCCTTAGCCCTCCCTTCCACAACGCATCCCCAAATACGATGGGCAAAGTAAATATCCTTGTTAGAAAAACCATACTAACAAAACAGTAACCTTACATCTGCATATCCCCCTATTCTCACATCCAGTCAAGCTACTCCCATACACTACACACTCGGACCCTGATTGGGGCCCAGCCCTTGTGTCAGCATACCAAATTTATTTATTTATTTATTTAACATCTTTTATATACCGCTCTATTTATAATCAGCGCGGTTTACATAGAACAAGAAAACATCAGATAAGGTACATGTTATCTGTTTTTTACATAGAACAAGGAACAAAAACTTGGATAACCGGGGAAATTATTTACAATGAATACAACACATTGGCTATTTACATATGAACGGAATAAAGCCTAAAAGAATTTTCATAGTATGAGAGAGAGGTGTGAAAAGTTATTGCATAGGGTTCCCATAATTTATTAAAGAATGGGAGCCTCTGCTGACACATTGCTGTTAGTTTGGCCATTCTGTGCACATACTGAAGTTTCATCAACACTAACTCCAAGGGTGGGGCCTCTTTTTTTTTTTTTTTCTCTCCCCCTCCTCCACCACTGGGCCAGGGTCAATTGCACAGCGATTAGCAAGAAACGAAACCATCCCAGAGCCCCTGCTCCAAAATCTCCCCCTCCATAGCTTAAGAGTGCCAGTGAAGGCGTTGGGACAGCCTGACATTTCAGTATCCGAGAACATGTTGAAAACTTTACCCAATAAGGCTGTATACCTGCCCAGGCATTCCCACCATATATGCATAAGTCTTTCCCCGCAACCTTGCCAGCAACTTTCATCCCCCACTCCCATTTTCTGCAAACTACAAGGGGTGAAATATCAGCGGTAGTACAACTTAGTTCTTCTCCAGCAAATATGTCACCTGCAAACCCTTATGTAATCTCTGTATGACCTGAGCCCACTGCACCTTTAAGTCAGATTCCCACCTATCATTATGGATCGACTTCTGATAATCAGGACCCCCGAGTATTTCATATAACCGGGATAAACACCCCTTCATTGACTCCCCCCAGAGAGGCTAATTCAAGCTTCCCTGATACCCAGCCCGACCCCCTATGGACCCCATTCTTCAAGGGAACGACACGTTTGTTAATGAAATCCATCTCTGTTTTCCAACTGGAATTCCTGCTTCATTGCCTCAAAAGGATTTATTCCAGTCCCCCTCAAAATTGTCCCATGGACCACAGCTATTTAATCTCCCACTACTTATATTTGAGGTCTAGCAGGCCTGGCGGGAATAACAAGTTAAATCACAAAGGAGACAAAGCAAAGATCTGGTGGTTTCCAAACTGCTTCTGGCATTCTTGCTCCCAAACTCGTAACGTGAGTCCCATCCATTGATTAACAACCTTTTTGCGCTCCACAGGCCCACCCCCACACCATAATAAATAACGCAGTGGGCAAGCACCCACCACAGCTTGTTAAAGTATAACCCATTCTTTCCAAGGACATAATTGTCAGTCCACACCCACTTTGATTTGAGCTGCATTATAATATTGTCTAATGTCTGGGACCCATGAGCCACCCTCTGCCCTTGCTGTAGTCAGGTCTTTGCATGCCACCTGATGATGCTTACAATCCCAAATAAAATTTTCAAGTCCCCACTGCCAAATCCGAAAGGTTCTCTCTGGAATCTCCATCGGTAAGGCATTAAACAATTAAAGACATTTTAGCACCTTCATCTTAATACTATTAATAATCCTTCCAAACCAGGACAGGCTCAACTTCCTCCGATGCTGCATATCCGATACTGTGGCTTTCCAGAGGGGATCAAAATTCAGCCCAACCAGGTTAGTGCAGTCAGCTGTAAGATTCACCCCCAAGTAAGAATATGAGAGGTGACCCATTTGAAAGAACTCCCTACGAAGTGTGACTTTCTCTAAGGGGGTAAAGAACTCCTCTAAAATTTCTGCTTCACTGCATTCATTTTGAACCTGGAGATTTCACCAAACCTATCCAACTCCCTCACTGCAGCCAAGGAAGTTGAGGGGTTCGCCACGGAAAAAAGATCATCCGAAAAAAAAGATTAATACTGAGCGGACCCCATTGGGATACCTTCAGTGTCTTCTCATGCCATACCCAATGTGCTGGTGGCTCCACAGCAAGAGCAAAAAGGAAGCAGGGATAGTGGGCACCCCTGACGGGGGTAGCCCTTTGGAGCTCAAAGGCAGTTGAGTATGTCCCATTAACCTGAACTCTGGCCTCCTGGGGTCTAGAGTACAATGCCTGAACCCCCCCCCCCCCCTAGACCCATTCCCTCGAGGACTTGGAAAAGATTAGGCCAGGAGACACTATCACAGGCCTTTTTGGCATCTACCACTACCAGCACAACTGGGGGTCTTCCTCTGGCCTACCCAATAAGATTGAGAATTTTCCTTATGTTATCTGCACACTGTCTCCCCAGAATAAACCTGATTGATTTGTATGTACAAGTTTTGCCATGAGGGGTTGCAATCGGTTTGCTAAAACTTGAGCCAAGATTGTCAGGTCGATGCCTAAGAGTGAAATAGTACACTATGAATCGCATTGGGTGGGATCTTTGCCCTCCAATATAATGTGATTCTTGCTTCTCACATAAGAGGTAAAACACTATCCTGAAGGCAGGAATTGTAAACGCGGGCCAGCAACTCCATCAACTTGGTTGGATGTTTTTTTAGAAAAAAATGCTGTAGCCATCTAACCCCTGGGGTCTTCACAATATTTGCTTATCCTCATCCATCACCTGTGTGAACTCGCACTTCTCCAAATATTCACGAATCTGGGGACTCTCCGCCTTCCACTCCGGAGTGTAGAGCTCTTGATAGAACTCTCTAAATCTATTCCTTATCCCTTCCCAGTCAACAGTCTCTCCTTGTGTCTTTAATCCTTCATACCCAGTTCCGGGTTCGGGTTTTCTGAAGACGGAAGGCCAGACTCAAATTGCTGCTATCCTATCTCCAAATCCCATTGGATATCAGCTAATTTCAATTCCTGGAGCCGATGTCTCAGCTGTAGTAGCCATCTACTCAGCATGGTATCCATATTCCCACGTTTCATTCTCATATCTGCCTCCTCAATTTGGCAATGCAACTCCCTTTCTTCTCTTTTTTCCCTCCTCTTATATGTGCCCAAACTTATCAGATGTCCCTGGAGTACTACTTTAAGGCAGTCCCACACTATCCCAGGGGAGCAGGTCTCATTGTCATTAGCCTCCATACAATGTTGACTTACCTCCCGAAGCTTGGCACACACCCCTTCATCCTCAAGCATCGTTCAGTCTCCACATTTGCTTGGACCCTACCCCTGACACAACTCGGTGATCGCCCATACTGGCGCATGGTCTGTTCAGGTGCGATCCGCTATCTGGCATTGCTTTACCCCACATAGCAGCATTTTTTGGGACCCAGATAGTCAATACGTGAATAAGACACATGGATGCTTAAATAAATATAGTCCCATTCGCCTCTATGGTGATTTCTCCATAAATCTACCAAATCAAAAAGCTGGGTCCAAGCTCTCAGCCCCTGATGATTAGGTGTATGCCTTGACTCCTTTCCACTAGAGGTGTCCACCCTGTGTTCAGCAGCCAGGTTAAAGTCACCATTTACCATAAGGGACCCCTTGATAAAGCTCCTCATAATCTTGACCACTCTATCATAAAATGCTCCCTGATCCACATTGCAGCTATAAATGCTCCCCACAGTCAGAGTATGTACCCCAAGTACAATGTCCACAAAAAGCGCTCCTCAAGGGTTTCATATTACATCCAGGAATCTAAATGGGTGATCAGAAGCCATAAGGATTGCCACCCCACTTACTTTCTTCTTATCCCTACTGGAGGCAAACTAGGTGTGCTTATATTTGTTAGACATAACCTGACACTCGTTCCGAATGAGCTATATGCACCCTGAGGCAAACAAGCTCCTTAAGCACTTAGGCTGTGCTTGACCGGAGAGTTTAGTACCTTAACAATTAAGGTGCAGATTTTTAAGGAGGAAGTCTATCTCTAGAATGATAATCAACATCCTTTTGCCCAGTTGTGCTGTACATTCCCCTCCCTGTCCTATTCCTCAACCCCCTCCCTCTCGCTCTTCCCCCCTCCGCCCACCAACACACCTGAAAAGTATCAAGGCTTCCATCCACGTCCCACCCGGGTTCCCACTTTTACTCCCCTTATCCTCACATCCCTCCAATAGTCTCCAATCCTCACGCTCCAAGTATTCACTCCAGCTGCCCCTCACCATCTCACCACACTGCAGAAAACAATCAACGCATAGTCCATATGGTGAATAAAGTAGGCGTGCTGCCCTCTTGCTCTTGGTATTCTCCCTGACGCTGAAGGTGCTTCACACCTTTCTGCAATCATTCCCAGCATGGCCTGTCCACACCAAAGGTCTTTGAGGTTTCACGTTTATGCTTGTCCAAAGGAATGGGTGGGTAAATTGTCACAGCCTACATCTTTTAAGGCATTAAGGATTCCAGGCATCGTGGCCCTAATTGTCTGTCCATCCGCAGTGAATTGGAGACCACAAGGAAAGGTCCACCCATATCTAGCATTGCCTTTCTGAAGACGCTGGGTTACTATCCTGAACTCCTGACGCCTCATGGTCATAGCTAACAGGTCCGCCTATAATTCTATCTCCACATTCTCCCATTGAAATTTCCCAAGCTTTCTTGACACCTTAACAGACACCAACTTCATGAAGCCAGGCCAAAACATCACTGGGCTTTCTCCCTGCTGGCTGCCCCAACGCTTCATGGGTGCGCTCAATCTTGAAGCAAAGTTGGAAGGATTCCAGTTGTGCAGACTGAACTACTGAGCGGCAAATCCTCTGTTATTGCATCCTAGTCCACGAGGTCAGAGCTCTCTGGTAGGCCCCTAATCCAAACATTACACTGGCACAACCTGTTTGCCCGATCCTCCACTTTAGCCAGCAGCTCCTCATACTTCTCCTTCAGTCCAGAAATATTGCATCCCATTTCAATTGTTATCTCCTTGTTCGTCCATGCGAGCCTCAGTATCCTCCATACCACTGACCCATTTTGTGCAATTCAGAGTGTAATTCGGCCATCCAGGTAAGGACATCATTTTTCACCCATTGCCCATCCTCCAGTTCCATGAGCCATTGCTACATCTCACTTTGAAGGGTGGCTAGATCTGTGGCATCAACTTCCTCACAGTAAGCTTTTTGACCCTCCATTTGAGAAGCCACCCCCCTCGATCAGTGTCTGCCATTTACTGGGCCCCTTCAACAACACTCAGAGCTGCCACTTTTGAAGGGAAACCCCCTTTAAGTCTGTGCCTGGCTAATTCACCGAAGCAGCCAAATGTTATGGGGCAATTTATACTACAGCTTCAGAGACATCAAGCGCAAACTATATGTGCTATTTAGTGGGTTGCTTGATGAATTCACCAGGAGCTTGCATTTTAAGCTGCCATCTCGGGTGTGACACAACCGGAAGCCTCCACTGTCAGCTTTATAGTCTGCTCTTGAACTGCTGCCATCTCCAGGGTGAAAACTGGGGCAGGAGTCTGACACCATCTTTTTTTCACTCTACTGCCCCTGGTTCTTTAGCTGCCCTCTGAGTTTTTCCAGACATTACTGCCCTATGGGAGCTGCAATAACTAACTTTGCACATCTATCTGAGAAGCGCCAACATTTCTTACATATGTCACTTGCACCTGCTGCTACAATGGGCAGGGGGGAGGGGAATAGTTCAAAAATAGCGTGTTAAGTGAGATGAGGATTAGAAGTCTTATTTTGTGTGTCCACTTAGCTTGGCTTCATCACGTGAACCCCAGTTCTACCTTTTGAAAGAGTAAACAACTGATCTGCATTTTATCCGTTCTGCTCCATTATTGTTTTATAGACCTCTATCATATCTCCCCTCAGCCATCTCTTTTCCAAGCTGAAGAGTCCTAACCTTTTATACCTTTCTCCATAGTGATATCCTTCCATCCCCTTTACCTTATTGTTCACTCTTTGTACCTTTTTCCAATTCTATATCCTTTCTAAAATATGACGAGCAGACTTGCACACAATTTTCAAGGTGTGGTTGCACCACAAAGTGATGCAGAGGCATTATAATATCATTGGTTTTATTCTCCATTCCTTTCCTTATGATTCCTAGCATTCTATTTACATAGAAACCTAGAAACATGACGGCAGAAAATTTTTTCACTCAACGTGTAATCAAACTCTGGAATTTGTTACCGGAGGATGTAGTAAAAGCTGTTAGTGTAGCTGGGTTTAAAAAAGGTTTGGACAAGTTCCTGGAGGAAAGGTCCATAAACCATTATTAAGAAGGGACCCAGGATATCAATGCTTGACCTAGTACAAGCATTGCAGAACATGTCTTCTGGGGAAACTGCTAGGTACGTATGACCTAGATTGGCCACTATTGGAAACAGGATACTGGGCTTGATGGACCTTGGTCTGACCCAGTATGGCATATCTTATGTTCTTATGGCTATATGGTCTTAGTTTGCCCTTCCATATCAACTACTACAGTTCCTTTTTTTGCCTTGAGATCATCCCATGCTTTTTCTGAATTCAGATACTGTCCTCATCTCTACTACCTCCACTGGGAGACTATTCCATACATCTACCACTCTTTCTGTAAAGAAATATTTCCACATGTTACTTCTGAGTCTATCCCCTTTCATCCTCATCCTGTGTTCCCTCCTTGCAGAGCTTACTTTGAATTGAAAGGGCTCTCTTCCTGTGCATTTATGCCACAGAGGTATTTAAATGTTGCTATCCCATCTCCTCTATCCTGCCTTTTCTCTAAAGTTATACATATTGAGATATTTAAGCATGTCCCCATATGGTTTATAACAAAGACCACTGATCATTTTGGTAGCCACCCTCTGCATTCTTGGCCATGGCTGCACACTGGGCAGAGGGTTTTTGACATATTATCCACAATAATGACCAATCCTTTTCCTGAGTGGTGGTTCCTAAGGTGGAACCTTGCATTGTGTAACCATAGTTTTGTTGTAGCAAAGTGCAGTCAATGAATAAATCCAGGAGTCAAATGACAGGGTCCATGCCAGTTTATTGTGCACAGGCCCAGTCAGTCAAAGCTTCAAAGGGAACTGAGCAACCGTTTCTACAGAGACATAACCATTTATACCTCTTTTTCAGTTTGATACATGAGAACTTTCTATTGGTTCTAAATCGATACATGCAAACGTCTCATTGGTTTTACATTCCCTGCACCTGTCCAATTAGAAATCCCTCTGGAGCCTAGCAACCAGCCCCCTCCCTTAGGATTGCTCTAACAATGGTGCAGTTCTTGATTTCGTTACTTCTCCAGGACCAAGCAGGAAGTCAGTCCTCACTTATGGGTGACGTCGGCGCCGACGGAGCCCTCGCGGAGCAATTTTCCCCAGCTTTCAAAGAAAGCCTTTGGGAATTGCAGCGCGCATGCGCGGTCGTCTTCCCGCCCGAGGGTGCCATCTTAGCCAGTCTTCTTTTTTCCGCGGAGCCCTACAGACGTCCCCGTCTTGTCCCCGCGAAAAAGTTGAGTTTCCTCTTTATTAATCCTTTTTTCTTTCGGTTCGATGCCGATCTTTTTCCCGCCCGGACTCGCGACGCCGGTCTCGAGTCCTCTAGCGTTTTTTTTCGGTTTTTCTGACTTAGTCAGCTTTCGTTTTCGTTTTCCCTGGCATCCCGGTCCTTTGACCTCGCAGGGGCCCTTTTTCCCCCGATGGCTGCCAGTGGGTTTAAGCGGTGTGGTCGGTGTGACCGAAATATGTCACTAACCGACACACACGACTTTTGCCTCCGCTGCTTGGGCCCGGATCATGAGGAACTGATCTGTGGGCCCTGCAGCAAAATGTCCTCGAAGGCGTTGAGAAGTCGGCGGCATCAGCGCGAGAGAATCTTCGCTGACCCCAGCCGTACCCGGACCTCGTCGGAGGCCTCCGTGTCGAAAGGCTCCAGCTCGGACCGTCGCCGGAGCTCCTCCGACCGGGGTTCTCCCTCCGGGGACCATCGTCGGAAGGAAAAACCCGCGAGGGCGGCGTCGGTGGACGCTCCTGGCTCCGCGAGGGCCAGGTCGCATAGCCCCGACAGCCGCCCCGGGTCCTTGGAGAAGGAACATCTCCCGAAGCGACCTCGCCTGGAGTCGGAGATGCCTGCCCGGGTAAGTCCTGTAGTCCTTCTGGACTCGCCTCCGCGACAGCCGACGTCGGGCCCGACGCCGTCGGGGCCCGAGTCGGGGGCTGCTGGGTCACCTAAGCTCGGACTCAGGTTGACGGCCTTGGAGAGCAGACTGTCTGCCTTCATGGACCAGCAGCGGGCACTGCTCGCTGGCCTCGCTGGCGCCGCTGCCCCGACCGCCGGGACGTCGACGTCCAAGTCGACCCCGGAGACCGAGCCGATCCTCGAGTCAATGAGAACTCGAGTCGATCCTCGGTCGAGGTCACCCTCGGCCTCCCGTTCGGGACCGAGGTCGCCGACGCCGACTCCCTCGGCGTCGGGGCGGCTGGCGCCGCACCCTGCCCGGGCCGACCCCACCGAGTCCTCGTCGGAGTCGGTCTGGGAATCTGAGGAGGAAGAGTCACCTGATTCTTTCCGGACTCGGTGTGTCCCATCGGACTCACCGGCGTCCGAGCCTCGGAAGCAGTCCCCCCCGGAGGATGCCCGGTTCTCGGACTTCGTTAGGGATATGGCCAAGGCTTTGGCCTTCCCTGCGGATCCCGAGGAGGAGCCTCGAGCCGAAGAGCTCGACGCCCTCCAGTATGACTCTCCCGCGAGGGAGCACTTTACTGTGCCGGTTCCTCCTATGCTGGAACGACTACTCTTCCGCATGTGGGAGAGTCCGGCCTCCTCGCCGGTCCTGAGCAAGCGGGTCGATTCTATCTATCGGGTCCGCAAGAGCCCTGGCTTTCAGAAGGCACAGCTGCCACACCATTCCATGGTAGTGGAATCGGCCATGCATCGTCTTAAGAGCCAGAAGATGCACTCCTCGGTGCCTCCTGGAAGGGAGGCCCGTAACCTGGATGGCCTTGGCAAGAAGTGCTTCCAGGGCTCTATGCTCGCATGTCGTGTCCAGACTTACCAGCTCTACATGGGCATGTATCTCCGGGATCTGGCTAAAGAGCTAGCCGGATTCTCCGCTGGTCTGTCCGAGGAGCCCTTGCGGAGGTTCCTAGCCTTGTCCACTGGCATTCGGGAATGCTCAAAGTTCATGTCCCGAGCAGCCTATGATGGCTTTGAGGCATCGGCTAGAGTGGCCGCAGCCGGCATCGGTGCCCGCCGACAGGCTTGGCTTCAGTCGTCGGACCTTGAGCCCTGGGTACAGGACAAGTTGGTCGATGTCCCCTGCCGAGGCGAAAACCTCTTTGGCAAGCCCATGGCGGAAAAGGCTGCACAAATTGAGACTGAGACTCTCACCAGGATCAGGCTTTCTAGGAAGACCTCCGCCCCTTCCCAGAAAAAGAAGGGCTCGGGAAAAAAGTCCTTTTACCCGAGGAAGGCGGCTGCCTACAAACAGTACCCCCATTATCAGGCCCCTGCAGCTCCCCAACAGGGCCAGCAGGCCAAGGGACGGGGTAACGGGTCCCGTAGGCAGCAAGCCCCCAAGCCTGCACCACCAGCCCCTGCTCAGCAGGGTGGGGGTTTTTTGACTCACACAGCATAGCCTTTCCCCCCCCGCTGGTTCCTCCCAGCACCGGAGGCCGGCTGGTTCACTTCGCCCACAGGTGGTCCAGCATCACCACAGATGCCTGGGTACTTCAGGTCGTGCGAGAAGGCTACCTTCTCCACTTCCATCAGGTTCCTCCCTCCTATTTTCCGGGAGAACCTTCGCGCCCCCCTCTGCACAGGGAGTTGCTCCTTCAGGAGTTAGCAGGTCTTCTGCAGGAACAGGCGGTGGAACCGGTGCCCCACCACCTGAGAGGTCAAGGCTTTTATTCAAGGTATTTTCTGATACCAAAGAGAACAGGGGGCCTCAGACCCATCCTGGACTTGCGCAACCTCAACAAGTTCCTTGTGCGGGAGAAGTTCAAAATGCTTACCCTTGGAATCCTTCTGCCCTACCTCCAGCAGGGAGATTGGCTATGCTCCTTGGATCTAAAGGATGCCTACACGCACATCCTCATCCACCCAAGCCACCGCCAATACCTAAGGTTTGTGGTGGCAGGAAATCATTACCAGTACAGAGTACTGCCCTTTGGCCTATCCTCCGCACCGCGAGTCTTCACAAAATGTCTCGCGGTCGTGGCGGCCCATCTCCGGCTTCACGGCCTCTGTCTTTCCGTACCTCGACGACTGGCTCATCAGAGCAGCGTCCGCTCAGGAGGTCTCCGATGCCACGCGCCGCACGGTGACTCTTCTGCAGCACTTGGGCTTTGTCATAAACTTCGCAAAGTCCACTTTGCTCCCCTCACAGGATCTCGAGTTCATCGGCGCAAGACTGCACACTCCTCAGGCACGAGCGTACCTACCGCTCGACAGGGCTCAACGGCTCATGGACCTAGCCGACCGCTTTCGCAGCCAGCCCCTGGTCTCCGCCAGGCGCTTCCTGAGACTGCTCGGCCATATGGCTTCCACCGTCCATGTGACCCCCAATGCCCGCCTGAACATGCGGTCTGCTCAATGTTGTCTCCGCCAGCAGTGGCGACAATCCACAGTCGTCCTGGAAGACCTAGTGCTCGTCTCCGAGCCGCTGCTCTCTTATCTCCGGTGGTGGCTCCGGCAGCCGAACCTGATACTCGGAATGCCTTTCCAGTCACCTCAGCCGACCCGGGTGCTGACCACCGATGCATCCCTCCTGGGCTGGGGAGCACATTGCCAAGAGGCACGTACTCAGGGCCTCTGGACCATGTGGGAGTCTGCTCAGCAGATCAACTTCCTGGAGCTCAGGGCGATCCGCCTAGCTCTCAAGGCCTTCTCCCACCTGACTTCCCAACAGTCCGTCCTTGTCCAGACGGACAATCAAGTTGCCATGTTCTACGTGAACAAGCAAGGGGGCACGGGCTCCTTCCTCCTCTGCCGGGAGGCACAGAAGCTCTGCTCTTGGGCCGTCAGTCACGGCATTCTCCTCAAGGCAGTTTATCTCCCGGGCCAAGAAAATTGCCTTGCAGACAAACTCAGCAGGGTCCTCCAGCCGCACGAGTGGCGTCTGGATCCCTTGGTAGTTCAGAAGCTCTTCCTCAAGTGGGGTCTCCCCACGGTGGATCTCTTTGCCAGTCCTCACAACCGGCAGCTTCCTCGCTTCTGCTCTCGTCAGCCACACCCCCTTCGGGTGGCGGCGGACGCCTTTCTGATCTCATGGTCGGGGAGCCTTCGGTACGCTTTCCCTCCCATCCCGCTGGTCTCTCGGACTCTTTTCAAGGTTCTCCGAGACAATGCCTTCATGATCCTGGTGGCCCCTCGCTGGCCCAGGCATCCGTGGTTTCCGCTCCTACTGCAACTGGCGGTGGAGGATCCAATCCCTCTGGGGGTAAACCGGATCTCCTCACTCAGGATCAGGGGTCCCTACTGCACCCCAACCTCCGGTCTCTCAACCTCATGGCCTGGCTGCTGAGAGGGTAGTCCTTGCTCCCCTTCTCCTGCCGGCGGAGGTGGAGGAGGTCGTCTTGGCTTCGCGACGGCCTTCTACCCGCAAATGCTACGCCCTTAAATGGCGTCGCTTTGCAGTCTGGTGTACCCAACAGTCTCAGGATCCCTTCTCCTGCCCGGTGTCGGTGATCTTGCAGTACTTGCTACACCTCTCTAATCTGGGACTTAAGTCCAACTCCGTCAAAGTTCACCTCAGTGCTCTTTCGGCACATCATGTGCCGGTGGACGGTAGACCTCTCTCAAGCGACCCTCTCGTAGCGAGGTTTCTCCGAGGTCTCCTTCTACTTAAACCACCTCTGCGCCCGCCAGCACCGGACTGGGACCTGAATGTGGTTTTGCAGCGGATCACCTGTCCGCCTTTTGAACCTATGGCTACCTGTTCTCTCCGTTTTCTGTCTTGGAAAACACTGTTCTTGATAGCCCTCACTTCCGCTAGACGCGTAAGTGAATTGCAGGCCCTCGTGTCTGATCCCCCTTACACTCGGTTCTACAAGAATAGGGTAGTCCTACGGACTCACCCAAAATTTCTGCCTAAAGTGGTCTCCCCTTTTCACATCAATCAGGAGGTGGTACTTCCAACCTTCTTTCCCAGACCACACTCCAGCCGAGCTGAGACGGTCCTCCATACCCTGGACTGTAGAAGGGCATTGAACTTCTACCTTGACCGTACGCGGAAGCACCGTAAAGCTGCTCAGCTTTTTGTGTCTTTTGACCCCAATAAATTGGGGCTCCCGGTCTCCAAGCGTACTCTGTCCATCTGGGTTGCGGACTGTATCTCTTGGGCTTATGGGGCAGCCGGACTCTCCTTAGAAAGTCGAGTCACGGCTCATTGCGTTCGGGCAAAGGCTACGTCTGTGGCTTACCTCCGCTCTGTTCCGCTGGCAGACATCTGCCGGGCCGCTACTTGGTCTTCGAGCCAGACTTTTGCGGTCCATTACTGTCTCGAGAGGGAGTCCCGTAGGGACAGTGCTTTCGGACAGGCAGTCCTCCGTAATCTCTTTGAGGTCTGAGCAACTCCTACCCTCCATCCCGGATGTGGGCTACCGGTGGGTGATAATTCAGCGAAGATTCTATCCTTCTGTGCTGCTGAGCTAGAGGGAGCTCATTTTTGTGCTTAGGGTCTCCGGTAGCCTTGAGCTTGGGAGTCCCATAAGTGAGGACTGACTTCCTGCTTGGTCCTGGAGAAAGCGTAGTTACTCACCTGTAACAGGTGTTCTCCAGGAGCAGCAGGAATCAGTCCTCACTACCCTCCCTCCTCCCCTTGGAGTTGCAATCGTCTGCTTATGTTCTTTTTGCAAATTTTTATGCTGTCTTTTTTAGCTATGTCATCTGACTGGCTAAGATGGCACCCTCGGGCGGGAAGACGACCGCGCATGCGCGCTGCAATTCCCAAAGGCTTTCTTTGAAAGCTGGGGAAAATTGCTCCGCGAGGGCTCCGTCGGCGCCGACGTCACCCATAAGTGAGGACTGATTCCTGCTGCTCCTGGAGAACACCTGTTACAGGTGAGTAACTACGCTTTCTGGACTTCTGCAATCCGATATACCTTGGACTACCGAAACAAGCCCTCAAGCCACTCCAACTGGCACAAAACACTGCAGCACGAATAATATCCGGAACTGCAAGACAGGAGCACATCACACCTATCTTGAAGGACTTACACTGGCTCCCAATCAGTGCACGCATCAGATACAAAACTATAATAAACCTATTTAAGATAAATCAGCACACATCAGCCAACAGCCTGCACACCCTCATACAACCAGACACCAGCACACGTCCTAGAAGAAAACAAACACACAACCGAGTCAGCACCCCAAGTGAATACAAACACACACGCAAGGACACAACAGACAGAGCACTCTCCATGGCTGCTCCAACAATATGGAACAAACTACCGGACGATTTGAGGGCAACTACAGACCTCAAAGACTTTAGAAAACAGCTGAAGACCATGCTGTTCATAGAACACTATGGACACATCACATAACCTCAGAGAATGTATAACAGCACATGATACCTCCTAACACTGTATGTATAGAAAATGTTTTATAGCCCCACTGTATATAGCTCATATTGTACATAGCTCAAACTAATCTCGCACACAATACAACATACACCCAACTAAGTTTCACCCTCACTGCATATATAACACACTCACTTTACCCGATTGTTTGCTGTGATACCACCTTGATTAATAAGATAAGGCGGTTTAGAAATACTGTTAAATAAATAAATAAAAATATCCCAACAGGGTACCGGGTTTTACTCCCCCTATTTTCTTATTCCAAAAAAGACGGGGACTTGGGCCTATACTAGACCTCAGAGAATTAAACAAATATTTGCTCCGAGAAAAGTTCAAAATCTCCCTCGAACACTTCTACTATACCTTCAAGGTCAGGACTGGCTATGTTCTCTAGATCTAAGAGATGCTTACATGCATATTCTCATCCACACAGATCACAGGAAGTTCCTTCATTTCCTAGTTCAAGGAAGACACTTCCAATACAGAGTTCTTCCTTTCGGACTGGCCTCTGCTCCAAGAGTCTTCACAGAATGCATGGCAGTGGTAGGAGCATTTATGAGGACTCTGGGAATATTCGTCTTCCCTCACTTAGATGATTGGCTCATTCGAGCATCAACAGCTCCAGAGGCCAGCTTTGCTCTTTCTCGAGCAATGAGAATTCTTCAATACTTGGGACTGGTCATAAACCTCCCAAAATCTCATCTCACCCCCTCTCAATCACTGGAATTCATAGGGGCTTGTCTAGACACATGGTAGTCAAGGGCTTTCCTGCCACAGCCACGCTGTCTACATATAATACAACTGGCATCTCAAGCAGCTGTGAAGATTTTCCTTACTGCTCGAGATATGCTTCAACTCCTGGGGCATATGGCATCCACTGTCTGTCGTTCCTTATGCTCGTCTCCACATGCGAGCAGCCCAGTGGACCCTATCCTTTCAGTGGTCACAAGCCACGGGTCAGCTAACGGACAAAATCAGAATCACCACACATCTGATTTTGTCCCTAAAATGGTGGCAATCCCTGGAAAACCTACTCGTAGACTCTCCTTTTCAGCAGCCTCTATACCAGGCCAGATGGGTTGGGGGGCCCACTTGCACAATCTCTCAACTCGGGGTTTTTGGACACCAAGGGAGGTTTCCCTTCACATAAACCTCCTAGAGTTAAGAGCCATTTTCAATGCTATTCAGGTCTTTCAGGGCCATCTCAGCAAAAAGACAGTTCTGGTCCAAACCGACAATCAGGTTGCTATGTTCTATGTGAACAAGCAAGGCAGAACAGGCTTTCTGTCGCTATGCAACGAAGCTTTGTGACTATGGGCCCTTGCCAGAGAGTTGCAAATTCACCTGTTTGCGGTATACCTTCCGGGCATTCAAAACCTATTGGCAGACAAACTCGGTCGAATACTGCTGCCACATGAGTGGTCCCTCCACTCATACCAGCTTGCTTGAGTGTTTCAAATCTGGGGAACATCAGATATAGACCTCTTTGCAAGTCCACAGAATGCCAAACTTCCCCGATTCTGTTCCAGAATTCCGTCTCAAAACTGTCAGGCAAGAGATGCTTTCCTACTCCACTGGGGACAGGACTTCCTCTATGCCTTCCCACCCATTCCCCTCATTCCCAAGACTTCATTCAAGCTTCAGAGAGACAGAGGTCGTATGATACTCATAGCTCCACATTGGCCATGGCAAACGTGGTATCCTCTTCTGCGTCTCTCTCAAACCACTCCTCTGGAGTTGGGGAATGCTCCAGATCTCTTGTCTCAGGAGAATGGATCCTTACTGGATCCTAATCCCCAGTCCCTACATCTCAGGGCCTGGTTACTGAAATCCTAGAATTACAGGATATTAACCTTTCTGAACAAGTAAAGGATATCCTTTTGGCTTCCAGAAAACCTTCCACAAGACGTTCCTACGCTTTTAATGGAAAAGGTTCTCTGTCTGGTGTTCCCAAAAGGGACTTACTCTAGTAGCGACTCTGCCGTACCAAAAGGGGGTTATCTCCTCCAATTATCAATTTCTGGTCTAAAGACCAATTCAGTGAGAGTCCATCTTAGTGCTATTGCTGCTTTTTCATAAACCTTTCGATGGACAACCTATTTCCTCTCATCCACTTGTATCAAGATTCATGAGAGGCCTACTCTTAACGAAACCTCCCATTAGACCACCACCGGTGGCATGGGACCTGAATCTTGTTCTTGGTCAGCTTATGAAACAGCTCTTTGAACCTTTAACCACTTCAGACCTAAAGTTTCTTTCATGGATAGTCATTTTCCTAATTGCCATCACTTCTGCAAGACGCATTAGTGAACTACAGGCTTTAGTAGCTGACTCTCCTTATACAAGGTTCCACCATGATAAAGTAGTCCTCAGGACTCATCCTCACTTTATGCAAAGGTGGTTTCGCCTTTTCATTTAAACCAGTCAGTTTATCTTCCTATATTCTTCCCTAGGCCTCATGCCTCCAGTGCAGAGAGGAATCTTCACAATTTGGATTGTAAAAGAGCCTTAGCCTTTTACCTCCAAAGAACTAAGCCATATAGAAAATCTTCTCAGCTTTTTGTGGCTTTTAACTCTAGTCATTTGGGACTTCCAGTTTCCAAAAGAACTCTGTCAAATTGGACTGCAAATTGCATATCCTATATATATCGGCGTAAAGGACTGTCTCTCGAGGGCCATGTCACGGCTCACAATGTGAGAGCAATGGTAGCCTCAATGGCTAATCTTTGTTCTGTGTCGGGATGCCTCGTTTGGCCTGGCTGTTCTTCAGCATCTCTTCCGTACTTAATACAATTCCTACCCACCGTCCATGAGTTTGGATGCCAGAGGTCCATGGGAGGAAGCATGACCCATCTCACCTGGGTTCACAGCTTGCTGTGGTCATCCCTTGGCATCTTTCAGCTGGGGAGTCCCCATATGTGAAGACTACATTCCTGCTTGTTCCTGGAGATAGCGTAGTTACTCACCTGTAACAGTTGATCTCCAGGAACAGCAGGAATTTAGTCTTCACAACCCACCCACCTCCCCTAGGAGTTGTCTCTATCTCTCTCTTTATCTACTGCTCTCCTTTGGTCTCAGCTGTGAGAGGTAAAGAGGCGGGAAGGCAGTGCGCATGCGCTGTGGGATGCTCCCAAAAGAGTTTCTATTGGACGCTGGGGAGCGTTCCTGCGTGGGCTCCGGTGCTGACAATACCCATATGTGAAGACTAAATTCCTGCTGTTTCCGGAGATCACCTGTTACAGGTGAGTAACTACGCTTTCTCAGCAAGTGTCATGACAGAGTGGCAATTCTGGAGTTTCTCAGCCTACCACTCTCTCCTAGTGTCCTCTCCCCTTGACTACTTCATTAAATTGTGCTTGTGTTTTCCTGTTGCTTACTCCACTTGCCTGCCTTTTGCTTTTCTTGTATGACCGTTGCTTTGTATTTAGTAAACAACTTTTGCTTTTTTTTATTTATTTTTTTTGTGAAGGGAGTTTTAATAAGTTAAAATGCTGAGGGTACATAGTCAAAGTACAAAAGACTTCTCCACATCAGTTACATGGATCTTTGAGCCATATTCTGTGCTCTTAATCTTTGAGACAACTTGGTGTTCAGACAGACAACCCAGTTGCCATGTTTTTATATCAGTAAACAAGAGGCATGGAATCCCTTTGGCTCTTCCAGGAAGCAGCAAAATTTGGGACTACTTGTTGCCAGTTGCATCCATATAAAAGCTGCTGATCTCCCAGGCATTCAAAACCAGATAGTCAACAAGTTGAGCTTTCATTTCATAAAATTTGAGTCTGCCTTTCCCAATAGCAACAAAGCAGATTGCAAAAATATCAGTCCAATGCAATAGTTACAATATATTTTATAATTTTGCTATTTAATTATGTAACATGGTTCATGGATGGTCTCTGGATCAAAGAATCCTGCATGACATCTTTCAGACGTGGGGATCCCTTTGTATAGATCTGTTCACCCAACAGCAAACATGCAAAGCTGCCCCTCTCTTGTTCAGTAATTTCATCTGGTCAACTGGCGAGGGATTCCTGAACTTGGCTTTTACTTTCTGCTTATCCCCCTAACTTCTGATAACAAATGCTCTGCACATGTGTTGGTGAAGACCAGAGCCATACTTTTCATAACATACTGGCTTTATCGGAACTGAGTTCCCCCTCTACTAAAAAGGCTCACAGTTCTGCCTCCATGCAAACTTCAAATATTTCCATCATTGATAACTCAAAAAAGAGTTGCCTGCTTCATTCCAGTTTCAAGTGGCTGGCCCTCGCATTGTGAAAATTGAGCAATGCTTAGCTTCCACACTAGGACAAGTAGTGCCATTCAGAATATATTACTTCAAGATAGTCATTTTCCAGGCATACCTACTTTTAAACCGATAAGGTGTTACATCTGGTGTTTAACAAATGACTAAATCTGTTGTCTTCCTCACACAATATTGAAGTATTTGTGCCATCTCTCATCTAGGACTCCAAATATCCTCCAGGTACATCAACATACTCTGCCTATTGTGTTCCATTTGATAGACCCCAATATCAGTGTCTTATCTCAATTCATGAAAGGGCTTAGTCATGTTAAATCGGCGTTCCAGAAATCTTTTGTCCATTGGGACATGTCTTAGGAAGCCACCAGTTGAGCCAATGGCGTCTGTTTTTATTTTTTCTTCACTCAAGCATGTCACCTGGAAACTATTTTTTCTAGTAGTGGTTAACTTAGGCTTGATGTTCACTTATTCTTCTAGCTGAGTTACCTATGAGCCTTATGCTGAGTTTCATCTTAACAAGCAAGCTCTTCAAGCACATCCTAAGTTTTTACCCAAGGTGGTAGCACCTTTCCACAGTAACAGGGAAATGGTACTTCCTATAGTATGACCTGTCTAAAGCCTCATAAGAAACCCACATTTATTTATTTATTTAGTAAACATTTATATACCGCTACTTCCAGCGATCAGAAGCGATTTGATTATAATTTTAGGATTTGTCACAAATCAAGACAGAAAATTTGGGGCATAGATAGAGAGAATAGGGGTAATACACAGCACACATAATAGGGTCTAAAATATAGACCTTAATGTACCAACAAACATTTACAAAGAGATTGTCCATCTATTTACATTTTTACATACAGCTACTCCATCTTTTATCTTCTTGGATTTACATCTGGTCGTAGTGACAATTGAACAGATGCGTTTTCAATTTCTTCCTGAAGTCAACTAAGCCTGGAATTGCTCTCAGCTCATGTGGTAGGCGGTTCCATAAAGTGGGGGCGGAGAAAGAGAACGCTCTGCGGCTGGTACTGACTTTTACATGTCTGATGTCGTTTGGAACTATTAGTGTGTCTGAATTGATGGGTCTCCTGCTTCTGGTGGTTTGTTGCGTGGAGATAAGGGTGGATAGGAATGAGGGGGCTAAGTTGTGTATTAATTTGAATGTAGTTACCAATGTTTTGTATTGAATCCTGGCAATGACTGGTAGCCAGTGCAGTTCCATCAATACAGGTGTGATATGTTCCGTGACGCTTGATTTCATGATGATCCTGGCAGCTACGTGTTGTGCCAGTTGTAATATATTGGTCGTTTTCTTTGGTAGACCCTGTAAGATGGCGTTACAGTAGTCTAGGTGAGGCATGATGAGCGCTTGTGCAACCGACCGGAAATCACATGGATCAAGTATATTCCGCAGGGGTCGTAGTACTAGAAGTTTGTGAAAGATGGCTTTGTTGGTGTTGCTGAGGTGTTTTTCCATCTTTAGTTTGCTATCGATTGTGACTCCTAGATATTTAATTTCATTTTTAGTGTTGTAAGTATTGTTGCACAATGTTATTGTTGGAGGTGGTTCGAAGTCAGGTTTACTGGATATAAACATTACTTCCGTTTTCTTGTGATTAATCGACATATTGTTTTGTTTTAGCCAGCCCAACATCTCTCCCATACAGGTTTCAAGCTGAGCGTAATTAGGGTCTGCAGCCTCCAATTGGGTGTACAGCATGATATCGTCCGCGTATATGTGGTAGTTAATGCCATATTTCCTGAATATTTCACTGAGGGGTTGCATGTAAATGTTAAAAAGTAGTGCCGAGAGTGCCGAGCCCTGTGGTATGCCTTGAGTTTGAGTGAAGGCTTCAGCTCTTTCTCCGTTGAATTGGACCTGCGGCTTTCTGTCCGTTATGTAGGAGGAGAACCATTTCAAGGCTGTTCCTAAGATTCCAATTGATGCCAGCTTGTTAAGGAGGGTTAGATGATGGACAGTGTCAAAAGCAGCAGAGATGTCGATGAAAATGAGGATAAACATTTTCTTTCTGTCTTCCAGGCCCTTGAGGAGGTTGTTAAGCAGTGCCAAAAGCAGGGTTTCGACCCCATGATTTTTTCTGAATCCGTATTGCTGTTTGTCTAGGGTTTCGTGGTCATCGAGGTGGTCTTGCAGTTGGATGAGGGCTGCTTTTTCAATGATTTTCGCTAGGAAAGATATGCTGGAGATTGGGCGGTAAGATGATGGGTCCTCTTTGTTTAGCGAGTTGTTCTTTAGTATCGGTCTAATTATAGACTTTTTGAGGTGGTTGGGCATGATTCCTTGGCACAGTGATTGGTTCACAATGTGTGAGACCTGGTGGACGATATCCTTTTTTGCCGCTTTAATCCATGTAGCTGGGCAGGGATCAAGCAGGGAGGTGGTGGTATTGATATTGGTTATTATTTCAATCGTTTGCTTATCAATTTTGTGAAATTCGTTCCATGCCTGTTCTTGCTTCACTGCAGTTTTCCAATGTGGTTTGGCAACACATAGAGTGGGTGAGGTTGTTGTCAGCTTGCTTGCGTAGTGATTTGCGAGAGTTTGAGGATGAATAGAGTCTCTCTGTTGTTCTGGCTGGTTTGTTTTGGTTAGTGTTTTCACTAGTCGAAATAGTTCGCGTGGTTTGTTGATGGCTTTATTCAGCAGGCTGGTGTGGTGTTTCCTTTTTGCAGCATCTACTTCATCTTTGTATCTTGAGAGGAGGTCGAGGTATTCAGCTCTGAGCTCCAAAGTTTTTTTTTATGTCTCCACTTTTTTTCACACTTTCTAAGTTCTCTCTTCCTTTTGGTCAGTGTAGTTGTGTACCATGGTTCCGATTGTTTACCTGGGATTGCTGTTGTTCCATTTCGGGTTCGCAGTAGCCTGAATTCCTGTGTCCCAGCTATTAGTTAGTGCATCGAGGTCTGTAGTTTCCAAGTCGATGTGCGCCTTGATGTTACTTGTGAGACCATCCAGATCAAGTTTGTTGAAACATCTCTGTTGGATTTCTCGTTGTGCTTTCGCGTCTTTAGGTAACGATGGGAGTTTTATCCGTATGTCTATTTGGTGATGGTCAGACCAAGGTATTGATTTGATTTTGATTAGGGGTTTAACATGGTTGGGCTGTTTGTTTTTAGGGGTAAAGACCATGTCCAGTGTATGTCCCTTTTCGTGGGTTGGCTCGTTTATTATCTGATGATACCCGAGTTGGGACATAGCTTCCAGGAAGGAGTTGGTGTGCGCTGCTGTTGTTGACGCTAGGTTTAGGTCACCTAGGATGACTTGGAATTTCTTCGGCTGTGTTGAGGAGATGTTTTCTAATGCTGCAGCAAGTATTTCATGATTCTGTGAGGGGGATCTGTATATTAGACAGATGGATATTGCTGAGTTCTCTACTTTGAGTAGGTCTATGTCTGGGTTTGAATCCAGGGACGTGCATGAGAGTTTCAAGTTTGATCTGGCAATTATGAGAACTCCTCCACCTCTTTTGTTGGATCGTGGACAGTTATACATGTTGTAGCCTGGCCTGTTTAACTGGTTCAATAAGGCTGCATCGGTGTTTGTGATCCAGGTTTCTGTTATACAAAGGATGTCAGATTGCTCATCTTTGATTATGTCATAGATAATGTGGGTCTTGTTTCTGATTGATCGGGCGTTTATGAGGGTGATGGTACAGACCACTAATGGCGTTGGTGGATCCTGGTTTTGTGGAGCAAGGGGCCGGCGGGGCTTTCTCATCCGTGGCATTTTTGATTTTGGCTTGCGGTGCTTCTGTGTTTGTGGATTATATATGGGTGCTTGCTTACTACCTCAAAAGGACTTCATTCATCATGAAATCTACACATCTGTTGTCTCCTTTAATTCAAAAATCAATAAAAAGGTGTGTCCAGTTGTCAAACACAGTTTAGCAAATTGACTAGCATTCTGCTTCCATTTCTATGTGAACAGGTGATGCTTCTCTCTCAACAAAAGTGAAATCTCATTGGGTCAGGGCTATCTCAGCTATTGTGGCCCTTGTGAAGTTTGTTTCATGGAGTACTACTTGTAAAGCAGTGACGCGTTCCTCGCTTTACATCCTGTTACTGCTTGGTCTAGTCTACAATAAGAGTGCGTTTGGTTGAGCTCTGTTGGCCAACCTGTCTGAGTTTGCAAATCTTGCATTAATTTTAACATGTGGGCTGCTCCTGAATGATGAACAGTACATAGAGATGAGCAGCCTTGAGTGTGGGAGTCGCTCACTTGTAGGCTGACTCAGTCCTGCTTGTTAATGGAAAGAAACATTGTTTTTCTGTTGGGGAAACACCTGTTACAGGTAAACATAAGATTCATCAGGCACACAATCCTTCCCAAACCCCACTAACAGCGGTAGTAATTCTAAAGTCAGTGGATTGGAGCAGTAGCCTAGTGGTTAGAGCATTGGCTTGGGAACCCAGAGATCAGGGTTTAAGTTCCACTAGCACTCCTTGTGGTCTTGGGCAAGTCACTTAACCCTCCATTGCTCAGAAAAATCCAAGTTATCGATGTCCCTGTTTAATGTACGTTTACCAAGTTTAATTTACAATGTAAACTGCTTTGATTGAAATGATAAAGCAGTATAAAAAAGTTAGTCATGTAACTGAGGAGGTGAGGAGACTGCCATGTGTGAGACAAGCCACATATGCTAATAATTCTATACAACGTTCTGTGCTCTGGGAGAGCTGTTCTGTCATGGTGCCACACAGTGATGCCACACACTTGTGTCCCTAATAAATCCCGTTGTGTACAGAAAGCACCTGTTACAGGTGAGCAGCAATGCTATCTGGTTGTTCCTCTTGTCCTACATCATATTATCCAAAAGGTTTTCTTTCCCCTTCGCTTCCTCTGGCACTCCCAACTCGCCCCAAAGAGTCTTGGGCAACGAGGGCGAGAATGATCTTGACTTGCTCTTGCCTTGATATTTGCTTCTGTAAAATGGTGCTGTCTGTTCCCGGCAGTAGTCTTGCAATAGTACGGTGAAATTACCGCTAGGATCAAGCTGTGAATTAAGACTGTTGCTGCTCCTATTGCCCCTGAGCCCCTTAGGGTGAGTTGGGGGTCCTGGCAGGAAAGGAGGAGGAGAAAGGGAGTGAGTAGGCCAGGCTGACTCTCAGTATTATGTATGTAAGGGACATTACTTCAAGGAGGGAGGTGGTCTTTACACTTTAGCCTCACATCAAGGTTGGAGAGGGGTTGAGCCCACAGTTCAAGTGTGGATCAGTGATCTGGTGGGGCATTCCATTTGGGCCAGTGGGCCCTTAGATTTGCACTTGCTCCCGCCACTGCATAAAGGGGCAAGTTTTTATTCTCCTTCAGTTACTTAACATAGTATATGCCGGCAGATAAAGACCAGTGTGATTCATGATTCATCTAGTCTGCCCAGCAAGGTGGCAAGAGTAGGTGCA
Organism: Ichthyophis bannanicus; assembly: GCA_033557465.1. Classification (NCBI taxonomy): domain Eukaryota; kingdom Metazoa; phylum Chordata; class Amphibia; order Gymnophiona; family Ichthyophiidae; genus Ichthyophis; species Ichthyophis bannanicus. The sequence continues at coordinate 516,493,957 of CM066034.1, read as the reverse complement.
CCTGCTGCTCCGTGCAGGTCACCCCTCCCCATGCTTTTGTTTAGGGGTGTCCCCACCGCTCCATGTAGGTCACTCCTATTTGTTGAAATATAAGAGTTATGTTTACTTTGCGCATTTTGAATTCTGTCACTGTATTTGCCCCCACCACCTCCATCGGGAGGGCATTCCAAGCCTCCATCACCCTTTCAGTGAAGAAGTATTTCCTGACTTTGCCTCTGTTTTACCCCCTTGCAGCTTCATGTTATGCCCTCTAGTTTTACAGCTTCCCTATCTTTGGAAGAGGTTTGTTCATTAATACTCTAAGTATTTAAAGATCTGAATCATATCTCCACTGTCCCTCCTCTCCTCCAGATGGTACATATTTAGGTCTTCAAGTCTCTTTTCATACGTCTTCTGACGCAGGCTCTAAATCATTTTGGTCGCCTTTCTCTGAATTCTTTGAGAAAGGCGACCAAAAATAATTTTAGCTCTCTTTTTCACTGTGAAATGGGCCCCTGAGAGAGGGGAATTTCAAAGCTAGTTAGGGGTGCCTGAAGGGGACAGGTGGGGAAAGGGGTGCATGATGGGAAGGCACCCTGGGAGGCAAGGAGACATGATGACTTATAGGAAGGGAAAGGGGGGAGAATAGAAATGTTTGATGTGGAAGGGGGAAAAATAGTTCTCCAATGGGGAAAGAGGAGGATGTATGCTGATGGGGTGGTGGGGGAGAATGGCCAAGGGGGGGGGGGGGGAGAGGCAACTGAGTGAGGGGAAAAAGTGGCTACAAAGAAACACCACTTGCAGTCTTTAGTCATACATACAGCCAAATCGACATACCGTCATGAGCAAACCCACCCACTTTGTCTCTCACATACACATTTTAAAACATGCACACACACAATCTACAAACTGCACACTTGTAGCCACCTTGCTATTGACAAACCCCATCTGTAACTTACCCCTCCATCTGTATGTTCCATCCACCTCCACTCATCTTTGGACAAGCATGCACAGTCTTATGAAAGTGAACCCCCCCCCTCATTCACCCATCCACCCTCACTAATGCACCCACCCACTTGTTTCATACACTCAAAATACATCACAGCTAGCAGTTGCTCAGGGTATGTCTGAAATGCACTATAGTCATTCATATACTGTCACACTGTCCCATACACTGCTGCTACTAATGATCATTTGTATAGTGCTACCCTTCGTACGCAGCGCTGTACAGACATGTAAGAGACTATCCCTGCTCAGCAGGGCTCACACTCTAGTTAAGGAAGAAAAAACAATAGCTTGGGATTAGGATATGTTTAGGGGAATGGTAAGGAAACACATAATTGGAGAGCAGGAGACTAGGTGGATCAGGATCCAAAAGTGGCCTCCAAGAGATGAATTTTTAGCCTGGATTTGAAAAGGAGCAGAGAATGAAGCCTGACATACCGACTCAGATAGTTTTTGTTCCAGGCATAGGAGTAGCAGGGTGGAAAGATCGAAGTCTGGAGTTGATGGAAGAGAAGGGCACCGTTAAAAGGACTCTGCCAGAAGAACGGAGTTCCCGGGGAGGGGGTATCAGGAAAGGTAGAGGAGCAGCAGGATATCTTTCTTTTGCTTCATGCTTGGCTCTCACATAGGAGTAAAGTTGACAGTCATTTTGACGGCAGGTTCTGCTGAGACCTAACAGTGTTTGTTTAATTTTGAAGGTGTCTAAGAAGGTATTGTGACTCAATCGGGCCAGACTTATTTATTTATGAAATTCATGGCCTGCCAAGTGAGCCCCTTCTTGGTGGATAACAACTATATTTCAATAATCATAAAAACAAGATGCAACACACAAAAACAAAAGAAAACAAAATAACTAGAGAAAAATCGGTTATTGTGTATCAGGATCTGAAGCAATCGAGACCAAATAGGTCTAATAACTTGGTGCATTTACGCTTGTGAGTAGCATCTGGAATGTCTCTCTGAAGCATCCAACAGTAGTCTGCAATCATTGTAATGCTCCATTTTCCCTGGTATCTCCTTTCCATCTCTTTAATGTCTTGGTGGAATCGTTCACCTTGTTCCTCACTCACAGTTCCCAAATTTTCAGGAAAGTAGTCAAGGTGGGGCTGGAGGAAATGCACTTTCAAACTCATCAGGCAACCTAAAGCTTGAAATGCTTTCAGCATTCGTCTGACAACCTTTTTGTAGTGAGGATCTTTGTTATTGCCTAAAGATTTCTGTACGACTTCTTTAAATGCAATCCATCCTTCTTTTTGAGGATCCGTCATGGTATTGACAAACTCTTGATCAACTATAAGCCTTCTAATGTCTGGTCTGACGAACACACCTTCCTTCAATTTTGCCTCCGACAGGCCTGGAAACTTGGTGACCAAGTATTTGAAGTATTCTCCATCTCTTGGAAGTGATTTTACGAATTGCTTCATCAATCCCAATTTTATGTGGAGAGGTGGTAGAAGAACTTTATGGGAAGGTACCAAAGTGTCTCGGAGGACATTTTTTTCACCGACTGTTAGCACCCTCAGCTGCCAACTCTTGGTCCAGTGATTTTGTTGGTCTCGACTCTCCCATAGACACAGAAAACAAGGATATTTGGTATACCCAGCTTGTTGCCCGAGCAGCATGCACAAGACCTTCAAGTCCCCACACACTTGCCAACCATGGTCTTCATATTTAAGTTTACGAAGAACCAATTCCAAGTTCTCGTAGGTTTCCTTCAAGTGTACGAAATGACCTACGGGTATGGAAGCGTAAAAACCGTTGTGGAGTAAAACTGCTTTGAGACTTCTTTTTGAAGAATCTATAAAAAGACGCCATTGCTCTGAATCATATTGGATTTTAAATTGACCCATCAGACCTTCGACATCGATGCAATAAACCAACTTGTCTTTCTGGGCGAAGTAAGGAACAAACTCCTTTTCATGATGTCTGAAGCATGAAGATGACACTCCTGGCAACAATAAATTCCTGCTTTTCAGCCTTGATCCGAGTAACTCAGCGGCATCTTTGGGAAGATTCAAGTCTTACCAAATCATTCATCTCCTCCTGAGAAAACAATTTTGGTCTTGTATCATCTTCAAAGTCAGAACTTGATTCGTCATCTGGTTCAGGTATGACTTCACCTTCATCGGAGCTAGGTATCTCTTCCAAGGTAGCAGGGGGCTTGGGTACTGGTATATCTGTGCCATGGGGGATGGGACGAATTGCCGAGTGAAGATTGGGGTATGAAATGGAATGCTTCCATTTGGAATTAAACCCTTTCACATCGCATGAACAAAAGTAACAGTCGTCACTATGGTTCTTTTGCTCTCGCCATACCATAGGAATCCCATAACGGAAAGATTTTTTCTTATCCTTGAACCAGTTTCGGAGGTCCTCAACACACCGTTTGCACACTTTGAGGCACCCAGACTTTATCTTGATCTCCAATTTTTAGTCCAAAGTATGCAAAGTATACTTTTTTCACAAAGTCTAATATTCTGCTGTTGCTTCAACACTGTATGTTCACCACAGATGAAACAAACTGGCGAATTAATACACTTTCGCGGAGCCATAACATAACGGTTGAAGAGAATGACAAGCTAACACGAATTGCGATGAAAAAGTGTGAACAGCCTAGAACCAAGAACCTGATGATGATTCGTGCACAAGTGTAGCATGCAGGAGAGAGCAGCTCTGTGTCTGTACACGAGACGTCAGTGCTGGCCACGCCCCCCTGCACTGACCGGAGCTGCTGCTATCTGCCCTGTGTCTCCCTCCCACTGGATTCTTCAGGAAAGATTAACCCCTTCTACCATTAGAAGCACGGACTTAAAACTTGCTTAGCTTATGTATATTGCTGACCATCAGATTTACAGTGCTATTTTTTTTTTTACATAACTCTGACAACCCCTTTAAGGTTTTTTTTGGCATTTTATATCTTAAATGCACTTATGTGAATTAATTAATTAATAGTAATTTGAATTAATAGTAATTTGAAAAAAATTGATAAATTTGAAGACAATTTTGCATGTTGTGGCAAATCATGACGTCTAGGAGTTTTTTCAATATTTTATTTGTTTTCAGCACACCAAAATACATGGAAATTAGATGAAAATAATCAAACAGCTTTTTAGTTACAGACCTGTGTAATTTCCTGGGCTTGAGGATATCGACTTCCATTCACAAATCAAGTGAAGGGAAGTTCCTATCTGGGGACCTGCCACAGAGAAAACCTGTCTTCACAAAGATATGTGTCAAACCGACTTTAAGGAAGTTATCTCCATGAGTATCTGCTGAGACGAGCACAGTGTGTGACGAGGCTGTTACAGAATCGGAGAAGGTGCAAGCTGCGGAAGTGCAGCCAATTTATAAAACTTGAGAAACTAAGAAAACAAAAGTTAAATATTGGGTGAATAAGCAGCTAGTGAAGAATGCACAAGCCCGGCGTGATATGATCATGTCATGAGCAATTTTGGTAGTAATAAACCTTGCAGCAGCACTTTGCACAAACAGCAACAATAGATAACACTAGCATAATCAAAAGCAAGGAATACCACAGTTCATGAGACAGGGTTTTAGATACAGTTTAGCCTACACAGTAAGCACAGCTTGAAAAAAGGATGTATCCACAACCCTCTTAATCTGAAACTTCATATGCAACTGGGAGAATAACATAACTCCCAGGTACACCATTTCAGAATGCAGTAATAGAACAATATCCCCACAGACGACCTGAACTGGAAGTCTTGGGATTGGAACCATAATTGCGACCAGCACGCCTGTCTTCTTCACATTCAGCTTCAAGCTATTTCTGGATATCCAGCTTGAAACTTTGACCAATCAGAATTTGGAACAGAAATAAAACAGGCTCAAGCTCAACAGGAAGAAATATCATATCGTCATCTGCATAGAGCCAATATCCAACTCCCAAACTATTTACTATGTAGATAAGTGTTAAACGTATGAGCAAAAACAGCTGAGCCCTGAAGAACTCCCTGAGGTATTTATTCTTTTAGCAATGCTTATCGACTGCTTTTCACCAGGTCAAAGCAGTAAGTGGGATACATTCGGGTACCGAATATATTTCCCTTGTGCCCGCACAGCTCACAAGGGTCCAAGATTAGTAGGATGTACAAACTAACTTGCTGAGTACCATTGGATAGAAAATAAAATTAAACACTTTGCACCCATCTCCCCAGTAACATGCTGCACAAAGGCACTCTGTGCATACAGCTGGTCAGTGACCTTGGGACATCTGATTTCAGGAGTATAATCTCATAATAGTTGCTAAAGTACCTGCATTTATTTATAAACAAGTTCTGTACCGTTATTTAATCTGTGTGAGAAACAAGAGCATTTACATTTGCATAATTCTGATGATATTTTTTTCCTGGTACATAAATTTGAACAGTTTGGTAAATAATTCCCGGGGTGTATCTTGGTTATGTTGTGTAGAACATGGCTGAGATTCAGGCTGTAAGATCTGATAATGTATTTTAAAGTGAGGAATAAGGTGCGTTGGCAGAGCTGGTGTGTTTCAGTAGTGGAATAGAGCACATGCTGCTGGACAGGATTGGGGTGCATGACAGTGCTGTAGAATAAGAGAAGGGGTGCACAGTTCTATGGCATAGTTTAGTTGTTTTTGCTTCTCTTAATCTGGCATTTTTGAAAATTTAAGGTTATGTCAATGTATTATGTATGTATTAATGTGTAGTTTTTGAATGTATTCTGATCTATATACAACTTTCTCTGATTTAATACAAATACGAATCCCATGCTTCCTGGGTGGTGGTAGATCTCCACTTTCAAGGGCTTCCCTCTGTCTTTTCATTGGAGATGGGATCTCCTCAGGGTGAGAGATCTGATCCCATCCTGGAGAAGTAGGATGGAGACCTGGATAAAACCACATAAAAGCATCTCTAATCTCTTTTCTCTCTCACTCTTCCTCTCCACCATCTTTGTTCTATATGAATGGTAACAGAGAACTGTGAAGCAGAATTCCTGTCTACCTCCTAAACTGAGATGGGCGGGCAGGCAGAGCCCTCTGTCACAAAGTCAAGATGCTGGGGGGTGGGGTGAGGGGGGCATTGTACTGAGCTGCATTACCCCATTTAGTGGACACCTGGTAACAAAGGGAGAGCTTCTGACGATGAAGCTGTTATACTTATCCCCATTATCAGTCATTTCTAATCTTTGGGTTTATATTTTTGTTTTAGTTTGGGGGGGGGGGGGTGATGTGTGCCTTGCAGAGCAGGTTCCAACTAGATTCCTGCTATTACGAAAACAAACACGCTTATCCTTATTTCAGTTGTGGGGACTTTGAGGAATCAACAGTCCAGGTCCAGTGAGGGGATTGTGGTAGTCTGAGCTTTTTTCTTTTGGAACGAGCACTTTTTAAACACCAGCGTATAGAACATAGAATTGGTGACGACCTGTTCTTGAAATAGAACGCTATTATGACATTGTTGCTAAGGTAAAATATTGGCGAGCATGCCTACGATATTGTCTTACAAAGGCGTCGGATGTTAAACAGATGAGTACAGTCTAAACTGCATTCAGAACGGTTGCCATGAAGTGTATTCCTTGCGAAGAATTGATGCCTTTTAACTTGCATGGCAACAAATCGTGAATGAGTGACAACACAATTTGATGAACAGCATCCAAAATGTAAAGATGTATTGGTAGGCTTGGTATGCCCTTCGGCCAGTTAAAAATGTCATGCATGGTCTGATTTGTAGCTTAATTAGCAGCACATTGTTCTGAGGACTAGACCTCTTTTTGATGTCCAGGCCAGGACTTTTTCTGCCTTAGTAAGCTGGGGCTGGGAGATACTGTAGTGTCGTCAAGGCTAATGGAGGAGACTCTCTCTTTGTGGCGACACCTGTTGTCAGGCTTCAGTCTTTCAGTTGCAGGATTCCAGAAGAAGCTAGAGTTTTGGGTCTGAGCTGGAGGGAGATGAAAAGAAGAAAAATCACCAAGTTAGTGCACATGAATATTCAACAGAGGCTGGTTCCATCTGACCTGGAGACTGAAGGGAACAGGAAGAAACTGCTAGGCCAAGAAAAGTTCCTGACCTGTCAGAGGTTCAATAAAGTATAAAGGTGTAATTTTATACAGTATTTTCCATACATAGAGCATGTTACATACAGAAAATGACTCTTGTACACATGTATTGGGAGAATAAATGAATGGAAATACTGCTAAAACAAGTGTATTTTCTGGAATTGAGTGGATTGCAAGAATCAAGGCAGCATGGTTTTGCAAGATGTAGGTCTTGTCAGATGAATATGATTAATTTCATGTATGACCAGAGTGTTGGATAGAGAGAGTGCTAGATAGGTTTTGCGGAAATCTAAGGAAACCATTTCACTTGGTTCTGCATAGGCAACTTATAAATAAACTGAGCGTCCTTGGGATGGGCCTAAAGTGATTGAGTTAGATATTGGTTGATAGGATAGTGGATAGGATATCTGTCTTTGGTCTGGTTCTTTTTAACATTTTTTTTGTAAGCAATATTACGGAGGCTGTTGGGCAAGGTGTGGAAACATGAAGGATCTAGTGAAGTTTGAACACTAGAATTTAGCAGCTGAGATTTAATGCTAAATGCAGGTTCATGCATTTGAGTTACCAAAACCTTAGAGAGCCGTATAGTTTAGAAAGTGAAGTATTTCTGCACACAAAAGCAGAGCGGGAGCGGGGGGTGATTAGTATCTGAATCTTAAGGCGGCAAAGTGGGTAACAAAGGTGATGGCAAAAGCCAGAAAGATGCTTGGGTGTATGGGAAAAGGAATCGTCAGTAGGAAAAACAAGGTGATAGTGCCTCTGTATAAGTCTCTGAAACCTCATTTGGAGAACTGTGTACATAATATAGTAATTGACTGCATATAAAGACCAGCATGACCCATCTAGTCTGCCCATTGAGGTGGCTAGAGTTGTACCAGCCACTCTGGGCAGGTTATTACCCTCCTCTGTATTTTGAAGTGTAAGTTATTTGTTTGCTTTGATTCCATCCACTTGCTATAATGGGATCCTTCGTGTCTCCCATGTCTGAGTTTTTGTTTGTTTTTTTCATTCTGTCACTGTTTATTGCCCCCACCACCTCCATCAGGAGGGCATTCCAGGCATCCACCACCCTTTCTGTGAAAAAGTATTTCCTGACATTGCTTTTGAGTATACCTCCTTGCAGCTTCATTTCATGTCTTATAGCAATACAGCTTCCTTATCGTCACTTCAGTCCAGTCCCTTAACTTCTGGGTTGCGCAACCCTTCCAGCAGCTTGGAGGCTGAGCCCATCATCCTTTTGATGATGGTGGGGTATAAATACCCCTGGCACCACCCACTGGCACCAGTAATCTCAGCCTCCAAGCAGCTGGAGGGTTCCTGTAAGCCAGAGTGCTTACGAGTTCTTTCCTAAGATTTGATTTAATTTAATTGGATTTAATTTTTAGGCTATCTTTTACTTTCTTTTATTCTCTTTTCTGTTAGTACAGTTCCTTTGTGAGGGCTTGTGCCTTTAAGGCTCCTGCTCTTCTCCTCCTCCCCCCCTCCCTCCCTCCCTGCCTGCCTGCCTGCCGTCTTCAACCTCTGCTATCTTGAGGCTCCGGAGGAGGGGGTTTTCCCGTGCTGCGGAGAGGTCCGGAGAACTTTCCTCCCGCGCACGCCGCGGCTGCGATCTTCTGGCCCAGCCGCTACTGCCTCGCGCTGAAGCCCCCTAGGCGGCTGAGCGCTAGAGGCAGCACCAACTTCCTGCAGCGGCGTTTCCTTGCCTCGCGCTACAGCCCCGAGGTGGCTAGGCGCTTGAGGCTGCTGCAGAGGGTAAACGCGGGTGTGGAGTGTCTTTCTCTACCGCGTCCCGGTAGGAGAGCTCTTAGCTCGGCGGCGTTCTTCCTCCACCCGCAGGCCTGGCCTCCACGTGGCTGCGGCCTACCGCATGGGAGCTGGCAGAGGACGGCTGGTTCCCTCGTGGCAACGGCTACGCGCCAGTACAGCAAACCGCAAGTATCAGGATGCAAACTTCTTTCCACCTGAACTTAATTTGATTTATTTTCAACGTAAATTTGAAGTTTTTTGAATCTTTATGGTGCGGCTGGAGGGGAGGGGAGTGCTGGGAGTCTTGGGCATCACTTTATTTAATTTAATTGATCTAGTTTATTTAATTAATTTTTTTATTTTATTTAATTCAATTGTTTTGTTTGGTTTACATTTTAAGTTTGAATTTCTTTGAAGTTGGGGGGGGCTCTGCTCAAAGAGGAATGACGGGCAAGCTACAGTGCCCTTCGTAGAGGGACGGCCTCAGAAGCAGGAGTCTGCAGTGGTTGTGCAGCAGAGGCCGCTTCCGTGGAGCAGGAGATCCACCAGAGCATGTCTCTAGCTCCTCAGGGGTCAGGGGACCTTCCAGAAGGGGGAAGGGATTCCCATTCTCCCCCGCCTTCGTCCTCAGAGGGTCCAGGCCCTTCCCAGTCTCTTCCCTCTCTCCCCTTGGGGTCAGAGGGAGACGGGTCAATTTTCACCCGAGTTTGTCCTGCTTTTGCACAAAGCCTACTGCTTACGCAAGCAGGGCTCGGCGGAGCCAGCAGCAGCGAGGGACAGCATGGACGCTGGTGCAGGGAACACCAGATCCCTTGAGCCGGGGCCTCCCCCCAAGCGAACTAGGCTGTCGGGCAAGGATCCTGTTGACTCTCCGCCTCGGGATCTCCCTGAAGAGGATCTTTCGGACAAGGAAGAGATAGAGGAAGGGGAGGAGCATGAAGAGGGAGAGATCCCTGAGGAGGAGCATTCCCGCATAGTCAGAGTTTTTAGGCGGGAGGAGCTCCCGGCTTTAATAAGTGAATCTTTAAAAGCACTCAATATGGCGTCGGAGGCTCCAACAGAAGAAGAAGCTCTGGAGGATCCGCTGAACTAAGCCGTAAGGAAATCTCAAAGTGTTTCCAGTCCACAGAGTGGTCCGACAGATGATTCAGGAGGAATGGAATCAGCTGGAGTCTACCCTGAGAGGAGTACGTGCGATGTCTCGTCTATACCCATTGCCGGAAGCGGACAAGGACCTCCTAAAATCGCCTAGGGTGGACGCGGCGGTCTCGGTGGTAACGAAGAAGACGACTATACCGGTCGAGGGCGGCGCGGCCCTGAGAGACAGTCAAGATAGAAGACTGGACACCCTGTTAAAACAGGCATTTGATGTTAGTCCCCTTGCCTTACAGGCCTCCGTTTCGGGGTCCTGGGTGACTAGAGCCTGTTTGAGATGGTCTCAACAGCTGCAACTGGCTGACAGTCCTTCAGGCGTCTCCCAAGAAGTGGCGGCCAAGTTAGAGTCCGGTTCGGCCTTCTTAGCGGATAGCCAGTATGATCTTAGAAGTCTGGCGAAGAATATGGCCTCGGTTGTAGCAGCCAGAAGGTACTTGTGGTTACATAACTGGGCGGCGGATGCTGCTTCTAAGGCGCGCCTGAGCCGACTTCCCTTCAAGGGGAAGCTGTTTGGGGAAGACCTAGATAAGTTGGTAAAGGAGCTGGGAGAGTCGAAAGGGGGTAGGCTCCCCAAGGATAGACCAAGGCTGGGTCGTTCTTCGGCGCCAGTGCGGAGTCAGCCAAAGGACTTCCGTAGGTTCCGGCAGCCCAGACTTAACCCTTTCCCCAGGGGCCGTTATCCTTCCAGGGGTCAGAACTTCCGTGGGTTTCGCGGGGCAGGTAGAGGTTTTGGAGCCTCCTCCTCGACACCTAGAAAAGCACAATGAGAAAACGGGGGTCCAGGAGGGAGTGCTGCCAGTGGGAGGGTGCTTAAGGCAGTTCCTTCCCGCCTGGTCCCGAGTCACATCCGATCAGTGGGTGTTAGAGGTGATCCGAGAGGGTTACGCTCTCGAGTTCACAAAGAGAGTATCCCCTGCATTTATTCCGTCCCCCTGCGGTCCACCAGAAAAGAAGGCGGCAGTGGAAATCACCCTTTCGAGGCTCTTAGCACTGGGAGCGGTGTTGCCGGTCCCACAAGACCAAAGAGGGTACGGTCGATACTCCATTTACTTTGTAGTTCCAAAGAAGGAAGGTTCCTTCCGTCCCATTCTGGATCTAAAGCAAATCAACCGCTGCCTCAGAGTTCCTCACTTTCGCATGGAAACTCTGAGTTCCGTGATTGCGGCCGTTCGGCAGGGAGAGTTCCTTACATCCCTAGACTTGACGGAAGCATATTTACACATCCCAGTCAGAGAGTCTCATCAGCAGTTCCTAAGATTTGCCGTGCCAAGCGGCCATTTCCAGTTCCGGGCCCTCCCGTTCGGACTAGCGACAGCTCCCAGGACGTTCACCAAGGTAATGGTGGTAGTGGCCGCGGCTCTTCGAAAAGAAGGAATCCTAGTCCATCCTTACCTGGACGATTGGCTGATTCGAGCAAAGTCAGAAGAGAGTCACGTGGCGACTGCCAGGGTCGTGGACTTTCTCGAGAAATTGGGATGGGTCATCAATTGGGCGAAGAGCAGTCTAATACCCAGCCAGGAGATCGAGTACCTCGGAGCGCGGTTCGACACCAGAAGAGGAAGGGTGTTCCTTTCGAAGCAGAGATCAATCGACTTGAGAAATCTCGTTTCCCGTTTTCTGTTAACAAGATGCCTCTCGGCCTGGCATTACCTTCAACTGCTAGGCACCATGACGGCGGCAATAGAAGTAGTCCCTTGGGCCCGGGCTCATATGCGTCCTCTACAGCGTACCCTCTTGCGGCAGTGGTCACATCAACATCACCCCTTATCCAGACGGATTCACTGTCCTCCCCGGATCAGGAGGTCTCTGCGGTGGTGGACAAGCCCAAGGAATCTGGGCTGCGGGATGCCACTCGAGACTCCTCAGTGGACGCAGCTGACGACGGATGCGAGTCTAGCAGGCTGGGGTGCTCACTGTGAGGGACAATTCGCCCAGGGCCGCTGGACTCCGAGTCGCAGTGGTCTATCAACAGGCTGGAATTGAGGGCGGTAACCTTAGCTCTCCGGGCTCTCGAGCTCTTGGTTCGTCAGAAAGCAATCCGCGTCCTATCTGACAACGCTACTGCAGTGGCGTACATCAACCGTCAGGGAGGAACGAGCAGCCCGTCCTTGGAGAAGGAGGCAGATGTCCTCCTGCAGTGGGCAGAGAGCCATTTGCTAGCGCTGTCGGCGCAGCACGTGGCCGGAACAGACAACGTGACGGCCGATTACCTCAGCAGGTTCAAAATAGACCACGGAGAGTGGGAACTGGCGCAGGAGGTGTTCGATCAAGTGGTTGCCCGGTGGGGGATTCCAATCATGGATCTCATGGCTCGGTACACGTCGGCGAAGGCGAGCCGATCAGTCGCAGGAAGGAAAGGATGTCCGAGGGCCTGGACACCCTGGCCCAAAGCTGGCCTTCAGAGGGCCTTCTCTGTGTTCCCTCCTTGGGCGCTCATAGGGAGGGTTCTGCGGCGGATAGAAGCCCACCAGGGACTGGTTATTCTCATAGCCCCGGACTGGCCTCGGCGTCCGTGATACGCAGACCTTGTGAGGTTGACGGCCGACCGGCCGTGGCGGCTCCCCTGCAAGGAGGACCTCTTGCGCCAGGGTCCGGTACGCATGCCTCACGTGCATCGGTTCTCGCTTACAGCCTGGCTATTGAAAGGGCAAGGTTCTTGAAGCGGGGGTATTCGGGCTCAGTAATCTCAACCTTGTTGAGCGCTCGTAAGCGATCCACCTGCCTTTCTTACGTGAGAGTGTGGCGTATCTTTGAAGCCTCATGTTTAGAACGTCAAATCAGGCCCCTCTCAGCATCAGTCCCCAAGGTTCTGGAGTTCCTTCAGGCAGGTTTCGAGAAGGGTCTAGCACCTAGCTCCTTGCGAGTCCAGCTGGCAGCTATCTCTTGCTATAGGGGGAAGGTCAGAGGCAAATGTCTGGGAGGACACTCAGATGTGAGCAGGTTTTTGAGAGCGGTTAGACGGTTACGTCCCCAGCGGAGATCTGTTATCCCCCCTTGGGACCTCAACCTAGTCTTTGAATGCCTTAGCTGGAGAACCTTTCGAACCGCTAAGGAAGTCCTCCCTAAAGGACTTGACACTAAAAACAGTATTTTTAGTGGCAATTTGCTCGGCCAGACGCGTATCAGAGCTTCAAGCCTTGTCGTCCAGACCTCCCTTTCTCCTTCTTTAGGGATAAGGTGGTCTTGCGTACAGTTCTGTCTTTCTTACCTAAGGTCATCTCTCCCTTTCATGTAAACCAGTCGGTTTCTCTGCCCTCTTTCGCGGTAAGGGATCAATCGGGGGACGGAGAGAAGCTTAGGAGCCTTGATGTGCATAGAGTGCTGAAGAGGTACCTCGCCCGCACGGCACCTTTCCGGAAGTCAGAACGCTTATTCGTTCAGTTTGGAGGGCCGCATAAAGGAGAAGCAGCGGCCAAGGCTTCCATTTCTAGGTGGATCAGAGAGGCGATTGCTTCGGCTTATCTCCTCAGAGGGAAGCAAGTTCCAGGAGGGCTTAGGGCGCACTCAACCAGAGCGCAGGCTACGTCCTGGGCGGAAAATAGTTTGGTGCCACCGCTAGACATTTGCAGAGCGGCTACCTGGTCGTCTCTCCACACCTTTACCAAGCATTATAGGCTAGATGTCCAAGGGGCGTTGGATGCCAGTTTTGGCAGCGCGGTACTTCGGTCCGGCATAACGAACCCCTCCCAGATTTAAACTGCTCTGTTACATCCCAGAAGTTAAGGGACTGGACTGAAGTGACGATAAGGAAGAAGTAATTAGTCCTTACCTGCTAATTAGTGTTCCTGAAGGAACTTCAGTCCAGTCCCTGATCCCGCCCGGGTTACATGGCAGGCGGCGGACCGAAGACAGGCTATGGAACAGGTTCGGGGGATCTCTGACTTAGGCCCCGCTCCAAGTAGCAGTCCGTGATAAGAGGTTCAGCTGGAAAGGGGGGAGGGCCTTCGCTGGCCTCAGGAAAACCACCTCCTCCTTTCCCCTTTTTCCTTTACCTCCTGAAAGAAAAAAAAAAAAAGAGGTTTACTGTTTTACAAGGTGTGTTAGTTATTGCAGTTTGTCAAATGGTTAAAAGTTATTTATTATCTTTCCTTTGTCTGCTTTTACAATAGATTACTGGTGCCAGTGGGTGGTGCCAGGGGTATTTATACCCCACCATCATCAAAAGGATGATGGGCTCAGCCTCCAAGCTGCTGGAAGGGTTGCGCAACCCAGAAGTTAAGGGACTGGACTGTAGTTCCTTCAGGAACACTAATTAGCAGGTAAGGACTAATTACTTCTTCTCTGTCTTTGAAAATATTGTGTTTTGTTCATTAGTACTCTTAAGTATTTAAATGTCTGTATCATATTTCGCCTATCTCCCTCCTCTCCTCTCCGGTATACATATTTAAGTCTTCATGTCTTTTCTTGTAAGACTTCTAGTGCAGCCCTATATCATTTCGCCCATCTTCTGAACTGTTTCAAGTCTATATCCTTTGCAAGGTATGGTCTCCAAAACGGAACACAATACTCCAAGTGAAGTCTCATCAGCAACTTATACAAGGGCATAATACTTCTTTCCTTGTGCTGGTTATGCCTTTGTATGCAGCCTTTCATCAGTCTGGCTTGGGTCAGCACCTTGCTGCATTGTTTCACCACCGTAAGATTCTCTGACATTATCAGCTTGAGGTTCCTCTTCTGGGCTGTGCACACCAGCCTCGTGACCCCTATTGCATATATCTCCTATGGATCTCTGCACCTTTAGTATATCGCTCTGCACTTTGCATTAAATCTTAACTGCCTAGCATTAGACCAATCTAATTTATCTTTTTAAAAAGGCATTTCCTTTGTGCTTAAATCTATTATGTTTTATATTTTTCATTTTTAGTTGGAATTTATTTGAATGTCTTTTGGACTTAAGGATTTTTTTTTAATTTTTTGTTTTTAATATGATTGTGTGTTGTACTCTGCTTGCATTAGTGTGAGAAATATAAATTTTTTAAATAAATTTTTATACCTCTTTTCTCAACTTGTCTACTGCCTCTGAGGCTTCCACTTTGTATCAAGTCTTTGTGTCATCTGCAAAAAGGCACACTTGTCCTTTTTAAACCTTTTGGCTATATTGCTCACCAGTCCCAGGACTGATACCTGGGTGACCAGAGAGTTGGACTGAGGGAGAGGCCTAGATGTGTGTACTTAGGTTGTTGTTTTTTTTGTTTGTTTTTTTAAAGCTTTTGACACCGTTCCACACAGACAACTTATAAATAAATTGAGCATCATAGGAATAGACTCTAAAGCAGTGGTTCTCAACTTTTTTGTACCGTGACCCCTTTTACCATTGGTCAACTTGTGATGACCCCGAATGATAAAATCAAATGCGTCTCTCTTCCTTTACCATTTAACCATTGTTGCTGTAATCATTTGTTGAATTATTAATATATTATAGACCTTTGTATTATGTTTTTATTTATAAAATTTACTTATTTAAACCACAATAATTAATCCCAATAAGTAACAATATTTGATTTCAAAATTATGATTTGTAGTCAAATCACTAATATGAAATAAAATTATTTTTTCTACCTTTGTTGTCTGACCAATTTGTCTGATCATGCTGGTCCCGATCTGAGGCTTCTGCTTTCCTGTCTTCTCTTAGCTCTCTTTCTGTGGTCTATGGTCCATCTGCCATTTCTTATCTCTTCTTTCGTTTTCTTCACTTCTTTCCATCAGCCTATTTCCAGTCCCAGTAACCCTCTCCAGTATCAGCCCCTTTCCAGTCCTCACTCCCAGTACCTTCCAATGTCAACTTGCATTCCCATGACTGCCACTGGTGTCCATTCTCTTCCAGTCCCCCTCCTTCCTCACTAACCAGTCCCTTCTAGTACAAATACCATGGCAGCCCCTCTCAGATCCACTCCCTTCCAGTTCCATTCTCCCATCCCCTCGTATTAGCCCATTGTAGCCTTAGCCCCCAGTTTTCTTCCAGGGCCAGCAGCTCTATCCTTCCCTCCCCATAATCAGCCCATTCCCAGTTGAAGCCCCCAATCAGCTCATTTCCAGTGCTAGTCCCCCCCCCTCAACCCCATTACCAGTGCTAGCGTCCCCTAATCAGCCCAATACCAGTCCTACCCCCCATCAGCTCATTACCAGTCCTCGCCTCCACTAATCAGCCCATTTCCAGTCATAGCCCCCCCCCCCCGATCAGCTCATTTCCAATGCTAGCCTCCCATCAGTCCATTACCAGTCCTACCCCACCCCATCAGCCCATTACCAGTCCTAGCCTCCCCTAATCAGCTCATTTCTAGTGCTAGTCCCCCCCTCAACCCCATTACAAGTGCTAGGCTCCCCTAATCAGCCCATTATCAGTCCTACCCCCCATCAGTCCAGTCCTAGCCTTCCCTAATCAACCTATTACCAGTCCTAGCCCCCCCATTTGCCCATTACCAGTGCTAGCTCCCCATCAGCCCATTATAATCCTAACCCGCACTCTCTCCCCTCTGTCCAGCATTTATCCCCTGTCTGTCCAGTATGTCCCCGTCTCTCCCATTTGTCCATGTCAGCCCCCTCCCTCCCTTCCTCCATGTCAGCCCCCCTCCCATCCATGTCATCCCCCCTCCCTCCCTCCATCCATCCATCCATCCATGTCAGCCCCCCTCCCTCCATGTCAGCCTCCCCTTCGTCCCTCCATCCCTCCATGTCAGCCTCCATCTGTCCATATCAGCCTCCCCTCCGTCCCTCCATGTCAGCCTCCATTTGTCCATATCAGCCTCCCCCTGCAGCTTCTCAGCAGCAGAAAACTCACCGCCTCCCTTCTTCTGCAGCCACAGCTCCCTTTCTCTTAAGGAACCGCGGCTGTGTCTGTGAAGCCGTTGCAGAGCCTTTCTGTTTCTAAACGGGCTCCGTGCACCATTGTCCCGCCTCCAAAGGAAGTGGTAAACAACTTCCTTTGGAGGCAGGACAATGCTGCACGGAGCCAGTCCGAGAGACAGGAAGGTTCCAGCTGTTTTACAGACATAGCTGCAGTTCCCTAAGAGGCAGGGAGCCGCGGCTGCTTTAGAAGGGAGGTGGTGAGTTTTCTGCTACTGAGAAGCGGACTTGGCAGCGGCAGCAACTTGTGCGCATTTTTTTTTTTTTTTAACTTGGCGGAGTGTGGTGACCCCTGTGGGGGTCGCGACCCACAGGTTGAGAACTGCTGCTCTAAAGTGACCGACTGGATTAGAAATCGGTTGAATGGGAGGCGAGAAAGGGCACAGGTAAATGGCGTTTACTCTGAGAAGGATGTAGCCAGTGGTGTACCACAGGGATCTGTCCTCAGTCTGATTCTTTTTAACATTTTTGTTAGTGATATTGTGGAAGGGCTGGTGAATAAGGTTTGCCTCTTTGCAGTAGATGATACAATCTACAAAAGAGTAGACACCCAGGGAGGAGTAGATAACATGAGGGATCTAGCTAAGTTTGAAGAGAATTTAGCAGCTGAGACCTAACGTTAAAAAAATGCAGGGTCATGCCTTTGGGCTGCAAAAATCCAAGGGATCCAGTATAGGGAGTGAAGCACTTCAGTCCACAAAGGAAGAGCGGGACCTGAGGGTGATTGTTTCGGATGAACTTAAGGTAGTTAAACAGGTAGAAAAGGTGACTGCAAAAGCCAGAGGGATGCTTTGGTGCATAGAGAGAGGGGAATGGCCAGCAGGAAGGAGGAGGTGATAGTGCCTCTGTATAAGCCTTAGGTAAGACCTCATTTGGAATATTGAGTGCAATTCTGGAGAACACATCTTCAACAGGATATAAACATGATGGAGTCTGTACAGAGGGTGGCTACCAAAATGGTCAGTGGACTTCTTAAGACACATGGCGTGGCGGAGTAACCTAATGGTTAGAACATTGGCTTGGGAACCAAGAGATCAGGGTTTGATTTCCACTAGCACTCCTGGTGGCCTTGGGCAAGTCACTTAATCCTCCATTGCCTCAGAAGAATGCAAGTTGTCAATGTTTAATGTACATTACCAAGTTCGTTATAATGTAAACCGCTTTGACTAAAAAAAAAATGATAGTGGTATGAAAAAACCTGTTAAAAATAAAATATGGGGACAAATAAAGATCTTAATATGTAAAGGCAGGAGAGAGAGATGATAAAAATGTTTAAATACCTCCATGGCATAAATGCACAGGAAGAGATCCTCTTTCAATTGAAAGAGCTCTGCAATGAGGGGGTAATAGGATGAATGTGAAAGGGAATAGACTTGGGAGTAATATGCTGAAATATTTCTTTACATATAGTGGTAGATGCATGGATTAGTCTCCCAATGGAGGTATAGAGACCAGGACAGAATCTGAATTCAAGCAAGCATGGGACAAACACAGAAGATCTGTAAAGGGAAAAAAGTTGGTAGGGAAGGGCAGACTGGATAGGCCATATGGTCATTTTCTACCGTCATGTTTCTATTTTTCCAGAACGATCCACTGCTTTCCCCACATACCCTGCATTTTAGCTGCTTTAATGTTTTTGACATCAAGGAACAATGCTCCTTCTTTCTGGCTATTTATGAGGCTTGCATCTTGTGGCCATTATGGAAACATGATTCAGCAAGTCCGTTTCCACCATCAGGGCTTTCAGGTCAGGAAGTTCATTACCTAGACTGAGCAGTTTTATGCTCATCGTCTTTGAGCAGTTTTTGATAGGCTTGCTTATATTTTGTGTTTGTTCCTGACATCTCTTCCCCTTTGTTATTGATGTGCGAGTTGAGGTGTTTTTCTGTTTTCACCATTGCTGTGATGCTTTCCTGGGGCTGAGATCCTCATCCTTTCTTCATTCTGTCACCACCTTTCTCTAGTTTAAATGCCTGTCCCCATATTTTTTCACTTAGGATCCTTTTTCTTGGCATTGAAAAATGCCGTTCATTACAGTAAAACCTCTTGTTTCATCTATTGCCCAGCTGCCGATATATATATAAAATCTTCACCAGGTTTGGGGCTATGTATTGGTTGTGTAGTGCAGCCTCTTTTTTCTCCCTTACAAACAGGTGGAATTTCTTAAAAAAATAAAAAATAAAAAAAAAATAAAAAATATGCTGTAGTGTTGACAATGGGTTTAAGACTCTCTCCCAAACTTCGGAAGCCTCTGTACTGTGGGGGTACTTTTTCTAATAAATTCATTTGTGCCTAAATTGGTAACCGTTTTAAATTTCTTCCTTTTCTCTCCAACTTCATTAACAATTTGGGTTTGTATCCCTGCTGGCTGAACATCCTGGGAGACATTTGACCGCCACCTGTCCCATAAACTATGCTCCCAAGCTAATGCCTCTGATGGAGTCTCCAAACAGTTAACAGCTTTCTGTTTTGAGATTTTTGGACCATGCCTGGGGCATTGCAAGTACGTTTGGATGTCACCCTCCATGTCTAAGGCCACTTCCATTTCCTTTAGTGGAGCATCCTCTGTTACAAGGTCCGAGAAGACATTTTGCAGGGATATCTCTTGGTGGACTAGGGGTCTGTAATGTAATGGGTTGTAATCTGTCAATATCTACTATGATCCTATTATTCCTGGATGGTTTGTTTCTTTGTGGGAGTCTTGGTGAGTTGCTTTTAAGTTGTATTCAGGGGGAAAGGAGGGGGGCGTGAGGTGACGCTTGTCTTATTGCAGCTAATTCTTCCCTTAGTTTCAAGTCCATTCCTTTTTCTTACCAGATAGGGCAAGCTGTAAGACCCCAAATGGTTTTCCTTAGGATTAAGGTACCTACAGCTATTACCTTGAATAAAAATTATTTTGATTATTGCATTTGATATATAGAGCAGGTTGTTTTTTTTAAATAAATCAACACAATATTTTGCATTTATTTGAGAACTGACTGTATGTGTCAAGAAGACCTATAGAGGAAAATTCAGGCCTAAGTGGGCAGGCGAGAGGGGCACAGAGGGAGGTGATTTTGAAGTTCCAAAGTCCTTAAAATCTTCTCTGAATTGAATTCTGGAGATAGCACCTTCAAATGCCTATAAAGAGGATGGAATTAGTCCAATTGGCTACCGGTGGTTGTCGCCATAAAGCAAATAGGAATAGACTTGAAAATCTTAATATGTATACCTTAGAAGAAAGGCAGGAAAGGGGAGATACAATGGGGACACTTAAATACCTGCATGGCATAAATGCGCAGGAGGCTGGCCTCTTCCAGTTGAAAGGGTGTTCTGGAACAAGGGGCAGGCATAGGATGAAGTTGAAAGGGAACAGATTCGGGAGTAATTTGAGGAAATCTCTTTATGGAGAGGGCGGTGGATACCTGAATCAGCCTCCCAGTTGAGGTGGTGGAGATGAGACCTGTATCTGAATTCAAGGAAAGCGTGGTTAAGTTCAGAGGATCACTGAGGAAGGGCTTTGTAGTGCTTCATAGTTAATATTGATGGTCAGACTGGATAAGTTGTAGGATCTTTATATATCCATTTCGCAATATGCTTAATGTACATACTTTAAAATGAATGATGTATATAGTTTATCCTAATGTTGAATTATTGTTCGATGTGCTACAACATGTTCCGTGTACGCTTTGTTCAATTGTTCTATGTAAACTGCCTTGACGTTCTGAAAGATTATATATAAAACCAGCTAAATACATTTGTGTTTCTATAAGTTGGTGCCGATAAGATCTGTTCTCGGGGCTGTAGTTTGGGTGGTGCTGCACCAAAGTCGTGATGTACATGCATTGAATGCACACACATGCTTACATCTTTCAAGCAAGGGTAAAACGGTGCATGAACATTGTGCACTAATAGGGATAGTTCTGAGAACTTAAAGGCACCTATATTACATTTTTAAAATAGGTGCATTTTGGCGGGGGGGGGGGGGCGCAAAGTGGGGCATTTCACATAGGCGCCCTGTTAATTGGGGATAATTTTGACACTTTAAGGGTCAGAAGGTCTGCAAAAGGGAGAAAAAGGTTCACTTTAAACTCTCATTTCACATCACGTTTAGCCGATATACTAGTAAAATGAGTCTACAGAAATGATTGGGCACATCATTTCAACGTAGAAAGCCAGAACGGCAATCCACTTTTTCTCTGAACAGCCTGCTATGACTGAAGCCAGATGAGTTTACAGTGGTAAAATATAATGATTCAAATTTGTAAAAAGATGATCTGAGAAATAATCGGGCTTTGTGAATTATCCCACAATCTGTGCACGCTTGTTAGCCCACGTCTCCCAAGGGGATTCACCTGTCGACTCTTGCCTGTTCTTCCTTGCCGAGTGTGAAAGGACGAACAGTGGTGGCGTTCTGGCAGTCTGACTTTCGAGATCTAAGTTTTAAATGGATTTTGGGTTCTTTGTTTTAAATTGCTTTCAAATGCATGTCTGTCTGAAGCTAATGAACACTGAATCCTGTATTCTTTAGATACATGAAATCTTGATTTGCTACATGCTGCACCTAGATAGTGTCGCACAGGGAGGCTGGAGCTTGGTTCTCCTCTGCAATCTGGTGCTGCTGCCTCAGTGGTTCCTGGTGCCTTCTCCTCTCCCTGATCCCCCAAAGAAGTATATTTGTCATGTACTTGTCTAGAATGGCAGAAACTTGTGTGAAGGATGAGGATTATGTTTAATATCTGTGAATGCCGCTGTAATATCGGTGAATTTGTAAGCGGTCTCATGGAATGTTTTAAGTTCAGGTGAAAATTGGGTGTGGTGAAGAATTTAAAAATAATTTTGAAAGTGCGACAAATCCTAACTAGGCAAAATAGTGCAGGAGAAGACCTAAAAGTCCTAGCTATAAGCAAAAACCATAGCACATTGAAAGAGAAATCCCAATCTTTCTTTTCCCCTCCTCCAAAAGAGCTGTGGGCTAAAATGGTAGCAGTTGTCTGGGCTGCCAGTGAAAAGTTGTGGTGTGTGGTTTTTTTGTTTTGTTTTGTTTTTTTAAAGAAAAAAAGAATCTGAGGCATTTAATGCCTCAATAGATGTGAGTGGTTTGTTTTTTGTAGAACCTAGCAGAAAAATCTTCAGTGGTTCCAAAGCTTCCGTTCCCTTAACTTTGCATAGTGCTGAACATCTTACATATAGGTGTAGCAGTGAGTGAAAGCAAATAACCTGGTAGTTTATTGAACACAGCACTTCATACCCGCAAATCAAGAAAAACTGGAAATGTCCAAGGTAGGCATTTCTCAGATGCTGCTTTGCCCCTTAGTACTAGTGAAGAAAATATTTTTGGAAACCTAGGCTGTAAATCTTTCACTTGCAAAAAAAAAAAAAAAAGTTTTACAACTAAATTCTTTTTTGTATAGTGCTACCAGGTGTACGCAGTGCTCTAGAGACACAAACTAGGCAAGACAGATGAATAAAAGCATAGGGGCAACAACTAAGAGTTTGAGTTAAAAACAAGTAAACCATGACCGGGCAGATATAAATTAGGTGAGTTAACTGAAATAGGAACAACTTGAGTGAAGTTACAGGTCACAAGCCGTCTTCTGAGATTATAGAAGAAAGTTAGTGAATGGTTCTCTAGAAGAAAACAGTTTGAGGGGGGAAGGGGGGGGGGGTTGGCAGGTGCCGCATATGGCCAGAGACGAATTTAATGTAGGTAGGGAAAGCTATGAGGAATTCAGATCTTGCTCCTGAATCCATATAAGAAAAATAGTCAAAGGAAGGGGGTAGGGATGGGAGGCTGAGGCAGCATATTGGATAGGGTGGAAGAATCCATTAAAACAATGTGCTTTTTAAAAAGGACTCCTATGGACCGACTGCTGTGTGAAGATAAAATTACATTAGAGCATGAGAAATGCCATACTGGGGCAGATCAAGGTCCACCAATTCCCCCCCCCCCACCATATCCTGTTTCCAACTGTGGCCAATCCAGGTCACAGGTACCGTTTTTTTCACGCATGTAACGCACACCCACATATAAAGCGCAATTTTCGACCTGTTCTGCAGAGAATTTCTCACATTATGCGCACGCGCGTATATCGCACATGTGTCGAGTGCACTGTGAGGTGTATAAAAGGCCCTCTGTTCTATTATACCTTACATAAACTTTGCGATCTCTTCTATTATAATCCAGTCATCATGCCCGGAATTAAATGCAAGTCTTATACTGCGGACTTCAAGCTGAAAGTTGTGGCAAAAGCTGAAGAAACAAGCAACAGAGCAGCAGCAAGAGAATTTGATGTTGGTGAGTCATCTGTTCGCGACTTGAGAAAGGAGAAAACGGTGCTAGAGGAGATGAACCCGCGAAAACGTGCGCGTCAGGGTCCCAAAGAAAAGTGGCCAGAGCTAGAGAGTGACTTAAAGTGGATTCTGTCTAGAAGGGAGCAAAATCAAGCTGTCTCAACTATCGCAATTCAATTCAAAGCAAAACTGCTGGCCAATGAAAGAGGAATTTCACATTTCCATGCTAGTTTCAACTGGATTTGCAAATTTATGAAGAGGAATGGTCTTTCCGTGCGAATAAGAACTGTAGGCCAGAGGATTCCAGATGACTGGGAACAAAAGATGGTGGATTTCGGCACATTTGTCAGCAAAGAAATTTCGAAGTTCGGCATTTCGGCAATGGATGTTATTAACATGGATGAGGTTCCTGTGTCTTTTGACATTCCACCAACCAGGACTGTAGCTGCTTCGGGTTCAAAAACTGTCGCAATAACAACTGGACACGAGAGGGCTTGCTTCACTGTAGTCCTGGGTTGCACAGCGAGTGGGCTTAAATTGAAGCCGATGGTTATTTTCAAGCGAGTAACCATGCCCCGCAAAAACTTTCCACAAGGTATTGTTCACTGTAACAAAAAGGAATGGATGGACTCTGAGGTCATGAAAATATGGATTGATAAATGTTATAGGGCCAGGCCTGGTGGTTTCTTTTCTAAAAGGTCTTTGTTGATCTTCGATTCCATGGCTGCCCATAAAGAAACAAATGTGCAAAATTATATTAATTCGACTGGTGCCCATATCGCAGTGATACCGGGTGGTCTTACTTGCAAGCTGCAGCCGCTAGATATAGCAGTTAATCACCCGTTCAAAACGTTCATCAGACGAGAGTGGGATAATTGGATGCAGCGGGGAATTCATGAATTCACACCATCGGGACGATTAAAGAGGGCTACATTAACGGAAATCTGCAATTGGTTGTGTTCTGCTTGGGACAAAATATCCACGGAAACCATAAGAAATTATTCCGAAAAGCCGGGATTGTTTATAAGAACGAGGATCGGGTGCGTAGTGATGACGAAGATGATGATGATAAATGTCGAAAGGAGTGACGATGAAAGTGCATATGTTACGGAAGAGCGTCTCCAGATGGTTTTAAATTATTTCAATGATGTTGATGAGGGGAGTGATTTCGAAGGTTTTATGGAATCGGATGATGAAAATTAATTAAATATATTTTGAAACCATTATATTCTTGTAAGGGCTCTTTTATGGAATCGGTTCCTTGTAATAAAGTTTCGGTATAGTGCGCCCTCGCAAATACCGCGCGAGAGGGTTGCGCGGTAGGTAAAGTGTATAGCGTGCACGGTTTATGCGCGAAAATACAGTATTTGGCAGGTTGCCAAAAAAGTATACAGGTTCCACAGTGCTTGTCCCTAGGCAGGCAGTGGTTTTCCTGGGTCCTCTTTTAATTAATGGTTTATGGACCTTTCGTCCAGGAACTTGTCCAAACCTTTTTTTAAACCCAACTCACTAACAGCTTTTACTACACAACGCGAATTCCAGAGTTTGATTACTCGAGTGAAAAAATATTTTCTCTTATTAGTCTTAAATGGGTTACATTGTAGTTTCATTGCGTGTTCCCTAGTCTTTCTACTTTTTTGATGGCGTAAACAATCGATCTACATTTACCCATTCCACTCCATTCATTAATTTATAGACCTCCATTATATTTCCCCTCAGCTGTCTCTCTTCAACATTGAAAAACCCTAACCTTTTAAGCTTGTCCTCATAGGGGTCTCCTTCCACCCCCTTTACCATTTTGATGGCTCTTCTCTGTACCTTTTCTAATGCCACTATATCCTTTTGAAGATACAGCAACCAGAAATGCATACAGTAGAGGCATAATATCCTTGGTTTTATTCTCCATTCCTTTCCTTCTGATTCTCATAGCTTTGTTTGCTTTTTTGGCTGTTGCTGCACACTGGGCAGAGGGTTTCAACATATCCACGATGACACCTAAATCCTTTTCTTGGGTGGTTGTTCCTAATGTGTAAACTTGTAACCATAGTTTGAAGAGGGAGGTGCATCTCGGGTATTCATTACCAATTCTCTGATAGTGTTCCAAGTCTTTACGCCAGTGCAACCTTGTATCATATCCACTTACTCTAGAACTTCCTTTCTATTTAAAAGGTTTGATTCATGTATGTGAATATCTTTCTGGTAAGGGATGTCTTGGTTGTATATCCCTGTCTCTCCTCTCACTTCTATGGGGAGTATTGGCAGACAGATAAGTTGTGCTCCGTTACATCTATGGGAAAGCCTGCAATTAGTCCCTCGCCCGTAAGTTTGGTGGGAGCTTCTGGTAATGAGCCAGAAGAGAGAAACTGAGTTCTGTGCTGATTAGGTTTATTTTGGATAGCAAAATATATATAAATATATAAATATATAAATATATAAATATATAAATATATAAATATATAAATATAAATATATAAATATAAATATATATATATATATGAGATAGAGATAGAGATAGATATATATATACAGACTAGCAATAGAAAAATTAGGGAATTTTGTTGTAGCAGCAGTATGATTACATAGTAGCACTAACTCACTGTTTAGCAACCAGAGGTCACAAGCTCACTCTGCACTTAAGAAAAGTACAGAAAAGAACTACCTGACTAATAACCACCCCCAGGTGAAGACATAAAACCAGTACCTTAGCTCTGCCAGGTGGCAAATGCAGCTGGGGTCCGAGGCAGTCTCTGGAACAGCACTAAGTCCAAAGGATAGAGCTAGGCTAGATAACGCTGACTTCAACTGGATGAGGTGAGCCATGTGAGAACACAGAACCGTACAAGATGTCTGTGGGAGTGATACTGGCCTCTGGGAATGATAATAGCCTCTGGTGGTGATAGAAGCAGCAAGGAAAGCAAAAGGCACAAAATGGCACAGAGTTCTTCTGAGCATACTATATTCTTTGTGATGAATCATTGTCACATTTTGGTGATTGGCATGAGATACTGCAAGGTATCTCGGCGAATCAGTAAGTGTAGTCATCTTATAGAAAAAGGGTCCATGGTGAAAGACAAAATATAGAAGACAAAGTTGAAGTTCTATATAAACCCAATTGAATTGTTCCATGCACACTGCTTTGACCCACTGAAAGGCGCTATAGAAATCCAGCTAAATATGTAGTCTCGTACATTGTTGCAATTGTCCAAGGCCAGTAGTACAGTCTGTGGATGAGAGAGGCCTTAGAAGCAGGTTTTCTTGTACATAGGCATGACAAGGAACAATAGTCTTCTCTGTGCACATACAAACACTTGGCAGTCAGTTGTCTGGTTAGCAAGTCTGAGACTTAGTACACAGAGGTTTGTAGCAAGAATCCATCTTGTTTGGCTCAGGCTTTTGGTTCAGAGCAGGCCACATGGTACCAGTCTTACACATCTAAGGTTATACATATTTAGGTCTTCAAATATTTTTTTTATGTCTCTTGATGCAGACCCTGCACCATTTTGGTTGCCCTCCTCTGAGCTTCCTCTGCCCATCTCTATCCTTTGAGTTGTAGCCTTCAAATACCTGTATAGGGTCATCCTCACCAATTTTTTTTCTTTCACTGCTGTAGCCTGGCTTGTCCTTTTGTAAAGGTCCAGGCCAGATAAAACGATGAATTGATTTTTAAGTCTGTCCCATGTGTTAAGGCAGCCAGCGCTGAGCATGTGTGATGCAGAGCGTAAGCAGAATGTGTTGAATTATGTATTCATTTTTACATTTTTTGGATTCAATGTCCATTGTAATTTTGTTACTTTTTTTGTCTGCCCTCAAATTTCCTCTTGTGTGTTTTGAAAAAAAAATCACTTTCTTTCTGGGCTTTGAACTTCCCAGGTTGGATTAATACGGTTAATTCTTTCCTTCTAAAGTAACTTCAGGACCATTTCCTGGAATGTCAGCCATATGTGACAATATGGTCCATTTTGGCCACATACAGTGTACTTTCTCTGGGGGTTAGATTCATCAGTCATATTAGCTTGGTTTTCTTTCATCTTGGTGTATATTGAAGTTGTAGGTCAGGGGTTCACAAGTCCATTCCTTAAGGACTCTAAACAGACCAGGTTTGCAAGATATGAATATGCATGAAGGAGATTTGCATGCATACTACCTTAATGCAAATATATCTCATGCATATTTATTACAGATATTCTAAAACCACTGATATGTTTCACCTTGAATTCTGAGAGACTGTGACAAACTACCTGAATGAATGTAATGTAGCCCTCAGTCTGAACGTGTACATCCCTGCCATAGATGCATTTCTCCATACCAACTCCCAATCTGACAAGGAAAGGTCAGTTCTTCAAGACTTTCCTCTGCTAGTTAGTACCTGTAGTTATCAGTAAGGCTGGTGTTTAGATATGCAGAGGCCCTGGGCACTAACTAATGAGGGGTCATAAAACAGGCCTACAGGCTATGCCTCCTTCACCTTGGGGCAGGCTGCAGGCCCCCTGTGGCATGGGAGCCCAGGGCAATTGCCCTGTTTGCCACCCCCTAACACTAGCTCTGATCACCAGGTTACTCCTTTGCTGGCTTGCATGCCTGTAGGGAAAATATTGCTAATGTTTTAACGATATAACTATTGCAGAGAAATGCATATAAAGAGAATTACCATAGCCAGGTGTGCATTTTTATGCCAAAGAAGGAAGCTACCAACCTTCATGAAATGTTCACGCCTCTCCGTGATACCGAACATGGACTTTAGATCTGAAATTGAAAGCCTGCTAAGCAAGTAATTGTGATCAGCTCTTATGAAATGATTTCTGAAGAGGTCAAATGCATCAGAAGCATCAATAATATTGCTATTGGAACATGTACTACTTGTGCACTTTTCAACTTAATATGACATAATCGTGCTTTTTCCCCTTTACTTCATTCAGACTCGGGCATGTCTATACAGGGGACTCTCGAAACAGCCATGGTGAAGTGTCTGAGCATAGCAGGGGATGCTCATGCGTATACCTGGGGACAGTGTGACTAGTAGCTGATGGTGTATGAGATGCGTCTGTATCTGTGAATCCAGTAGATGATGTGCATATCTATCTTCACAGGGAGAGTTTAGCCGTTTACCTGTGGAGATGTGAGGGCGGGGTGGCAGGGCTGGCACGATCCATCAGGCAGTCGCCTGTGGCTGCAAAGAGCAGCAGCAATCAAGGCAAAACACTAGATCCTGACAGTCCCACAGATTTGGAGCCATCAGCACGTTCTTCTGCCTGCAGTGAGGGTGGGCACATGTACATACATGAAAAGCATGATACCCAGTTATACAGTTTTACAGGACTCCTGTCAGAGGCATAGTGTTTCAACCGAGTTTATCCAGAACCTCAGGGAGGGGATGGAAGGCTAAAGGTTTGCCTAGAGATCTAATACCGGCCCTAGGGGTATTTTGAGTGTGAGTGTGCTGGGGCAGGATATGTGCGGCGTTAGGCATGTGTGTCAGCGGCTAATTGTTGGGTATGTGAGGGGCTCTGTGTGCGAATATGTGTGTCTGTGCCAACTCTGTGTGTAACTGTGATGTGTACGGTTCTCTCACACTTGGACTTTCCCCCTCCCTCCCACCGTCTGACGGTTCTTCCTTAACCTTCACTGCCCTGTCTCTTACTCTTCTCCATTCCCTTCTCCCTTCTTGCATTCTCTCTCTTCTCCCTTATGATTTGCCTTTCTTCTCTCCTCCTGTAATCCCTCTTCTTCCCTTATGTTCTGTCCCTTGCTTCTCTACTCCCCTATAAGTTTGTTTCTTCCCTTAAGCTCTTTCCACTTTCTTTTCTCCTGGCTCCTTCCCTTCCATTTTGCTCTTCCCCGTCCACCTGCTCTGCACCTCAGCTGTCCCTTCCTGCTCTACACTGCAGCTCTCTTCCTTCTGACGGGACTCGCTGGCGCACCCCGCCTCTCTCCTTGCTGGCAGGTCTCAAGGACTCCCACCAGCTTTTTGCTCCCTTGCTCTGCCATGCAAAGCGAAACCCACTGCATCTGTTTGTGCATGCACAGACAGGTGAGATGGGTGCACTCTCTCCAGTAAGTTTACGTGAAACGCTTCTAACAATCTTAGGCTACAGTAGATGTAATCAGGATGTAAGATCAAGCTGTCATCTTTCTGAAACGTTAGAGATGGCCTTCACAGAATGACCCATCCATCAGGCCAGACAAGATGCTTAAAGCAACAGCTTGGGGGGGGGCAGGGGGGAGCAAGGAGCAGCATTAAAAGCAAGACAGTAGATTCTGTGATAGCCACACAAACTCGAAGCCGTCAGCACATTCTTTCAGCTGCCGGAAGAGCAGGCGCACACACATTTGCAAAGCTTAATATTAGGAAGTGTAATGTCCAGTTATGCACGTTTACAGGGTGGTTGTTGGAAGGGTGGTGTTTGGCTGTTCATGATGTTTAATTCAAAATCTGGGAGGCATTAAGCTGGAGGCTTGCCTAGGGTGCCCTGCTACTTTGCCATCAGCTCTGGGACTGGCCCTGGGTCTTCAGTTTGGGTATTTTCATTTTTTTGTTTAGTTTTTGATAAATATTTAGTCAAACATACAAATCCATGATTATCATCTTGTAATATCTAATTAGGAATATAGAACCCAGCAAAGTTAATGGTATTTTGGATGTAGCTCAAGGTGTTTTAGTCGGGTAAAGTAGGTATTTTCCTATCCCTAGGGCATTTACAACCTAAGGCAGTGGAACATGAAGCGACTTGCCTAAGATCACAAGGAGCTGCAGTGGCCTGCTTCCATAATGACATTGCAGAAGGTAATCCTGCTAGGAAGCGCAAACACCCCGCCCCCCCCCTTAACCATTCATTAGAATTCATTACTCTTTGCATCAAAAATGTTAAACCAAAATCAATAGCACTCACATCTAAGTTGAATTTAATGTGGCCAATACCTACATCCAGCTCCTTACTGATCTTCTGTCTATTTTTCTGGAACCCCTGGTCTGATTTTGTTGTTCCCACGTGCCAAGTTTCATCCCATTCTGTTAAATTGTCAGTGTGGTGGTTTATCCCTAGATAACCATTCTCAGTCCTTTCCATATAATTCCAACCCAACTGAAGTTAGACTAAAAGGCAGTAGTAAAAATGCAAGAGACTGAGCCAGTAGCACAGAATCCGCCCAACCGGGCCCGTGCTGCGATGGGGCCTAGCTACTCAGCACTGTGGCTACGGAGACAGAGCCCGTCAAACATAACTTTTCACAAAGTTGCTATTCTGTTCCCCATCAGTGACGGCACTTTCAGCTCTGTCACTTGCATCCAGAAAACTGCGTAAGCACTGTGCCGGCCACAGCTGTCCATAACAGCTGTGCGAGTCTTCCGCCTGGTTGCAGGAAGTGAGGCGTTGCTCTGGCTGTTGGGGACAGGGCAGAAAGTGCTGTCGTTGAGGTGGGGGGGGGGGCACAGCGCAGCAACTTTTCTGAAAAGTAAGCTATGTTGGTTCTGCTCAGCCTCTTGTTTTGGGAGAGAAGGGCATTTGCTCACTACTGCTGCTATCATGGGGTCCTTCAGGAAAATTTAGTCCAACAGCCCCTTATTTCAACTTGAGCCACTGGATTGAGAAAAGGGTTAAAAAAAAAAAGAGAAGGGGGGGGGGGGGGACGTGCCTGTTAGCATATATCTGTAAACTGCTTTGACCCGGTGAAAAGCGGTATATAAGCACAGCTAAATAAAAATAAATAAAATAAAAACGGGAAAAATAGTCAGGGGCAGGGGTTGGCAAGGATCTCTGCATATTGACAACTGGTGTTCTTATTAGTGGGTGCACAGACAGGGAGTCAAATGCACTCTGTGCATGGTTATTCTGTTCTGCCATCAGGATTATGATTTTATGAGTTGCAGGAGGTTGGTTTACAGTTTTATGCTTTGAGTGAATCATGTATTGGTATATTTTACTGTGTGGGCTGTAGATAGCTGTGTTTTAGATGGCCTGAAGGTGCGAATCCTTGTGGAGGGGGGGCTGGGTTGCATGTTAGGGATATGGTTATGTAGCCTGCTGTGTTTGATATAGTGAGGTGCCTAATCCTATAACTTAAATGTTACATTTATTACGCATTTATTTAAATCGGGGATTTAGGCAGCTAGATATAGCTCGTATAAATGTTGCAGAATTTCTAATTAAGGTATTATCCTGGCTGTAATATGCCTTGAGCATTGTTTTGAGAGAGCATGGCACAAACACAAAATTATTATAGTTATGGTGTCCAATTTTAGATGAGTACAAATTTGAGTGGGTGTGTTCCGGCTAACTGGCGGTTCAGTGAGGATACAAAAATTAAGCTCATCTGTTATGCTGCTAGTACATTGTCAGTTTTGAATGTTCTCAAATTTAACAGTACATTTTATAAAGCCTAAATATATCAAAAGCCCTCCAGCACAGGCCCAGCAGTCTACACCACCCCTAACATCACAGCTGCATCCCAGCCCTTCACAAGTTCTATACTCCTTCCATTCCCTTCTCCCTAGCACTCTGGAAAGTTCCGTCTCCTGATGTGGCCTACAGGGAGGTGAAGAGTGGCGTCTAAGAGTAATCCCTTCCTCTGCCGTGCCTTGGTCTGCTCCTGCTCTGCAGCCAAATCCTGACAAGTGCATTGAATAGATTTTTCATATCTGGAGTGCTATTACCGGAGGATGTAGTAAAAGCTGCTAGCGTAGCCGGGTTTAAAAAAAAGGTTTGAATAAGTTCAGGGAGGAAAGGTCCATTCCTTATCGTCACTCCAGTCCAGTCCCTTACTTCTGGGTTGCGTAACCCTTCCAGCAGCTTGGAGGCTGAGCCCAACCTTTTTGGGGATGGAGCGATATAAATACCACTGGGACCACCCCCTAACTCCAGTATTGCTCAGCCTCCAAGCAGCTGGAGGGTTCCGTAAGCCTAGGGCTTACTGGAGTCCTGCCTTCTCTTAATTAATGTTATTTAATTTTATTTAATTGCTGAATTCTTTAATTATTTATTTTCTTTCTTTAGTTAAGGTGCTCATTTTTCCTTTAGTGCCTGTACCTTTAAGTTCTGCAATCTCTCTGCTTCTCCCTCCCCCTCCTCCCTCCCTTTCCGACCGGGCCGGAGACCGGAGGGGACACCGGAGCTGCCTGCTGCAGGGGGATAAAAGATCTCCCTCTTCCTTGGCTGGGGGGATTTCTTGTTTTTCAGCACCCTCGAGGAGCAGCCCTGCCTCGCGCCGAAGCCCCAAAGGTGGTTGAGCGCTAGAGGCAGAGACACGAGCGGGACATTGACGCCCCCCCCCCCCTGGAGCAGCGGGGTGCGGCGGCGATTCACGGGGCCGGCAGCTGAAGCCTCTCTCCTCTGGAGGAATTTCTAGCGGCGGCAGCCCTTGCAGTCGGCGACGCGGAGAACGCTCCCTCCTAGCAGGCCTGCATAACAGGGCAGCGTGCAGAAGCGCGATCCTCCGTTCCGGACTCCACGTGGCCGCGGCCTAACACGTGTAGAGCCAACGGAGTGGAATCGCGGCTTTCTCGGTTCAACAAACAGCAAGTATTAACATTGTCGGTTTTACTTTACCTTTATTTAGTTTAAAGTTATTTTTATGCTATTCTTATGCTATTTTTAGGTTATTTTAAATTAAATAGCTCGCTGTGGATCACGTTGGTTTTAATCGTCTAGGCATCTCTTCAACGAAATTGCTGACCTTTCTTAGGACAGAGGAAGGCTCAGGAGTTAACTAGTTTCTTCCCACAGCAATTCCCTGGAGTGGGACCCCTGATTTGCCCTCAGTTTTGCTTTGGGTTTTGATTTTCAGTTTTTCTCTCATACAGCCAATTGCTTAGTCCTGCCACTAAGCACAGCCTTCGGAGCCGACTGGAAAGCATGGCTACCAAGGCAAAGTGCCCATCCTGTGGCACACGGAGGGGCACCCCCACTGAGACGGGAATCTGCAGGCCATGTGCGGCAGCGTCTACCTCTGTAGAGCAGGAAATCAGTTTGACCATGTCCCAAACACCTCAGGTGCCTGGGGAATCCCTGGTAGCGGAAGGGGGGGGTCAGTTACCTCCGGCTACTAGCACAGAGGTTCCCTCACCCCCTCTATCCCGTGCCACGCTGGAGGAAGGGGTCGGAGAGCTCTTCTCCCCAGACTTCATCCTTTTGCTTCACCAAGCTTACTGCAGGCGCAGGCAGGGGCTTGGCCCAGGCGATACAGGTCCGCCAGCAGAAGCCAGATTAGACAAACCTAGGAGAGCGAGCGGTCAGGACTCAGGGATACCCCACAAGCGCACCAGGCTAATAAGTGAAGAGATCCTCCCTCCCCTGTCTCAGGGCACTCCAGAGGAGGAGGGTTCCGAAAGGGACTTAGAGGAGGAAGACGAGGAGCTGGAAGAAGGGGAGATCCCGGAAGAGGACCATGCTCGCATTGTCAGGGTGTTCTGCCGTGAAGAGCTCTCTTCTCTAATCAATGAGTCCCTAAAGGCCCTCAATGTTACCTCTGATTCCCCAACAGAGGAGGAGGCTCTAGAGGATCCCCTGATTCAGGCCGTCAGAAGGTCCCAGAAAGTCTTCCCTGTCCACAGAGTGGTACGTCAGATGATACAAGAGGAATGGGATCAACCAGAATCAGGCTTGCGAGGGGTACGAACCATGTCTCGCCTCTACCCTCTCCCTGAGTCAGATAAAGAACTGCTGAAGTCCCCCAGAGTAGATGCGGCGGTATCAGCAGTCACCAAGAAGACCACTATCCCAGTGGAGGGAGCCACGGCTCTAAGGGATGCTCAAGACAGGAAACTGGATACGCTCCTGAAACAAGCTTTTGACATCAGCGCCCTTGCCTTGCAGGCCTCAGTATCAGGTGCCTGGGTGGCTCGGGCCTGCTTAAGGTGGGCACAACAGATCCAGTCAACAGAGGGATCAACGGCCGAAGCGCAAGCCAACTCGGCTAAGGTGGAATCTGGAGCAGCCTATTTGGCGGATAGCCAGTATGATCTCATCAGAAGCCTAGCCAAGAACATGGCCTCGGTGGTGGCGGCTAGACGCTATCTTTGGCTACGGAATTGGGCAGCAGATGCTTCCTCTAAGGCGCGCCTGAGCCGACTTCCTTTTAAGGGCAAACTGTTGTTTGGCGAAGATTTGGAAAAGCTAGTTAAGGACCTGGGGGAGTCAAAGGGAGGCAGGCTCCCAGAAGACAGACAAAAGGGGCACTCCCTACCCCCCTTACGTACCCAGCCTAGGGAACCACGGAGGTTTCGTCCAGCCAGGTCAGCTCCCTTTTCCAAGACCCGTTTTCCCCCAAGGGGACAAGGTTTCCGAGGGTTCCGGGGAGCTGGCCGAGGTTTCGGAACAGCCTCTTCCTCCTTCTCGGGTTCCAGAAAACAATGAGAGGCCGGGGGCCCAGGAGGGAAGGCACCCGATTGGAGGCCGCCTGAGGCTCTTCCTTCCCGCCTGGTCCCGAGTCACGTCCGATCAATGGGTCCTAGAAGTGATCAGAGAGGGCTATGCTCTCGAATTCGCAGAACAAATCCCCTCGGCCTTTGTCCGCTCTCCCTGCGGCTCTGCTCCAAAGAGGGCGGCGGTGGAGGCGACTCTCGCCCGCCTATTAGCTCTCGGGGCAGTAATCCCCGTTCCACCAAACCAGCGAGGATCGGGTCGGTACTCAATTTATTTTGTGGTACCAAAGAAGGAAGACTCCCTTCGACCGATCCTGGATCTAAAACAGGTAAATCGCTGCCTCAGGGTACCCCACTTCCGGATGGAGACTCTACGTTCTGTCATAGCAGCCGTAAGGGAAGGGGAGTTCCTAACATCCCTCGACTTGACAGAAGCCTACCTGCACATCCCAATCAGGAAGTCCCATCAGCAGTTCCTGAGATTCGCGGTACCAGGAGGCCACTTTCAATTCCAGGCCCTTCCATTCGGCCTAGCTACGGCTCCCAGAACATTCACCAAGGTAATGGTAGTGGTAGCGGCCTTCCTTCGGAAGGAGGGCATATTAGTTCATCCTTAATTGGACGATTGGCTAATCCGGGCAAAATCCGAAGAAGAAAGTCTCTCGACAACGGCCAGAGTAATCCAGGTTTTAGAGGACTTGGGTTGGGTCATCAATCGTACAAAGAGCAGACTGACTCCCTCCCAGGAACTCGAGTACCTCGGGGCAAGATTCGACACCAACAGCGGAAGAGTTTTCTTGTCACAAACGAGATCAAGGGATTTAAGGCTCCTAGTCTCTCAGTTTCTAGCCAGAAGAAGCCCCTCGGCGTGGCATTATCTTCAGCTTCTGGGAACAATGGCGGCGGCAATAGAAGTAGTACCATGGGCCAGGGCCCACATGCGCCCATTGCAGCGTTCTCTGTTGCGTCGGTGGTCCCCCCCAGCATCATCCTCTCTCTCGACAGTTACCGTGCGCTCCGCGGACCAAACAGGCACTATACTGGTGGAAAAACCCAAGGAACCTGGACCGCGGGATGCCTCTCGAACCCCCTCGGTGGTTACTGTTGACGACGGATGCCAGCCTGTCGGGCTGGGGGGCACACTGCCAAGATCAGTTCGCCCAGGGTCGCTGGACACCGTTGGAATCGCAGTGGCCCATCAACAGACTTGAGTTGCGGGCCGTCACCCTGGCGCTCAAAGCTCTCGAGACATTAGTTCAAGGAAGAGCAATTCGCGTCCTCTCCGACAATGTCACCGCGGTGGCCTACATCAATCACCAGGGAGGCACCAGCAGCCCCGCTCTCGAAAAGGAGGCGGACACCCTCTTACAGTGGGCGGAGATCCATCTGCAGGCGCTATCAGCACAGCACGTGGCCGGAACGGACAACGTCACGGCCGATTTCCTCAGCAGATGCAAGATAGACCACGGGGAGTGGGAACTGGAACAGGAGACCTTCAACCAAATAGAAGCTCGGTGGGGAGTGCCAGTCATGGACCTCATGGCACGGTTCTCGTCAGCCAAGGTGGACAGATTCTTCAGTCGGCGGAGGGAAAGAATGTCCGAGGGCTTGGATGCCCTGTCCCAGAAGTGGCCTTCGGAGGGTCTTCTCTATGTATTCCCGCCGTGGGCTCTGATCGGAAAAGTGCTCCAGCGGATAGAGTCTCACCAGGGATTGGTAATCCTCATAGCCCCAGACTGGCCTCGTCGACCCTGGTATGCGGATCTGGTGAGGATGATCGCCGACCAGCCGTGGCGCCTCCCTTGCAAAAGGGATCTACTAAGGCAAGGCCCGGTACTGATGCCACACGTGGATCGGTTCTCGCTTACGGCCTGGCTATTGAAAGGGCACGGCTCCTGAAAAGAGGTTACTCGGGCAGTAGTCTCAACTCTGCTGCAGGCCAAGAAGCGCTCGACCTGTCTTTCCTACGTGAGAGTCTGGCGCATCTTCGAATCCTGGTGCGCGGAGCGCCGAAAGAAACCACTCTCGGCCTCTGTTCTGGAGGTCCTGGAATTCCTGCAGGCAGGGTTTGACAAGGGTCTGGCCCACAGTTCCTTAAGGGTCCAGCTTGCGGCCATCGCTTGCTACAGGGGCAAGGTCCGAGGCAAACCCCTAGGGGCCCACGCGGACGTCGCAAGGTTATTAAGGGCAGTTAGACGGCTACGACCACAACGAAGGTCAGTCATCCCCCCCCTGGGACCTTAACCTTGTGCTAAATGCGTTGATAGGGAATCCCTTTGAGCCATTAAAGAATGCCTCCCTAAAGGATTTAACCCTGAAGACAGTTTTCCTTATAGCCATCTGCTCGGCCAGAAGAATCTCGGAACTACAAGCACTGTCCTCGCAGCCCCCCTTTCTGTCCTTCCTCAGGGATAAAGTGGTGCTGTGCACGGTTCCATCCTTCTTGCCCAAAGTCTCCTCCCCTTTCCATGTGAACCAGACAATTACCCTCCCGGCCTTCGCAACGGAAGGGCAGGAAAGTGGGGCTGACAAGCTTCACCTACTAGACATTCGCAGGACCCTGAAGCGATACCTCTCCCACACAGCGCCCTTCAGAAAATCCGAGCGACTATTCATTCAGTTCGGGGGTCCGCACAAAGGGGAGGCGGCAGCCAAGGCCTCCATCTCTAGGTGGATCAGGGAGGCAATCGCCTCCGCCTATATCCTGAAGGGGAAGCAAGTTCCCATGGGCCTGCGGGCACATTCCACGAGGGCTCAGGCTACCTCTTGGGCGGAGTTCAGCCTAGTTCCTCCACTGGATATCTGTAGGGCGGCGACTTGGTCCTCCCTCCACACCTTCACCAAGCACTACAGGTTGGACGTCCAGAGTGCAGCGGACGCTCGGTTTGGCCTGGCGGTTCTTCGTTCCGGTATGCCGGATCCCACCCAGCTTTGAACTGCTCTGGTACATCCCAGAAGTAAGGGACTGGACTGGAGTGACGATAAGGAAATGGTAATTAGGCCTTACCTGCTAATTGCTGTTCCTGAAGGAACGACAGTCCAGTCCCTGATCCCTCCCGTTTCCGGCTGAAGTTAAGAGTATTGTTTAGTCTGAAGCATCGGAACGAACCCAGGCCAGGGGCGGCTAGCCCCGGCAAACCCCCTCCGTCCGGGGCCATCCCTCCCATCCTCCCTATGCTATTCCAAAAAAAAAAAAAGAGTTTTAGTTATGGTCAATTTTTCTTTAGATCTTTTAGCTATATAGTGTGTTACGAAAGTTTGTTAGGTCTGCTTTTTCATTCGAATACTGGAGTTAGGGGGTGGTCCCAGTGGTATTTATACTGCTCCATCCCCAAAAAGGTTGGGCTCAGCCTCCAAGCTGCTGGAAGGGTTATGCAACCCAGAAGTAAGGGACTGGACTGTCGTTCCTTCAGGAACAGCAATTAGCAGGTAAGGCCTAATTACCATTAAACCATTATTAAAGGGGACCTGAGATATCCACTGCTTGCTCTGGGACAAGCATTGTGGAACCTGTGTCTTCTGGGGAAATTGATAGGTACTTGTGACCTAGATTGGTCACTGTTGGAAACAGAATACTGGGCTTGATGGACCTTGCTCTGACCCAGTATGACATATCTTGTTTTTTACTGGTTTAAACTGTATGTAAAGGTTATTTTATGCATGGAATGTGCTTTATAAACCATTCCACTGATTCTAGAAATTTCCTATGGGCCAATTTCTCCAAATTGGATAGTTTTGTGCATGCCATGAGTCATGAACTGCACTCTTAAACCCCAGAGTATGTGGAGTATGATCTCGGGGTCTTAAATTTACTGATAACGCTTGTCGTATTTGCATCATGCCAAAGATAGCCGCTTCCTGGAGTTCATAAGCTGTAGCATATATAGGCCGTTCATCAAGGTGCACTTGAAAATTCCTTTTAATCAAGCTGGTACCCAAGATGATGGGAAAGCTTTTTGTATCTTTCTGCCACATTTTCTTAGTCTGACTGCATTGCTTGGTACTTAAAGATCTTTCTCCACTGGATGCACAAAATAAGCGCTTGGCACCAAAACCTCTATGAAATTGCTGTGAAGGCCGCTGGTGCACTTTTCAAACGGGTAGATCTTGCAGACAAAGCAAGGTGAGGGAAATGGGAGGTATCTGCTGTGGTGGAGACGACCATGGTCAGGTGTGCTATATTGTAGTCTAGAAAATACTGATGAAACCCGTCCATGTTCTCTCCCCCTCCCCAGATCCAATGCTGTCACTATGCCAATTCTGAATAAGCCAAACCTGTTAAGTACGATTTTTAGCTGTACAGTCGTCCCTTGTTTATCGCGCTTAATCAGTTCCAGACTCTACCACGATAAGTGAATTTCCACGAAGTAGGATTCTTTATTTATATCCAACAGTTTTACCTTCTCCTGGATGGTAAGCATCTTCCTCCGGCGTTTAGTTTCATCCTCAGAAGGCTTAGAAGAAGCAGCACGTTTAGGAGACATCGTAGGGCTTAGATAAAGGCCTACAGTCCATACGTTCAGGAATTTTTAATTTTAATTGTAATACAGGGGTGTATAATTGACTCGAACAACCGAGCGTGTGCTGTATCATTTTCACCGTCTCAATCAACTTTTTCATGAATATACATGTATTTGAAAAAAACACGATAGAGTGAAGCTGCGGAAGTCGAAGCGCGAATTGGCGAGGGACGACTGTACCGGATTTTTCACTTGCTGTTTTTAGTGTCCTTTACAAGGATATCTCATCCAAAACTGAATGCAGCACTTGTCAAGGTGAGTTTCTCACTAGTGACCTATACAGGGACCCGTGTTGCTTCCGATTCTGCTGGTAATAACTCTCATGTACCCAAGTGCATACACTTAGTTTTCCCTCCTGCTTTATCATGGCAACTGGCAACCTTGAGGGGTCCTCTGAAATGATTAGGTCTTCAGTCATTTTCTTCTGTGATTGCTGATTCTTGCCCTAATTGTTAAGTGGTTAATGGGTTTTTGCTGTGGGCAGTTTTCTTGATATGTCTTGGCAGGTTTAATTGCTTTCCCAGTCTCCTTTGATAAATTTTGCCTGTCTCCTCCTCCTGTGTTTTGTATGTCATGAATTTTGTTGTTTGCCTATTATTCTGCTACCTCCTTTGAGAACCATTGATCTCTTCCCCTTGCTAGCGTGCCTTTCTCAGATGGATTTCTTTTTTGCTTCCTTAAATTGCTACACATAGTTTCTTGTTCACAATGTGGACAAGTACTAATCAATGGAAATAGAGAAATATAACCCAAACTATGGTGGTATGCTAGGTCAGCACCTGCCTGCAGGGTGAGACACTGTTATCAATGCTTCAAAGGGCCTCAACACCAGTGACTACCTGGCCAATGTCCATCTCAAATGCATAATAGGGGGGGCATTCCCCAGAGCATCAGAGATCAGTGATCCTGGAGGAGGTCTGCCTCCCATGTGGAGCGGCCGTCGATCCAAGCAGAAACTCTGACATCTCTGAGTGATGATCCGAGCGCTCCTGGGACACTGAGTATGACGTGGAGTATTTCTCGGAAGAGAGGTTCTCTCCACCTCATGAGGTAAGTCTCCACTTTAGAGGAGTTCTCCTTCCATGATTTTTAAGGGTTATGGCCAAGTTCATACCATTTCAGTTGAAAACTGAGGAACTAGAGATCTTCTACATTTGTGATCTCCTAAGGAAGCAGTGACAGTGCCCATGCACCACTGCCTTCTGCAGATGAGAATGTGAGACCCTTCTCTTTACCTCCAATCATCAAAAAGGTTGACTCGGCAGAGTTCAGAAGGTTCCTGGATTTCAGAAGCTGCAGGTGCTGCACCATTCCATGGTCACCAAATTGGTTCTCCAAAGTAGCAAGAGTTCCAAATCTCATTCTAAGGTGCCCCCAGTGGAGGGGGGGGGGCACTAGGGCATTTAGTTTAATCTCCAGGAACAAGCAGGAATGAGTCTTCACATATGGGTACGTCGGTACCGACGGAGCCTGCACGGGAATGCTCCCCAGCATCCAATCAGAAAGCTTTTGGGAGCATCCCTCGCGCCTGCGCGGTGACTTCCCGCCTTTCCCACTGCCTCTCCTCAGTTTTTGTTTTTCCGCGGAGCCAACAGGACGTCCTCCTGTCACCGCAGAAACTTTTTTCTTTAAAAATCCTTATTTTCTTGTTTTCTTGTGGTCGCGGCTGTCTTTCCCGCCGATACCGGTACCGCCGGTGCTTTATTCTTTTCTTTTCAAACTTAGAGAAATATTTCTCCTCAGTTTTTTGTTTTAATTTTTTTGGGCCTACCAGGCCTTTCCAACATGGAGCCTTCTTCCCCTAAGAAGTGCCTTCACTGTGGAAACTTAGTTTTCTTTTTAGACTCCAATGCTTGGTGTCTAACCTGTTTGGGTCCTGACCCCTTTTCCCCTGATACCTCAGGCTATATTATTGGGAGAAGACCTTCCCTTTTTTGTTTCCCTCGATGCCGTTTTTCCTCCTGAGGTGAGGACACCGGTTTATTCTTCTCTCCAGGATCAGGTAACCCACAAACAGTCTGTTAAGACTAGCCAATTCTTGAAGGGTAAGTCTCATGCCCAGCATGATGACGGCTCCGGCCTTACCCTCAAGATCCCATTGGCAATAAAACCCCGGCGGGAGTCTTCGGGCTCCAAAGCATTCACGGGGTTTCAGGTTGTTCCTGGGGCTCACCCCTCACAGAACATACCTGAGCCGTGCCAGGGGGTGGTATCCGCTTCGAGCGGTACCGATAACCCGGCACCGGCATCGGTGTCGAGTGCTGCACTCTTCACCAGGTATCGTCATCTGGTGTCCTCGGTACCTTCGGGGCCAATCGATACGACCCAGATTGGCTTTCCTGTATCCCAGCCATGCTCGGGGTTGGTACCGGCTTCGAGC
Source organism: Ichthyophis bannanicus (assembly GCA_033557465.1). Classification (NCBI taxonomy): domain Eukaryota; kingdom Metazoa; phylum Chordata; class Amphibia; order Gymnophiona; family Ichthyophiidae; genus Ichthyophis; species Ichthyophis bannanicus. The sequence continues at coordinate 516,452,661 of CM066034.1, read as the reverse complement.
GGTACCGATACCCCGGTATCGGCATAGGTATCGAGTGCTCCACTCTTTACCTGGGATCGTCATCTGGAATCCTCGGTACCTTCGGGGCCGATCGATACGACCCATATTGCCTTTCCTATACCTTACTCGGGGTTGGTACCAGCTTCGAGCGGTACCGATACCCCGGTATCGGCATCGGTATCGAGTGTTCCACTCTTTACCTGGGATCGTCATCTAGAGTCCTCGGTACCTTCGGTGCCGTTCGATGAGATTCCAATTGACTTTCATGTATTGGCATCGCTGATACCACCACCAACGTCGGTACCTTCTAGACATGCATCGATAGACTCGCTCGCTTCGATGCCGAGTCTAGAATCGATATCCAGTCTAGATGTCTTGGTACCGACGCGTTTCGGAACCGATCCATATAGTTTCCAGCTACGCAGTACCGAGGATATTCACCAGGGCTCTCTGGTTACCTCGGTACCGCTTCAGCAGCCCCCGAATACTGCTTCGATGACATTATCGTCTCCGATACCGGTGTCGGGGTCGATTCCTGCAGTTCCATCGGTGTCATCGATCCTTTCTATGGCTGGTTTGGAATCGATACCAGGCACTCACGATGCAGTACTAACTGCCTCACATCAGAACTGTCAGGATCACTGTCCATCTAGCAGGATTCTTTTTCTGCACCATTCCAGTTTATCTTCTGGTGCTCAAGCTGCTTCTTCAACCTCAGTTTACCCAGGAATAGTTCCTATTGGAAATCCTTCTTTTCAGAAATTTCTCCTTGACATGGCATCTTTTCTTGCCATTCCTATTCCTGGCCTTACTCTTGACCAAGATCCTGCAGAAAAGGAAAATATAATGCTTCCTTTACATCATTCTTTGCAGGATCTTCTTCTGAGGATTTGGGAATCACCTTTAAAGGTTCCTTTGCCTTCTACAGCGATTAATGTTCTGTATCAGGTGCATCCCTCTCCGGGGTTTCAAAAAAAACAACTTCCACATCATTCCATGGTAGTGGAATCAGCATTGAGGAAGGTAAGAAGCAAGAAGAAGCATTCTTCTTATCCACCAGGTCGTGCATCCAAAGCACTTGATGCCTTTGGACGTCAAACCTTCCAAACTTCTATGCTGGCTTCAAGAATTATTTCATATATTTTCTATGAGTCTGACACTTCAGGAGGTCACAGAGAAATTATCTCTTTTGTCTCCTTTTTTGTCAGATCCTAAGGCCTCTGACTATTCCTTGCTTCTTAATCATAGCAGGAATATCTCTTGGTTCCTTTCTGGTGCTTCTCTAGACTCTTTTGAGTCTGTTAGCAGATCCTCTGCTATTGCCATTGGAGCACGTCGTACAGCCTGGCTGCAGGCTTCAGACGAGCAGATGGGCACAACATACACTGGGTAATTCTCCTTGTACTGGAGAAAATCTCTTCAATAGAGAGGCTTTACGTCAGGTTGTTCATTGCTCCACTGACTTTCCTAGTTCTGGAAACCGTCCTAAGCCTTCTTTTTCCCCAGGACGTAGGAAATGTCCTACCAAACCTTCTTTCCCTAAGAAAAGAAAGTTTCACCCTTCTTCTGCCCATCCTCTTGATGTACCCAAGCAAGGGACATCTCATCCTAGTTTGAAGTCTCCAGATTCTAACCAGGCTAATCATAGCCAGCAACCATAGGTTCCTGTATGTTGCAATTCTACAGTTAACTTCTTACCAGAAGTTATTCTTCAAACTCTACACTGTTTTTTCTTTTCAGTATGCTAAGCTGTTAGGATATTTTGTCCATGGGTTACAGAATTCTCCCTGTCTTTTTATCATAAAGGGAGATTACAATTATCCCATGATAGTTTCTGTCCCCACATGGACATTTTTTCCTTCAGCTGACTTACCATATGGTACGTCACCTTCCGACCACTGTTCCCTCTAAGCTGTTCGCGTGTGCGCGCGCACACACCTCACCGAGTGAGCGCACATACTTTACAACAGAGCGCACAAAAATTACGGTTCTGATTCTGATAGAAAACAACACAGACGTTCTTAAAATTGAAAAGCTGTTGTGTATTTATGGTTTTCACAAGTTCTACAATATTTTCTAGTGCAATCAATGTGGTGTACATACTGTATTCTGACGTGTAGTCAGATTTTAAAGTATATAACTCCGAGTGTCGTTATGTGGCGCACAAAAATGTAACCTTCCTTCAAAAGCTGCACAGCTGATATTTTATGCGTACACAGCCTACAGAAAATTAGAGGGAACATTGCTTCCGACCCCCACTCTTCCAGGGTTTCCCCTGCTTGAGTTGGTACCATACTGAAACACACTTTCTTTCCAGTGTAGACTTTTTGTTCTCCTTCAATGCATGCTCTGAACAACCCATCAGACAGGGACAGGAATACCTCCGCTCCCTTGGTCTGTTTTTTCTCCCTGTTTTTATACAGGGGGATCCCCTCTACTCTTTTGTTCAGTTGCTGTGCATGCAGAAGTTCCAGTGCTTACTTTAATGCTCTTGCAAGCTAACTTCAACTATCTTGCATAATACTACTCACTGCAGGTTATCTTTTTCTAGCCATATCCTTACCTAGGATGTGGCAACACATCTGACTGCTGTCAGTTTATCCCATAATTCTCCTGCACAATGCTCTCTGCAATCTTCAGAGAAGCTTTCTACTATGGGCCCTTGCTGTAGAGCATTGAACTTTGTCTCTGAGGGTTCTTCCATATAATAGAAAAAGCTTATATAGTCATTCCATGGCTATATAGGTTCTTTCTACCCTCTTGTCTCCTATTGTGATACAGAAGACAAGTTTTTTCTGCATGAATGTACAAGGAGTTCCCAATCTTGCAGGAATCTACCCCTTTTTTCCTTACAGCTTGGCATTATCTTTTCTACTCCACTTGGACAACACATACTCTTTTACTGTACATGATACCCCTGAGTCCCTTAGCTGGGTCATCCAGGTGTCTTAGTCTATGCGTTTTTTTGTCCTTTGGACATGTCAGAGTCCTCAAGTACTCCTGACGTGCTCTTACCAGACTGCTATTATCCTCTGTTTTTCACGCAACCATACTGGTTATCCACTGAAATACATTCCTGCACCACGGAAATAGATTCTCTATATATCTTCAGGTGGTTTTTACCCCTTTATTAGATAAATCTTTTCCCATCACATTCCCCATGTGAATGTTTTTGTGGGGCTCCGTTGCAGGCATATATCCTCAGACTTATAACCATACATATTTTTATAATCTGTGTGGGCATAAGCCATGCCTATCTATCTATCTATCTATACATATCTATATAGATATATATAATCTATGTACCCATTGGGAGATGTCCATAAACCGCTAGGTATTACCTACTACCTCCCTAACTGTCTGCTATAAAGCTTTTACCTTCTTAAAGGGTCCAGACAGTCAACTTGCCTATTCTCATACGGCTCAGTAACTGGGAGCAGTTATACACACAATTACTGCTGTGACGTCAACAGCTTCTATTTTTGTTATAGATCTCCCTATCTATGAAGTATCAAACTTCAATGTCTTCCTATCTCTTACCAGCTAGGAAAGACAGTATACATCTTCAGTATTTGAGTACACTTCTGTTCTCCTTGGGAATAGGGGCTTTTTTCCATGCCCTCTCTTCCCTTCCGGACTGGGCTAATTCTCCAGATCGGTCAGTCTTCTTCTTTTAGTCCTCAATGATAATAACTCTGTACTTAAAAGAGTTCTCAGCTTTTTCCCATAAAACTTTCCATTGAAGACCTGCCGTTCTTCTCCTGCCCCAGTTGACACCTGGGTCACCTGCCCATTCCAGATTTGGAACTTCATCCTCACTGCTGTGAAGTTACTTTGAGGATTCCGCTACTGCATCTACAGTACACTCCATCACAGTTCTACTTCCTACAATCCAGTAGGTAAGTTCTATGTTGTACTAGTTCATTAAATATTTTAATGATACTTGACATACAATCTAAAGACTCATCTCTCCTGTAGTCTTTTGATTTGCTGTTCCTTGCAGCTCTTCTCTATTCAACTCCTACCCCCCATCCCTCAGGGGACGCAGGGGATCCAGTTTTGGAAAATGCCATACTATCCAGGGATACGCATTTTAGGGATTCTCCCCTGGCACCCACAGCTAGGGAGTCCCCATATGTGAAGACTCATTCCTGCTTGTTCCTGGAGATAGCACAGTTACTTACCTGTAACAGGTGATCTCTGGGAACAGCAGGAATTAGTCTTCACAACCCACCCACCTCCCCTAGGAGTTGTATCTATCTATTTCCTTTCCTCTTTCTCTCCTGTCTCAGCTATGAAACTCAACTGAGGAGAGGCAGTGGGAAAGGTGGGAAGTCACCGCGCAGGCACGAGGGATGCTCCCAAAAGCTTTCTGATTGGATGCTGGGGAGCATTCCTGTGCAGGCTCTGTCGGTACCGACGTACCCATATGTGAAGACTAATTCCTGCTGTTCCCAGAGATCATCTGTTACAGGTAAGTAACTGTGCTTTTTGGGAGGATCTTTGGAACACTATGCTAGTGTCCTGTATGGCATCCTACCAACTACCAACTCTTCATGGGCATTCACTTGCAGAACCTATCATGTGCAATCTGGACAAATTTGTGGAGACTCTACTTCTAGGGACTGGAGTTGCAAAGCTTCCTTTATTGAGTCAAGGCAAGGAGTGCAGAAAATACATTGAACTACATATTTTCGATAGGACATCGAGCCGCCTCCATGAGAATTGGTGTTCAGAGATTCTGATGGCGTTTGGCCCTCAGCCTTACACGTGTGTGCAGTTTGACAGTTTGAGGGGGGAAGGGTGGTGTGCCATATTTGCATATTATATGCATATTCATTATGGTTATCTTATTTAAAAAATAAATTAGATGGGTAGGAAGCCAGTATATCAAGATACTCAAAGGGAGTAGAGCAGGCCTTGACAAATTTTCTTGGAATTTAAAAACCAGCCTAAAAATCTAGGAGCTGGCTGCTAAAATCTAGGTCACAGTGCACATCCTGCCACCCCGCAACCCCCCCCCCCCCCCATGTGTATTGCAGCTTTTTTGTGGTTTTAGGACTTAATTTACTAAGACACTTTTCCCATTTTCTGTGGCAGGGGAAAAAAAAAACTTGTTGGGCCACTGCACAGTGCCAAGAGAAGGCAGTGGCCCCATTCTTCCTCTATCTCCCATTGACCCTTTAAGCTACACCTGTGTACGCACGCGTGTGCTGCAGAGGTGTGCACGTATTGGTTAGGGTGGGGGAATGCACCATTTGGCATATATAAATTGTGTTCTTTTGTCCCCATGCATTCATCTCTTCAGCCTCCAACCTTTGCACTCTTTCCTCTCCCTTTTAACCCACCTTCACTCTCTCCCCTTCTCCCTACTCCCTAGCACTCCCATCACCTGCCTCTTTCCTTATTTTTTATTTTTACTAGTGCCCCTTTAAATGTTCGCTTCATTTCCCCCTCCCCCCCCCCATAGGCCTGATTCCTGCTGCCCTCTGCACGGGGCATTGAACCCCCGGGTGCAGCCTGTTACTTACCTGGCCTGACTTGGCCTAGCCTTCCCCTCCTGTTCTGCTTACGGGGATCTGATCTTCCATGGGCAGACAGAAGGGGCTTTATGGGCTTTCGCAGTTCTCTTCTTGCAATCTGCCCACAGGAGGTGGATCCCCACAGGGAGCCAACTGCCTCTGAGCCACAATTGCCTTCCTCTCCTGCTCTGTCTGCGAGAGATTGGATCCCACAGATGGACAGAAGGGGTCTTCTGCCCTGTCGCATGTTTTAAAAGGAAGGGGACTAGACAGGAAAATCCCAAGTACAAATTCCCCCCCTACTCGTCTCTTCCACTGTGCCTACAGCAGCGGTCTGGCCTCCATATATTTAAAAAAAAAAAAAAAAAAAAAAAAAAAAAAAATGCAGTTCTAGAACTTCCTTGCTAGGAAGGCTGGTCTATTCCCTCCCCCTCTGACACGAGGCATGCATCAGAGAGGGCGGGACCAGACCAGCCTCAGCAAGAATCTGCCTTTTTTTTTTTTTTTTTAAATTGGAGATCAGGCTGCTGCTGTCAACATGGAAAAAGCAGCGGGGGGGGGGGGGGGCAGGCTGGTGCCAATTTGGCAGGGAGCCAGCTTGGGGGGGGGGCAATGCCCCCCCCTCCAAACTATACCCATGGGATTTACGACCAAGTGTTCAAGACAAGCTTGTTGACATGATGTGCTGTGGAGAGAATCTCTTTGGAGATGAGGTGCAGGAGACTGCTACCTTCATCATACAGCACAGCGACAAGTTAGATATATATATATATATATTTTCTTTTTATACTGCTATATCTACGAGTCAAAGCGGTGAACAATTAACTTAAGTTAGAAAGGTTTACATATAACTTAAACAGATCTAACTTATATTACAGAGCATATACATATAATAAGAACCGAACTGAGTTTCAACTTGCAGTGCAAGGGATTGGGTATTAACTTGCATAAAGGGTATTTGAACATTGGGGAAGGCTAGGTAAGAAAACATAAGTCAAGACCAAGAGGAGATGCGTGATAGGAGTCAGAACCACAGTATCCTGTGAAGAGGAACATTTTTAGTCTGCGGTGGAATTCAGTTATAGTGATGCTTCTATGTCCAGTGGGAGCGAGTTCCATATGGAGGGTACATATAGGGAAAAGGCTCAGTTTGAGGTGGAGTGGTTGCATCTTGCTTTTGAGGGAGGAGATAAGTTTTGGTTGGCTTTCTTGTCCTGTTGTCAGGGAATATCTGAGTGATTGAAGTTTGTCTTCTGATAGGTTATGGAGAATCTTGTATACGTTTAGGGAGGATTTATACCTGATCCTCATGTATTGGGAGCCAGTGAAGATGCTTTAGCACAAGTGTAATGTGGTTTCTTTGGGGAGCTCCTGATATGATCCTAGCAGATGTATTTTGTGCAAGTTGCAGTGGATGTAAATTAGCCTTTGGGAGCTCTTGATAGATGATTGCATAGTTGAAGATTAGGGATGTATGTCAAGTGCTTATAACTCCCCAAAGTCACTGTTCAAGCAAAGGGTGGAGATTTTGCACCGTTTTCATTTTGTGGTACTTCAGGAATTTTCTGCCCTTCAACAGGCCATTGCAGTCGAGCCTATTCTACCAAGGCAGAAGAGCAAGGATTTTTACTCGTTACTTCTGGTAACAAAACGGGGAGTATTCCCTTCTATCTTAGATCTGAGGACGCTAAACAAGTACCTTGCTCACAAGAAGATCAGAATGATTTCCCTTGGCATCCTGTGTCTGTCTTGCTCCAAAAAGCTGATTGGCTGTGCTATCTGGACCTAAGCTATGTCTACGCCCACTTCAGATACATTCTAGTTGCAGGAAGTATCTGCGTTTTGTTATAAACACTACTTCTGATATTGCAAGTATAGTTGTTTGGCCTCACTTGCACCTCACACATTTACCGAATACCTTGCAATTGTCCCAGCGTTTCTATACAGACTGGGCATATATGTATTTCGCTTCTTGGACAATTGGTTAGTCAAGGGCACAGTTTGGGAAGGGGGAGTTACTAATGCAGGCCTTGACAAGTTTTGTTTGGATTTAAGAGCCAGTCCAAAATCTTAGGAGCCAGTGGCAGTGACCTCCTCATGCTTTTTCCTCCTCCACCTCCTCTCCCCCACTGCTGTCTCCATTCTCCTCTGATGTTCCTCCATTTGCCAACTCATACATGGCTGGGAAGGGTGGAAGAGAGGTGATGATACGTTGTTATGGTATCGGGCTGTATGAGGCATCTTTAGACAGAAATATGTAGATAGTGTGTGGTGCAGCAATGTTGTGTGCATGCGATGTGGCATTGGGTGAGGTGCATGGCTTCAGTGTGTGTGCTGCAGAGCTGAGGAGCCTGTGTTTGGGAGTATGTGAGATGGGTCTGTGTGTGTTCTGGGGGATAGTGATTCACCTTTTGGCATATATGTTGTGCCCTTTCGTCCCCATGCATTCATCTCTTTAACCTCCAACACCTTACTTTTCCTTCCCTCCTCCTCCACCCCCTCCCCACTCTCCTACCTTCTCCCTCTCTCCTAGCACTAACAACCTCTTGCCCTCCATTACTCCCATCCTTCTTACTTTTTCTTTAATCTACTGCTCGTTAAATTTTTGCTACCTCCCCCCAAACATCCCATTTAACTTTTTTTTCCTTTCCAGGCCCTGATCCAGCTGTCATCTGCTGCCTTGCAGGCTTCAGTCATGGCCTTCCCCTCATGTTCTGCCTGCAGGGATCCAGACTCCTGCGGGCAGACGGGGGAGGGGGGGGTCTTTATCGTGATCGCAGCTTTCTTCTCTTCTGCCTGTGGGAGATGGGATCCCCACGGGCAGCCTGCTGCTTTCCTGGCTGCAATCGTGACCTTCCCCCTTCCTGCTCGCTAGAGATTGGATCACTGTGGGCAGACGGAAGGGGGGGTCTGTGCTGCAATTACGGCCTTTTAGAAAAGGGAGGGGGGAATAAGAGAATCCCAGGTGCAATTCTTTTGGTCGCCATGGCAGCTTGGCTCCTGAAATTTGTTGAGTCCTGTATTAAGGTTTGTTATAAGTTATTATGTGTCAAATTTTAAGTATGTCGCATCTGTTTCAGAGCTCTGCTAGGCACTACTCCCGTGCAAACATTTCTCTCACAAGATACTCACCAGGCTGGTGGCTATTGTGGGAGATGTCCAAAAGAGTCAGCAAATGTCTACAAGGAACTTTGCAGTCCTATATTTTAAATGCAAGCTGGTGTAAGTAGAGGAGTGATCCTGCACTGCTTTTCACCTGCACATCTTTTGGCCCACCTCCATAGTAATCTGACAGGATTCGTTTGATTCTGATAGCTTTGAGTCCTGAGACCTAGGGACTTGACTTCACATCACACTGTTGCAGTTAAATGTCTCCACTACTGGCTTGTGTGCCGAGTGTTATCTTTCCTGGTTCTGCATCAGAACTGACAGTATTTTCATATACTCAATCCAGTATAAGAATTCTGAGTTATGCTGGCTTCGTCATAGCCCTTTTAAGAAAGAAAATGTGTAAATCTGAATTGTGATACTGCATATCATAGCGTAATATCTGAGCTTCATCACAATCCTTCCTCCCCATCACAAGAGAAGAATATGTTCTCCTTCTGTTCAACTTTTCAAACTGGCTGATCAGAGCCTGTTTTTGTCGGCCGGCTGGCTGGCTGTCTGATTGTAGTGTGTGGGGAGTGCTTGGAAGCACTGGTCTTCCAACCCTGAGCTATCTGCTGCTTCATTCTATGTGCGTGATATCTGAGTATTCAGGCAGCAGTAGTGTTAATCTCAGCAGATTTCACCAGATTGTGTGTATGTTTATCTAGAGCAGGGGTCACCAACCTCCAGAGGGCCGCGGGCCGCACAGCCGACTACCGGCAGACTCGCGGGCCGCACCCCCCTCCCCCCTCGCGCGAAAAAAAACCTGCTCATACCTGTACTTTGATTATTCCATGTCAGCTCCCTCCCTTCTTCTGCAGCCGCGGCTCCCTGCCTCTTAGGGAACCGCGGCTGTACTTGTAAAATCATCGCGGAGCCCTTCCTGTCTTGACGGGCTCCGTGCAGCATTGTCCCGCCTCTAAAGGAAGTTGTTTACCACTTCCTTTGGAGGCGGGACAATGCTGCACGGAGCCCGTCAAGACAGGAAGGGCTCCGTGATGATTTTACAAGCACAGCCGCGGTTCCCTAAGAGGCAGGGAGCCGCGGCTGCAGAAGGAGGAGTCGGTGAGTTTGCCTTGGCGGGCCGCACCGGGGTAGAGTCTCGCGGGCCGCACGGAGGGACCTCGCGGGCCGCATGCGGCCCGCGGGCTGCAGGTTGGTGACCCCTGATCTAGAGAGAGCTTTAAGTGTCTCCCCTGTCGGGCACCAGAATAGCATGTAGCAGCATCTCATCTGACCCCCTGCTTTTTATTTTTTATTTTTATTTGTATTTAGCTGTTGAACTTTAGTCCATATATCTACATCAAGCAATATAATCCATACTATACAGAGAGAATTTTTAATGATGCACACATGTCTGACTGATATCGGTCAACATCATCTAAACCCCTTTCCCACCCCTATTCCCAGAGACCCAACATTAGTCCATCTAGTAAGGAAAGCAACTTCCCCTCAGCGTAATGAATATGGTTGCCCCATCTACCCCTAAGAACACACACCAATTAGTTTATACATTCCCCCTCAAACATGTCATGGTTGGCACAGCCACTCCTAATATTTACCTTGTATCTCATCAACTCTTTTCCCCTAGCCTTCTATAATTCCATTAGTTTGATAAGATAATACTGACTGTCTTCCACAAAACCCTCCCAGCTCAGGTATCCACTTGCTGTGAAATGGAATAGCGATCTTTTATACATGTAGCAGTAGTTCCATGTTTGAGGAATTCTTGCATTTTCCTTTTAAAAACCTCATTGTAATTCAAAATTTTTTTGTTTTGTTTTTCTAGAATAGCTGCGCCCACAATTGCTTCCAAGAGTTTTCTGCATTTCCTTAAGTCGCGTTACAGGACAAGCCTACCATATATGTATATAAGTCCCTCTTTGTTCACATTTCTGCCAGCATTTCTTGTGGCCAGTCTTATACATCTTGTTAAGCTTCACCACCAATTTCAACTCTTAGCCCATTCTCCATCAAATTAGTGGCTACTGGTGATTTCATAGAAACAGAGAAAAATTACATTAGACCATATGACCTATCCAGTCTGCCCCTCCTTGAGTTTCCCAATATTTACATAATCTGGGGATGGGACTTGAATGCCAGTGGAAGAATGTTATCTTCCCATCTTAAAAGATGGTTAGCCGCCTGGGATGGAGCGTCCTCAAGCAGATAATATAATTTGGATGATATCCCCCTTCTGCCACATTTCCCCATACATAATTTCAACAATTCACCCATGTGTCTCCATGTTGAGTACAATGCTTAAGTTGTAAATGGCTATTCCTTCCCTCCAACCCAGATATCTCCCATAAGTTCTAAAAGTTAATCGCGTCATTCTAGTTGAGCAACTGCTTCAGCTTAACCAACCCCATTGCTCCCACTGTGCAAAGATGCCCTTTCCCAGCTCATTTGGAAAATCTAAATTATCACTTATGGACATCATTAAAAATACTGTTACCTTCCAACAAAACACCTTCCCTCTCTGCCCCATCCTCTGTATGCCCCATGCATGAATTCCACATACCCTGAAATCCACCAGTCTTCCTTTCCAACCATCCCATGTTGTCCAACCTAACCCCTCCACTAAGAGCTCTTTCAGTCTGACCACACTGCTTAGTTGGCTGACCATGCCACTCGCAGAATGCCTACGTTTGGTCTGCTACAAGATACTTGCAAAAATCCAGAACAGTAACCATTCTCCTCATGTTTCAAGAAGAGTATTGTGTTTACTCGAAGATCAGCACTGCTAGATAAATTTGAATATCTTCCTGTGGACCAGCCAAAAAAAAATACCCCTGGAAGAGCTATAGTATAGGAAGAGTCTGGAACGAGTACAGGAATCTAGGCAGAATGACACTTAACACTTGCTATGCGCCCAACCATGAAAGCTACAAATGCAACATGTCATGGTCTGGCAGTTGTATAATAAATAATACTCCACTACTCACATACAGAACTACTGATCTTTAGGAACGGGTCTCAGATTATGACAGGGTAGGACCCAGGAGGTAAACCTCTTCTGTGGTCATTCAAACCCGTTACTTGCATCAAGGACCCTATTGTTCCCAAAATTTTCAGAAAAAGCCTCTCAGGGCCATTAAACGTTACTACTTTATAATTGACAAGTAATGATCATCCAGTGATATTATACGAAACTCTTCACTAATTGGCTACTTTGTAAAGACTCAAGCCTTAAGCATGATTCAAACTTGTCATGTAATTTAGAATCGGACTTATCTCGAGTCCCTTAGTCCCGACGTCAATCCCGCGCGCTGGTACGTTTCACCGCACTTCAGCGGTTTCTTCGGGGGATCCGCTTCTTACATCAGAACACTGGCATGTATAACCTTTTGGCTGTAATCTTACTATTTTTCTTTTTTGGCCAATTCGGCTCTTAAAAACTAAAGAAAAACAAAAGTAGTGTTAGATCAGTATTCCTCCAACATAAAAATACTTATTCTGCAAGGTAAACCAAATCCTACCCGTCAGCTATTCACTCTTCATTTTCACCCGTGAAAAAACGCCGCGCATGCGGCTTGCCCTTCTATACGCTGTTATTTGAAGCCCTCACTGGCTCACTAGGTAGTGACGTGTTCAACTCAGAGGGACAATTGAGGGTGCTTAGATTGGCTGTGATTATTTCCTCTACAGTTCTTCACGTGCACGCTGACCAATCAATTTGAGCATTCAACCCTCCCGGATACACTGTATTCAGGATATAAATTCACTTTTGCTCAGTGAATAACAGGCTTTGATCTCTAGTACGGTTGCCAAAACCACACAGAATTTGGTCAATACAAAAAACTTTCAACTGTTCAAAAGTGTGATTATGTTCTAAACAATGAGATACAATTGGTGCTTCTTTACGTTGGCATCTTAGCTTGCTGCGATGTTCATTGATTCGAACCCTAAGTGAGCGAATGGTTTTACCTACATAAAGCAGTGCACAAGGACAACGCAGGGCATACACCACATTACTCGAGCCACAGTTAGTAGATTTTTTAAGAGAATAAGTAACTTCATGGTAAATAAATTGTGTAATCTCATCTGTAATTTCGCATATATTACACTCTCCGCATTTCATGTGCCCCCTCCTAGCTGGTAAGTTGTGCGGGGTGATTGGTCGCAAAACTGCTGGGCTCAGTATTTCTTTGAGATTCCTATGTCGTTGCCAAACGCACCGAATCTTTTTATCTTCCAAACCAGCAGTGCCTTGTAAGATGTTAGAATGTCATTTCAAAATTTTTTGTAAGGAACTGCTACGGTCTGGCAGTTGCCAAATTATAGCCTTAAAATTGATCCCAAACAAGCTACTATAATTTGCTCTAATCTTTAACATTCAGAGTAAGAATTTTGATCTTTGTGCCATCAAGCCCTCCTTAAAAAAGCAATCCAGCCTCTCATAACACAATGTAAGTTGGGCCTGTGCTAGTTTGCCACCCTAACTCTTCCCATTTCTACCGCTTACACATACAGGCATACTGTATTCTGGCCATAAAACCATAACATTACTATGTTGCATAAAGCATTCTCTTCTGTGAGGAAAATACAAAAATACTAATTGCTGGTGAGATCCTCATAGGTTCCATAGATAGATCTGAATAATTACATCTGCCACTAAATTAATTTTCCAATTGAATAATCTCAGTGAGGCCAGTCTTTTGGCATATGTGAGCCTTCATGTCCCATCATACAGCTTTCTGGTTCTTTTTGGTAGCTTGGGGAAGAGCCAGTCCAGTTAAACAGCTTCAGTTTCTGCCACCAGTTGCATGTTAACCCCAGGCCGATTGCCCGCTCCTGGGGGCAGGTGGCCAAAAGGGTTTGCACCTTTCTGTGAGCTCTTTCATGAATAGTGGTACTAGCCGTTGGGGTAAAGATGGCTAGAATGAGATGTTTGTTCTGTGGCAGAGTTTAGACAAGCCAGGGGTGTGGTTAACTCGGTTCTTGATGTATATATACCTAAAGAAAATACTTTATAGGACGTAGCTCCTTTTCATATTTATTAAAAATCAGTCCTTTCATTTAATTCAAATGAAGTACCACACTCCAGGTTACCTGATTCAAAATGCCAAATATAAATAGGAAGAAAATAGAGAGCGCATTTAAAAAAAAAAAAAAAAAAAAAAAAAGGAGGGGGGGGGGCCAGAAAAACACATACAACCCACTAAATTCATCCTCTCGCCTCTCCACCATTCATATTTCCAAAACTTAAAACCACAGCTAAGTCATCACTCCTTGTGATTATGGTGGCCTTTTACTAAAGTGCACTACTGAGTTAGTGCAGATTTACATGCACGGTAACCAGTCACTCTGGCTTATGGGAGCAGGAGTGGCCTAGTGGTTGTGGCAAGGAACTTCAGGCCGGAAGGTCGGGGGTTCAAATCCCACTAGAGGACAGCAACCTTGGGCCGGAAGGACTGGGGTTTCTAGTCCCACAGGTGCTCCTTGTGGTCCTGGGCAAGCCACTTAACCCTCCATTGCCCATGTTCCCTGTAAAATAGTTATCTCCAAGTTATAATGCCCTGTTCAATGTAATTTCAGTTTGTTCAATGTAAACCGCACTGATGCAGAATAGCGCGGTATATAAGAGAATGTAAATAAATAAATAAATAAATTACCATGTGCTAATTTGCATGGCAACTGACTGGTGCGTTGTTGGTGTGGATGGGAATGTTACAGGTGGAGAGTGCGCTTAGTGAGCACATAGCAAGTGACATTCACCCCCCCCCCCCCGTGCTAAATGCAATCTGTCAATATTGCAATTAGCGTGGCTGCAATTACTTCCACCTTAATAGCTGAAGTTCAGTGCACCCACGGTATTAATGCTCCATGCTAAGGTACGGTGCTACACGTTAACTGCCAGGGACACTGTCCAGTCTTCTGACAGTTAACGCAGTGGCCTTGTACCTATGAATATCGGGTGCAGAACCAGTGCCCTTGAGTAAAAGGGCCTCTGTATTACACTGTACACATTAAAATCCTCAAAATTCATAGTTTATTATCCTCTGAAAGATTTCAGTTTGTCAAAAATTAATCCAATTTATACAGAGTTGACAGTCCAAAACTTCCTGAATTTCATATAATGTGGACATAAATCTTCACAGTTGATATAACAAGCAAATAATGAATGAATCAATCTTCTCAAGAAATTCTTCAATCCTTTATAAATAAACAATAAAAATAAATGGGCTTTAGAATATAGGGCCTGATGCTGAACGGGATTAATGCAGTTAGTAAACCTGCTAACCACATTAATCACCTTGGCCGAGATATTTGGCTATGGCAAGCCCTGATGGCTAACTGGTTAGCTTCGGGGCATGCTAGGGAAAGCACCCAGTGATAACTGGGAAGCAGTGATTATTGAAACCACTTCAGAGTTATCGCAACGTGGTGAAAATCTGGCACAGTAAAGACTGGCCTAACGTTTGCCGCTGGAGCTAACTAGATAGCAGCTGAATGTCACCGCTGCCCAGTGAGCTTCATGGCAACCTGGATATTCAATACTGGGGTCTGGATATGGCTCCGGCATTGAATATCCAGGCCTAATGTTCAGCAGCAGCAGCTATCGGGCCCATAATAAAGTGTATTAGCTGGCATAAAGCTACATGATGGCTCAGAATATATACCATTAACCAGTGCCTTTTTCCTAGGAAAAAAGTGCCGGTACTTTTATGCGGGGCTCTTTTATTAATACATGAGGACCACAGGTCAGTTTTAGTAGGCAATGAAAATGGTGCTGGTACTCTGTACCTCCACATACCCCCTCAAAAAAAAATCAAGAGAAAACCTCTATTCTCTTTGCACTTAGCTGTTCTGAATAGTATTTTTATACTGGAAGGGTAGGCTAAAAGCAAACTGACCACTGACCCCCTTTCTCCCTCTCCACTCCCCACATCCACTCTTGTGTATTAATGAGAGCATTGTATAGTGAAAGAATGTTTCTTTGTTTCTTGTTTCCATCCCCTGCCTTAACCTATACTGACTTACATCCTGCTTTGACCTATGCTTGGTTTGCACACTTTCATTGCCGTTTTATCATGAACTAATATATCCAGAGTGTTTCTGATCAGTGTGCACAGTGCTATCCCCATGCAGAGTATGTTGGGTGTCACCTCAGTTGTTCAACACTTATTCACATTAAATATCACTTTCTCCTTGTCTGTGTACATAGAGCATCTAACTATATAAATAAATAATGCTGCGAGTTACAAATACATTTTAATTTAACTGTCCTTAAAATTTGGTTGTGTTGCATTTTCAAGGCTTTGAAGTAACGTGAAAAGTTTCCATACACATGATGAAAAATGTATTCAATAAAATCTTATACCTACCATCAAAAATGGTTGGCATCACGCATTCATAGTCGTCTATTTTTATTCTTTCCAATCCAATGGAAGTCAGAAAGCTGACTCTTATTTTTTGTTTTGTTAATATTTGTATTTTCAGCTAGTATCTGTTGCCATGGCGCGGGCTAGATTAAGGAACTAATTGTGCAAAAAAGAGAACCCAAATCGGATTAAATTAGAAACACCATGAAAGAGGATCCAATTTGCTCAAAAACATCCCTCCTAATGCCCAAACACTATATTTTTGTCGGAGCTCGTCAGCCCAGTGTCAAGAACTGTTTCAAAGACACAGCTGTGACTGCTCCTTTTTATTAAGTAAATTTAAAATAGGAAAACAAAGTCCAACACTTAGCTGTGTGCCACCAAAACGCCGAAACTCCCAGTGGGAGTTTTGGTGGCACACAACTAAGTGTTGGACTTTGTTTTCCTATTTTAAATTTACTTAATAAAAAGGAGCAGTCACGGCTGTGTCTTTGAAACAGTTCTTGACACTGGGCTGACGAGCTCCGACAAAAATATAGTTTGGGCATTAGGAGGGATGTTTTTGAGCAAATTGGATCCTCTTTCATGGTGTAGATTAAGGAACTGACAGCTAGGAACATAGCTAGGGCCCAGAGTATAGGGAGGGGGCATGCTATCAGATGTGCTCCAGCACTCGAAAGGTTACAATTAACGACTGACTTTCTTTTAATGGTTCCATTGATTTTTACATTAATATTTGGAAGTTAGAAGGAAGGCTAACACATCTGGATATTTTCAAAGTTTTATAACCTCTATTTGTGATTCTCTAATCCTCCCCCCCTCAGTGAGCCTGCCCTGCCTGCTTCCAATGTAGCTAATACCAGAGACAGTCAGTAGGGTTCAGCCAATGGAAGGCTGTGGGGGCAGAGCCCTGGAATGCTGCCCCAGTCGCAGAAAAGGAGGAGGTAAGCTGGAGAAAGTTCATGTGCTGTATAAATTTAATTTACTGCATGGAAGAAAGCGTGGCAACCTAGTTCCAGTTGCACCTTGCCAAGAAAATCCAGAGATGGTCACAGCAAGGGCAAATATCCACAAGGTGACCAGGAATCAACATCGATTCAACAGCGCTTAACTCAGGGCTGTTTGACAGGTTATTTCCTTGTCTGATCAGACACACAATACCCACATGCACCAACACATACATACATGCATTCACACACACATGCAAGAATGCACAGACACACTAGCACATGCTGTGAAACTCTAACGTGTGCATGTTCATGTAAAGATGCACAGAAATACCAAAATACATAGACAATACACCCACAAAAATAGAAATAAACATACAAAACAGAGATTGACACACACACAGGCAATGCAGATAAATACAAACGGGTGTGTGCACACGCACGCACAGTTTGGAAAGAATTTCTTGAGCCATGCTCTTCATGCTTTGCTTACTTCTTTTATATCTATTATATCACCAAAATCTTTATTAAAAAAATCCCTCAAATCATTCAACCCTAGCCATCATTCAAACAAATCAAAATGCCTACTTCAAGGTTGCAAATGATTTTCGGTTGCCCAAACAGCCAGCAGGAACCATCTTTTATAGTTCTCTGTACAGCGTTGCGTACACCTTGTAGCGCTATATAAATGATCAATAGTAGTAGTTTCAGGATTTTCTAGTGTCAACTTTCAAAGACCAAGGGAAAAAATGCTAACTCCCCTCCCCCCCCCAAGTCAGATGTGTGCCCACAGAAAGAATTACATTTCTTATGTGATTTGCAAGGTGACAGTTTGGGTCTAATTCATCCAAACAATGATTTTAAAAAATTGGATTCCAGCACACAAGCCTTTTGGGACACAACTTTTCATGTTATAATTTGTAGCAAGCAGCACTTCATTACAGCCCACTGGAGCCTCGCCTTCTGCAGTCCCTTATTAACTGGCACATCTTCCCTAAACCTTGTCTCTATAAGTGTCATTTTGTTTTTCCTGTGGGATACTGTATCCAGCACTTCACATGAATTAGAGTAATCCTGTTTTCCAAATTGAGAATATCCAAGTTATTTCTAGATGCTTTTGTATTCGCCTTCAATTCTCATCTTCACTCAAACGCATAATCTCCCTCCCTCTCACTTTTCTGTCTTTTGATACAGTTTATAAATGGCACATCTTTTGTGGTAAGTAAAGGAAGCTCCCTATAGCAGATTCTCCTCTTGTGATATTGAGGAGCTTTGCATTCTCTCTCTCTCCAGGAACAAGCAGGAATATAGTTTTCACTTGTGGGTATCGTCGGCACCGACGGAGCCTGTGCAGGAACGCTCCCCAGCGTCCAGTAGGAACACTTTTGGGAGCATTTCTCAGCACATGCGCGCTGCCTTCCCGCTTTTCCAACTGTCCCTCTTCGGTTCTTCGTTTTCCGTGGAGCCGACAGGTCACATTCTCCTTCGGAGTGTTCCTCTTGTATGGGGATGACTAAAAGAGGAAGACAGAACCGGGCTGCAAAGCTCAGTACCCTCTTTTCTTCAGATGCGATGTCCATTGCATCGACGTCTTCCAGAGCCTCGTCTTCCTCCCATGGATCTCAGGTAACTAAGCATAAGAGCCGGTCCTCAAAAGGTAGATCTCCTTCTAAGCATCGAGAAGCCATTGGCATTCCCCTTGAGGAAACTATACCGGCAAAACAGCCCTGGCGGGAGGCTTCGGCCTCCAAAGCACTAACGGGGTTCTAGGATGTTCTCGAGGCCTCGACCTCGGCAGAACTACTGGTACCATACTCAGGGGTTCCGGCTGCTTCTACCAGTATCAACACCCACCCATCGGCAACGTCGATAGACCAGAGATTCCTCGCTATCGAACGTAGTCTTGCAGCTCTCTTTACAGCTGTGGTACCGTTGACACCGCTACCGACGGTTCAACGGGTACCGACACCGATATCAATGCCAGTACCAGCACTGGTACCAATACCGATGCTGGTACTAGCACCGACGGTACCGGCCCCGGTGGGAATTCTGCTCATGCTGACTTTTTCGGGCATGGACAGATCGGTACCAGACCAACTCGGTGCCGACTTCGATCGATACTGATACCGTGCTTTGCATGAACATCGGGATCAGAGATATTTCGAGTCTTCCTATTCCGATGACTCGGATAACTCAGTCGGTACCAGAGTACTTCTTCCAGAAGACTCCTCTTCTCCTCAACGCAGAATGTCTCCTCTGGAGGACATGTCTTTTCAAGATTTTATTCGTGATGTGGCCCGAGGCCTATCAATCACAGTAGCTCCTGAAAAAGAACCTAGAGCAAAGGAATTGGAAATACTCCAATACCCTAAGGCTCCCAAAGAGGCAGCTACCCTGCCCATTCATGAAATTCTTCATGATTTGATGCTCAAAATGTGGGAAACACCTCTAACCACATCTCCTCATTCTAGGAGACTTGATATCGTGTATCAAGTTCCACCATGTCCTGGTTTTCAAAAGACTCAGCTGCCACACCATTCAATGGTAGTGGAATCAGCCATGCGTAGGATGAAAAGTGCAAAAAGACATGCATCCAATCCTCCAGGTCGTGAATGCAGGACTCTTGACGACTTTGGGCGTTGAACATTTCAGGCTTCCATGCTTTCAGCTACGATCAGCTCATATATTTTATATATGGGAATGTTCCTCAAAGAAGTCACAGGAGACTTGCAGTTTATGAGCCCCCTTCTCCCCGATGACAGACGACAAGACTTCCTTACTCTTGTCAAGCATGCTCAAGATGTTTCCAAGTTTGTAAATCGTGCAGCCTTTGACTGCTTTGAATGCATCAGCAGAACCTCTGCTATTGCCATTGGTGCACGTCGGATTGCCTGGCTTCAGGCATCAGACTTGGGTACAGGACAATTTAGGAAACATTCCCTGCACAGGAGAAAACCTCTTTCGCAAGAATTGGCAGGAAAAGGCTAATGAGATAGATACTGACAATCTCACTTTAGACAGATTGTCAAAATCTACAGCCACTCCAGGCAAAAAAACCCTATAAGAAACCCTTTTTCAGCAAAAAGAGGAAGATTTAGCCATCCTATACCCAGCAAAGGCAAGCTCAGGATCAAGTTGCCCAAAAGGGACAACAACAATCCAGACAACAAAAGAAGCCAAAGGCCTGAGAACACAACCAGCTCCACAGGCTCAGCCCCCTCAAGGGCTTTGACTCCTTCCTAGAGGGCTTAGTTTTCCTGCCTCTGAAGGGTCCAGAACCCCTAAACATTCCAGGCAGGTTGTGTCATTTTGTCAACAGATGGCATCAAATAACAGCAGAAAATTGGACTCTGCCCATTGTAGGGGAGGGGTACAAGCTTCATTTTCACAGCATGCCCCCTCCTACAATCGTAAGACAGTTCAATTCCCAAACCTCTCCAGACAATCTACTGGATCAAGAGGTCTCAACACTTCCTTGTTCAGGAAGCAATAGAGGAAGTACCCATTCCCCAACAGAGTACAAGGTTCTACTCCCCCTATTTTCTTATTCCAAAGAAAACAGGAGGACACAGACGCATTCTGGACCTCAGAGAATTGAATAAATATCTGTTCCGAGAAAAGTTCAAAATGATTTCTCTGGGAACTCTTCTGCCATACCTTCAAAGTCAGGATTGGCTTTGCTCTCTAGATCTAAAGGATGCATATACTCATATTCTGATCCATCCACATCACAGGAAATTCTTATGATTCCTTTTCAAAGGAAAGCACATCCAATACAGGGTTCTTCCTTTTGGTCTGGCTTCGGCACCAAGAGTATTCACGAAATGCATGGCAGTAGTAGCTGCATTTCTGGGAACCCTAGGGATATTCGTCTTCCCTTACTTAGACGACTGGCTCATTTGAGCCCCATGGTTCCAGAAGCCAGATCTGCACTGTCTCGCACAATGAGAATCCTTCAATACTTGGGATTGGTCATAAACCTCCCAAAATCCCAACTTGCTCCGTCTCAGTCCCTAGAGTTCATAGGAGCTCGTCTAGATACCAGACAGTCAAGGGCTTTTCTCCCATAACCCCGCTGTTTTTGTATAATGCAGCTAGCTTCTCAAGCAGTGGTGAAGTCCTCCCTAACTGCTCGAGAACTACTACAACTATTGGGACATATGGCATCCATGGTTCATGTGGTTCCCTACGCTCACCTTCATATGCGAGCAGCCCAGTGGACCCTATCCACACAGTGGACACAGGTGACAGGACGTCTGTCAGACAAGATATCAAACTCACAGCGACTGATCTTGTCCCTACAATGGTGGCAATCACTGGAAAATCTTCTAGTGGGGTCTCCTTTCCAGCAACCCCTATTCCAGGCCACCCTAACAGATGCATCACAGGTGGGATGGGGAGCACACCTGCATCATCTCTCTACCCAGGGTACCTGGACTCCACAGGAGGCTTGTCTTCACATAAACCTCCTGGAACTCAGAGCAATCTATCTAGCTCTTCGAGTATTCCATGCCCAGCTCAGCTACAAGACAGTCCTAGTCCAAATGGACAATCAAGTAGCTATGTTCTACGTGAACAAGCAAGGCAGAACATGCCCTCTGTTATGCAACAAAGCTTTACGACTATGGGCCCTCGCCAGAGAGCATCAAATTCACCTTCTCTTGGTATATCTTCCAGGCATTCAAAACCTTTGGGCAGACAAACTCAGCCGAGTACTGCTGCCTCACAAATGGTCTCTCCACCTAGTCCAGGTGGCCAAGATATTTCAGATCTGGGGAACCCCAGACATAGACCTATTTGCAAGTCCACTGAATGCCAAACTTCCCTGGCTCTCCAGGCCTTCCAGGCTTTATTGCTACACAAGGCGATGATGGATCTCCAGGAACAAGCAGGAATGTAGTCTTCACATATGGGTATCATCGGTACCGACGGAGCCTGCGCGGGAACGCTCCTCAGCGTCCAATTAGGCGTGCTGCCTTCCCGCCTTTCCCAACTGCCTCTCCAGTTCTTTGTTTTCCGCGGAGCCAGCAGGTCATCGTTCCTGTCACCTCAGAAAAGTTTTCCTTATTCTCCTTTTTTTGTGGTCGCGTCTGCCTTCCTTGATGCTTTACCAGTACCGATGGTTCTTTCTTTCTTTCTAAAAAAAAAAAAAAAAAAGTAGTTTTTTTTTCCCCAAAAAACTTTTCTTTTCCAGGTGCACACACCATTTTGGGCCTTAGGCCCAAAATTTCCTCTACCATGGAAAAACCCGCTTCAGGTTTCAAAAAGTGCACCAAGTGTGGCGGTACCATCTCCATCACCGACACCCATGAGTGGTGTCTTAAATGTTTAGGTCCTGACCACTCCATCTCTGCGTGTATGGCTTGTGCCATGATGTCCAAGAGGGGTTGACAGAACCGAGCTGCTAAGCTCAGCACCCTTTTTCCCTCCGATGCAGCTTCTGTGGCATCGACGTCTTCCAGGGCTTCGTCATCATCCCATGGATCTCTGGTAACTAAACATAAGTCTGGCCAGTTCTCAAAGGGTAGATCTTCTAAGCATCGAGATGCCTCTGGCGTTGCCCTTGAGGGTTCTGTACTGGCAAAATTGCCCCGGCGGGAGGCTTCGGCTTCCAAAGCATTATCGGGGCTCCAGGATGTTCTCGAGACCTCAACCTCGGCAGAACTACTGGTGCCATGCTCTGGGGTACCGGCTGCTTTCTCTGGTGCCGACACCCTGGCATCGGCAGAATCGATAGACCAGAGGTTCCTGGCTATTGAACGCAGTCTGGCGGCTCTCCTTGCGGCATCGACACCCTCGGAACAGCGTCAGACACTTCAACCGGTACCGGCATAGACTCCGGCACCGGTACCGACAGCATCGACATCGGTGTCTGCTTTGCTGGCACCCAGTCATGCTATGCCTTTCGGTACCGATACACCGGTACTGATTCCCCCCGGTACCAACTTTGGTCGGTACAGGTATTGTGCTCTACAAGAGCATCTGGACATAAGGTACTTTGAATCCTCGGAGGAGTCTGAGGATTCTGACGATTCTGTCAGTACCGGAATACTTCTCCCGGAGGAGCCTGCCTCTCCTAAACGTCGGATGTCTCCTCCAGAAGATATCTCCTTTCAGGATTTTATCAGGGAGGTGGCTCGAGGTCTTTCCATTACTGTGGCTCCCGGAACAGAGCCCAGAGCAAAGGAGTTGGAGATTCTTCAATATCCCAAAGCTCCTAAGGAGGCAGCTACTTTGCCTGTCCATGAGATCTTACATGATCTCATGCTAAGAATGTGGGACACACCTCTTACCACCTCTCCTCACTCCCGTAGACTGGATACCATGTATTGAGTCCCTCCTTGTCCTGGGTTCCAGAAGACTCAGCTTCCTCACCACTCTATTGTAGTGGAATCAGCTATGAGAAGGATCAGGAGTGCAAAGAGGAATGCCTCTAATCCTCCAGGACGTGAGTGTAGAACCTTGGATGCCTTTGGACATCGTACTTTCCAGGCTTCCATGCTTTCTGCCAGGATCAGTTCCTATATTTTATATATGGGAATGTTCCTTAAAGAAGTCACAGGAGATTTAGAGGTTCTAAGCCCTCTTCTTCCTGAAGATAAGAGGCAGGATTTTCTCACTCTGGTTAAACATGCCCAGGATGTTTCTAAGTTTGTCAATCGTGCAGTTTTTGACTGTTTTGAGTGCATAAGCAGGACCTCTGCCATTGCCATAGGTGCACGTAGAATTGCCTGGCTCCAGGCATCCGATTTGGAGCTCTGGGTGCAGGACAAACTGGGCAATATTCCTTGTACAGGTGAGAATCTATTCGGCAAAAATAGGCAAGAGAAAGCCAGTGAGTTGGATGCTGACAACTCCACTTTGGATAGGCTATCCAAAGCCACAGCTGATCCTGCAAGGAAGAAATCTTTCAAGAAATCATTCTTCTCAAAAAATAAGAGGTTCTACCCCTCTTATTCCCAGCAGGGACGTTCCGCAGGTCAGCCTGCCAGGAAGAGTCAGCAACCATCTAAACAAAGGAAAGCAAAGACTGCTAAGCCTCAACCGTCTCAGCAGTCTCAGCCTCCACAAGGCCTTTGACTTTCATCTAGAGAACTTAGCCTTCCTGGCTCTCAATGGACCAGAGCCTTCCACCATTCCAGGAAGGTTGTGTCATTTTGCCCCCAGATGGGGGCAGATAACAGCAGAACATTGGACGCTCTCCATTATAAAAGAGGGGTACAAGCTTTATTTTATCTGCATTCCCCCTCCCACAATGGTAAGACAGTTCAATTCTCAGACCTCTCTCATCAACCTGTTAGATCAAGAGGTCACTATGCTTCTTGCCCAAGGGGCAATAGAAGAGGTACCCATTCCTCAACAGGGTACAGGGTTTTACTCCCCCTATTTCCTTATCCCAAAGAAAACAGGGGGACACAGACCTATTAGACCTCAGAGAATTGAACAAATTCCTGTTCAAAAAGAAATTCAAGATGATTTCTCTGGGAACTCTGCTGCCATACCTTCAGAGTCAGGATTGGCTTTGTTCTCTAGATCTCAAGGATGCGTACACTCATATTTTCATCCATCCAACTCACAGAAAATTCCTTTGGTTCCTTGTCCAAGGAAAGCACTACCAATACAGGGTGCTTCCTTTTGGCCTGGTCTCAGCACCAAGGGTGTTCACGAAATGCATGGCTGTGGTAGCAGCATTTCTTCGCACTCTAGGAATATTCGTCTTCCCCTACTTAGATGACTGGCTCATTCGAGCCCCATCAGAGTCAGAGGCCAGGACCTCTCTATCTTGCACAATGCTTATCCTTCAGTATTTGGGTCTGGTCATAAACATCCCAAAATCCAGTCTAACTCCCACTCAGTCTCTAGAGTTCATAGGAGCTTTGCTGGATACCAGAAAAGCAAGGGCCTATCTCCCCCAGGCCCGTTGCCTTCGCATGGTGCAGTTAGCTTCTCAAGCAGTGCTAAAGCCTCATCTCACTGCTCGAGAAATGTTACAACTACTAGGCCACATGGCATCTACCATACATGTGGTTCCTTATGCTCGCCTCCATATGAGAGCAGCCCAGTGGACTTTGTCCACTCAATGGACCCAGGCATCAGGGTGCCTGTCAAACAAAATAGCAAACACAAATCGCCTTATTTTGTCCCTCCAATGGTGGCAGTCCACTCAGAATCTGTTGCTGGGGTCCCCATTTCAACAACCTTTACCCCAGGCAACTCTCACAACAGATGCTTCACCAATGGGTTGGGGAGCTGATCTGCAAGACCTTTCCACCCTAGGCACTTGGGCTACACAGGAGACTCATCTACAGATCAATCTCTTGGAGCTCAGAGCAATCTTCCTTGCTCTGCGAGTGTTCCAAACCCTGCTCAGCTACAAGACAGTCCTCATCCATACGGACAATCAAGTAGCCATGTTCTACATGAACAAGCAGGGAGGAACAGGCTCTCTGTCGCTTTGCAACGAAGCTCTGCGACTATGGGCCCTTGCCAGAGAGCATCAGATTCATCTCTTGGCAGCGTATCTTCCAGGTATCCAAAACTCTTGGGCAGACAGACTCGGTCGAGTTCTGCTTCCACATGAATGGTCTCTACATGCAGACCAGGTGGCCAAGATTTTTCAAATTTGGGGAACCCCGGACATAGACCTCTTTGCAAGTCCGTTGAATGCCAAACTTCCCCGGTTCTGTTCCAGAATTCCGGCTCAGGGCTCTCGGGCCAAGAATGCTTTCCTCCTTCATTGGGGTCAAAACTTCCTGTATGCCTTTCCACCCATTCCCCTGATTCCCAAAACCATGTTCAAGCTTCAGAGAGACGGAGGCTGGATGATTCTCATAGCTCCATATTGGCCACGGCAAGTGCGGTACCCTCTGCTTCTACATCTCTCTCAAGCTCCCTCTCTGGAGTTGGGCTCTGCTCCAGATCTCCTGTCTCAGGAGGACAGAATGTTATGGCATCCCAATCCCCAGTCTCTGCATCTCAGGGCTTGGTTGCTGAAGGCCTAGATCTTCAGGATCTTAACCTTCCTTAGCAAGTAAAGGATATCCTTTATGCTTCTAGAAAACCTTCCACAAAATGCTCTTTATGCTTTCAAGTGGAAAAGGTTTACCATATGGTGCTCGCAGAGGGGTCTTAACCCCCTTGCGATACCTCTGGAAACATTACTAGAGTATCTCCTTCATTTATCCAATGCAGGACTTAAAACTAACTCAGTAAGAGTCCATTTATGTGCCATTGCGGCGTCTTTCAAGCCTTTAAATGGACAACCTATTTCCTCCCATCCTCTCATAACAAGATTTATGAGAGGCCTTCTTCTAACTAAGCCTCCCATTAAGCCACCACCTGTGGCATGGGACTTAAATCTGGTTCTTGGCCAGCTCATGAAGCCACCTTTCGAACCCTTAGCTACTACCTCATTGAAATTCCTTTCTTGGAAAGTTATCTTTCTCATTGCAATCACATCAGCACATCGCATCAGTGAGTTGCAGGCACTAGTGGCTGATCCAATTTATACAAGGTTCCATCATGACAAGGTAGTCCTTAGGACTCATCCACACTTTATGCCAAAGGTGGTCTTGCCTTTTCATCTTAACCAAGCGGTCTACCTGCCTGTGTTTTTTCCAAGGCCTCATGCATCAAATGCAGAAAGGCATCTTCATACTTTGGAATGTAAAAGAGCTTTAGCTTTTTACTTACAAAGAACACAGCAACATAGAAAGTCCTCTCAACTCTTTGTTACTTTTGATCCTTCTCATTTGGGACTTCCAGTCTCCAAGAAAACACTGTCCAACTGGATTGCACAGTGTATTTCCTTTGCCTATCAGAGTAAGAACCTTCCTGTGGAGGGCCATGTCACAGCTCACAATGTGAGAGCCATGGCAGCTTCAATGGCTCATCTGCACTCTGTGTCTATCGACGACATCTGTCGAGCAGCCTCTTGGGCCTCTGTTCATACCTTCACAGCCCATTAGTGCTTGGACAACGACTCTCGCTGGGATGCCTTGTTTGGTCAGGCTGTTCTCCACCTGTTCCCTACCTAATCAACTCCTATCCGCCATCCCTGGTTGGATGCCAGAGAACCATGGGGTGAAGTGGAGCCCTTTCACAGGGACGTACAACTTCTGGGGTCTCTCCCTGGCATCTAAAGCTAGGGAGTCCCCATATGTGAAGACTACATTCCTGATTGTTCCTGGAGATAGCATAGTTACTCACATGTAACAGGTGATCTTCGGGAACAGGAATTTAGTCTTCACAACCCACCCACCTCCCCTTGGAGTTGTATCTTTCTATCTCTCTTTCCCTCTCTCTCTCATTGTCTCAGCTTTAAACTCAACTGGAGAGAGACAGTTGGGAAAGGCAGGAAGGTAGCACGCAGGCGCTGTGGGATGCTCCCAAAGGCTTTCTAATTGGACGCTGGGGAGCGTTCCTGCGCAGGCTCAGTCGGTACCAACGATACCCATATGTGAAGACTAAATTCCTGCTGTTCCCGGAGATCACCTGTTACAGGTGAGTAACTATGCTTTATTTCAGACAATGCCACTGTCGTGGCATATATCAATTGCCAGGGAGGCATGGGCAGTGCGGTACTGGCAGAGGAGATCACATCACTTCAGTGGGCAGAATGGAATCTCTTGGCCCTGTCAGTGGCGCATGTGGCATGAAAAGATGTCCAGTGTAGTTTCCTCAGTTGACAGCATTCGGATCTGGAGGAATGGATATTGGAGTCTGTATTCCTTGGCAAAATCCAGAGATGGGGGCAGCCAGTCATGGATCTGATAGCGTCTGCTGCCAGTGCAAAGGTCACTTGCTGCTTCTGTCAACATCAAGAAAAGGATGTAGGAAGGTCTTGACTCATTGGTGCAGCACTGGCCCTCACAGGGTCTGTTCTCCGTATTTCTGCCATGGCCCCTGATCGGCAGAGTGCTCCAGAGGATATAGGCTCATGGGTCTGGTAGTGTTGGTGGTACCATATTGGCCTTTTTGACCCTGGTATACCGATCTGATTAGATGGTTGGTGGGGTTGCCCTGGCGGTTGCTGTTGCTGAGCTCCCTGTTGACACAAGGCCAAATTCACATGTGGTTTGATTCTTGCTTATGGGCCTGGTTCTTGTTAAGGGCACAGCTACTCGTTGCAGGTGTTAGCTACCTTGCTGTAGGCTTGCAACTGCTCCACATCCTTGGCTTATGCATGTGTTTGGCACATGTTTGGTGTGCGGTCAGGGGAAAGCGAGCTTGGAGGCAGCAATGCTGGACATTCTGATCTTTCTGCAGGCTGATGTAGACAAGGGTCTGGCTCTGAATTTGTTGCGTTGCCAGGAGGCCTGCACTGACATGTTACCAGGGACAGGTGCAGGACATTTTGCTAGCAGCGCATCCAGTTTCCTGGTTTCTCTATGTGGTGAAGTGCTTCAGTCTGCCGTCATGTTCAATGGTTTCAGTGTGGGATCTCAACCTAGTCTTATCGACAGAAGCCCCCTTTGAGCCATTGGCATCTGGAACTCTTAAGGATCTCACCTTGAAGGTGATATTTTTAGTGGCTATCTTATCTATGTGGTGCATTTTGGAGTTGCAGGCTCTTTTGTGTAGAAAGCCTTTTCTGCAGTTTTCACAGGAGAACGTAGTCCTGCAGCCAGTGCCCCCCTCATTGCCTAAAGTTATCTCCACTTTTCATGTGAACCAGACAGTGGTACTTCCAACTTTTTTGGACTTGGCAGACTTCTTGATGTACGCAGAGTACTCAGAAGGTACATCAAGTGAACTGATTCCTTCCATTGGTTGTATTGTTCGTGCTCTTGGGTGGCCATCGGCGGGGAGAGGCTGCTTCCAAAGCTTCCATCGCCTGGTGAGTGAAGGAAGCGAAAGCTTTGGCTTATCTGTTGTGCAAAAGGACTCTCCTGGTAGGTCTTCAGGCGCATTCCACCAAGGTGCAAGTGGCATCCTGGGCAGAGCTCGGTTTCATTCTGCCTGCAGATATCTGTAGAGAGCTGCCTGGTCAACTCTGCATACCTTTGTGCGACACTACTGCTTGGATGTACAGGTGCAGGATGATGCGCAGTTCAGGGCATGGGTGTTGCAGGCTGGTCTTGCTGGTTCCTCCCATTCTTGATTACTGTTCTGGTACATCCCAGGAGTCTGGATTTGCCTGGAGGGACGCTATGGAAGATGAAAATTTAGACCTTACCTGCTAAGTTTCTTTCCTTAAGTCCCTCCAGACCAGAACCTGCCTGACATTTCAGTGTTGGTGAAGCCTGGAGGCTTATAATTGGGAGGTTCAGATTTGTAATGGTCCTTTAGGGTTCCAGAATTCCATCTGTGTTGCTTCCTAGAAGGATAGCTCCTGTTGAACTAGTGCCTTAAGGGGCTTCATTAGTCTGTATATGGTTTGTAAATAGTTTGGCAGTTGTCAGAGTTCCTGTTCTTGGAATTGTTTCTGCTTGGTAAAGATCTTACTGGCTTTTGGAAGGAGTCTGCCTCTCATGTGGTGACATCACAGAAGCTTGAAGTTGTCAGTCTCTACCTGCTGGAGGGGGGACAAAACCCAGAAGTCGACTGGACTGGAGGGACTAAAGGAAAGAAAATTAGCAGGTAAGGTCTAATTTCACCTTATGCATAACTCCATTGTAGGCTATATGACTGGACAACCAAGTTCTGGTATAGACTGACAATCAGGTCACAATGTTCTACATCAACAAGCAGGGAGGAATGGAATCGTACCTCCTGTGTTGGGAGGCAGTCAGATTGAGAAAGTTTGCCTTTGTGCACGGGATGGGCTTTGAAACCATATACTTGCCAGGCGAGCAGAACACACCAGCAAACAGACTGAGTCAAGTTCTCTAGCTGCATGAGTTGACACTGGATAGGAGAGTTGTGGCTCGGAACTTGTCCAAACCTTTTTTTAAACCCAGCTACATTAACAGCTTTTACTACATCTTCCGGTACCTAATTCCAGAGTTTGATTATGCGTTGAGTGAAAAAATATTTTCTCTTATTAGTCTTAAACGGGTTGCATTGTAGCTTCATTGCATGTCCCCCTAGTCTTTCTACTTTTTGATAGTGTAAACAATCGATTTACATTTACCCATTCACTCCATTCATTATAGACCACTGTTGAGAGGCTAATGTCTCGGCTCAACTTGCTGGACAGTGTAACCGAAGTCCTTTTGGCCTCAAGGAGAGCCTCTATGAGAAAGGGAAGAGGTTTGCTGTCTGTTTAGGCCAGGCCCTAGCCTAGATCCTTTAATCTGCTCCACAGACAAACTGCTTGGGTATCTTCTACACCTCTGAGTCTTGGCTTGAGCCCATCATCAGGGTCCACCTTGGTGCAGTTGGAGCTTACCATCGAGACTGGAGGGCAAGCCCATCTTTGTACAGCCTTAAGTTGTTTTATGCAGGCATTACTTCTCTTGAAACCTCCTTACAAGCCTCCTGCAGTGGCTGGGGATCTCATTGTTCTTGTGCATCTCATGAAGGCTCCCTTTAAGCCATTCATTTACTTTTCTCTGAGGTTCTTGACCTGGAAGTTATTTTGGGTGGCGGTCACTTCAGCATGCAGAGTGAGTGAGCTGTAGGCCCTAGTGGTTCATCTGCCTTACACCGAATTCCACTATAATAGAGTATGTTTGTTTATTGGCATTTGATACGAGGGTTGCTATTTATATTTCTGGCCTTAGCAATAGTAAGTGTTGCCAGGCGCCATCCAATGGTTCCATTGGAACACTAACATTGTTGAACATAACCTTATTCATAACATTTTATCATTTGAACGCGATTTGTTTACAGTAACTTGAAAAATTCATCTCGGGTGAAAAATGGAATTAACTCGTGAACATTTTCGTGCGATTATTTTTCATAACTTTCGACGTGGATTATCAAGACAAGAGTGCATCGATGAACTTAATTTTTTATACGGCGATAAAGCACCATCCTACAGCACTGTAAAAAACTGGTATAACAAATTCAATCGTGGCCGACGTTCGCTCCAGGACAAATTCCGTCAGGGTCATCCAAAATCGGTTGTTGTGCCAGAAAATATCGATGCTGTGTGTGAACTGATAAAGCAAGATCGTCATGTGACATACCGTGAGATTGAGGCATCTTTGGGCATTAGTATGACAAGCATCAATAAGATATTGCATGATCATTTGGCCGTAAAAAAGATTTGTTCGCGTTGGATCCCACATAATCTGACAAACGTTCAAAAGAGGGCTTGTGTCGATTGATGCAAGGAAATGTTGAAAAAATACGTTCAAGGTGCATCAAAGACTGTATATAACATCTACACAGGTGAAGAATCATGGATCTATGCATATGAGCCCGAAACAACAGCAATCGACTGTATGGGTCTTCCAAGACGAGCCAAATCCAACAAAAGTTGTTCGTGGAAGAAGCACATTGAAGCAAATGGTTGCCTGTTTCTTCGGCATTACCGGTCACGTGGCGACAGTGCCGTTAGAGCAACGTAGGACGGTCAATTCTGAATGGTACACGACCATTTGTTTACCAGAAGTCTTCGGAGAAATTCGGAAAAAGTCGAAGAAGAAGCGAATAATTCTTCATCATGACAATGCGAGCTCTCACACATCGGCTCAAAGGAATTTTTGACCGGCCAAAACATCGAATTGATGGGTCATCCACTGTACAGCCCTGATTTGGCACCCAATGACTTCTTTTTATTCCCGCACATCAAAAACAAATTACGTGGTCAACGATTTTCAACACCCGAAGATGCGGTTGATGCATTCAAAACGCATGTTTTGGAGTTACCTCAATCGGAGTGGAAAAAGTGCTTCGAAAATTGGTTCAAACGCATGCAAAAGTGTATTGATCTTCATGGAGAATATTTTGAAAAACAATAAAACCAATTTTGATCATAAATATTTGTTTTTTCATTAGGCCAGAAATATAAATAGCAACCCTCGTATACCGCATCTTTGTTACAAGTCCTTTGTACTCATCCTAAATTCCTTCCAAAAGCAGTATTGGATTTCCATGTTAATAAGTCAATTGTGCTTCCAGCATTTTTCCCGAAACCTCATGCACACAGAGGAGAAGCTGCGTTGCACATATTGGTCTGCAAGCAAGTCTTAGCCTTGTTTGGAGAGGACCAAAGCCCACTGAAAGTCCATCCAGCTTTTTGTTTCTTTTGACCCCAATAAGCTGGGCTGCTGTTTTCAAACGCGCTCTGTCAATTTGGTTGGCAAACCGCATCTCTTTTGTTTATGCTCAGGCATGCCTGAGCCTTGATGGTCATGTCACAGCTCACTGTCAGTTACGGCTACGTTGGTGGCCAACTTACACTTGGTATCCATGGAAGAGATCTGCAGGACTGCAACATGGTCTTCAGTCCACACATTTACATTTCGCCACTGCCTAGATGTGGGTTCCTGACGTGACTGTAACTTCGGCCAATCTGTACTCTGGAGTCTGGGGATTAGAATCCAACTCTATCCCACCCTAGGCCCTTTCTATTCTGTTCAGGCTACAAAAAAAAAAAGGGTTGAGAGAAGTGTTTTGTTCAAGGGAAGGCGGCTAGGATTCCCAGGGGGTACGTGGGAGAATTATTGCAATTCAAACATCTTTATTATGTAATGGAGAGGTGGTCTTCCTCTCAGATCCTGTATTGGCCTTATTACAGCCCAGTTAGGATCAGAGTTGCCTCTGAACCTTGTGTTCAGTTGGCAGCCCTTGATTTCAGGCGTGCGTTCAGAGTGTCCTTGTGGGGCACCCTGATGTGTTCTGCTTCCTTAATAGGGTGAAGCTGATTAATCCACCTGTGTGGATGGTGCTGCAGTGGAGCCTTTCTCGGATGTTGAAGGTGCTAAAAGATCTCCTTTTTGAGTTCCTTCGGAAGCTACAAGTACAGGCCTTATCCTGTAGGGAGCCCTTTCTGATCTCGTCAGCATCTGTTTCCCTGAGGACAGTGCTCTCTTCTGAATGTGCAGCCTCCCTTTTCATTTGAATCTGTCTGTGACCCTGCCCTTCTTGAAAGAAGACCTTTGGTCAAACCCTTCGCTACATCATTTAGACATGGGGAGGGCATTGGTGAAGTATCTGGGGACTACTAATTCCTTCTGTCAGACCATCTTTGTCCTCTTTTTGAGGGGGGGAGGGGTGGGCATTTAGTTGGTGTCAATCTAAAACTAGTCCCTGATTATGGTCTGGAACTAGTTTTCTTGTACTTTATTGGTAAACTTAATAAAAAAGTAAGATACAAAGGAAAAAAAATACTCCTGAGCTTTGCAACTATTTTTGTTTCAATTTTTAGGCTACACATTTGTAAACTCCTTGCGGTTTACAACAAAACTAAAATACAGCTTAAAGCACATTTCTGCAATCAACCCATCCAACCACCATACCTCACTCTTCTGTAACAATAAAATCTTTAAACACAGCCTGTTACTACCCCTCAATATGTGCAACAAAATAAATGTCTTAAGATGCTCAAATGCCGTTCCCCCACTGTAAGTCAGCTGGAAGAGCATTCTGTAATGCTTGAATTGAGAGGTCTGTTGTGGTAACTTGACTACATAATCCTTACTCCTAGGGCTTTTAGTCTCCTTGCTTTGAACATAAAGCCCTGCCTGTGACGTACTGGGTCAGTTTAGTAGATAAGTAGCTTGGGGCCATATTATGCAAGTGTCAAAAAACCAACAGCATCTTTATATTGAATGTAAAATGAAATAAGCAGCCATTGTAACTGCACTAAAATTGGTGTGACATGATCTGATTTACAAAGTCCCTTAATCAACTTTGTAGCTGTATTTTCTACCAACCATTAAAAGCAAATGTCCTTTTATGGAACCCAGCCAACAGCACATTGCAGTAATCAAGGCAAGGGAAAATTAAGGGCTTAGATATTGCAGTCAAATTGGCCTCGTGGACATTTTGAATATTATCCTAGTATGTATTTCATAAATTCTATTTTTAGTTTTCTTACCATACCCTTTTACCTTTTTAGTGGTCTTTAGTTCCGCCCTCTTCACTATTCTGGGCAAAGAAGTCCAGCCCCCAACCCTGGATACCTCATACTACAACCTAGCCCTAGACCATAGCAAACTGAGTTGATATGTCCAACTTTTAGTGTGATTTGACATTGTATGTTGAGTGAGCTGGAATCAGGAAAGCCAGGTTCGAATCCTGCTGCCATTGCTACTTAAGATCTTGGGCAGATTGCTTCACCTTCCATTCCTTATTCTTTATTGGACTTGATATCATGCCCTTATGGGTGTAGCATTGCCTGAGGTGCACACTTACATTGTAAACCTTCTGGAGGTAGTTTCAGGTACAGTAGGTATTTCCCTAACTCACCTCAATGTACTACTGGAAAGGTGTGAGCTAAATCGTAGAAAAAAAAATTGACACTTGGTGCTGGATAGGATGGTCTATTTTAATGTGTGGTATGTCATAATAAAATATGCTTGTGTTCTTTTACGATGGGAGTGTTTGTGATTAAAAATTGCATGCATGAAGGCCTTACACAGCATATTCAAGTGATTATCCTTCAACCCTGAAAGTTATAGTTATCCATAGAGAGATGTCTATATTCAGCCTGAAGTCTTGCTAGGTAAAAGAGAAATGGAGCGTGTGTCTCTCACGCTCATCCTTCTTGTCATCTTTCATTCCTCTCTGTTTGTGGCCCTGGGAGCTGCCAGCACATTGGCAACCTCAGAGGCCCAAGGGCAGAGCACTGTAGTCCTTGAACAGACTGTAGCAGAGAGATGAGGGTAAAAGACAGCACAGGCTTGATGTGCCCTTATTGATGGGGATGCGACTTGAGCATCAGCCAAACACAAAAAATAATCTAGACTTACCCCATCTGCATATGCTGGTGAGAGTCGGAGCCGGTCAGATGTGGCCAAGAAAGAAGCAAAGCTCACAACAGGCTGCTCTGTTGGGGTGTGCTGCTTATCTGACACTAGTGCCTGGATGTCTCGCCGCCATCTGAAATTGAACATGACCAAAACTGAGTTCTTTATCTTCCCCCCCTTAAGCCCACTTTCCCCATTCCACTTTTCTCTTTTTCTGTGGATAACTCTATTCCTCCCTGTTTCCTCAGCTCGCAACCTTGGGGTCATCTTTGCTGTTACTTCCTCTATAATATTGACAAAATTCATCCCTTTCTGAACACTTCAAGACCCTTATCCATTCACTTGTCACCTCCTGTCTAAGCTATTGCAACCTCGTCTTATGAATCATCTCTTCACGTCACTGTTCAAAACTTGGCTGCGCAGCTAATCTTCTGCCAGTGTCGCTATGCTCATGCCAGCCCTCTTAAGTCACTTCATTGGCTTCCTATACTTTTCTGCATCTAGTTCAAACTTCTGCTGCTAACCTATAAGTGCCTTCATTTGGCTGCTCCTCACTGCCTTGCCCTACACTCCGAACCTCCGCTCTTCTGACAGATCCCTTCTATCTGTGCTTTTCTCTTCCACTGCCAGCTCCAGACTTCTTCCTTTATGCCTGGAGCAAACTACCCAAGTCAGTGCATCAGGCTCCATCTGTGGCCCTGTTCAAATCCAAGCTAAAAGCTCACTACTTTGAGACTGCTTTTGGATCCTGATCACCCCTAGTCTCCTGTTCACCTCCTATGGGTCTCCTTACCATTCCCCTAGATATATCCTAATCCACAGATGTGTTGTCTGTCTTGGCTAGATTGTAAGCTCTTAAGAGCAAGGACTCTGTTTCTGTACAGCCGTGTATGCCTTGTAGCATTATATAAATGATTAGTAGTAGTAGAAGAGCAGCAGGTAGAGAACCGTATACCTGCAACAGGAGCTAAATTTAAAAAAAATCCATTTTAATAAGCTCTTCCCCTGCAGACAGAAGCCTGGCAAAAGTTGGTTGACCCATTCCTGTACCTTGAGTGCAGCCACCTGTGAGCCTTCCAAAATGGCTTTTCTAGCTGGTATTCTTATTGCCCAGTTACAAAGGTTTCACACACAGCTGGAAGTAAAGTGTCATAGATGGACATTAAAGTGATGCACCTTCCTTTCTCCTGTCTTGGAATACAAATATTAGTCCATACCACCGCTGGCATCTAGCGAATCGGTTTTTGAGCTGTAAATCTTGAAGGACTGTGTTCAAATTCAGCCTCCAGTACTCTCTGTGACCTTAAGCTTATCCTTTGACCTCTATGTAAAGTGTCTGGGGAGGCAACCCTGTAAGAACTGCATATGAATTCCCTTTTCTCTTCCTATTTGTGTAGCGCTACCAGGTGTAGGCAGCATTGTACAAGCACAAATAAGGTCCTGCTTTTGATAACTTTTAGTAAACATATCCCTTAGTAGACTTAACGGGTGTTAATTAAATGATTGCACTTTAAGTGCAGCTGGGCCCATAGACATAAAAGGGCTGTGGATATTTAACGAGCATTGGTTTCATTAACTCTCGTTAAAACATTTAGTAAACATGCCCCTAAACATGAATAAATATGATGTGTAATAAATATATGCAAGGGGAGGAAAGCTATTTAGAAAACTTAGGCAATAGCTGAAACATTTTACAAGCCAGAGATGTACATGATTTGATATACATGTGTACTTTCTAATAAGCAGTTGTCATTTTTCTCAGTCTTTTCAATGTTTTATGCCATGTGTTTGTCTATACCTGTCCTTATTTTGTCTGTTGCTGCTGTGATCCACTTTGTGATTTTGATTTGGAAAGACGCGATATAAATATTTAAGGACAAATTAAATAATGTAAACTCTGTACATTGTGCAGTAGGATTTTGCAATACTTGCCACAGTCTGCCTCAGAGAAGTGTTGGTTTCGGGTAAAAGCAGGCTGACATCCATATTCCAATGTGACTGGAAGGTGGCTTATTGGGAGGGGAGAGGCCGGCGATGGCATACAGCAGAGTGCAACACCTTTTCGCGTATTGAAAAGCAGAGGAATGGAAGACCTTCAGAGATGGTGAGAAGTTTGAATTTAATGAGGTTGATGAAGAATCTGAATCTGTTAGAAAGCATCATAGATCTACCGCTTGCTCTCTGCTTCCGTTGTAAATGGATTGCAGAGGAGATGGACAGGCCAGAAGGGAGGAGGAGGAGGTAGTTGAGGCAGAAGGCCATCAGATTATGGATTAATGTTTTTGTTGTAGAAGGAGACGGAAAAGAATTGCTCTGAATTGTACTGTGGAGGAAGAGTGACAGCATATAATTGGGGCTTCTATTCTTAGGTGTTCATGAAATGTAAGAATAGGTGTTTGTTTTCCAGTTAAGTTAGGGGTCGCTTGATGGTATGAAAGATTGATGTTGGAGATTATGTAGCACAGGAACCATTGCTGTTTAACTTTATTTTTTTTGGTTGAATCAAGTATATACATTTGTATAATTGAAGCTTTGTCAGCGCACAAACTATTTCAAATAGAATTTTGTGGATCCAAGGCAGCAAGGAAGAGGGGTGAGAGAACACTAGGGGAAGCGTTGCTTTTTATAGTTTTTATCCTGTAAACACCCTTTTTTTTTGGTCAGGTGCTGTTTTTACAATTAAAACCTAAAATCATATGCCCTACATGTAAAGAACAAGCAGACACATTGGATGTTGAGGGCAGGTGAGGAAGAGGGATTAGATTAAATATCATTTGCTGGTACTCTGAATGGGAAGATGGTGGTATTGTATGATGGAAGATATAGGTGGTCAGAAGTTGTGTTTTTGCTATGCTAAATAGAGAAGGCATAGGGACATTCAAAAAGAGAAGTAGGACTATCTGAAACCCAGGATCAGATGGATGGGAGAAGTAGGGTGGGAGGAGAAGGAAAGTAAATTTTGAGGCCATCAAAAGTTCAAAGACATGATGAGGGCAGTGTATGTTAATCTCTCATGCATATTTATTGCATATATCCTGAAACCTGACTGACTGGAGAGCCCCCAGGACAGGTTAGGGAACCACTGGTATGTCATAACGGAGCAATACCCTAACTATGACCCAGATTCTCACTTTCAGGGGTAATTTCTCCCGATGGGTTAGTTTTATGCATACCATGACAGTCGTGAACCTCACTCCTATGCCATGGCCATAGTTCATCTGAAAATAATCAAAGCAGTGACCCCGATTATCCTCTCCTGTGCAGAAGCCAGGAAAGGAGGCAGGCACCAGTTCGGAGAATTCTCATGCTGTAACCGCCTGCCGCTGCCCTGGTTTGGAGAAGGGAAGAGCCCAGCAGTGACATCAACCCCTGCCAGGATTCCATTGCTCGTTCCTCCTTGAGAAGGGGGAGACACGGTCCAGACAAGTTGGCTTCATGCTCCCACTTGATACTGAATGACCGTGGAGTAAGCCAATCTGTGCGTGAAGGCGCTGCTTGTTTTCTGACAGCTGTGAGACAAGATTGCTGTGTGCTGTGTTAGCTGTACTGCTTAAAAAGGGACAAAGAGCTGAAAGATCAGACATGCTCAAAGTCACTGGTACTACCAGCAGCAGGATTTCTTCATATTCTCACCATGTCCCGCCCCAAGCTAGAAGAGTTTGCTGTAATATCCTAGTCCTCTCTCTAAGCTTGTTTTCAGTTGGAGGACCTGACTTTATAAAATCTATTGTCATCTGCCTGCTTCTCTCCTCCCTCCCTCAAGTAATCTTTGAACAATTTGTGCAGTTTCTTTCAAAGATTTTCAGCGGAGATCTGTGAAACCCTCCCCCCCCCCCCTCCACCCAACACTCTCAGCATTGCTATTTATTTCTTTAGGGAATCAGGTCAGTTCATTTTAATTCTCTTGAAATGTCAGGTAGGCCAGAACATTCTGTGTATCTTCGGGCAGTTTGTAAGGCTGCCCTGTCTTTGGCTGGAGCACACATTCCTGATTACATGATTTGAAAAATAGCAAAATGCCAAGCCAACTCAAAAAATAAAAAAGGAAACTGTGACTTGGACAGGGGGAACGAACGCATGAATCTTCTTCACCTTGAGCGAAATCCAAATACACTAACTTATTTTTATATTTCTTTATCTGGAAAGTTAGAGCACATTGCAATGTCGTCATGGATTTTTAAAGCTACCCCGCCGCCACTGGTTAGTCATAACATTTGCAAATTTATATGCCAAAGGAAGATAGCAGACATTGTGAAATGTTCACATGTGTGATTTAGCCTAGTTCCTTATCGTCACTCCAGTCCAGTCCCTTTACTTCTGGGTTACGCAACCCTTCCAGCAGCTTGGAGGCTGAGCCCAACCTTTTTGGGAGTGGGGCGGTATAAATACCCCTGGGACCACCCACCAACTCCAGTATTCTCAGCCTCCAAGCAGCTGGAGGGTTCCGTAAGCCTAGGGCTTACTGGAGTCTCCCTTTCTTTAAATTTTACTTTAATTTTAATCTTAATTTTAATCTTAATTGAGCTTAGGTTATTTCTAGCCCTTTTATTTTGAGTATGGTATTTATTTTGTCTCTGTATCTTTAAATTGTTCCTGCCTTCTCCCCTCCAACCCCCCCCCCCCCCCGGGGACGGACGTCGGAGGTGAGTTCTTTCACCGGCGGCAGCGAGGAGGACAGGTCAGGATCCTCTCGCGGCTGCCCCGGGCTTACCCTGCATTTCTTCAGAGTCCTGTGCGACTGTGCTGCCTCGCGCCGAAGCCCCCCGGTGGCTGAGCGCTGGAGGCACGCCGCATCTAGCCTCCTCCGTTCGTCCCGCTTCTGCCCGAAGGGACGCGGAGTTGAGCCCCGGAGCCGCGATCGCAGCAGGCCCGCGGAGATCGTCTGCAGCAGCGGGAGGAAGCCGCCTCTGGCGCTGGAGGGTGTTCCCGGCCCTGGCTCTTCTCTCCCAGCGCCGTCCTTTGCCCCGGGTCGAGCTCCACGTGGCTGAGGCCTACCACGTGTGGAGCCTACGGCCCGAGATTGCTGAATCGGCTCTCTGCACAGCTTGGAAGAACTCCTAACCGCAAGTACAGAATCTTATGTTGGCAGGGGAGTTTGCTTGTGCATAATGTGTGGCACAGATTCTTCACATTGAAGCTAATTTTAATTTTAATTTTAATTTAATGTTAATTTTAATTTAATTTTACTTTTAAGTTAAGCTGTTTAGTTTCCCTTATCCAGTCTTGGTTTGCTCCCATATTAGGAAAGCATTACAAGCTATTTGCTT
Organism: Ichthyophis bannanicus; assembly: GCA_033557465.1. Classification (NCBI taxonomy): domain Eukaryota; kingdom Metazoa; phylum Chordata; class Amphibia; order Gymnophiona; family Ichthyophiidae; genus Ichthyophis; species Ichthyophis bannanicus. The sequence goes on along the minus strand of CM066034.1, from coordinate 516,412,643 downwards.
TATCAGGGATTTGATTTACTTCCATGGCATCCAAGCCGCGGTGTCCTTCCTGTGGGACGCGCAGGGGCACCTCCGCAGAGTCAGGAATCTGTAGGGGCTGTGCCGCGGAGGCTGCATCAGTGGAACAGGAGATTAGCATGGCCATGTCGCAGCCCTCCCAGGGATCAGGCAATCCTCTGGAAGAAGAAGGGGAGTCCCAGTTTCCTATCTCCACTCCGGCAGACCTGCCTATGCCTCCTCAGCCTTTACCTCCCCCCCACACCAGTGCGGGGGGGCCCGGAGAACTTTTCTCTCCTGATTTCATCCTCTTACTCCATAAGGCCTACTGCCTACGTAAGCAGGGCCGGGGGGCAGAAGAGGCTGTCCCGCCAGCAGAGGACAAATCAGCTAGTGCCTCCGGGGCTACCATTCGGGACGCCGGTATCCCTGCTAAGCGCCCACGTCTGGGCGGCGAAGAGCTCCTAGCATCCCTGTCCCAGGGTACTCCAGAGGAGGATAGCTCAGTTAAAGACTTGGAGGAGGATGAAGAGGAGCTAGAAGAAGGAGAGATCCCGGAAGAAGATCAGTCACGGGTAGTCAGGGTCTTTCGCCGTGAGGAGCTCCCGGCGTTAATTAATGAGTCCCTAAAGGTCCTCAATGTGGCTTCAGACACGCCCTCGCAGGAAGAAGAGTTGGAGGACCCCTTAATCCAGGCCTTTAGGAAATCCCAAAGGGTCTTCCCTATCCACAGGGTCATACGCCAGATGATCCAGGAAGAATGGGACCAGCCTGAATCAAGCTTAAGGGGAGTCAGGACCATGGCTCGGTTATACCCGCTCCCGGAGGCGGATAAAGAGCTTCTAAGATCTCCCAGAGTAGATGCAGCGGTATCAGCAGTGACCAAGAAGACCACGATACCAGTGGAGGGCGGTTCGGCCCTAAAGGACGCGCAAGACAGGAAGTTGGATACGCTCCTGAAACAAGCCTTTGATGTAAGCGCCATCGCCTTGCAGGCCTCCGTGTCGGGAGCATGGGTGGCCCGGGCCTGTTTGCGGTGGGCCCAACAGCTCCAGTCAGAGGTCTCAACGGGCGAGTTACAGGCCAACTCGACTAAGGTGGAGTCCGGAGCGGCCTACTTGGCGGACAGTCACTATGACCTCATCAGAAGCCTAGCCAAGAACATGGCCTCGGTCGTGGCAGCTAGACGGTACCTGTGGCTCCGAAATTGGGCAGCTGACGCGTCCTCAAAGTCACGCTTGAGCCGACTCCCCTTTAAGGGGAAACTCTTATTTGGAGAGGATTTGGAGAAGATAGTTAAGGACCTGGGTGAGTCAAAGGGAGGCAGGCTCCCGGAAGATAGACCAAAACAAGGGCGCCCTCCAGTCCCGGTGCGCTCCCAACCTAGGGACTCGCGGAGATTTCGTCCAGCCAGGTCAGGCTCCTTTCCCAGGGGCCGTTTTCCCTCGAAGGGACATAACTTCAGAGGTTTTCGGGGGGCAGGACGGGGTTTTGGGGCCTCCTCCTCCTTCTCGGGACCCAGAAAACAACAATGAGATGACGGGGGTCCAGGAGGAAGGACAGCCACTAGGCGGTCGCCTGAGGCGGTTCCTTCCCGCCTGGTCCCGTGTCACGTCCGACCAATGGGTCCTAGAGGTAATCAGAGAAGGCTATGCTCTCGAATTTTCAAAACAAATTCCTCCAGCGTTTGTCCAGTCACCCTGCGGTTCCCCATCAAAGGGGGCGGCAATAGAGGCAACTCTTGCCCGACTAATAGCTCTAGGGGCGGTGGTCCCAGTTCCACCAGACCAGTGCGGCTCTGGTCGATACTCGATTTACTTCGTAGTGCCAAAAAAGGAAGATTCCTTCCGACCGATCCTGGATCTAAAGCAGGTCAACCGTTGCCTCAGGGTACCACACTTCCGAATGGAGACCCTACGCTCAGTCATAGCGGCCGTAAGGGGAGGGGAGTTCCTAACGTCCCTCGACTTGACAGAGGCCTACCTTCATATCCCGGTCAGGAAGTCCCATCAGCAATTCCTGAGATTCGCAGTGCCAAGAGGCCACTTTCAGTTCCAGGCCCTACCCTTCGGTCTAGCTACGGCCCCCAGGACATTCACCAAGGTGATGGTGGTAGTGGCGGCCTTCCTTCGGAAGGAGGGAATATTAGTGCACCCCTACTTGGACGACTGGCTGATTCGAGCAAAATCACAAGAGGAAAGTCATGCGGCAACGGCCAGAGTGGTTCAGGTTCTAGAAGAATTGGGGTGGGTCATCAATCGCCTAAAGAGCAGGATGACTCCCTCACAGGACCTGGAGTACCTCGGGGCAAGATTCCACACTCTCAGGGGCAAGGTCTTCCTGTCACAATCAAGATCAAGAGAGCTGAGACGTCTGGTCACGCAGTTTCTCGGCAGGCGAAGTCCCTCGGCTTGGCATTATCTTCAGCTTCTGGGAACGATGGCGGCGGCGATAGAGGTAGTCCCGTGGGCCAGGGCACACATGCGTCCGCTTCAGCGGGCACTGTTACGTCGATGGTCTCCTCAGCATCATCCTCTGGCAATGCAGTTACCTTGCGCCCCGAGGACCAAACAGTCCCTTCGCTGGTGGCAGTGTCCAAGCAATTTGGACCGCGGGATGCCCCTCGAACCTCATCTGTGGTTACTATTGACAACGGACGCCAGCCTGTCAGGCTGGGGAGCACACTGCGAGGACCAGTTCGTCCAGGGCCGCTGGACACAGGTGGAGTCTCAGTGGCCCATCAACAGACTGGAACTGAGGGCCGTCACGCTGGCGCTCAAGGCATTCTCGACCTTAGTTCAAGGGAAGGCTATCCGCGTCCTTTCCGACAACGTCACGGCGGTGGCATACATAAACCACCAGGGGGGCACCAGCAGTCCGGCCCTGGAGAAGGAGGCAGACGTCCTCTTCCGGTGGGCGGAGCACAGCCTACTAGCCCTTTCAGCTCAGCACGTGGCGGGCGAGGACAACGTCACGGCCGACTTCCTCAGCAGATGCAAGATAGACCACGGGGAGTGGGAACTAGATCAGGAGATCTTCGAACAGATAGTGGCACGCTGGGGGATCCCAGTCATGGACCTCATGGCGCGGTTCTCTACAGCCAAAGTAGACAGGTTCTTCAGCCGAAGGAAGGAAAGAATGTCCGAGGGCTTGGATGCCCTGTCTCAAAGGTGGCCTCCCAAAGGGCTCCTATATGTGTTCCCTCCGTGGGCTCTGATCGGAAAGGTACTGCAGCGGGTGGAGTCTCACCAGGGGTTGGTAGTCCTCATAGCCCCGGATTGGCCTCGCCGCCCCTGGTATGCGGATCTGGTGAGGATGATCGCCGACCCCCCGTGGCGGCTCCCTTGCAAAAGGGACCTGCTAAGGCAAGGTCCGGTGCGCATGCCTCACGTGGATCGATTCTCGCTCACGGCCTGGCTATTGAGAGGGCGCGGTTCCTAAAACGAGGCTACTCAGGAGCAGTGATCTCGACGCTGCTGAAGGCGAAGAAGCGATCGACCTGTTTATCCTATGTAAGGGTCTGGCGCATTTTCGAGGCCTGGTGTGCAGAGCATCGACACAAACCTCTCTTGGCCTCTGTCCCAGAGGTTCTGGAATTCTTACAAGCAGGGTTTGATAAGGGCCTGGCGCACAGCACCCTACGGGTCCAGCTAGCGGCGATCGCTTGCTATAGAGGCAAGGTCCGGGGCAAACCCTTAGGGGAGCACCCGGACGTATACAGGTTCCTGAGGGCAGTTAGTCGACTTCGCCCTCAGCGGAGGGTGGTCGTCCCCCCTTGGGACCTTAACCTAGTGCTGAATGCCATGGTCGGGGAGCCCTTTGAGCCAGTGAAGAGAGCGTCCTTAAAGGATTTGACCCTGAAGACAGTTTTCCTGGTAGCGATCTGCTCGGCCAGGAGGGTTTCGGAGCTCCAGGCGCTCTCCGCCCAGCCTCCTTTCCTGACCTTCTTAAAGGACAAGGTAGTCATGCGCACAGTGCCGTCCTTTTTACCCAAGGTTATCTCTCCTTTTCATGTGAACCAGACAGTCACCCTACCGGCCTTCGAGGCCAAGGGGCAGGAGGGAAGGAATAACAAGATGCGCCTGCTAGACGTCCAGAGAGCCTTGAAACGGTATCTAGCTCGCACAGCTCCATTCCGGAAGTCCGACCGCCTGTTCATTCAGTTTGGAGGTCCACACAAAGGGGAGGCGGCGGCAAAGGCCTCGATCTCCAGGTGGATCCGAGAGGCAATTGCCTCCGCCTACATTCTCAAGGGGAAACAGGTCCCAGTGGGTCTGAGGGCTCACTCCACTCGGGCACAGGCGACCTCCTGGGCAGAATTCAGTCTTGTCCCCCCACTGGATATTTGCAGAGCAGCGACGTGGTCCTCGCTGCATACCTTCACCAAACACTATAGGCTGGACGTGCAGAGCACTGCAGATGCTCGGTTCGGGATAGCGGTTCTTCGGGCCGGTTTGCCGGATCCCACCCAGGGTTGAACTGCTCTGGCACATCCCAGAAGTAAAGGGACTGGACTGGAGTGACGATAAGGAAATAGTAATTAGATCTTACCTGCTAATTAGTGTTCCTGAAGGAACGACAGTCCAGTCCCTGATCCCACCCGGTTCCGGCAACTGGCAAGTCTTCACGTGCATGGAGGAGCGCTGGACCGAGCGCGGAGCTGGGTCAGCGGGAGCAAGTGCGGGGGAAGCCCGGGCTGGATAGAAGCAGCCTCCTCCTCCGTCCGTTGCCGTTCCTCCTCCTCCTTCTCCTATATTTCCAAAAAAAAAAAAATATATATATATATATATATCCTATTGTTCAGAGTATTGAGTTATTGGTTTAGGTTAGGGTATGCCGTGATAAGTTTTTGCATGGATGTTCGTTAAGTATGCTTTTTCATTCGAATACTGGAGTTGGTGGGTGGTCCCAGGGGTATTTATACCGCCCCACTCCCAAAAAGGTTGGGCTCAGCCTCCAAGCTGCTGGAAGGGTTGCGTAACCCAGAAGTAAAGGGACTGGACTGTCGTTCCTTCAGGAACACTAATTAGCAGGTAAGATCTAATTACTATTTCCTGGTAGGAATCTTTATAGTGTCATCAGTTCTCTGTTCCTGGCTGCCCCTCCCCCCCCCCCAAGTGTCTGGTGGATTCCTCAATAAACTTTGAACTGTTCACCCCTTTTCACATTTCTGCCCCAGTTAAAATGTTCTGTTTCGCCTCTTTTGTGCCCTTGATTTCTCCAAGATGTAGAATCCCTTCCTCTCGTTCCCATGGAGGAATGAGCCAGTTGAGTTATTTTGGAAATCTCAGGGAGGTAATGCTACATTGCTGTTGATTTGCCACCTGCAGGCACAAGATAAGTTCATTTCTGAACTAGCTCAGAGCGTGTTGTGTTAACATCGAGCAGAGCTGGGAAAATCTTGGGCTTGGGTCAACTGGGCAGCTGTGGCTGGATTGGACTGGAATGGTCAGACCCAGGCCAAAAGAGCCAGTACTGCTTTCATGTTTGGAGCCAGTGGTGGAGTTGCCCCCAGGGAGACAAAATAGAGCAGAATGTGCTTTTCTCCTTTATTTTTATTTTTTTTAAACGGTGCAGACATGTTTCCCTGGTGCTTAAGGTTTTCTTCTCCCTCCCCCTCCACCCCCCCCCCCCCAATAAGAACATTTCCCCCCTGTGTTGAGCATTTGTTTTTAAGAAGCGTGCCATCTCTGATTTACTTCCTTAGCGTCCCTACAGTCTAGTCCTAGACCTCTGGGGTTTAAGCACCTCCTCCCGCAGCTTTGGAGACTGAGCATGTCACACTTTTCAGTGACACCAGTATAAGTAAACCAGGGACCGCCTTCCTGATCCAGTAGTCTCAGTCTCCAAGGCAGCTGGAGGAGGCGTGAGCCTAGAGGTCAGGGACTCACTGGAAGAACGATTAAGGAGTTGGATAGTATTAGAGAGAGAGGGAAGATTAGATGATGTATATTCCTTTAAAAAAAAAAATAATAATTTTATGTCAGCCGTCTGTGGCTGGAGGAGGCTGTTTGGCAGCGTGCAGGACAAAAGATCCCCCTCTCTCCCCCCCTTCCTGAAGGCCTGGTAATCAGGGAAGCGTGTGGGAGTGCTTGTTGGGGCCTCCGGCTCCCGAACCCGTGCAGCGGGGGAGGAGCCATGGAGGAGTGTGATTGCATGGCTGGCAGAAGTGCGAGAGGCCTGTTCCTGCGTCGTCGAAGCTGAGGTGGCCCGGTGAAGCGATCTGCACTGTTTTCTGTAGCGCTTAAGGTGAGCGGGGCAGAAGGCAGTGATCGGCATAGGGGCTCGGCTTCCCGGCTGCGGCGGCTTTCAGCAGTGGTTTTGGAGGGCGCGTGCAGCCGGTGTGCAAGCGGCGCTGCTGTGTCAGAGCAGGTGGATGCTAGTAGACAGGCCCATGGTGGCACGTGGAAGTCGCGCGGGAAACTGAAAGGGTCTCTGTTTTTCGTCAGTTTTCTGATCTGCAAGTTTCCGGAGTGTGTCTTGGGCTTCGGTTATTGAAGAAAAAAAAACAACCCAAGAGATTAGGGTTTTTAGTTTCCTCAGGCGGTAGCACTAGCTGTGTAGTTTTGGGGGCTGCGCTGGTGCCAAAATGCCTTCTAGGCCCCAATGCATGATGTGTTGGGGCCAAGAGGGGGTTGGTCCCTGCGGAGGGGGTCTGTAGAGATTGTACTCAGGAGGTGGAGGCAGGGAGAGATGAGGTGGAAGCACAGCTTATTAGGGAGGAAGCTGTGGGTTCTCCGGAGCCCTTGTCTCCTGCTGGGCTTCTTTTAGAGTTGACGCTGGGGTCTTCTAAGAAGCCGGAGGCGGTCGGTTCCAAGCCTGGGTTGCAGGGGGGACTGGCGGCGATTTTCTCCCAGGATTTTATGGCGCTGCTGCAGCAGGCTCTGGGGAAGCAAGCCGTCGAGACAGCAGAGAAGGACAGGGGACGGAAGCGCTCAGTCTCCTAGAAGGGAAAGCAGATAGCGTCCCTTGTAAAAGGACAAGATTAACGGTAGATAATGTGGAGCAGGCAGGGGGAGGGGGGGGTCGCGTGACCCTTCCGTAGTCTGGGAGGATTCGGACGTAGATATGGATTTGGAAGAAGGTGAAATAGCGGAGCCGGAAGACCTGGTGCGGGTCATTAGGGTCTTCAGGTGAGAGGAATTGTCCGCACTGATTTCGGAGACGGTGAAGGCGCTTAACATGCCGGTGTTGGAACAGGCGGCGGATTCCTCTTTGGAGGACCCTCTTGCAGGCAGTGCAGAAGTCTGAGAGCTTTCCCCATACATAGTGTTTCGGGAAATGATACAGGAAGAATGGGACATGCCAGAAACAGGGCTTAAGGGGTCCAGAGTGATGTTGCGACTCTACCCGCTGCAGGAGCCAGATAAAGAGATGTTCAAGTCTCCTAGGGTAGATGTGGTGGTGTCGGCAGTTACGAAGAAGACCACAATTCCGGTGGAGGGCAGTTCTGCCCTGAAGGATGCGCAGGATAGGAGGTTGGATGCGTTGCTGAAGCAGGTCTTTGAGGTCAATGCGATTTTCCAAGCATGCGTCCATTTGTGGAGCATGGGTGGCGAGTGCGTGTCTGCGTTGGTCCCAGAAGATAAGAGGGTCTCAGGAGACAGAGGTGTCGGAGGAAGCGGCCCGAATGGAATCAGGGGCTGCATATCTGGCAGATATGCAGTATGATCTCATTCGCGGGCTGTCAGAGTATGGCGTCGGTGGTGGTGACACGCAGATAACTGTGGCTGCGTAACTGGGCAGCAGATGCGGCTTCTAAGGCAAGGCTCGCTAAGCTCCCCTTTCGAGGTAAGCTTCTGTTTGGGGAAGACTTGGATAAGTTGGTAAAAGACCTTGGGGGAGTCTAAAGGTTGGAAGGCTGCCGGAGGATAAGCAGAAGCAGAGTTGTCCTCAGACGCCTTCTAGAAGCCAACAGAAGGAGTTTCGTAGATTTCAACCGGCGCGGTTTGGTCAGTTTCAAAGGGGGCGGTTCCCTTATAGATCCCAAGGATTTTGAGGGTTCAGAGGAGCGGGTAGAGGTTTTGGGGCTGCCTCCTCTTACTCAAACCTCAAGAAATCACATTGAAGTGAGGAGGGCCCAGGCAGGAGTAGTGTCCGTGGGGGGGGGGGGGGGTGCGACTATAGGAGTTTTATCCTGCTTGGGTCCAGATCACGTCAGATCAGTTGGTGTTGGAAGTGATTCAGAGAGGTTATGCCCTAGAATTTTTGCGACCGGTACACAAAGCTTTTGTTCTGTCTCCTTGCCAGACAGAGTCAAGGCTGCGAGCGGTTTGGGAGACTTTGGAAAACTTGCTTGCTCTCAAGGCGGTGGTACCAGTGCCAGCAAGCCAGTGCGGTTCCGGTCGATACTCCATATATTTTGTGGTGCCAAAAAAGGAGTCCTCAAGGCCGATTCTAGACCTCAAGGGTGTAAACAAGTGCCTAAGAGTCACGCACCTTCGCATGGAAACGCTGAGGTCTGTCATAATAGCGGTGCGACAGGGAGAGTTTCTCACGTCCCTGGATCTCTCGGAAGCATATCTGCATATTCCGATCCGCTTGGAGCATCAACAGTATTTCCGTTTTGCCATCCCTATGGGGCACTTTCAGTTCCAGGCATTACCGTTCGGATTGGCAACAGCGTCGCGCACCTTCACCAAGGTAATGGTGGTAGTGGTGGTGGTGGCGGCGGCGGTGGCGTTAAGAAAGGAGGGCATCTTGGTGCATCCGTATCTGGACGATTGGTTAATTCGAGCAAAGTGAAGGTCGAAAGTGAGAGAGTGACCCTCCGGGTGGTACAGTTTCTACAGAGCCTAGGATGGGTGGTGAATTTGGCGAAGAGCAAGTTGGAGTCGTTTCAGGAGTTGGAGTACCTGGGGGCGTGTTTCGATACAAGAAACGGCAGGGTGTTTCTACCAAGCTCCAGGGCACTGCGGCTGAGGCAGTTGGTGAGAGGTTTCTTAGGAAAAAGGACTCCGTCGATGTGGCATTATCTGCAGCTGTTGGGAACAATGGCGGCCATGCTGGAGTTAGTGCCGTGGGTGAGAGCGCACATGTGGCCCTTGCAAAGAGCTCTTCTCAGGAGATGGTCACATCAGTCCGATCGCCTTTCCCAGCAACTAGTCTGTCCGGGGCATACAAGGCAGGCCTTGAAGTGGTGGCTGGCTCCGGGGCGACTAGAGAGAGGAATGCCGTTGGAAGCGCCGCATTGGAAACAGTTGACAATGGATGCCAGTCTATTCGGCTGGGGGGCGCACTTCGAGAGGCAGTTTGCCCAAGGTCAGTGGAGCGATCTGGAGAAGACATGGTCATTCAACAGGTTAGAATTGCGGGCGGTACGCTAGCGCTCAGTTTCAGCAGTTGTTGCAAGGGAAGGCGATATGGGTGTTTTCAGACAACGCCACGGCAGTGGCGTACATCAACTGGCAAGGGGGCACAACCAGCATGGCTGTCGGAGGAGGCGAAGGAGCTGCTCGGTTGGGCCGAGGTACACCTGGAGGCATTATCGGCGGCACATGTGGTAGGAGTGGACAATGTGGCAGCCGATTTTTTTGAGCAGAGTCAAGGTGGACCCCGTAGAGTGCATCTGGAGGTCTTCGAGTCTCTGGTGCATCGTTGAGGGCCACCGGTGATGGACCTCATGGCAACGTTCGAGTCCACAAAGACAGGCAGGTTTTACAGCAGAAGAAGGGAAAGGATGTCAGAGGGGTTGGACGCCCTGATTCAAAGGTGGCCGGAGGATCAGCTCTTCTACGTCTTTCCGCCGTGGGTGCTGGTCGGTCAAGTCCTGCAGTGCATAGAAAGGCACAGGGGCCTGGTGATCTTGATCACTCCGGATTGGCCCAGGAGACCGTGGTATGCCGATCTGGTGCGTCTCCTCGTGGAACCTCTGTGGAGATTGCCGGTCAGGGACGATCTGCTGTTGCAGGGTCTGTTGAGTATGCCTCAGGTGGATCGGTTTTCGCTTACGGCTTGGTTCTTGAAAGGGCAAGGTTGACTGCCAAGTGTTACTCAGCGGCAGTCATTTCGACCTTGTTGAAATCCAGGCGTAGGTCTAGCTCAATGGCGTATATCAGAGTCTGGTGCATCTTTGAGGCGTGGTGCGCGGATAGGCAAGTGTTGCCCTTGAGGGCGTCTATCTCAGATTCTAGCATTTCTGCAGGATGGTTTTGATAAAGGTCTTGCGGCGGCTTCTCTGAGGGTGCAGTTAGCAGCGCTTTGTTATCGCTGAAAGGTTCAAGGGGTGGTGCTCGGAACTCATCCGGATATTAGAAGATTTTTGAGAGCAACAACACTTTTGAGACTGCCATGTAGGACTTCGGTGCTGACTTAGGATCTCAACTTGGTATTGGAGGCGTTGTTAGGGGCGCCATTGGCGAAAGCGACTGTGAAGGATCTCACATTGAAGGTGGTATTTTTAGTGGCTGTTTCATCGGCGAGAAGAATTTTGGAGCTCCAGGCGTTATCGTGTAAGGAGCCTTTTTTGTCTTTCCATGCTAAGAAGGTGGTTTTGCGTACCGTTCCTTCTTTCTTGCCCAAAGTTGTGTCCATGTTTCATGTGAATCAGGTTGTATCCTTGCCAGTGTTTGAGAGAGTGGGCAAGGATAAGGCTAAAAGTAGATTACATCGGTTGGACGTCGGTCGTGTACTAAGAGCATATGTGCAGCAGGCGTCCATGTTTTGGAAGACGGATAGATTGTTTGTTTTGTTTGGAGGACCTAAGCGAGGAGTTGGCGTCCAAGTCTTCTATTGCAAGGTGGATTAAGGAGACAATTGCGTCGGCGTATATTTTGAGGGGCAAGGCTATTCCGCAGGGCTTGCGCGCACATTCGACTAGGGCGCAGGCGACTTCCTGGGTGGAGTGCAGTTTAGTACCTGCAGTGGAAATTTGTAAGGCGGCTACGTGGTCGTAGTCATCCTTTGTTAGGTATTACAGGCTTGATGTGCAGTCTGAGGGGGATACGAGGTTCGGATCGGCGGTACTTCAGGCTGGTCTGCAAGGTCCCTCCCATTAAAGTGTATCTCCAGGAACAAGCAGGAATGTAGTCTTCACATATGGGTATCGTCGGTACCGACAGAGCCTGCGTGGGAACGCTCCCCAGTGTCCAATAGGAACGCTTTTGGGAGCATCCCTCAACACATGCGCGCTGCCTTCCCGCCTTTCCAACTGTCCCTCTTCAGTTCTTCGTTTTCCGCAGAGCCGACAGGACCCATACCCTGTCACTGCAGAAAATTCCATCTTTAAAATTGTTTTCTTGTGGTCGTGTTTGCCTCTGCACGATGCCCACCGGTTCTTTTCTTTTCTCAAAAATTTTATACTTTGAACCGTTTCTCTTCAGAAACGTTTCTTTTTCAGTGCTAGGCGCCATTGTGGGCATTAGGCCTCATTCCCGAAACATGGGGCTGCAAAGCTCAGTACTCTTTTCTTCGGATGCCAGATCCATTGCATCGACATCTTCAAGAGCCTCCTCTTCTTCCCATGGATCTCAGGTAACTAAACAAAAAAGCCAGTCCTCAAAGGGTAGCTGTCCTGTTAAGCATCGAGAGGCCATTGGCATTGCCCTTGAGGGAACCACACCGGCAAAACAGCCCCGGCGGGAGGCTTCAGCTTCCAAAGCATCAAGGGGGCTCCAGGATGTTCTTGAGGCCTTGACCTCGCAAGAACTACTGGTGCCATGCTCAGGGGTCCCAGCCGTTTTCACCGGTACCGACACCCAGGCATTGGCAGCATCGATAGACCAGAGGTTCCTTGCTATCGAATGCAGCATTGCAGCTCTTTTCAAAGCTGCGGTACCATTGACACCTATGGTTCAACGGGCACCGGTACTGACATTGATACGGATGCCGGTACCTACACCAGTACAGACACTGGTACCGGTACCAACGGTACCGACCCCGGTGGGAATTCTTCCCACGCCATCTTTGGCTGGAATCGACAGATCGGTACCAGATCAACTCGGTACCGACTTCGATCGATACCGGGACTGTGCTTTGCATGAGCATCGTGGTCAGGAATACTTCGAATCCTCTGATTCCGAAGACTCTGACAATTCTGCTGGTACCAGAGGGTTTCTCCTGGAAGATCCCCTCTTCTCCCCAACGCAGAATGTCACCTCCAGAGGACATGTCTTTTCAGGATTTTATTCGTGATGTGGCCAAGGGCCTTTCAATCACGGTAGCTCCTGAACAGGAGCCCAGAGCAAAGGAATTGGAAATTCTCCAATATCCTAAAGCTCCAAAGGAGGCAGCCACTCTGCCCATCTATGAAATTCTGCATAACTTGATGCTCAGAATGTGGGAGACACCTCTGACTACATCTTCTCATTCTAGGAGGCTTGATACTATGTATTGAGTCCCGCCATGTCCTGGATTTCAAAAGACTCAGCTGCCACACCATTCAATGGTGGTGGAGTCAGCCATGCGTAGGATGAAAAGTGCAGAGAGGCATGCATCCAATCCCCCAGGTTGTGAATGCAGGACTCTGGACGCTTTTGGGCACCAAACGTTTCAGGCTTCCATGCTTTCAGCTAGGATCATTTCATATATACTATATATGGGAATGTTCCTCAAAGAAGTTACAGGAGACTTGGAGCTTATGAGCCCACTTCTTCCAAATAACAAGAGAAGACTTTCTTGCTCTAGTTAAGCATGCTCAAGATGTCTCCAAGTTTGTGAATCGTGCAGCCTTTGACTGCTTTGAATGCATCAGCAGAACCTCTGCTATTGCCATTGGGGCACGACGGATTGCCTGGCTTCAGGCATCAGACTTGGAGACTTGGGTATAGGACAAGTTAGGCAACATCCCTTGCATGGGAGAGAATCTCTTTGACAAGAACTGGCAGGAAAAGGCTAACGAGTTAGATGCTGACAATACCGCTCTAGATTGTCAAAATCTACAGGCACTCCAGCCAAAAAGAAGCCTTATAAAAAACCCTCTTTTAGCAAAAAGACAACATTTTATCCTTCCTATACCCAGCAGAGTCAAACTCAGGGTCAGGTTCCCAAAAGGGACATACTAGACTGCAAAAGAAGCCAAAAGGCCCGAGAGCCCAACCAGCTCTGCAGGTTCAGCTCTCTCAAGGGCTTTGACTCCTTCCTAGAGAGCTTAGCCTTCCTGCCTCTGAGGGGTCCCCAACTCCCCCCCTCCCCCCGTATCCCAGGCAGGTTATGCTACTTTACCTACAGATGGCATCAGATAACAGCAGAAGATTGGACTCTGTCCATTGTAGGAGAGGGGTGCAAGCTCCATTTTCACAGCATGCCCCCTCCTACAATTCTAAGGCAATTAAATTCTCAAACCTCTGCAGACAATCTGCTAGATCACGAGGTCTCAACACCTCTTGCCCAAGGGGCAATAGAAGAGGTACCCATTCTTCAACGGGGTGCAGGGTTCTACTCCCCCTATTTTCTTATTCCAAAGAAAACAGGAGGAGACAGACCCATTCTAGACCTCAGAGAATTGAACAAATACCTGTTCTGAGAGAAGTTCAAAATGATTTTTCTAGGAACTCTTCTGCCATACCTTCAAAGCCAGGATTGGCTTTGCTCTCTAGACTTAGATACATACACTCACATTCTGATCCATCCAGATCACAGGAAATTCTTAAGATTCCTTTTCAAGGGAAAACATTTCCAGTATAGGGTTCTTCCCTTTGGTCTGGCTTCAGCACCAAGAGTATTCACAAAATGCATGGCTGTAGTACCTGCATTTCTGTGAACCCTGGGGATATTCGTCTTCCCTAACGTAGACGACTGGCTCATTCGAGCCCCTACAGTTGCAGAGGCCAGCACTGCACTGTCTCGCACAATGCGAATCCTCCAATACTTGGGGTTGGTAATAAACTTCCCAAAATCCCAACTTGTTCCTTCCCAATGCCTGGAATTCATAGGGGCCTGTCTAGATACCAGACAGGCAAAGGCTTTCCTTCCACAGGCCCCGGTGTCTTCGCATAATGCAACTAGCTTCTCAAGCAGCAGGGAAATCCTCCCTAACTGCTCGGGAGCTACTACAGTTGCTGGGACATATGGCATCCACAGTTCAATTAGTCCCATATGCTCGCCTCCACATGCGAGCAGCTCAGTGGACCCTATCCACACAGTGGACACAGGCCACAGGACATTTATCAGACAAAATAATAAACTCTCAACGACTAATTTTGTCCCTCCAATGGTGGCAATAACTGCAAAATCTGACAGTGGGGTCTCCTTTCCATCAACCCCTTTTTCAGGCCACCCTAACAGATGCATTACAGGTGGGTTGGGGAGCACACCTGAATCATCTTTCTACCCAGGGCACCTGGACTCCTCAGGAGGCTGGTCTACACATAAACCTTCTGGAATTAAGAGCAATCTATTTAGCTCTTAGAGGATTCCACGCCCAGCTCAGCTATAAGACAGTCCTAGTCCAGACGGACAATCAAGTAGCCATGTTCTATGTGAACAAGCAGGACGGGATAGGCTCTCTGTCGTCATGCAACGAAGCTTTACGACTGTGGGCCCTCGCCAGAGAGTATCAAATTCACCTTCTAGTGGTATATCTGCCAGGTATTCAAAACCTTTGGGCAGACAAACTCAGTCAAGTACTGCTGCCTCACGGGTGGTCTCTCCACCTAGACCAGGTGGCAAAGATTTTTCATCTCTGGGGCACTCCAGACATAGACCTCTTTGCAAGTCCACTGAATGCCAAACTTCCCCAGTTCTGTTCCAGGATTCCGGCTCAGTTGTCAGGCAAGGGATGCCTTCCTCCTTCACTGGGGTCAGGACTTCCTTTATGCCTTCCCACCCATTCCCCTCATCCCCAAAACACTCTTCAAGCTTCAGAGAGACAGGGGTCGCATGATTCTCATAGTGCCACGATGGCCACGCCAAGCGTGGTATCCCCTGCTTCTACATCTCTCTCAAGCTGCACCTCTGGAGTTAGGGCATGCTCCAGATCTCCTTTCCCAAGAGGATGGGACGCTATGGCACCCAAGTCCCCAGTCCCTGCATCTCACGGCCTGGTTGCTGAAGGCTTAGACCTCCAGGATTTCAACCTGTCCCAACAGGTAAAGGATATCCTTCAGGCTTCTAGAAATCTTTCCACAAGATCTTATGCCTTCTAGTGGAAACGTTTTACTATATGGTGCTCCAAGAAGGGATTAAGCCCCCTTGTCATACCTTTAGAATCGATACTAGAGTATCTCCTTCACTTATTGAATAATGGTCTAAAGACCAATTCGGTAAGAGTCCATCTTAGTGCAATTGCAGCTTCTTATAAGCCTCTGAATGAACAACCAATTTCCTCTCATCCACTCATATCCAGATTTATGAGAGGTCTTCTGTTGACCAAACCTCCCATTAAGCCACCACCAGTGGCATGGGATCTAAATCTGGCTGATGCTCCTTATACTAGGTTTCATCATGATAAGGTTGTTCTTAGAACTCATCCACACTTTATGCCAAAGGTGGTTTCACCTTTTCATTTGAATCAATCAATTTATCTTCCTGTATTTTTTCCGAGGCCTCACGCCTCTAATGCAGAAAGAAACCTTCATACTTTGGATTGTAAAAGAGCCTTAGCCTTTTACCTACAGAGAACACAGCAACATAGAAAGTCCCCACAACATTTTAGAGCTTTTGACTCTAATCATTTGGGACTTCAAAAGAACTTTATCTAAATGGTTTGCCCAATGCATATCCTTTGCTTATGAGAGTAAGGGTCTTCCTCTTCAAGGCCATGTCACAGCTCATAACGTGAGAGCCATGGCAGCTTCCATGGCTAATCTCCACTCGTGTCTATCGATGGCATTTGTCGAGCAGCCACCTGGGCTTCGGTACAAACCTTCACAGCCCACTATTGCCTGGATAAAGCCTCCCATCGGGATGCATTCTTTGGCCAAGCTGTTCTTCAAAATCTTTCAGACCTAATTCAACTCCTACCCACCATCCCTGGTGGAATGCCAGAGATCCATGGGAGGAAGGATGCCTACCTTTCTAGGGTGGCACCTTCCTGGAGCCATCTCCCTGGCCATCTATATGTGAAGACTACATTCCTGCTTGTTCCTGGAGATAGCGTAGTTACTCACCTGTAACAGGTGATCTTCGGGAACAGCAGGAATTTAGTCTTCACAACCCACCCACCTCCCCTAGGAGTTCTCTATCTCTTTGTCTCTTTCCTCTCTCCCTCTATCCTTTCACTCAGCTACAAACGTAACTGAAGAGGGACAGTTGGAAAGGCGGGAAGGCAGTGCGCATGTGCTGAGGGATGTTCCCAAAAGCGTTCCTATTGGACGCTGGGGAGCATTTCCGTGCAGGCTCCGTCGGTACCGACGATACCCATATGTGAAGACTAAATTCCTGCTGTTCCTGGAGATCACCTGTTGCAGGTGAGTAACTACGCTTTACTGCTCTGTTATATCCCCAGAGGTCTGGGACTAGACTGGAGGGACGCTAAGGAAGGTGAAATTAGACTTACCTGCTAATTGTGTTTCCTTAAGGAACTCCAGTCTAGTTCCATATCCCTCCCAGTTCTAAGGTGGTGGACGGTAGCCTGAAGTAAGGTATCAGTTAACTCTTCGCTACGGCTGAGGAGGTAGTTGTGCTACGATCTCCAAATGGGGGAGAAGGGGCTTTGTCTTCGTGATGTGAGTCTAAACAGAATCCTGCTTACGACTGGTAAGTGGGCACATACCAGGGGTGCATAAGAGTTGGTTCAGTTACATAGTTGTATAGTTCTATAACATTTTGATAATTTTTTTTCTGCTTACTTATTGCTCTAGTGAGTCTGCTTTGTTAGTAGGTTACTGGATTGGGAAGGCGGTCCCTGGTTTACTTATACTTTTGTCACTGAAAAGTGTGACATGCTCAGTCTCCAAAGCTGCTGGAGGAGGTGCTTAAACCCCAGAGGTCTGGGACTAGACTAGAGTTCCTTAAGGAAACACAATTAGCAGGTAAGTCTAATTTCACCTTATACAAATTCACGTTATAAATCTCAGAACTATATGCAAATTCCTATTGGAAGGAAGCTACTAACCTTGAAATGTTTGCACGCACCTTGTGTTGGGGGGAGGGGTTGTCTCCCTCCCCCCCCCCCTGCCCTTTTAAATCTCTGGCGGTCCAGTGTATGACTTTCATTTGCTTTTTACTTTCTTGATACCTCCTTGCCCCGTTTTGAGCCGTCCTCGTCTGTGGTAAGGCACGTCTCTTTCTGGGAGTGCAGAGACCTGGCACTCTTGTCACATCACTGCCCTTTAAGATTTCTGGGCTGCAGCTGTTTTGTAATGGGAATAGCAGAATAGAAGTACTTTGAATGTGTCTGTCATATTTCTCCTTCCTCTAGGACATGTATTTTTAGGTACTCGAGTCTCACCTCATTGGGTTTCTATTGCAGACTCTGCACTTACTATGCTTAGTGTCTTTTAAACTGCCATGGGGCTGCTGCCCTCCCCGGAGATGTGGCTTGCAGAAATGAACAGATGTTACATTGTACTTGTATACTGCCTCCCTTAAACAGAAATTTGACCCAAGGTGATTCACCACAATAGGGTAGAGGAAGGGGTTGTAGAACTTAAGTTATTGATGGGCAGACTGGATAGGCCATATGGTCTTATCTGCCATCATGTTCTCTGTTTCTAGGATGTAGAAATAAAATAGGAAAAAAAATATAGAATAGAGCCCTAATTATATGCATACATCAGTAAGTAACAGTTAATGCATAGCATTATAATAAAAATGCACTGGAGTGGTAAAATACAGCCACTAAAACAATCTAAAATCTGTTAATGTGTCCTACAGACCTCGCCGCAGTCCTAGCATTCCTTTCTGGGCAGACTGCATTCCAACTATCACCTGCATGCCCTGGTCACAGTCAGTGCTGTACCTAGCCCCGTGCGAACAGTGCAGCCGCACAGGGTGCAAAGAATTAGGGGTGCATTTTGGTTTGCTGGCCTCTGCTCCCCCATGCTGCCTGCAGTTGCCCTGTTGTCACTACTTTTTGTTTACTCAATGACGGTGGCACTAGCAGCAGCAGAGCAGACCTGACTTCAAATTCAAGAGAAAAAAACACACACGGGTCTTTAAGACTCCACGCTTGTACGCAGGTCTGGTGTCTCCATCCCTTCTGATGTAGGTCGTGTCCTTGGAGGGAGGGGCTAGCCATTCAAGCACAGAGTTGCACCCATGTTTGAATGGCTGGTCTGGTCCCTCCCTCCTTTGACGTGAACCTACATCAGAGCAGGGAGGGATCAGATCTGCGTACAAGCACGGAGTTGGAAGACTGCCGTTTTTTCAAATTAAAAACAAAAAAAAAATCAGGTCTGCTCCAATGCTGCCAGAAGGGCCGGCAGCCGGTTGGACATGGAGGTTATGGGTAAGATTGGGGGATGGGTGTACCAAATGTACAAGTCGCACAGGGCGCAATTATGACTCATTATGGCCCTGGTCAGTTATGGCTTCTCCCTCTGAGTTCGCGATATACTATTGATGGGTTTAGGATCCAGTCCATGCGGCACCGACTAGTGGGTCTGCTTAAGATACAGAAGGTTGAGAGTTTGGAGTTAATGTAACTGTTTGCAGAGACCTAAAGGAGTGAAAAGCAAAGTAGCAGAGAATTGCCTTGGTGTCACAGGAAGTAAAATACAAATTCTTTAGGACTTTGAAGTCGCTGTGTTTGATTTCTTTCTTGACTCTGATTTTGTATTGTCCACACTTGATTTTTAGAATCGCCAGTAAAGGTGCTTTATTATAAGAACCTTTTGGGGTCTGAGGGTGTCTCCGAGTGTTTGGATGGGTTTTTACTCCCCAGCTTAGGCCTAGATGTTTTGCCTTCCACAGTTCCATCTCTACTCTTTATGTGCACAGGTTTGTTTTGCTGGTTTCCCCCTCCCTTTTCTGTTTTGTAGCGTCCGGGGATACTCTACCCCTTTGAGAGGTGCAGCTACATGCATTTGCAATTTAGGGAGCTACACACATAGTCGCCGTATACTATAACATATGGGGGGGAGATATAAAATATGAATTTCTGTTGGCAGGATTGAAATTGTTTTAGAGGCCTAAAAGGGTTTTCAGGAAAATTTCCAAGTTTTGTTAAAGCTCATCCAAGCAAATCACTGTATACACCTGAGAATGCAGTAACATTGATTAAAACTTGGAATGCAGAAACCTAATGAAGAGAATGTAGGGTGACTCCTTGCAGGTCTTTGCATGCTTTTTGTCAGGCATTGTGCGATTTTTTTTTTTTTTTTTTTTTTTTTTTTTATTGAAGGTTTCAGCAGCCATGGCTTTTAGAAAAGGAAAAATTCTTTACGTTGTAGTGAACACTCCCCCTCCCTACTTTCCCAAATCCTGTAAAATCCTGCTTGGCCAGCACCTACTGTAAAGACTTCAGAATATAGGGATATATCATACACAAATCACCTTAACCCTTTCATGGCTGTTGATACGGCAACCTTCAAATTTTCCCCAAAACTTTTCACTGGATTCTATATTTCCAAAAAATCCGCACATTGTCTGCGAAATGTGATGTGTATCTGTGCTTGACATCTGAAAAAAACCTGTTATTTAAACTATCACATGCAGCAGTAAATGATACTGATGCTAAGACTGTTTTTTTGGGGGGTTTTGTTTTTTTAAATTTTCAGCCATTCAGGACCGTAGTTGCCATATGGCAACAGTAAATATTGTTTCTTAGAAATACATTTTTTTTCAAAAGAACTTTATATTCTGCATCATTTAGCTCAAATCTTAATAAAAAGAAACAGAAAAAATTTTCAGTTACAAAACAATTATGTGGACGCGAAAGGGTTAAAGGAAATGGACACCTCCATGGCTGCTATTGATCTGGAAATTCATGCAAAATAGTAGGAGTCTTCAAAATGCAATAAAATTTCAAAAAAAAGAAGGGAAAGCTTGCAGAGCATGGTGTATGGAATTCTTTTCAACCCCTGTTTGTGTCAAACTTGGAGGGGAGATGAGTGGGAGGGCTCGAGTGGACTAGGGCCCAAGCATTCTTTTCGTTTGATTTCTAAAGAATAGCACGCTTTTTCATATCTGACCATTAGGTGTGCTGTCAGCTGATTCCAAATGATAGATTTTACAGTTTAAACACATGGTACCACTGTCCTGTGGCAGCAGGTGTTGCTGTGTTGAACAGTGAGACTCCAAACTAGTAACCAACTACAGAGTTCTGTCACCAGGTATCACTGTATAGCAACCATTTAAGGAAGCTGTATGGTTCCGTTGCTAGGTAGCATAATAGAATTTATATAAAAAGCAAATGAAATACACATCTGAATTACTAAGAGCTAGACTAGCAGTGATGGGGTGAGATGCATGGTGAGGGAAGCACAGAAATAATTCTTTGAGAATGCTCTGAATCTCTCTTTGTTGGTTTTGTGTGTGTCTGTGAGCAGGAGCTTGGAGAAGGGTGGGGGGAAGCATATACCAAGCCCGCCTCCGTGGAATTGTTTCTCTTTCAGCATATTGCACATCTCCTTTTGCAGTGGAGGAATAGCCTAGTTAAAGCAGTGCGATGAGAAGCAGTGAAGCCAGGATTCAAATCCCACCTCTGCTCCTTGTGACATTGAGCAAGTCATTTTATCTTCTGCCTCAGATACAACTTAGATTGTAAGCCCTCTGGGTATAGAGAAGGAACTAGTGTACTTGAATGCAACTCACCTTGAACTACTACTGAGAAGGCATTGGCTAAATCTAACTGTGTTTGTGATCGAGAGAGTAGAAAAGAGGGGAGAGGCAGTTTGAGCACTTTTCTAACTGCTGTATTCCAGCATTGTAAAGCTGCTCTGCTGCAAAAATTGGAACTGCTGCTCCCATGGGAATGTATTGGACCATATTTTGGGGATTTTTCTCTGGAACATTTGCTCCATTCTGGCCCATTTTTCACTATCTTCACTGGCTCTCTCTCCACTGGGGTTACCAACTGGCTCCAGATTTGCCGGACAAGCTTGATCCAGTCCTGGGTTTACCCCATTGCATGCAGATTTCTGATTTCTCTTTGGCACTCCATAAGAAAATTAAGACAAAGTCCCTGCATACAGTGGGGTAAACCCAGGACTGGATTGAGCCTGTCAGGTACATCTGGAGCCAGTTGGCAACCCTACTCTCCATATAAGTTTGGTCCCATTTCATTAAAAAGAATAATTTTGCCCTCAAATGGCCTGACATTCCCAACCCCTTACATATATTTTGTCTGACCCAATATTTTGAAAAGAAATTAAAGAAATGGTGCCATTGAGAGAGCAGTGAATCGGCTGTCGCTGTGGTCCTTCAGCTAGGGATTATAAGGTGCGGAGGTCACAGTCGGACAGGCAATGCCCTTCATCGCCCTTTATCAGGACTGGTTGCTAAGAGACAAGTCTCCCCAGTGACAGTTCTGCAGACAGCGTTCACAAGAACAGTGGAAGAGTGAGGCGATCCGGAGAGCTGATGGAGGGACAAGACATAGTTTGATTTGGGGCCAAACACACAGGGTTGTCAACCAACCAGCACGTGGCTGTTTTAAGAGTACAGTAGCCACTAGAACCAGTAAACTGGCCAGCAGGACTGCTGTTTTTATTGGCTAACTGCCAGACTTAGACCAACTGGAACTCCCCCCGTCTTGAAGATTTTTTTTATTAAACCAATCAAGAGCAAGTTAGGATGAAGATGGTGCGCAGGCCTCCGCTGTGCTCTAGTCCTTTTTGGGTAGATGCAGAAGTGAGAGTGGAGGAGGAGCCATCTGTATCGGGATTAACAGAAAGCATTTGAAAGCGTTGCTCATGAGATTCCTGAGGAAACTTAAAAAGTCATGGGACAGGAGGCAATGTTCTATTGTGGAATTGAAAATTTGGTTAAAAGAAAACAAAGTAGGGTTAAATGGAGGAAGGTGAATAGTGGAATACCCCAAGGATCTGTACTGGGACCAGTGCTTTTTAACAAATTTATAAATGATCTGGAAATGGGAACAGTGGGCTAGGTGATCAAATTTGCAGACGATACGAAATTATTTAGTTAAATGGCCCATGGATGGTGAACAATTGCAGGAGGACCTTGTGAGACTGGGTATCCAATGTTGGATGAAATGTAATGTGGACAAGTGCAAAGTGATGTCCATAGAGAAGAATAACCTAATTACAGCTACACGGCGCAAGGTTCCACATTACGTGCTGCCACTCAGGAAAGGAATCTAGGCATTGTCATGGGCAGTGGGTTAATCTGTTCACTTTTTTGACTGCTGCAAACTAAACAAAAATGTTGAGACTTATTAGGAAAGGAATAGAGAATAAAGCGGAGAATAACATAACGCTTCTGTATTGCCCCATGGTGTGGCCACACCTTGAATATTGTGTGCCGTTCTGGCTGCCACATCTCAAAAAAGATAAAGCAGACTTGGAAAAGATACATGGAAGGGTGATTTTAATGATAAAGGGGATGGAACAATCCCCATATGAGGAAAGGCTAATGAGATTAGGACTCTTCAACTTGGAGAAAAGATGGCTGAGGGGGGATATATGATAGGTCTATAAAATCCTGAGTGGAATGAAATGGGTAAACGCAAATCAATTGTTTTACTCTTTCAAAAAGTACAAAGACCTAGGGGACGTGCTGCAATAGTACTAAATAGTGCATTTAAAGCACAGAGGAGAAAATATTTCTTCACTCCGTACATAATTAAGCTTTGGAACTCTTTGGATGATGTGATAAACCTAGGGAAAGCCACTGCTTATCCTTAGGAGTAAGCAGCATGGAATGTAGCCACGTTTTGGGATCCTGGATTGGCTGATGTTGTTGGACCTTTGATCTGACCCAGTGTGGCAGTACTTAATTTCTCTCTTCCCAGTCCCGTATATATTCATAATGGAAACACATTTCTGGAGGGAACAGCTGAATTTGGTTAGTGCCCTTGCATGTTCATTTTTGGCTACTGGTGTTAAAAAGTTCATGGCCTTTTGGTACTGGCAGAAACTGCTGTACATGGAGAGTTGCCATGGCTATTGGTTTCCTTTTTTGCCATTGATCCTGGATGTAGGTTCTGTATATTGACAGGAGTGCCTGAAGAGGGAGGTCAGGGCCATTGTTGTCACTTTTGGCCTACTAGAGAACAGAAGACTGGCTATTCAGAAAGCATGCAACTAGGATGGATCTGATAGTTGGGGTGCCCATGTGGGAGTTAGCGGGGGGTAGGGGTGGATGCCAGGGGGTTGGATAACAATCTGGGAGATCATAAATACTGGGGGAAGATCTGTAGGATGTACAGTGGTGTACAAAAGTCTTGCATAGGTTGCATGATCAAGCTATTCTCAACTTTATTTTGATAATCCTTCCAAATTCTGTGGCAGAATCCTGGCTTATTATATACTGTTTTGTTGCAAATTTAATTTGGCAGCCATTTCTGCATGCAAAATTACTTGTCTCTGAACTTTTGTATTGCTGTCATGAGGAAATGGTATCCCAGAACGATCAACTGGATTCTGTGCCAAAGTGGGATCAAAATACACCAATAGAATATTGCACTTCCTCAGCCAATTAGTGCATGGTATTTTGGTGGCACACAGGGTTTGAACTCGGTTGTTTCTCCAAATGGGTTAGTTTTGCTCATACTATGGCAGTTGTGAACCTCACTTTGAACTTAATATGGATCAACTGGTGTGTATCGCATCCGATACTCAATGTCCAGGCATGGTGAAGAGGTTGCATTTTCTATCAATGGAGGATTGACTCCAGGTGGTGATTTTGCACGAGGAGGGGTATTCCAGCCTGCTGATTGCAGCAAAGGTCGGCTGTAATCACTGCACAGTTGTCCACATTCTGCAGAAGCAGAAATGGGAAATACACAAAACATACATCATAGCGTTTGGCCAAGAAAGTAACCAAGAGGGACGACGGGGCCTTAAGGACATCTGTTGGCAACCTCAAGCTAACCTCCCCTAAGCTTCTGCGGCAATGGAAGGAGAAGTGTTCGTTGCAGTTTGCACTTTCACTATGCTTCGAGTATAGTTTGAGGGGCTATAAGGCATGGCGGAAGCTGTTACTAACTGTGGAACAGAGGAAGAGACTCATTGAGTGCGCATCCAAGTTCTCAAAATGGAGCAAGACTGACTGGGAGAAAGTTCTGTTCAGCGGCGAAAGCATGTTCTGGGTGACCATGACCAGGGAAAAACCTGAGTACTTGAATATCTCCGTAAAGCATCCTACAAAGGTCATAATCTGGAGATGCATGGGCAGCCAGTAGTGTTGGAAAACTCCATATTTTTAACAGGATGGTGAATGCAGCAAAATACATAGGCATTCTGCAGACATGCATGCTGCCCATCAGCTGAGCAACTGTTTTCTGGCACACATTTCTTCCAGGATGACAATGCACCTTGCCACCGAGTGAAAACTGTTACCTACTGGAAGAAAATAATTGACTGGCCAGTTCAATCCAGATGAGAATCTTTTGGTACAGGGTATCAGTTAAGATTGTTAAGAAGCAGCTGTGGACCAAGCGAGAACTGATTGAGTCACTGATTGCAGTCTGGAATTGCATCATAACATGAGAACACCTCGTCAAACTCGTCCACTCCATGCCAGATGTTATCTGGTGAGAGAGAAGTAGGGCTGGCCCATAAAGTACTAATGGCCACCAACAACAAAAAAGTCCTTTTCAGAGCTACGTAATGAAATTAAAAAGAAAACATGCACACTGCCAACATACACAGAACAGAAAACACAATGTTTTGGACACACATTGCATCTTTGTACACAGGTTCACAACCAAAGGAACATGGGTATTAAACGATCATAAAAGAATGCTCAAGTCATGGCAAATTTGTTAGATTCGTACAAAAGACAAAAGGGAAGAAAATGGCATGCAGAAGGGATTATGAATTGTAACACATTTTGTCCCAGTGATCCAAACAATTGAAAACTGCCAATTCGGCACTACCTATGCAAGACCTTTTCATACCACTGTATTATAGGTGGGCTCTGGGACTAATGGGTATGTTATGGGAGCTGGGGCTGTAAAAAAGTACTGTCTTCAGTTGGGCTGAAATTGATGGACAGGCCCATGAAGGGAGGGGGAAGATGAGTGGAAGGTTGCAAAGTTTTCTGTTTTATCAAGTGGGGAAAATATGTGGAGCATGGCTAAGGTAAACTTTATCAAATTCCTTGATGTGTTTTCATTTATGTTGTGTCTGTGTCTTTGAGCTGAAGAAGAGTGCGGCGGGGACTGTATGAATGGAGTAACCAAACGTTCTGATGCTTTGAAAACAATAACATAAAACAATGGTGTGATGTATTAAACCATTAGCTGGCACTGAACAGATTTCAAAGGTGGATTTTACAGTTTAATTACAGGGTGGCACAGTCCCATGACAGTTTATATTAATTGGTGGGTGGCATCCATTACTATTATTACAAAAGTTATATGTTCAGTCAGTAGGTTTCACAGTAGAATTTACAACAAAGAAATAAAATGTACATCTGAATCAGAAAGAGTCGGCCCTGTAGGAATATAAGGTATGGCAGCAGTGACTGGGGTAAAGTATGCACAACCTGCCTCATGGAATTACCAATCTCCAGGAACAAGCAGGAATGTAGTCATCACATATGGGTATCGTCGGTACTGACGGAGCCTGCGCGGGAACGCTCCCCAGCATCCAATTAGAACGCTTTTGGGAGCATCCCACAGCGCCTGCGTGCTGCCTTCCCGCCTTTCCCAACTGCCACTCTCCAGTTCTTCTTTTTCCGCAGAGCCAGCAGGTCGTGTTCCTGTCACCGCAGAAGAATTTTCTTTTTCTTTATTTCTTTTTCTTTATTTCTTTTTGTGGTGTCTGCCTTCTTCGACACTCTACCGGTACCGCCGGTCTTTCTTTTCCTATTTCTAAAAAAAACAAAACAAAACAGTTTTTTCTATTTTCTTCAGGTGCACCCGCCTTTTTGGGCCTTAGACCCAAAAACTTCCTTAACATGGAAAAACCTGCCTCAGGTTTTAAAAAGTGCACCAAGTATGGCAGTACCATTTCCGTCACCAACACCCATGGATGGTGTTTAAAATGTTTAGGTCCTGACCACTCCATCACGGATTGTGTGTCCTGTGCCATGATGTCTAAAAGAGGTCGGCAGAACCGAGCTGCCAAGCTCAGTACCCTGTTTCCCTCTGATGCGGCTTCGGTGGCATCGACGTCTTCCAGGGTGGCTTCTTCCTCCCGTGGATCTCAGGTAACTAAACATAAATCCAGCCAGTCCTCGAAGGGTAGATCTCCTTCTAAGCATCGAGATGCCTCTGGCGTTGTCCTCAGATTCTGCACTGGCAAAATTACCCCGGCGGGAGGCTTCGGCTTCCAAAGCATTATCGGGGTTCCAGGATGTTCTAGATGGCTCAGCCTCGACAGATCTCCTGGTGCCATGCTCTGGGGTACCGGTGGCTTCCACCGGTACTGACATCCAGGCATTGGCGGCATCCATGGACCAGAGAATTCTGACCATGGAACGCAGTCTGGCAGCTTTCCTTGCGGCATCAACACCCTTGGTACCGTGACAGACAACTCCACCGGTACCGGCACTAGCACCGGCATTGGTGTCTGCTATGCTGGTACTCTGTCCTCCGATGCCCTCTGGTACCGATTCTCCGGTACCGGTTATTCCTGGTACCGACCTTGGTCGTTACGGGTATCGGGCTCTGCAGGAGCATCCGGACAGACGATACTTTGAGTCCTCAGAAGAATCTGAGGATTCTGAAAGTTCTGTCGATGCAGCGATGCTTCTTCCAGAGGAGTCGTCCTCCCCTAAACACAGGATGTCTCCTCCAGAGGACATGTCTTTCCAAGACTTCATCAGAGAGGTGGCTCGGGGCCTGTCCATCACTGTGGCCCCTGAAACAGAGCCAAGGGCCAAGGAGTTGGTAATTTTACAATATCCCAAAACTCCTAAGGAGGCAGCTACCTTACCCATTCATGAGATTCTATATGATCTCATGTTGAGGATGTGGGGAAACACCTCTTACCACCTCTCCTCATTCTCGTAGGTTAGATACTATGTATCGTGTCCCTCCTTATCCTGGGTTCCATAAGACTCAACTTCCTCACCACTCTATGGTGGTGGAGTCAGCTATGAGAAGGATTAGAAGTGCAAAAAGACATGCCTCTAATCCTCCAGGACGTGAATGCAGAACCCTGGATGCTTTTGGACGTAGAGTCTTTCAAGCTTCCATGCTTGCTGCAAGAATCAGTTCCTATAGTCTCTACATGGGAATGTTCCTAAAGGAGGTCACAGATAATTTACAGACTTTAAGTCCTTTCATTTCTGAGGATAAAAGACAGGATTTTCTTACTTGGGTCAAACATGCCCAAGATGTCTCAATTCTCCAACTGTGCAGCCTTTGACTGCTTTGAGTGTATAAGCAGAACCTCGGCTATTGCCATAGGTGCATGTAGAATTGCTTGGCTCCAGGCATCTGATTTAGAGCTCTGGGTACAAGATAAATTGGGAAATATCCCTTGTACTGGTGAGAACCTGTTTGGTAAAGATTGGCAGGAAAAAGCCAATGAAATGGATGCTGAAATTCCACCTTGGATAGACTATCCAAGTCCACTGCTGATCCTGTTAGAAAGAAGTTGTTCAAGAAAACATCTTTTTCTAAAAAGAAAAGATTTTATCCTGCTTATGGTCAGCAGGCATCTTCTGCAGGTCAGTTTTCAACCAAACATCAGCAACCACCCAAACAGAAGAAAGCAAAGGCTGCTAGGCCTCCACCGGCTCAGCCTCCTCAGGGCCTTTGACTTTCAGCTAGAGAACTTAGCCTTTCTGGTTCTGGAAGGACCAGAACCGTCCACCATTCCAGGAAGTTTGTCATTTTGCCCCGATGGGGGCAAATAACAGCAGAGCATTGGACACTCCGTCATAAAGGAGGGGTACAAACTTCATTTTTCAAGCATGCCCCCTCACACAATAGTGATGCAGTTCAATTCTCCGACCTCTCTCATCAACCTGTTAGGTCAGGAGGTTGCCACCCTTCTTGCCCAAGGGGCAATAGAAGTGCCTCTTCATCAACAGGGCACAGGGTTCTATTCCCCTTATTTTCTTATCCCAAAGAAAACAGGGGGATACAGACCTATCTTAGATCTCAGAGAATTGAACAAATTCCTTGTCAAGGAGAAATTCAAGATTTCTCTCGGAGCTCTGCTTCCATACCTTCAGAATCAAGATTGGCTTTGTTCTCTAGATCTCAAGGATGTGTACACCCATGTCCTCATCCATCCTACCCACAGAAGGTTCCTTCGATTCCTTTTTCAAGGAAGGCACTACCAATACAGGGTGCTTCCTTTTGGTCTGGCCTCTGCACCAAGGGTGTTCACGAAATGCATGGCTGTGGTAGCAGCATTTCTCCGCACTCTGGGAATAGCTAGTAGCTAATCCACCTCATACAAGGTTCCATCATGACAAGGTAGTCCTTAGGACTCATCCACACTTTATGCCTAAGGTGGTCTCGCCTTTTCATCTCAACCAAGAGATCTACCTACCTGTCTTTTTTTCCAGGACCTCATGCATCAAATGAAGAGAGGAATCTTCATACCTTGGACTGTAAAAGAGCTCTAGCTTTTTACTTAAAAAGAACACAGCAACATAGAAAGTCCTCTCAACTCTTTGTCGCTTTTAATCCTTCTCATTTGGGACTTCCAGTCTCCAAGAGAACACTATCTAACTGGATTGCTCAGTGTATTTCTTTTGCCTATCAGAGTAAGAACCTTTCTCTGGAGGGCCATGTCACAGCTCACAATGAGAGCCATGGCCGCCTCAATGGCTCATCTGAACTCTGTCTATTGACGACATCTGTCGAGCAGCCACTTGGGCCTCGGTTCATATCTTCACAGCCCATTGCTGCTTAGACAAGGACTCCTGCTGGGATGCCTTGTTTGGTCAGGCTGTTCTCAAACACCTGTTCCATGCCTAATCAACTCCTACCCATCATCCCTGGTAGGATGCCAGAGATCCGTGGGGGGGCGTGGAACCCTTCTCAGGGACACACAACTTCTGGGGTCTCTCCCTGGCACCTAAAACTAGGGAGTCCCCATATGTGATGACTACATTCCTGCTTGTTCCTGGAGATAGCATAGTTACTCACCTGTAACAGGTGATCTCCGGGAACAGCAGGAATTTAGTCCTCACAACCACCCACCTCCCCTAGGAGTTGTATCTCTCTATCTCTTTTCCTTTCCCTTGCTCGCTCTTTTTGTCTCAGCTCTAAAACAACTGGAGAGAGGCAGTTGGGAAAGGCGGGAAGGCAGCACATAGGTGCTGTGGGATGCTCCCAAAAGCATTCTAATTGGATGCTGGGGAGCGTTCCCGCGCAGGCTCCGTCGGTACTGACGATACCCATATGTGAGGACTAAATTCCTGCTGTTCCTGGAGATCACCTGTTACAGGTGAGTAACTATGCTTTCTCTGTGTGCATTTGATGTTGACACTGTGTGTCTGTGATTGGAAGGAGAAGAGGCAGTTTGAAAGGAGCAGTGTTCTAACTGTTGTGTATCAGTGTAGCAATGTTCCTATTCTTACAGAAGTTGGAATTGCGTATCCTATAAAAATGCATTGGGCCATTTTTATTTCTCTGGGCTCCCAGTCTGATGTGGCCCAGTTTTGAACTTTGTCTTTTCACCAATTTACTCCCACTACCACTCCACTACACACACACCAAATTTGATCCCACTCTGTTAAACTTTTGGAGAGTTATTTTGCCGATATATGTTAAATTACACAAGGGTCAAGAATGTCTGGGTTAGGAAAAAATAAGATATTTATCCTGCCTGTCAGGTTTTTTTTGTTCTCATACCAATCCCAACCTCTCCATAACATCCCAACTTTTATCTAGGGGTGAAGAATATAAAGCATTGGGGGTATACTTTCGTCAGTTGACTTAATTTGTTTGGGTATCTAAAAAAACATTTGTCCGTTCAGGTTGCTTGTGTGCCCAGTGCACATATGAATTAATGTGCATACAGTCGATTTGTGTGTGCAAACAAAAGTTGTAACATACATAAAAGGTGTACTATTAAGTTAAATACAAGCAAAAACACAAAAATGACTTTATGAAGTTCACAAAAACTTCATATAAATGAAGACTGACCAAACTCTGTTTTAGCCGTGCATATCGCTAAAAAGCAGCAAATCCAAAGCACGTATCCAAAGCACGTTTCCCTTGAGTGCCTAGCAGGAAGGATGTAGATGAATTTTACAGCATTTCCATTTGTGTGCTTCTTTCCCTCCCCCCCCCCCCCTTGGCATGAGGGTTCATTTTTTAAACCAAGTCAGGTGAGGATCCAGCGCTGAGAAAAAACTGGAGCAGTGGTGTTGAGCTTACTGTAGATCCCACTATGGTTCCCGTGCACAAACTATTTATTAGGTTAAATTCCAGGCTGTTTCCTTCTGTTTTGAGCTTATTCCTAGGTTTACCTTTTTTAAATTTTCTGCGAGGCTTCCAGTACTTCTCTGTGCTGTATTTGGTTGTTGTCTCAATGGGATGTCTGTCTAGGGTTGCTTGTTCCGCTGTCCTTCATATAGAAGCCCCATATGTCTTTGGGATTATGTCACAGGTGTTTAGATATACCCAAATAGGCGTGGGCTCACAGCGTTGGTATCAGATTTACTATTTTGTTGGGGGTTTTTTTTGGGGGGGGGGGGGAGGTTGGGCTTTCAAAGGAGGGCTCCAAGAGAGAACGGGCATAAACTTTCCTAACTGTGTTAGATCAAGCATGCTTCCATTTGGACAAAGGGACTCCAGTATTATCACATATTTGATTTTTGGTTAGCGTTTCATCTGGTCGAAGCAGAGATTTTGGTCATTTGCTGCCAACTGGTTAGTATTAATGGATAAAATCTTTTCTAGAAAGTTGAACTTTTAAAGTAAAGTATGGAAGATATTGTTCAGGTAGGCACCCTTGTATGTGGGAGAGAGGGTCCTCTAAGCTTCCCCGCCCCTTTATCTGTGCTGTTAAATATTTCTCTTCAGCCTTTTTGGAAAATTGGTACAAAAGTATGGATTAGTGATTTAAGCATATGGAGATGATATAATCTCTAGGAACAAGCAGGAATAAGTCATCACATATGGGTATGTCGGTACCGACGGAGCCTGCGCGGGAAAGCTCCCCAGCTTTTCAAATGAAAAGCTTTTGGGGCCTCCCACTGCACATGCGCGCTGCCTTCCCGCCTTCCTGACCAGCTCTCCTCAGTTCTTCTTTTTCCGCGGAGCCAGCAGGTCGTGTTCCTGTCACCGCTGAAGAATTTGTTACTTTGTTTGTTTCTTTAGACCGCGTACCTGCCTTCCCCATACCGAAACCGGTATCGCCGGTCTTTCTTTCTTTCTATATTATAAAAAAAAAAAAAAAAAAAGACTTTTTTATTTTTCTTCAGCACAGCTTGGTACCCGGTGTTAGGCCTTAAGGCCTACACAATTTCTCCTCATGGAGAAGCCAGTCCCTGGTTTCAAAAAATGTACCAAATGCAGTGCTGTTATTTCTGTCACAGACACCCATGAATGGTGTCTCAAATGTTTGGGACCTGAGCACTCCATACCGGACTGCCCATCCTGCACCCAGATGTCTAAACGTGGTTTGCAGAACCGGGCTAACAAGCTCCATGTGCTGTTTCCTTCAGAAGCATCACAGTCATCCAGGTCTTCCTCTCCGGATGGATCTCAGGTAACCAAAACTTCTGTGGGCAAATCCTCTAAAAGCAAATCTCTTTCTAAAGATCGAGAGGCTCTCAGTTCTGAGTTCGAGGATTCTGCCCAGGCCAAAAAACCCCGGCGGGAGGTTCCGGCCTCCAAAGCAATCATGGGGTCACAGGTTGACATCGATGGCACGGCCTCGACAGATCACCTGTTGGACTGCTCTGGGGTACCGGCCCATACCGGTACAGACATCCAGGCAGTAGTGGCGTCTATGGGCAGTACTGTCCAGACCATGCAGCAGGCCGTACTGGCCTTCATTAAGGCTGCGACGCCCTCGGTACCGATTTCATCGGTACCGACCCCGGTTCCGGTATCTACACCGGAACCCAGACCATCGACTTCTAAACGTCGATCGGTTTCACATGGCGGATTCCGGCTTTCGCCCGGTACCGATCCCATGCCCGATACGCCCGATGTCGATACCGATCGGTATGCGTATCGTACATTGGAAGCACAGAAAGAGTACTCAGATTCTTCTGATGAATTTAATTCCTCTGATGACTCTGCTGAGCTTACTCTTCCTGAGGAGCCCTCTTCTCCCAAGAGGAGGATGTCTCCTCCAGAGGATTTATCCTTTCAGGATTTCATTCTTGATGTAGCTAAAGCACTTTCTATTACTACATCTTCTGAAAGAGAACCCAGATCAAAAAAATTGGACATTTTAGGATACTCAAAAGCTCCTAAAGAGGCAGTCACTCTGCCTGTCCATGAAATCCTTCAAGAACACTTGATGGATTTGTGGGAGACTCCTTTAACACTGTCTCCCCATTCCCGCAGGTTGGACACCATGTATCGGGTCCCTCCTTCACCTGGGTTCCAAAAAACTCAGCTGCCTCACCACTCCATTGTGGTGAAGTCTGCTATGAAGAAAATAAAGAGTCCTAAGAGGCATTCTTCTACCCCTCCAGGGCGAGAATGTAAGAACCTAGACTCTTTTGGAAGAAAGATGTTCCAGGCTAGTATGCTTATAGCCAGGATCAACTCTTATAGCCTTTATATGGGCATGTATCTTGGGCAACTTGCCCTACAAATACAGAATTTTGCCCCCTTTATCCCTGATGATCAAAGGGCGGACTTCTTTTCTATGGTGACACAACTTTCAGAGGTCTCCAAGTTCTCCAACAGGGCAGCCTTTGATTCCTTCGAGGTTGCAGGCAGAGCTTCGGGAATTGCTATTGCAGCCCGACGTCTCGCTTGGCTCCAGGCTTCTAACCTAGAACCCTGGGTTGTAGAAGGCCTCAGGAATCTGCCCTGTACCGGTGAGAACTTATTTGGGGAAGACTGGCAGATTAAAGCTGCTCAAATGGATGCAGAAAATGCCACTCTAGATAGACTTTCCAAGTCTACTTCTACCCCTACCAAAAAGAAGCCTTTTAAAAGGCCTTATTATAAAAAGACCAGATTTCCCACAAATACTGGCCAGCAATCTGCTCAGCCTCGCCTTGCGGCTAAGCGTCAACAATCTAAGCAGGTAAAGTCAAAGCCTGCAGTGTCTGCTACATCCCAGCAGGCTCAACCCCCTCAGGGGTTTTGACTTCCCTCTAGAGAACTTGCCGTTTCTGGCTCTAGCACAGCCAGAGCCCCTCACCATTCCTGGAAGGCTAGCTCACTTTGCTCCCAGATGGGAGCAAATAACATCAGAGCAATGGACCCTCTCTATTATCCGAGAAGGCTACAAACTTCATTTCTCCAGCCTTCCTCCCCATACCATGGTGAGGCAATTCAGTTCTCCCCCATCTCTTCTGACCCTGTTAGGTCAGGAAGTCTCTTCTCTTCTTGCCCAAGGGGCAATAGAGGAGGTTCCTCCTCCACAACAGGGGTTAGGTTTCTACTCCCCTTACTTTCTCATAACAAAGAAGACAGGGGGCTTCAGACCTATCCTAGATCTGAGAGAATTAAACAGGTTTCTATTCAAGGAGAAATTCAAAATGCTCTCTCTGGGCCTTCTCCTTCCATACCTTCAGAGTCAAGATTGGCTTTGTTCTCTAGATCTCAAGGATGCGTACACTCATATACTCATCCATCCATCCCACAGAAAGTATCTAAGATTTCTGTTCCAGGGAAAACATTTCCAGTACAGAGTACTACCCTTCGGTCTGGCCTCTGCTCCAAGAGTCTTCACAAAATGCATGGCAGTCGTAGCCGCATTTCTCAGAGGCATGGGAATCTTTGTCTTCTCATATCTGGACGACTGGCTCATCCGAGCTCCCTCTCAGTCAGAAGCCCAGATTTCTCTGGACCGCACAAGGCGTATTCTTCAATATCTGGGACTTGTGATAAACATTCCCAAATCCCAACTCATCCCTACTCAGTCTCTGGAATTCATAGGGGCCCAATTGGACTCCACCACTGCAAGGGCCTACCTCCCTCTGGTCCGAGGCCAAAGGCTAATAAGCTTGGCCTCCCAAGCTCAGTCCAGAAGTCACTTGTCAGCCAGAGAAATGCTGCAACTTCTGGGCCACATGGCCTCCACGGTTCATGTGGTGCCCTATGCTCGTCTCCATATGAGAGCAGCTCAATGGACATTGGCCACCCAGTGGTCTCAAGCATCGGGACTGCTGTCAGACCAGGTACTCACCTCAAAACGTCTGTTTTGGTCTCTCCAGTGGTGGACATCCTCCAAAAATCTGTTGTTGGGGACCCCCTTCCAACCTTCGTTGCCCCAAGCAACCCTCACAACAGATGCCTCCCAAACAGGGTGGGGAGCTCATCTTCAACATCTCTCCACTCAGGGAATCTGGTCTCCCCAAGAGACCACCCTTCATATCAATCTTCTGGAACTGCGAGCAATCTTCCGTGCCCTCACAGTCTTCCATACCCTCCTTGCCAACCTAACTGTCCTAGTTCAGACAGACAATCAGGTGGCCATGTTTTATATCAACAAACAAGGAGGGACGGGCTCTCTGTCGCTTTGCAACGAAGCTCTCAGATTATGGGCCTTCGCCAGAGAGCACCAAATTCATCTTCTGGCAGTATATCTTCCAGGAGTTCAAAACTCTCGGGCAGACAGACTCAGTCGAGTTCTGCTTCCACACGAATGGTCCCTACATATGGACCAGATACGCAGAATCTTTCAGGAATGGGGGACCCCGGACATAGACCTCTTTGCAAGTCCGTGGAATGCCAAACTTCCCCGGTTCTGTTCCAGGACTCCGTGTCAGGGAGCTCAGGCCAACGATGCCTTTCTCCTGCATTGGGGTCAGGAGTTCCTGTACGCTTTTCCACCCATTCCTTTGATTCCCAAGACTCTGTTCAAAATTCAGAGGGATCACGGATCCATGATCCTCATTGCTCCACGCTGGCCACGCCAAGTGTGGTTCCCTCTCCTTCTACAGCTCTCCCAGGGCTCCTCCCTGGACCTGGGAGCTGCACCAGACCTTCTGTCTCAGGAGCAGGGGACTTTGTGGCATCCAAACCCCAAGTCCCTACATCTCCGAGCTTGGTTACTGAAGGCTTAAGCCTTCAAGAGTTTAATCTTTCTCAACCAGTGAAAGATATCCTTTATGCCTCTAGGAAACCCTCTACCAGGCGTTCCTATGCTTTCAAATGGAAACGTTTTTCCATTTGGTGTGCTCAACAGGGTCTTGACCCTCTGGCACTTCCTTTGAATTCTCTACTAGACTATCTCCTGCATCTTTCCAATGCAGGCCTCAAGACGAATTCAGTACGAGTCCATTTAAGTGCTATTACAGCATCCTTAAAACCTATAAATGGACAATCTGTTTCCTCTCATCCTCTTATTGCAAGATTCATGAGAGGCCTAACCCTCACTAAGCCTCCCATCCGGCCTCCTCCGGTAGCATGGGACTTGAATTTAGTTCTGGGTCAACTTATGAAGCCACCCTTTGAGCCATTGGTATCTACCTCCCTGAAATTTCTTTCTTGGAAGGTCCTTTTCCTTATTGCGGTCACTTCGGCTCGCCGCATCAGTGAACTGCAGGCTTTGGTGGCAAATCCACCTTATACCAGATTTCATCATGATAAGGTGGTCCTTAGGACGAATCCCCACTTTATGCCTAAAGTGGTCTCGCCTTTTCATCTTAATCAAGAGGTATATCTACCTGTCTTTTTTCCGGCTCCTCATGCATCCAGTGCAGAGAGGAACCTTCATACTCTTGACTGTAAAAGAGCTCTCGCCTTTTACCTCAATCGAACTCAGCCACATCGAAGGTCTTCTCAGCTTTTCGTGGCTTTTGATCCTTCTCATTTGGGACTCCCAGTCACCAAACGCACACTTTCCAACTGGATTGCTCAGTGTATTTCCTTTGCTTACCAGAGTAAGAACATATCTCTGGAAGGCCATGTCACAGCTCACAATGTGAGAGCCATGGCCACTTCTATGGCTCATCTCCACTCTGTATCCATAGATCAGATCTGTCGAGCAGCCACTTGGGCCTCGGTACATACCTTCACAGCCCATTACTGCTTGGACAAGGACTCCCGCCGGGATGCCTTGTTTGGTCAGGCTGTCCTCAAACACCTGTTCCATACTTAAACAACTCCTGCCCACCTTCCCAGAATGGATGCCTGAGATCCATCCGAAGATGGTTACCCTTGGAGGGGGATCTCCCAGGCATCTCAGCTAGGGAGTCCCCATATGTGATGACTTATTCCTGCTTGTTCCTAGAGATAGCACAGTTACTTACCTGTAACAGGTGATCTCTGGGAACAGCAGGAATTAGTCATCACAACCCACCCACCTCCCCTAGGAGTTGTCTCTCTATTTCTCTATCTTCCTGTCCTCTCTCTCTATTGTCTCAGCTTTAAACTCGAACTGAGGAGAGCTGGTCAGGAAGGCGGGAAGGCAGCGCGCATGTGCAGTGGGAGGCCCCAAAAGCGCTTCATTTGAAAAGCTGGGGAGCTTTCCCGCGCAGGCTCCGTCGGTACCGACGTACCCATATGTGATGACTAATTCCTGCTGTTCCCAGAGATCACCTGTTACAGGTAAGTAACTGTGCTAAACTGCTAGCTCCACTTGTAGGGTGAGCTGCAGAGTTGATTCAAGTCCTAGGCAAATCTTAAGGTTTATGGCATGGCCGCCCCCCCCCCCCCCCAAAAAAGAAATTGCTGCCCTAGGCAGCTGACTAGTTTGCCTAATGGTTGTGCTAGCCCTAGCCACTTGAAAGAGGATGCATACTTCAGATTATTAATCAATGTTTAAAGGGGATCCAGTTCTAGATGGGTCTTCAATGTAGCTAGAACAGTTTGTTTGATCATAGGGGATGTTGAAAGTAACGTTCACAATGCCACCCCTCAATTGGTGGTAATCCAGATCTTTGAATTGATCTTTGAGTTGGATTTTGCTCCTCAGGGGTAGTGATTGAAAAAGGATGGGATTGGAACTACAGTGGTGTACAAAAGTCTGGAATCACTTGTGAGTTTTGCGTTTTTCGTACTTTCTAAAACGTACTTTCTAACGGGGTTTTTTAAAATTTTGCGTTAGCCCAGCATATTCATCTTTCTACCACGTTAAAAGGGATACATTTGGCTATTAGAGTTGACTATTTTGCATTCCTTGCTTCCAGTTTAAGTACTTTACAGACACTGGGAGATAGCTACTGTGATTTTTATGGATCCTGCGTCAAAACTGGATTGAAATTTATCCAATATGCACACGTTATTTCTGACCAATCAGGAGGCTGGTTTCACTAACCCATCACCATGCAAATATCTAGCCAACAGTGCAGCTATAAAAACGCGCAAAAGTTTTGAATTTCATACGCTTTCTGGATCGACCATGAAGATGACTCGGACCCTGATATTGGCGGAGCGTGTTTGTGTGCCCTTTATGAGCGAGGAAGGATTTTCAAGCCGTCAGCCAGGAAAGTTGGCTGCAGGCAGAGCACTGTTAAGATTGTACAGAAGAAGAAATAAACAGATTCAGTGATGGACAAACCTCGTTCAGGTCATCCACGTGCATCAACATCACGCCAGGACCGCGCACAACGACACATTTCACTGACTAATCGCAAGTTGACCTCTCCTCAGCTACTTCTAGAGTGGTCAGACAAGAGTGAGGTCAGTGTCAGCTCATCAACAGTTCATCGCTGGTGCCTGCGGTTTGGTTTCCAGGGCTGCAAAGCACGGAATAAGCCACTGATGACTGACATACCAAGGCGCAACTGGATCGTGTTGGGTGAGAAAGCACTCAACCTGGTCGACTGAAATGTGGGAAAAGGTGCTATTCAGCAATGAAAGCACCTTCTGCCTGTTTGGTAACCAGGCCCACACCTATGTGAGCAGATTTCCTGGAGAGGAATTCAAGCCTGAGTGTCTCAACCTCACTGTGAAGCATCCTTTGAAGATCATGGTCTGGGGCTGCCACTGGTGTTGGACGTCTTCACATCGTCGATGGAATGGTCAACGGGGCCAAGTACATCACCATACTGCAAAAGTGCATGGTGCCATCAGCACACCAGCTGTTTCCTGGCCAGTTCCTGTTCCAAGATGACAATGCACCCTGCCATTGCTCCAGACAGGAAATTAGCTGGAAGCAGCGGAACAACATCAAGTCAATGGACTGGCCTGCCCAGTCTCCAGATCTGAATCCAATCGAGAACCTGTGGCACAAGGTGGCCTTGGAAATATCCAAGAGGCATCCGACATCAAAGCGTGAGCTGATTGAGTCACTCTTTGCAGCTTGGAACTGCGTTGTCACCAGCGATCACCTTGTCAGACTGGTTCATTCAATGCCAACAAGGTGCAGTCAGGTGATCAAGAACAAAGGGTGGCCCATCAAATACTGAGCAATCACTGACACACAAAAATGGCCTTTTTCAAGGCCACATACATTAGTTTGAAAAAAACCTGGCGTGCGTCCATAATATTTTAAAGCATACTTACAATAATATATCGTGGCCAACGATGTACATTGTGTGATTGTCACAGAAAATCTATCAACAGGACAGCTATGGGGAAGAAACTCAGAAAATAAGGGCCAAAC
This sequence comes from Ichthyophis bannanicus, assembly GCA_033557465.1. Taxonomy (NCBI): domain Eukaryota; kingdom Metazoa; phylum Chordata; class Amphibia; order Gymnophiona; family Ichthyophiidae; genus Ichthyophis; species Ichthyophis bannanicus. The sequence goes on along the minus strand of CM066034.1, from coordinate 516,374,037 downwards.
CAATCCTAAAGGTTGGCCCTAATAGCCAAATCTATCACTTATCATGAGATACACAGAAAAAGCCACTGGGAGGAAAAAGAAATAGATATAAGGTCACGAAGTTGAAAAAATGTCAAATTTACAAGTGATTCCAGACTTTTGCACACCGCTGTAGGCAGATTTCCTGTGTAATCCAATCAGTGTATTACTAATTAAAATAGTTTGATATTTGCATATGCTTAGATCCACTAATCCATGTTTAGGGGAGCAGGTGTTATGAATTTTAGCTCAGTTTATACTATTTTAGGTTATTGTAATGTTCTATATGTAGAATTAAAAGGTTAACTATTGAAAAAGTTAATTGTACAAAACACAATAGCTAGATTTTTGTTGAGTAGGAAGAAAAATGAGTGCTCCTGTTGAGACAGGTTTCAGGATAGCCCTAATGAATATGCCTGAGAAAGCTGCATGCACTACTGCCATTGTATGCAAATCTTTCGTGCATACTCATTGTGGTTATCCTGAAAACCTCGCTGTCTAGGTGTGCCCCAAGGACTGGGTTCAGAATCCATGGACTAGAAGGTTCCTATCTTCCCCCCCCCCCCCCCCCAAAAACATTTCCCAAATCTTTTAAAAGGTTAAAAACAAAGAAGCGAAGGCTTTGGCAGCAGCCGAAGTTGGAAGGAGTTCTCATGCAGACAGTTGTATGGAAGGCATGTCTCTCTGAAACACTAAGAGCAGCATGATCTAATAGTCCGGGTCTAGTGCTGGTGAGAGCTGCTTTGTCGGCCAGGCCGTTTGTGCATGGAGAGCTTTAATGATCCACCGGGTGTGGTTTGGCTTCCCTGGATGCCAAGGAGCACAGAGTTCTGCACTAGATATGCCCTTGGTGAGCAGCGGAGCTTTTCTGAACCTCTGGAAGGAGCAGCAGAGGTGCTGGAGAAGCGTGGAAACTCGAGTGCCTGCTAGATGTGAATTTCCCACTCACAACCCTGGAAAGGAGTAACAAGGCGAGCAAGCCAGCTGCCTGCATGCACAGGTCTGCGCTAGCAGCACTTACGTCTTGTGCACAAAACAGCACTGTGCATGAGTGACATTCTGGCACATAAACAGCAGTTTTCTGTGCAGAATAATATCTGTGCTCATAACATGTGAATTTTGCACAGAATATTGCTGTTTGCACTAGATAGCATTCTAGCACACCTCTGCTGTAGCTCCTCAACGCCTGCTGCTTTTTTTTTTCTTACCACTCCCCCTTCAGCAAAGCTAGAAAAAAGTTGCAGGTCCTGTACATCGAAGATAAGAGAAGAAAACGGGCATAAATTCCTTACTAGCGCTGACCACAGACCAATGAGCTCTAACCCTTAACACCTCAGACTTTATGCCAAAATCATATAGCTCAGCCTTCTGGTCTTCTGTGCACTTCTCTCTGCCTTTGCTCTGAATAGCTAATTGCTTCTTCACTGTGGATTTAAATGCATGGCTGTCTGCTTGCAAAGCCTAGTGTACTGCATTCTCTATCAGTCTGAACTGGCTTTGGCAGGGGCAACTGTACTATGAGCCTTCATTTCCAACCCTGCCCCGTCAGGGTTGGGGGTTTCTCTGTGCTTCCTCCTCCCCCTTTGTAATCTGTATTCTAGTGATTCTTTTCGCCAGGAGCCTCAGATTGGAGTTCCTCAGGAACTTGGACTGTAGCATCCGGTGCCTGACAGTTTGATGTGGCCACTGCAAAAAATGGGATTCCCAATCCCCTCCCCCTATCGTCAGTACTGTGAAAGCTATCACCACGGCAGCCATGACCCGCCTGAACGGCAAAAGCTGGCCTTGGGAACGCAGATCTTTGGCACATCTGTGCTTAGCTCTGCCACTGAGCTAATGGGATGTCCCTAGACTTTTATAAGATATAAGCTAAATTTCATTGCCAAAATCGGCTGCGAGGATGCCTAGTTTTTGTCACTGTTCCTTTAAGAGCAGCAGGGTGTCGCGTATTGTTTGCTCCATGCAGCAGGGTCCTTCCCACTCCATAGTGTTAAACGTTAATGCAGTCTGCAGGGGGCATCACTGACTGGCAGTCTGGGCTTTGAGGCCGGGGAAGCGAAGGAGGCAGAAACGGAGAACACCCACAGATCATTCATTTGAGAACAGAGATTTAAGAACAAATAAATCAAAATAACCACGTTCAGAAATAGCATGCATACAGAATAACAAGTAGAACAGAATACTGTATTTGGTTTCACTTTACTGTCTGGTACAGCTGTGCATCTCCTGAGGTTTTACAAAGGAAACATCTAACTACAGTGATGGTTTATCACAATACTGGGCTGTACCAGTCACCATCTTGGTAGGGGGCAGGAGGGATTTTAAGATGTGCAGAAGCATATTGGCTGGATATTTATTTAGCTGAGAAACTGCAAGCAGCCAGCTCCGGGGCGCAAGCCCCAAAAGTATTTCCAGTGTAAGGTCGCAATGTCAGCAACATCTAGGAAGCAAAAAAATATGCTTTTATTGATTAAACTGAGGCCATAATTGGTGGGACTGGTGAGAAAGTCGCCGTGTTGGTGATGGGAGGATTAGACCTGAGACTCAAGGAGATAAGTTGATGGCTCGAGGTCACACTGTCAAAAGCAGGACAGGGATGAGAACTCCAGAATTCCTGAGTCTTAATCCCTCAAGCCAGGGTGAAATCCATCCAGTGTATCTGCCACACACTGTAGATCTTTCAATTCCAGATATTCTTATAAAATTGAGTTACCCAGTTGAGAACCAAACCACCTCTTCTGCTTCTCCTTTATCAAATCCCATTAAAGATAAAACATCTAGCCTCCATTCAGTGTGCTTTAACCATTAGGCACATTAGGAAGTTCCATAGAGCAGAAAAATAGAGTAAGGGCAGCCCTGTAGGTAGTGGTGGCGGCAGCATGCTTCATCATTGTACATTGGGAATGTAAGTGGTGGGGATGAAGATGAGGTGCCTTCCTCAGCTGTCATGTCAAAAGGATATTCTGTGTAACCAGGTGCTCCTGCTGTTCCCCGGGTGTAGGAATGGATGTACTAGTGGCTGCAGACTAGAGAAATTGCACCCATGTAGGAGTTCTGCTGAGTTTCATACTTCAGACACATCATGTGAAGAGAGACATGCTTGGCAAGGTAGAAGGTCAATGCAAAAGAGGAAGGTCAGCAACAAGATGGATCGATACAATAACAGCAGCTGTGGGTGCCACTCTGTCAACAATGAGCCGCCTGACTGGAGACCGAACACAGTTTAGGACAACTATCCAGAGGGTCGGCATGAGTACACAGACTCAGCAGCACTTAACAAGAGTTCTGCAGCAGTTCATTCAACGAAAGACAGATCTGTAGCTCTGACGGAGGGAGGAGCACAGTGGCAGAACTTGTGCTTGAGCCTGGTGTCGCTGCTCATAGGAAGGGAAATGCTGGGTTGAGGGAGAAGAGAGGTGTTGTGCTGGAGCTACTGCTAAAGGAGGGGGTGGAGGGGGGGAGAAGAGAGGGACTGCTATGCCAGAGACTCCATTGCTAGAATGAGGGAGAAAAAGCGGCCCTGGCATTGGTGAATGTGCATTTGAGCAATTCTACCGAAAAGCATTAATTAGTGCCAGGGAAAGGTAAGACGAGGCATGCTGTATATTTCATCTGACATGAGACCACGTGCATGGATCCACTCATTCCGTAGTATCTTCAGCTCCATTGTGGCTTGGGAAGATGTGGCTAGATGTGTTCAGCCCTAATCATGACATGGTGCGGGAACATGTCTGCAAGGTCCATGCAAGAGTATTGGGTGCCTGAGGCAAACATTCAACTCTGTGCCCCTCTTCTCAATAAACCTTTAGACCCTTATTCTGCTCCGCCTCAACATTTTGATAATTAAACTCAAACATGAACATCCCAAAACAATCCTACAAAAATGCATAGTTGGATTTCATACTTTGTACAGAAATAAGTTTACGATTTACCACAATCCATGTTGCTAAGTGCCGTCGAGTCTGAGTCGACACATGGCGACCCTCTGGATAGCTATCCTAAATTGTGTTCGGTCTTCAGTCAGGCAGCTCATTGTTGACAGACTGGTACCTGTAGCTGCTGTTATTGTATCAATCCATCTCATTGCTGGCCTGCCTCTTTTGCGTTGACCTATCTTGCCAAGCATGATGTCTTTCTCTAATGATCTCTCTCTTCGCATGATGTGTCCAAAGTATGAAAGTCGAAGTCTTGTCATCTGAGCTTCTAAAGAAAGCTTAGGTTTGATCTCCTCTAGTTACAGACTGGTTTGTTCTTCGGGCAGTCCATGGTATACACAGTATTCGCCGCCAGCACCATAATTCAAAGGCATCAATTTTCTTCCTGTCTGTCTTTTTCACTGTCCAGCTTTCACATCCATATGATATTGAAAATACCATGGCTTGAACAAGTCGAATCTTTATATGGAGAGAGACATCTCTGCTCTTGATAATCTTATCTAGGTCTTTCATAGCCATTCTGCCAAGAGCAATGCGTCGTTTGATTTCTTGACTGCTTGTTGCTTCTTTATTGATAGTTGATCCAAGTAGGTTAAAGTTGTTCACAATTTCAATTTCTTCTCCTTCAACGATGAACCTGTTGATTTATGCCAGTTGTCATGATCTTTGTCTTCTTTACATTAAGGTGCAGGCCCATTTTGAGACTGTTCTTTGATTGTGAGAAGCAAATGTTTCAGATCATCTTCACTTTCAGCCAGTAATGTAGTATCATCAGCATAGCGAAGGTTGTTGATGAGTCTTCCACCAATCTTCACACCTCTGTTGTCTTCATACAATCCTGCTTCTCTGATGATTTGTTCTGCATATTAATTAAACAGTTAGGGGGAAAGTATGCAGCCTTGTCTTACACCTTTGCTTCTTTTAAACCATTCTGTTTCTCCTTGTTCCATTCGAACTGTTGCTTCTTGATCAATGTACAGATTGCGCAAGAGAACAATCAGGTGTTCTGGTATACCCATGCTTCTTAATGTGGCCCAGAGTTTCTCATGGTTTACAGAGTCAAAAGCCTTGCTATAGTCGATAAAGCACAAATAGATATCCTTTTGGTATTCTTTAGTCTTTTCAAGGATCCATCTCACATCCGCAATGTCGTCTCTCGTTCCTCGCCCTTTCCTGAACCCTGCTTGCACGTCTTCTTTCATCACCAATGGTTCCCGATCATAAGGTACAGGTTGAAAGGGCTGTTGGTCCACTTGATCTTTATCATATAAAAACTCTGTATATTCCTTCCACCTTTTCTTGATCTTCTCAGCATCATTCAACATAGAACCTTGAGCATCTTGTAACATTCCAATTCGAGGCTGGAACTTTTTCTTTAACTCTCGTAGCTTTAGGAAAGCCGATCTTGTTCTTCCTCTATAGTTTCTGCTTCTATTTCCTTGCAAGTGTCATTGTAGTTCTTTTCCTTGTCCTGTCTTGCTGCATGTTGGAAATCTCTGAGTTCTGCGATTCTTTCTTTCTCCTCTGGCTTTAGCTTCTCTGCGTTTCTGGGCAATTTTCAGAGTTTCTTCCGTCTTCCATTTTGGCCGCTTTTGCTTTTTCACCTTTTGTAGAGACTTCTCGCTTTCTTCCAACACAACCTTCTTGATGTCATTCCATAACTCTTCCGAAGCTTTGTCATTTGTATCTAAAGCAGCAAATCGATTTTGCAGGCAGTCTTTAAACTCCAGTGGCATATTCTCAAGGTCATATTTTGCTGCATTCATGAGTGGTTTGCTCTTTTTCAACTTTAGCTTGACTTTGCATACTAGTAGTTGATGATCTGTACCACAGTCGGCTCCAGATTTTGTCTTTGTTGATGTGCTAGAACTTTTTCATCGTTGACTTCCACAGATGTAGTCAATTTGATTTTTATACAATCCATTGGGTGAAGTCCATATGTACAGTCGCCGCTTGTGTTGCTGGAAGAAGGTGTTTCAGATGAATAGATCATTGGTCTTGCAGAATTCTATCAGTCTTTCTCTAGCTTCATTTCTGTTGCCGTCCATATTTTCCAACTACTTTGCCGCCGCCTTTGTTGCCAACCTTTGCGTTCCAGTCACCCATGACTATCAGGATATCCTGTTTGCATGTTCTGTCAATTTCAGCTTGTACTTGTTCATTGAACTCTTCAATTTCATTCTCTTCTGCAGCTGTTGTTGGGGCATATACTTGAATTATTGTTGTGTTGATAGGTAATCCTCGTAGATGAATAGAGATTAAGCGTTCGCTGACTGCATTGTATTTCATTACAGTTCTTGCAAGTTTCTTTATTATAAATGCAACACCATTTCTTCTTTGTCTTTCATTTTCAGCATAGTAGACTATGTGATCATCTGATGCAAAGTGCCCTATGCCAGTCCATTTCAGTTCGCTGACACCCAACAGATCAAGTTGTACACGTTCCATTTCATTCTTGACCACCTCCAACTTCCCTTGGTTCATGCTTCGTACGTTCCATGTTCCAATGCGTAAGACATCTTTACAGCTTCTGACTCTCATTTCATGCGCAGCTACATCAGCAGTCAGATTTCCCGAGGGCTTTGATCCAACCACATCATAAATGCTGGCTTTACTCTGAAAAGTCTTCAGATCTTCCCCAGTAGATAGTTGAGTGCCTTCCGACCTGGGGGTCTCATCTTCCAGCACCATAGCACAATTTGTTTTGTTGTAACTATCCATTGGGTTTTCATGGCAAGATACAGAAGTAGATTGCCGGGCCTTTCTTCCGTGCATTTTAAGTTTGGTGGTGTTGCCGTTGTCACAAAAATGTGATCCTCTGCCGTCAACACTATCCCATTCTGCTGCTGCCCAGATGGGTGGTTTGTCTTGGTCTGGCACCTCAGCTGAGACCTGTCCATCTTGGGAGACCCTGCCAGTAGTTAAACTACCGATAGTTTAGCTCTCAGCATCACTGATGCACGCAAGCCCTCACAGCACGACAAGCTGCAAACAAAGTGAGAGACCACAATCCATATACCTGGATCAGTGGCTTTTTGGAAAACTGCTCACCCTTCTCGCAAGTGACAGCCTGCATGTGTGATGGTTCTTTGCGTTTGTCTGACTGTTTAGACCCATTGTTTGCTCTGGCTACATCAGCTGCTCTTTGCTGTCCCTAGAAGCTGCCACTCTAGGTGACCACTTAATCTTGCCTAGTGTTTAAGCCAGCCCTGCATGTGTGTTAATGCTGTCTGGCTTTATTTTTGACCACAGTATGAAGATGAGGGTGGGAACAAGGAGGGGCAGATGGGGTCAGTGTTACTTTTGTCCTGATTGGAGATAGGGAAGAGGAGGAGGTGGTTGGGGTGTCTTCCACAGTGGGTGGGTGCGTGCGTGGGGATGGGGGGGCTGCAGTGTTGTACTGGTGATACTGTCATTTCTTTAGCATTGTATTACCTGTCCTGTCTGCTACCATTATGTTTTCAGTTTAGTGTTTGCACATTTTGCCATCTAATTTGAGGTCCCTTGATCAGTATTTGCTAAGGCTCGCTCTGTGTTTTGCATATTTGACTGAGGTTGAAGGATCCTGCCACACTGTAGCAGCTCAGCATTTCACTGTTCGTGTAAGAGGTGCATTGCTTTTAAGGTAGTGTTTCCCAACCTTGTAAGAGGCAAAATCCCTGGCTTCTGAAATTTGCAAAAGTACCCTGGTAGGAGGCAGAAATTCAGCACTGCACTTTGAGCAGCATACAAAATTTTTTTACCATAGTTTTGAAAAAAGAAAAAGGAGGGCTAAAGTGATGGCATCATTGATTGCAGTGTCGTTAGACACGGAGGAAACAAGACGTATTGGATGGGGGAAATAGCACTCGGTATAGACCCACACTGTCACACCCACCATGCTGCCACACACAGAAAGACTGATACACTACCAGGAAAAAAAGCAAAGTCTTAACTTTACATTTAGATGGTGCAATACACATATCAAAAACACACCATGCCAATAGTACTGACACAGATTAATGCACACCAGCAGCTTGGCAAGATATGTCTGCGAAAGAGAATGTTAAGTACTTTATCTTCCTCCTGCAGCTTTGTATGTCACTGCAGCAGCTTACAAAATTCCCTGCTCGCAGGCCTCTTTCTGCCATGCTTGCCTTGGTAGTAGTGGAGGCCAGGTTCCCCCTTCCTAAAATTGTTCTCTTTATTTTTGGTTGCTATTTTCTCTGGTTTTCTTTCCCCTTATTTTCTCTTGGGGATTGTTTTGTTTAGTTTGCGTGTGTGTGAGACCCAAGTCATCTGGTGGTCATGGCAACTAAAAAGTGAGGCCTGGCCTCTGGGGCTCTTAACATATGTGCTGCATTACTGGAACTGCACAGTGGCAGCGGCCCAAGAAGCTCTCAGCTGCCCCTGGCATCATCCCTGTTCTACCTGCTCAGCATCTCTAAATTTGTCACAGAGAAGTGGCATCTTGGTTGGGGTTTTTTTGCTGCTGTGCTATTCCTGCACGGATTGCTGGTATCGCTGAAGGAATTGAAATAGCAGAGCAGCTGCTTCCTGTATTGCGCAGGAAATGGGAAGTAGTAGTTCTTGGTAAAGTGCAAAGGTGGGGGGGGAAGAGGTGGGAGATGCCAATAGTGGGTACAGAGTGAAAGAAGAGGAAGGGAAAAACTGCTGGGCAACATTTTCAGGGGGGAGTGAGAGGGCTGGAGATACAAATGTTGGGGTGGGGTTAAGGGGGAAGCTGCTGGGCACTCTGTGCAGAGGCAAAGAAGCATGAGGTTCACTGGTGCTGGACAAGCTGCAGAACCCGTTGGGCACTGTGTACAGGAGGAGAGGATCCAGAGATACTAGCAATAGGCATATGAGAGAAAAGATGGGGAAAGGAGTACCAGTTGACCAGTGGTGGTAGTCCTTTTGGGGAAGGAGTTAGTTTTGAGGCTGCCAAGCCCTACTGTTCTTCTGGGGAAGGCAGAAAAAAGGGCTGGAAAACATCCAGAGAACTAGGTCATGTAGAAAATGAGATACCTGGTTCCTAAACTTCACCTTATACGCGTGTGCGCGTGCATGTGCATGCGTGTGTGTGCCTCAACACATTTTCAGGAGCCAGACTTACAATTGGAATATTATTGTATTTATACATACCCCTGTCTACCCATACAGCCTCTGGCCACCATCTGCCCATACCCCCCAGCAGCCTCAGCCTCTGGCCATCACCCACCCATACCATCCCCAGCTCCTTCCTCTCAGCCCAAACTCTTTTCTCCATCCCTCCCCTTGTTAGTTCACAGCTTCCTGCCCCCAGTCCCTTCTACCTAGGTGCAGCATTATAGACCCCTTCTTCCATCGCCGTTCTTTAGTATTTGCCCTTTCTTCCAGCCCCTGTTAGTTCAAGCCCTCTTCTTCCAGCTCTAGCATCAACCCCTGTCTGCCATCTCCACTGATAACACAAATTCTTTCTGCCATCCCCAGCATCAGACTATCTCCCACGTTATCCTCCTTCTCAAAGACCTGTTCCCAGCCTAAGTTTACCTGTCCAGCACCTCTAAGTCCACTGCAAAGCAAGGAAGTGTTTTTTTTTTTTGTTTGTTTTTTTAACTACCACTACTCTGCCTGTCCTCCTCCGGCTCTGGCCATCTGCATGGTGCAGGAGTTGAAAACAGAGAATCCTCTTTCCTATCCTTCAACCTCTTTCTGTTCTTTCTGTGCAAAGCCCCCCCCCCCCCCCCCCCACAACAGCAAGCTCATCCTTGGGCCTCTGAAAAGAAGAGTGACCCCAAATAAGTCTCCTGGGCAGTCACTGCCAAGTATAGAAAGGCCAAAAATCTGGTCTTTCTGTGAGAAATAAACTATACAAAACTTAAAGCAAATGCTCAATTATATCAACTCGGGACGAAGAAGACAAGGGGCAATAAAAGTTCTTCGACCCAAGTTAATTATAGAAAGGCAGCAACAGCTTCAGTGAGGGTGCTAGGGGTGGCGACATCAGCCCTAAAGGCTTCAGCAGCAGTGATAAAGGCAGGCACAGGCATGGAACAGCTCTTCCTCTTGCATGCATCCATCGCCTTCTGCAGAAGATGCTGCACCTTGGGCCTATGTAGCTGCTCCTGTTCAGTTGGATTAGCCTTCTCTGTCGCGGGCAGTCACTTAACCCTCTGTTGCTCCAGACAGAAGAGACATTCCGGTACAGCGGGTAACAGGCCTTGAGCTGCTACAGGAAAGGCACACTAAATTCTAAATAAATGCCAAAGGCGGTGGTTGGGCAGTGGGCGAACCAGTGCGTTACACAATGTAAATGGTGTGGCTCCCTTCACTGGGGTTTTCAGCAGTTGCGTATTCCCATGAATGTTTTTGGCCTTCTGTAATATTTGTAATACTATTCCTAGGAAGGGTGGTGGTGGTTTGGATTCTGGGAGTAAATGTTTTAGTATAGCAGACTTTGAGTTTGCCATGCAGGGTTTTTTTGGTAATTATTCTGGTTGGCACCATGGCAGTGCATGTGAAAATTATGTACATGTAATAGAGAGGCAGCCACTCAGGTACAAAGCAGACTATTAGTCTAGTCAGTGCACCAGTGTGTTCTGGAATCCAAAGAATTGCAGGATCCATGACAACATGGCTTTGTCTTGTCAGACTCCATAGGCCATAGTGTCTTTATGTGCTGTCATTTTCTATATTTCAATTAAAAATTCAAATTAAACATTTGCTTTGTAGTCCTTGAGGCAGCAATACAATCAGTTAAGAAAAGTTCATTGAGAAGCATCAAATTAACTTTATCTTCCTCTAATCAGTGTATAAAATTAAATATCAAAGCAAGTTCTGGAACATTCCTTGAAGTAGGGCAGCCAAAATATTGGTGCTTCAGATCTATGCAGTGAATTGAGAGCCATTTGCAGGATGAGTGCCAGTGTGTATCAGCGTAACTTGTATTAAACTGTATATGCATAAATAGGCCAACAGATGGCGCTCACATCTTGACCCTTCCTGTAGCAGTGGTGTGCAGAACATTTTCGGGATAAAGTTGATTAAAATACTTTTTCCTTAGTGATGCAAAAAAGACAAGGTGGCCAACCCAACAAGGCAATAGAACATGACTGCACAAAACCTTGACCTGAAGTAACTAACTTTTGCACTTGCTGAATGGAAGGCTCAAAGTAAAAATCTGTGGAGGGGATCAGGGCTGGTGCCACCATTAGACAAACTAGGCAGTTGCCTAGGGCCAACAGTGACGGCAGTTTCCCCTGAAACGGTAACGCAGCATTTACTCTGTCTCCAGGGCTGCATCGCAGTTTCATTCTCTCCAATCTGCTGCTTTGGCCTGCCCCACCCTTCCCTGCCACAGACTTTCTGGTTTATACAAAACCGAAAGTCGAGGACAGAAGCGCCAGATTGCTGCCGCTGTCTGCCCTGGAAAGGGGTGGCAATGGGCTTGGAGGGTAGCAGGATGGAGGGCCTGCCTAGGAAACCAACAGTCCTTGCACCGGCCCTGGTGGGGATATAAAGCAGCTAGCTGTTGCTGCTAAAGTTTAAACCCAGATATTCCATGCTTTGAATATTGGCCCGATATTTAATATGCATTTTTTTTTTAGCAAATCTATGAAAAGTGTAGAAGAAATGGATTGTTGAAAATGTGTGCAATCAGTATAAGTGGTGTGTGTTTTATAACTTTGTTGCATGCCAAAAATGCAAATATCGGATGTACTTTTCAGGCATAACCAAAGGCTAAGTAGATCAGACTGAACATGCCCATTCGGTTGTTAGATGCACTAAATAAAAACTATGCACAGGGTCTGTCATGGTCCTTATGACTCGCACATTCCCAAATCCAGCCCCTGATACCTTCTGTGGCGGGCCTAAATGAATTCATGTTTCTGCCTTTTAAGTAACAGCAATCTTTCAGTAGTTGCTATCTAATGTCTGACTATGCTAGTATTCACCACTCAATCCAAAGCTTAGATGCCTTCCACTCTTCAAAAAGCCATAGAGGAGGTTACCTATGTGGCTTGGCACTTGCAACCCAAAGCTAAGGTATAGAGGGAGCTAACCTGCAACTCCAACCGTAACCACACTACTGGGCAGACTAGATGGGCCATGCCAGTCTATCTGCAGTCATTTACTATGCAAGTCTATTAATGTTATAGTAGCCCTGCCTCCCTGCAGGCTTGCTGTCTTTACCTGTTTTCATCCTAGTCGTCCTTGTTAAATTAGCTAATACGTAGTGAAATTTACCAGATGAGTCCCCTCATACTCTTTCCTTACCCCCTGCCTAAGCAGTCATTCTTGCTCTCAAAATTCCCATCCCGGCACCAAAGGCTACCTTTCTTCCCTACAGTTGCTCCTGAACCACTCGCATGCTTCTTGTTTTGCTAATGTGGATATGCACACACTACCCTCCGGCGACAGAGCAGCACTCACTATTAGGGCTGTGCATTTAGTTCATTGGTGTGACTTGAACTTGATGCATGTTAAATTAGGACACATCAAATTAATCTGCTTGGTGCACCTTGATTCCTTGGTTACTGTGTGTTAAATCAATTTAGCACATATTAGAAATTCCCATTTAAAATGTGTGAAACTAAACAAACTGCCCCCCCCCCCCCCAATCACTAAAGATTTGTGGAAAAAAATGAAAACAAAATGTTTCTTGCTTTGTGCAAATCCCTACCCCTACTACTATTCTGTCTATATATAGGCTGCTGCAATAGTCTTTTATTGCTGTCTGGTGAATATAAAGTTTGTTTTATACTGTGTTCTCTCTCACCCTTGATATCTCTACTATGCATTCCCATGGTCGCTACTGTTTGTCATGGCTGACAGAGCTGAGAAGCTTGAAAAGAACATAACCCACAGCAGTGGGAAAAATCTTTTTTGTTTAAAGCCCAGTTTTGCTTCAGCACTGAATTGGTTGACGCTGCTTCCAGCTTCTCTGCTTCACAGCATGATGCATGCACAGGCTGTGAAGGCTGGGCAAACAGTTACTGTAGTAACCTGCTTGAGGGGGGAAGAGTGGGAACCACTTAAATGCTTCTGCCAGTTTCCCTAGTGCGATAAAAGCAGGTTTTGTCACCTAAGGATCTAAATGCCAAGCTCCTAGTCAGGAAGACGTCAATGCTCCTCTTGCTGGCATCATGGATAATGTTTTTCTCCAGTAAATGGGTAGTAGTAATAATAGCAGCCTCCCTGATGTTTCCATTGGACGCAGCCATGCCATAGAAACAGAGCAAGCTGCTTGGCGGTCCATCCCAGAGGCGGCTGCATGAGTGTTTCTGAAATATTCTAGATGTGACATTCTTAGCCTCATGGGGCGGGGAAGAGCTCCATTGGTGTAAATGGCTTGCACCTCTCCTCTTCCATTTCTAACTCTGCTCCTGCTTCTTTCCTGCAGATGATGTGCTCACGAAGGATGCGGGGGAATGTGTAATATGCCTGGAGGAGCTGCTACAGGGGGACACGATAGCCAGGCTGCCATGCCTCTGCATTTATCACAAAAGGTACAGCATTGCAGTTTTGAAGAATCCCTAACTAGCACCTTGAATTGCACAGCCATGAAGATAAATACAAATATATAAACCAAAGTTCACGGTATTCCACTGTCTGTCATACACCATGTAGTACGTTATGTTTCTATACATGCATCTGGCTGAGATACAATGCAAGGGTGGAGAAGCATTTTCCATGAATTAGAGGATTAGAGCAGGAAATAGTGCCTTTTCACCCCTGGCATTGGATGGCATGGGAAATGGGCACATTAAAGCTTCTGCATTCTTGAGACTATGGCTCCTGAGTCATTTATCTGCTGCAAGAGCCCTGGTGGCTCATCAGCTGATTTAGGGTTCCTTGGACCTTTCTTTCATTGCCAAACGAGGGCGAGGATGCCAAGGCAGCCAATCCAAAGAAAAGATTGTATACATGCAAAAATGATCTAATGTATATTTATGGATGAGTATTTTTAAATCCCATGCCTCTGAAGGGCAAGTGATATCAAAACACGGCTCCGTCGGTTTGAGATGCTGTTTTCTGTCAGTATTGACTAGGATGTTATGTGCATTGTAAAACACTAAACAAGCCACTTTAGGGTAGGCTTAGTAGCAACTGCTGCGCTGCATTTTCCAGAAAAACTGGGTTTGATGCATCTGAAGGCAGGGGAGTTGGGAATCTCTGCTGTCACATAATTGCAACATAATGGCCATAGTGGCCGGATTTGGGATCCATGTTGGTGGAATTCCTTGATTTATAGCCTCTGGCCAATGACTTCCACTATGTTGACTGAGTTGGGTGGCAGATATTAGAATCGGGGAGCAGGGAGAAGAATCGGCACACTGTTGTGGATGAAGGTTAATGGTACACTAATACATCGGGGACTAATTCCAATACCACTGGAAGCTTAAAGGTGTAGGCGAAACGGCCCAAAGAAGTTGCAATAAGGTCTGAGACTTATTTTGAGTGTGAGGCGTTACAATAACTTCAGAAGTGCCCATTGTATGATAAACCTAATGCTTTATTAATCTGCTAGTTGTTTCTGTGAGCATATTATTTGGATGAGGACCATAGTTTTATCACTTGCTTAAGGAAATATTTGCCATAGGGTTTAAGGAAATAAATCATGCGTTTATCATTGGGGTAGAGGTGGGATTGAGACAAGACTCCCTCTGATATTTAACCCTAATCATCCCCTCTGGCCTTGTAGTAGTAAACCTTTTGGAAAAAAAAAACTGGATGGGGAAAACAATGGTGTACCAAAGGGTCATTTCCATCCTTGGAGGATGCATCTGTGAAGAATAACAAATATTTGAACTCGTCCAAGGGTGGTCTTTCTGTTAATTGTGTACACTTGTCCGGTTTTGCCTAATATGTAATGAAAACGTATAAGTATTTCTTATTAAATGTATACTAAATGCTGGGTTTCAGAAATCCCCATGCCCGAATTTTCTCAGTTAACGGCACCGACCTGGAAGGCAGAGGCTTCGTTGTCTGACCCATGATTAGCATCTCCAGGAGCCAGGGGTAGAAACATCTTTTTGATTCTTGAACTAATGCTCTCTGTGGTATGGGGAGCGGAAGGCCTCTTTGAGTCTGGGTGGAAGCAGCAGGGTGGGAGAGAGAAATGTGGAGGTAGGGAGTAGATGAGGAGAGGGACTGCATCTGGATGTGGAGTAAAGTTAGATGTATGGGGGCAAGAGAGTTGGACTGAAAGAGAGAAGGGTAGAGAACTGTGCTGCAATGGGTGAGAGTTGGAAACAGAGGAGAGGCCTATATTAGAGTGGGTTGGGGAGGGTGCACTCACCATGTGCTTCCACTGTAACCCGTCCCTTTAAATCGGCTTATTAGGAGGGATGAATACGCAGCAAACCTAAGGAAAAGGGTGGTGGGTGCATGTAAGAGCCTCCCAGTAGAGGATGTGGAGATGAGAACTGTATCTGAACTTAAGAAAGCATGGGACAAGCACAGAGGTATCTCTAAGGGAATGGAGGGGATGGTAGAGTTTAACAGTTGGTATGGATTGGCAGACTGAATAGGCTGTATGGTCTTTATCTGCCATCTGTTTCTTATGAGGAATTTTTGAATCCATGGATATCCAGAAGACTGAACTGCCCCAGATTTTGGAGCTGTGAGATGTACATATGAAACATTGATCCCATATAATTGCATTAGAGAAAAAAAATGTATAAACAGCTGATGGAAGAAGTGAAAAATAGCGGGATTACCAGTCACGATCACACTCATTTCAAGATGGATATGGTATTGTATGAGGTGTGATCAAAAAGGAGTGAGACTTGTCATGCAGCGTATAACAATATGTCGCACCATGATGCTATTAAGCATGCAGTGACTGTTATATGCTCTGCATGTGCAGAGTGTAGTGGGCTGCAGCACACATGTCCTGTTTTTTTAATCTTGTGTTTGGTATTGTGTAAAAGCAGTTTGTCAGATTTACGAGGAGTGAAAAAATTGAACACCAAATTTGCATTAAATTCTGCCAGAAACTTGGAAATTCATGCAAAGAGACTTATGACATGTTACAGCAAGTGTATGGTGATGAATGCATGAGTCATGCTCAAGTTTGACTGGTACAAACATTTCCAATAGGACTGCCAAAGTGTTGACCATGATGAACATTCTGGAAGGCCATCCACAAGCAGGAATTGAAGACAAAGTTGAAGCCGTGCGTGCCGCAATACTCAAATCGTTGATTAACTATGAGGGAGCTTGCTGAGGACATGGACATCAGTTTCGGGTTGGTACAGTCCAGTCTTACTGTCTATTTTGGGATGAGACATGTCTGCAAAATTTGTACCGACACTTCTGTCCCCTGACAAAAAGGATCACCTATCTGCAGCCAGGGAGGAGTTAGAATGTGTTGAAAATGACTCAGATTTCATCAAAAAAAGATTTCAATGGTTCATGGTTATGACCTGGAAACTAAGGCTTGAGTCAAGCCTCACAATGGAAGACTTCAGACTCTCGCACACCCAAGAAAGCCCATCAGGTGAGGAGCAATGTCAAGGTCATGCTCACGGTTTTCTTTGATTACCAGGATATTTATCATGAGTATGCTCCAAAAGGCCAAACCATCAATAAGGAGTACTACATCCAAGTTCTGATTCAATTGAAAGATGCAGTTCGTCGTAAGAGGCCAGAGTTGCACAGGAATGGTGAATGGTTGCTTCATCACGCTAACGCCCCAGCTCACGCATCACATCTTGTCCAGCAGTTCTTGGCCAAACACGAAATCAAGCAAGTCCATTAGTCTCGATACTCGCCTGACCTCGCATCCTGTGACTTTCTTGTTTGCAAAACTGAAATTACCACTGAAAGGAAGGAAATCTGATGACTTGCAGACCATTAAGCAAAATTCAACATAGCAGTGTCACAGCATAACAAGAGGCATTTCAAAATTGTTTTCAGCAGTGGCAGGAATGCTGGAGGAAGTGTTTTATCAGAAGGACTGCTTTGAAGGAGACCGAGTGCAATAATTGTCAGTGTTATACTACTTGTGTTATTGTACAAGTCTAAATACATTTTGATTGCACCTTGTACAACTGGGATTTGCAAGGGACCCCCATGTGATTATTCCAAGGCACACTCTAGAAATCTGGTTTTCATTATGTTTGGGGACACCATTTCTTAATGGTAGAGAGATGTAAGATAGCCATTTGGTGTTCCATACATGGGATGGACAGCTGAGCATCAGCAAGCATGGCCTTTAGAAGCAGGGGGGTATCCAGCCTGCAGTAAATCCCACTGTATGAGGCTGGTGCTGAGTAGTGTTGAAGCTAATAGCTAAATGATGATAAACTCCAATTGCAGTACCCGGCAGTTATAACTGACTTCTGGTGGTTGAAATGCAGCGTAGCTCGGCAGCTAAAAGAAAGTGATTTCATTTCCTATCTAAAACCCACCACTACTCCTGGCAGTAGCTGATCTGATCCTTTCTCCATCCAAAAATGGCCCAGTAGAATACCTGCAATGATAACTTAAGCAAGCCCAGACTACAGTAGACATTACTGGAAATGCAGTTGACTGTAAGGAAAAATCCAGTTTCCTCCGCTCTCATTAAACAGCTATATTGAGAGGCACACAGCATCAATCCTTATATTCTACAATTTATCTCCAGGAACAAGCACGAATGTAGTGCTCACATATGGGTATCGTCGGTACCAATGGAGCCTGCGTGGGAACGCTCCCGGGAGCATCCCTCAGCACGTGCACGCTGCCTTCCTGCCTTTCCAACTGTCCCTCTTCAGTTCTTCGTTTTCCGCGGAGCCAACAGGACCTATTCCCTGTCACCGCAGAAAATTCCGTCTTTAAAATTCTTTTTTGTGGTCGCGTTTGCCTACCGCACGGCGGTTACCAGTACCGCCGGTTCTTTTCTTTTCCTTTCCTAAAAAAAACAACCCTAGACTTTGACTGTTTCTTTTCAGAAACTTTCCTGTTTTGGTGCTAGGTGCCATTTTGGGCATTAGGCCCCATTTTTTTCCAAAATCATGGAAAAGCCAACTAGTGGTTTTAAAAAATGTACTAAGTGTGGCAGTACCATTTCCGTCACTGACACCCATGATTGGTGTCTAAAATGTTTAGGACCTGATCATTCTCCAACTGAATGTCTCTCCTGCATGGGGATGACCAAAAGAGGAAGACAGAACCGGGCCGCAAAGCTCGGTACCCTCTTTTCTTCAGATGCCAGATCCATTGCATCGACATCGTCAAGAGCCTCTTCTTCCTCTCATGGATCTCGGGTAACAAAACACAAAAGCCGGTCCTCAAAGGGTAGCTCTCCTGCTAAGCATCAAGAGGCCATTGGCATTGCCCTTGAGGGAACTACACCAGCAAAACAGCCCTGGCGGGAGGCTTCAGCTTCCAAAGCATTGATGGGGCTTCAGGATGTTCTCGAGGCCTCAACCTCGCAAGAACTACTTGTGCCATGCTCAGGGGTTCCGGCCGTTCTTAGCGGTACCGAAACCCAGGCATCGGCAGCGTCGATAGACCAGAGATTGCTTGCTATCGAACGCAGTATCACAGCTCTTCTCTCAGCTGTGGTACCGGTGGTCCCATTGGCACAGGTGCCGACATCACCGGTGCCGACAATGCCAGTACCAATGGTACTGGCCCCGATGGTATCTCTTCCCATTCCACCTCCGGTTGGAGTGGATAAAGTGGTACCGGGTCACCTCGGTACCGACTTCGATCGGTACCGGGATCGTGCTTTACAGGAGCATTGGGGTCAGGAATACTGAGATTCCTCAGATTCCGAAGACTCGGACAATTCTGCTGGCACTAGAGGGTTTCTCCTAGCAGATCCCTCTTCTCCCCAACGCAGAATGTCACCTCCAGAGGACATGTCACTTCAGGATTTCATCCGTGATATGGCTAAAGGTCTTTCAATCACAGTAGCTCCTGAAGAGGAAACCAGAGCAAATGAATTGGAAATCCTCCAGTATCCTAAAGCTCCTAAGGAGGCAGCTACTCTGCCTATCCATGAAATTCTGCATAGCTTGATGCTCAGAATGTGGGAGACCTCTGACTACTTCTCACTCTAGGAGACTTGATACTATGTATCGAGTCCCACCATGTCCTGGATTTCAGAAAACTCAGCTGCCACACCATTCAATGGTAGTGGAGTCAGCCATGCGTAGGATGAAACGTGCAAAAAGACATGCATCCAATCCTCCAAGTCGTGAATGCAGGACTCTGGATGCTTTTGGATGCAGAACTTCTCAAGCTTCCATGCTTTCAGCTAGGATTAGCTCATATATCCTATATATGGGAATGTTCCTCAAAGAAATCACAGGAGACTTGGAACTTATGAGTCCATTTCTCCCAGATGATGAGACAAGACTTTCTTACTTTGGTTAAGCATGCTCAGGATGTCTCCAAGTTTGTCAATCGTGCAGCCTTTGACTGCTTCAAATGCATCAGCAGAACTTCTGCCATTGCCATTGGTGCACGACGGATTGCCTGGCTACAGGCATCAGACTTGGAGACTTGGGTACAGGACAAGTTAGGCAACATTCCTTGCACGGGGGAGAATCACTTCGGCAAGAACTGGCAGGAGAAGGCTAACAAGTTAGATGCTGACAATTCTACCTTAGATAGATTGTCGGTCTACAGCCACTCTAGCCAAAAGGAAGCCTTATAAAACCTCTTTTAGCAAAGAGAGGAAGTTTTATCCTTCCTATACCCACCAGACTCAGACTCCAGGTCAGGTTGCCCAAAAGGGAAAAACTAGACAACAAAAGAAACCAAAAGGCCCGAGAGCCCAACCAGCTCTCCAGGTTCAGCCCCGTCAAGGGCTTTGACTCCTTCCTAGAGAGCTTTGCCCTTCCTGCCTCTGAGGGGTCCTCAACCCCCCAATATTCCCGGCAGGTTATGCCACTTTGTCAACAGATGGCATCAGATAACAGCAGAAGATTGGACTTTGTCCATTGTAGGGGAGGGGTACAAACTTCATTTTCACAGCTTACCCCCTCCTACAGTTCTAAAGCAGTTCAATTCACAAATCTCTGCAGACAATCTGCTAGATCACGAGGTCTTCACACTCTTGCCCAAGGGACAATAGAGGAAGTACCCATTCTTCAACAGGGTACAGGGTTCTACTCCCCCTATTTTCTTATTCCAAAGAAAACAGGAGGTCACAGACACATTCTAGACCTCAGAGAATTGAACAAATATCTGTTTCGAGAGAAATTCAAAATGATTTCTCTAGGAACTCTTCTGCCATACCTTCACAGCCAGGACTGGCTTTGCTCTCTAGACTTAAAGGATGCATACACTCACATTTTTATCCATCCAGATCACAGGAAATTTTTGTTACCTTTTCAGGGAAAGACATTTCCAGTACAGGGTTCTTCCTTTTGGTCTGGTTTCAGCACCAAGGGTATTCACGAAATGCATGGCAGTAGTAGCTGCATTTCTACGAATCCTGGGGATTTTTGTCTTCCCTTACTTAGACGACTGGCTCATCCGAGCCTCCACAGTGACAGAGGCCAGCACTGCAGTGTCTCGTACAATGCGAATCCTCCAATACTTGGGATTGGTAATAAACTTCCCGAAATCTCAACTAGTTCCTTCCCATTGCCTGGAATTCATAGGAGCCTGTCTGGATACCAGACAGGCAAGGGCTTTCCTTCCACAAGCCCGGTGTCTTCGCATAATGCAGCTAGCTTCCCAAGCAGCAGGCAAATTCTCTCTCACTGCTCGGGAGCTACTGCAGGTACTGGGACAGATGGCATCCACAGTTCATGTAGTTCCATATGCTTGCCTCCACATGCGAGCAGCTCAGTGGACACAGGCCACGGGTCATTTTGTCGGACAAAATAACAATCTCTCAATGACTAATTTTGTCCCGCCAATGGTGACAATCATTAGAAAATCTGACAATAGGGTCTCCTTTCCATCAACACCTCTTTCAGGCCACCCTAACAGATGCATCACAGATGGGTTGGGGAGCACACCTGAATCATCTCTCCACCCAGGGCACCTGGACTCCACAGGAGGTTGGTTTACACATAAACCTCCTGGAGTTAAGAGCAATTTATTTAGCTCTTCGAGTGTTCCACGCTCAGCTACAAAACAGTCGTAGTCCAAACGGATAATCAGGTAGCCATGTTCTATGTGAACAAACAGGGCGGGACAGGCTCTCTGTCGTTATGCAATGAAGCTTTACGACTATGGGCCCTTGCCAGAGAGCATCAAATCCACCTTCTAGTGGTATATCTTCCAGGCATTCAAAACCTTTGGGTAGACAAACTCAGTCGAGTACTGCTACCTCAAGAGTGGTCACTCCACCTAGACCAGGTGGCAAAGAGGGAGAAGTGGCCTAGTGGTTAGGACAAGGTACTTCAGGCCGGAGGGCTGGGAGTTCAAGTCCCACCTGGGGACAGCAATCAGGCCGGAGGGACTGGGATTTCTAGTCCTATAGGCACTCCTTGTGGTCTTGGGCAATCCACTTAACCCTCCATTGCCCATGTTCCCTGTAAGTATTAGTATATGTGTCTCATATCCCCTCGTGTTAAATGTATCCCCCAATTGACCGCTTTGACCCGGTGAAAAGCGGGATATAAATACAGCTAAATAAATAAATTTCATCTCTGGGGCACTCCAGACATAGACCTCTTTGCAAGTTCACTGAATGCCAAACTTCCCTGGTTCTGTTCCAGGATTCCGGCGCACAACAGGCAAGGGATGCCTTCCTCCTTCACTGGGGTCAGGACTTCCTTTATGCCTTCCCACCCATTCCCCTCATCCCCAAGACACTCTTCAAGCTTCAGAGAGACAGGTCGCATGATTCTCATAGCACCACGATGGCCACGCCAAACGTGGTATTCCCTGCTTCTGCATCTCTCTCAAGCGGCACCTCTGGAGTTAGGGCATGCTCCAGATCTCCTTTCCCAGGAGAACGGGACGCTATGGCACCCGAATCCCCAGTCCCTGCACCTCACGGCCTGGTTGTTGAAGGCTAGACCTCCAGGATTTCAACCTGTCCCAGCAGGTAAAAGATATCCTTCAGGCTTCTAGGAAACCTTCCACAAGAAGATCTTATGCCTTCAAGTGGAAACATTTTACTATATGGTGCTCCAAGAAGGGATTAAACCCCCTGGTCATATCCTTAGAATCAATACTAGAGTATCTCCTTCACTTATCGAATTCTGGGTTAAAGACCAATTCGGTAAGAGTCCATCTTAGTGCAATTGCAGCTTCTTATAAGCCTCTAAATGGACAACCAATTTCCTCTCATCCACTCCTATCAAGATTTATGAGAGGCCTTTTATTAACTAAACTTCCCATCAAGCCACCACCGGTCTCATGGGATCTAAATCTAGTTCTGGGGCAGCTCATGAAGTTGCCTTTTGAACCTTTAGCCACTACTGCCCTTAAGGTTTTGACTTGGAAGGTCATCTTCCTGATTGCAATCACCTCTGCACGTCGCATTAGTGAATTGCAAGCTTTAGTGGCTGATCCTCTTTATACTAGATTTCATCATGATAAGGTTATTCTTCAAACTCACCCACACTTTATGCCAAAGGTGGTTTCACCTTTTCATTTAAACCAATCAATTTATCTTCCTGTATTTTTTCCGAGGCCTCACGCCTCCAATGCAGAAAGAAACCTTCATACTTTGGATTGTAAAAGGGCCTTAGCCTTTTACATTCAAAGAACACGGCAACATAGAAAGTTCTCGCAACTTTTTGTAGCTTTTGACTCTAGTCATTTGGAACTTCCAATCTCCAAAAGAACTATATCTAAATGGATTGCCTAATGCATATCCTTTACTTATGAGAGTAAGGGTCTTCCTCTTCAGGACCATGTCACAGCTCACAATGTGAGAGCCATGGCAGCTTCTATGGCTAATCTCCTCTTGGTCTATCGATGACATTTGTCGAGCAGCCACCTGGGCTTCGGTACACACCATCACAGCCCACTACTGCCTAGATAAAGCCTCCCGTCGGGATGCCTCCTTTGGCCGAGCTGTTCTTCAAAATCTCTTTCAAACCTAAAGCAACTCCTACCCACCAATCCTAGTGGGATGCCAGAGATCCATGGGAGGAAGGCTTCTCACCTTTGACTAAGGCACCTTCCTGGGGATATCTCCCTGGCATCTTCGGCTAGGGAGTCCCCATATGTGAGGACTACATTCCTGCTTGTTCCTGGAGATAGCGTAGTTACTCACCTGTAACAGGTGATCTCCAGGAACAGCAGGAATTTAGTCCTCAGAACCCACCCACCTCCCCTAGGAGTTGTCTTTCTCTCTCTTTGTCTCTTTCCTCTCTCCCGCTATCCTTTCACTCAGCTACAAACTTAACTGAAGAGGGACAGTTGGAAAGGTGGGAAGGCAGCGCGCATGTGCTGAGGGATGTTCCCAAAAGCGTACCTATTGGACACTGGGGAGCGTTCCCACGCAGGCTCAGTCGGTACTGACGATACCCATATGTGAGGACTAAATTCCTGCTGTTCCCAGAGATCACCTGTTACAGGTGAGTAACTATGCTTTTTGCCTTTTCGCATTATTTGGCAGCATCTATGACCCACATCCATCCCTTCTGTGGTTATCCCACTTTCACCTCCGTTAACATTATGCAGCAGAACTGAGGGTCACACAGCACTGATGATAGTTCTTTTAGTGTTTGAGTTCAAAGATAATTGGGTTACTAATTTCAGCCCAGGTGCCCCTATCTTTTAAGAATACCATTTCTCTCTGCGGGCACATGGTTTGCATGACGTATTATGAAGGGAGTTTTAAATCAAGAGAATTGCAGCATTGACATGAAAACTAATAAGTGAAATGATAGTATGAAATAAATCTTACTTGCCTCTTCCCATCTCTTTTCTTCCCTTTTTTTAAAATTTTTTATTTTCTTTGTGCTCTCCCCCACTCCCCTACCTCATCTTGTCTGTATTTTTCTTTCTCTTGCACAGCTGTATAGATTCCTGGTTTGAAGTGAACAGATCCTGTCCAGAGCACCCTTCAGATTGACCCCTGGGAACCTTTGCTGACTACTCTCCAAGGTTTGAGGAGCTTCCTTTCCATCATCTTTTGGGTTTGTGTGTGGTGGGGAGGAAGTGTCTGGTTTCAAATGGGTAGAATGCTCTGGGCTGTGATGTAGTTTTTATAGTATGAAATGAGGAAAAACATTAATTCATATTTAAAAAGCAGCTTTGAAAACTATTAAAAACATGAACCTATGCGGCCAGATTGGTGGCAGTGCTAGACATTGCCATATGGAAGATACTGAGTTTTATTCCTGGCTTGGGTCATCGACTGGTGATTCCTTGGAGATGCTGTTCACAGCTCATGGGGGAGGGGGAGTCTCATTCATCACACAGTCGCGCCCCATCTGGTAGCCAGATCAAGGGCCCATATCTGCAGGGTTCTGGATGGAGCTCTAGTGCTGCTCCCCAGCTGAGGACTTCTTTTGCCACCATAACTAAGGGGCGTCGGGAGGGGAATAAATCATGGGCAGATGCGAGTGTGCCAGATCCCAACCCTGGTTCTAATTATGCTGGAAACTCAAAAGAAATGGGCCCAAAAAAAGAACCTGTACATCTATGTATTGGGTACTGAAAGACACAAAAATCTGCTAAAATTTATGGTTGTGTTGGGTAATATTTAATCTCCAGGAACAAGCAGGAATGTAGTCTTCACATATGGGTATCGTCGTTACCGACGGAGCTTGCGCAGGAACGCTCCCCAGCATCCAATGCTTTTGGGAGCATCCCACAGTGCCTGCGTGCTGCCTTCCCGCCTTTCCCAACTGTCCCTCTCCAGTTCTTCGTTTTCTGCAGAGCCGACAGGTCGCACATCCTGTCACCGCAGAAAAATTTCCCCCCTTATTCTTTTTTGTGGTTGCGTCTGCCTTCCCTCGACGCTACACCGGTACCGCTGGTGGTTCTTTCTTTTTTACTAAAAAAAAAACAAAAAACCCCTTTCTGGAGTCTCTTCCAGTAATTTTCTCCTCATGTGCCACGTGCCATTTTTGGCACTAGGCCCAACTTTTCTTTCAGAATGAAAAAACCCGCTTCGGGTTTTAAAAAGTGTTCTAAGTGTGGCGGTACCATCTCCGTCACCGACACCCATGAGTGATGCCTCAAATGTTTAGGTCCTCACCATTCTATTTCGGAGTGTGTTGCCTGTGGGATGATGTCGAAAAGGGGCCGGCAAAACCGAGCTGCTAAACTTAACACCCTTTTTCCCTCCGATGCAGCTTCCAGGGCTTCATCTTCCTCCCATGGATCTCAGGTAACTAAACATAAATCTAGTTGGTCCTCAAAGGGTAGACCTCCTTCTAATCATCGAGATGCCTCTGGCGTTGCCCTTGAGGGACTTTCACTGGCAAAATTGCCCCGGCGGGAGGCTTCGGCTTCCAAAGCACTAACGGGGCTCCAGGATGTTCTCGAGGCTTCAACCTCGTCAGAACTACTGGTGCCATGCTCTGGGGTCCCGGCCGCTTTATCTGGCACCGATGCCCAAGCATTGGCAGCGTCGATAGACCAGGGATTCTTGGCTATTGAACGCATTCTGGCGGCTCTTCTTACGGCCTCAATGCCCCTGAAACCACTTCAGACAATTCAACCGGTACCGGCACCGATTCCGGCACCAACATCGGCGGGTATTCTACTGGGACCAAGTCATGCGTCTCTATCAGGCATTGACAAGTCGGTACCGGACCACTCCGATACCAACTTCGATCAGTACCGGTACCGTGCCTTGCACGATCACCCACATCGGAGATACTTCGAGTCCTCGGAGGAGTCTGAAGACTCTGAAAGCTCTGCCTATACCAGAGTACTTTTTCCTGAGGATTCTTCTCCTCAGTGTAGGATGTCTCCACCAGAGGATATGTCCTTTCAGGACTTTATCCAAGATGTGGCCCGAGGTCTTTCCATCACAGTGGCTCCTGAAAAAGAGCCTAGGGCAAAGGAATTAGAAATCCTACAATACCCTAAAGCTCCCAAGGAGGCAGCTACCTTACCTATTCATGAGATCTTGCATGATCTTATGTTAAGGATGTGGGGAAACACCTCTAACCACATCTCCTCACTCTAGAAGACTCGACACCATGTATCGAGTTCCTCCTTGTCCTGGGTTTCAGAAGACTCAATTACCACACCATTCTATGGTGGTGGAATCAGCCATGAGACGGATAAAGAGTGCAAAAAGGCATGCATCTAATCCTCCAGGACGTGAGTGTAGGACTCTTGACGCCTTTGGACGTCGAACCTTCCAGGCTTCCATGCTTTCTGCTAGGATCAGTTCCTATATCTTGTATATGGGAATGTTCCTTAAAGAGGTCACAGGAGATTTAGAGCTTATGAGCCCTCTCCTTCCTGATGATAAAAGGCAGGATTATCTTGCCCTTGTCAAACATGCTCAGGATGTTTCCAAGTTTGTGAATTGTGCAGCCTTTGACTGCTTTGAATGCATAAGCAGAACCTCTGCCATTGCCATAGGTGCACGTAGGATTGCCTGGCTCCAGGTATCTGACTTGGAAATTTGGGTACAGAACAAACTAGGGAATATTCCTTGCACAGGAGAGAATCTCTTTGGCAAGAATTGGCAGGAAAAAGCTAATGAGATAGATGCTGACAATATCACTTTGGCGAGATTGTCTAAATCTACAGCTGATCCTGCGAGGAAAAGATCCTCTAAGAAAACAAGAAGAAAAAGTTTTATCCCTCCTATACCCAGCAGGGACATAGTTTTGGTCAGTCTGCCCAGAAGGGACAGCAGCAACAACCTAGGCCAGCGATGGCGAACCTATGGCACGCGTGCCAGCTGTGGCACGCGAAGGCCTTGCAGCTCGCACGCGGGCCATAGGTCCGCAAAAAAAAGAAAAAAGCTGTCTCTGACTGCTGCCGCGGACGCGGCAAGGGCAGAATGCAGCGTCCCGCGGGGCCCCCTCCGCCCGCTAAGCCCCTCTGCAAGAGCTTTCAGATTCGCGAGGGAGAACGTCTCCCTCGCGTCTCTGTTAAGCCCGCAGGGGCTAATGGGAAATTTCCCATCAGCCCCCCCCTGCGGGCTTAACAGAGACGCGAGGGAGACGCTCTCCCTCGCGAATCTGAAAGCCCTTGCAGAGGGGCTTAGCGGGCGGAGGGGGCCCCGCGGGACATTGTAATCTGCCGCGGCAGCAGCCAGAGCCTGCTTTTTTTTTTAAAAAAATTTGCCGGGGGGGGGGGTGGGTTAGGACTGCTATTGGGCAGGGGGGGGGTTAGGACTGCTAATGGGCAGGAGGGGGGGGTTAGGACTGCTAATGGGCAGGAGGGGGGGTTAGGACTGCTAATGGGCAGGAGGGGGGGGTAGGACTGCGAATGGGCAGGAGGGGGGGTGTTAGGACTGCTAATGGGCAGGGGGGGTTAGGACTGCTAATGGGCAGGAGGGGGGGTTAGGACTGCTAATGGGCAGGAGGGGGGATTAGGACTGCTAATGGGCAGGAGGGGGGGGTTAGGACTGCTAATGGGCAGGAGGGGGGGTTAGGACTGCTAATGGGCAGGAGGGGGGGTTAGGACTGCTAATGGGCAGGAGGGGGGTTAGGACTGCTAATGGGCAGGAGGGGGGGGTTAGGACTGCTAATGGGCAGGAGGGGGGGTTAGGACTGCTCATGGGCAGGAGGGGGGTGTTAGGACTGCTAATGGGCAGGGGGGGTTAGGACTGCTAATGGGCAGGAGGGGGGGGGTTAGGACTGCTAATGGGCAGGAGGGGGTTAGGACTGCTAATGGGCAGGAGGGGGGTTAGGACTGCTAATGGGCAGGAGGGGGGGGTTAGGACTGCTAATGGGCAGGAGGGGGGTGTTAGGACTGCTAATGGGCAGGAGGGGGGGTTAGGACTGCTAATGGGCAGGAGGGGGGGGGGTTAGGACTGCTAATGGGCAGGAGGGGGGGTGTTAGGACTGCTAATGGGCAGGGGGGGGTTAGGACTGCTAATGGGCAGGAGGGGGGGGGGTTAGGACTCCTAATGGGCCGGGGGGGGGGGGTTAGGAGTGGTAGTGGGCAGGAGGGGGGGGGGTTAGGACTGCTAATGGGCAGGAGGGGGGGGTTAGGACTGCTAATGGGCAGGAGGAGGGGGGGGGTTAGGACTGCTAATGGGCAGGAGGGGGGGGTTAGGACTGCTAATGGGCAGGAGGAGGGGGGGTGTTAGGACTGCTAATGGGCGGGGCGGGGGGGGGGGGTTTAGGACTGCTAATGGGCTGGGGGGGTTAGGACTGCAAATGGGCGGGCGGCCGGGCGGGGGGTTAGGACTGCTAATGGGCAGGAGGGGGGGTGTTAGGACTGCTAATGGGCTGGGGGGGTTAGGACTGCTAATGGGCTGGGGGGGTAGGACTGCTAATGGGCTGTGGGCTGATGGGGGCTGTCTGGAAATGGGGTGATGGGGGTTTAGGGCTGGAAGTGAGTTGATGGGGGGGGCTAGGACTGGTATTGGGTTGGGGGGTTGCTAGGACTGGAAATGGGCTGATGCAGGGACTAGAAGGGAATGGATGCTGGGTGAGGCTGGAACTAGAAGGGAGCTGATGTTGGGGGAGGATTAGAATGGGATGGGGCTGGGAGAGTAAAATGGAGAGGGGAAAAATATTTTGTGTGGGAGGGATAAAAAATCTACAATTGGCCGGGTATTGGGAGAGTAAGTGGGGATTGAGGATGGAGGGGTAAAATTTGAGTGGATGAAATAGGAATGAGGAAAGAGCAAAAGGAGAAAGATTAGTATGTTAAAGCGGATGTAGAGAGAGAGAATGGAAAAAAAACTAGAAGAGAGAAGAAAGGACAAATGGACAGCAGATGATGGAGAGTTAGCAGAAAACATGAAGAAACCAGAAGAAAGTGGCTGGAGCAATTGCAACTGAGCTGAGGTATTCTGTTTATGTAATTCCTTTTTGACATTGCCACTTGTTCTCTTTCCCCAGTAGGTCATGTATTGTTATTGTCTGAAATGTATTGGTTTAATATTTGCAGTGTTGCCTTTTGATAGGTATGGTGTGGTGCTTTGTGAGTCCTGGTAGTGCTGTTAGGATACGGCGGGTTTGCTATTGGTTCTAAATGGGCAGTGTTTGTAGTAGTTCCTAATGTGCCTGGCGGTTGGCACTGGATTATAGTAATGTAGAAATCTTTTAGTCTGTCTTTATCCATACACTCATTAAGAGACATGTTTACTAAAAGTTAGTGTATGTTAGCATTATGCAAATATTTATGCAAATTGACGTGCTGGCACTTTGAGGAAATTCTTTGGTTTTGTGCGGCAGTTTGGGCACTCGGGCTCAAAAAGGTTAGCCATCACTGACCTAGGCAAAGGAAGCCAAAAGCAGCTAAGCCTCAACCGGCTCAGCAGACTCAGCCTCCACAGGGGCTTTGACTCCTATCTAGAGAACTTTGCCTTCCTGGCCCTGAACAGCCCAGAACCCTCCACCATCCCAGGAAGGTTATGTCATTTTGCCCCCAGATGGGGTCAGATAACAGCCGAAAATTGGACTCTGTCTATTGTAAGAGAGGGGTACAAGCTTCATTTCCTCAGCATGCCCCCTCCTACAGTGGTAAGACAGTTCAATTCTCAGACCTCTCTCAACGACCAGTTAGGTGAAGAGGTCACTGCTACTTGCTCAAGGGGCAATAGAAGAGGTACCCATTCCCCAACGGGGTACAGGGTTTTACTCCCCCTATTTCCTTATTCCAAAGAAAACAGGAGGACACAGACCCATTTTAGACCTCGGAGAACTGAACAAATTCCTGTTCAAAGAGAAGTTCAATGATTTCTCTAGGAACTCTGCTGCCATACCTTCAGAGTCAGGATTGGCTTTGTTCTCTAGATCTCAAGGATGCGTTCACTCATGTTCTCATCCATCCAACTCATCGAAAGTTCCTTCGCTTTCTGTTTCAAGGAAAGCACTACCAATACAGGGTTCTTCATTTTGGCCTGGCCTCTGCACCAAGGGTGTTCACAAAATGTATGGCTGTGGTGGCAGCATTTCTCCGCACCCTGGGAATATTAGTCTTCCTTTACTTAGACAACTGGCTCATTCGAGCTCCTTCAGAGCCAGAGACCAGGGTTGCTCTCTCTCGCACAATGGGCATCCTTCAGTATTTGGGACTTGTCATAAACTTCCCAAAGTCCCACCTTGCTCCCACTCAATCCCTAGAGTTTATAGGAGCTCTGCTGGATACCAGACAGACAAGGGCTTTCCTTCCACAGCCCCACTGCCTTCTCATTGTGCAGTTAGCTTCCCAAGCAGTGCTAAAAACTTACCTCACTGCTCTGGAAATGTTAGTTGCTAGGCCACATGGCATCCACCGTGCATGTGGTTCCTTATGCTCACCTCCATATGAGGGTAGCCCAGTGGATTTTATCCACTCAGTGGGCTCAGGCGTCAGGCTGCCTGTCAGACAAAGTAGCAAACTCAGATCGCATTATTTTGTTCCTCCAATGGTGGCAGTCACCCCAAAATCTTCTGGTGGGGTCACTTTTTCAGCAACCCCCACCCCAAGCCACTCTAACAGATGCTTCACAGGTGGGTTGGGGAGCCCATCTGCAAGGCCTCTCTACCCAGGGTACCTGGACTCCACAGGAGAGGCCTATCTTCATATCAACCTCCTGGAGCTCAGAGCAATTTTCCTTGCTCTTCAAGTATTTCACACCCAGCTCAGCTACAAGACAGTCCTAGTTCAAACGGACAATCAAGTAGCCATGTTCTATGTGAACAAGCAGGGCGGAACAGGCTCTGTCGCTCTGCAACGAAGCTTTGCGACTATGGGCCCTTGCCAGAGAGCATCAGATTCCTCTCCTTGCAGTGTATCTTCCAGGCATTCAAAACTCTTGGGCAGACAGACTCAGTCGAGTTCTGCTTCCACACGAATGGTCTCTCCATGCAGACCAGGTGGCCAAAAATTTTCAAATTTGGGGAACCCCGGACATAGACCTCTTTGCAATTCCGTTGAATGCCAAATTTCCCCGGTTCTGTTCCATAATTCCGGCTCAGGGCTGTCAGGCCAGGGATGCCTTCCTCCTCCATTGGGGTCAGGACTTCCTGTATGCCTTTCCACTCATTCCCCCTAATTCCCAAAACCCTGTTCAAGCTTCAGAGAGACAGAGGTCATATGATCCTCATAGCTCCACTTTAGCCACGGCAAATGTGGTACCCTCTGCTCCTACATCTCTCTCAAGCTCCACCTCTGGAGTTAGGATCTGCTCGAGATCTCCTTTCTCAAGAGGACGGCATGCTGTGGCATCCAAATCCCCAGTCTCTGCATCTCAGGGTCTGGTTGCTGAAAGCCTAGAACTCTACAGTCTTAACTTTCCCAGCAGGTAAAGGATATCCTTTATGCTTCCAGGAAGCCTTCCACAAGATGCTCTTTACGCATTTAAGTGGAAAAGGTTTACCATATGGTGCTCGCAGAAGGGTCTTAAACTTCTTGCGATACCGCTGGAATCATTACTGGAGTATCTTCATTTATCAAATGCAGGGCTTAAGACCAATTCAGTAAGAGTCCATTGTCTGGACTGGTCTAGCAGGATGATATGAAAGTAGGCATTTAGGTTTTGAAAATATCTCCTAACATACAGAGAAAGCATAGTTACTCACCTGTAACAGGTGATCTCCTGGAACAGCAGGAATTTAGTCTTCACAACCCACCCACCTCCCCTAGGAGTTGTATCTCTCTCTCTTTCACTCTCTTTTGTCTCAGCTTTAAACTGAACTGGAGAGGGACAGTTGGGAAAGGCGGGAAGGCAACACGCAGGCACTGTGGGATGCTCCGAAAAGCTTTCCTATTAGATGCTGGGGAGCGTTCCCACGCAGGCTCCGTCGTACCGATGATACCCATATGTGAAAACTAAATTCCTGCTGTTCCCGGAGATGACCTGTTACAGGTGAGTAACTATGATTTCTCTTTATGTTAGGAGTTATTTTCAAAACCTAAATGCCTACTTTCATATCATCCTGCTAGACCAGTCCAGACAAGTGGGTTATGTTCCCCTACAAGCAGATTGGTGGGACAAAGAACCAATGAAAAGCTCAGGTTTCAATCACATCACTCCCATGCCTCTATCTGCCTCAGCCACTTCCAGCAGATGGTGGATGGATTTTCCCCTCTCAAGAAAATGTGTAGAATTGAGAAGAAAAGATTGATTAAAACGCTCGTGAACAACCACCTTGAGGGTGGGAAGCTCCACTAGACTAGATTGTTGTCTTTTCGATAGCCATAGAAGGAGGGAAAATTGGTTCAGCTCCACACTGTCACCCTGATAAAGAGCCTGTTAAGCAGCCAGAAAAAGATTGGAAGGATTTGAAAAGTTAAACCTCTGCACCCCCTCCCTCTTCCTCTGTTCCCCTCTGTTTTCTCCTGAAGATTACAGAAGGCTCTGAGGGAGAGCTGCCTGTCAGCCACCTTAAAAGCAATACCTGAAAAGCCAGAAGAACAATTTCAGGGGAGTAGAGCTGAGCCTGGCACAGATTTTCTACCTGGGGCTCTCGGGGAGGTGAGTACCAAGGCTTGACATCACCATTATCCTTGTTGGGGGCTCTCGATTCAGTCTGTCCAGTGTGCAATTCGGGGTATACCGCTGGCGACCATTGGCACCGTGTGGGGGTTTCCTGCCATTTTCTGCATGCTTTAATGTTTTTTCCTATTGTGAGCCTGGCGGGGACATGCTCTTTGCACGTGATCCTATCCTAGCACCTGTAACACGTGTTGCTGTAAAAGTGCTGTTAGTTCATGCCTTCCAGGCTGCTATGGGCTTGGGATATTTGCTGGGATATTTACCTTAACTCTCAATCTTCCAGGAAACATTGTTTGACCTGTGGCAAGCGAGGTGCCTCATCTCAGTCTTCTGGACTTTGTTCTTTCTGCATGCCAGCTTCTGAGTCATCCCTAGAGGACTTGCTCCTCCTCTCTCAGATGGGAGATGGTTATTCTGGCCTTGTCTGCCTCAGGGCAGGAGGTGGCAGATGGCACTGTGGGTAAGAATAACCAGCTGACCAGAGGTTCCAGTGGCCATGTTGTGGGCTGCTCCGTCATCGAGGGAGATCCGCAGCGGCTATGTCCCCTGATGTCATTTCCAAGAGGAGAGCTTCCAGACTCTGGCTTGTTCTCCCCGGAATTCTTTTCTTTTTACAACAGGCCTGGTCATTCTGGTGTGGAAATTCAGACCCTGCAGCCTGTAGGTGCCCCCCCCCCCCCCCACCGGTGCAGTTGTGTGAGGAGCAGGCTGAGAATGGAAGCCCTGTTTGGTTACCTTACAGCTAAGTGTCCCTGGCAAAGGAGATGGATAACAGCTGGGATCTGTCCAAGATTTGGACCGTGGCTTGGATTCAGATGTCTGATGTGGATGAAGTACTCTTGCCTTCAGAGGATTGTGAGGAGGCAGATGTTATCCACCTGTTCTGGGAGGAGGAACTGGAGGTGTTGATTCCCAGGGTATTATCTACCATGAGCTTGGCAGATGCTCCAGGCATGGAGCAGGATCTGAAAATGCATCCACTTCTGCAAGGGGTGAGGAAATTCATTACTTTCTCCAGGAACAAGTAGGAAGTCGGTCCTCACTTATGGGTGACATTGGCACCGACGGAGCCTGCGTTGGGCAATTCCCCAGCTTTCAAAGAAAGCCTTTGGCATTGCTATCACACATGCGTGGTCCTCTTCCTGCCCAAGGGTGCCATCTTGCTCTGTCTCCCTTTTTCTGTATAGCCCTTCAGACGCACGTCCTCGTCCCTTGGAAAAAGTTTGATTTTCCTCGCCTTAACAGGCTCTTATTTATTTTTTTCTGGTTGCACCAGTCCTCTACCCGTTCTCCCCTTGCTCCCTTTTGGAGCTTACGGGGATACCTTTTCTACAAATTTTGATTCCGGGCTTTGCGCCCTTTTTTCTTCCCAACCACTGGCTGCGTGGGTCTTTTGACCTTGCAGGGGCTGTTTTTGCCCCCATGGCCATTGGGTTTAAAAAATGCGATAGATGCTCTAGGAACATGTCGCTTATGGACACTCATGACTGTTGTCTAAGGTGTCTGGGAGCCAACCAGGACCCAGAGCTCTGTTTATTCTGCAAGAAAATGTCCTCTAAGGCCCTGCTCAGCCATAAGCAGAAGTCCAAAGACATTTTTCGAAAGGCTGCCTCGGAGTCTCAGGCGGCGCCCTCGGTCGTCTCCCCTCCGGTGGGTTCTCCCCCTGCGACACCGCGTTCCAGACGACACTCGGACCAAGGGTCCGCCGAGTTGGAACGGCGCAAAAAGAAGGCGGCCTCGAAGTCGCTGTCTGGGGCCCCTGACAAGTGTGAGCACTCCCGTGCCTGGTCGCTTAGCCCCCTTTGGCGTTCCCGAGAGTCGGACAAGGAGCAGCCCCGCAAGGTACCTCGCAGAGAAACTGGGGCCTCTGGCGGAGGTGCCCAGTCTCCTGAGGGCCATCCCGGTGAGGACCCTCTCTCCTCCTCGATGTCCGATCCGGTGACCCCTGGTGTTGGCGTCCCAGGGCCCCATGCCCGCATGGGAATCCCGTATGCTGGTGCTGGAACGCAGCGTTTCTGTGTTCATTATTTCACAGCAGGCGCTCACAGCCAGCTTCGCTGACCTGCGCCCAGAGAGCACAGGTCCCTCGCGTGGGACACTCAAATCCATCCAGGAAACCCCTGAGAGCCACGGGCCTCGTGATGGTCCTCGATGTTGGTATTGCTCACTCTCCTGTTCTTCGGGGGCGAGATCATCCAGGGCCTCCGGCTCCAGGCCGCCGGCCATCGGACAGGGCGAACCTCCCGGCTCGGATCCTTCGACCGATTTCTCGGATTGGGAATTTGATGGGGACACATCCCTGGAGACCCCCACCCACCGGGATCTTCCATCAGACCCCTCACCGCCTGGTCTCCAGCGGCATTTGCCACCCGAGGACACCTCCTTTTTGGTGTTTGTTCAGTATATGGCTTGGGCCCTCAACCTGGGTCACCCAGGCCGAGAAGGACCCTCATGCTGAAGAACTCGGTGCCGCCAATCCTCTCCCGTCTATTTCTCCGCATGTGGGAGGCCCTGGCCTTGGTCCCCATTGTGAGCAAGCGCCTTAACACAATGTACAAGGTGCAGCAAGGGCCAGGCTTCCGAAAGACTCCACTTCCACACACTTTGATGGTGGTGGAATCGGCCATGAGGAAGCAGAAGAGCTCGAAGACCCATTCATCGGTCCCGCCGGGCCGAGAATCGAGAACCCTTCATGCCCTGGACCGCAAGGCCTATCAAGGTTCCATGCTCTCTTGTCACATCCAGGCACACCAACTATATATTGATCCTCCGCGACTTGGCAAAAGAACTGGGAGGTTTCTCCACGGGCCTCGAGGGCGAGCCCCTCGGCAGGTTCCACACCCTGTTGAAATCAGTGGCTGATTGCTCTAAGTATCTCTCTCGAGCCTCCTATGATGGCTTTGAGACATCGGCTCAGGTGGTGGCCGCGGGCATTGGAGCCCGCCGCCAGGCTTGGCTCCAGATTTGAAGCAGTGGGTGCAGGAGAAGCTCCTGGATGTGCCCTGTCTTGGCGAACAACTTTTTGGTAATCTAATGGAGGAGAAGGCGGCGGAGATAGAGATGGAGTACGTCACGAGGACCCGTCTCTCCTGCAAGACCTCTACCCTGCCTCAGAAGAAGCAGCCCGCCAAGAAGCCCTTCTTCCCCAGGAAAGGCCTCCAGTATCGCGGCTACCCGCCGTATCTGGCTACTCCCATGCCAACCACTCCTGCGCAGGGAAAGCCCGGCCAAAGCCATCATAAACCGAAAGGTCCGAAGGCCCAGACACTGCCCCCCCCCCTCACAGCCCCCTCAGGGGTTTTGACGCCAGCAGCATAGCCCCTCGCCCTCTGGCGATCCGGCAGCACATGGGGGGATGCCTGTCCTGCTTCACCCCGTCATGGGCACTGGACACCTGGGTCCTCCAGGTCATCCGGGAGGGCTATCACCTCTACTTAAACAGGCTTCCACTCCCTTTCTCCCCGGCAGGGCTTCCACTCCCTTTCTCCCCGGCAGTGCCTCCACTCCCTTTCTCCCCGGCAGTGCCTCCACTCCCTTTCTCCCCGGCAGTGCCTCCACTCCCTTTCTCCCCGGCAGTGGCTCCTCAACTCCAAGCGCACCAGGTTTTGCTGCAGTGGGAATTGCACTCCCTCCTTGCCCAACGGGCAGTCGAAGGTCCCTCCCCACCTTCGAGGTCGGGGCTTTTATTCCCGTTACTTCCTCGTCCCGAAAAAGACGGGGGTGGGGGGGGAGGTCTGCGTCCCATCCTCGACCTCCGCAGACTAAACAAGTTCCTGGTGCGGGAGAAATTCAAGATGTTATCTCTTGGTGTGCTGCTGCCCTTCCTCCGGCAGGGTGACTGGCTATACTCCTTGGATCTAAAGGACGCTTACATCCATATCTCGATCTATCCCCAACACAGGCAGTACCTGCATTTCAGCATGCAGGGAGAGCACTTCCAGTACAGGGTGCTCCCCTTTGGTCTCGCATCCTCCCCTCGGGTCTTCACGAAGTGCCTCGTCGTGGCCGCCGCTCACCTTCGGCATCAGGGTGTGCCGGTGTTCCCTTACCTCGACAACTGGCTCGTTACGGGCTCCTTCATCAAGGAGGCCTGGCAGGTGATGTCACGCACTGTCCTCCTCTTGGAGAGCTTGGGGTTCTTGGTCAACTACCCAAAGTCTCACCTCGAGCCAGTACAGGCTTTCGAGTTCATTGGGGCGTGCCTCGATGCTCGGCAGGCCATGGCCTTCTTCCCAGTGGATTGCTCCACCCGCCATTAGGCTCTGGCCCCAAGTGTCCAAAGTGCCTGGCAGGTCACCGCTTGGTCCATGCTACGTCTCTTGGGCCACATGGCCTCGACAGTGCATGTGGTTCCCCACTCTCACCTGTACATGCAGACAACCCAGTGGTGTCTCAGCTCTCAATGGAGCCAATCCCTGGGACACCTCGTGTACTCCATCAGGGTTCTTCCTAATCTCCATTTGTCCCTGATCTGGTGGCAGAACCCCCGCAACCTCCTGCGGGGCTCGGTCTTCCAGGCCCCAAAGCACAATGTGATACTGACCACAGATGCCTCTCTGCTAGGGTGGGGAGCCCATTGCGGCTCTCTACATAGAAGGGCAGTAGTCACTTGTGGAGGCTCAACAGCAGATAAACCTGCTTGAGCTCTGGGCCATCCGATGGGCCTTGAGAGCCTTCAAGGATGTCCTCAGCAGGAAGTCGGTCCTGGTGCAAACCGACAACTGAGTAGCAATGTTTTACATCAACAAGGAGGGGGGCACGGGGTTGTGCTCCCTCTGCAGGGAAGCAGTCCTCATCTGCTCCTTTGCCGCCCAGCAGAGGATGTCCCTCAAGGCGATCTATCTCCCGGGTCAGGAGAACGGCCTGGCGGAGAGGCTTAGCAGAATCCTTCGCCCGCACGAGTGGGCACCTGGATCCCAGAGTGGCAGGCTGGCTGTTCCTGCGCTGGGGAACTCCGGTAATGGACCTCTTCACCAGCCCCCAGAACACTCTGCTTCCTCGCTTCTGCGGTCCAGTACCGCACCTGGGCAGGGAGGGCCCCGATGCATTTCTCCTGGACTGGTCATCCAGCCTCCTATATGCATTCCCTCCTTTCCCCCTCATTGCGAGGACTCTGTTCAAAGCTCAATGGGACAGAGCATCGCTGATTCTTGTGGCCTCAGCAGCCTTGGTTTCCACTCCTGCTCCGACTTTTGTCAGAGCCTCCGATTCCCCTAGGCTCTGCCAGGGACTTGCTGACGCAGGAGGAGGGTCGGGTACTGCACCCGAACTTACATAGAAACATAGTAAATGACGGCAGATAAAGACCAGCATGGTCCATCTAGTCTGCCCAGCAAGATGGCAAGAGTAGGTGCACCTGTCGCTCTGTGCAGGCTACCCCTCGCCATGTCTTCGTTTAGGGGTAAACCTACCACTCCATGTAGGACACCCCTATTTGTTGAGACGTTATATGGTTCAGAAGTTAGATGGGACCGTTTATCTTGTTTTTATCCTATTGCTGTAAAGGGATCCACTGTGTTTGTCCCATGCCGTTTTGAATTCCGTCACTGTGTTTGCCCCCACCACTTCCATCGGGAGGGCATTCCAAGCATCCACCACCCTTTCAGTGAAAAAATATTTCCTGACATTGCCTTTCAGTTTACCACCTTGCAGCTTCATGTTATGCCCTCTAGTTTTACAGCTTCCCTGTCTTTGGAAGAGGTTTGTTCATCATTTCTCTTTAAGTATTTAAAGGTCTGAATCAATCTCCCCTGTCCCTCCTCTCCTCCAAAGTGTACATATTTAGGTCTTCAAGTCTCTTCTCATAAGGCTTCTGATGCAGGTTCCAAATCATTTTGGTCGCTTTCCTCTGAACAGTTTCCAGTCTTTTTACATCTTTTGCAAGATATGGTCTCCAAAACTGAACACAGTATTCCAAGTGAGGCCTCACCAGTGACTTATACAGTGGCATAAGTACCTGTTCCTTTCTGCTGGTAATCCCTCTTTGTATGCAGCCCAACATCCTCCTGGCTTTTGCCACCGCCTTGTCGCACTGTTTTGCCACCTTGAGATCATCAGAGATAATCACACCAAGGTCTTTCTCCTGAACCGTGCATACCAACCTCTCGCCCCCATCGCGTACATTTCCCTTGGATTTCTGCTACCCAAGTGCATGACACTGCACTTTTTCGCATTAAATCGTAGTTGCCAAGCATTAGACCAGTCTTCCAGCTTTTGTAGATCTTTCCTCATGTTAACCACTCCTTCGGGGGAGTCCACTCTGTTGCAAATTTTTGCGTCGTCTGCAAAAAGACAGACTTTTCCATTCAGTCCTTCAGCAATATCACTCACAAATACATTGAACAGTGCCAGGCCCAGGACCGAACCCTGGGGCACCCCGCTAATCACCTTCCTCTCATCCGAGTGAGCTCCATGTACAATCGCCTTCTGTCGTCTGTCAGTCAACCAATTTCTAATCCAGTTTACCATCTTGGGACCCATCCCCAAGCTACTGAGTTTGTTGACAAGCCTCCTATGAGGAACAGTATCAAAGGCTTTGCTGAAATCCAGGTAGATGACATCCATCGCATGCCCCTGATCTAGTTCCTTGGTCACCCAGTCAAAGAACTCAATCAGATTTGTTTGGCAAGACCGTCCTTCGGTAAAACCATTTTGCCTCGGATCTTGCATCCTGTTGGTTTTGAGAAAGTTCACTATTCGCTCTTTCAGGAGCTCCTCCATTACTTTTCCCGCCACCGAGGTAAGGCTCACAGGCCTGTAGTTTGATACTTCTTCCCTGTCACCATTTTTGTGTAGAGGTACGACATCAGCCATTCTCCAGTCCTGAGGAACCTCTCCTGTTTCCAAGGATCTGTTGAAGACATCCTTTAACGGTCCTGCAAGAACCTCTCTGAGCTCTTTCAGTATCCTGGGATGTATCCCATCCGGTCCCATGGCTTTGTCCACTTTCAGTTTAGCAAGTTGTTCTAACACCTCGTCTTCTGTGAATGGTGTGGTATCTTACACGCCCTATCCCTCACTGCCTGGCGGCTGAATGGGTCTCTCTAGCCTCTCCGGCCCTTCCAGAGGAGGTCGAGGAAATCCACTTGCCTCCACTAGGCGAGCTTACACCTTTAAGCGAAAACGCTTCTCTGGTGCTCAGAGCACCAGATCGACCCCTTCTCATGCCCTGTTCGGTGGGTTCTCCAGTACCACCACCACCTCTCGAGGAAGGGACTGAAATCTAACTCAGAGTTCATCTGAGTGCCATATCGGTTAATCATCTCCCTTTCGAGGGAAAGCCTCTCTCGGGGCAGCCACTGGTCTGCTTCATGCGGGGCCTTCTGTTATCCAAGCTGCCCATCCGTCCCCCTCTGGCAGAATGGGACTTGAATGTGGTGCTCACGCAGCTCACTCGTCCACCCTTCGAGTCGATGGCGACGTGTTCACTCTGGCATTTGTCCTGGAAGGTGGCCTTCCTGGTGGCGCTGACCTCGGTTCGCCGAGTCTATGAGCTTCAGGCGCACATGGCTGACGCCCCTTACACCAGGTTTTATCAGAACAGGGTGGTCCTCCGGACGCATCCTAAGTTCTTACCCAAGGTCGTGTCGGCCTTTCATCTCAACCAAGAGAGAGTGCTCCTGAGGCTCGACGCCGATCAGGCGTCGGCGACTCTCCACATCCTCGACTGCAAGCGGGCCATTGCCTTCTACTTGCAGCGTACCCAGACTCATCACAAGTCTGACAGGCTCTTCATGACCTACAATCCCAACAGGCAGGGACAAGCAGTCACCAAGCGCACCCTCTCTGTTTGGGTGGTGGACTGCATCGCTTTTGCTCATGCGAAGGCAGGCGTTCCCTTGGATCATCGAGTCACTGCACATGGTGTCCGAGCCAAAGCAGCCTTGATGGCCTCGCTGCACTCCGTGCCCATATGATGTACATCTGCTGGGTGGCAACCTGGTCTTCTACGAATACCTTCTCCATCCGCTACTGCCTGGAGAGAGAGTCCCACCGGGAGAGCGCCTTTGGCCAGGCTGCACTCCATAAGCTATTCGGGGTATAAGCAACTCCTGCCCTTCGGCCCTTCTTCACGGCTACCAAGGGTTTTGCCTCAAGGACCTGAGGACTCTGGTTCCTTCGAGCTTCGGCTTCTGCTTATGACCTCGCGAGGCATTTTTTGGTTACAGGTTCAGTAGCTTGTAGCTAGGGAGTCCCATAAGTGAGGACTGACTTCCTGCTTGTTCCTGGAGAAAGCGTAGTTACTCACCTGTAACAGGTGTTCTCCAGGGACAGCAGTAATCAGTCCTCACTGCCCTCCCGCCTCCCCTGACGAGTTGATGAATTTTTGTCCTTCCCTTGCCATCTGCTTGGTAGGCTCAAGCTAAGGGACCTGACTGAGCAAGATGGCACCCTTGGGTGGGAAGAGACCACTTATGCATGGTAGCAATCCCAAAGGCTTTCTTTGAAAGCTGGGGAATTGCTCCGTGCGGGCTCCATCGGTGCCACTGTCACCTATAAGTGAGGACGGATTCCTGCTGTCCCTGGAGAACACTTGTTACAGGTGAGTAACTGTGCTGTCTTCCCGTTCCCAGAGATGCTGATGGCCTGTTCTGGTCAGTGGGATTCCTCTGCCTAAGGGGCTGAGGGTGTATAAGAGGATGCATGCTCTCCCAAAGGAGGAGCACGTTGTGTGGTTTGATATTTTCAAGGTGGATGTGCAGGTCATGGAGGTTACCAGATAGACTGCCATTCTTGTGGAAGGCGGCTAGGCCTTAAGGGTACCCTGGACCAAAAGGTGGATTCATGTTGAAGAACCAGTTCGCTGAAGCAGCTGCTATTCTTGAATCCTTGATCTCTTGAATCCTGCTCCAGTGGTTTCAGTCTCTTCTGCAGGATGATTTTTTGGAGTCTGCTACAGCCTTCTTTCTGATGCCAAATATGACCTGATATGTCTAGCAACAGGGATTGTGCTTGCCCTGTCAACAGTGACATGATATTGGCTTGTCTCTGACACGAAGCAGCAGGACTCATCTTCCAAAGCCCGCTTGCCCATCTGGTCTTAGAGGGAAGCTTCTGTCGGGTCCGATTTGGAGAAGCTGGTGAAGGACCTGGGTAAGATTAAATCTTTCTTACTTTTGTAGTTCAGGTCCAAGGGACCTGTGAAGCGGGCAGGAGCCCCTTTTCCATAAGCCTCTGCCTGCTTCTTGCAGGCACAGTGGTCAGACTCCCAGGAGTCTTAAGACTCCCATTGCTACTGCCTGGAAAGCCTTTCTTCCCATCTGCTTCCCATCTCCTTTCATGAAGTGCTTGGGCCCAGGGACCCAGTCCCATCCAGAGGACCCTGCTGGGCTGCACAATGAAGGTTTGGGGGCCCATTCCCTAGTTTCTCCAGTTAGGAACAGGCTTCATCTCTTCTTTCAGGAATGGGCCAGTCAGCAAGGATCGCTGGGTGTTAGTCAGCATTCAGTACGGCTGTGTCCTGCAATGCAAAGAGCCAATCCCGGCCACTTTCATTTTCTCCCCTTGTAGGTCTGCAGACAGGACCACTGTGTGGATCACCTTGGACAAGTTACTGCTCCTGAAGGCAGTGATGCCCTGTCGCAAGGACTTGTGCGTCATGTGCTTCCAGGTGGAAACCTTGCACTCAGAGATTCAAGCAGTGCACCGAGGGGAATTCTTGGCTTCTCTGGATCTGACTGAGGCGTATTTTCATATCCCGATCCGGATGGATCACCCAAAGTACTACATCTGCATTTTGCCATTCTTGGCTCTCTCCCTGTCAGCTTGCCACCCTCCCTTTTTGGACTGTCCACCGCCCCAAGGATGTTCTCCAAGGTCTTAGTGGTGGCACCTGCGGCACCAAGAGATCTGTGTGCATCCATATCTGGATGACTG
Organism: Ichthyophis bannanicus; assembly: GCA_033557465.1. NCBI lineage: Eukaryota > Metazoa > Chordata > Amphibia > Gymnophiona > Ichthyophiidae > Ichthyophis > Ichthyophis bannanicus. Next base: position 516,331,755 of record CM066034.1, on the reverse strand, counting down.
GCTCCTCCCTGTTCCCTTTCAAAGATATCTTGGATGATGTGCCGAGTGGTGTCCTTTTTTTGGAAAGCCTCGGCTGGGTGATTCTTTGGGGAAAGAGCCAGTTGCTTTCTCAGTCCCTGGAGTTCCTGGGAGCACGTTTCGACACTCATGGGCAAAGTAGTCTGTTTGTTTTTCTGCCAGAGGAGAGAGAAAATCAAGACTGTTGGATTGCCTGGTGCTGTTTTTGTGGGCAGCAGGTTCCCAGAGTCTGGGATTATCTTCAGATCCTCTATCTTCAGCTGCTTGGATTGATGGTGGCGACATTAGAGATGGTGCTGTGGGCGCATCACATGTGGTCTTTCCAGCGGTCCTTGTTGACTTGGTGAGGTCTAGTGAGTTTAAGCACAGGCTCCCACTCCCGATGATGGTTAAGATCAGCCTTTGGTGGCAGCAGCCCTGTCATCTGAGAGGGCATGCCACCGGATGAGTGCCAGGGTAGCTCTGGAGATGGCTTGCCTGTTTGCCTGGGTGGAGAAGAACTGCCTAGCCTTTGTTGGCTTAGAACATTGCTGGGTGGACAGTGTGGAAGTGGGCTTAGCCAGCACTCTTTGGATCCTGGAGAGTGGAAGTTGAGCCAGGAGGCAGTTCAGTTGATTCTGTGCTGCTAGGGTCACCACAAAATGGATCTGATGGCGACTTGCTCCGATGCCAAAAGTGTGCCACCACATGGAGACGGGGGTCTGAGACCGTCGATGCCCTGACCCAGTTTTGGCCACATCAGCACCCGCTGTACGCATTTCCTCCATGGCCCCTGGCGGGGTGTGTGATTAAGCATATAGAACACCACCTGGGCAGGATTGTTCTGGTGGTGCCAGATTGGCTGAAGAGTGTGGTTCAGAGACCTGATGCAACTCTTGTGGGTACTTCCTCTTCAATTGCCTCCATCTTGGGGCCTACTACAGTAGAGACCGATAGTCCTGGAGGACCTGGTTCCCTTCTCGCTTACAGCATGGCTCATGAAAGGAGACAGCTAGCATGTAAGAGCTATTCTCCAATGGTAGTTTCCACTCTGCTCGGAGCCCAGTCTACCAAGCTAGCATACATTGGATCTGGTGCCTCTCTGAGTGATGGAGCAGTGCTCGACATTTGGCCCCCGATGTGACCAAGGTGCTATCTCTGTTGGCCTTCTATAGGATACTGGAGAAGGGCGTTCCCTTAGCTCCCTGAAGGTTCAGGTGGCAGCTTTGACCTTGCACCCGGATGTCTCATGCTTTCTCCAGGGGGTTTGGCATCTGTGTCATCCCCTCTAGTCTTTTGATACTTTCCTGGGATCTGTGTCTAGTTCTCAGGGCCCTGATGGTTGCGCCCTTTGAGCCTTTGAAGCATGCTTCATTGAAGGATTTGATGCTCAAGATGGTGGTCTTGGTTGCGATATGTTCTGCAAGGTGGATTTCTAAGCTGCCGCCTGTCTTGCTGAGATCCTTATCTGTCCTTTCAAAGGAGGCCATTTTCATTCAGACTTTGCCTTCCTTCTTACCTAAGGTGCTTTCTCCCTTTTGTGTGAACCAGGTGGTCTGCTGCTTGTCCTCCTCTAAGGAGCAGTGTCAGGGGAAAGATAAGGATCTTTGCCTTGTGGGTGTCTGGAGGATGCTTCTCTGGAACTTGGAGGTTACAAATTCCTTTTGTAAGATAGACCATCTTTTTATGCTGCTTTGCTGGCCCGCACAAGGGTTATGCAGTGGCCAAGTCAACTTTGGAGTGCTGGATTAAGGAGGCCTTTGCCTCAACGTATCTGCTACTGAACTGACTGGTTCTGGAGAGTTTGTGCACACATTCTACCTGAGCGCTGGTGTCCTCTTGGGCAGTGTGGAGCTCAGTAGTCTCTACAGACATTTGTCAGAAAGCGCAACGTGGGCATCACTTTCCACTTTTGTCAAGCATTACATAGAAACATGGAAACGTGATGACAGAAAAAGACCACATGGCCTATCTAGTCTGTCCTTCCATATCAACCACTACAACAGTCTCATAGAAACACAAAGTTTGTACCTGAGATATAATGGAGGGTTAATTAGCTTGCCTAAGGCCATGAGGAGCATCAGTGGGATTTGAACTGTGATCTTTCTGGTTCCAGGCTGCTATTCTAATCACTACCATAACCAACACTACCATAACCAACACCAATCTCCAGGACACACACAATACAGAAGACAGCCACATTTGCTGTATGTTAACTTGGAGCACACAACCAACAAAAGATCCTGTAGGCCGAAAGTGCACCAAGACATCAGGTGCGCCCTTATTAACGCACGTTCTGCCCGCAACAAATGGCCAGTCATTACAGACTTAATAACCACCTTAAACCTGGACATCCTGATGATCACTGAAACATGGTTCACAGACACTGCCCTTCTAAACCAACTCACACCCTCTAACTTTTCAATCCACACGTGCAACAGATCTGGTAAGAGAGGGGGTCGGGTTCTCATACTATCAAAAAAACGAGCTACAATACCGAACAGTCCATACTAGAAGTACGCAACAGCTAGACACAATCACCATTGCAAATAAACACAATTCCTTCAACCTTATCTACAGGCACTACATCTGACGAGATATCCAATATTATCGACTTAGCTTGTAACCCCGAAAACCCTTCTAAACCAAACTGGCTATTGGGAAATTTTAACCTGGCTTCTGCACAACCCACTCTGTCTAACACATTCCTGGAAGCAATGACCAACCTTAACTACACCCAGATTGTAACTGATCCCACCCACCAGCTTGGGAACACTTTTGACCTAATCTTCGCCCCACCCACAGCCACAGACAGGAGGGACCAATTTAATCTCACCATCACCCCGGTCCCATGGTCAGATCACAGCTTGATAACATTTCAGGTCCCGTCTCCTCTCGACACGCGCAACCAACCAAACGCAAAAAACATAACAAACCCATGTCGCTTCAGACCATTTGATAAGGAAATGCTGGCTAAACATGTCATCCCAAAACTCTCTCAGCCGTCGAACAACCTCAACGACATGGTCTCCACCTGGAATGGCACTCTAAAGCTGTACGCTCACCAGCCTCTGTCGACTTATCATGCCACACCCAAGAACAACGCTGCCAAAAGGCAAACAGCCCCCTGGTTCTCGCCTGAACTAAAGAAGTCCCTACTTCACCTGAGGAAACTTGAGAGAAACTGGAGGCACACCCATAACACAGATGATCAAGTTACCTATTTAGCCTATTTGAAAGTTCATCGAGAAGCAATCTGGAACAAGAGGAAGGAATTCCACTCTGAACTCCTCAGTCGTTCTCTAAACAAGCCACGAGAGCTCTTCAACCTGGTAAAATCGTTAACCAAAGAACCTTCCCCACCACAGAATGAGCAAATACAACCCCAAGCATATGCCAACTATATGCAATCCAAAACTATCAAATCAACCATGGCCACCAGTCCAGGAACACCTTAATCTTCCCCGCTTCTGGAGCCACTCGTCAAGTTCTCTCCCCCATCAGCGACTAACATCGAAGAGATTATTAACAGCATTAACACCACCACAGCACCAAATGACCCCTGCCCTGCACACTGGATTAAAGCTTTACTGAGGAAGATGTAGGGATGTTACCCATGACGGAAGTGGTATTTAAAGGTGTGGAGGAATTGAAGGAAATATCGATACATCGGGAAGATGTCTTGCAACTATTGGATGAACTGAGGAGTGGCAGATCACCTGGGCTGGATGGTATACATCCAAGGGTGTTGAAAGAACTGAAATATGAGATTGCAGACCTGCTATCAGTAATCTGTGAACTATCATTAAAATCATCTCTAATACCTGAAGATTGGAGGATCGCCAATGTAACACCAATTTTTAAAAAGGGTTCCAGGGGTGATCCAGGAAACTACAGACCAGTGAGTCTGACGTCAGTACCGGGAAAAATGGTAGAAACCATCATAAAGAATAAAATTACTCAGCATGTAGATAGTCACAACCTAATGGGAGACAGCCAACATGGCTTTAGACAAGGAAGATCTTGTCTTACTAATCTGTTATGTTTTTTTGAAGGAGTGAATAAACAGGTGGACAAAGGTGAGTCGGTTGATATTGTGTATCTGGACTTTCAGAAAGCCTTTGACAAGGTCCCTCATCAGAGACTTTTGGCAAAACTAAAGAGTCATGGGATAGGAAGCAGTGTACTATTGTGGATCAGGAACTGGTTAAAAGATAGAAAGCAGAGGGTAGGGCTAAATGGCCAATTTTCCCAATGGAGAAAGGTGAATAGTGGTGTACCCCAGGGATCTGTGCTGGGTCCGCTGCTTTTTGACATATTCATAAATGACCTGGAAAGTGGAATAACGAGTGAGGTTATCAAATTTGCAGATGACACAAAATTATTTAAAGTTGTTAAAACCGAAGAGGATTGTGAAAAATTGCAAGAGGATCTTGATAAATTGGAAGACTGGGCATTAAAATGGCAGATGAAATTTAATGTGGACAAGTGCAAGGTTATGCACCTAGGGAAGAACAACCCAAACTATGGTTACACGATGCAAGGTTCCACATTAGGAACCACCACCCAGGAAAAAGATTTAGGCGTCATTGTGGATACCATGTTAAAACCCTCGGCCCAGTGTGCAGCGGCGGCCAAGAGAGCAAATAGAATGCTAGGTATGATAAGGAAAGGAATGGAAAATAAAACAAAAGATATTATAATGCCTCTATATCGTTCGATGGTGAGACCGCACCTTGAATATTGTGTGCAATTCTGGTCGCCGTATCTTAAAAAGGATATAGCAATTTTAGAAAAGGTTCAGAGAAGAGCCACCAAAATGGTAAAGGGGATGGAAGGATACTCCTATGAAGAAAGGCTAAAAAGGTTAGGGCTCTTTAAACTGGAAAAGAGACGGCTGAGGGGAGATATGATAGAAGTCTATAAATTAATGAACGGAGTGGAACGGGTAAATGTAGATCGATTGTTTACGTTATCAGAATATAGAAAGACTAGGGGACATGCAATGAAGCTACAGGGTAAACTATTTAAGACCAATAAAAGAAAATATTTTTTCACTCAACGTGTAATCAAACTCTGGAATTTGTTACCGGAGGATGTAGTAAAGGCTGTTAGTGTAGCTGGGTTTAAAAAGGTTTGGACAAGTTTCTGGAGGAAAGGTCCATAAACCATTATTAAGAAGTGACCGAAGATATCAATGCTTGACCCAGTACAAGCATTGTGGAACTTGTCTCTTGGGGAAACTGCTAGGTACATATGACCTAGTTTGGCCACTGTTGGAAACAGAATACTGGGCTTGATGGACCTTGGTCTGACCCAGTATGGCATATCTTATGTTCTTATGTAAGCAAAGCGGTCAGAACTCAGTCCAATCATAGCAGAAATCGTAAATCAATCCTTCACAACAGGAAAGTTCCCAACAACCCTCAAGCAGACCTCCATTCGACCCCTGTTAAAAAAAACAGCCAGCTTGACCCAAAGTAGAGTCCTACTGGCCGATATCCAGCATCCCACTGCTAGCTAAAATTCTAGAGAAAACGGCTCTGAAGCAAATCCAACAACATATTGACACCTCATCCCCCCTAGACCCCTGCCAACACGGGTTTAGAGAAGCCCATGGTGTCGAAACTACTCACCTCACTAATTAACACTCTCGTTTGCGGCTTAGACAACATCAAAACTGGTTTTGTGCTGATCTTCCTAGACATCGCCGCAGCATTTGACTCCGTTGACCATAATCTACTAGCTCGGCTCCACGAGAAGGGGATTCAGGGTCTAGCCTGGGATTGGTGCAAATCTTATCTTGAAGACCGATGGCAGCAAGTTAGGATTGGCTCTAGTACATCAGAACCGTTCCAACAAAAGCAGGGAGTTACCCCATGGTTCCTCCCTCTCCGCGCTGCTCTTCAACATATACATGCAGCCAATCTGCGAAATCACCCGAGCCTTTGGAATATCATGCCTTATCTATGCAGACGACGTGCTGTTTTCACCTTTCAACGTCACATTTCCAGATTACACGACTCCAGTTGATTGTTTCAACTCAGTAACAGACTGACTCCTCAACCAGAACCTAAGAATAAATCTTAAAAAAACCCCGAGGTCCTAACCATCACCAGAAACAAACTTCTCTCCTCCAACATCCCTAATGGTGAAAGATACCGAACTACCAATCAAATCAGCCATACGCTACCTGGGTGTGAAACTAGATCAGCAACTAAACTTCAAAGAGCACATAAGCCACACAGTAAAATCTGTCTATTACAAGATCAAGACCCTTCGCCACCTAAGACCTATGCTAGATCCTGACAGCTTCCACACAATATTCCAGGCTCTTGTCATACCTCATTTTGACTACGCAAACGTTATACTGCAAGGCCTCCCCAAAAACACACTTAATCCTCTGCAATTAGCGATGAATGCTGCTGCCCGTGTATTGTGTGGGACCTCAAGACGAGAGCACATATCCCCCGTCCTATGAGATCTACACTGGCTCCCGATAAGCTGTAGGATCTCCTTCAAGGCCCTGCTAATCACTTTCAAGGCCATAAACAACATTGCGCCCCCCTCAATCTCCATGCTCATTTCCCAACCTCCCAACAGAGCCAAGAGGTTGCACTCCTCCAATACACTTATTACGCCAAAGGTATCCACAAAGTGGGCACAATCAACTAACAATCGGGCATTTGTGTCCTACGCACCCAGATCATGGAACAACCTCCCACATGACATCAGAGCAATCAAGGACATCACTCAATTTAGAAAGGACCTCAAGCACAGAGCTCATACGAACTGTACCACCAAACAGAAATAGGAGACAGGTAGCATTGAACTCCCTAATAATGCCAAAGGCCATAACATGCAGCCTATCAACAGCAAACAGAGCTTTCATATTTTGCGCACCAAAATGCTGGAACTCTCTACCACCTGATATCCGTGCCATAACCGACTTAGCCCAGTTTAGAAAGGCCCTCAAATTCAACCTATTCATCAAATACTACCCAACATAAAATAAAACTTACAGTCCCACCGCAAACGTAATCACAGATTTCTCATTGTTACTAACATTCTGGCTAAATTGTGTAAATAGTTTGAGTATGTTGTCTAGTTAACTGATCATATACTCCATGTAGATAGTTCTCCCATTTTAATTGTTTTTTCCAAGTTTATGCTCCTGTTATATGTAACACCGAACAGCTTGTTGTTCTGGTTTTTGTTTTGTTCTCTGTAAACCGCGCTGATGCCGAATAGTGCGGTATATAAAAAATGTAAGTAAATAAATAAATAAAGCACCATTTGTTCATTACGTACTTTTTACAACACAACAATCCCCCTCACGCCTCACACCCTCACGCATACCATCCCTCAATCTGATAGCCTAACAGCATACACAAGTTTGATAAGAGGAAGTGGCCTGTAAATGGAACACGGTCCACACTGGTTCTCACTCCCTGTTCCACCCTTGTAACATCATCCCCTGTTCTACCCTTGTAACATTATTGACACAGCAGTATGTAAATTGTACATGGTTTTCCCTGTTTTTTCTCCAAGTTGTTTTTCCCTGTTCGATGTAAACTAGGGGGTGCCCTGCGGTCCTCAAGTTGTTCTGTTAACTGTAAACCGCACTGATGATAAAGAGCGCAGTATAAAAGAAATGTTAAATAAATAAATAACTAGGCTACTCGTCCACTTATAGCTTGGATGTCCACGTGAGGGTTGACATGACTTTGGCTCAGGGATTTTGCGAGCTGCTGTGTCTTCCTGCCCAGTGGTGGTGTAGCTTTGATGCATCACATTTGTCTGGACTGGTCTATTAGGATGATATGGAAGGTGACATTTTACTTACCAGTTAATGTCTTTTCCTTGAGTCCTTCTAGACCAGGCCAGGGCCTGCCCTGGAACTGTATTGCCCTGTTCTGCTGCAGCAGTACCTTTGGGTCCGCTATAATTTTTATACTTGGCTCTGCAGGTTCTTCTCTTTATGCTTTCCTGTACATAGTTCTCTGCTGTTGATCACTCATTGTTGCCCAGGTTGAGGTTGTGCAAGGCTTGCCATGTTTCTCCCATATGCTTTGGAATAAATACTGAGGGGATCTCTGGTGACTGAAGCAAATAGAGACATGGGAGTGATGTCATTGAAGCCTAGGCTTTTCAATGGTTCTTTGTCTCCACCAATCTGCTGCTAGGGGAACATAACCCATTTGTCTGGACTGGTCTAGCAGGACTTGAGGAAAGGACATTAACTGGTAAGTAAAACATCACCTTTGTCATAGGGAAACGTCATTTCTAATATGTACTGTCATTTGGCCTCACATAAAGCTTTGCTTTGTAATTGTCACAGCATGTCTATGCAGACTAGGCATGCATGTGTTTCCCTATTTGGATGAACATCTGGTTTAGAGCACAACACAGAAAAGAGTGCAGGAATCTATGCACAGCCATCCTGGTGCTAGTCGTTGGGTTCATCATAAACTATCCCAAGTCAAATATAGGCCTGCCATGCCAATTGGAATTCATTGAAGCTTTGCTAGACACAACTCAGGTGAAAACCTTTCTTCCATATGATGGGCTTACTGACTGGTGGTGGGGCATGGAAGAAGTATAGAAGAGTCATCAGAAATCAGCAAGAAACTTTAGGATGTTGGGTCATATGACCTCAACAGTTTACAACACCCTTGGCACGTCTCAAAATAACTCTGGACCCTGAGTGTGCAGTGGTTGCAGGCTACTCACAGATGTAACCATTTAATATTAGTCAGATACTTCCCCTCTTGGACTCCATCCTGGTGGATGGTCAGTTCCTAGCTGGCCAAGTCATATTTCCAAATTCATCCTTATCAAGAACCTACTTGTGACAGATGGGTCCAGATTGAGCTAGAGAGCTCTTGTAGATGAGTTTCATACTTGGGGATTGTGTTCCTCCCAGGACTCTCCTCCCGATCAATTTCCTGGAACAGAGAGCAATTTAAAAAGGTTTTTAAACATTTTCAAAGGTCGGTTGGCCAACCAAATTATCATGATTCAAATGGATAACCAAATAGCCATGTACTACATAAACAAAGCAAGGAGGAATGGGATTGTATCTCTTATGTTGGGAAGCAGTTTGGATGAAATTTATTTTATTTATTTATTTAATGTCTTTTTTTTTATACCGTGCTGTTTAAAATCAGCGCGGTTTACATTTAACAGCTCGTGCAGCGCAGGCAGAGCCCACAACTGGACTTACAATGAACAGGGGTTTCTAAACAGGACTGACAGGACTGTACAAGCAAGCTAGCTGTCACAGGTGACGTGGTCAGTTCGCAACTATTTACAGATTTATTTACTTAATATATACAGATTGACTGGTCTAAGCATGTGCACAATTCCATCAGCAGATTGTCTCGTGATCTAGTGAGTGGGGTTGCCTGGCTGGTGAGTCTCCTGCCTGGCTGGTTAGAACAATACCCTGGTGGACAAGCTTGAGTCATGTTCTCCAGACTCTCAAATGGACTGGACAGAGGAGCCGCACTGGGTATCTTTCGGGAGCGAGTCACCTCCTCGATAGATTTGTTTGCCACTCCTCTGAATAGGCAGGTAAACTAGCCACAGATGCTTTCCACCTCGATTGGATGGAGGATCTTCTGTACATGCATTCTCCTATACCTCTAAGAGCAAAGACTGATGAAATTGGGAGACAAAGGCGCTGTGATTCTAGTGGCCCCTTACTAGCCAAGACTGAAACTTTGTCAGAGAACTAATTTGGCCGGAGATATAGTCAGCCTTAGCTATGCACACCAACTGGCAGATTCAAAGATGAAGTCATCTTGGCAGCCAGGAGAAATTACATTAGGAAGTGTTATGGTTTCAAGTGGAAGAGGTTTGCTGTCTGGTGTAAGGGACAGGTTCTATATTCTTTCATTTATTTATTTATTTATTTTATTTAACAGTTCTTCTATACCGCTCTATTTTAGATCAGAGCGGTTTACATTTAACATCAACTATACAACACAAGGAACTTTGAGTTGTATTTACAATAAACAGGGAGATCAACTTGGAAGTAACTGGGGGAAACTATGTACAATTCTTAACTCTATACATTGTATCACACTGGTACCTGATTTCAGGCAGAACATATCTACATCTTATTTACACTGGGGTACATTCTGAGCGATCAGTTGATTATCCTTTTTCATGCTGAGTCTGATTGTTTACTTGTAATGAGAGATTGTCTGGGGGGCCATATGTATGGTTACTAAGGCTAGATTCAGGGTAGTATGTAGTGAACAGGTGCTGCTTTATTGCCTTCCTGAAGTGGGTTAGGTAAGTGATATTTCGAATATAGGTAGGGAGAGCATTCCATGCTCTGGGAGCGTAAATCGTAAAGGCCCTATTTGTTGTTGTTCTTGTGCATTTTGTCATTACTTTTGGGACCTCTAGGGTGTTTTGCATCATGGTTCTTCTGTTTCTGTTCTGTGGTACTTTATGTATCATCTTGCTGAGGGCTGTGGGGGTCAGAGTGTTTGAGGCTTTGAAAGTTAAGGTTAGAACTTTGTGGAGGGTTCTTGCTTGAACCGGTAACCAATGGAGGTTCATCAGTACTGGCGTTATGTGCTCTCTCCGTGAAGCCCCTGTTAGTACTCTTGCAGCAGTGTTCATTGCAAGCTGGAGAGGAGCTAACGTTGCTTGAGGGAGACCGTGTAGAATTACGTTGGCATAGTCGAAATGAGGTAATATCATGTGTCCCACACAGAAAGTGCTTGAATACTTTCTACATTTGTCTGGCCTGAAGACCAGCTCTGTAAGGGCGCACCTCTTGCAATTGGCACTTGCTGTCAAATTAGAAGGTAGACCCATCTCTCTACAGGCTTAAGTGATTTGCTACATGCAGGGCTTGCTTCTTTCAAAGCCTCCCCTTAAGCCTCCCCTTAAGCCTCCCACAGTGTCTTGGGAATTCAGTGTGGTTTTTAACTTTGCTGATGAAAGCTCCTTTTGAGACACTAGATACCTGTGGATTGAACTTACATGACCTAGAAGTTCTTTTTTTGTGGCAGTGACCTCAGGATGAGTTTGTAGAAACTCCCACCCTATTGTTGAATAACTTGATTTAGGATCAGTTACTAGAACCTGGAGTTCATTAACTCCTTCATGCTTTCTTTCCTAAGGTTGGGTCTGATTTCCACCTTAATCTGTCAATAGTTCTGCCAACATTTTTTCCCACATTCACAAAGAGGAAAGCACATTGTTTACGTTGGACTGCAAGAGCCTTGGCAACAATTTTTCTCCTGACACAAGCAAATTGGGGCTGACCATCAACAAACGTACATTTTTGATTTGGCTAGCGGATTGCATCTTTCACTTTTGCGCAGGCTGGGATGACCCTTTAGGATCACATGTTAGCTCATAATGTCAGAGCCATAGCAGCATTGGTGACCCACTTGATTGGCCTTTATAGAATAGATTTGCAAACCACAACGTGGACATCTGTCCAGCGCTTCACCTCTCACTACTGCTTACTGCTTGGAAAGGAACTCCAGCAGATTTGGCCAGTCAATTCTCCAGAATTCTCCATTCCTCGCTAGGCCTAGTTATTTTCTCTTCCAGGCTGCCTCCTTAAAAATAAATAAAATAACCAAAAAGCACAAAAGCTGGAAAAATATAAAATTCTACATGGCCTGTTGCCACCAAAAACATGTTCATGTAATGTCAGCTTATTGTGACGCCACTCCTCTTTTTAGGCGCATTTCATGACACAATAGCACCTATTGGGTTGGCTCCATCCATCTGACCACGACTTCAAGTATATGTTTGTTTGCACTTGCACATACAAACCTATACTTCCAAAAGACAAAAGCTGTGCGGGCTACTGGGCATTAAGAAAGACAGTGCTTGCCAGCAGAGACGCCATTCCTCCCCCCCCCCCCCCCACTGGAAAAGATGGGCTGAATTCCTCTATGCCTGCTGTCATGGATCCCATACCCACCAGCAAAGGTTTGCCGTCTCTGTTTTTAATTATTTTATTTTTAGTATTTTATTTTGATATTTTAACACTTTTACCAGCTGCCTACATTAGTTTTGTCCTTTCATGTTAATTGGTTTTACAGTCACAGAACCCAAGCCCATTTTTTTTTTTTAGTGCCATCAAGTCAATGTTGACTCTTGGCGACCCAGCTACCACTGGGTTTTCTTGGCAATGTATCACCGGAAGTAGATTGCCAGCCTTTTCTTCAGAGGCAATGTTGGGTAAAGTGACTTTCCCAAGGTCACAAGGAGTGTCAGTGGGAATCGAACCCTCGATCTTCTGGGTACTAGGCAGTTGCTCTAACCACTTGGCTACTCCTCCTCCCCAAGCCATAGTTATTAATTTTTACAATTTTTATTGTGGTAGTTATTTATTTTTGTGGTGTTCTTTTCAAACATTAATTTTACCAAAGGGTTTTAATGGGTTTTATATTTTCTCTTATTTTTCAACTGATCTTACACGCATATTCTTTACTTGTTTGCTGGCTGGAATTTTGTTTGGGCAGTCTATCTTTGCATTTGGTTTCATTTTGGAAACTTTAATTTTGTGTTTATAAATGAGGGATTTAGACTTTTTTTTTTGTTCCCTCAACACCTCCATGGCAGGTACATTTTTTCCTCTTATGCCACCAATTAGCTCATTCTAAACTGATGACAGCCCCACTCTGCCTGCATGGATGCGTTGCAGACTTCTGTCTATGGTGACCCAGGGAAATGAAGTTGGCATATACATTTTTTGCCTATTTGATGAACAGAGTGGGCAACAGCTTGTGAAAGGTTTGCAATTCTTCTTTGCACACAGTATGGTATCTAGTCAGAATTCAGTGATCAACAGCAGGTGTTGCATGGTTTCTGCACGTTCGCTTGTCACCTTTTACCTTACTTTTGCTTTGATTTTATCATTATTTTTCATTTCACGATTATCACTTTGACTCTTTTGGTTTATCATGATTATGTAGTAAGGAAGAATTTCTGAGATCACTTTTATTTTGCATTTCAACAACGTTTTCGGCACCTGGCTTTTAGGGCTGTATTGAAATGACGGTAGACTAGGGAGCAGTTTTTTTAGATTTCCCATACTTTTGGCAATTGTAGATTCATTATTGTTAAATATATCCCTCCCTTTTGGCGCGTATCTTTAAAACACCTACTGGTATTTCTGCTTTTCTGCTGAATCAGCATCCTTAGGCAAGCGCCATTCATAACAGATAAGGCAAATTGCTTTTTTTGGGGTATATAACACCTCTCTTCTTATTTTTGATTTCAAGTTTAACTTTTTATTCTTGCTTTTAATTCTTCTTTTAGGAGAATCCTTGCTTTATTTGCATTGGCTTCTTTAGTAAGTGTGATAGGTTTTCTAACACATCATGTTTTTCTACACTATCACTCTTAAGTTTGCTTTTTGGAGTTAAGCATTGCCTTTTATATTTGCACAGGACAAATTAGGATTTTATGTTGAGAGATGCCATTCCAGTTAATCTCTGGTTTTTCATTAATAGTTCACAACCTCCTCTTCTTTTCCTACAGCAGGATATACTATGAAATTGTCATCACTGTCTTTGGATTCGTTGGGTTTTAGTTTTGTAACTGGACCACTGCCTTTTTACTTTTTATTGTTTTATTGTCTGATTTATTAATTTATTGTGTTAATGCTGCTGTATATCACATATTGAATCCATGTTTTATGCACAATTTAAGCAATGGGCTTCACTCACCTTCGTTTCATTCATAGCACAAGTGTACTTAGTTCACTATGATTTACTTGTGTCTGCTGTTTTATATTTATTTGCATTTTATAATTGCCTTTTAATACAAGTTGTTTTTATGGTTTGTTCATTTGTATTATGTATTATTCTTTGAGGCAAATACTCCCTGAAGAAGACACGCAGTCGAAACCCGTTGGGGTTTCTCTAAATAAAGCTTATCACCATCTTTGCATCTATTTTTGTACTGTTTGGCCACAGGTCAAACAGGTCTTTATTAAACCACTTGCAAATCAGAGGAGAGAAAACTTCACAAGCAATCCAGCAAAAAACCTGCAAACTTGATAACTGGCAAATGCGAGCTTGCAAGCGGTTGTAACACACAGGCTTTGCTTCCCCCTGAAGAAGGCCTCAGCGGCCAAAACACGTTGGTTTAATAAAGACCTGTTTGACTGCCAGCATGTGTACCCGTTCCTTTGTTCCCTAGCACTTCTGCAGGTACCTGTGCTCTGCTTTTGTCCCTACATGCTCAGGTATCTCCTCTGTGTATAAATATAGAGAGACACAGAGAGATACTAAGAAATTCTGTTTCAGTATCAGTTGACTCTTTGATGTTGAGAAGGGGGGTAACATGATCAAAGCATCCCACTGGCTTCCTGTCTCATATCGCATACAATTTAAAATTCTTATCTTTGTGCACAGAACTATCCACACTGGTGTTCCACTATACCTTGCAGATCAGATACATCTCACCGTTCTCTCCGCTCTATACACTCCAACCGCCTGTTCCTCCTTTCCCCATCCCAGGCCCACCTAGAATCTACATGATCCTCTGCCTTTTATTTCCTCGGGCCTCACCTCTGGAACTCACTCCCCCCTGCCCTCCGATTAGACCCCTCTTTCAAATCCTCCAAAACCCAATTAAAAACACACCTTTTCTGTATGGCATTCAATCTCCCTCTCCCTTCCTTTCCCCCTGCTTCTTTCCCCTCCCAAAGAACAACATAATTAAGCTTTACCATTACCAAATATTTTCTTTCTCGGCTGTCCTGTCTCCTCTTTTCTGATCTCTGTCCTTTTTTCTCCTCTTTTGAAACTTTTAAATTGGCGTTCCGTTTCTTTTTCTGCAGCATTTTATGATTTTTATGATTGTAAACTGCTCTGACACTCTGTAATGGGCGGTATATAAAGTTTTAAATAAACATAAACATGTTGCATAAATTGCAGCCCCTGAGGTATCTCCTTGAGGTGCTCCCAGGGGTTTGCATACCCCTGGTAGTAAACCACTGAATTAGACTGAGGCAATGAGGCACAAAGGAGGCAGGTAGGAACAAATGCAAAGCACATTGCAGCCACTCCAAAAGTTTCTAGAAGAAGCTGGGAGATTTCCCATGTGGGGCTCAGTCAGTGGCATTGCCCATATGTGATGACTTATCTTTCTGTCCATGGAAAACATTTGCTACGGGTAAGTGTTTTCCTCTCCCAATTCCCTTTTCCACTTGGAGATAGGAGACTGATCCTCTTAGCTCCTGACTGACCAGAATATTGCTGAGCTTCAGTGACCAACACACTGGGCTGTTTACCATTGGGGTTCACTCCTAGAGTGGTGTGTTTTATAGTAAATGGTTCGTTCCATTCTCTACACTTGGTTTATTTAAAATATTTATATCCTAACAAACCTACATAATTTAGATGACAGACAACTCAAAAACACAATCTCAAAAAAAATGACAGCATTACATTAAACATCACTAAACACCTGCCTAAATAATGCAACATATCTGATAAATCACAAAGGTTAAAAGGTAGTTGATTCCACAGCCTAGGACCCACAATTGACAATGCATGCTTCCGTGTCCTAATTAACTTTGCTACCTGAAGGGACTGGATTTGAAATAGGTGCTCCAGCCGAGATTGCAGCGCACATCCAATTGAACAGAGATGCAAAGGAGCAGTCAAAGACAAAGGAAACTGATAGCTAATATGTCAAAATAAAATCCATAAAGCCCGAAACTGAATTTGGGCTAAAATTGGCAGCCCAATGCAGTCGTTGCAAAACTGGAGTAATGTGATCAAATTACTTATCTCCAGACACTGAGCGCGATGCCCTATTCTGCTATAGCTGTAGCGCCTTAATATAGGATTCTGGCAAACCTAGATATACGATATTACAATAATCCATTGGAGTTAAAAAACATAAATAAAATAAATTGTATGGGCACTGCTATTGAAGCAACTGCTTGCTGCTGGGAGAATAGGGCTCTGCTGAATCTGAGAGGTGAATTAAAGGGGCAGGGGGTTGAGAGTGCAGCAGGGATAAAGCTTGGGGATAAGGGGATCAATCCAGGTATTGAGCTGGGGGTGGGGAGAGGGAGGTGCAGAGCACTAGCTGAGACGTCATGCTAGAGAGTGGGACGACAGAACAGTCTGTTCATGTACTAATTCCCCGCCCCCCCCCCCCCCCCCCAGTAAGTGGGTGTTTTTCCCTACTGTTCCTGCTGCCAACAGCTGTATAGATAGACTACCTGGCGAGGAAGGTTTGAAGATGGAGCACGGAAATGGGGAGGAGAATATACTAAATATAAAGGAATAGTTGGCTAGGCATCCCATGAATGTTAGTGAAAGTATTTTAATGTATTACTGTTTATTAACCAAAGGCATTTAAATAGCAACATTTCTAAATTAGAATTTCTCTAGCAGCTATGGCAAGCATACCAGGGTGAGTGTGTGTCTCTCTCTAGGGATATGGAGAGCAAAAATGTATTGCAGTGCATTTTCTCGGCATGCAGAGAGATGTGACCTACGTTTTCTGGGACTTGGCATGCAGCGTGAGAACCCATGTGGCTCCCATGGTTAGGGGCACTCTGCACATTCCCACATCATCTCTGAAGGGCAGCAGGAACAAACACCAAATTGGAAAGGGAATCTATTCCAAGTTTATCTGCCATCCTCCATTGCAGACCAAAATAGCCCAATAAGGTGACTATGATTGTAACTTACCTCTCCCTCCCCCCTCCTATGTTTGTTAGCTTTTCAGTGTTTTTATTCAATAGGCTTGCCTGATAACTTGGTGATATGTGCTGTGTATGATTTTGATGCCTGGACATGAGTTTACTTGGCTGAATAGTTTGGAGTGTGTGCAGATTGTATTGTAATATTTATATCTCTTTTAGCTCATGATAAAATGATTAGGATAGGGTTGGACAAATCCCTGGCACCAGGTTGCTATGGCAACCAGAAATTTGAATCTGGGATTTTCTTGCCAAAACCTACGATCGGAACCCCTATCTGCCCACAGGGATCCCATCTGCCATAGGCAGAAGAGAAGACAGCTGTGATCTTGGCAAAGGCCCCTTCTGTCTTCCCATGTGAGACCAGATCTCTGCGGCAGAAGAGAAGGGGAAGACCGCGATTGTGGCCCAGATGCAAGCTGCCTGCCTGTGGGAAGTCCAACTCCCGCAGGTAAGAGAACAGCCGCATTGGGGCCTGCCAAAAAAAAAAAAGAAAGTTAGATGAGGGGAAGTTAGCAGCAAAAACTTAAATGACCAGTAGCTTAAAAAAAAGGGAAAAGGATGGGGGCAGGGGGAAGGGAGAAGGGCAGAGACTGGAAGGTGAATCAAGTGGAGAGAGATTGGTGTGCAAGGGTGTTGGAGTTTAAAGAAATAAATGCATGGGGACAAAAGGGCACAATGTGTATATACCATCCCCACCCCCGAATACACACACAGGCCACCCGCATAACACACCAGAAAAGACCACTTGCTGTATGCCCATCCAATAGTCTCCAAAACCAGAGGCATAGAAAGTTTCAGAAAGTTTTTTTAGGACCGTCAGAAAGGGAGCAAGCAAGCTATCATTTTTTCACACTTGCCATAATTCCTCATCCATCCACTTTATATATATATATATATATATATATATAAAATATGTGTATGTAAATCAACAAGTGCAACATACTCGAATTTTTTGGTGACTTTTTTTTTTTTCCAAAACCATACACGGGTTTTCAAAAAGCTGCCACTTATCTTAGTTTATCTGGTTCTTTGCATGTGCATGAGGCACCTCACCTCTGCACTACAGACACACCAAAGCACCACAGCCCTGCACCCCCCCCCCCCCCACAAAGACATTCACTGCTACATCCCATGCACAGGCAGGCAAACCACCATTGCACTACACACACCATCTGTATATTTCTGTCTAAAGATGCCTCATATAGCCCTGCTACTATAGCAAGGCAAACTTTATCTGTCTTCAAACTTTTCTACCCTCCCCAGACATATGACTGCAAATGGCGGAACGTCCATGGAGAATGTAGACAGTAGGGGAGTGAAGGGAGACATGAGACAGTCATAGTCAAGGCTCTTAAGATTTTGGCCTGGACCCTAAATCCAAGCAAAATTTATCAAGGCCTGGATGAGGAAATGAAATTTTAAAAATGAAATTTGCATGTGGAAGACTTGATTCGAGGGCCAGGCTTCTATACCCTGGGCTAGGAATGGTAGAGCCAGCTTTAGCTATTGCTCTGTGGTGGCCAGACTTCGGGGTTCATGTGATCCATGTTCTAGAGAGCCATACATTGTGGCCCCTGGCTTGAATGCTGTGTCATGACAATGAATGAATTGAGGGAGGGACGTGCACTTAGTGAAAAGCCATGATTCATAGGGTTCGATCCTGGCACCATGAATCTTCATTCACAGTTACTCTTGTGATTTCTCGGGCCCCCCTAACCCCCAATATATTACATCCACATCAATACAAGTAGTCCTTGAGATGGAGAAAAAGCATCATGGCTCCTTCTAGAAACCTACAGTCATAGATGTTGCACTTGAATGAGGTTGGCGACTTCCCTACCCCTTCTTCCAGTGTCTGTGAAGCCCTAGAGAATAGAAGACCTGATTTGGGGATCAAACTGGGAGACCTGCTGCACGAAGCACCAGTGTGGTCCTCCAGTAGATCCCCCCCCCAGTTCCGTCAAAGCTGAACGAACCAGTGGGCTGGCAAAATAATTTCTCATTTAACTAAACAGGCTGGTAAGCCCCCTGGACATCCTGTAAAAGAGTTCTTAAATTCTTAATAAAAGTAGGATGTCTGGTAGGGGAGAAGGGAGCAAGTAATTAAATAACACTGGTGCATTGCTACATTACTGGTTCAGATCTGGCTGAGGTGGTTAATGACCAAAAGTCATTGCCACCTGAAAACTGTTCAGTGTTTGTGCCACAAGCTATCATTTCTGTCTTGTTCCTGGTGGAAAGTAGTTTTAAAAAAAAAAAGAGAGAGAATCACCACAAGATGAGTAATTGACTGGCACTGAGAGAGGTCGGTGAACACGGATTCCCGAAGAACACGCTGAATCCACTGCAGCTTGCAATGAATGCAGCTGCTAGAATCTTCCATGGAGCCTCCAGGAGGGAACACACAACCCCCCAATCTTGAAGCACCTGCACTGGCTTCCGGTCCATTGCAGACCAGGGCGGCTCAAGGCAATCTGCTGCCTGAGGCAAAGTATGAAAAGGCCCCCCCACACACACACACCCCTTAGAGGGGGCGGGGCTTTTTCAGAAATCCAATCAGAGACTGGACCAAACCAAAAAGCCGATTAGATTATATGGAGGAAATGCAAGATGTTTGCACACAGGGCCGTACCGAGCTGCAATCACATCCTGTGAGACTTGCAGCTCGGGCACACGCCCCCCCCCTCTTCCCCCATACTGCCGTCCAGCGCTGCCTGCTCTTTTCCTGCTACTGCTCCCCTCTGTTTTTTTTATGGAGGCGCCAGCAGCAGGGAAAGAGCAGGCAGTGCTGGATGGAGGTATGGGGAGGAGAAGGGGGGCATGCGCCCGATTTGAAAGGCACCGGCACTTTAAGCAGATCTGTCCCTCCTTAACATAAAGTCGGAGGAGGGAGGGACCAGAACTGCTTAAAGTGCTGTGAAAAGACTTGGGGAGCGCATTTCGGCTGCCTGCTATTGTCCTGCCAGCGGCGGCAGGGCGACGACAGACAATCGAAATACGCCTCCCAAGCCTTTCCGCCCTGTGCGGCTGCACCGCTTGCACAGGGCTAGGTACAGTCCCATTTGCACACCAAGGAACTATAAGACGGCAAGAACTAACAGCACAGTTTATAAAACTAAGTTATAACTCATTTTTATTTTGTTATAAACTGTGTTATGGTTCTTGCTTTTTCTTTTTCAACACATATTTTGCATCCACAGTAGGTGCAGAGCAGAACCAGGACATTCACCCACAGAACTCAATATTAAAAAAAAAAATCTGATTCTGATCATCTCACTAACAGCAGCAGCCACTATTCTCCAGTACCAGGCATATTGTGAACTAATACAAAATCCTAGAACAAAGAGCAAACCTACCATACCATACCATATCAGTACAAACTTCCAAAACTCACATAGGGAGCCCATCCAAAAAAAGCATCAATGTAAATACAGTGGGCCCTGGAACATCCATACACCTATTTGAAAAGCTGAACAAGTCAAATTACTAGAGTACAGTATAGATCTTTATGTATGGAGTGGAGGAGTGGCCTAGTGGTTGGGGCAAGGTACTTCAGGCCGGAAGTTCAAATCCCACTAGAGGACAGCAACCTTGGGCTGGAAGGACTGGGGCCACTTAACCCTCCATAGCCCATATTCCCTGTAAAATAGTTATCTCCAAGTTATAATGCCCTGTTCAATGTAATTTCAGTTTGTTCAATGTAAACCACACTGATGCAGAATAGCGCGGTATATAAGAGAATGTAAATAAATAAATAAAATAAATAAATAAATAAAACTCCATGTTAACAGAACACCTGAACTCAGTCACACACTCGCAACATCGACCCTCATGAAGTACAGAATAAGTAACCACAATCAAAAGTAAAAATATGTAGACTAAATTTAAATTGAAACCCCAAGAGGCCAGAGTCCACATGCAGTGCAACATCAGATAAATAAGAGATGCAGTTCCCCAATACTGTGTAAAATATAAAAATAGCACAAAGTCCAATCACTAAAATTAAAATTATTTTTTCTACCTTTGTTGTCTGACCATTTTATTCTCTGATCATGCTGGTCCCAATCTGAGGCTTCTGCTTTCCTGTCTTCTCTTAGCTCTTTCTGTGGTCCATGGTCCATCTGCCATGTCTTCTCTTCTTTTGTTTTCTTCTCTTCACTTCCATCAGCCCATTTCCAGTTCCAGTAACCCTCCCCAGTATCAGCCCCCTTTCCAGTCCTTCCCTCCCAGTACCTTCCAATGTCAACTGCCTTGCATTCCCACGACTGCAACTGGTGTCCATTCCCTTCCAGTCCCCCTCCTTCCCCACTGTCCAGCCCCTTCTAGTCCAAATACAATCCCAGGTATTAGCTCTCGTCCACTCAGTGCCACCTCCCAGTCAGCTCCCTTCCAGTCACCCTACCCTCTGTCCATCCCTCTTCCAGTGCAATTTGCATGTCAGCTCCCTTCCAGCCTCCTCCCCATTACCCAGCCACCTATCACTCCCATCCCCAAGTGTGAGCTCCCTTCCAGTCCCCCTTCAGTATATCCCAGGTGTCAGCTCCTTTCCAGCCCCCTCCTTCTCCATCAGCCCACTTCCAGTCCTAAACCTCCCCATCAGCCCACTTCCAGTCCTACACACCCCCATCAGCCCACCTCCTGTCCTAACCCCCCCCCATCAGCCCATTTCCAGTCCTAAAGGCCCCCATGGCCAGTTACCAATCCTAACTCCCCCAATCAGCCCATTTCCAGTCCTAGACCCCCCCCCATAGCCAATTACCAAACTTACCCCCCCCCCCCCCCCGCCCGGGAAATTAAAAAAAAAAAAAAAGAACCTGGCTGCTGAAGCTGAAGCTGCCACGGCAGCAGGAAATGCCCCGCGGCCTCCCCGGCAGAGCCCTGTCTCCCTCAGTTTTAAACAGAAAGGAAATTGGTGCAGACTCGAAGCCTTTCCGCGCCTGTGAAGGACCGACCCTGGGTAGCTTTGTCCCGCCCCCAAAGGAAGTTACATGTAACTTCCTTTGAGGGCGGGACAAAGCTACACGTGGTCCTTCACAGAGGTGAGAAGGCTCTGCACCATTTTCCTTTCTATTTAAAACTGCAGATCACAGCGCAGCCGTGGTTCTCTAAGAGGCAGGGAGCCACGGCTGCCAGAAAAGGAGGGTGAGTTTGCCGCTGCCGAGAAGCGGACTTGGCAGCAACTTGTGCACTTGTTTTTTGGGTGTTTAACTATGAAGGCGAAGTGAGGTGGCTGTTTTGGGGGGCATTTTTTGCCGCCCTCAAGATTTTGCTGCCTGAGGCAACCGCCTCACTTCACCTCATTATAGAGCAGCCCCTGACTGCAGACTTTCCTTTAAAGTGCTATTGATGACCTTCAAAGCCATCAACAAGTGCTCCTCTACCTCCCTCACGGACCTCATCCACCCCACCCCCCTCATCCACCCCACCCCCCTCAACAGAGCTAGGAGATCAGCTGCCGCTAATACTCTGATACTCCCGAAGGCGATTACAAAATGTTCGCAGTCAACAAAAAACAGAGCCTTCGCACTATATGCACCCACATGCTGGAACGCCCTTCCACCCGCCATTCGGGCTATCACTGACCTCGCTCAGTTTAGGAAGGCGCTGAAGCACCATCTTTTCCTCCAGCACTATACCGACTCAAATTACATCTCACAACCAGTCACACCCAGGAACCAGGCCGTCATCCCCAGCACAGCCACCCTGCACAATTGCAGCCCCACTCTCTAGATCACGATACATTCTGCAGGTGGAATGTGTACATACTCTGACCGGTCAATCTGTATATAGTTGAACAAATCTGTAAATGGTTGCGAGCTGATCACATCACCTATGACAGTTAGCTTGCCTGTACATAGTTACCCTGTCAGTCCCGTTTAGAAACCCCTGTTCATTGTAAGTCCAGTGTCTGCACTGCACAAGTTAACTGTAAACCGCACTGATTCTAAAGAGCGCGGTATAAAAAAGGACAATAAATAAATAAAAACACAGAAGCTTGAAAAATGAATGAACTATCACCCCTGGTGGAGAGTTCCCTAGTGCAGGGCAGCAGGTGAGGAAAGCTTGCACTGGGTAAATAGAGTGCCCCAGTTTTAAAGTAGATTTTTTATTTAAATAAAGAGTTAAGAATAG
Organism: Ichthyophis bannanicus; assembly: GCA_033557465.1. Taxonomy (NCBI): domain Eukaryota; kingdom Metazoa; phylum Chordata; class Amphibia; order Gymnophiona; family Ichthyophiidae; genus Ichthyophis; species Ichthyophis bannanicus. Next base: position 516,308,909 of record CM066034.1, on the reverse strand, counting down.
CTGTGCTACTGTAACTAGCTCCCAAGCTACCATGACGGCTGTTTGTGAGCTCTGTGCTGGACAAATTCAGATGTATTGTGGGAGTTTAACTTGCTTCAAGTGATCTGTTGACTAATGCATCGTCCAGAATGGACTAGGCCTGGCTTTCAAGCCTGAAAATGAGCTAACAGGCAGAGCAACTCTGACAGTATGACCGAAAAGCAGCAGCAGCAGATGAGGCAGCCCTTTGTTCCCTGCTGTTCTTGCATTTGTTGCCTAGTGAGAATTATTTTATATATTAAGCTCTGGAAATGCTTTCAACCTGTAGGGGCTCATCCAGTTTGATTTGGGAACATCTGTGACCTCCTTTATGGCCTGTGTGGAAATGAGGTGTTTATGTTCATTTTTTTTTGGCTGTTTGCCTGCCATATGGTTTCTAGTTCAGCTCTGCCCAGGTTTTTGGGTTTTCTCTCTCTCTCTCGATATATTTTTAGACATGTACAAGCTGAGATTCCATGTCTTATTTCATTTGTGCTGTATACAGATAAGTGGCATCTGGTCAATAACATGAGGCAGGATTGCTGTGTCCTTGATTAAATTTCTTTAGCTATGACTCGTGCAGGAAAGCTAGCCATAGGGCCTTGAGTAGGCTCTGCTGGCTTGCACTGCATGAGTTGACTAGCCTCGGAAATAATTGGGTCTGTTCTGCCCAAGCCTACTGACCACCTCGTTCTCCCCTCGCCCTGTGCTGCTTCTGAAGTGAATTTTAAAAGTTTGTGCCTGTTTGGGTACTCCCCCCCTCCACACACACCTTTTTAAGGGGGGAAAGCAGTTTCCTTCTGCTACTTTGGGCTCTCAGAACAACCAGAAGTCCAGTCATTTGTAGCTGTGGCTATTACTAGGGAGCTAAGCATCAAGTTCTGTTCCCTGTATTCATGGACTCTAAATCTGGCTACTAAGGTTGACGTTTTCCCTCCACAGAATCCCCAAATCCAACTGACCCAGGAAGTGGAATGCCTGACCTGGGAATTAAACTCTTGCCCTCTGTATGTTGGAGACAAACATTGAGACTAAGCCAGCCTGTAGCGAACACAGAAGTCAGTGAAGAAACAGTCCTGATGTGACACTTGCCACACTTTTTCCCACTACTCTGATCCCCTTCTATTTAAGTAATTTTTTTCTGGGGACGAGTGAAAAGAGGCCCACGTTAGGGAGAGAAACTACTAAAATTTACATGGTTCTCTAAACTAATATGTGAAGAGATGGATAACTATTACTATGCATGCTATGACTAAATTTTGTTTGGAGGGGGAGGAAGTTCTAGAACAGACTTCTCTAAGTTCAGTCCTTGAGGGCTGCAAATAGGCCACATTCTCAGGATATCCCTGGTCATCTTTAATAATGGTTTATGGACTTTTCTTCCAGGAACTTGTCCAAACCTTTTTTAAACCCAGCTACACTAACAGCTTTTTTTCTACATCTTCTGGTAATGAATTCCAGGGAATGGGGAAAAAAAAACCTTTTTAGTCTTAAAAGGGCTACATTATAGCATCATTGAGCATCCCCTATTCTTTCTACTTTTTGAAGGTGTAAACAAACAATTCGTTTACCCATTCTACTCTGTTCATTAATTTAGACCTCTATCATATCTCCCCTCGGCCGTCTTTTCCAAGTTGAAGAGCCCTAACTATAAGCCTCTCCTCATAGGGGTATCCTTCCATCCGCTTTACCATTTTAGTGGCTCTTCTCTGTACCTTTTCTAATTCTTCCATAGCCTTTTTAAGATATTGTGACCAGAATTACACGCAATATTCAAGGTGCGGTCGTACCATGAAACGATAGAGGCATTATAATAACCTTTGTGTTATTCTCCATTATTTTTCTTATGATTCCTAGCATTCTGCTTGCTTTCTTGGCTGCCCCTGCCAAGAAAGTATCAACATATCCACGATGACGCCTAACTCCTTTTCTGAGTGGTGGTTCCTAATGTGAAACCTTGCATCGTTTAACCATAATTTGGGAGGTCTAAGTGCATAACTTTACATTTGTCCACATCAAATTTCATCTGCCATTTGGATTTCAGTTTTTTTTATCTGAGGCAACGGAGGGTGAATTGGCTTGCACAAGGCGCATCAGAGGGATCTGAAAGCTGGTTTCCTTGGATCTCCAGGAACAAGCAGGAATGTACTCCTCACATATGGGTATCGTCGGTACCGACGGAGCCTGCGCGGGAACGCTCCCCAGCGTCCAATAGGAACACTTTTGGGAGCATCCCTCAGCACATGTGCGCTGCCTTTCCAACTGTCCCTCTTCAGTTCTTCATTTTCTGCGGAGCCAACAGGACCTATTCCCTGTCACCACAGAAAATTCCGTCTTTAAAATTCGTTTTTGTGGTCGCGCTTGCCTACCGCACGACGCCTACTGGTACCGCCGGTTATTTTTTTTTCCAAAAAATAAAAACATTTCACTGTTTCTTTTCAGAAACTTTCCTGTTTTGGTGCTAGGCGCCATTTTGGGCATTAGGCCCCATTTGTCCAAAATCATGGAAAAGCCAACTAGTGGTTTTAAAAAATGTACTAAGTGTGGCGGTACTATTTCCGTCACTGACACCCATGATTGGTGTCTAAAATGTTTAGGACCTGATCATTCCCCAACTGAATGTGTCTCCTGCATGGGGATGACTAAGAGAGGAAGACAGAACCGGGCCGCAAAGCTCGGCACCCTCTTCTCTTCAGATGCCAGATCCATTGCATCGACATCGTCAAGGGCCTCTTCCTCCCATGGATCTCAAGTAACTAAACACAAAAGCCGGTCCTCAAAGGGTAGCTCTCCTGCTAAGCATCGAGAGGCCATTGGCATTGCCCTTGAGGGAATCACACCGGCAAAACAGCCCCGGCGGGAGGCTTCAGCTTCCAAAGCATTGATGGGGCTTCAGGATGTTCTCGAGGCCTCAACCTCGCAAGAACTACCTGTGCCATGCTCAGGGGTTCCGGCCGTTCTTACCAGTACCGACACCCAGGCATCGGCAGCGTCGATAGACCAGAGATTTCTTGCTATCGAACGCAGTATCGCTGCTCTTCTCTCAGCTGCGGTACCGATGGTCCCAAGGGCACCGGTGCCGACATTGACACTGATGCCGGTACCGACACCGACGATGCCGATACCGACGGTACTGGCCCCGATGGTAACTCTTCCTATTCCACCTCCGACTGGAGTGGACAAAGTGGTATCGGGTCACCTCGGTACCGATGTCGATCGGTACCGGGATCATGCTTTGCAGGAGCATCGGAGTCAGGAATACTTCAAGTCCTCCGATTCCAAAGACTCTGACAATTCTGCTGTCACTAGAGGGTTTCTCTTAGAAAATCCCTCTTCTCCCCAACGCAGAATGTCACCTCCAGAGGACATGTCATTTCAGGATTTCATCCGTGATATGGCTAAAGGTCTTTCAATCACAGTAGCTCCTGAGGAGGAACCCAGAGCAAAGGAATTGGAAATCCTCCAATATCCTAAAGCTCCTAAGGAGGCAGCTAATCTGTCTATCCATGAAATTCTGCATAACTTGATGCTCAGAATGTGGGAAACACCTCTGACTACTTCTCCTCACTCTAGGAGACTTGATACTATGTATCGAGTTCCACCATGTCCTGGATTTCAGAAAACTCAGCTGCCACACCATTCAATGGTAGTGGGGTCAACCATGCGTAGGTTGAAAAGTGCTAAAAGACATGCATCCAATCCTCCAGGTCGTGAATGCAGGACTCTGGATGCTTTTGGACGCAGAACTTTTCAAGCTTCCATGCTTTCAGCTAGAATTAGCTCATATATCCTATATATGGGAATGTTCCTCAAAGAAATCACAGGAGAATTGGAACTTATGAGCCCATTTCTTCCAGATAAGAGACAAGACTTTCTTACTCTGGTTAAGCATGTTCAGGATGTCTCCAAGTTTGTCAATCGTGCAGCCTTTGACTCCTTTGAATGCATCAGCAGAACTTCTGCTATTGCCATTGGCGCACGACGAATTGCCTGGCTACAGGCATCAGACTTGGAGACTTGGGTACAGGACAAGTTAGGGAACATTTCTTGCATGGGAGAAAAATCTCTTCGGCAAGAACTGGCAAGAGAAGGCTAACGAATTAGATGCTGACAATTCTACCTTAGAGAGATTGTCTACAGCCACTCCAGCCAAAAGAAAGCCTTATAAAAAACCCTCTTTTAGCAAAAAGAGGAAGTTTTATCCTTCCCATACCCCTCAGGCTCAAGCTCCAGGTCATGTTGCCCAAAAGGGACAAACTAGACAACAAAAGAAACCAAAAGGCCCGAGAGCCCAACCACCTCTCCAGGTTCAGCCCCCTCAAGGGCTTTGACTCCTTCCTAGAGAGCTTTGCCTTCCTGCCTCTGAGGGGTCCTCAACCCACCAATATTCCCGGCAGGTTATGCCACTTTCTCAACAGATGGCATCAGATAACAGCAGAAGATTGGACTTTGTCCATTGTAGGCGAGGGGTACAAACTTAATTTTCCAGCTTACCCCCTCCTACAATTCTAAAGCAGTTCAATTCACAAACCTCTGCAGACAATCTGCTAGATCATGAGGTCTCCACTCTTCTTGCCCAAGGGGCAATAGAAGAAGTACCCATTCTTCAACAGGGTGCAGGGTTCTACTTCCCCTATTTTGTTGTTCCAAAGAAAACAGGGGGACACACACCCATTCTAGACCTCAGAGAATTGAACAAATATCTGTTTCGAGAAAAATTCAAGATGATTTCTCTGGGAACTCTTCTGCCATACCTTCAAAGCCAGGACTGGCTTTGCTCTCTAGACTTAAAGGATGCATACACTCACATTCTTATCCATCCATATCACAGGAAATGTTTGTTTCCTTTTCAGGGGAAGACATTTCCAGTACAGGGTTCTTCCCTTTGGTCTGGCTTCAGCACCAAGGGTATTCACGAAATGCATGGCAGTAGTAGCTGCATTTCTACGAACCCTGGGGATCTTTGTCTTCCCCTACTTAGACGACTGGCTCATCCGAGACTCCACAGTGACAGAAGCCAGCACTGCACTGTCTGATACAATGCGAATCCTCCAATACTTGGGATTGGTAATAAACCTCCCGAAATCTCAACTAGTTCCTTCCCAATGCCTAGAATTCATAGGAGCCTGTCTGGATACCAGACAGGCAAGGGCTTTCCTTTCACAAATCCGGTGTCTTTGCATAATGCAGTTAGCTTCCGAAGCAGCAGGCAAGTCCTCCCTCACTGCTCGGGAGCTACTGCAGTTACTGGGACACATGGCATCCACAGTTCATGTAGTTCCATATGCTCGCCTCCACATGCAAGCAGCTCAGTGGACCCTCTCCACACAGTGGACACAGGCCACAGGTCATTTGTCGGACAAAATAACAGTCTCTCAACGACTAATTTTGTCCCTCCAATGGTGGCAATCATTACAAAATCCAACAGTAGGGTCTCCTTTCCATCAACCCCTCTTTCAGGCCACCCTAACAGATGCATCACAGGTGGGTTGGGGAACACACCTGAATTATCTCTCTACCCAGGGCACCTGGACTCCAAAGGAGGTTGGTTTACACATAAACCTCCTGGAGTTAAGAGCAATTTATCTAGCTCTTCGAGTGTTCCACGCCCAGCTGAGCTACAAGACAGTCCTAGTCCAGACGGACAATCAGGTAGCCATGTTCTATGTGAACAAGCAGGGTGGGACAGGCTCTCTGTCGTTATGCAACGAAGCTTTACGACTATGGGCCCTCGCCAGAGAGCATCAAATTCACCTCCTCGGGGTAGATCTTCCAGGCATTCAAAACCTTGGGGCAGACAAACTCAGTCGAGTACTGCTACCTCACGAGTGGTCACTCCACCTAGACCATGTGGCAAAGAGATTTCATCTCTGGGGCACTCCAGACATAGACCTCTTTGCAAGTCCACAATGCCAAACTTCCCCGGTTCTGTTCCAGGATTCCGGCGCACAACTGTCAGGCAAGGGATGCCTTCCTCCTTCACTGGGTTCAGGACTTCCTTTATGCCTTCCCACCCATTCGCCTCATCCCCAAGACACACTTCAAACTCCAGAGAGACAGGGGTCGCATGATTCTCATAGCACCACGATGGCCACGCCAAACGTGGTATTCCCTTCTTCTGCACCTCTCTCAAGCGGCATCTCTGGAGTTAGGGCATGCTCCAGATCTCCTTTCCCAGGAGAACGGGACGCTATGGCACCCGAATCCCCAGTCCCTGCACCTCATGGCCTGGTTGTTGAAGGCTTAGACCTCCAGGATTTCAACCTCTCCCAGCAGGTAAAAGATATCCTTCAGGCTTCTAGGAAACTTTCCACAAGAAGATCTTATGCCTTCAAGTGGAAACGTTTTACTATATGGTGCTTCAAGAAGGGATTAAACCCTCTGGTCATACCCTTAGAATTGATACTAGAGTATCTCCTTCACTTATCGAATTCTGGGTTAAAAACCAATTCGGTAAGAGTCCATCTTAGTGCATTTGCAGCTGCTTATAAGCCTCTGAATGGACAACCAATTTCCTCTCATCCACTCCTATCAAGATTTGTGAGAAGCCTTTTATTAACTAAACCTCCCATCAGGCCACCACCGATAGCATGGGATCTAAATCTAGTTCTCGGGCAGCTCATGAAGCCGCCTTTTGAACCTTTAGCCACTACAGCCCTTAAGTTTTTGACTTGGAAGGTCATCTTCCTGATTGCAATCACCTCTGCACGTCGCATTAGTGAATTGCAAGCTTTAGTGGCTGATCCTCCTTATGCTAGATTTCATCATAAGGTTGTTCTTCGAACTCACCCACACTTTATGCCAAAAGTGGTTTCGCCTTTTCAATTAAAGCAATCAATTTTTCTTCCTGTATTTTTTCCGAGGCCTCACGCCTCTAATGCAGAAAGAAACCTTCATACTTTGGATTGTAAGAGGGCCTTAGCCTTTTACATTCAAAGAACACAGCAACATAGAAAGTCCTCGCAACTTTTTGTAGCTTTTGACCCTAGTCATTTGGGCCTTCCTGTCTCCAAAACAACTTTATCTAAATGGATTGCCCAATGCATATCCTTTACTTATGAGAGTAATTGTATTCCTCTTCAGCACCATGTCACAGCTCACAATGTGAGAGCCATGGCAGCTTCTGTGACTAATCTCCACTCTGTGTCTATCAATGACATTTGTCGAGCAGCCACCTGGGCTTCGGTACACACCTTCACAGCCCACTACTGCCTAGATAAAGCCTCCCGTCGGGATGCCTTCTTTGGCCATGCTGTTCTTCAAAATTTCTTTCAAACCTAAACCAACTCCTACCCACCAACCCTGGTGGAATGCCAGAGATCCATGGGAGGAAGGATTCTCACCTTCGATGGTGGCACCTTCCTGGGGATATCTCCCTGGCATCTTCAGCTAGGGAGTCCCCATATATGAGGACTACATTCCTGCTTGTTCCTGGAGATAGCGTAATTACTTACCTGTAACAGGTGATCTCCGGGAACAGCAGGAATTTAGTCCTCACAACCCACCCACCTCCCCTAGGAGTTCTCTCTCTCTCTCTCTCTCTCTCTCTCTTTGTCTCTTTCCTCTCTCCCTCTATCCTTTCACTCAGCTACAAACTTAACTGAAGAGGTACAGTTGGAAAGGCGGGAAGGCAGCATGCATGTGCTGAGGGATGCTCCCAAAAGCGTTCCTATTGGACGCTGGGGAGCATTCCTGCGCAGGCTCCGTCGGTACTGACGATACCCATATGTGAGGACTAAATTCCTGTTGTTCCCGGAGATCACCTGTTACAGGTGAGTAACTACGCTTTCCCAGCCCACTGCTCTAACCAGTAGGCTGCTACCTGCTCGATGGAAGTGAAAAGCAAAAACTGTATAGGAATGAAAGGAAATTCTTAGCACAGAGATGAAGGGTAATACAGGAGAATCAAATCCTGCAATATTGGAGCAGGAAGGAAAAATGGGCATAAAAGGTGTGTCTGGAGATTGTTGTACAGTTTGTTCTGTATTTCAGTATCCCAAACATACTGAAGGTTGTGGAGAGATGGAGGTGATGGCATTTCAATTTGATGAAGGTTGGTGATATAGGGAAGAGATTGAGGGTGCTGTTGGAGTTTGTGGAGATGGGATATGACCTTGGTCTTAACTCCCTGTCCTTGAGGACCGCCAAAAGGCCTGGTTTTCAGGATATCCTCTCTGCATATACATTTTCCACTTTATGCAAATCTCTCATGCAAATCGGGGATATCCTGAAAACCTGGCCCTTTGGCTGCCCTCGGGTAGGGAGTGACATTCCAGGTGGGTGATAAGGAGAGCAGTTCTTTGCAGTTGAGGTGAGTTAAGAGCACTCTTCATACATAGAAGGTAACCTTGCATGCAGGGCTACAATACTAGTTGGCCAATGGTTGCATTATCCCGTGCATTCTTGACACTGTTTCCCCATAACTAATGTATGTTCTCTATTTTTTTTTTCTTTTTTACAGGGCATCCTGCTTGACCTTCCTACCACTCCTGCCACCCCCAACCACCCATGACACTTGAATCCAAAGTTCTGGTCATTCCTCCAGAGCTTGAATCTGCACAGAAAACATCAAAATATATTTGACTTCTGGGTGGGATTTTTCTTTCTCCTTTTTTTTTTTCTTTTTGTTTTATCGTGAACATAGGAAAACCAAGGAAGGAGGCGACAAGGATAGTCCTGACATCAGCAAGCCAGGGGTGGCACTGTGGTCCTCCAAATCTTCTCCAAAGTGTGAGGAGTAGGGGAAGAGAGCATGAGAGAGAGAACCAGGAAAATGTTCCAAGCCAAAAGGCAATGTGTGATGTGTTCTAGAGCCATGATTAGCAGCTGCTGAATGCCGCTTTGCTGTGATGGAAAGGAGCAGGACCCCTGGCTTAAGGTGCTTGCCCTTACTGCTGAGTGGTCAGACGGGAGTTTTATTTATTTGCTAAGGATGCTGAAAATGGCGTCATAGAGGGAACAAGAGACTTTCTACGCCACAGTGGAGGAAACGCGGGATGCACGTGTCCCTGCGCATTGCACGTTGACTGGCATTTTGCACTGACCTGAATTCTGACTTCTAATTTTTATTTTTTTTTTAATTAAATGAATGGAAAGGAAGGATTCTTCTTTTCCACGGAGGGCACCAAACCATGTAATGAGAAATTGGGGGTGGGGGGGTGGGAGGGGGTGAAGAAGCATTTGAAAGAAGAGAAGGCAAGCCGAGGCCGGAGGTGCTTTTTCTGACTGTGGAAAGGCTTTGTGGGTCTGTCTTTAAAGTGTTTACAGGAACAGTTTCTACGTGGATGCTGTGTTGTGCCGCTGATGTTTACACAGGAGAATTCTTTTTGCTCTGGCTGTTGAAACCTGCTGACTGATAGCCAAATAAACAAGTGCTTCATCTTTTCCTTTTTCATTTTCTTTCTCCATATTACATTTTGTAAACCTCTTCCAGCCTTTCCTTCCTTATGATTCTTTGCCTCTGCTTCATTCTCACTCTCCAAATTCCTTTCTCTTCATTCTCATCTCTTCTCTTTTCATTCTCTTTGCATGATTTACATCTCTTCCTTATTTCTTCTCATTTTCTAGTCATCTTCTTTCATTGTCTGACATTCTAGTTGCCAAAAACAGACCCTTTAAACAGTTATTTTTCCTCCCTGCCAACCTGAGTTTTTATATCTTCCTCTCCCCACCCCCTTTTTTGCTTTAACCTTTTTATTGCCTCATGCCCCTTCTTACCCTCCTGTGTTTTCCAGGAGTGGAGTCCTTTGGGTCTGGAACCACAAGTGTCCTAGAACCAATGTCTCTTATCTATTTTTTCTTCACACCCTGCTGGACATTTTGTTGAGGGGGAAAGGGGAGGAAATATTTTTATTTTAACAGCCAATTCACACTTGAGAACATTTTAGCCATTGAAACATTCAAATAAAAGGGCCTCAGCTCATGTGCGCGAGGCTTCTGTATTTATATATTATAAAAAATTGATGATATCTTTACAAAAATTGTTCTGAAAGCTGAAAGGCTTTCACCATTAGTCAAGGTGTTTTGATATGGTATTAAAATAATGTTCAATAAAATATAGCATACATTGTGGTTCCTTTTCATAATGAACTTATTAACATGAGTTTATTTCCAAGGGTTTGGTGCGTCATGCTGGGGAATAGAAAGTGTGCATCTGGCTATGGTTTGAAGACTAGCTCTTCCACTGTCTTGCTGCTGCTTTACTTACCCAAAGCCTTCAAGTCTAATTTGATTCTAGAGTCGTCTTATTCTTCCATGCCCAATGGAAGTTTGAAAGGATTATACAGAAGAGGTCAGGAATGCCTGGCTGGGGCCTAAATAACTAGGATGAAAGTAAGTATGGAGGGAAAAGCCTGGAAAAAAGCCACACTGCATTTGAAAATGGGCCACATTGGATTTGGGGTTTCTAAAATAAATTAAATAAAATAAAATAAGGCTCCCACCGCAAAAAATGGCACATTCCATTTCTATGGGAGACGTAGTTCTGCTTCTGCAGCATAGAAACATATACTTCATTGACAATAGAAGTGTTGGAGCTGAGTGATTATTCTGTAAAGATCCACAAATACCAAGAAAAGCAGTCTGAGGTCCAAAATGTAGCCAGAACATACAGAACTATTTCTCATCATATTGGAAGCCACAGGCCTGATTAAAAGCCATTTTCAAACATGCTTTGAAACGCCTATACTTATTACATCCTATGAACTCTAGAGGGTTTTGGCACAAAGCAAGCTCTACAGTGAGTGTTAGCACTATTTTTGATAGACTTAAGTCATACTCCACATACCCTGGCTTAGGAGTAAGGTTCGTTACTGTGATTTGTGCAAAACTAACTCACCTGAAGATGTTGCCCCTGAATGAAACATAGCACTTAGGAAATTCTTCCTTTCAAACTGCCTCTCCCCTGTTTACTATTCTCCCCATCTCAAAATTACCTCTCCCAAATTGTCTTCCCACTTCCAAATACCCCTTCCAACATCCCCACCCAGTCTCCAAAGTATCCCACTCTCCTGAAATGACCTCCACATCAACTACCCCCCCCCCCCCAATTTTCTTCAGTCTCCAAAACTGCTTCCCAGCAATTACCCCACCACCACTCAAGCCTCCCCATGGTCCACAACTTGCCCCTAAGCTGCCCCAACATTCATAACTACACCCTGCCCCCCCCCATAACACATGCACAGGACATGCACAAACAGGAATTCCGAATTCCTTATCACTGAAGGGCTGCATTTTTTGTGATTGATCTGCATTTGACTTTTTGTTCTAGTGTGAAAACTGCTTAGTTTTCTTACTGGTTGCTTTTTGTACTGGCAACTAATACCTGTTTTCTTGGACAGGGCCAGGTTAAGGCATTGGGAAACCACACACATACTATTTTTGGAGGGAGGGGCCATGTGAAATGTGCTCAGGACTCAAGAATCTAAGATCGCTGTCTGGCTTTTAGAATGGAAGAACGGAAGTGATTTTTACAGTAATGTCCAGAAGCAAAAAAGATGGCTAATATATCTGGAAATTTTTTCAAATCTTAGAAGCTCTGCAGTTCAGGCTCCCCACCACCATGCTAAAGAGCCTTCCCTGCCTGCTTCCAATGCAACTAGCAGCAGAGAGTGGGTAGAATCCATCCAATTGGGGGGAGAGACTGAGGGAATGAAGCACTGGAATTCTTGAGTCACAGGAAGGGAGGAGGTGTACTAGGGGCTATTCATATGCTATAAAAAGGTGACATTTTACTTACCAGATATTGTCCTTTCCTTGAGTCAGGCTAGACCAGTCCAGATAAGTAGGTTGTGTTCCCTTACCAGCAGACTCGTTCTTTGTCTTTACCAATGAAACACCTAAGTTTCAATGACATTAATCCTGTGCCTCTATCCACCTCAGCCACCAGAGGACCCTTCCATATTTGTCCCAAAGCAAATGGGAGATACAGAGCAAGCCTCACACAACCTCAATATGGGTAACAATGAGTTAACAGTAAATAACTATGTACAGTAAGGTAGAAATAGAAGGCTGTCAGTGGATGATAAATCTGCAGAGCCAAATACAGATTCATCGCAGATCCAAGGGTGCCGCAGCATTAGAACAGAGCGAGTACCATTTCAGGGGTGAGCCCTGGACTTGTCTAGCAGGACTCAAGGAAAGGATATTAACTGGTAAGTAAAATGTCACCTTCCATATCATCCTGCTAGACCTGTCCAGACAAGTGGGATGTACCAAAGCTAGAACATCGCTGGGCGGGAAGAAGACACAGCAGATTGCATAATTCTTGAGCCAAAGGCTGTGTCCCACACGTGGACATCCAAGCAGTAATGCTTGACAAAAGTGGAAAGTGATGCCCACATTGCTGCCTGACAAATGTCTGCAGGAGCTACCAAACTCCGCTTTCAGCTTTGCCCACGAGGACACTTGCACTCGGGTAGAATGGGCATGCAGACCATCTAGAACTGGCCGGTTCCGTAATAGATATGCTGAAGCAATAGCCTTCTTAATCCAGCCCCAAAGTAGACTTGACCGCTGCTTCACTTTTGTGTGGGCCAGCAAACAGTACAAAAAGATGATCCAACTTAAGAAAGGAATTTGTAATCTCCAGGTACCAGAGAAACATCCTCTGAATATCCACAAGGTGAAGATCCTTAGCTTTCCCCCAACACTGCTCTTTACAGAAGGAGGGCAGGCAAACCACTTTGTTCACATGAAAGGGAAACAGCAATTTAGGCAAGAAGGGAGCACAGGCTGAATGACAACTACCTCAGCTGAAAAGAACAGAAGGGTCCCTGCAAGACAGAACCTGCAGTTTGGAGATCCACTTTGCAGACAAATTGCAACCAAGAAGACAGTCTTGAGCGTCAAATCCTTCAAGGTAGCATGATTCAACAGCTCAAAGGGGGCTGCCATCAGGGCCCTGAGCACTAGAGACGGATCCCAGGAAGGAATCACAGACACAAAGGAAGATGCAGACGTCTAACACCTTGGAGAAAATGTGAGACATCTGGGTGCATGTCCAAGGACTTGCCTGCCACTGGACCATGGAAACAGCCCAAAGCTGCCTCCTAAATCTACAGGGAGCTAAGTGAGAGGGCCTTCTCTAGGCTATCCTGCAGAAGGCCAACAGGGAGGACACCTTGGCCGCCTCAGCAGCCCAGTGCTGCACCAGTGCTCAGAGGCACCATGCTAGATTGGTAGACCTCCGGGCACCAAGCATGGTAGAGATTATTGCTGGAAAGAAGCCCTTAAACACTATCAGTCTCCTTTCAAGAGCCATGCCGTAAGCGAGAAGGGAGCGAGTCCTCCAAGACGATTGGTCCCTGCCACAATAGCCCTCAAGATGGAGACAGCCAAAGAGGAGGCGCTTGAAGGAGTTGCATCAAGTCTCCAAACCATGCTTTCTGCAGCCAATTCAGCGCTATCGGAACAATCCTGCCCAGGTGGTACTCTATACGCTTAATTGCACGTGCCATGAGGGACACTGAGGAAATGCACACAGCAGCCACTGACTTGGGCCAAAGCTGGGTCAAGGTATCAACTCTCTTGGACCCCTTTCTGTGTGGTGATCGAAGAAGTGGCACACTTTGGTATTGGAGCAGGTTGCCATCAGATCTATTTTGGGCAACCCCAGTGGCGCAGAATCAGTTGAAACGCATCTGGACTCCCACTTGCTGGGATTCAGAGAGTACTGACAAGGAAGTCCGCTTCCACATTGTCCACTCCAGCAATGTGCTGAGCCGGCAAGGCTAGTTGGTTCTTTGTCCAAGCAAACAGGACACTAGCAAAGGGAACACCCTACCTGCCATGTCAATAGGCACAAGAAAATCAGGACAACTCGGCACCACCGAATGGACAGAGCTTTATTGTGTAAATTGCACGATCAGCCCAACATGTTTTGGCTGATGTGTTAAAATGCATGCAAATAACATCCATAAAGAATGAGCTGATCAATTAAAAATAAAACCAAAGTCAAACAGCCATTAAAAATAATCATAATTAAAAAATGATAGTATCTCCAGGAACAAGCAGGAATAAGTCCTCACATATGGGTACGTCGGTACCGACGGAGCCTGTGCGGGAAAGCTCCCCAGCCTTTCAGATGAAAGACTTTTGGGGCCTCCCACTGCACATGCGCGCTGCCTTCCCGCCTTCCTGACCAGCTCTCTTCAGTTTCTCTTTTTCCACGGAGCCAGCAGGTCGTGTTCCTGTCACCGCTGAAGAAATTGTGAAATTTGTTGTTTTTCTTTAGACCGCGTACCTGCCTTCCCCATATCGAAACCGGTATCGCCGGTCTCTTTCTTTCTTTAAAAAAAAAAAAAAAGACTTTTTTATTTTCTTCAGCACAGCTTGGTACCTGTTGTTAGGCCTTAAGGCCTACACAAATTCTCCTCATGGAGAAGCCAGTCCCTGGTTTTAAAAAATGTACCAAATGCAGAGCTGTCATTTCTGTCACAGACACCCATGAATGGTGTCTCAAATGTTTGGGACCTGACCACTCCATACCGGACTGCCCATCCTGCACCCAGATGTCTAAACGTGGTTTGCAGAACCGGGCCAACAAGCTCCATGTGCTGTTTCCTTCAGAAGCATCACAGTCATCCAGGTCTTCCTCTCCGGATGGATCTCAGGTAACCAAAACTTCTGTGGGCAAATCCTCTAAAAGCAAATCTCTTTCTAAAGATCGAGAGGCTCTCAATTTTGAGTTCGAGGATTCTGCCCAGGCCAAAAAACCCCGGCGGGAGGTTCCGGCCTCCAAAGCAATCATGGGGTCACAGGTTGACATCGATGGCACGGCCTCGACCGATCACCTGTTGGACTGCTCTGGGGTACCGGCCCATACCGGTACCGACATCCAGGCAGTAGTGGCGTCTATGGGCAGTACTGTCCAGACCATGCAGCAGGCCGTTCTGGCATTCATTAAGGCTGCGACGCCCTCGGTACCGATTTCATCGGTACCGACCCCGGTTCCGGTATCCACACCGGAACCGAGACCATCGACTTCCAAACGTCGATCGGTTCCGCATGCCGGATTCAGGCTTTCGCCCGGTACCGATCCCATGCCCGATACGCCCGATGTCGATACCGATCGGTATGCGTATCGTACATTGGAAGCACAGAGGGAATACTCAGATTCTTCTGATGAATTCAATTCCTCTGACTCTGCTGAGCTTACTCTTCCTGAGGAGCCCTCTTCTCCAAAGAGGAGGATGTCTCCTCCAGAGGATTTATCCTTTCAGGATTTCATTGTTGATGTAGCTAAAGCACTTTCTATTGCTACATCTTCTGAAAAAGAACCCAGATCAAAAAAATTGGATATTTTAGGATACTCTAAAGCTCCTAAAGAGGCAGTCACTCTGCCTGTCCATGAAATCCTTCAAGAACACTTGATGGATTTGTGGGAGACTCCTTTAACACTGTCTCCCCATTCCCGTAGGTTGGACACCATGTATCGGGTCCCTCCTTCGCCTGGGTTCCAGAAAACTCAGCTGCCTCACCACTCTATTGTGGTGAAGTCTGCCATGAAGAAAATAAAAGAGTCCTAAAAGGCATTCTTCTACCCCTCCAGGGCGAGAATGTAAGACCCTAGACTCTTTTGGAAGAAAGATGTTCCAGGCTAGTATGCTTATAGCCAGGATCAATTCTTATAGCCTTTATATGGGCATGTTTCTTGGACAACTTGCCCTAAAAATACAGAATTTTGCCCCCTTTATCCCTGATGATCAAAGGGCGGACTTCTTTTCTATGGTGACACAACTTTCAGAGGTCTCCAAGTTCTCCAACAGGGCAGCCTTTGATTCCTTTGAGGTTGCAGGCAGAGCTTCGGGAATTGCTATTGCAGCCCGACGTCTCGCTTGGCTCCAGGCTTCTGATCTAGAACCCTGGGTTGTAGATGGCCTCAGGAATCTGCCCTGTACCGGAGAGAACTTATTTGGGGAAGACTGGCAGATTAAAGCTGCTCAAATGGATGCAGAAAATGCCACTCTAGATAGACTTTCCAAGTCTACTTCTACCCCTGCCAAAAAGAAGTCTTTTAAAAGGCCTTACTATAAGAAGGCCAGATTTCCCACAAATACTGGCCAGCAATCTGCTCAGCCTCGCTTTGCGGCTAAGCGTCAACCATCTAAGCAGGTAAAGTCAAAGCCTGCAGTGTCTGCTACACCCCAGCAGGCTCAACCCCCTCAGGGGTTTTGACTTGCCTCTAGAGAACTTGCCGTTTCTGGCTCTAGAACAACCAGAGCCCCTCACCATTCCTGGAAGGCTAGCTCATTTTGCTCCCAGATGGGAACAAATCACATCAGAGCAATGGACCCTCTCTATTATCAGGGAGGGCTACAAACTTCATTTCTCCAGCCTTCCTCCCCATACCATGGTGAGGCAATTCAGTTCTCCCCCATCTCTTCTGACCCTGTTGGGTCAGGAAGTCTCTTCTCTCCTTGCCCAAGGGGCAATAGAGGAGGTTCCTCCTCCACAGCGGGGGTTAGGTTTCTACTCCCCTTACTTTCTCATAACAAAGAAGACAGGGGGCTTCAGACCTATCCTAGATCTGAGAGAATTGAACAGATTTCTATTCAAGGAGAAATTCAAAATGCTCTCTCTGGGCCTTCTCCTTCCATACCTTCAGAGTCAGGATTGGCTTTGTTCTCTAGATCTCAAGGATGCGTACACTCATATACTCATCCATCCATCCCACAGAAAATATCTAAGATTTCTGTTCCAGGGAAAACATTTCCAGTACAGAGTACTACCCTTCGGTCTGGCCTCTGCTCCAAGAGTCTTCACAAAATGCATGGCAGTCGTAGCCGCATTTCTCAGAGGCATGGGAATCTTTGTCTTCCCATATCTGGACGACTGGCTCATCCAAGCTCCATCTCAGTCAGAAGCCCAGATGTCTCTGGACCGCACAAGGCGTATTCTTCAATATCTGGGACTTGTGGTAAACATTCCCAAATCCCAACTCATCCCTACTCAGTCTCTGGAATTCATAGGGGCCCAATTGGACTCCACCACTGCAAGGGCCTACCTCCCTCTGGTCTGAGGCCAAAGACTAATAAGCTTGGCCTCCCAGGCTGAGTCCAGAAGTCACTTGTCAGCCAGAGAAATGCTGCAGCTTCTGGGCCACATGGTCTCTACGGTACACGTGGTGCCCTACGCTCGTCTTCATATGAGAGCAGCTCAATGGACCTTGGCCACCCAGTGGTCTCAAGCATCAGGACTGCTCTCAGACCAAATACTCACCTCAAAACGACTGTTTTGGTCTCTCCAGTGGTGGACATCCTCCAAAAATCTGTTGTTGGGGATCCCCTTCCAACCTTCGTTGCCCCAAGCAACCCTCACAACAGATGCCTCCCAAACAGGGTGGGGAGCTCATCTCCAGCACCTCTCCACTCAGGGCACCTGGTCTCCTCAGGAGACCACCCTTCACATCAACCTTCTGGAACTGCGAGCAATCTTCCTTGCCCTCACAGTCTTCCACACCCTCCTTGTCAACCTGACTGTCCTAGTCCAAACAGACAATCAGGTAGCCATGTTCTGTGTCAACAAACAAGGAGGGACGGGCTCTCTGTCGCTTTGCAACGAAGCTCTCAGATTATGGGCCTTCGCCAGAGAGCACCAAATTCATCTTCTGGCAGTCTATCTTCCAGGAGTTCAAAACTCTCGGGCAGACAGACTCAGCCGAGTTCTGCTCCCACACGAATGGTCCCTACATATGGACCAGATACGCAGAATCTTTCAGGAATGGGGGACCCCGGACATAGACCTCTTTGCAAGTCCGTGGAATGCCAAACTTCCCCGGTTCTGTTCCAGGACTCCGTGTCAGGGAGCTCAGGCCAACGATGCCTTTCTCCTACATTGGGGTCAGGAATTCCTGTACGCTTTTCCACCCATTCCTTTGATTCCCAAGACTCTGTTCAAACTTCAGAGGGATCACGGATCCATGATCCTCATTGCTCCATGCTGGCCACGCCAAGTGTGGTTCCCTCTCCTTCTACAGCTCTCCCAGGGCTCCTCCCTGGACCTGGGAGCTGCACCAGACCTTCTATCTCAGGAGCAGGGGACTTTGTGGCATCCAAACCCCAAGTCCCTACATCTCCGAGCTTGGTTACTGAAGGCTTAAGCCTTCATGAGTTTAATCTTTCCCAACCAGTGAAAGATATCCTTCATGCCTCTAGGAAACCCTCTACTAGGCGTTCCTATGCTTTCAAATGGAAACGTTTTTCCATTTGGTGTGCGCAACAGGGTCTTGACCCTCTCGCACTTCCTTTGAATTCTCTACTGGACTACCTTCTGCATCTTTCCAATGCAGGCCTCAAGACGAATTCAGTACGAGTCCATTTAAGTGCTATTGCAGCATCCTTAAAACCTATAAATGGACAACCTGTCTCCTCTCATCCTCTTATTGCAAGGTTCATGAGAGGCCTGACCCTCACTAAGCCTCCCATCCGACCTCCTCCGGTAGCATGGGACTTGAATCTAGTTCTGGGTCAACTTATGAAGCCACCTTTTGAACCGTTGGTATCTACCTCCCTGAAATTTCTTTCTTGGAAGGTTCTTTTCCTTATTGCAGTCACTTCGGCTCGCCACATCAGTGAACTGCAGGCTTTGGTGGCTAATCCACCTTATACCAGATTTCATCATGATAAGGTGGTCCTTAGGACGAATCCCCACTTTATGCCTAAAGTGGTCTCGCCTTTTCATCTTAATCAAGAGGTATATCTACCTGTTTTTTTCCCGGCTCCTCATGCATCCAGTGCAGAGAGGAACCTTCATACTCTTGACTGTAAAAGAGCTCTCGCCTTTTACCTCAACAGGACTCAGCCACATCGAAAGTCTTCCCAACTTTTTGTGGCTTTTGATCCTTCTCATTTGGGACTTCCAGTCACCAAACGTACACTTTCCAATTGGATTGCTCAGTGTATTTCTTTTGCTTACCAGAGTAAGAACATTTCTCTGGAAGGCCATGTCACAGCTCACAATGTGAGAGCCATGGCTACTTCTATGGCTCATCTTCACTCTGTGTCCATAGATCAGATCTGTCGAGCAGCCACTTGGGCCTCGGTTCATACCTTCACAGCCCATTACTGCTTGGACAAGGACTCCCGCCGGGATGCCTTGTTTGGTCAGGCTGTCCTCAAACACCTGTTCCATACTTAAACAACTCCTGCCCACCTTCCCTGGATGGATGCCTGAGATCCATACGAAGATGGTTTACCCTTGGAGGGGGATCTCCCAGGCATCTTAGCTAGGGAGTCCCCATATGTGAGGACTTATTCCTGCTTGTTCCTGGAGATAGCACAGTTACTTACCTGTAACAGGTGATCTCCAGGAACAAGCAGGAATAAGTCATCACATATGGGTACGTCGGTACCGACGGAGCCCGCGCGGGAAAGCTCCCCAGCTTTTCAGATTAAAAGCTTTTGGGGCCTCCCACTGCACATGCGCGCTGCCTTCCCGCCTTCCTGACCAGCTCTCGTCAGTTTCTTTTTTTCCGCGGAGCCAGCAGGTCGTGTTCCTGTCACCGCTGAAGAAATTGTTAATTTTATTGTTTTCTTTAGACCGCGTACCTGCCTTCCCCATTCTGAAACCGGTACTGCCGGTCTCTCTTTCTTTCTTTTGAAAAAAAAAAATATATATATTTTTCTTTTCTTCAGCACAGCTTGGTACTTTGTTAGGCCTTCAGGCCTACACAAATTCTCCTCATGGAGAAGCCAGTTCCTGGCTTTAAAAAGTGTACCAAGTGCAGTGCTGTCATTCCTCTTACAGACACCCATGAATGGTGTCTTAAATGTTTAGGACCTGACCATTCCATACCGGACTGCCCATCCTGCTCCCAGATGTCGAAACGTGGATTGCAGAACCGGGCCAACAAGTTCCATGTGCTGTTTCCTTCAGAAGCATCACAGTCATCCAGGTCTTCCTCTCCGGATGCATCTCAGGTAACCAAAACTCCAGTGGGCAAATCCTCTAAAAGCAAATCTCTTTCTAAAGATCGAGAAGCTCTCAATTCTGAGTTCGAGGATTCTGCCCAGGCCAAAAAACCCCGGCGGGAGGCTCCGTCCTCCAAAGCAATCATGGGGTCACAGGTTGACATAGATGGCGCGGCCTCGACAGATCACCTGTTGTACTGCTCTGGGGTACCGGCCCATACAGGTACCGACATCCAGGCAGCAGTGGCGTCTATGGGCAATACTGTCCAAGTCATGCAGCAGGCCATTCTGGCTTTTATTAATGCTGCTACACCCTCGGTACCGCAGCCAGCGGTACCGGGTCCGGTTCCGGTAATGGCTTCCATACCGGAACCGAGGCCATCGTCTTCCAAACGCAGATCGGTTCCGCATGCCGGATCCGGGCTTTTGCCCGGTACCGATCCCATACCCGGTACGCCCGATGTCGATACCGAACGGTATGCGTATCGTGCGTTGGAAGCACATAGAGGATACTCTGCTTCTTCAGAGGATTTTAACTCCTCTGATGATTCTGATGAGTTCTCCCTTGATCTTCCTGAGGAGCCTTCTTCTCCTAAAAGGAGAATGTCTCCACCAGAGGATTTGTCCTTTCAGGACTTCATCATAGAAATGACTAAAGGTCTTTCTATTGCTTCATCCTCTGAAAAGGAACCCAGATCAAAGAAACTGGATATTTTAGGATACTCTAAGTCTCCTAAAGAGGCAGTTACCCTGCCTATCCATGAAATCCTTCAAGAACACTTGATGGACTTATGGGAGGCGGCTCTAACATTGTCTCCTTCTTCTCGCAGGTTGGACACCATGTACCGTGTCCCCCCTTCTCCTGGTTTCCAAAAAACTCAGTTGCCTCACCATTCTATTGTGGTGAAGTCTGCAATGAAGAAGATAAAGAGTACCAAAAGGCACTCTTCTACTCCTCCAGGGCGAGAATGTAAGACTCTAGACTCTTTTGGCAGGAAAATTTTCCAGGCTACTATGCTTATAGCCAGGATTAATTCCTATAGTCTTTACATGGGCATGTTTCTCAGTGAAATCGCTCTAAAAGTTCGGCATTTTGCCCCCTTTATCCCTGAGGATAAGAGGGAGCAGTTCATTTCCTTAGTGAAACACCTTTTGGATATTTCAAAGTTCTCCAACAGGGCAGCTTTTGATTCCTTTGAGGGTGCTGGTAGGGCTTCGGGCATTGCTATAGCAGCCCGACGTCTTGCTTGGCTCCAGGCTTCTGATCTAGAACCTTGGGTCCTAAATGGCTTACAAAATCTGCCCTGTACAGGTGAGAACTTATTTGGTGAGGAGTGGCAAATTAAGGCCACTCAAATGGACGCAGAAAATGCCACCTTAGATAGACTTTCTAAGTCTACCTCCACTCCTGCAAAGAAGAAGTCTTTTAAGAGGCCTTATTACAAGAAGTCCAGATTTTCCACAAATACTGGCCAACAATCCTCTCAGCCTCGTTTTGCTGCTAAACGTCAGCAACCTAAACAGGCAAGGTCAAAGCCTGCGGCGTCTGCTACGCCTCAGCAGGCTCCATCCCCTCAGGGGTTTTGACTTGCCCCTAGACAACTTAACTTTTCTGGCTCTAGAACAACCAGAGCCCCTCACCATACCCGGAAGGTTAGCTCACTTTGCTCCCAGATGGGAGCAAATTACATCAGAGCAATGGACCCTCTCTATCATCAGAGAGGGTTACAAACTCCATTTTTCCGACCTTCCTCCTTATACTATGGTGAGGCAGTTCAATTCTCCCCCATCTCTCCTGGCCCTCTTGGGTCAGGAAGTCTCCTCCCTCCTTGCCCAGGGGGCAATAGAGGAGGTCCCTCTTCTTCAACAGGGGACGGGATTCTACTCCCCTTATTTTCTAATACCAAAGAAGACAGAGGGCTTCAGACCAATTCTGGATCTGAGAGAATTGAACAAATTTCTTTTCAAGGAGAAATTCAAAATGCTTTCTCTGGGCATTCTCCTTCCATACCTTCAGAGTCAGGATTGGCTTTGTTCTCTAGACCTAAAGGATGCGTATACACACATACTCATCCACCCATCCCACAGAAAATACCTTCGATTTCTGTTTCAGGGAAAACATTTCCAGTACAGAGTACTCGCCTTCGGTCTAGCCTCTGCTCCAAGAGTGTTCACCAAATGCATGGCAGTCGTAGCTGCCTTTCTAAGAGGCCTGGGAATTTTCATATTCCCATACCTGGACGACTGGCTCATCCGAGCTCCCCCTCAGTCCCAGGCCCAAATTTCCCTGGACCGCACAAGGCGTCTTCTGCAGTATCTAGGACTGGTAGTAAACCTTCCCAAGTCTCAACTAATCCCTACTCAGTCTCTCGAGTTCATAGGGGCCCAGTTAGACACCATCACTGCAAGGGCCTACCTGCCTCAGGTCAGGGCCCAACGCCTGCTGAGTTTGGCCTCCCAAGCTCAGTCCAGCAGTCATTTGACAGCCCGGGAAATGCTGCGACTTCTGGGCCACATGGCCTCCACGGTACATGTGGTGCCCTACGCTCGTCTGCATATGAGAGCAGCTCAATGGACCTTGGCCACCCAGTGGACTCGAGCATCTGGAGCGCTCTCCGACCAAATACTCACTTCAAGCTGTCTATTTTGGTCCCTCCAATGGTGGACATCCACCAAGAATCTGTTGTTGGGGGCCCCCTTCCAACCTTTGTTGCCCCAAGCAACCCTCACAACAGATGCCTCCCAGACAGGGTGGGGAGCTCATCTTCAGAACCTCTCCACTCAGGGCACTTGGTCTCCACAGGAGGCCACCCTTCATATCAACCTCCTGGAACTGCGAGCAATTTACCTTGCCCTCAAGGTCTTCTATACCCTCCTTGTCAACCTGACTGTCCTAGTTCAGACAGACAATCAGGTAGCCATGTTCTATATAAACAAACAAGGAGGGACAGGCTCTCTGTCGCTTTGCAACGAAGCTCTCAGATTATGGGCCTTCGCCAGAGAGCATCAAATTCACCTTCTTGCAGTGTATCTTCCAGGAGTTCAAAACTCTCGTGCAGACAGACTCAGTCGAGTTCTGCTTCCACACGAATGGTCCCTACATATGGACCAGATACGCAGAATCTTTCAGGAATGGGGGACCCCGGACATAGACCTCTTTGCAAGTCCGTGGAATGCCAAACTTCCCCGGTTCTGTTCCAGAACTCAGTGTCAGGGAGCTCAGGCCCACGATGCCTTCCTCCTGCATTGGGGTCAGGAATTCCTCTATGCCTTTCCACCCATTCCTCTAATATCCAAGACTCTGTTCAAGCTCCAGAGGGATCACGGGACTATGATCCTCATAGCTCCCTGCTGGCCACGCCAGGTGTGGTTCCCTCTACTTCTGCATCTCTCCCAGGGATCCTCCCTGGACCTGGGAGCTGCGCCAGACCTTCTGTCTCAGGAGGAGGGGACTTTGTGGCACCCAAACCCCAAATCCCTACATCTCAGAGCTTGGTTACTGAAGGCCTAAGTCTTCAAGACTTTAATCTTTCTCAACCTGTGACAGATATCCTTCATGCCTCTAGGAAACCTTCCACGAGGCGTTCTTATGCTTTCAAATGGAAACGTTTTTCCATTTGGTGTGCTCAGCAGGGTCTTGACCCTCTAGCACTTCCTTTGAATTCCCTCTTGGACTATCTCCTGCATCTTTCAAATGCAGGCCTTAAGACGAATTCAGTAAGGGTCCATTTGAGTGCTATTGCAGCATCCTTAAAACCTATAAATGGACAACCTGTCTCCTCTCATCCTCTTGTTGCACGTTTCATGAGAGGCCTGACTCTAACTAAACCTCCCATCCGACCTCCTCCGGTAGCATGGGATTTGAACCTAGTTCTAGGTCAGCTTATGAAGCCACCTTTTGAGCCTTTGGACTCTACCTCCTTCAAATTTCTTTCCTGGAAGGTTGTTTTCCTTATTGCAGTCACTTCGGCTCGCCGCATCAGTGAACTGCAGGCTTTAGTGGCTCAT
Organism: Ichthyophis bannanicus; assembly: GCA_033557465.1. Classification (NCBI taxonomy): domain Eukaryota; kingdom Metazoa; phylum Chordata; class Amphibia; order Gymnophiona; family Ichthyophiidae; genus Ichthyophis; species Ichthyophis bannanicus. The sequence continues at coordinate 516,284,973 of CM066034.1, read as the reverse complement.
CCACCTTATACTAGGTTTCATCATGATAAGGTGGTCCTTAGGACGAATCCCCACTTTATGCCCAAAGTTGTCTCGCCTTTTCATCTTAATCAAGAGGTATATCTACCTGTCTTTTTCCCGGCTCCTCATGCATCCAGTGCAGAGAGGAACCTTCATACTCTGGACTGTAAAAGAGCTCTTGCCTTTTACCTCAACAGGACTCAACCACATCGAAAGTCTTCCCAACTTTTCGTGGCTTTTGATCCTTCTCATTTGGGACTTCCAGTCACCAAGCGTACACTTTCCAATTGGATCGCTCAGTGTATTTCTTTTGCTTACCAGAGTAAGAACATTTCTCTGGAGGGCCATGTCACAGCTCACAATGTGAGAGCCATGGCCACTTCTATGGCTCATCTTCACTCTGTGTCCATAGATCAGATCTGTCGAGCAGCCACTTGGGCCTCGGTTCATACTTTCATAGCCCATTACTGCTTGGACAAGGACTCCCGCCGGGATGCCTTGTTTGGTCAGGCTGTCCTCAAACACCTGTTCCATACTTTAACAACTCCTGCCCACCTTCCCTGGATGGATGCCTGAGATCCATGCGAAGATGGTTTACCCTTGGAGGGGGATCTCCCAGGCATCTTAGCTAGGGAGTCCCCATATGTGATGACTTATTCCTGCTTGTTCCTGGAGATAGCACAGTTACTTACCTGTAACAGGTGATCTCTGGGAACAGCAGGAATTAGTCATCACAACCCACCCACCTCCCCTAGGAGTTGTATCTCTATCTATCTTCCTTTCCTCTCTCTCTATTGTCTCAGCTTTAAACTCGAACTGAAGAGAGCTGGTCAGGAAGGCGGGAAGGCAGCGCGCATGTGCAGTGGGAGGCCCCAAAAGTCTTTCATCTGAAAGGCTGGGGAGCTTTCCCGCACAGGCTCCGTCGGTACCGACGTACCCATATGTGAGGACTAATTCCTGCTGTTCCCAGAGATCACCTGTTACAGGTAAGTAACTGGCTTTCTCCAGGATCAAGCAGGCAGTCAGTCCTCACATATGGGTGGCGTCGACGGAGCCGCCATGCGGAGCATTTCCCCAGCTTTCAAAGAAAGCCTTTGGGAATGCAGGCACGCATGCGCGGTCCCCTTCCCGCCCAAAGGTGCCATCTTGCTCAGTCTTCTTTTTTCTGCAGAGCCCTACAGACGCCTGTCCTTGTCACCCATGAAAAAAGTTGATTTTTCTGCATTGGGTCGAGTTTTTTCTTCGGTTCAACGTCGGTTCCTTTCCCGCCTGGACTCGGTACACCGGTGCCGAGCCCGGATCTCTTTTTTTCGTTTTTTGTCCTTAGACTGCATTTGCGCCTTTTTTCTTTCCCTGGCAGCCCAATTTTTTGATATTGCAGGGGCCCTTTTTCCCCCGATGGCTGCCAGTGGCTTTAAGAAGTGTGATTGGTGCAAGAAACTGAAGTCTCTCACCGACACACACAACTACTGCCTCCGTTGCCTGGGTCCGGACCATGATTCTACGGTCTGTAGTCCCTGTGGCAAAATGTCTTCCAAGGCATTGTGGAGCCGTCAGCACCAGCATGAGAGGATCTTCTCCGAGTCTGCCTCTGGACGGGTCCGGACTTCATCAGAGGCCTCGACGTCTTGGAGTCTGACCCCGAGCATCGTCGGGGCTCCTCTGAAAGGGAGTCCCCCTCGAGGGAGCACCGAAGGAAGAAGAAACCCACAAGGGCATCAGTGGACGCTCTGGGCTCCTCAAGGGCCAGGTCGCATAGCCCCAATTGCCGTCCCGGGTCTTCAGCGTTGGAGAGGCCTGCAAAGCATCCTCGTGTGGAGTTGGAGGCCCCAAGTCATGTGAGTACTGTAGTCCTCGTGGACTCTCCGGGAGATCCGACATCGGGCCCGACGCTGTCAGGGCCTGAGTCAGAGGCTGCTGGGTCTCCTGAGCTCAGACTCAGGTTGACGGCCTTGGATAGCAGATTGTCTGCCTTCATGGAGCAGCAGCGGGTGCTGATAGCCGGTCTCACTGGCGCATCTGCCCTGACCACCGGGATATCGATGCCCAAGTCGACCCCGGAGGCTGAGCTGATCCTCGAGACCATGCGAACTCGAGTCGATCCTCGGCCGCGGTCACCCTCGGCCTCCCGTTCGGGACCGAGGTCGTCAACACCGGTTCCCTCAGCGTCGGGGTGGATGGCGTCAGTGCCCGCCCACTCGGAGCCGCTCGATTCCTCCTTGGAGGAATCGGCATGGGAAACGGAGGAGGAGGAGTCCCCGGACACCTTTCGGACTCCGGTGCTTCCCTTCGGACTCACCGGGTTCCGAGCCTCGGACAAGGTCCCCTCCGGAGGATACCAGGTTCTCGGATTTCGTGAGGGACATGGCCAAGGCACTGGCATTCCCTGCGGACCCCAAGGAGGAGCCTCGAGCTGAGGAGCTCGAGGCTCTGCAGTATGACTCTCCTCCCAAGGAGGCCTTTACTGTCCCGGTTCCTCCGATGCTGGAGCGGTTGCTCTTCTGCATGTGGGAGGCGCCGGCCTCGATGACGGTTCTAAGCAAGTAGGTCGATTTCATCTATCGAGTCCCCAAGAGCCCCGGGTTTCAAAAGGCACAGCTACCGCACCATTTCAGGGTTGTGGAATCGGCCATGCATCGCCTGAAGAGTCAGAAGTTGCACTCCTCAGTGCCTCCCAGCAGGGAAGCCCGGAACCTGGATGCCCTCGGTAGAAAGTGCTTCCAGGGCTCTATGCTTGCTTGCCGTGTCCAGACCTACCAGCTGTACATGGGCATGTACCTTCGTGACCTGGCAAGGGAGATTGCCGGGTTCTCTGCTGGTCTGTCCGAGGAACCTTTGCAGAGGTTCAAGGCCTTGTCTTTTGGTATTCGAGAGTGCTCGAAGTTTATATCTCGAGCAGCCTACGACGGATTTGAGGCTTCGGCCCGGGTAGCAGGGGCCGGCATCGGTGCACGCCGCCAGGCCTGGCTACAGTCCTCTGACCTCGAGCCATGGGTACAGGGCAAGTTGGTCGATGTCCCTTGCCAAGGTGAAAACCTCTTTGGCAAGCCCATGGCCGAAAAGGCTGCAGAACACGAGACCGAGACTCTTACCCGGACAAGGCTGTCCAGGAAAACCTCTGCCCCTTTTCAGAAGAAGGGCTCGGGGAAAAAGACCTTTTACCCAAGGAAGACCACTGCCTACAAAACATACCCTCACTACCAGGCCTCTGCAGCGCCCCAACAGGGCCAGCAGGCCAAGGGGCAGGGTCATGGGCCCCGTAGGCAGAAGGCCCCCAAGCCTCCTACTCAGGCTCCTGCTCAGCAGGGAGGGGTTTTTTGACTATGCCAGCATCTCCTCTCCAGGGCACAGGAGGTCGGCCATCACAGGGGATACTTGGGTGTTAAGCATCTGCTCCACTTCACCCAGATACCCCCTCCTACTTTCCAGGGGAGCCTCCAAGACCCCCTCTGCACAGAAACTTACTCCTTCAGGAGTTGGAAGGTCTACTAAGGGACCAGGCGGTGGAACCGGTACCTCACCACCTGGAAGGGCAAGGCTTCTACTCCAGTTACTTCCTGGTACCAAAAATAACAGGAGGCCTCAGACCCATCCTCGACCTGAGAAATCTGAACAAGTTTCTGGAGAGGGAAAAGTTCAAGATGCTTACCCTTGGGATCTTACTGCCCTACCTGCAGCAGGGAGATTGGCTATGCTCCTTAGACCTGAAGGATGCTTATACTCACATCCTCATCCATCCAAGTCACAGACAATTCCTCAGATTTGTGGTGGGAGGAAAGCACTTCCAGTACAGTGCTTCCTTTTGGCCTCACCTCCGCCCCCATGGTTTTTACAAAATGCCTGGCGGTGGTTGTGGCCTACCTCAGGAACCAGGGGATCTTTGTGTTCCCTTACCTGGACAACTGGCTAATCAGAGGCCAGTCTCCACAAGAGGCCAGGCAGGCCACCTGCAGAACCATATCCCTGCTTCAGCACCTAGGGTTCGTTATAAACTTCCCAAAATCCACTTTGCTCCCCTCACAGGATGTGGAATTCATAGGGGCAAGGTTGGATACCATCCATGCAAAGGCCTATTTGCCTGTGGACAGAGCTCACAGGCTGATAAAGTTGACCGGCCAGTTTCGGGCAAACTCTCTGGTCTCGGCCAGACACTTCCTCCAGCTTTTAGGTCACATGGCTTCCACAGTGCATGTCACCCCACATGCCCGGCTACACATGAGGCCGGCTCAGTGGCACCTCACTGTGCAGTGGCTGCAGGCCACAGGGAAATTGTCAGACGGAATAAAGGTGTCCAAACTCTTGGTGGACTCCTTATGCTGGTGGAGGCATCTCCCAAATCTGGTCAGGGGTATTCCTTTTCAGGCCTCCCCACACACTCAGGTATTGACAACCGATGCTTCCCTGCAGGGCTGGGGGGGCACACTGCCAGGGAGCCTGCACCCAAGGCCCTCTGATCTCAGTGGGAGGCCACCCAGCAGATCAGCCTGTTGGAATTGAGGGCCATTCGACTAACCTTACGGACTTTCTCTCAGATCCTGTCTCACCAGTCTGTCCTAGTTCAGACGGACAACCAGGTGGCTATGTTCTATGTCAACAAGCAGGGAGGCACAGGATCCAGACTTCTTTGCCTGGAAGCACAAGCTCTCTGCTCCTGGGCTGTCACTCAGGGCAGTCTACCTCCCAGGCCAGGAAAACTACCTGGCGGACAGACTCAGCAGATTCCTGCAGCCTCACGAGTGGCAGATGGATCCTCGGGTAGTTCAACAGATCTTTCTGAAGTGGGGTCTTCCGACCATGGATCTTTTTGCCAGTCCGCTAAACAGGCAACTACCCAGTTTCTGTTCCAGGCAACCACATCCCTTGAGAACAGTGCCAGATGCATTCCTGATCCCCTGGGCAGAGGGCCTGCTGTTTGCCTTTCCTCCCACACATCTGGTGGCCTGGACTCTATTAAAAATCCAGCAGGACCGAGCCACGGTGATCCTGATAGCCCCCAGGTGGCCCAGGCAGCCGTGGTTCCCTCTTTTGCAGTTCGCAGTGGATGCTGCACTTCCTCTGGGGTTGCAACCTGACCTTCTGACTCAGGACCCAGGGGTCCCTCTTGCATCCCAACCTCAAATCCCTCAATTTGATGGCCTGGCTGCTGAAAGGCTAGTCCTTGCTCCTATCAAGGGAGGTTGAAGAGGTGGTGTTGGCCTCCAGGAAGCATTCCACTAGGAAGGCCTATGCTCTAAAGTGGCGTAGGTTCTCTACTTGGTGTTCTCACCTGCTCTGTCCAGGTGGTGCTACAATACCTGCTCCACCTTTCCAACCTCAGACTTCAGTCCAACTCTGTCCGGGTTCACCTCAGTGCCCTCTCGGCTCATCACTTGCAGGTGGATGGACAATCTCTCTCAGGCCACCCTCTGGTGTCTCGTTTTCTCAGAGGCCTGCTTCTGCTTAAGCCTCCTATTCGTCCACCGGCCACTGAGTGGGATCTCAATGTGGTCTTGCAGCAACTGACTCGCCCACCTTTTGAGCCGATGGCAACCTGCCATTTACGCTTCCTCTCCTGGAAGGTGGTGTTCCTTGTAGCACTCACCTCGGCTAGGCGGGTGAGTGAGCTTTAGGCCCTGGTCTCGGATAGGCCGTATACCAGGTTCTAAAGGAAAAGGGTAATCCTGCGGACTCATCCTAAGTTCCTTCCAAAGGTAGTGTCCTCCTTCCACCTCAGCCAGGAGGTGGTCCTTCCAACGTTCTTTCCCAGGCTGCACGCCAGTAGGGCAGAGATTCTTGCATGCCCTGGATTGTAGAAGGGCGCTGTCCTTTTACCTTGAACATACGCAGGGGCATAGAAGGGCTTCTCAGCTCTTCATTTCCTTTGACCCTAATAAATTGGGGTTGCCTGTCACTAAGTGTACGTTGTCCATCTGGGTGGCAGACTGTATCGCCTGGGCGTACAGGGCAGCCGGCCTCTCCCTGGAGGGTCGAGTCACAGCCCACTGGGTCAGGGCGAAGGCCGCTTCAGTAGCTCACTTCCTTTCTGTTCTGTTGGCAGACATCTGCCGGGCCGCTACTTGGTCTTCAAGCCAGACTTTTGCACACCAATACTGCCTTGAGAGGGAGTCCCGTAGGGACAGTGCTTTCGGGCAAGCGGTACTCCGTAATCTCTTTGAGGTTTAGGCAACTCCTACCCTCCGGCCCTGGTGTTGGGCTACCGTTCAGGTGTGGTCTTAGGGAAGATTCTCTCACTGTTGCTGAGGCTCTAGAGGGAGCTCTATTTTTCAGCCTGGGTTCCTGGTAGCCCAGAGCTAGGGAGTCACCCATATGTGAGGACTGACTTCCTTCTTGGTCCTGGAGAAAGAGTAGTTACTCACCTCTAACAGGTGTTCTCCAGGAGCAGCAGGAATCGGTCCTCACGACCCTCCCGCCTCCCCTTGGAGTTGCAGTTGTATATAGTTCATTTTCTTTTTGTGCTGTCTTTTAGCTATGTGATTCGACTGAGCAAGATGGCACCTTTGGGCGGGAAGGGGGCCGCGCATGCGTGCTTGCATTCCCAAAGGCTTTCTTTGAAAGCTGGGGAAATGCTCCGCATGGGGGCTCTGTCGACGCCGACGTCACCCATATGTTCCTGCTGCTCCTGGAGAACACCTGTTACAGGTGAGTAACTACTCTAACGGAACCAATAAATAACATACCTGTAAGAACCATAAATGGTGGTAACACAATTCATAAAAATTATAGCTACTAATATTTATTATTTTATCATCATGTTTGATTAATAATTAAGTAAAAGTGTAAGTAGTGGAGGCAGAGCCAAACAACATAAATAGCAATGACCATAAGTTGGTATGAGATAATTGGAAAATTGAAATGTTACCAAAATACTTGCCTACAATGGTAGAACACTTTAAAAAAACGCTCTGGAATATGTGTAGCTTACAAAGAAGTATAAGAGGAGAAGGACATGGCATATAACAAAACTAGCATCTGGAGGAGAATCCAAGAAAGAAAACCAGGGTGGAAACACCCACAACCACTGCTGCACTGAATTTTAAACAAGTGCAAGAATAGCACAATTAACATGCTAAGTGGGGTCCAAGAAATGTTCCCCTGGAGAAGGCCACCGACAAACACGTGTTGGGTTGACCTTGCAGTTTACACAAAGTGCTCTGTCCATCTGATGGCATTGAGTCTGTGCTTTCTTGTGCCAAGCAAACAGGAGATCCATCTCTAGGGCCACTCTGGCGCTTCTTGTGCTGCTCTGCCGATAATTATAAGCCACCACCATGGCATTGACTGAAAACATTCAATCCACCCAGCCCTCGACCAGGGGCTGGATACGCAGAAGCGCCAACCTGATGGCCCTCATATCAAGGTGTTTGATGGACCACACTGCTTCCCTGCAGTTCCAACGGCCCTGAGCCATACGCTCTCGGCAACGGACTCCCCAGCCCAAGAGACTGGCATCCATTGTCAGCAGGATCCAGGAGAAATCATCCAGTGGCATGCCCTTCCTCAGATGACAGGGTTGTCTCCACCATCACAGGCTGGACCTCTCCCGCAATGTAAGCAGAAGCCTGAACTCCTAAGAATTTGGGAACCATCGAGTCAACAAGGACCGCTGGAGCGGCTGCATGTGAGCAAGTGCCCACAGGACCATTTCTGTGGTCACTGCCATCAATCTGTGGAGTTGAAGATAATCCCAGACTCTGGGGTCCAGCTACGCACTGAACATTGCCAAGCAATTCAACAGTCTTCTGACTTTCTTCTCTGGCAGGAAGACCCTGTCCACTCAGTGTGTTGAAACATGTTCCCAGAAACTCCAAAGACTAAAGGTAAAAGCTAGCTCTTTTCTTGATTGATCACCCAGCTGAGGACTTCACCTGAGAGCTGCTGACAGGGAACTGGCTCGGATGAGCCAGTCTAGATAGGGATGGGTACAGATACCTTGGCGCTGCAGCTGCCAACACCATGAACTTCGAGACCATCCTTGGGGCAATGGAGAGCCTGAAAAGAAGGGTGGCAAACTGATAGTGAGAGCCAAGCATGGCAAAACACAAATACTACTTCTGATCTGCTTGGATCGGGATATGAAAATACACCTTGGCCAGATCGAGGGAAGCCAAGCATTCCCCTCTGTGCACTGCTTGAATCACGGAGCATAAGGTTTTCATCCAAGAGTGAAGGACATGCAAATGCTCATTGACCTTTTTGAGATCCAGAATGGGCTGGAATGAACCGTCCTACTTTAGCACCACAAAATAGAGTATCTGCCCTTGCCTCAGTCATCTTGAGGGATGGACCACCACTGCCTTTAGATGAAGCAGCTTGTCCAAGGTGGTCTGCACCATGGCACCTTTGATCGCAGACCCACAAGGGGAAACAATGAAGGCTTTGGAAATCGGCTCCTTGAATTCCAGGACATAGCCAAATTGAATGGTGCCTAGCGCCCAGTGATCCTTGGGAGTCCCGGGCCCATTCCTGAAAGAAGAGACAAAGCCTGCTGCTCATGAAAGGCACCAGGCAAGAGGACCCCCAAACTTTCATTGCATGGCCTGGGAGGGTCGTCCTCTGGATGGGGCTGAGACCCTGGGTCCATGTGCTCCACAAAAGGACAGAGAGCAAGCCAGAGGCCCTGAATCAGAGGGGAAGAAATGTTTTCCAGGGCAATAGTGAGGATAGTCCTGAGACCCCTGGGAATCTGTCCAGCGTGCCCTTGGTGGTCAGGCGGAGACTGATGAGAAAGAGGCAGGCCTGCTTCACAAGACCCCTGGCCCTGTCTTCCAGGAGGTGGTAAAATTTTGTCTCACCTACGTCAGTTTCTCCAAATTGGTTTGAAACAGGAGCTTCCCTGTTAAAGGCCAGTTGAGCCAAACGGGTTTTGGAGGATGTGTCTGCTGCACAGTGATAGAGCCAAATCCAGTGCTGTGACATAGTAATCATGGCATCATCCCTGGCTGCCAAGCTTACCAGGTCATACATGGCATTCAAAAGGGAAGGCTGTACCCGACTCTGAGAGCAGTAGTAGTATCAGGCAGAAGAGACTGCATCCACTGGAGCAGGGCTAGAGATGTCAAGTTGGTACATACCCCCAGCTACAGAATAGCCGCCACCACTGAAAATTGGCTCTTCAGCAAGGAATCAACCTTGTGGTGCAGAATATCCTTTAAGGCCGATTCACCCAAACTTGGGAATGGTGGTCCGTCTGGTAACTGCTGTGACCTGTGCATCCACTTTGGGAATGTCAAGCCACTCTCTGTACTCCTCTGGGAGAGCATAGATCTGCTTATAGACCCTTAACCCTTTAGGCAGGGAGTCAAGTGAGTCCTGCTTGGACCAGATCATATCTTTGATCACCTCTGGGAACAGGAAGAGAGTAGTGGATTTCCACACCCCTTCCAGATGCTGGAAGTATCTGTCCGACTGAAGACTGATGAAACCATGGAAATCAATGCTGACAGCTCCTCCTTCCACAGCAGGCGCATCACACCGGCCTCTGCATGGTCTTCTGAAGGTGAGAGTAGGTCCTCATCCATATCAGAACTCAATACTGATTAATTTGGGTCACAGGCATAGTCAGCATCTCAGATAGCTCACAACTGTTCATCTTCAGTAAGTGTCCCGAGCCCGGGATGCTTAGCCAAAGGTAATTGAACAGGGCTTCTACTTTCAGCCTGCCTGGCACAAGACTGCATCTGGTGGCACCTAAAGGCCGCAGGGTCTGCATTTCCAAACCAGAAGTACCAAGCTTGTTGCAGTATTCAAAAAAGAGGCAGGCTTATGGAAGCTATCTGCAGCACTCTGGCTTCCCAGTTGCCCAACAGGGCCAGCAGGCCAAGGGACAAGGGCATGGCCCTCATAAGCCTAAGGCCCCAAGCCAAAGGCCATGCCTCAGGCACAGTCTTGGGGAGGGGGAGGTTTGACTCCTTGGGCACAGCCTCTCTTCCCCCAAGAGGGCCTGCCCCACAGCACATGGGGGGGGGGGAGGCATCTGGTATTCTTTGCCGACTGGTGCTCCGCCATCACCACCAACGCATGGGCCTTACATGTGGTAAAGAAGGGGTACCTCTGCCATTCTTTCAGGGAGAGCTCCTTATGCATCTTCTTTACCGGGGCCAACTCCAACAGGAACTCGCAGGTCTTCTAGCAGACAGGGCAGTGGAGCCCATCCCCCTTCATCTCAGGGGAAAGGGGTTCTACTCACTACTTCCTGATACCCAAAAGGGCCAGAGGGTTTCGGCACATCCTAGACCTGCAACACATCAACTGATTGCTGGTGAGGGAAAGATTCAAGCTGCTCTCTCTTGGAACATTACTGCCATACCTCCAGCAGGGAGACTGGCTATGCTCATTGGATCTAAAGGATACTTGTACACACATCCTCATCCATCCCCTTCACAGGCAGTACCTCGGCTTCATGGTGGGAGACTGGCACTACCAGTATATAGTTCACCCTTCAGTCTGGCTTCCGCCCTGAGGGTCTTCACCAAGTGCCTAGCGGTGATCGCTGCCTTCCTATGTCCTCAGGGGGTGTTCATCTTCCCCTACATAGACGACTGACTCATAAAGGGCAGCACTGCCGCCGAGGCTTATCAGGTAATGGCCTGTGCCATTTTCATTCTGGAACACCTGGGGTTCATCATAAATTATCATCTAAAGTCCCATCTCCAGCTGACCCAACAGCTAGAATTCATAGGGGCATTGCTGGATGCAGTCCAAGAAAAGGCCTTCCTTCCTCCAGATAGGGTCAAGCACCTTGGGACACTTGCAGGGCACCTCCGGTGTCAACCATCTGTGTCTGCCTGCCTCCTGCTTCACCTTCTGGGCCACATGGTGTCCATGGTGCAAGTCACCCCGGACGCCTGCCTGCACATGCGGACGGCCCAGTGATCTGAGGTCCTAGTGGTCAGAAGCAATGGGATGCCTACAGGACAGAGTGGTTGTTGACCACCTCTACTGGTGGCAACAGCTCCAGCATCTGCAGGCTGCATTGCCCTTCCAGGCCCCTGCTCCCCAAGGGATCCTTACCATGGATGCCTCCAAACTGGGCTGGGGAGCCCATTGTGATAGTCTCTGCACTCAGGGCAACTGGTTGCAAGCGGAGAGCCTCCAGCAGATCAACCTCCTGGAGCTCCAGGCAATAGCACTTGCCCTCCAGGAGTTCCATCACCACCTTCAGCACCAAGCAGTCCTAATCCAGACCAACAACCAGGTGGCAATGTCTACATCAACAAGCAGGGAGGGATGGGCTTGTCCCTCCTGTGCCAGGAGGTGGTGAGCCTCTGCTCCTTTGCCAGCAACAGCGGGATGCTCCTGCAGGCAGTCTACCTCCTGGGCCAGGACAACATCCTGGTGGACTGGTTCAGCAGAGTCCTCCAACCACAAGTGGCAGCTGGACCTTGGGGTTGACGGTCAACTGTCCTGCCTCGGGGGGGGGGGGCGCTCCCACAGGTGGACTTCTTTGCCAGCCTGGTCAATGCCCAGCTAGCCCGCTTCAGCTCCAGGCAGCCACATCCCTTCTGAGTGGCAGCAGATGTGTTCCTCATCCCATGGATAGAAGGCCTCTTCTATGCTTTCCTGCCCACACCGCTGATTGCCAAGACCTTGTTCAATGTCCAGCTCGACAGAACCACATTGTGATACTGATGGCTCTTTGGTGGGCCAAGCAGCTATGGTTCCTGCTGCACCTCTGCCTCTCCTAGATGCCCCTGGTCCCTCCGGGGTGTGACCCAGGCATGCTCTCGCTGGAAGACTGCTTCCTTCTGCACCCCAGTCTAGGATCTCTGTCTGCTTGGCTGCTGAAAGGCTAGTCTTGGCCCACTTCAATCTCTCCAGCAATGTGGAGGCAGTCCTCCTGGCTTCCCACAAACCTTTCTGTCACCAAGCCTACACCTTCAAGTGGAGAAGCTTCTTGGCTAGGTACATGGACAGGCATATTAACCCCTTCTGTTTGGTCTTGCTGGTCCTGCAGTACCTGCTTCACCTGTCCCAGGCAGGGCTGAAGTCCAATTCTGAGTACACTTCTGCGTGCTTTCAGTGCACCATCTTGTTGAGGACACGCCCCTCTCTGCTCAGGCCCTTGTGACTCGCTTCCTGAAGGGCCTACTACTCCCTAGGCCATCCATTCACCCCCCGGCAGAGGAGTGGCACCTCACTGTGGTTCTTGCAAAACCTAATGCACCACCATTTGAGCCTCTTGGCTCATGCCACCTAAAATATCTCTCCTGGAAGATGGTCTTCCTCATGGTGCTCACCTCGGCTCAGTTTCAGTGAACTCCAGACCCTGGTGGCTCACCTAACTTATGAGGTTCTACAATAACAGGATCATGCTCTGCATGCACACAAAGTTTTTTTCCCCAAAGGTGGTGTCTCCATTCCACCTCAACCAGGAAGTGGTACTTCCCACATTCTTCCCGTGGCCCCATGCCAACAGGACAGAGGCTGCTCTCCACACTCTGAACTGTAAGCAGGCCTTGAACTTATACCTGGAGTGTACCCAGGCCTACCGTCACTTCTCACAGCTCATCATTTCCTACAGCCCAGACTGGCTGGGGATGGCAATGTCTAAGCGTATTCTGTCCATTTGGGTGGTGGACTGCAATGCCCTCTCTTCCGAGTAGGCTGATCTTTTGCTGGAGTGCCTGGTTACAGCACACAGGGTCCAAGCCATGGCAGCCTCTTTGGCAAACCTGTGCTCTGTCCCCTTGGCTGAGATCTGGCAGACTACCAGTTGGTCCTCAGTCCCATACCTTCGCAGCTCATTACTCCCTGTAGAGGGAGTCCTGCTGGGACAGCACCTTTGGCCAGGCATTACTCCATCATTTGTTTGGGGTGTAAGGTAACGCCTGCCCTCCAGCCTTTCGGTATGTTCAGGCTACCAGAGAACTGGTTCCTTGCTTATCACTTAGGGCTGTTCAAGGGTCTGATGTTCCTTGACTTAGCTGCTGCTTTTCACGGTTCACCCTTTCTGGTCACCTATGGCTTTTTACAAGTTTGTTTTTTTTGGTAGCCTGTAGATAGGGAGTCCCATATGTGAGGACTAACTTCCTGCTTGTTCCAGGAGAAAGTGTAGTTACTCAACTGCAACAGGTGTTCTCCAAGAACAGCAGGAATCGGTCCTCACAACCCTCCCTCCTCCACCTGGGGAGTTTTTCCTTTGCTGTCTTGAGCTGTTATACTGAGGCAAGATAGCACCCTTAGGTGGGAAGGGGACTACACATGTGTGGTACATCTCCCAAAGGCTTTCTTTGAAAGCTGGGGAGCGGTTACTGGGCAGACTTGGTGCCAGCATCACCCATAAGTGAGGACTGATTCCTGCTGTCCCTGGAGAACATCTGTTACAGGTTAGTAACTATGCTTTCTGATAGCTGCAGCATGCACTCGCTGATTCACTGTAAGATAGCTCCAGAGGTGCAGTTCCTTAATTGCTGTCCTCTCATCTCATCTCTGCTCACAATCAAACATGCAGAGAAAACCATCGGATATTGAAACACATGCCCCATACGTGCAAAACAGACGAGACAAAAGCAAAACAGATACTCACAGGCATGTGTGCATGCACACATGCATATTCAGGGTGGCTGGAAAAAATTCCATGAACCATGCTGTGCATGCTTTCCCCTCTTGTTCATGTTGACACAGACTTTGAAAGTTCCTTTCTGTCAACTGTCTTTAAGGGGTCTTTTAATGCTAGGCTTTGGTAATGATAGGTTTAGGATAACCTCAGACACCAATTTCAGGCCCAAATCATTTTAACCCTATTGCCCAAATGTCAGAATATTAAGAAATAGCAATGGTCCACTGAGCCCAGCATCATCTCAGAGGGTGACCAGTTTGAATCACTTGGAAAATCCAATCATATCCTAACAGGAAAAATGGTTTCCTATTGCTCACTCCCAGAAGTATGAATTGGAGACACTGTTTACCTGGCTAATGACCTTTTATGGACCAAGCCGGACTACAAAAGGGGACTGTTACTTCTGGAGAGAGATCTGCAATTGAGAGCATATACTTCTGGGAATTTTCTGTAAGAAATTCTTTGTATTAAAGCTAATTAATCTGTGAACCCACTATTTTTTGTTAAATCAGTCAGAGCCTAGTAGCAGCAGTTTAAGTTTAAATTTAAAACACAGAAGAGAACTTTCTGGTTACATATCATACCCAGCAGAGAGCTTTTAGTTTAAATTTAATAATCACTCAGGGCCTAGCATCAGCAAAGTACTTTTAGTTTAAATTTAAAACACAGAAGAGAGCTTTCTGGTTTAATTTGGAACCCAGCAGAGAGCTTGTAGTTTAAATTTCATAATAAGTTAAAGCCTAGCAGCAGCAAAGAGCTATAATTTAAAATTTAAAATCAAATAAGAATATAGCTTACCTCAGCAGCACAGGACAGGGTACTGTGTAGCAGCCCTCTTTTAATAAGTGTTATTTCCCTCCTTCCCTCCCTCCCTACACCCACCCACCCCTGGGATAATCGTAGCTTTATAGGTACTTACACATCTTAAAAGATGGGGGGTGCTCTCAGGTGAAGCTCGTTACCCAAATCAGTCATACACTAAGGACCTGAGATTAATTAAGCTTCAGGTGAACAAGGTATATTAAACGTATTAGGTACAGTTTTATTAGTATAAATATCCATAGCAACCCTTAGGAAGTAAAGAACTTAAAGATCTTAACAAAACCTTAAAACTAAGATGCAGACAGTAGTCCAGCAGCGAGATGGGGGCTTTCCAGTCTTTTGCATTGAGTGTCACATGTATGATTTTCTCCCCGTTGGTGAGAGGTCTTACGTGTGCAGTAGGTGCAAGGAGCTCTTTGCTCTCAGGGAACGAGTCCATTCTCTAGAGCAGTGGTTCTCAACCCTGTCCTCGGGACCCCACTAGCCAGTCGGGTTTTCAGGCTATCCACAATGAATATGAATGAGATATATATGCATTAGAAATAGCCTGCCAAACTGACTGGCTTGTGGCCCTCCAATGCTGGATTTGGGGACCCCGGCCTTACACCTCTGTCATTTAAGATTGTGAGTGGGCAAGGTACAGATGTCCAAGACATCAAAAAGATTAGATGGAATATGTCACATACCTCCTCGCCTCTCACCACCACCAAAATATTGTCTATTAGACAACTTTTTGGTGGTGGTGAGAAACTAGGAGGGATGTGACACATTCTATCTACCCTTTTGATGTCGAGGACATCTGTACCTTGCCCACTCACAATCGTACTTGACAGAGGTGTACGGCAGGGGTCCCCAAATCCAGCACTGGAGGGCCACAAACCAGTCAGTTTGGCAGGCTATTTCTAATGCATATATATCTCATTCATATTCATTGTGGATAGCCTGAAAACCCGACTGGCTAGTGGGGTCCCGAGGACAGGGTTGAGAACCCCTGCTCTAGAGGCTAGAGTAGCAGACTTGGAAAACATAAGAAAGACAGAGAGGTACATAGATGAGACCTACAGGGATATAGTCCTGAAGTCCCACCTCCAGTCTGGCAGCATCCCTGTTGCCACGGAGGAGAGAGGGCACGTGACAGGAGAGCATCACCCTGGTGTGGCAGGAAGTGATCCTGTAACTAGGACCTGTCCTCCAGATGATGTAAAACCCTCTCGCACCGAGGAAGTTTCTCCAGGGCCATGTGCCTATGAGGGAAGGGTTAGGACAGCCATTATAGTTGGTGATTCGATCATTGGGCATGTAGATAGCTGGGTGGCTGATGGACATGAGGATTGCCTGGTAACATGCCTGCCTGTTGCGAAGGTAGCGGACCTCACGCGCCACCTAGATAAGGTCTTAGATAGTGCTGGGGAGGAGTCTGCTGTCTTGGTACACGTCAGTACCAATGACATAGGAAAATGTGGTAGGGAGGTTCTGGAGGCTAAATTTAGGCTTTTAGGTGGGAAGTTGAAATCCAGAACTTCCAGGGTAGTGTTCTCCGAAATGCTTCCTGTTCCACGTGCAGGACCCAAAAGGCAGGCAGAGCACCGGAGTCTCAATACGTGGATGAGACAATGGTGCAGAGATGAGGGTTTTGGATTTGTTAGGAACTGGGGAACATTCTGGGGAAAGGAGGGGCTCTTCTGAAGGGATGGGCTTCACCTTAACCGGGATGGAACCAGGCTGCTGGCATTAAACTTTTAAAAAGGAGAGAGAGCAGCTTTTAAATTAGATAATAGGGGAAAGCCGACAGTCGCCCAAGAGCGGATGGTTCGGAAGAATGTATCCTTGAAGGATACTACCAAAAGCAGAGGGGTTCCAAAAAAGAGTAAAATAGCCCAAATGCCCTCAAGTATGGAGCAGACAGAGCTTAAAGATCCCAAATTACCCATGTCTACCAACAGCCAAACTAATATGAATAAAATACAGTCTCTAAAATGCTTGTATGCAAATGCTAGAAGTCTAAAAAATAAGATGGGAGAGTTAGAATATATAGCACTAAATGAGAGGTTAGATATGATTGGAATATCAGAGACATGGTGAAAGGAGGACAACTAGTGGGACACTGTGATACCTGGATACAAACTATATCGTAATGATAGAGCTGATCAAATTGGTGGAGGGGGGTTGCGTTCTATGTTAGAGAAGGCATTGAGTCAGAAAGGATTAAAGTTTGGCAGGAAACAAAATTTGCTGTAGAATCTCTATGGATTGAAATGCCATGTAAAAAGGGGAAGGCGATGGCAGTGGGGGTGTACTATCAACCACCAGGCCAGAATGAACAAATGGATGATGAAATGCTCAAAGAAATCAAGGAAGCTAACAAAAGTTACAGCGCAGTAATAATAATGGGTGATTTCAATTACTCCGGTATCGACTGGGTCAGTGTCACGGCAGGACATGCTAGGGAGATAAAGTTCCTAGATGACATAAATAACTGCTTCTTGGAGCAGCTGGTTCATGAACCGACCAGAGGGGAAGCCATATTAGACCTAGTCCTTAGTGGAACACCAGATCTAGTGCAAGAGATAAGGGTGTTGGGGCCACTTGGCAATAGTGATCATAGCATGATTGCCTTTGATTTAATTATTGGAGGAGGGATAGTAAGGAAATCCACAGTACTACCTTTTAACTTTCGAAAGGGAGACTATGATAAAATGAGGAAAATAGTTAAGAAAAAACTAAAAGGAGCAGTTGCGAAGGTTAAAGACTTTACATCAAGCTTGGGTGTTGTTGAAAAATACTATCTTGGAAGCCCAGCTGTATTCCACGCTTTAAGAAAAGTGGAAGGAAGTCCAAAAAACTGCCAGCCTGGTTTAAAGAGGAGGTCAGAGAGGCTGTTGCCAAAAAAGCATCTTTCAGGAAATGGAAAAAAGAGCCAAACGACGAAACCTAGAAACAGCACAAGCACTGGCAAGTCAAATGCAAGGCATTGGTAAAGCAGGCAAAGGGAGAATTTGAGAAGAAGCTTGCTGCGGAAGCAAAAACGTGAAATAAATTTTTTTTCAAGTACATTCGTAGCAAAAAACCTGTGAAAGAGTCAGTTGGTCCATTAGATGATAGAGGAGTTAAAGGGGCACTAAGAGGCGACAAGGCGATAGCGGAGAGACTGAATGAATTATTTGCTTCAGTCTTTACTGAGGAAGATGTAGGGATGTTACCCATGACTGAAGTGGTATTTAAAGGTGCGGAAGAATTGAAGGAAATATCGATACATCGGGAAGATGTATTACAACTATTAGATAAACTGAAGAGTAGCAAATCACCTGGGCCAGATGGTATACATCCAAGGGTGTTGAAAGAACTGAAATATGAGATAGCAGACCTGCTATTAGTAATCTGTGAATTTTCATTAAAATCATCTGTAATACCTGAAGATTGGAGGATCGCCAATGTAACACCAATTTTTAAAAAGGGTTCCAGGGGTGATCTGGGAAACTACAGACCGGTGATCCTCAACGTCAGTACCGGGAAAAATGGCAGAAACCATCATAAAGAATAAAATTACTCAGCATGTACATAGTGTCATACTCTCCTTATATCATCAAGCCTAGGCCCAGCCCAGAGCCTTGCTTGGCCCTCTGGGATATGTAGTCAAAGAATCAGTTGTGGCACCGAGGTAAGGCTCAAAAGGTTTTATTCCCCTTCCAAGAGGTTTCTTTTGGGTGAGCAAAACAAAAGCATACACAGCCCCACTTGGGCAAAAACAAAGTAAAAATGAGAACAGAAATTGCTTATTTTCAGCTTTAAACAGGTAAAGGAAAAAGGATTCAAAACAGTTCTTTCCAGCATACAAAGATCATTTCCTTTGTGGCTTTCAAGCTTGGCAATTCAACTCGTTTATCTCAGAGACAATATATTATCAGAGACCGTGAGCGTGCAGTCCATGTAATCACTACTTACATTATCTCCCTGCACCTCACATTGCATCTCTTCGGGCTCTTCCGTTAAGGACTCATCCCTTGCAGCATATGGTACGTTACTGAACAGTCTCCCCCTACTATTCAGGAAGTCTTTCCTTCTGGGTGAGAATGCTGGCTAAGCTGCTACCGTATTCCTTGGAGTGTCTACCCTGGGAGCTTCTCAAATGTGGTGGGAGATAGAGGACATTCTTAGTTTCACTTTTCCCTCTACTAGAAACAGTAGGGCTAGCTTTAAACAGTCTTTGACTCAGGCTGTGCTCAGCTGCTACCGACGCCGGAGTAAAATCCAGTCTTTGAAACTTCTTCTGGACACAGGCTTATGCTCAGGTATAAAAGCTTTACTCTTTTTATGCCAATTGTTTGTATAAAAACTTTCTTCAGGCTTCCTCCAGCTAACTTCACAATTATATGTTTGGTTACCTTTCTGATAGCTTCTGCTGGGCTTTGACGCTTTCAGAGCTCTGCCCTCAGCTCCCTTCCAATTAGAGTTTCTCCGATTATGTCTTTGGCTTTCAGCCTCACAGCTGCTTGCTCCCGTGCTCCAACCGGGTTCTATTCCATTCCTGCTGTGTCCTGCATGTGTCTTCTCTCTCTCACCTTCACTCTCACTCTCACTTTCACTCCTGCTCCCACGCTCACTCCATCTCTTGTTTGGATTCTCGAGCTGGCTCTCTTGCACACGCTGGCTCTCCTCCTCACACTGCCTCTGTCTAACTCCATGTGCACTGAGCTTTTCTATGTGCGTGTGAGCTCCACCCACTCCCAGCTGGCTTCCATTAGTTTCTAATTTCTTAGCCTTTCTGCTGCTTGGGTGTGTTTCCTTTGCACATGAGGTGTTTTGTTTGGGTTGCCAATGGCAACATCCTACCCTGTGTTCCTCTGAACTGTCATAATCTGTCTCACTGCCTGCATTTTCGCTTGTTTCCATGGGCTCTGCTGCATCTACCCTGTGACAATAGTCATGACCTAATGGGAGACAGCCTACATGGCTTTAGACAAGGAAGATCTTGTCTTACTAATCTATTATGTTTTTTGAAAGTGTGAATAAACAGGTGGACAAAGGTGAGTCGGTTGATATAGTGTATCTGGACTTTCAGAAAGCCTTTGACGAGGTCCCTCATCAGAGACTTTTGGCAAAACTAAAGAGTCATGGGATAGGAGGCAGTGTACTACTGTGGATCAAGAACTGGTTAAAAGATAGAAAGCAGAGGGTTGGGCTAAATGGCCAATTTTCCCAATGGAGAAAGGTGAATAGTGGTGTACCCCAGGGATCTGTGTTGGGTCTGCTGCTTTTTGACATATTCATAAATGACCTGGAAAGTGGAATAACGAGTGAGGTTATCAAATTTTCAGATGAGACAAAACTATTTAAAGTTGTTAAAACCCAAGAGGATTGTGGAAAATTGCAAGAGGATCTTAATAAATTGGAAGACTGGGCATCAAAATGGCAGATGAAATTTAATGTGGACAAGTGCAAAGTTATGCACTTAGGGAAGAACAACCCAAACTATGGTTACACGATGCAAGGTTCCACATTAGGAACCACCACCCAGGAAAAAGATTTAGGCGTCATTGTAGATAGCATGTTAAAACCCTCGGCCCAGTGTGCAGCGGCAGCCAAGAGAGCAAATAGAATGCTAGGTATCATAAGGAAAGGAAAGGAATGGAAAATAAAACAAAAGATGATATAATGCGTCTATATCGTTCCATTGTGAGACCACACCTTGAATATTGTGTGCAATTCTGGTTGCCGTATCTTAAAAAGGATATAGCGTTATTAAAAAAAGTTCAGAGAAGAGCCACCAAAATGGTAAAGGGGATGGAAGGATACTCCTATGAAGAAAGGCTAAAAAGGTTAGGGCTCTTTAACCTGGAAAAGAGACGGCTGAGGGGAGATATGATAGAAGTGTATAAATTAATGAATGGAGTGGAACGGGTAAACGTAGATCGATTGTTTACATTATCAGAATATAGAAAGACTAGGGGACATGCAATGAAGCTACAGGGTAAACTATTTAAAACTAATAAAAGAAAATATTTATTCACTCAATGTGTAATCAAACTTTGGAATTTGTTACCGGAGGATGTAGTAAAGGCTGTTAGTGTAGCTGGGTTTAAAAAACATAAGAACATAAGATATGCCATACTGGGTCAGACCAAGGTCCATTAAGCCCAGTATTCTGTTTCCAACAGTGGCCAATCTAGGTCATACGTACCTAGCAGTTTTCCCAAGGGACACAGGTTCCATAATGCTTGTATTGGTTCAAGCATTGATATCCTGGGTCCCTTCTTAATAATGGTTTATGGACCTTTCCTCCAGGAACTTGTCCAAACCTTTTTTAAACCCAGCTACACTAATAGCCTTTACTACATCCTCCGGTAACAAATTCCAGAGTTTGATTACACGTTGAGTGAAAAAATATTTTCTTTTATTAGTCTTAAATAGTTTACCCTGTAGCTTCATTGCATGTCCCCTTTTTTTTTTTTTTTTCTTATCTTTCAAGCAGTTATCATGCCATATTAAGATATTGCCTCCTATCCCATAGTGTGTAATCAAGCTCAAAATCAAATTCTGGAATTTGTTGCCTTATATGAGAGACTTTGTCAAATGCCTTCTGAAAGTCCAGATGCACTGCAGGGATTATTCACCTTATCCACTTGTTTATGTGCACCTAAAAATAAAAATGTCTAATAGATTAGCAAAGGGAAGATTTGCATTACCCAATCCGTGGGATCTTCTACATTACGTTGTATAAATTTGTGTGCTTGGTAATTCTCTTCCTAAGAACAGCTTCTACCAGTTTTGTCCAGTGGTGATAGCTGATTCCATGCTCTGTAACTTCCCAGCTACTGTTGGATCCTTTATTCTTTCCTACCCCGTGGAAGTAGGAAAAAAATTATATAAAAGGAGTTGAGAATGTGTGTGTCAGTCTCTGTCAGAACAAAATAACTGAAAATTTAACAGTATGGGATGAAATTAGTGTATGAGAACTGATTAAAAGAGTTTGAAAATAAATTGGCCAAATCCGACTGGCCGTTCCAGAGACACAGTATAAGCTGCCCCCACTACCATCAAATAACCCAATAAATTTCTATGAGAGGAGGCGTTTCAGTTGCTATACCATAATAACAAACTTAGTGACCACACTACAAACTGTCCCATCCCCAAAATCTACACCCCTGCATCTTCCCCATCCTACCACAAACTGCCCTTATAAACAATCCCCAAAACTACCCCCTTTATTTAGTTTCTTGTCCCACCCTCAAATCCCTATCCCCTGTAACTCTGCTACCCCCTCAACTGCCAACCAACCTGCACACTGCCCCACCCATAACACAAACTCCAAAGTAAATGCCATGCCACCCCACAAATTGTTCCACATTAAATTTTAAAAAAAACTGACCAAACTGTCCCATTTCCAGACTCTAACCCATAACTCGCTATCAACCTGCCTACTGCCCTGTATTTGCCTCACCTTCCAGAAAGCTGTTCTCATTCTAAATAAATAGCACCCTGCAATTGCCTCAACCTCAAAAACTATCCTCAGAAAAATTGCCCCACCAGCAAAAAAATTCCTTAAAGCTATCTTGCCAATTTAGAAACTGCCCCATCCCCAAAACCCACCCTCTGCAATTTTCCCACCACCCCACAAACTGCAGGCACCCCCAAAAACATCCCTGCCACTATCACACCAACTGCCCCCTGCATTTGTCCCTTCCCACAAACTACTGCACTGCAATTGCTCCACCTCCCAAACTACCCTCTGCAACATCCCCACCTTCTAAAAATATCCTTGCCCCTGCTACAACTGTCACCAACTCCCAAAACTACGTCAACAAAAATAACCAATCACTCCCAGACTTAACACATGCACATAAGCAGTCACAGGGGATTACAACTAATTCCCTAGCTATGATGTCCCTTGCTTGATATTGACACATTTCATTTTCCTTGCTGTTATTTCTATTATGAAAGCTACTGACTGAATTGTATTGCATTCTTATTGTTTTTTTGAGTGTAATGCAAGCTGGTATCTGTTGCCATGAGCAGGCCTAGATGAAGTAATTGGCAAGCTAGCAACATTCCTAGGGTCCAAAGTTTAGGGGGTTCTATCAGATGTGCTCACACTAGGGAAGGTAGAATTGACAATGTCAGTCTTCGTGATTTTACTGATTTTTACATGAAGGTATGAAAGCTAGAAGAAAAGTTAACATTGCAACCTTTGTCAGAGTTTAAAACCTCTGCAGTTAACTTCTCTAACACACCTGCTTACAATCTAACTAGTTATAGAGACTGAATAGGATCCGGCCAATAGGGAGGGCTATGGGGTCAGAGCACTGAAATGCTGCTCTAGTCCCAGGAAGGGAGAAGATGAGCTGGGGAAATTCATCTGCTGTACAAGTTTAGTTTCTACCTCTGCTGGGAGATAGAGAAATGAAGCCAAAGTCTCATCTCCAAAAGTATGCCTCAATGCATTCCTATAGGAAAAGCAGTTCCAGCAGCTGCACTGTACGAACACCAAGTCACGGTAACATAGCGATTATGGAATTGCACCTGTCGCACTGCTCTCATCTCGTCTCCCTGTTACAGAAACAACTTTGATATAAATACACATACATACTCCCGTATGCAGACACATACATCCAAGCATTCGGATGCACACATGAAATGATACACACATACATGCACTGTCGTACAAATTTGTGCAGACAACAGTAAGGATTTGAGGGTTTGTTTGTTTGTTTTTATTATATTACATTGCTAGCTCTCTGACTGGGAGCTCTTAAAAGGGTTTTTTGTATTTTTTTAAAACAAGGTTACTTTCTTTTTGGTGCTTTAGGGGAACTTTCCTTAAGCACGATAGCTTGCTGAACTTGAGTAACCTCCTCAGGTTTAGAAACTGCTAACACCTAATCAGGTGTTAGTTCCCTCCCTACCCACCCCGACTCCCACCCACCCCTAGTGAGCAGCCTTGCTTTATAGGGCACCTCCCCCTTTAACAAATCACAGAGAATTGGACCAGCACATTTTGAATATAATTAAAGAGATTTAACTGCTTTTTCTCTGAAAGGACAGCTGCGAAACTGGCTGGTACTTGGTAGATCTCTCTCTTTTGCTTTAACAGATACCTAAGCTCCACGAACAAAACAATGGCTGGGAAAAATCGTATTGCTAAAGCTGTTGCCCCCGTTACAGCTTCTGCCTCAGTCCAGACAGAGGTCCTAATGCCAGTTGAAGGACCAGTTCCATGTGCAGGGTGCCTGCATGCTGAAGCTCTGAGGAAACGAGTGGAGAAACTCAGAGAGGAGGTGGCGAGGCTGAGGAGCATTCAAGACAGTGAGAAGTACATTGAGATGCTTCTTGCAGCAACCAAGCTCTCCAGCACAGGAGAAGATGGGTGCCAACAGAATGTTGATGGTTGGACACAAGTCACCAGGGCCTGCAAAATCACCAATCCAACTAATCCAGCCCTTGAATTGAAGAACCATTATGCAGCCCTGGAAGTGGAGAAGGTGAAAGCATCCCTGGAAAGGGAAGAACCAGAGTTCAAGTACCCCAAAGTTGCAGAATCGGTGACCAGAAGGAAACGAAGGGTAGTTGTAGTTGGAGACTCTCTTCTGAGGGGTACTGAGGCGTCCATCTGCCGACCAGACTTGATGTCCTGAGAGGTATGCTGTCTGCCTGGTGCCAAAATCCAAGATGTTACGGAGAGTTTGCCGAGACTCATCAAGCCCACTGACTATTACCCAATGTTGCTAATCCATGTTAGAACAAATGATACTGCCAGGTATACCTCGGAACGTATCAAAAGTGACTTCATGGCTCTGGGACAGAGGGAGAAGCAGTTAGGTGCACAGGTGGTGGTCTCTTCAATCCTCCCTGTTGAGGGTAAAGGCCAAGGCAGAAAGGCTCGCATCCTGGAGATGAATGCATGGCTGCGTGGATGGTGTCATCGAGAGCGTTTTGGTTTCCTAGACCATGGGATGCTGTTACAAGGGTTGCAGAGCAGAGATGGCATCCATCTGTCCAAGAAAGGTCAACGCATCTTTGGTAGTAGACTGGCTAATCTACTGAAGAGGGCTTTAAACTAGATTCGTTGGGGATAGGTGAAGAAAGCCCCCAGGTAGGTGATACATTAAATACCTTTATGGAAATGGGTAACAGGGGTAACATATGGAAAGCAGTGTGTATAAATGCCCGTAGCATGGGAAATAAGATCCCTGATGTTGAAGCTTTGGTGGGAGTGGCTGACTTGGATTTAGTGGCAGTTACAGAAACATGGTTCACAGAAAACCATGACTGGGATGTAACTATACCTGGCTATACTTTATTCAGAAAGGACAGGGAGTAGATCATGCCTACTTTTTCTGGCCAAACGTGCCAGTGATCTCCCACCATGAAGATTAAGTTTCAAACTAAATTTTAACCCAATAAAGTTGGAGGATTCCTCCCCCCCCCCTTTTTTAATGAACCTTCTGTCATTTACTTGGATGTGATCAGCTGTTAAGCAAATTAAGCAAAAACAAAACAGACGAAGATCCAGCAAGAACTGTGAGGGAGGAGTGGCCTAGTGGTTGGGGCAAGGTATCTCAGGTTAGAAGGTCAGGGGTTCAAATCCCACTAAAGGACAGTAACCTTGGGCTGGAAGGACTGGTGTTTCTAGTCCCACAGGTGCTCCTTGTGGTCCTGGGCAAGCCACTTAACCCTCCATAGCCCATGTTTCCTGTAAAACAGTTATCTCCAAGTTATAATGCCCTGTTCAATGTAATTTGTTTGTTCAACATAAACCACCTTGATATCATGAAAAGGCAGTATATAAGAAATGTTAAAAAAAAAAAAAAAAAAAAAAAGCTGCAAGGGGAAATGGAAAGTACACTTTTTCTTAAAGTTTTATTGAGTAATAACTTTCTTTAACTGTCTTAATAACTTTCTTTAACTTTTATTGAGTAATTTGTGTTAAATTTAAGTCGAGTATTGATCCAGGCTGATCTTGCACAATCTTTAATATTTCGTTCTTACTCATTAGTGAGACATCTGAGCCTGCATTTCATCCACCAGCTTTTTGAAGTTGGGTGAATTTTGCGTGAGGGCCAGTCTCGGGGAATCCTGGAGATGTTCATCTGTCATGTTGGAACGTTGTGTACTCTGTCATTTTCAGATGGGAAAACGCAGATTCACACAAATAAGTTGAACCGAAACAGGAGTGTACAGCTTCACTGCATCTTCTCAAGTTGGGAAATTTGTCTCTAGGCACTAGCTTCCAAAACGATTCTTGCTCAGTATGGGTCTTGAGAAAAATGTCATTTTTAAGGGTTAATATTTTGTTTTCAAGAGATGGCTTGTTCAATGAGTAATTTTTACTGATAGCAGCTGCAGTTTCTTTAATGTCCACATCTACTTTGAATGGGTATGACAAGTAATCCACAACTGTTCCAATTTTTTGGAAGTCACAGAATCTATTTTCGAATTCCTGGATAACAGAACAGATTTCTGTCACATACTTCTCGTTCTGAAAAACAAAATTTGGATATTGTCCCAGATGGTCCTGCGTATTAGGAAAATGATCAAAAGTGTTGTGTTTGCAAGGTCAGTCATTAGCTCAAATTTGCTCTTGTAGGATGAAACTGTACTCATCTCGCCAATGCATTTGTTTTTACCTTGTAGTTCAAGGTTCATATCACTTCGCCTGTAAAGTCAGCGAGAAATGCCAGATCACATAACCACTCCTCATCTTCCAACTCTGCTTGGACATCTCCCTTCTCCTTCAAAAAAACTTCTTATTTCATTCAGCAAATCACAAAGTCTTTGCAGAAATTTGTACCTACTTCGCCACCTTACAGTACATCTGTGTGCAAAATGATTTCCGCTGCCCCTGCATCAAGAGTAAGATTGAAAAGCCGTCTTTGAAGTGATTTTCCACGAACTGAATTTACAATTTTGAAAGTGATGTCCAACACAGTCTTTGTATTGAGGCTCTTGCTTGCCAAACTTGCTGGTGAATGATGCAGTGGTAAGAAAAGAA
This sequence comes from Ichthyophis bannanicus, assembly GCA_033557465.1. Lineage (NCBI taxonomy): Eukaryota > Metazoa > Chordata > Amphibia > Gymnophiona > Ichthyophiidae > Ichthyophis > Ichthyophis bannanicus. The sequence goes on along the minus strand of CM066034.1, from coordinate 516,258,607 downwards.
ATCTGGGAAGTCGTCATGCTGTCTACAGAGAGCTATGAAACCGTTAACCTCACCTGTCATGGCTGTTGCTCCATCAGTAGTGATGGAAACAAATCTATGCAATGGAAGATTACACTTTGTCACAAAAGAATGGAATGAACTGAATATTTCCTGACCGGTAGTTCTCCCTTTTAAAGAAATCATTCCAAGTAGTTCTTCTTTAACACTGAAGTCTTCAAAAACCATCCGGATAAAGACTAGTAACTGGGCTATGTCTCTTATGTCTGTAGATTCATCCAGTTGGAGTGAGAAAGCAACACAATTTGAAACATCCTCCAACAATTGTTCAGTTGTGTCTCCACACATCTTTTCTATTCGCCGCACAACGGTGTTTCTTGACAATTGTACATCTTGAATAGCAGCTATGATCTCTTTCTTATTTTTCAATCCTTCAAAAACATTGTCAGCTGCTTCAAGAAAACAATCTTTTACAAATTCCCCTTCAGTGAAAGGTTTGCATTTCTTTGCGATCAGGTTGCTGACCTTGAAGGATGCTATGGTTGCGTTGACCGAATGTGACCTTGGCTTCACCATCAACTGTTGCTGAGTAGCCAATTTCAATTTAAGTTCTTTAAGCTTCAGTTTATGAATTTCAGTTTTGGGTGGAAAATCAGCATTAAACTTATTGCTATGCAGAGCCTTATAATGACTTTGCAGATTACCCTTTTTGGGCAAGGTACTGGGGCGTTACAAATTGGACAACACTTGTCTTTCACCATGATGAAGTAGTCCATTTCCCATTCATCATGAAAGTGGTAGGTTTTGCTCTTTGGAACACTCATCTTTGTTATACTGGGGTGGCTGGATGTAAGAAGGCCACATCTGCTAAATTAGTATAAACACTGGCTGAATCTGGTCCAAAACTGTCACTGTCCCGAAGTATTAAAGATCAACAGGAACTGAAGACCTCTGGATGATGTGCAATACAAGGACTGGAGATGCCAAAACCACACATGCAGTTCTAAAAGTAAAAATAAGAATTCATCATACTGGCACCAATAATTGAATACCCCCAATCAATCATCAAAAAAACTCAACACCTGTCCAGCAAACCAGATAAAATCAAATACCGCCAAACAAGTTCAAATACCACCACACGCGATTTAATAAAGTCTGCACACAGTATAGAATCAACGTAAAGGCAAGGCAAAATAAAATTGCAGTGTAGGATCAAAGCAAAGGCTAGGAAAAAAAATTGCAGAGGCAAGCAAAAGTCACAGTGGTTTGTTTTTTTTGAAACTTTTATTTTCATTTTGCAACAAACAAAAGAAACAACACACCAAAAGAGACAAAACAAGTATACAATAAGGAAAAGTAAACCCATTACCCCCCACCCCGGTGCTTCTTCTCTACCCGTTTGTATCAGCATGTGAGCGCTTCCAATTAACAGTGATTATACATCAAACGATCAAAAAAGTATCCACAATACAGCATGATCATGAGACAGAGATATATACAAAGTTAGACAGTCAGATGAGAGCATTTAGCAAAATGTACATATTCATTGAACATCTTCCATTAAGACCAATGAGAAGGAGTCTGAACGGAGGAAGCGCACAGACGAGGTATTTGTTCATATTTACTGTAGAGACAGGCATGATTCCACCATTCATTGAGGCTCAGATGGGAACTAATTTCCCAGTATTACTTAATGAGGGAAACAGCAATGCCAAGCATAAAGTTCAAAAGGAGATAAGCCATTTCTTGGGAGAGAGGGGATCCCCGCAACTGGGCGAAGTCCCACTATCCTCCAAGAAAGGGACTCCTGAGAGTGCAATATAGACTAAATACGACCCCAGACCCGACGCCAGTTATACTGTAGTGCGGGATATTCATGCATAACATGAAATGAAGTAATAAACCAATGGCCACAGGACGTGTCCAGCAACCATTACCCTGAGTAGTGTTCCATTTGTCTAAACTGTGAGGAGTGTAAAAACACCGGTGGGCTAGAAAGAAGAGGGTCTGAGTGAGTGAGGCGGGTCGGGAACCCGGTCCCTCTGCTCCAGATAAGGCTCCATTGCTCCGAGGTTAAAGTCACATGCAATTCTCTCTCCCATACTTTCTGCGCTATAGAGGTATCTCTAGTGATAGCATTACATAAGGTTTAGTAAAATTGGATGCTACACCCGGGAAACTACCGAGAGATCGGAAGTTTCCAATCAACCTTATGCAGAGAGTGCCGATGGCGGGAGTACTCTAGTGCTCCAAATGCAATGCTGAAGTTGCACTGACCAGAGTCGGGAGTCGAAAGGTTGCATAGGAGTATTAAAGGCACCTAAAGTGTCGAAAAACATTGGTGGATAGTGGGAGTCTAATGGGAGAGTCATACCAGGGAGTAAGGTAAGAGGAATCGGTGAGCAAAGGCCCGCTACTATATCTAGCCACACAGGTCTGCTCGGTACTGGAGCTTCCAACCAACAAGCACCTTGTTTGAGAAGAAAAGATTGAGGGAACACTTGAGTAAAATCGCCACCAAGTATTAATGGAGCATTGGCGGAGGCCGAGGCCAACTGCGCAAAACTTGCATAGTAAGCAGGGTTGTCCACATTCGGGACATAGTGCAAATACACGTGAATTCACTATCTCCAACCTCAAGGTGTACACGGGCCCATCTACCCTCCATGTCAGCGCTAATATCAGGTACAGTAGCGTGCAAAGACTTCTTAACCAGAATGGCTATCCCGTACCATTTGGAAACGGTGGGAGAATAGGCAGCTACCATGTGAGGCCTAGCATTGAGTTTCAGTGTTTCAGCAGAGTGTAATGCGTTTCCTGAAGAAACACCTAATCAACGTGCTCGTGGCTAAGATAGCTAAGGATTTTCTTTCTGCTGAGTGGACCAGCAATGCCTTTGACGATGAATAATAAGATTTTACATGAGGCCATTCAGAAAAGTTAAAATTCTGAGCATGATAGCACACATAATTTCACTGTGTCCCTCAAACTGACTGTATCTGGCTGTACACATGACATAGGAAAAATAAGCTAATATAATACAATGAAGCGCCCCACATTAACAAAGAAAACCGCAGTACGGTAGAGGAGAAGCAAAACCCCAAAATTACTGGCGACCATGTGTCTGCGGGGAGAAACCCCAGAGAAGGCCGAAATTGAAAAAACATATAACCTGTAGGACTGTGCGTGCTCCGAATCCGACCGAGGCACACATCATGAAGGGATAGGAGACCAAAGACAAAAGTCATACAGAGAAAGAAAGAAAGTCCAGGCTATTTCTGTGCTGGGCTATGACCGCCGCATCGGGCCCTTCAAAATGGCGGACAGAGCCGGCAGATAAGAGTCCAAGATTTGGGATTAGCGCATCTGTTCTGCTTCTTTGGAGTCCAAAAATGTTGATAATAGATCAGGATCCTCGAACGTCCTGGTCTGGTTGTGGAGAGTCACTCGGAGCTTCGCTGGATACAACAGGCCAAAGCGAGCCTGTAGCTGTTGAAGTCGAGGGCGAAGAGCAAGGAGTTTCTTCCGACGGTCAACGGTAGGCTTTGCCAAATCAGGAAAGAAGGAGACCTTACGACCTTCATATTCCAAATGATGATTCGCTCGGGCAGCATGTAAAATTTGTTCCACTTGTTGATATCGTAGCAAGCTAAAGATAATAGGCCGGGGGGTCGTGCGGTTGAGCGCCATGCGGGCAGGAACACGGTGTGCTCGATCGATTCCAGTTCTCTGTGAAAAGTGATCTTCAGCAAGGAGGGAAGAGTTTTGAGCAAGAATTCTCTTATATATCATGCTTCCACCCACTCCGGCATTCCGAGGAGCCTCACATTGTTGCGACGGGCGCGATTATTGCTATCTTCCAACTCCTTTTGAAGATTCTGTATCTGGCGCTCAGCCTCGTCCAGTTTGCCCAAGCGCACCTCGTGCGAGTCGAGGACCCCCGCCATATTGTCCTGCCGTAATGAAAGACCTTCAAGTCGGTCTTGGAGCACTCCAAAGTCTTCTCGCATGGCTCGAAGCGCTTCTCCATTAGACTGCACCAATTCCTTCACGCCGCGTATTTCCTCCAAAATCTCCAGGTGCATTGCGGGGTTTTCACGAAATGGAACCATCTTCTGCGGGGAGGATACCTCTGTTTTGGAGCGTTTTCCGTGAGAAGAAGAAGGAGACCCGAAGTCCAAGCGCGCTGGTTTGTGGGCCGCCATCCCCCCCGAGGTGCCCCGGTCAGCTCGGAGCGAAATAGTAAATTTATATAGGTATTAAGTCAGGATTCTGAGTAGGCCTCTCGGGAGCCTCAACGCAAAGCGTCCTACCCGCTGGACATCAGGCTCCGCCCCCCAAGTCACAGTGGTTTGAACCAATTTGAAGGCCAAGGCATAGGCAAGTTAGAACAAAATTGGAAAAGCCCGCCATAATCATCAAATTCTTGACACTTTGTTGTGTCTGCCCGAAAACGTTTAATGAAAGCGAACTATAAAGTGACAAACGACCAGCACACGACACAACTATTATAGTAAGTGTATTCAGGTAAAGCCTGTGCGAATGGATATCACCCGGTATATAACACACTTCTAAGGGGTGTTGGGGCAGGGGCAGGAATGGGTGATTCTGAGAGGCAGGAGATCAGCTATGATGCCGGGCCTGTGGTGTCTCATTGTGGGGCGCAGGCGGCTGCCCCCTGGGGTACCCACAAACTATTTTCATGAAAACAACAAGCGCCCCCAATACACCCGCAGACAAGATTCCTGCAGGCAGGGAAAAAAGACAGGCAAAGGATCAGCATCGGCGGCAAGCCCTTGGCAGACGACCTACTGGCATGAGCTCTCTCCTAGCGACGGGGTGAGCTGCTGGAGAGATGGAGCCAAGTGGGGCTGGCGATCTACCTCTGACCTCTCCACGATCTACAGGTAGATTGCGATCTACCTGTTGGACATTTCTGGACTATAGAATGCCAGTGACTATCCATTCACAATGGTGAAAATGATGTGGATGACTGTATTTTGCAATTAGAGGATCGTTACCCTGATAAAGAGAGTTATAATAATCCAAATAACAGTACTAAAGAAAGTAATAGTGTATGAAGATCTTTTTGATCCAAAATACGCCTCAAGGAACAAATTTTCCTTAGCCACAGAAAACAAGATCCCATCAAAGAAAGATGATTGACAGACACTGAATCATACCAAACACCTAAAATCCTAACTGCTGTTTTTAAGTGCAATGTAATGGTTTAAAATTACTGGACTTAGTTTTGGCAAAATGGAATTAGTAGGAAACCACATAACACATTTTAATTTTCTTGAAGCCAGATGGCAACAGCAGAGACATGTTTGTTTAGTGGTGTGAAATCATGATTCAGGGGATCTGCGTAGGTTATGATTTGCAGATCAGAAAACTAAAAGCCACTCATTCCGTGATTCTGGATTATAGTGGCTAAAGGCATAGATGTCAGAATAGGGTGGACCCCATGAGCCCTGGCCCTACCAAAATTTTGCCTGCCAGCCATCAGATGGGATCTCTGAGGGCAGACATCTTACATTGAGGCTGCGCTCGTGGTCTCCTCCTGCGCTGCCCAAGGGAATTCCATCTCCCGTGGGCAGAAATGAAGAGTACAGCTGCAATCGCAGCAAAGACTTCCCCGCAGGCAGAACAGGGAGGGACTTGTGTGAGGGGACTAGAGGTGGAGTTAGGGCACCTCTCAAACAAATGGGCGTTCTGCTGCCCCTGGCTGCAGGTGCCAAAAATATGTTAAACGGTGAGAGCAAGGACTGAGCCTGAAGATACAGCATATAATAATGCAATTGATTTAGAAGATCCACAGCACACTGTGAAGATGTGTTGATAGAGATAAGAGGTAAACCAAATCATCAATCGCAATCAGTGGCAAAAATTCAAATTGAGGGTCCCCAAGCTAAAAGGGAGCCAAGAGCAGGGGAGTAAAGGAGGAATCCACTTTAACTCCACTAAGCTGCTATTTGGTTTATAGCTGGGAGCCCATGTCCATCATCGGCCCCTACACTACTTGATTCCCCTGTCCCACTGGTTCCTTCTCTCCATTACCTAGGTGTTACTCTGTCTAGACTCTTCTCTCTCCTTCCAGGATCATCATCTCTCATTTGCTGCTCATTTTACACCCTTAGACAGAGGTACAAGCTGTTCACCCATTCCTCCCCTCCTCAACTTTCACCACTCTTCTCCTTTCTCTTGTCATGTCTCGAATCAACTATTGTAACGTAGTTCTTGCAGGTCTCCCCAAAGTACCAGCTTCACCACCTTAAACTCATACAGAACCCCGCCGCCCAGAACCTCTCCAATGGGTCTTGCACCGACCATGTCACTCCCCTTCTTATACAACTTCACTGGCTCCCTCCTTAAGTATCAAATATAGTTCAAGCTCCTTGCCTTGGACAACAAAGTACTGCACAAGGAACCCCCTGTCTCCCTTTCGGACATTACACACCCTGTGCTCCTCTTTATATACGTCAACCGCCTTCACCTTCCCTCAGCACTCAGGCTTGTCTGGAATCCACCTGCCGCCCTTTTCCTCAGCCCTGAGCTCTGGAATACACTCCCCTCTGAGCTTCGTTTGGAACTATGCTTCACCAAGTTTGTCAAAACTCATCTATTTCAGCTAGCCTTTGACCTTCCATTGCCTTGTCCTTAGTGACCTACTCTCTGTCCCTTCCTAACCTCCTTGCCTCTCCCTTACCTCCTCCCCCTCTGTGTATGACTGTAATATTTTTCCTATCTGATTATGGCATTCTGTTTCTGTTTTCCTGCTATGTTTAATTTATTTTATAATGGTACACTGCCCTGCTGCTCATGTGAAGGTCGGTATATCAAACCTAATAAAAATAGATATGTGAGTAGGTATAAATGGGCCCTCTCTTTCTTTGGGCTACCCTGCACTGCAGGGCTGGCTTGGGTGGAATTTGCCCCACTGATCCCAATGCTCGATATGCTTTTCCCACTTGTTTCCAAACCAGTGGCAGCCGAAAAGAATTATGTAAAAGTGGTAAAGAATATCTGGCCAAAATAATTCTCCAAAAATGGAATGGAATGGGATAAAACTTGGCATGTGGGGAAAAACTGGTGAAAAGGCAGTTTAAAAATGGTCTAAATTGGACCAAGACTTCCAAAGAAATAAGCCCCATCAAAAAGAAATGGCCCAATGCAGTTCTGTGGGAGAAAGTTTCAGTTTCTGTAGCTTAGAAAACGAGGTTACTTACCTGTAACGGGAGTTCTCCGTGGACAGCAGGATAAGTCAGCCACACCTGGTGACGCCCTCCGGCGGAGCCATGCATACGAAAGTGCTCTCTAGAGCTCAGAAAGGTGAGCCTTTCTGAGCCCACCTAGGTAGCCCATCCTACCGGTCCGCCCCCTGTTCCGGCCAGTGTGTTCCTAGCTAGCCAATTCCCGGACAGGGAGCGGAAGCAGAGGCTGACCTCCTCCAGGGGAGGTGGGTTGGGATTGTGTGGCTGACTTATCCTGCTGTCCACGGAGAACTCCCGTTACAGGTAAGTAACCTCGTTTTCTCCATGGACCAGCAGGATTGCGTCAGCTACACCTGGTGCCTCCCTAGCTGGAGCATGCTGAGGAGGAGGAGGAAGCCAAAGATCATTAAAGATGAGAGGTATGCAGATTAGTGCAACGATTTTTAATACAGCAACAGTGCAAGAACAGTGGCGCTGCAACAATACAATACTTGTGCAACATGCAATAACTAGTGCAATACAGTGTTTGTGCAATAGAGCAGAGGCTTTTAGGCGGTCTCCCTCCCGCCCATTGCAGTGGAGAGGACGGCAGTTCCGAGGGCACAGTTTTCCTGGGCTCTGAGGTCAAGGCAGTAGTGCCTTTGGAACGTGAGCGGGGAGGTCCAGGTGGCCGCTCTGCAGACGTCCACCAGAGGCACAGAACGAAGGTTGGCAATTGTGGTGGCCAGAGCCCTTAAGTTGTGAGGGCCCACTCTTGGCAGGTTCTGTGTGCCTGTAGGGTTGAGGCAGTGGGAAACGCAGGAGGCGACCCAGTGCGCAAGGGTCCTCTTATTGACAGGCCTGCCTGGCCGGTTTGGGTCGAAGGATACGAACAGTTGTTCGCCTTTGCGAATAGGTTCGGTGCGGAGCAAGTATATGCGGAGAGCCCAGAGACAGTCCAGCGTGTGCAGGCGGCTCTCTTCTTCCGAGGCGTGGGGTTCTGGGAAGAAAGCCGGAAGCTCAATGGATTGATTTACGTGGAAAGCAGATGCAACTTTGGGTACGAACTTCGGGTTGGTCCTCAAGGAAGCTCTACCCTGGTGCAATTGCGTGTAGGGGGGGTGGGACATCAATGCCTGTAGCTCACTGATTCTTCTGGCAGATGTTATGGCTACGAGAAACAGGGTTTTCCATGAGACGAACTTCATTTCGGCTGACAGCAGCGGCTCAAAGGGTTCCTGGGTCAGGCGAAGTAGTACAGCGTTGAGGTCCCAGGATGGAACGGGGCGCCTGAGCGGGGGTTTTAGGTTTGCCAGGCCTTTCATGAAACGGTTTGTCAAGGGTAGAGCTGCAATGGAGGTAGCCCCTTTGGGCTGAGCATGAAATGCGATTGCCGAGAGGTGCACTCTGACGGATTGAGTCTTTAGGCCAAGGTTAGAGAGAGAAGTCAAGTACCGAAGGACCTCGGGAAGAGGGCAAATGGTGGGCTCGAGGCCTTGCGCTGCGCACAAGATGCTGAATCTCTTCCATTTGAGGCCGTAGGACTTCCTGGTGGAGGGCCTCCTGTCAGCAAGGACCACATCCTGCACCTCTGAAGGGAGCCGGAGTGAAGAAAGGCTCATCCGTTCAACCTCCAGGCAGTGAGAGCCAGGGCTTTGAGATCGGGGTGCGTCGTTTTGCCCTCGTCCTGCGTGAGTAGGTCTGGCCTGAGTGGCAGGTGCTTGGGTTCCGTCAGCGCTAGGTGATGGAGGAGTGCAAACCACATCTGACAGGGCCAGTAGGGAGCCACTAGGATGGCACGAGCCTTGTCGCGAATCAGTCGCTGGAGTGTCGCAGGGATGAGGGGTGTCGGGGGGAAGGCATACACCAGAGACCACTCCCCCCAACACACGTCGAATGCATCCGCCGCTAGTCGCTTGCTGGACGGGTGTCTGGAGCAAAAGAGAGGGCATTGTGCATTCTGTTCCGTGGCGAATAGGTCGATGCTCGGGCGCCCCCACTGGCGGAAGAGACTGACTGTGACCTCCGGAAGGAGTGTCCACTCGTGTGGTTGCAGCTGCCTGCTGAGTTTGTCCGCTAAGACATTCTGATCGCCGGGCAGGTAGGAAGCACGGAGATTGCACCCTTGTGTCAGGGCCAGGGACCAGATCTGCAGAGCTTCCTTGCAGAGTGAGCGAGAAGCGGTGCCCCCTTGCTTGTTGATGTAGAACATGGCCACTTGGTTGTCCGTCTGGATGAGGATGGATTTGTTCTGTACGTGAGTTAGGAATGCTTTGAGAGCGTACTTGATGGCCCTTAACTCCAGGAGGTTGATGTGTAGGAGTCTCTCCTGCGGCGACCAGGCCCCTTGTGTGCTGAATTGCAGAATGTGGGCACCCCAGCCTAAGTTGGAAGCGTCCGTGGTCAAGGTCACTTGGTGTTGCGGTGGGTGCATGTCCTTTCCCCCCGAGAGGTTCTCTGGGACAGTCCACCAGAGTAGCTGAATCCTGATTCTGGAGGTCATGGGGATGCGGATGGAGAGGGTTTGCGAGCGCTGGTTCCAGCGGGCACGTAGATGGCCCTGGAGTGGCCGCATCCGTAACCTGGCGATGTGGATGACAGAGGTGGTTGCGGACATGTGGCCTAGAAGGCGTAGGATGGATTTTGCCACAGAGGTCTCCGCAGAAGCCAAGCTGGTCGCGAGCGAGGTCAGAGCCACTAGCCTGCGTTGGGGAAGGAATGCCTTCGAGAGTCGAGTGTCGATCTCGGCTCCGATGAATTCCAGCCTCTGCGAGGGGGTGCGGTGCGACTTGCTGGCATTGATCACGAACCCCAGTGAGGATATCAGGGACTCGGTTATCCTCAGAGCCTCCTGAAGCTCCGGAGCTGAGGGGGCTGTTAGGAGCCAGTCGTCCAGGTAGGGAAAGATGGATACGTTCTGTTTGCGGAGATGTGCTGCGGGTACTGCCACACACTTGGTGAACACCCGTGGGGCTGGTGACAGACCGAAAGGTAGGACTTTGTACTGGTAATGCTGGCCCAGCACATTGAAGCAAAGGTACTGCCTGTGCGACTTGTGGATGCGTATGTGGGTATAGGCGTCCTGTAAGTCCAGGGATGCCATCCAGTCGCCGGGTTGAATCAGGGGCAGGATGGAGTTTAGAGAGTACATCCTGAACTTTTCTTTGATGAACTTGTTGAGCTTGCGGAGGTCGAGGATAGGGCGGACTCCGCCTGACCGTTTGGGGATGAGGAAGTATCTGGAGTAAAAGCCAGAGTTTACCTCTTCCGCCGGTACCTGCTCTATGGCATTTGAGGACAGCAGGTGCATCAGCTCAGCGGCCATAGCCAGGCGCAGGTGTGGGGGTGTTTGGCTGATGGGATGGTTGTTTTGGCGAGGTGTTGAGCTGAAGCGCATTCCGTAGCCTTCTTGGATGATTTCGAGAACCCAGGAGTCGGAGGAGATGCGTTGCCACTCGTTCAAGTAAGTCAGGCGACCCCCGATCCGGGCGACCGCCGGAGGATAGGCGTCAAAAGGATGGCCCACTCTTCGCAGGGGGTGGGTTGCTCTTTTTTTGCTTACGGTCCCGCTGGGAGTTGCGCTGGTGAGCGGGTCCGTTGTAGGAGTTGTTTCTGTATTTGTTAGGCTGCCATTTCCTGTTGGAGGGGTACTTCTTATTGGAAGAGTAGTAAGATCGTCTCTGGAAGTTGCTTCTGTGTGTTCCACTGTGGCACTCAAAGCCGTCCTCTGCGAGGGTTTTCAGGGTGGCGCAGTGCTCCTTCATATCGTTGACGGTGTCTTTAACTTTGTCCCCAAAGAGTGATTCTCCGGTGCAGGGTGCATTGGCGATGCCCTCATGGGTGTCCTCCCGCAGGCCAGAGGCTCTAAGCCATGTCCAGCGCCTCGCAGATATAGCCGTACCGGCGGTACGCGAGGCCGTGTCGAATGAGTCAAAGGTTGCGCTAGCCAGGTGTTTGCTACACTCAGACATATCGGTGAGAGCGCCGGAGAGTAGAGCCAGAGATTCCTTCGGAAGGGCTGCAGATGCTGTCCGCAAGGTTGCCATGCAGGTGTCAAGGAAGAGAACTTGCTGGAATTGGTGGGCCGCAATTTTTGCGCTAAGCATAGCCCCTTGGAATACCTTCTTCCTGATGTCATCGAGGAGTTTGTTGTCGCAGCCCGGGGGGCTATTGGCGTGAGTGCGTGAGGACTTGGTGCGCTTGAGCGCTGAAGACATGACAATGGAGTTGTGTGGAAGCTGTGGTTGAGAAAATCCAGGGACAGGCTTTACTTGATATTTGAAGTCGAGCCGTCTGGGGAAGGGTCGACCTGACGCTGGCGTCTGCCACAGTTTGGATTGATTGTCCAACAGTCTTTGGTGCACGGGCAGCGCGAAAGCAGGTTTCGGTGCAGCGAGATATTTCAGAACCTCTGGGACTGTCTCCCCCGAAGCATCGGCGATATTTAAAGCGAGGGTGGAGGCAAGTTTGGCTAGAAACTTGGGATACGTGAGGTCCTCCGTAGGAGGGGGCTCCTCAGTCTCAGCTGTCTGCGTTTTCTCCGAGCTTGTATGTTCCATGGAAGCAGACCCCACCACAGCTGCTTCTATGTCCTGGTCTTCGGCGGTGGTGTCAGGGGAAAGATCCTCCCGGACCGGGCTAGGTGAGAGTCCACGGGAGGGGTCTTTGGGCCTCTCTTCAGGTGGGGAGGTAGGCGCTGCTCTTCCGGGAGGTGTCTGCGCGGTCTCAGCGTCAGGAGGGAGTGAGGCGTGCGCTGTGGGGGTTGCTGGGGCAGATTGCCGCAGAAGCTGGGTCAACAGATTGAGGATAGCCGAGGAATTGCTGAGGCTGGATCTGCTGCGGCGAGGAGAACCCCGATTCCCACGGCTGCCGCTGCGAGAGTCGTCGAGGCGGTGCTTGCGTTGTTGGGATCGGTGGCGGTGGTGCCTGGAATGTCTGTGCCGCTTAGATCGGTGGGTTCTGTGACCAGAGTCACTGCTGCTGCTATGCCCCCTGTCTCTGTTCCGCTTCCTGCGGTGAAGAGACCTATGGCCAGAGGCACTCCTGCTGCGGTTGTCATGGAGCAAGAGCGCGCCGGTAGTTAAGGGGTTAAGAGCCTCCGCGGCTTCCCCAGGGCATTAGTATGGGGCTGGTCTCCCCCGCGCTGAGAAGCGCTGCAGCGTGCAGGCATACCTTGTCCATCAACGAGGATCCCTGCGGCGATCAGGCTTGCCGGGACGAGGAACTGTGCACCAGCGGTAGAGGAGGCATCCGGAGAAGCGGCGCTGCTGCGCTGATCGGGACTACCACGTTGGTCAGAGGTGTTGCTGCACTGATCGGGACTTCCATCGTAGCCGGCTTTCCTGCGTTGATCAGAGGTTCCGGGAGTGGAAGCCCTGCCCACCGGGTGGGCGGAGTTGGCGGACCCCAGCCGGGGCTGGGATGACTGCCGGCGGTCGCCATCTTGTGCAGCATGTGTTCGTGCTCCAGGAGACCGCATGGGAGCGAGTTGAGCAGCAAGGCCCCGACCAGCTGGAACATGCTGAGAGGCTGCAGGGCTTACCTCTGCGGCACCGCTGGTAGGTGCGCTTGTTCCAGGAGTAGCAGGGGGATGTTTCCTGTGCCCGGAGCTGTGAACGGAGGCCCCATATGGCGCGTTCAGCTGGGAGGCATTGTCCGGAAGCACGGAGGCTCGGCTGAGGATGGAGGCCCGTTCAGGCACATCCTGGGCCGGCGGGAGGTCAGCATGAGGAGCGGAGTTCTTGCAGATCTCATGGTACCCTTTCTTCATGTTGCCGCAGTGTGAGCATCCCCGAGAGGTACTTTTCTTATTGCCACAAAAGGGGCACTTCTTGGAATGATATTTAGGCATTGCTTGCAGAATTTTAAAAACAAAGAAATAAAAGAAAAAATGAGAGCAGAGCAGGGTCCGTCTTGCTGGCAAGGCAGAAGAACAAAAACTGGCCGGAACAGGGGTGAGGACCGGTAGGATGGGCTACCTAGGTGGGCTCAGAAAGGCTCACCTTTCTGAGCTCTAGAGAGCACTTCCGTATGCATGGCTCCGCCGGAGGGCGTCACCAGGTGTGGCTGACGCAATCCTGCTGGTCCATGGAGAAACTTAAATACAGTGAAACATGCTTATGGAATTCCTCCTTTCAAACTTTCCCATTGCCCTACAAACAAATTTTTTTTTTAAACCCTCTCAATTGTTCCATTGCCTCACCAACTGCTCCCTGTAATTGCCCCACCACTTGGCTCAATCCACTCTCAAAACTACCTCCCCACAATTGTTTCCCACTCCTAAAACTGTTGCAACTACTCTACCTCTCCCCCCCCCCCACCACACACCGACACAACACACACAGTATACAAATACATGAACATCACACAGAGATCATAAATAATTCCCTAGCTATGATGTGCTGCATTTTTAATTATTTACATATATATTTTATTTCCATTGCTGCTATTTATATAGTGAAAGCTACTGGCTGTATTGCTTTTTATTGGTTGCTTTCTGTACCATTAGCTAGTATCTGTTGTGTTGCCATGGGCAAGGCTAGACTAAGATATTTGCAAACTAAGAACATACCAAGGGTCCAAAGTTTAGGGGGGTGCTGTTAGATGCACTCAGGACTCAAGAGGCTAGAACTGAGAATTCTTGACTTTTTTTTTTCAAGATCCTTCTGATTTTACTTTAATATCTGGAAGCTAGAAGTAGGCCTGACATATCTGTACATTTTTTTGTATCATTTATAACCTCTATTTGCAGTTGTCTAATCCTCCCTCCTCTCTGAGTGAACCTGCCCAACTAGCAGCAGAGTCTGTGGGTCGGATCCAGCTAGTGGAAGGCTTTGGGAACAGCATTGGAATGTTGCTCTAGTCACAGGAAGGGAGGTGGTGAGCTGTGTTGTAGGGTTGCCATTTCTGTGTTGTAGGGTTGCCATTTCTGCAGTTTTCCCGCCCAATGGGGTGACCTTTTTGCCCGGTCCACAGGAAAAATGTTCAGGATTTGTTTATTTTGGGTGTTTGCCCTGCCGCTTTAGGTGAGGAAACAGTGGAAAATAAAGTGGGGGAAAAAATGAACTCTGGCTTCAGAAAGGTCACAGTCCTAAGCGGCATCTCATCAGTCAGGACCCAGAGCAGCTAACTGACCAAAGAGATATGGCAGGATGAGAATGGCTGGAATTTGGCAACCATTCAGTCTGTGAAGGGGAGGATGTAGCTGTGTGGCAGGGTGGGCATGTTCCCACCTGATGGATTGCCAGACCAACCAATGGGGAGAAGGAGGATGGGTCACTGGTTTGGGCTATTTTTTAATCCAGTTTGGAATGGAACTTCTGAGATCATCAGGCAATGCTGCTGTGTTATACAAGTTACGTTTCTATCTGTGGTGGGAGATGGAAGAGAAATTAAGCCCCCCTCCCACCAACAAAAATATCTTAATACATTTCTATAGGAAAAGCAGTTTGAATAGCTGTAGCATACAAAACACTGATTCACAATAACATATATAGAACTGTATCTGTCAAATAGCCCTTCCCTCCCAATCTCTCACTATCGTGTGTGTGTGTGTATGTATATATATATTAATTGTGGGGCCTCATTTGCATAGGGAGCCTCATTTGCATAAATATTTGCATAATGTTAACATGCGTTTTTAGTAAACATGCCTCTTAATGAGTGTCTGGATAAAGAAAGACTTAACAGATTTCTACATTACTATATTCTAGTGCCAACCGCCAGGCCCATTAGGAAGTACTATAAAAACTGACCATTTAAAACTCATAGCAAATCCACCATATCATAACAGCTCTGCCAGGACTCACAAAGCACCAAACCCTACCTATCAAAAGGCAACACTGCAAATATTAAACCAATACATCTGAGAATACCAATGCATCTCCTGCTGGGGAAAGAGAACAAGTGGCACTGTCAAATAGAAACTACATGAACCGAATACCTCAGCTTGGTTAAATGCAGAACATAGACTGTCACCAAAGAACAAGGGATCACAATTTAGAAATAGGAAGACGACAATTAAACTGGGAACCCCAAAAGCCAAACTTGGGATGTACAACAACACTGGAAAAATACAACTATAAATTAATTTCCTCTTGTACTAAACAAAACAATAAAGACGTTAACGGTGCACATTTCCCAGAGCTGATATATTCCAGTTAATAAATTCAAAATAAAAAAGTATTTTTCTACCTTTTTGTTTGTGCATTTTCTTTTTCAGTTGCAATTGCTCCAGTCACTTTCTTCTGGTTTCTTCATGTCTTCTGTGAGCTATCCATTTGTCTTTTCTTCTCGCTTAGATTTTTTCCATTTTCTTTCTCTATCTGCTTTAACATACTGAACTTTCCCCTTTTGCTCTTTCACCCATTTCTTTCCTTATTCCTTTATCATCCACTCAAATTTCACCCTTCCATTCTCATTCCCCACCCACTTACTCTCCCAATACCCGGCCCATCGTAGACTTTTCTTCCCTCCCACACACAATCTTTTCCCCTCTCCATTCTCATTCCCCATCCCTTTCTAGTCCTCCCCCAAAATCAGCTCCCTTATAGTTCTAGACCCACCCAGCATCTGCCTCTTCTAGTCCCATTCTCCCAAGCCTCCAAATCAGTCCATTTCCAGTCCCAGCCCCCAATATACTCTTTTCCAGTTCCATTCCAGCCCCCCATCAGCCCATTTCCACTCCAAGCTCACCCATCAGCCAATTTCCAATCCTAGCCCCCTCATCAGCCCATTTCCAGCTCCCAACAGCCCACTTCCAGTCCTATTCCAGCTTTGTCCTAGCCCCCCCCCCCCCATCATCACAGCCCATTTGCAGTCCAATCACCCCCATCACAGCCCATTTGCAGTCCAATCGCCCTACTACTACTAAGCATTTATAAAGCGCTACCAGGCGCATGCGGCGCTGTACAATGAAAACATACAAGAGACAGTCCCTGCTCAAAAGAGCTTACAATCTAAAAAGAGACAAAGCAAGAAAAGGAGAAGAATAAGAACAGCAAAATCAAGAGCCAAAGGCACAGGTGAAAAGATGAGCTTTTAACTTAAGTTTGAAGAGGGACAAAGAAGATGCCTGGCATAAAGACAAAGAAAGCTTATTCCAAGCGTAAGGTGTAGCAAGGTGAAACGAGTGGAATCTGGAGTTGGCAATAGAGGAGAAGAGCATAGCAAGAAGCAACTGGGTAGAAGAACAGAGTTCACGAGGGGGGAAGTAGGGAGAAATGAGAGAAGAAAGGTACTGAGGAGCCACAGAGTGAATGCACTTATAGGTCAGAAGGAGAAGCTTAAAGTGAATATGGAAACGGATAGGAAGCCAGTGAAGAGATCTGAGGAGAGGAGTGATGTGGGCAAAATGAGACTGACAGAAAATCAAACGGGCAGCGGAGTGCTGAAGGGGGAAGAGAAGAGATCAGCAAGAAGCAGGTTGCAATAATCAAGACGGGAGGTGATTAGGGAATGGATGAGGGTTTTAGTAGTGAGCTCAGAGAGAAAGGGGCGTATTTTGACAATGTTGAAGAGAAAGAAGCGACAGCAATGAGTTGGATATGAGAGGAGAAAGAGCAAAGAGTCATCTGCTCGCAATCTGGGTGTTATTTTTGAAACAGGTTGGATAACAGAGCCATCAACAGAGACTGAAAAAGAAGGAGAAAGGAGAAAAAAACGAGAAGTTCAGTCTTGGCCATGTTCAATTTCAGGCGACGATGGAACATTCAAGCAGCAATGGCAGAGAGACAGCAAGAGATCCGGGACTGCAAAGCAGGAGAAAGATCAGGAGTAGAGAGAGAGATCTGGGAGTCATCAGCATAGAGATGGTACTGAAAACCATGAGAGGAAATAAGCGTACCAAGGGATTGGGTATAGAGAGAAAAAAGAAGAGGACCCAAGACAGAGCCTTGGGGGACACCAACAGAGAGCGGGATAACAGAGGAGGAGGAACCACCAGAACATACACTAAAGGAGTGATGGGAAAGATATGAGGAGAACCAGGAAAGAACAGAATCCCTAAAGCCAAGCGAGGACAGAGTATCAAGGAGAAGATCAGGGTCAACAGTATCAAAAGCAGCAGAAAGGTCAAGGAAGATAAGGACAGAGTAAAGGCCTTTAGATTTAGCCAGGAACAAGTCACTGGAGACTTTGACGAGCAGTTTCAGTAGAGTGCAAGGGACGAAAACCAGATTGTAAGGGATCGAGAAGAGCATGGGAAGAGAGGAAGTCAAGGCAACGGCGGTAAACCGCATGTTCGAGCAGTTTAGAAATAAAAGGAAGGAGAGAAATGGGGCGATAATTAGAAGGACAAGAGGGATCAAGTGAGGGTTTCTTAAGGAGAGGCGTGACCACAGCATGTTTAAAGTCAGCCGGGACAGTAGCAGTGGAGAGCGCGAGGTTGAGAATATGAGAAATGGAGGGGACAACGGTAGAGGAGATAGAGGAGAGGAGATGGGAGGAGATAAGATCAGAGGAGCAAGTGGTGAGCTTGGAGGAGGAGAGAAGAAGAGCTGTCTCATCAATAGAAATCATAGGAAAGGAAGAGAGGGTAGGATGAGAAAGGAGGGGGGGAGATTGAGAACAGGAAGGGGAAATCGGGGATTTAGAGGGAAATTGGAGAGTGATCTTATGGATTTTATCATGGAAGTAATTAGCCAGGGTTTGGGCAGAAAGGGAAGGAGGGATCAGAGGCGGAGGCACTTTGAGGAGAGAATTGAGAGCAATGAAGAGACAGCGAAGATCAGAGGCATGAGAATTAGTCAGGCAAACAAAGTAATCTTGTTTGGCAAGAGCTAAAGCAGATTTGAAAGAGAAGAGAATGAATTTGAAATGAAGGAAATCTTCAGGGGAGCGTGATTTGAGCCAGGCACGCTCAGCAGAGCGGGTACAGGAGCGAAGAAAGTGAATAGTGGGAGAGAGACAGGGCTGAGGTAAGGAACACCTCACAGGACGAGGGATGAGAGGAGCGAGAACATCCAGAGCTGAGAAGAGCGCAGCATTATAGGACATCACTGCCATATCAGCAGACTTGGAGGACAAAACAGAAGAGAGAGAAGGAGAAATGGTAGAGGAGAGAACCAGGGGATCAATGGCAAGGAGGTTCCTTAATAGGGTGGAGGAGATAAGACGAGGCATTCGCGGCTTCACTGAAACAGCTGCCAGCGTGAAAGAAAAGGCTCTTCACGCTGGCAGCTGTGCAGAGGGAGCTGGGGCCTTGTGCAGGCTTCCCCGGCTCCCTCTGCTGCTGTCCATTGTGCAGGAATGTTTTTCGCACAGGGCCCCCTGAAGAACGGGGCCCTGTGAACAACATTCTCTCTCAATGGACGGGCCGGCCCTGTATGTATATATGTGTATATATGTAATGTGTATGTGGCATGGTGCACCTCTGCAGCTGTCCCTTCCCTTATCTTCCCTTATGAGCCAGTCATCCAGATAGGGAAAGACTAAGGCCCCTTGGAGATGAAAGTGGGCTGCAACCACTACTAGGCACTTGGTGATGACTCTTGGTGATGATGCCAGTCCAGAGTAGCACCTGTATTGGTAGTGATCTCCTCTGACTATGAACCAGAGGTATTAGTGGGTGGGATGGATCAGGATTTGTGTGTAAGTATTCTTCAGGTCTAAGGAGGATAGCCAGTCTCCCTGCTGGAGGTAAGGCAGCAGTGTTCCAAGGGAGAGCATCTTTAACTTCTCCTTCACCAGAAATCTGTTCAAGTCCTGGAGGTCCAGGATGGGACTGAGGCCCCCTGTTCACTTGGGAATAAGGAAATATCTGGAGTAGAAGCCTTTGCCCCAGAGATGTTTGGACACTGGTTCCACTGCCCTGTCTGTGAGGAGGCCTGTGAGCTCGGTGAGGAGCACAGTTTGATGGAGAGGCCTTACAGGTTCTCCTGGGAAGAATGAAGGTGGCGCCTGTTCCAGGTGGAGGAGGTGCCCCTCCTTGACTACTTGCAGTGATGGGGGACCACCTGTGGGCAAACAAGGCCAGACACTCCGCCCCTCCTCCGTGGGCTGCTGAGAGCCTCCTGGGAGAGAGGAGACCATACCCCAGAGAGTCAAAAGCTCTCTCCAGGCTGGGCTGGAGCCGGTGCCTGGGTCTTAGGGGTCTTAGGCTTGCGAGAGCCATGTCCTTGCCCCTTAGACTGTTGCCCCTGTTGCGAGTCAGAGAAGGTCTGATACTCTGGGGCATTTTTCTCAGGAAGAAAGGCTTCTTCCCCAGGGCCTTCTTACAGGGGTGCACCAAGGTTGTCTTCGACAGTCTGATCCTGGTCAGAAGCTCGATCTCTGTCAACAACCTTGTCTGACATGGGTTCCCTAAAGAGGTTCTCTCCGGTGTAAGGGACATTGATGAGTTTGTCCTGGACTCATTGCTTGAGGTCAGATGACTACAGCCATGCCTGGACTCAGGCCCCGACACCCGCAGCAATTACTCTGGCTTTGAAGGCATCGTACAGTGCTCGAGACAAGAACTCCGAGCACTCCTTGACTGCCGAGGCCAGTGACTTGAACTTCTGAAGAGGTTTCTCGTCGAGGCTTGCAGAGAAGCCGGCAAGCTCCCTTGCCAGTTCCTTTAGGTACGTGCCGATGTACAACTGGTAGGACTGGACTCGACAAACCAGTATCGAGCCCTGGTAGCATTTTTGGCCAAGAGTGTCTAAGGTCCGGTCCTCCCTACCCAGGGGCACTTAATGAGTCTTTTGGCTCTTGTCCCTGCATGGCCGACTTGACGACCATAGAATTGTGAGGGAGGTAGGTTTTTTGGAACCCTGGGCTTCGGTGCACTCTGTACATGGAGTTGAGCTGTCTACTCAAAATGGGCACCGACACTAGTGTGTCCCACATATGGAGGAGGTGTGTGCACAAGAGGACCAGAGGCTTCAGGCTCAACCTGGACCTGAGGAACCTAAACCAGTTCCTGGTGTGCAAGAAGTTCAGTGTTCTCGCTGGGGACACTGCTCCTCTACCTTCTATAGGACAATTTGCTATGCTCCTTGGCTCTAAAGGATGCGCGCGCACACATCCCAATCTACCTGAATCATAGACGGTACTTATGGTTTGTACTGGGCGACCAGGACTTTGAATACCAAGTGCTTCCCCTCGGGCTGGCCTCAGCTCCATGGGTCTTCATGAAGTGCTTGGCGGTCATGGCTGCCTACCACTGGACCTTAGGGGTCTTTGTCTTCCCATACCTGGACCACTGGCTCATCAAAAGCCTCATGCCAGACAGTATCTGGCAGTCTACTGAGCTCACCATTCAGGTGCTTGATCACCTCTGCTTCGTGATCAATTATTCAGTCCCATCTCCAGCCCACACAGCTGGAGTTCATTGGGGTCCTCCTTGATACCACTCAAGCATGGGCCTTTTTTACCAGCAAACCATATGCAGCGGCTAGTAGCAGAGGTGGGCGATGCGCAGCACCAGCGCTACACACAGCCTGAGGGATGCTGAGGGTCCTCGGCCACATGGTAGCCACAGTGCTTGTTACTCCTAAAGCCTGTCTCTTCATGTGGCAGGCCCAATGGATGTTAAGTACACAATGAAAGCAAGCGATGGGCCATCTCTGGTGATTCAAGCTGGTGAATCTGCTGCAAGGCCTCCCATTCCAGACAGCTGTCCCCTGCAAGATGCTTATGACAGACATGTCCAAGCTCAGCTGGGAAGCCCACTTGGATGGCCTGTGTATGAAGGGCCTGCTCCAGATCAACTTTCTCAAGCTTCCGGCAATTGCCAATGCCCTCCATGCCTTCTGAGCGCACCTGGCCAATCAGGTGATCCTAATCCAAATGGACAACCAGGTGGCGATCTTCTACGTGAACAAGCAGGGGGGCACGGGCTCGTCTGGGAGGCTGTCTGGTTGTGGAAATTTGCCCTGCTTCATGGAATGGACTTCAGAGCAACTTACCTGCTCGGCAAGCTTATTTGTCTTTCAGTCACACGAGTGGACCTTCAAGAGGGTGGTAGTGAACCAGATCTTTTAGGAATGGGGCACTCCTATGATGTATCTCTTCACCACTGTGCACAATGCTCAGGTGGCTCGGTTCTGCTCTCTGAAGCTGGCCAGCAATCGCCTAATCACCTGGCCTCCAGTGCCTTCATCCTCCACTGGTGGGGGGGGGGGGGGCTTACTGTATTCATACCTCCTGATACCACTCATGGCAAATAAAAACCATGAAGCTCCGGGCCATCAAGGGCTCAATGATTCTCATCACTCCTTATTGGCCTCTACAGTGGTTCCCGCTGCTACTGCAGCTCTTGCAGAGGAAGTCTCTCCATCTGGGCTTCACCCTGGACCTCATCTTGCAGAAGGTGAAACCTTGCTGCACACCAACGTTTACTCATTGGTCCTCATGGCATGGATGCTGAGCAGGTAGTCCTCTTGGAGCTCCATCTTCTCAAAGGTGTTACCAACATACTTCTGGCATCCCATAAGGACTCCACACACAAGGCCTATGTGCTAAAATGGAGGATGGTTGCTGCCTGTTGTGTGAGCAAGGCACTGGACCTCTGCTCTTGCGCGTGGACAAGCTGCTGGGGTACCACCTGCACCTCTCCAACTCAGGTCTGAAGTCCAATTTGGTGTAAGTCCACCTCAGCATGATAAGGGTGTACCATCGCAGCTCCTGGGGGGAGCCCATTTTGGCCTAGCCTCTTGTGGCTCGCTTCATGTGGGGTCTGCTCCTCTTGAAGCCCCTGCTTGAGTCCCCTACGGTGATTTGGGATCTCAACATGATACTCGCCCAGCTGATGCAGGCCCGTTTGAACTACTGGACTCATATCCCCTGAAATTTCTGACCTGGAAGGTCCTCTTTCTGATGGCGTTAATGTTGGCACAATGCCACCATACACCATGTTTCACCAGAACAGGGCGGTTTCCCATATACACCCCAGTTTTCTGCTGAGGGTGGTTTCTGCTTTCCATCTCAACCAGTTGATAATCTTAGATTTTCTTTCCCCAGCCTCATGACACTGGGGAGAGGCAACATTGCATTTATTTAGCTAGGCTTATATACCACTTTTCACCGGGTCAAAGCGGTTCACAGTGAAACAGAAAATCAGTTACATAGAACAAATACCCATATTGTCGTTGTTAAGTGCCGTCGAGTCGGAGTCGACTCATGGCGACCCTCTGGATAGCTATCCTAAATTGTGTTCGGTCTTCAGTCAGGCGGCTCGTTGTTGACAGACTGGTACCCGTAGCTGCTGTTATTGTATCAATCCATCTCATTGCTGGCCTTCCTCTTTTGCGTTGACCTTCTATCTTGCCAAGCATAATGTCTTTCTCTAATCTCTCTCTTCGCATGATGTGCCCAAAGTATGAAAGTCGAAGTCTTGTCATCTGAGCTTCTAAAGAAAGCTTAGGTTTGATCTCCTCTAGTACCGACTGGTTTGTTCTTCGGGCAGTCCATGGTATACACAGTATTCGCCGCCAGCACCATAATTCAAAGGCATCAATTTTCTTCCTGTCTATCTTTTTCACTGTCCAGCTTTCACATCCATATGATGTTATTGAAAATACCATGGCTTGAACAAGTCGAATCTTTGTATGGAGAGAGACATCTCTGCTCTTGAGAATCTTATCTAGGTCTTTCATAGCCATTCTGCCGAGAGCAATGCGTCGTCTGATTTCTTGACTGCTTGTTGCTTCTTTATTGATAGTTGATCCAAGTAGGTTAAAGTTGTTCACAATTTCAATTTTTTCTCCTTCAACGATGAACCTGTTGATTATGCCAGTTGTCATGATCTTTGTCTTTACATTAAGGTGCAGGCCCATTTTGAGACTATGTTCTTTGATTGTGAGAAGCAAATGTTTCAGATCATCTTCACTTTCAGCCAGTAATGTGGTGGTATCAGCATAGCGAAGGTTGTTGATGAGTCTTCCACCAATCTTCACACCTCTGTTGTCTTCATACAATCCTGCTTCTCTGAAGATTTGTTCTGCATATAAATTAAACAGGTAGGGGGAAAGTATGCAGCCTTGTCTTACACCTTTGCTTATTTTAAACCATTCTGTTTCTCCTTGCTCCGTTCGAACTGTTGCTTCTTGATCAATGTACAGATTGCGCAAGAGAACAATCAGGTGTTCTGGTATACTCATGCTTCTTAATGTGGCCCAGAGTTTCTCATGGTTTACAGAGTCAAAAGCCTTGCTATAGTCGATAAAGCACAAATAGATATCCTTTTGGTATTCTTTAGTCTTTTCAAGGATCCATCTCACATCCGCAATGATGTCTCTCGTTCCTCGCCCTTTCCTGAACCCTGCTTGCACTTCAAGTAGTTCTTGTTCCAGGTATGGTTGTAGTCTCTTTTGAATAATCTTCAGTAGAATCTTGCTGGCATGTGGGATCAGAGCGATTGTGCGATAATTTTCACAGTCAGTTGGATCACCTTTCTTTAGTATTGGTATAAACACAGATCTTTTCCAGTCAGTTGGCCATGATGTTGTCTTCCATATTTCTTGGCAGAGCCTTGTGAGTACGGTAACAGCTGCATCAGATTGCTGCAATACTTCTATGGGAATGCTATCAATGCCTGGTGCTTTGTTCTTTGATAAGGCTTTCAATGCTGCTTCAACGTCTTCTTTCATCACCAATGGTTCCCGATCATAAGGTACAGGTTGAAACGGCTGTTGGTCCACTTGATCTTTATCATATAAAAACTCTGTATATTCCTTCCACCTTTTCTTGATCTTCTCAGAATCATTCAACATAGAACCTTGAGCATCTTGTAACATTCCAATTCGAGGCTGGAACTTTTTCTTTAACTCTCGTAGCTTTAGGAAAGCCGATCTTGTTCTTCCTCTAATAGTTTCTGCTTCTATTTCCTTGCAAGTGTCATTGTAGTACTTTTCCTTGTCCTGTCTTGCTGCACGTTGGAAATCTCTGTTAAGTTCTGCGATTGTCTTTCTTTCTCCTCTGGCTTTAGCTTCTCTGCGTTTCTGGGCAATTTTCAGAGTTTCTTCCGTCATCCATTTTGGCTGTTTTTGCTTTTTCACCTTTTGTAGAGACTTCTCACTTTCTTCCAACACAACCTTCTTGATGTCATTCCATAACTCTTCCGGAGCTCTGTCATTTGTATCTAAAGCAGCAAATCGATTTTGCAGGCAGTCTTTAAATTCCAGTGGTATATTCTCAAGGTCATATTTTGCTGCATTCATGAGTGGTTTGCTCTTTTTCAACTTTAGCTTTAGTTTGCATACTAGTAGTTGATGATCTGTACCACAGTCAGCTCCAGGTTTTGTCTTTGTTGATGTTAGAGCTTTTCCATCGTTGACTTCCACATATGTAGTCAATTTGATTTTTATATAATCCATTCGGTGAAATCCATGTGTACAGTCGCCGCTTGTGTTGCTGGAAGAAGGTGTTTGAGATGAATAGATCATTGGTCTTGCAGAATTCTATCAGTCTTTCTCCAGCTTCATTTCTGTTGCCAAGTCCATATTTTCCAACTTCTTTGCCTTCTTCTTTGTTGCCAACTTTTGCGTTCCAGTCACCCATGACTATCAGGATATCCTGTTTGCATGTTCCGTCAATTTCAGCTTGTACTTGTTCATAGAACTCTTCAATTTCATTCTCTTCTGCAGCTGTTGGGGCATATACTTGAATTATAGTTGTGTTGATAGGCAATCCTCGTAGACGAATAGAGATTAAGCGTTCGCTGACTGCATTGTATTTCATTACAGTTCTTGCAAGTTTCTTCTTTATTATAAATGCAACACCATTTCTTCTTTGTCTTTCATTTCCAGCATAGTAGACCATGTGATCATCTGATGCAAAGTGCCCCATGCCAGTCCATTTCAGTTCGCTGACACCCAACAGATTAAGTTGTACACGTTCCATTTCATTCTTGACCACCTCCAACTTCCCTTGGTTAATGCTTCGTACGTTCCATGTTCCAATGTGTGACATCTTTACAGCTTCTGACTCTCATTTCATGCGCAGCTACATCAGTAGTCAGACTTCCAGAGGGCTTTGATCCAACCACATCATAAATGCTGGCTTTACTCTGAAAAGTCTTCAGCTCTTCCCCAGTAGCTAGTTGAGTGCCTTCTAACCTGGGGGTCTCATCTTCCAGCACCATAGCACAATTTGTTTTGTTGTAACTATCCATTGGGTTTTCATGGCAAGATACAGAAGTAGATTGCCGGGCCTTTCTTCCGCGCAGTTTAAGTTTGGTGGTGTTGCCGTTGTCACAAAAATGTGATCCTCCGCCGTCAACACTATCCCATTCTGCTGTTGCCCAGATGGGTGGTTTGTCTTGGTCTGGCACCTCATCTGAGACCTGTCCATTTTGGGAGACCCTGCCAGTAGTTAAACTACCGATAGTTTAGCTCTCAGCATCACTGATGCACGCAAGCCCTCACAGCACGACAAGCTGCAACCATATTAGATAACAATTAATAGTTAACATAGTTACATGGAACCAATAACATCTTAGTTATCTAGTATGTATAACAGCAACTATTTGCAATCATTGAACTATATACAATAAGAGGGCTATGTACAAATGGTATTCTTTATTTACATGTGCAGAATCTGTCTTGGTGGTGTTATGTCAGGGGGAAGAGGTTTAGGTGGAAGGTCCAAAGTGTTGAAGGAATAAGAGGGTTTTCAGGTGTCTGCAGAAAGAGAGGAGGTTGCTGATATTCCTTATTGTGTCTGTCAGAGTTCCAAAGGGCTGGTGCGTAGAGTTCAAATGCTCTGTGGAAAATTTGTTGGTCGAATATTGTTTTAGAATATGGTATGGTGAGTGAGTTGGTTGTAGCAGTTCTTAGTCTGTAGTGAGTTTCTGAAGGAGAGCTTGGAGGTGGGTGGGTGGGAGTATAGTGCTTTGTGTGTAAGAAGAAATGATTTGTATTTGATCCTTTTGTGAAGGGGCAGCCACTGAAGCTGTTTTAGAATGGGGGTAATGTGGTCATGTTTAGCAGCTCCCTGGATTGTATGTGCTGCAGTGTGTAGAGCAGTTTGGAGGGGGGAGGAGGGTGGCTTGTGGTAGGCCCTGGTAGATGCTGTTGCAATAGTGTACATGAGGGAGAGTGAAAGTTTGAAATGCTGATCAGAAGTCTTCTGGTTTGAGAAGGGGATGGGTCGTTGAAGCATCTTCATTTTGAAGTAGTTTGTCTTGGCTGTCTTCATTACTTGAGCTTTGAAAGAAAGTTGTTGGTTGAGAGTGATCCCAAGGTATTTCAGCTCTGGCCGAACATTTATTTGAATGTTTAGTATTGTGGTTGGAGGGGTGAATGAGGAGTCCCTAGTAATGAACAGAGCTTCAGTCTTTTTGTAGTTGATAGGTGGTTTCCTGAAAGCCAGTGGGAGACGATGAAGCAGTCCTGAATTTGTGTGTATGTCGATTGTTTTGTGTGGATTGGCCAGTAGAGCATAATGTTGTTGGCATATAGGTGAAAGTGGATGTTGTGTTTTTTGATTGAGCAGAGGGGTTGGAGATATAAGTTGTAGAGCAGTGCTGATAGCGTGGAACTTGGAGGTGCTCCTTGCATTTGTTGGTATAGTTTGGAGGCGCTCGTTCCGATTTTTATCTGCTGTCGTCTGTCAGTAGGTATGATTAAAGCCATCTGAAAACTGTATCTTGGATTCCATACGATTGTAGTTGTAGGAGTATGCCATGGTCGGCTATCGAACGCTGCATAAATATCAGAAGGTAGGCTTGTGAGCAGTCTTGTATTCCTTGGGTTAATGTGTTGATTAGTATGGTCATCAGAGTTTTTACTCCATGCAGTGGGCGGAAACTGCTGTTGTGGATAAAGTAAGCAGTTTTTATCAGTGTGGTCTTGAAGCTGGAGTTGTACGGTTTTCTCAATGATTTTGGCCAGGAAGGGGAGGCTGGCAATGGGTCTGTATGATGCAGGGTCTGTAGGGTCGAGGGTTGGTTTCTTTAAGGTGGGGCGGATAGAGGATAGCTTGAGACAGCTTGGCATTATTCCTTGTTGTAGTGTTTCATTTGTTGTTTTGGTGAGGATTGGACTGAGTTCTATCTTTGTAGCTTTGATCCAGTGGCTGGGCATGGGTCAAGTGGTGAGGTGGATGTGTTGAGCGGTGTTAGAATTCTCTCGATCTCTTCATTGGTGATCATATGAAAGGTGGACCAACAAGTTTTAGGAAGAAATATGATGGGTAGGGAGGTGGTGAGTTCTGGGTGGGAGTGTAACGGTTTACAGTGTGCGGTCAGTTGATGGCTGACAGCAGGTATTGCGGTTGGTGGGTGGTTCTGTTATGTGCCTGACTGTCAAATAGTTCTCGCGAGCAATTTATAGAGGTATTGATGATCTTTGTATGGTAGTCCTTGGTTGTGTGGTAATTCTGAAGTTGTGTTAGGTATTTGTTGCGGTCTTCAATCTGGGTGGTCTTTTGCCATGTCTGTTCTAGCTGTCTTAGTTTGTTTTTTAGTTGGCGTAGAGTGCGGGGGGGTACCAGGGAGTTTTGCAAATGTGTTGCTTTTTGGAGTGGTTGTGTTGATTGGGTGGTAAGCTAGCTGCATCTCCAAGCACTTTGTTCCAATTGTCTGTCAGTATTATTGTCAGATGTGTCCATCTTTGTTTGGTATGGTGTGCTCCCAGGAAGGCGTCCTTGTTGAATTGTCCGAAGTGTCATGTAGTCTGTTCTGTCTGGGTTGTTGGAGATTTTAGAGGTAGAGAGGTGATGAGGTTGTAGTCGGTCCATGGCATTGGGTAGGTTCTTAGTGTGTGTGGGGGTGGCTGGTATGGATTGGGAGGGTTGGGGTGAAGATTAGGTCAAGGATGTTGTCTTTGCTGTGTGTGGGAGATGTCAAGTTTTGGGTAAGGCCATTCAGCGCTTAATATTTCAGTGTCCGGGCTGTTGGGCCTGATTGGCCTTCAGTGCAGGGAGTGGGAGGAGTTTCACTGCCTGCTTCCTGGTGTCAGATGCTGATCAGGCAGCAGGGATGGCCTTTGTCTTCTGGTGCCTGATGTTGCATACCTTTGAACTGCAAATGAGCTCTAGCCTTCTACTTGGAGTGTACAAAGGTGCACCGCCAGTCCACCTAGCTATTTTTCGTTCAACCCCAATAGGATGGCATCCCTGTCTCGAAGTGCATGCTATCCCTGGCTAGTGGATTGTATTTCTCATGCCTATTCCCAGGCTGCATTTTGCCTTAAGGGTAATGTCATGGCCCACTATGTCTGTACAATGGCTGCATCAGTGGCTAACCTCTGCTCTGTTTCCACAGAGGAAATCTGCAAGGCTGTTATGTGGTCTTCAGTCCATACCCTCGCAGCCCATTACTGTCTGGATGGGGATTCTCGATAGGACAGCAACTTTGGCCAGGTCATGCTCTGGCATCTCTTTGGGTCTTAGTCAACTCATGCCCACCAGCCCTTCTGTCCATCCAGGCTACCTGCAGAAATCCCTCAGATCGATGTCAGCTGAGGATGCTGAATCAAATGAGTTCTTGAGGGTACTTTCTTGTTGTTCTTCCTGGTTTCTCCAGTTGGTTGCCCTGGTTAGGCAGTTGATGTCTTTGGGTTCTGGTAGCCTGTAGCTTAGGAGTCCCATACATGAGGACTTATTTCCTGCTGCTTCACGGAGAAAGCTTAAGTTACTAAATCTGCAGCAGGTGTTCTTCGTGAACAGCAGGAATAAGTCCTCATAACCCTCCCACCTCCCCAGGAAGTTGCTTTTTCTGGCTCCTACTATGTTAGACTGGAGAAGATGGCATCGTGGCAGGCGGGTGTGCCTGAGTAAAGGATGTTATGTCTTTAAGAACACTGGCTTTTTTTCTTGCTCCTGATGAGAGCTTTTTTTGAGTGTATTCCCTTGAGTGCATTTATTTCACACATGTTTTCACTGGGCTCATATTTTTATAACTCAGTAATAGCTCATTTTTTTAGCTTGTTTCTTGAGCGTCATAGAAACCCCTTGTTGACTTTTGTTTTTGTGGGATTTTTGATGTCCAACATTGCCAGGGGTAGGATCCGGATGTTAGGTAAGCAGCTGAAAATAGATGATATTTAAAGACGCATGCACAGTGGTGTTCTGTCGAATCAGCATCATTATTCTGTGCAAGTCTGTATTGCCAGGGCTAGATCAATTACTGTGCTAAGATTTTGGAGAGTTCTTGTTCTCTTTTATTCTGTGACCCGATTGATGTTCTTGATGTTTTTTTAGTGTTTGATATTTTTAACAATTTGCTTGTGATTCAGGGCTGGCCCAAGGGTTTCTATCGGTCTAGGCAGAAGCCCTGGTGTGCAACAGTCCCCCCCCCCCCCTTTTGTACCGAGCCGTGCTGCCCTCCCCCCTCCCTATGCTGCCGCTGATTCTGGCAGTGGGGGTTTGCTCGGTGGCAATGGGAATGTGGTTCTTCTTTTCAAACTGATTTGAATTGTTTATAATGGTGCCAGTAATACCCCAGTTTTTATATTATTTTCTATTATTTCCTTTCTTAATTGGTCTTGCTTTATTTGATTATTTTTTGTGTCAAATGTGTATGCATATATAGTCCAAAGCCATTTCACTGGCCACTTTTTTGAGATATAGGACATCAAGGGGTGCTAGTAATGTTGACCACAACTGTATGGACTCCAATAAAATTTCTCCATGTTTGGAAGACCTAAGAGTAACAAGTAAAATGCAATGTGTGCCTTCAAGTCAGTCCTGACTCCTGGCGACCTAGAAGCTCCTTGGTTTTCTTGGCAGTGTCACCAGAAGTAGATTGCCAGGCCTTTCTTCCGAGGCAATGGAGGGTTAAGTGACTTGCCCAAGGCCACAAGGAGTGCTAGTGGGAATCGAACCCTGGTTACCAAGCCAGTGTTCTAACCACTAGGCTACTCCTCCACTCCAGAGTAACAAGTATGTAACCTCTTATGCAGAGTTTTTTCCCTTTTGGTTAAGAAGCCTTTGCAGTGGTGTGTGTATGCTCATTGAGTTTTTTTCCCCTTGCCAGATAGACCACAAACATCCTGTATACCATCTGATAAAAGCTCTTGGGTATGTTTACGGGGAGGTAAGAAAACAAACATAAATTTTGGGAAGATCATCATTTTCAAAGTATGGAGCTGTTCCTTTCCACCCTTAATTCACTTTTGATCTGTCTAAATTTCTCATGATTTAAAGACAATAACAGCTTAAGGTCCTTCACTATTTGTATCTTCAAATAATGAAAGGAAGATACCACTTGAAAATCATATCTAGTTGATATACTCATGGTCCTTTTTGCATCTTGGCCAAAAGGTATCGCTACTGATTTAGAAAAGCTGTGATTTGTTGACCTTAGGGTGTCTAGTTGCTCTGCCTCTGAATCATCACTTTCAAAGTTTTTCTGGTGTAGGTATATCCCTAAACATCCTTTTTTATTTTTTAACCAAGGCTTTTTCCTCAGAGTGCCTTTTTTAAAGCCCACCACATTTTTTAATCCTTCACGGGCTGCTTTCTTTTAAACAACTTGTGTACTTGAATCATGTAATTAAATCTGCAAGCCAAATGCCTCAATGGTGAGTTTCTCCAGTTCATTCTTGGCCTGCCTTATTAATGTTTTATATCCAGCCTGTTAGTACTTGTTTCCTTCCTCCTACATTTGGATCTGCTTTCCATTTCTAAAAGATGCTCTTAATAGCTTCTTAATCACCACTTAACCATGCTGGCAGTTGTTTTCTCTGTCTTGGACTTTTTTTTTTTTTAATGCATGTGTAGCTGGCCTCTCAGTAGTGGGTAAGGGAAGCCCTGTAGCACTGCACAAAAGATATCTGCCTATCACCTGAAATAGGGAGAAAAAGTAAAACAATCAAAAGTAAAATTAAAGGGTTCTGGTAGATAAGGCAAGATGGAGCTCAAGGCTTAACTGGATAATTTTTAAAAAAGACATACCAAAGATATGAAAGAGTGTTTACTTTTTTTTTTAAATTGTGATCCCCCTCCCCCCCCAAAATAGTTTTTACAGTCCTTTCTTCAGGCAAGCAAAATATAAATGGCTGACCAAAGTCCTTGGGCTTGGCTTAGCATGCTTCCTCCTAATTCTCCTCCCCTGATGTTTTCTGGATGGGTCTCTCTTCTCTCTCTCTCTCCTTTTCTTTGGCTGAGGATGCAAATTTCCCTTCAGAGGGTCACTGGTGCTTGAACCTAGCGCCAACAGTGTATACATTGACACTAAAATACCAACTCTTCTTTAGGCTCTTCTATATGGAGTGGAGGAGTGGCCTAGTGGTTGGGGCAAGGAACTTCAGGCCAGAAGATCAGGGGTTCAAATCCCACTAGAGGACAGCAACCTTGGGCCGGAAGGACTGGGGTTTCTAGTCCCACAGGTGCTCCTTGTGGTCCTGGGCAAGCCACTTAACCCTCCATTGCCCATGTTCCCTGTAAAATAGTTATCTCCAAGTTATAATGCCCTGTTCAATGTAATTTCAGTTTGCTCAATGTAAACCGCACTGATGCAGAATAGCGCGGTATATAAGAGAATGTAAATAAATAAATAAATAAATGTGGAGTTCTGCAAGGATTCTTCACTTCCCTCCCAAAGAGGCAGCTGTAAAAATAACTGTTAGAGATTAAATAATTCTGGCTGAATGGTTAGGGATGCGTCTGGGTGTTGGGTTCCCTTCCACCATTGTACTGAGTCCTCAAGTTGCACTATAGAGATACATCTGATTGTTAGGTGGCTCCTGTAACCTGAGTTTAATCCTTTTTATCCTCCTTTCCCACTGATAGGTGATACCTCTTGGTACATCAGCTTCTCCTTGGCTCACTTCTTCTTTTTCCTCTTCCACTTGGGTCTGGTGACTTATTGGTTTGAGAGTTCGTAAATTCACGTCAGATCTTTGGTTGGTTGTGTTTGTTTTACAAATTTCCTATCACCACCTATTCTCTGTAGGAAGTTAAAATTCTGCGTCACCTCCAGAGGCTTAAGGTCAAGATTCTATGGGACTATAGTAGTTGAATAGAGGAGCAGTCAAATGGTTACAGCACTGGTTTGGGAACCAAGAGACCAGGGTTTGAATCCCACTAGCACTCCTTGTGGCTTTGGGTCGCAGAAAAATCCAAGTTATCAATGTCCTTGTTTAATGGACATTACCAAGTTTAAGTTACAGTATAAACCGCTTTGACTGAAATGATCAAGTGGTATAAAGAAACCTGTTAAATAAGATATGGAAGGGCAGACTAGATAGGCCATGTGGTCTTTTTCTGCCATCATGTTTCTATTCAGTACTATTTGCGAAGTAAAAAACCAAAACAAAACTACTAAACTTTAAAGCTGTTTGCATCGGAAGTAATTTCTGATGCAGCTCATTTGCAAGTATTTCAATGTTGCTTGGGCTAAGATTAGCATCGTGTGCCACTTCTTATACAAAATCAGCACTAAACTGGAAATAACAGTGTGCTAAGTTTAGTCCGATTCATTTCACTGGCTCCAAAGTTTTGTAACTGAAGCAATAAAGGGTTAAGTGGCTTGTCCAAAGTCACAGGGAAGGTCAGTAGGTGAAGCAGATTTTGAACATTAGCTGCTCGGATCCTTCACCTTTTGCTGCTCTAACCACTGGGCTTCTATTTCATGATATTCTGAGATAATCTTTTGTGTTTCATGCAAATTCCATTCCTCGCAGCCACTGCTTTCATTTTTTTTCTTTAAAAAGATGATCCACAGTAGAATATTAGTTTAAATGATACACTGCTGCAGTAGTTCTATTTATCCTTCCTTCAGTGATCGCCAGATTTGATTGCATTATGATTAGTATTGCGAAGGAGCTCCAACATCATTTATTTTGATCTGTATCTAGGCACACTCATGGCTGCCTTGACTAGCACAAGATGTTATTTCCCCTTGACAAGCCAAGATGTTATTTCCCCTGAGATCACTCGACTATATAAAAGCAGTGGTTCTCCCTTGACATCTTGCCTAGTTGTAACATCTAACTTTGACCTCAGGAGCCTCCTGCTGGTACCCAGTATATATGAATTCTGAACCTGGATACTATGCATTACCACCAGCTGGCCCATGGTGCAAAAACTGGACTTGGGGATCGCACAAGGTCTCCCATTTTAGCCACATACCATGCTGCTGTTGAACTGTCAGTGTATGTAGCTGCACGTCTGTGAGAACTGGTTTGGAACACGTTTAGTTATTTCTAGCCCTTTCCGTTCCTGCTTACTGTGTGATGGATACATACCTCCTTTCTATGAAACATCTGCTAGCTCTTTCAGCCCGTATCAGATGGAGCACGCTATTTAGGTTCACTGCCTTTCAGCATCTGAGGTTGGTGTGGTTTACTTCTATAATAACCTGGCTTTACCACCCCTTGGTAATCTCATTCTTAAAGATGGGTCTCCTAGGTCAGTCATTCTTTCAACTATGAGGCTTGTGTTTGAGGGCATCCTCTCCTCACAGCCCTCCATGGTCTCTGCTGCCCCTAATCCCCACATGGTCATACCTGGGTGGCTAGGTGGTACTTGATAGACCCATGAGTGCAGGAAAGCTTCCTCCAAGGCATACTTAGTTGCTGCAAATAGGAACTAACGCTATAAAGGCAGCAGGCTGCCTTTTCATGGGCCTAAGCCTCCAGGGCCAACCCAAGGGTAGCCAATGCCCTAGGGTGAGCTATTGGCTATGCACTCTGACTGGCCTCCCCCACCTCCAGGTCTCTAGCATCTCTACTTCTCTCTCCCCTCCATACTCTCCAACATCCCCCCCCCCCTTACCTTCCACTAGCAACTGCTGCTGTCTACCCTTCCTTTACCAAAGCTGACTCAGCCCTGCCTAAAAGCAGCTCAGTGCTTCAGCAGTCCTTCAGCACCCATGCAGGCCTGCTTAAGGCTTGCACAGTCTGCCCCCTCTGATGGTGAACATCTGAAGAGGTGGATGCGGCAGGCCTTAAGCACACGTGTAGGTGTACAAAGGTCCACCATCATGATGTGCTGCTTTGAAGCATGGCTGAGTAGGCTCTGGCAGAGGTAGGATAGGCCACAGTGTGCAAATGTTCAAAGGGTTGTTGGACTGCTCTGTCCAAACTGTTGCTGTCACTGCTGCCCCACAGTGTGTCACCCTAGGTGGATGCCTAGTGGCTGTGCCAACCTTGTAAGCCTCCTGTGCATTTACTCCTTTGAGGTATTTGTATGTGTCTATATAGTATTTTTCTTGCCTTTCCTCAAGTTGTATACAAGGTTAGATCTTTTAACTTGTCCAGTGACATGGTTAGAATTTAATGAGGCCTCTATGACCATATTGCCCTAAGCTCTAGTGTGGGGATGTGTGGAAATTGAGGGATGTCAGGGGCAGTGGATGACTGGGGGAGGAGCATGGGAGTTAAGGGTATGGTGTGTAGGAGGTATCTAGACAGTAGGTACTACCTTTCCTCTCTGGTCTCCCCCCTACAACTCCCCTTGGGACCTCTGCTCTTCTAGTCAACTCCTTCTATCTATGCCCTTCTCTCGTACTGCTAACTCCAGACTTCTCTCCTTTCACCTTGCTGCACCTTACGCCTGGAACAAGCTACTGGTGTCTGTACGCCAGGCACCTTGTCTAACCCTCTTCAAATCCAGGTTGAAAGCTCACTTCGCTGACGCTTTTGAATCTTGACTCTCCTAATCTCCTTCCCTTCCCTTGTTCTACCCCTGCTTACACCTCTGTGTTTATTTTGACTAGATTGTTTTCTTTTTTGACTATCAGGGGTTCTCAACCCTTTCCTCGGGACCCACCTAGCCAGTCGGGTTTTCAGGATAACCACAATGAATATGCATGGGAAAGATTTGCATATAATGGAGGCAGTGTATGCAAATCTCTCTCATACGTATTCATTGTGGTTATCCTGAAAACCCGACTGGCTAGGTAGGTCCCGAGGACAGGGTTGAGAACCCTTGGTAGATTGTAAGCTCTGATGAGCAGGGATTGTCTCTCGTGTCTGTAGAGCGCTGCGTACGACTGGTAGTGCTATATAAATGCTCAGTAGTAGTAGGTATTTGTGGAGGTGTCTGCTGTGAGTGAAATGTCTGAAGTGGGGGATGTATGTGCATGCAGGGGGAGTTATGTCAGGATCAATAGAGGGGTTTCAGATACACAGTGAGGGGGTGGGCTTCTGATTGGGTCTGGAGGAGTAGTAAAGAGGAGGAGGCCTGAGGTGCATGCGCAGGGAGGGTATTGGGTGATGGGAACATACCCCATTCGCCATATCCATTGGGTAGATAAAGCCTTTCAGTTTAGAGCATTGGGGAGGAGGTCAGAGATTTACACCAAACCTATCTCCAGTAGTGTTTCCATATTGTCTAATCGCTTCATGTGGCTGGGTGCAAGAGGAGTGTTGAGGTGCATCTGCTACTGCCATGAGGCCAAGCCATGCAATCTTATGATTAACACCACAAGACTTGGCCCTAAAGCAGCAGAAAATTATGAGCTTACACAACCCCCCTCCCTCCCCCCAATCCTGGAGCACATGCAATCTGCCCGGTGGCCAGCAGCTCTAGGTTGTTTGCAGGGCCCACTCAGTGGTAACTGCCTCTTCTGTCCTACACTCATGGTGAAGGTATTGACCATTCTGGTAGCTGTCCTTTGGATTTGACCTTATCTGGTTTGCATCCTTTGTAAAGATGTGCTTTCTGGAATCGTGCACAGTATTCTAAATGAGGCTTTATCAATTGATTTATTCCATACCATTAACCATTGTCATGTTCCTTTTAGTGCTGGTTATTCCTCTCCCTGCCTCTTGTCTTGTATTACTTTATCAAATTGTTTGACTATGTTTGTCTATCATCTCAACATCCCCTTCTTTTGTACTATGGGAGCTTCTGTACTGTTTTCCTTGTGTTTTTGCAACCCAAATGCATGAACTAGCATTTTATTTCATATTAAATTTTGTGTGTCTCACTCTAGAGCATTTCTGAACCTTCAATAAACCAAATCTCGTTTTTTACGTATATCTTCCGGTGTCTGCTGTGCTATGGATTGTGGTGCTGGTATCTGCAATATTGAAAGAAATTAGACCAAGGACTGATCCCTTCTCACACTACACGTTAGTGTTTTTCCATCTAATCATGTTCTAACCCAGTTAGTTGGTTTAGGGCTCATACCTAGGCAGTTTGGTTTGTAAGTCATTGATACAGAACCATGTTTATGGCTTATTTAGCCACTTGATATATAGCCTAGCCTTGGGGAAATGAAACTACATACATCTAGCGTACTCCCTTGATCCAACTCTGATCATCCAATCGAACAGGACCCATGGTGCCTTGGCTCATGGAATCCTTGTGGTCACATTTATAAACTTCTGCACAGTTGACATGCATCATCATGACCATATTTGGGGCCTATCTTTGTCACCAGTTTTAATATACTACCTTGGGGAAACAGCAAAGTGGTTTATAAATTAAAAAGAAAAATATATTTTAGAAAATGGAAGTGAAATGCCATTTAATTTGAGGAAAGCAAGCAGACAGAGGAGATACAGAGGGTCAAAAATGCTGCTCAATCAACCTCAGTCTAGGCCACCAAAGGTGGATTGGAAGAAATTAATTTTCAGGTTAGCGCTCAATGTTTTAAAAACCTTCCGTGCATATATGAGATGGGAGTGCATTCCATAGGCTAGATGTGGTAAAGAAAAAGCTAGTGAACGTGTAGAATTCTAATCTAGATAGAGATACTGGGGAATATGCTTTATAAAATTGAGGCATGTGCCTAGATTTATAAAAAAAAAAAAGTGTTATACCATCTTTGTGGTTTACATCATTCAAAATGGTTTACATAACAAAAATACGATCAGTTTGGCGTATAAGGAATTAGGACAGATCAAGGTACAGAACATATTTCCATTACTGAGAACTAATCTCAAATATCTAATCACTCAATCTTATTCTTCTGCTGGAAAGAGTAAGGTTTGTATCTCTTCCTAAAAGTCAATGCAGTGGTTTCCTTTCTTAAAGATGCTGGAAATGCATTCTATTGTTCAGGATCTGTCACTCTGAAGGCTTCGGATCTCCATATTGCCTTTCACATACGGGCATGTTTACTAAAGGTTAACATGCATTAAGTGCTGCAACGGCCCATAGCGATTGGCTAAAGATGCATGTAATTGCAGGGCCAGCCCAACCACTAGGCAAACTATGCAACAACCTTTGGCGGGCAACAAAAGCAGGCCATTCAAAGTTAAATAATAGATTTTGAGGGCTTCACCACTTAGGGTGGGCCTTAGAGTTGGCCCAATGTAATTGCCCATTCACATGCGTAAGTCCTATAAATTAGGGATTTGTGTATAAACAGACTGGAACTTTCCATGCATCCCATATAAAATCAGTCCCTTATTTATTGGTCTCTAGAAATAGGATAGTTCTACTGTTTTTTGGCCGGCAGTTTCTCCTTTCCAGATATGCAGATGGAATATTCCAATCCACATCCGGTAGATTAAAAAGTCGCCCAGTATCCCTACTTCTCCCATTATTGCCTCCTTTGCAATATGAAGTCTCTATGCATTTCTTGTGTTTGAGTTGTCACTGCAGTCCATACTGGTGTAGTCCGTAGACCTCCATCTCTCCTTTTCCAACAATTCACAGTGCTTGTTCTTTTCTCCATTGCCTGTATTTTGACGTTAATATTGTCTTTTCTTCATAGAAAGCGGTATCTCCTTTTCTGCCCTTTATATCCATTCTAATTAGATTATAGCCAGCTATGGTGAGATCCCATTCATGAGACGCATTAAACCACATTTCTGTAATGACCACAATTCCCAAGTCCATTTCCACCATCAGGACTTCCAGGTCAAAAACTTTGTTGCCTAGACTGAACATTTGTGTTGATTTCCTTCCAACAATTTTTGGCTGGCGTCACAGGTCAGAGGGTTTTCTGACTGGCCTCTGAGCCGGCGCCACCACCACCACCTACTGTCAAGTTAGACTGCTCTTTCTTGTTTTAACCCTTTCCAGGGTGAGCCCAAAACTCTCGGGATCCAAAATTCTGATTAAATATTCCTATCAAATGGTATATAATACATGACCATAGCAGAAGGAAAATCACTATTAGAACATATTGAATAAGACGGGTACAATTTTCCTGAAATATGCAAAAATTAACCCAGCTGCAGAATGTGGATTAAAAATTTAAACCTGGCCTTGAAAGGGTTAAGTTCTAATAGTTTGTGGTTCCCAAGGTACTATACGGTGAAGGATTTTCCCAAGTTTTCTTAAAGACCACCTTTCTTTGCAACTTTCCCAGTCAACAAAGTTCTATCTGAGTCCTTCAGAATACAGATGGAGGTTTATTTTATCCACAGAATTTAGGAAAGCAAAGGCTCCAGCAGCTCCTGCACCAGTTGAGTCTTCTCCCGGAGACTGAGCTTCTGACTTTATTCTGATTGCCCCTCCTCTTCCGGCGCTA
This sequence comes from Ichthyophis bannanicus, assembly GCA_033557465.1. Classification (NCBI taxonomy): domain Eukaryota; kingdom Metazoa; phylum Chordata; class Amphibia; order Gymnophiona; family Ichthyophiidae; genus Ichthyophis; species Ichthyophis bannanicus. The sequence goes on along the minus strand of CM066034.1, from coordinate 516,220,117 downwards.
CACTTCCTGGGTTGCCTGGGAGACCAGCCCTTGCTCTCCTCTATTGCTGGCAACAAGGAATTCCTGGTCTGGATTTTGGGTTTGCTTTATCAAATTCCCATTCCTTCCCTTGGTGTGTATATATATTAGTATAGCTGGGAAAAAAGGTTTGGATAAGTTTCTGGAGGAAAGGTCCATAAATCCTTATTAAAGAGGACTCAGGAAATCTATTGCTTACCCTGAGACAAGCATTGTGGAACCTGTGTACCTTTTTGGGAACCTGCCAGGTATTTGTGACCTGGATTGGCCACTGTTGGAAACAGGATACTGGGCTTAATGAACCTTGGTCTGGGCCAGTATGGCATTTCTTATGTAACAAATGACCTGGCTGGAAACTCCCTCTATAGTATAGAAATGTCCAAATTTTGGGAGAGAGGCTTAAAACCGCTGTCAGCACTGTAGCATTCTCAGAAGTTCTACCTGTTCATGGTATGGGAGAAGAGAGGTTACATCACACACCAACTTGAATATGTGGCTCCAAACCTGGTGTAAACAATGAGTTTTAGATATATAGGTGGCTGGGGCAATAGATGGAACAAGAAGCTATTCTGTATTGACAAACCTCATCTCCATGTGGTAGGAAAAATGATCTTAAGTGAAAATTCAGGCAATATTTGGACAGGCATTTAAAACAGGGAAAGGGTGGTGACAGATGGAAAAAGATAAGTTCAGGACATCACCCACAGCAAAAGCATTATAATTAAAAAAAAAAAAAAAAAAAAAAAAATCTCAAGTTTTAAATGGATTACTCTGTAGCTTAATTGCATGTCCCTAGTCTTCCTACTTTTTGATGGAGTAAACAACTGATCTATGTTTACCCGTTCTAAACTATTTGTTAATTTATAGGCCTCTATCATATCTTCCCTCAATCGTCTCTTTTCCAAGTTGAAGAGCCCTAACCTTTTAAGCCTTTCCTCATAGGGGTATCCTCCCATCCCCTTTACCACTTTTGTGGCTCTTTGTATTTTTTCTAATTCTGCTATATACTTTATAATACATGGCGACCAGAATTGCACACAATATGCAAGGTACGGTCGCACGATGGAACGATACAGAGGCATTATAATATCCTTGGTTTTATTCTCCATTTCTTTCCTTATGATTCCTAGCATTCTAGTTGCATTTTTGGCGCCGCTGCACTCTGGGCGGAGGGTTTCAACGTATATCCACGATGATGCCTAAATCCTTTTCTTGAGTGGTGGTTCCTAATGTTGGAACCTTGCATCGTGTAACCATAGTTTAAGGCAGGGGTGGGTAATTCCGGTCCTGGAGGGCCACAGACCAGTCAGGTTTTCATGATGTCCCTAATGAATATTCATGAGATCTATTTGCATCCACTGCCTTCCATTGTATGGAAATAGGTCCATGAATATTCATTAGGGACACCATGAAAATCTGACTGGTCTGCGGTCCTCCAGGACCGGAATTGCCCACCCCTAGTTTAGGGTACTCTTTGCACTTGTCCACATTCAATTTCATCTGCCATTTGGATGTCCAGTCTTCCAATTTATCAAAGTCCTTGTGCAATTTTTCACAATCCTCTTGTATTTTAACAACTTTGAATAATTTTGTGTCATTTGCAAATTTGATCACCTCACTCCCATTTCCAGGTCATTTATGAATATGTTAAAAAGCAGTGGGCACAACACAAATCCCTGGGGTACTCTACTATTTAACTCACACCTTTCTTCATTCAGATGGATGATGATGATTTTGGAATTCTTACTTTCTTCTATGATGTCACTAACAATTTAGTCTGTATTCCTGCTGGATGAAAACATTTGACCACTACCTGTCCCTTGAACAATGATGATATGGAATCTGTATTGCTGGCAATGTTTAATGTAGCAATGTGTGCATTGGGAAGATGAGCAGGATGTGCTTTTAATCAAAGTGGATTTGATTTCAGCATTTGATTTGATTATGTTCTTATGCTCAATAGATGGCAAGAAATTGGGGTGACTGACAGAGTGTCCAATGGTTTTCTTATTTTTCTTCTAGATTTTTTTATAGGCTCTGTGAATAACATCTCTTCTAGGTGTGTTCCACTTATTTCTGGTGACTCCGAGTCCGTTTTGGCCATTCTGCTTTTCAAAATCTTCCTGGCTCCCTTGGGAATGATAATTCAACATTTTAGTTTTAGTCTATTTTTCTTTGCCACCGACATCCAGATTTTGAACAGCCATTCATCTTTGGGATAATTCCTTTCAAGAAACCTTTCATCAGGCCTTTAGGGCGATTACAATCTGGCTGTCTAATAATAAACTTCTGCTTAATGCATTTAAATCAGAAGCGATGTGGTTGTCTAAGAACAAGACCATTCCAGCTTTTTATTCCAGTTGTGGTCAGTACTACTTGACCAGTCAGGGATTATATTCAATCACTTGGGGTTCTACTTCATTGAAGGCTATTTTTTCATGCACATATTTCGATGGTAGTCAGAAAGGCCTTTGCGTCTTTCAGAATATCACAGCAAGAATATTTATATAGGGCAAATTGTTCTGCTCATATTTCCCATTGCTAAATAAACTTTCATGGCTACTTCTGGCTTGCAGCCTCAAGTTTAAAATTTTCTTTTGTGCATAAGATCTGTTACACCAACATCCCTATTTATTTATTATAACTGATTATTCCTCATTGCCCTGGGTGTTCGTTGAGATCATCCCAATTTAGTCGTCTTACTATTCCCCTATCTTGGTTTAAACTTTAAACTTGAAAGGACTGGAATGATAACTTTCAACTTTTTGGTGCTGAAATTCATTGTCCCTTGATTTATGACTGGAGAAATCCTCTGAGACATTTAAGCTGGCTTTAAAGCATTGCCGTCTTTAGAAAGCATTTGCCGACACTTAGGATTTTCTTGCACAGCACAGTCATTCATGGGTATCACATTTTCTTGGTTTCCTTTTGTATCACTGTACTATTGAATTATCATTTTGGTATTTTTTTGTTGTGCTATTCAGTCCTTATCGTGTGTTTTTGTATGGTGGTTAGGAGCTCCTCTTTTTTTTTTCTTTGGATATTATAAACCACTTTAATGGTCACCAAACTGAATGGCAGTATACCAGTTTTGCAAATAAATAAATGGAGTTTGCAAGTAGTAAGCTTTTCCTTTTTTGAGATTTTTTGTTAGTCTGGGCAGTACTTGGTGGTACATTGGGCGTTACCCTTCTCATTTAAGGCCACTTTGGTTTCTATTAATTGAGCATCTTCATTTCTCAAAAACAGAGAAGGCATTATGCAGGGGTCTCTCTCTTGGTGGAGTGGGTGTCTCCATGTTACAAGTCCTAACCTACTGGAGCCCACTGTGATCCATTTATTCCTGGGTGGTTTGATCCTTTGTGAGTGGAGTGGTTGACTATTTTCAACTTTATTATGTGGGAGGCTTGTATCTCCAGGAACAAGCAGGAATAAGTCCTCACATATGGGTACGTCGGTACCGACGGAGCCCGTGCGGGAAAGCTCCCCAGCTTCTTAGAATAGAAGCTTTTGGGACCTCCCACTGCACATGCGCACTGCCTTCCCGCCTTCCTGAACAGCTCTCCTCAGTTTCTCTTTTTCCGCGGAGCCAGCAGGTCGTGTTCCTGTCACCGCTGAAGAAATTGTTATTTTATTTGTTTCTTTAGACCGCGTACCTGCCTTCCCCATACCGATACCGGTATCGCCGGTCTTTTCTTTCTTTCTTTAAAAAATTATAATTCTTTTTTCTTATTTTTTAGCTTTTTGGTCACTTCAGAGAGGCCTCTCGGCCTACTCAATTTCTCCTCATGGAGAAGCCAGCCCCTGGATTTAAGAAGTGTACCAAATGTAATGCTGTTATTTCAGTCACAGACACCCATGACTGGTGTCTGAAATGTTTGGGGCCTGACCATTCCATACCGGACTGCCCATCTTGCTCCCACATGTCTAAACGTGGGCTGCAGAACCGGGCCAACAAATTCCATGTGCTGTTTGCTTCAGAGAATACAGCATCACAGTCATCCAGGTCTTCTTCTCCGGATGGATCTCAGGTAACCAAACCTTCTGTGGGCAAGTCCTCAAAGAGCAAATCTCCTTCAAAGCATCGAGAGGCTCTTAGCTTAGAACTTGAGGACCCTGCCCCAGCCAAACAACCCCGGCGGGAAGTCCAACTTCCAAAAACGCCAATTCAGGGGTCTCAGGTTGATATCGATGCTACGGCCTCGACAGATCACCTGTTAGCCTGCTCTGGGGTACCGGGTCACTCCGGTACCGACATCCAGGCAGCTATGGCGTCCATGGGCGATACTGTACAGTCCATGCAGCAGGCCGTCATGGCTTTCATTAAAGCTGCAACGCCATCGGTTCCGCTTTCAGCGGTTCCGGGCCCGATACCGGTATCGTCCGCCATGCCGGTATCGAGGCCGTCCACCTCTAAACGCAAGTCGGTACCGTATGGGCTTTCGCTCCATACCGGTTCCATACCCGATACGCCCGATATCGATACCGATCGGTACGCGTATCGTGCGTTAGAGGAAAGCACCGATTCCTCTGAGGATTTTCATTCCTCTGATGATTCTGCTGAGTTTTCACTCAACTTACCTGAGGAGCCCTCTTCTCCTAAAAGGAGAATGTCCCCTCCAGAGGATTTGTCCTTCCAGGACTTTGTTTTAGATATGGCTACAGCCCTTTCTATTACCACATCCTCTGAAAAGGAACCCAGATCCAAAAAACTGGATATTTTGGGATACTCAAAGGCCCCTAAGGAGGCAGTTACCCTGCCTATCCATGAAATCCTTCAAGAACAACTGATGGATTTCTGGGAAAATCCTTTGACTTTGTCTCCTTATTCCCGTAGGTTGGACACCATGTATAGGGTCCCTCCTTCTCCTGGTTTCCAAAAGACTCAATTGCCCCACCACTCTATTGTGGTGAAGTCTGCAATGAAGAAGATTAGGAGTACCAAAAGGCACTCTTCCACCCCTCCAGGACGGGAATGTAAGACTTTGGACTCTTTTGGTAGGAAAATTTTCCAGGCTAGTATGCTTATAGCCAGGATTAATTCCTACAGTCTCTATATGGGCATGTTCCTGGAGGAACTTGCCAAAAAGGTGCGGCATTTTGCCCCCTTTATCCCTGAGGATAAAAAGCAGGGATTCCTTTCCCTAGTGAAACAACTCTTAGAGGTTTCTAAGTTCTCTAATAGGGCAGCATATGATTCCTTTGAGGGAGCCAGTAGGGCTTCGGGCATTGCTATTGCAGCCCGACGTCTTGCTTGGCTCCAGGCCTCTGATCTGGAACCTTGGGTTCTAGATGGCTTACGGAATCTGCCCTGTACAGGTGAGAACTTATTTGGGGAAGAGTGGCAAATCAAAGCCACCCAGATGGATGCTGAAAATGCCACCTTGGAAAGACTTTCAAAGTCCACTTCAATTCCTACTAAGAAAAAGTCTTTTAAAAGGCCTTACTATAAGAAGGCCAGAGTTGCTTCAAATACTGGCCAGCAGTCTTCTCAACCTCGCTATACTGCTAAGCGTCAGCAATCCAAACAAGCACGAGCTAAGCCTGCAGCAGCTACTGTAGCTCAGCAGGCTCCAACCCCTCAGGGGTTTTGACTTGCTCCTAGGGAACTTGCCACTTCTGGTTCTAACACAACCAGAACCTCTCACCATACCCGGAAGGTTGGTTCACTTTGCTCCCAGATGGGAACAAATCACAACAGAACAATGGACCCTCTCTATCATTCGAGAGGGTTACAAACTTCATTTCTCCAGCCTTCCTCCCCATCATATGGTGAGACCATTCAATTCTCCCCCATCTCTCCTAACCCTGTTGGGTCAAGAGGTTTCCTCTCTTCTTGCCCAAGGGGCCATAGAAGAGGTTCCTCTTCCTCAACAAGGGTCCGGTTTCTACTCCCCTTATTTTCTCATTCCAAAGAAGACAGGGGGATTCAGACCAATCCTAGATCTGAGAGAATTGAACAAATTTCTCTTCAAGGAGAAATTCAAAATGCTGTCTCTCGGCATTCTCCTTCCTTACCTCCAGGGTCAGGACTGGCTTTGTTCTCTAGACCTACAGGATGCGTATACACATATACTCATCCATCCATCCCACAGAAAGTATCTTCGCTTTCTGTTTCAGGGAAAACATTTCCAATACAGAGTACTCCCCTTCGGTCTAGCCTCTGCTCCAAGAGTATTCACAAAATGCATGGCAGTCGTAGCCGCATTTCTAAGAGGCATGGGAATCTTTGTCTTCCCATATCTGGACGACTGGCTCATCAGAGCTCCAACTCAGTCACAGGCCCAGATTTCCCTGGACCACACAAGGAGCCTTTTGCAGTATCTGGGACTGGTAGTAAACCTTCCCAAGTCCCAACTCATCCCTACTCAATCTCTAGAATTCATAGGGGCCCAGTTGGACACCATCACTGCAAGGGCCTACCTTCCACATGTTCGAGGCCAGCGCCTCCTGAGTTTGGCCTCCCAAGCTCAGTCCAGCACTCACTTGACAGCCAGGGAAATGCTACGCCTACTGGGTCATATGGCCTCCACAGTGCATGTGGTGCCCTATGCTCGTCTTCATATGAGAGCAGCTCAATGGACCCTGGCCACTCAGTGGACTCAGGCGTCAGGAGCGCTCTCAGACCAAATACAAACCTCCGATCGTCTGTTTTGGTCCCTCCACTGGTGGACTTCCACCAAGAATCTGTTGTTGGGGGCTCCATTTCAACCATTGCTACCCCAAGCAACCCTCACAACAGATGCCTCCCAAACAGGGTGGGGAGCCCATCTGCAAACTCTCTCCACTCAGGGCACTTGGTCTCTACAGGAGACCACCCTTCATATCAATCTTCTGGAACTGCGAGCAATTTACCTTGCCCTCAAGGTCTTCCACTCCCTCCTAACCAACCTCACTGTCCTAGTTCAGACGGACAATCAGGTGGCCATGTTTTACATAAACAAACAAGGAGGGACGGGCTCTCTGTCGCTTTGCAACGAAGCTCTAAGACTATGGGCCTTCGCCAGAGAGCATCAGATTCACCTGCTAGCAGTGTATCTCCCAGGAGTTCAAAACTCTCGGGCAGACAGGCTCAGTCGAGTTCTGCTGCCACACGAATAGTCCCTACATTTGGACCAAATAAACCGAATCTTTCAGGAATGGGGGACCCCGGACATAGACCTCTTTGCAAGTCCGTGGAATGCCAAACTTCCCCGGTTCTGTTCCAGAACTCCGTGTCAGGGAGCTCAGGCTACGGACGCCTTTCTCCTGAATTGGAATCAGGCATTCCTATATGCCTTTCCACCCATTCCTTTGATTCCCAAGACTCTGTTCAAACTCCAGAGGGATCATGGAACTATGATCCTCATAGCTCCACGCTGGCCACGCCAAGTGTGGTTCCCTCTACTTCTACAGCTCTCCCAGGGATCCTACTTGGATCTGGGAGCTGCGCCAGACCTCCTGTCTCAGGAGGAGGGGACTTTGTGGCACCCAAACCCCAAATCCCTTCACCTCAGTGCTTGGTTACTGAAGGCTTAAACCTTCAAGACTTTCATCTTTCCCAACCAGTGAAAGATATCCTTTCTGCCTCTAGGAAACCCTCTACCAGGCGTTCCTATGCTTTCAAATGGAAACGTTTTTCCATTTGGTGTGCTCAGCAGGGTCTTGACCCTCTGGCACTTCCTTTGAATTCTCTTCTTGATTATCTCCTGCATCTCTCCAATGCAGGCCTCAAGACGAATTCGGTAAGAGTCCATTTAAGTGCTATTGCAGCATCCTTGAAACATATAAATGGACAACCTATCTCCTCTCATCCTCTTGTTGCAAGATTCATGAGAGGCCTGACTCTCACTAAACCTCCCATCAGACCACCCCCGGTCGCATGGGATTTGAATCTAGTGCTCGGTCAACTTATGAAGCCACCTTTTGAGCCAATGTTTTCCACCTCCTTGAAATTTCTTTCCTGGAAGGTCATCTTCCTCATTGCAGTCACTTCGGCTCGCCGCATCAGTGAGCTGCAGGCTTTAGTGGCTAATCCACCTTACACAAGATTTCATCATGATAAGGTGGTCCTTAGGACGAATCCCCACTTTATGCCTAAAGTGGTCTCGCCTTTTCATCTTAATCAAGAGGTATATCTACCTGTCTTTTTTCCAGCTCCTCATGCATCCAATGCAGAGAGGAACCTTCATACTCTGGATTGTAAAAGAGCTCTCGCTTTTTACCTTAATAGGACTCAGCCACATCGAAAGTCTTCTCAACTTTTTGTGGCCTTTGATCCTTCCCATTTGGGACTTCCAGTCTCCAAGCGTACACTTTCCAATTGGATTGCTCAGTGTATTTCTTTTGCTTACCAGAGCAAAAACATTTCTCTGGAAGGCCATGTCACTGCTCACAATGTGAGGGCCATGGCAACTTCTATGGCTCATCTGCACTCTGTTTCCATAGATCAGATCTGTCGAGCCGCTACCTGGGCCTCGGTTCATACCTTCACAGCCCATTACTGTTTGGACAAGGACTCCCGCCGGGATGCCTTGTTTGGCCAGGCTGTCCTCAAGCACCTGTTCCATTCCTAAACAACTCCTGCCCACCTTCCCAGAATGGATGCCTGAGATCCATACGAAGATGGCGAACCTTTACAGGGGATCCCATGCATCTAAGCTAGGGAGTCCCCATATGTGAGGACTTATTCCTGCTTGTTCCTGGAGATAGCACAGTTACTTACCTGTAACAGGTGATCTCTGGGAACAGCAGGAATTAGTCCTCACAACCCACCCACCTCCCCTAGGAGTTGTATCTTTTATCTATCTATCTTCCTGTCCTCTCTCTGTTGACTCAGCTATAAACTCGAAACTGAGGAGAGCTGTTCAGGAAGGCGGGAAGGCAGTGCGCATGTGCAGTGGGAGGTCCCAAAAGCTTCTATTCTAAGAAGCTGGGGAGCTTTCCCGCACGGGCTCCGTCGGTACCGACGTACCCATATGTGAGGACTAATTCCTGCTGTTCCCAGAGATCACCTGTTACAGGTAAGTAACTGTGCTTTCCTTGCAGCTAGTTCTTCCCTTAGTAGAATCAATTATATTTCCACAGCAGGGAAGGCAAGTTTTAAGGTTCCAAATGGTTCTTTTTTTTGGACCCCTTTTCCCCACAGGAGGAGGGGCTGGGAATGCTATCTTTGAAAATTTGGTTCATAGCATCAGTGATGGGATGAGGGCAGGGTGAACAAAGCAGCTTCCTTGGGCTTCATCTATTACTTGTCTCATCAGCAATAATGCAGGGTTTGAGGCAGTGCTCTGTGTTTGCAGCAGGTTCTCTGCTGTTGTATCATCTCTCTCAGGAAATTTGAGACACACAGTAGCCCTACTACCAGGGAGAGGCTTGGATGGCCTGAAAGCCATGTGGCACCAAGAAATCTCCAGAAACGAGCAAGAAGTCAGTCCTCACATATGGGTGACGTCAGTGCCGATGGAACCCGGTTGGAGCATTTCCCTAGCTTTCAAAGAAAGCCTTTGGGAAATGCTACAATGCATTCGTGATCCCCTTCCTGCCCAAGGTGTCATTTTGTTCAAGCTCCTTTTTTCCGTGAAGCCCAATGGACATCTGTCCTGTTTCCCCAGAAAAATCCTTGCTAATAATCCTTAGTTTCCCAGTTTGCGTAGTGGTTCCTCTTCCCACCACGAACCGGCACTGTTCTGTTGCTTTCTTTGTCTTTTTTGATCAAGGCTTGCTTTGACTGGTGTTCATGCCCTTTTTCACCCGGAGGTTGTCTACCCCATCCGGGTGTTTCCCCACCATGTTTCCCAGAAGGTTTAAAAAATGCAACTGCTGCAGTCATAGCATGTCTGTCACTGACATCCATGACTGCTGCCTGGACCCGGCCCATAACAGCACCTCTTGCGATCTGTGCCAGGCCATGATGCCTAAAGCCAATAAAAAGAGGTCAGAGTTGCAGGAAAACTGTTCCCTGGGTCAGACTCGGCACTGGTCTACCCGACGCCGAGCTCCAAGCCCAGCACTTCTGGTAAGGCCTGAGCATCCTCTGACTCCTGCAGCAGCGGCAACTCTGAGAAGACCCTGGACCCCAAGAGAGAGAAGAAAAAATCCTCTAAGGCCGCTGAGGTTGCACCAGGAAAAACTCAGTAAAACTACCTGGAAGTGCCCTACCAAGGTTCTCAAGGATTCCTCAGCCGACTGAAATCATGCGAGGTTCCTCGAGACCATAGTCCTAATTGAGGATGCACTCGCAAGATTGTTGGCACCAGGCCCGAGATCTTTGGTGCCTGTGCCTAAAGCTGTGGAGTCTTCTGCCTTGGAAACCAGAATGGCAGCCTTGGAGCAGAACATCACTGCTAGCCTGGCCCTGCAGCAGGCAATGATGGCTGGTTCATCTACATCTGCCCCGATGACTGGGCCCCCGTCTGCAGGGGAGTCTCTGGTTGTAGAGCCGAGCTTTGAGCGTCATTGGCCTCGGGTAAGCCCTCAGTGTCAGTCGAGGTCTTGGTCTTGTTCCTCAGGCATCTGATCCTCCCTGGTCAGTTTCCATGACTCAGTCCCTAGGTCCTCTGGAGGCCACTGGCCTCGATGTAATGAGTCGCAGGGCCTTGGATTCATTGTCACCTCTCGGCTCCGAGTAGAAGACTGACAAGGAGGCATCCCCGGAAACCAAACAGCACTGAGATATTCCCTCGGACCCATCAACCCCAATGCCCCGGCACCATTCTCCTCCGGAAGACATGGCCTTCCACGACTTTGTCAAGGATATGACCAGAGCCCCCTCAGTGCAAACCGAGGCAGAGGAAGATCCCGCGCACTGAAGAACTGGAGATCCTCCAGTACAAGTCTCCACCCAAGGAAACTCTCACGATGCCCGTGCAGCTGATCCTCGAGCAACTACTACTCAGAACGTGGGAGATGCTGACGCCGGCACCTTGATGCCATGTACCATGTTTGGAAGAGCCCAGGGTTCCACAAGCCCCAACTCCCACATAACTCAATGGTCGTCGTCATCCAATAGTGATAACCTGCCTATATAAGAACATAAGATATGCCATACTGGGTCAGACCAAGGTCCATCAAGCCCAGTATCCTGTTTCCAACAGTGGCCAATCTAGGTCATACGTACCTAGCAGTTTCCCCAAAACTATATGCCTAGTGCCTTGCACTGTTGGCATATTAATCTTAGGTCACCCCCGCCCCCCCCCCCCATCCAGTGGTGTAGCAAGGGTGGGGCAGTGTGTGCACCCTACCCTGCATGTCAGCCAGGAGGGAAGATGTCTCTTCTGGGCTCTCATGAAGAAGGCGCATGTGGCAAGCCTACCTTTGCTGACGTGCCATGCTGCCTACTCTCAAAGTCCGGTGTCTGCTCCCATCTCACAGTGCAGCTGTTCTCAGGAGTGGAGTGCTTGTGGGAGTGGGGCAGGAGCAGCTGCTGGGCCTGGAGAGGAGGCAGTGTGGCAAGCTAGCAAAGGTATGCTTGCTATGCACCTTATCTGTGGGGTGGGGTTCAGCAGGGTGTGAGGGGCACAGTGATGTGGCATCAGCATACACCCAATACCATTGGAATGCCACTGCATCCATCCATTTCTGATATCTACTCATGCCCACACTCCAGTGAGTGTAAGAAACTCATGTTTCCCACTCATATCCCTTTTACATACCTATCTTGTAGGTTCTAGCTGATACAGATACTCCATTTATAGAGTATTAAAAACTTAAGCAGGTCTGAACAGCGTCTGTCCACAAAAACGTTCATTTGTCAATAGCTGCTTGCAGTCTTACTTCCTACCCTTTGAGCCTACAGTCATCTCCCTTCCTTTGACAGATGTTTCCAGTGAGCTGATTCCTGGGGATGGCTGTCTTCTCTTGCAGATGCAATCTCCACATCTTCAATTCCCATCTCTTGCAAGGCCTTGTTTGACGTCCTCCAGCATGTTTACCTAGAACTGCTTCCTCTGGTAGAGAAGCAAGGACAAAAGGATACATCCATTTATACTGCAGGCAGGTCTGGCCCGTCAGGTGGTGGCGCACATGGGCACAGCTGCTGCCCGTTCTGTTTTGGGGGGAGGGAAATGGGAAGCATTTCCAAAAGTGGTAGCAAAAAGCAGCTGCTTTTGTGAATACTGCTACAGCTACTGCTCGACTCCCCTTCCTGAGACAAATTGGTGACGGGGGGGGGGGTTGCAGGAGCTGTCATCAGCTGGAGGGGGGGGGGTTTGCAAGGTTGGGGTTTCTGCCTAGAGTGGCAGAAACCCTTGAGCCAGCTCTGACTGCAGGCCTTCCCCTTGCAACTGTGTAGTAATATAGTCAGGGCTACCTAGGACTAACCCAAGAGTTTCTGCTGCCTTAGGCAGAAAACCTGGCCTTATGGCGGTGCCCCCCCCTCGCCCAGCTGCTGCCAATTCCATCCAAGGAAGGGGAGGCAGGCAGCAGCGGATTTTGCTGCCACTTTTGGAAATGCTGCTGGCTGGCCTCTGCCCCCCCCTCCCCCTAACTAAATCAGCAGCAGTTGGGGATGAGTGGTGGCAGCTGCCCATGTGTGCCTTTGCTGCTGCTGCCTACCTGGGCCAGCTGCCCTAGGCAGCCACCTAGCTCACCTAATGGACAGCCTGGCCCTGGGGCTGCCCCAGCTCTTAGGCAAACTAGGTGGGTACTTAGTGTGACAGAGCAAGGCATTCAACGCTAAACAATAAATTCTGACAGCCAGAAGGGGCATAAGGTTTAAGGTTTGCGTAGGGCAACAACACCTTGAACCAACTCTTAGTTTGGCCCTGGATTCTTTTAATTCTAAAAAGTTACTGGAGAAAGGTCCAAGAAGAGTGAAATGTGATTGCCCTCCTACTACAATCTTCCCTTCTCCTTTATGTAGGCTTCCAGCTGCTATTCAAGTTTAAAGTTCTGCAGGAAACTGATCTCTCAGTAGATTAGATTTTGGGGTGCATAGAGGTGAATGGACAAAAAGTCGTTGTCCTCTCCCTTCAACGTCAAGATCACACTGCAGATTTTTTGCATTCCCATATAGTTCATATATTTTTCTGCTTCCATGATACCTCTTTTCCTTAGATTATTCCTACAGGATCTATTTTTGAGATCCTCAACTTTGTCCTATAACTTCAAATTCTGCTGTTCTAAGGTTAAGCCATATTGTGTACTCTGGCAATATCAGCATTGCACTTCTCTAAGCATGATTCGGCTTCCTCCAGTTGAAGGCCCAAAGTTGTGCTATTGCATCTCATCAGTGTTTGCCAGAATCTCCTGTTTTACAGTTCCCACTTTGGCTTTCATCTTGAAGAATCACTTGCACAGCTTGCTTTTGGGGCTCTTCATTGCATCCCTTCTGATGCAAATCGTGGCACTCCTCACCTCTTACTGAAGTGCCCAGCACCATTTTCCCCTGCACGTGTTCCTTCTGCTTACTGATGATGTAAGTGAACTCCATCAAACAACTGACGTTCACCATCTCCACTGAGTAATAGCAATCAAAGTTTTCCCAAAATGTGGGTAGTTTGCACTAAAGATCAGCTTTTTAGAGCCTAGGTGCATGCACTACCTTACTCTGCAGCCCTCCTGGCATGTGATGTCACTTCCTGTCTGGTATTTTCATCCTCTGTGTTCTGTATTTTGGTGGTGCATCTGGGCTATGATGTAGCGACTAGTGTTATTTAGTTGATCTCAGCTGTACAAAGTTTTGAGTGTCCAGCAAAGGCCATAAACTTATAACATGACTGTGGGTTAAGCAAACAGGTATGACCATCAAAGAGCTGGAAGCTAATGAGCTATTTCTTCCTTAGTTCCCCTTTACTCTTAGCAGTAAGTCCACACAGGACTGTAGCTAGGGCAGTGTGAGTGGCGCAGCTGTACTGGGCAGAAATACAGACGGGGCACTAATATCAATGGGCTTCTAGGAAGCTCAAAAACAGTGCGTTACTAGATGTGACTGGGTAGAGTGGGGGAACCAGATTCGTTAGTCACACAGGGCCCATTTATAGCTTGGTACAGTCCTAAGTTCACAATCAAGATCAGTACCTCACAAGGACTTGGATCAGTATGACAGCATCTGCCTGGCTAAAGTACATTATACCTCTCTCAGACTGAGATACTTAAATTGATTCCATTAATTACTATTTTATCCTCTCAGCAGCATCAAGACAAACTTATAAACTGTAAATTTACTGTTGTATTTTGATGCAGTGTGTTCTAAACTGCTCTCAGCGTAACTGTGGTGAGATGGAACTACATTCAGCAATCTGTCAGATTTTATCAGCCTGCTGAAGCACCAGGGCTAAAATTTAATTGGGTAGCAGAGCCCCCTAGGGGTACATGGAGGAAAGGTATGTCATTAATACAGTTTTGGCTGTGAATATCACTTTAGATTACATGGAGCCAAACATTTCAGTGCTTGGCTGAATAAAAGAGGTTTGACTTTTATTTCATCAGCTATATATAATAATGTAGCAACCATCCCCTTCCCTGAGTGGTACACTGGTATGTGGTCTCCTCCTCCTGTGCTGTGTAGCATTGGTATAGTGCTATAAGGGCTATGTATGCAAATAAGAGACGGTCCCTGCGCCATAGAGCTAAAAGGAAAACAATGTAGAAACAGAATAAAATAGCACACAACAGCCTCCAGATCCATCTACTCTGCTGTACTCCATTACCGCAGCCGTGTCAGTGACCACACTTCATCCTCACGTCCTTGCAAATAAGGATCTGTGCTTTTGTTGGGATTTCTTAACTTGGTTACTGTTTCTTGTCCACTGTCCTCTCCCTTTGGAGACCACTACATGTATTCACCTCCCTTTCCAGGAAGAACTATTTCTTGACTTTGCTTTTGCCACCTTGGAGCCTCATAACATGACTGCTTGGTCTAGAGCAATGTGTCTCAACCCTTCTTGTTTCCTTGCCCACTTTCACACTTGCATGATCTTTGTTGCACACTAAATACATTTAGCCCCGACTAGTCTTGGAGTTGTCGCTGACTCTTGTTTTGCTGTGTGGTAAACTGCGGGTACAATTTCAGGGAGCTAACTCTGCATTGTTTTTCAGGCTTAACTCTGATTTCTGGGTTCCAGATCAGGAACTGTTGAACTGGAAGGTTCTTGGTCATGGTGATCCACTTGCTGTACACCTCACCACTTTCAATAACTTAGTCCAGGCTATGTTTTGTTCTGAAATAAGTCTTTAAGGGTCAAAACAATATGGAACGAAATGGCTAAAAATAAGCACAAGCACTTTCCTTCTATGGGGATTATCCTCGAGTTTGGGAAAAGTCTCTTGTTTGCCCCACAAGTACCTTCTGGAGCTGGATCTTGGACTCAGATGTGATCACAGGAACTGCACACTTGTGGAAGCTGGTGGCTCTTGTCTCACATCCAAGGGTCTTCTATTTACCTTTTTCCAGGAACAGTGGCACCACTTTTCTTCTGGCTATTCAGAGGCTTCTTTCTGTCAAACTCCTTTAAAAAGGATGTAGTACACTGGCCTTAGTTGCCCATATGCTGGCTCAAAGGCCAACTTGTTTATTTAACAGGGTATTTTTTTATACTGCTTTATCATGTCACTCAAAGCGGTTTACATTGTAACTTGGATTTTGCTGAGGCAATGGAGGGTGCTAGTAGGAACTGAACCCTAGTCGCTTGGTTCCTAAGCAAATTAGGGAACCATTAGGCTATTTCTCCACTCCAGTGATCCTTTCTCTTCTGTTGTAGTGCAGTGGTTATTACAGCCAGACACCTGCCTCTGTGGTACAGTGGCTTACAGTCACAGACAGGAAACTTTCTTTGGGCTTGATCTTTGTGCCAGTCCAATTTTCCCTCCAAGTGTGATTTCCTACCAGTTAATTCAAAGGGCAGGAGAGCCCGCCAAATTCTGGAAAGTAGTGGGTGGCATAAAAAGGTTATTGTGCAATACTGTTGTGGAGCCACTAGAGGTCCCTGCTATCTAAGCAAGGCAGAGCCTTAGGGGGTCTCTATACACAAACTTTGCATGTGCCCAACCCTGCAAACCCCCCCCCCCCCTCCCCTCAGAAGGAAGACAGCAGCCCATTTTATGAGTGTCTCATTCTACTAGCTTCAAGCAGATGTCTCAACATGTGGATTCAGCAGGTTCTATGCTTAAAGGGCCCAATTATCAGATTGAAGACACAGGAAAGAGGCAATGCTCTCCTCCCAGTGAGAAAGGGAAGGGTTAATGTTACCAGATTTCTGGTGGATGCACCTGGGACACTTGTTCCCTGGAGTGGTAGCAGGCAGCCAGAAGTTCATTTTGGCAGAAGGTATATAATCTAGTGGACTATCCCCATTGGAAAAATGTAGCAATCAACTTTTAAAATATACCTAAAAGCACATTCTTTCAGCTTTGTCTCGCACAATAGTTTTGAGCTGGTACAAAAGCAACAGTGCTGGTGGCTATTTCTTGCATACAAAAGAATGAATTATGCATCAGTAAATGTCAAACTTGCAAACAAAAGCTAGCTATTCCTAACATATAAATTCTACATGGAATGACATGCCCTATTTAGAAACTTTGAACTAGGTCCCAGGATATTTTATGTTGAAGAGTTATTAATTTTCTTTATTAGGCAATAAAATCTTCCAACCTTTGGTGTCTCTTGCTTGTTTTTCTAGCTTGGAATCTCCCCCCCCCCCCCCCCCATTCTCTGAGCTGCTTTCTGTTCCTCTATTTTTTTTCTCCCTCTGTTTGCCCTCCTCCTTTGTCTCTTTCCTTCAGCATTGGTGTTTCAATCTCTTCTCTTCCCTTGAATCACCTCTTCCTTTTTCTTTCTGCTCTCCTTTCTCTTTGATTTGCTCCTCCATTAGCTCCCAGTATTCTTTCTTTCTGACCTTCCCCCTTACTCTGTCTTGATCCTCCCTCTATCTCTGTCTTGAGATCATAGGCCCTCTCTTCTTCAGTGCCTGTCTTTTTCAGAGAGTAGGGCTAAATGGTTAATTTTCTCAATGGAGAAGGGTGAATAGCAAGTGTTCCAGGAGTATGTACTGGGCTCGCTGCTCTTTAACATACTTATAAATGACCTGGAAATGGGAACAATGAGTAATGTGATCAAATTTACAGATGAGAGAAAATTATTCAAAAGTCTTAAATCACAAGAAGATGGTGAGAAATTACAAGAGGGCTTTGAAAAATAGGGATACTGTACCTCCAAGTGCCAGATGAACTATAATGTAGACAAGTGCACAGTTATGCATTTAGGGCAGAACAACCCACAGTATAGCTACTTTCTGCAGGTTCCACAGGAGGCATCACCACTGAGAAAAAGGATCAAGGCATCATCGTGGATAATACATTGAAATCCTCAGTGGGCAGAGTTGGCCAAGAAAGCTAATGGAATGCTAGGAATCGTAAGGGAAGGAAGGTGAACAAAACCAAGGATGTTATACTGCCTCTATATCATTCCATGGTGCAACTGCACCTTGAATATTGTGTGCAATTCTGGTTGCAATATCTTAAAAAGGTTATAGCAGAATTAGAAAAGGTATAGAGAAGCAATACCAAAAAAGCATAGTTACTCACCTGTAATAGGTGTTCTCCAGGGACAGCAGGATTCAGCACACACTTATGGGTGATATCAGCACCGACAGAGCCCGCGTGGAGCAATTCTCCAGCTTTCAAAGAAAGCCTTTGGAATTGCTACCACGCATGTGTGGTCCTCTTCCCACCCAAGGGTGCCATCTTGCTCAGTCAGGTCCCATAGCTAGAGCCCTACTAAACCAATGACAAGGGAAGGATAAGAATAATAACTCTTAAGGGGAGGTGAGAGGGTAGTAAGAACTGATTCCTGCTGTCCCTGGAGAACACCTATTACAGGTGAGGAGTAACTATGCTTTCTCCAGGAACAAGTAGGAAATCAGTCCTCACTTGTGAGCCGATGCCAATGATCTGAAGGGAGCCTGAGTCCGGGGGGCGGGGGCTGGCCAAGCTCTCAGCAGCTGCAGAAGAAGGGTTGGAGGGGAAGAGTTGCTTATACCCCGAACAGATCATCAAGTACAACCTGGCCAAAGGCGCTGTCCTGGGAGGATGCCCTCTCTAGGCAGTAATGTGAAGCAAAGGTATTTGCTGAAGAACAGGTCGCAACCCAGCAAATGTCTGTCAGAGGTACTGAGCGCAGCGAAGCCACCAATGCTGCCTTGGTACAGTTGCCGTACGTGGTAACTCGATGATCCAGTGGGGCTCCAGCCTTTGCCTGGGCAAAGGTGATGCAGTCCACCACCCAGACGGAGAGAGTGTTCTTGGTGACTGCAAGCCCCAGACGGTTAGGATCATAGGTGATGAAGAGCCGGTCAGACTTGCAATGACCCTGGATGCGCTGCAGGTAGAGAAGGCAAGAGCCCTCTTGCAGTTGAGTGTGTGCAGGAATGCCACCGCCTGGTTGGCGTGAGGGCTCAGGAAGAAAGTCGGTAAGACTATTGCTTCGTTGAGATGGAAATCCAAGATAACTTTCGGTAAGAACTTGGGGTGAGTTCGGAGGACCACCCTGTTCCCGTAGAACCTGGTGTATGGAGCCGTGGCCATGAGGGCTTGAAGTTCGCTGACTCGCCAAGCCAAGGTCAGCGCCACCAGGAAGACTACCTTCCAGGAGAGGTGCCAAAGTAAGCACGTCACCATCAGCTTGAAGGGCAGCTGCGTCAGTTGCATGAGCACAGTGTTCATCAGTGGATGCCGGATGGGGGGCTTGGAAAGTAAAAGGCCCCGCATGAAGCGGGAGACCAGAGTCTGGCCCAAGAGGGGTTTACCCTTGATGGGGAAGTGGTTGGCTGAAATGGCGCTCAGGTGAACCCTGACCGAACTGGATTTCAGCCCACTTGCAAGAGGTGGAGAAGGTACTAGAGAACCCACTGGGTGGATCAGGAGAACAGATCGATGTGGAGCTCAGAGCATCAGACTGAGAAGTGCCGCCACTTGAGGGCGTAGGCCCATCTCGTTGAATCCTTCCTTGACATGAGCAGGACTTCCTCGATCTCCTCTGGGAGGTGCAGCGAGGCTAGAGAGACCCGCTCAGCTGCCATGCCATTAGGGTAGCGAGTCCAGGTTTGGGTGAAGCACCCATCCCCCCTCCTGTATCAGCAGACCCGGGGCACGGCCCAGGGGGACTGGGGGCTCCAACGAGAGTTGGAGTAGAAGCGGGAACCAAGGCTGTTGAGGCCACGAGAATCACTGAGGCTCAGTCCCGCTGAATCTTGTGAAGGGTCCTCGCAATGAGAGGAGTGGGGGGAACGCATACAGAAGCCCAGAGATCCAGTTCAGGAGGAACACGTCTGGGGCTACCCTGCTTGGGTGCGGTATCGGCCCGCAAAAGAGGGGAAGCTGTGCGTTCACCAGACTGGCGAACAGGTCTATGGCTGGAGTCCCCCAGCAGCAAAACAGGTGGAGAACCACCTCTGGACTCGGGTGCCACTCGTGTGGGAGGAGAAGCCTGCTGAGCCTGTCCGTGAGGACATTGTTTTGGCCCGGGAGGTAGACAGCTCTTAGAGTCATGCCCTGGTGTATGGCAAAGGAGCAGCGGAGGACTGCCTCCCAACAGAGGAGGCAGGAGCCCGGAGCCCCTTTGTTTATGTAGAACATCATGACCTTGTTGTCAGTCTGCACGAGCACCTACTTGCCTCGCAAATGGTATTCGAAGACCTTCAGGGCCAACTGAACTGCTCAAAGTTCGAGCAAGTTGATCTGCTGCCAGGATTCCTCGGGTGACCACCATCCCTGGATCAGGAGGTTGTCGCAGTGGGCTCCCCAGCCCGACAGCGAGGCATCAGTCATCAAGATGAGCTCGTGTAGCACAGCCTTGAAGGGCATGCCCCGAAGTGGGCTTCGGGGATTCTGCCACCAATCCAGGGAACTGGTTAGGCTGTGTGAGACCGAGATGAGATCCTGGAGCCAGCCTGAGGCTTGGCACCATTGAGCTGCTTACATATGCATGCGAGCATGGGGACCGACATGTACAGTTGAGGCCATGTGCCCCAGAAGGCGCAGCATGGCCTGCGCTGAGACCCTGGACCGGCTTTGGACCTCGGCAGCCAGAGCGCAGAGGCAGTCCGCTCGTGCTTGAGGGAGGAAGGCAGTCACCTGTTCCGTGTCGAACAGAGCGCCGGTTTGAGGTGGGTCTTGGAGTAGTTGATTAGGAAACTGATATGCTCGAGGAGGAGGATTGTGTGTGACACAGAGGCGTGCTGCCTCTGCTGATGTGCCCGCGATGAGCCAGTTGTCTAGGTAAGGGTAGACGGATATACCCTGCTGCCGGAGGTGGGCTGCAGGCGCTGGCAGTCATTTTGTAAAGACTCGAGGGGCAGATGCAAGCCCAAAGGGGAGCACTCTGTACTGGAAGTGATCCCCCTGCACCCTGAAATGCAGGTACTTTCTGTGCTTGGGGTGGACAGGGATGTGGGCGTAAGCATCTCTGAGATCCAAGAAGCATAGCCAATCGCCCTGCCAGAGGAAGGGCAGCAGGATGTCAAGCGATAGCATTCTGAATTTCTCCCGTACCAGGAATTTGTTTAGGTTCCTGAGATGGAGGATGGGGCACAGGCCTCCTGTCCTCTATGGAATGAGGAACTAATGGGAGTAAAAACCCTGACATCGCAGGTGCAGCGGGACCCTTTCGAATGCCTGTTGACTGAGGAGGTTATTCAATTCCTGCTGCAAGCAAGTCTGGAGCGAAGGAAGCCGAGTAGGCTTCACTGAAGAGAAGGGGGTCTGTCCAGATGAAGACGATCACCGTCCTGGACTACTTGGAAGACCCAGGTGTCCATTGTGATGGCATCCCACTTAGGGGTGAAAAGGGACAGACGCTGGGAGGCGAGAAGCTATGCATTTGGTGCCAAAACCACAGGGATGGTTGGGGTGGCACCGGTGGTTGGGTCTTGGGGCCCATTAGGTTTCTGGTGACCCTGAGCTCTCCCTTGGCTGCTGGGTACCGGTGCAGGGCAGGCGGATAGGGTGGGTATGCCCCAGTAAGGGAGCCCCTTCCTCTGGAAGAAGGGTTTCTTACTGTGCTGTTTCTTCCGGGGAAGGGAAGAGGTCTTCCGAGAGAGACTGGTGCAGGTCACGAACTCCATCTCGATCTTGTCCTCCATAGGCTTGCCGAACAATTGTTGGCCGAGGTAGGGAACATCCAAGAGTTTCTCATGAACCCACTGTTCCAGGTGTGAGGACTAGAGCCACGCTTGACGCTGGGCTTCAATGCCAGCTGCTGCCACATTGGTGGAAGATTTGAACCAGTCATATGTGGCGCGGGAAAGGTGTTTCGAGCAGTCCATGACTGATCTCAGGAGTGTCTGAAATCTGAGAAGGTGTTCACCTCCGAGGCCCATGGAGAAACCGCCGAACTCTTTAGCGAGGTGAAGGAACATACCCATATACAGTTGGTATGCCTGAATGTAGCATGCCAGCATGGATCCCTGGTAAGCCTTGTGCCCAAGGGTGTTGAGGACATGGGATTTTTTACCAGGCGGGACCAAAGAGTGCGATTTCGGGCTCTTCTGCTTCTGCATCGCAGATTCCACTACCATGGTGATATGGGGAAGTTGGGTCTTTCAAACCCAGGACCATGACAGACTCTGTATATGGCATTGAGTCTTTTACTGACAATAGGGTACTGAGGCAGGTGCTTCCCACATGAAGAGCAGCCGGCTCAGGATGGACAGCACAGGGACTGTGAGACTCCCTATGGGGAGACTCATATTGCAAATTGTCGAGTTCCTCTGCCCTTGGCTCTCTTCCTCTGTCTGTGTGGGCAGATTGAGGGCCCGAGCCATATCCCGTACAAATACCAAGAAGGAGGTATTTTTGGGGGGTGACTGCCTTTGTGAGGCGGGTGGGGATGGATCAGGTCCCTAGGGGCGTGGGTTTCAGGGGACTTGTCCCTGTCCGATTCCCAGCCCGAGAGGTCCGAGAAGCACTCTGAGTTGGGCTGATCCCCATGCTAGGTGGCTGACCCTGGAAGACCTCACCCCCCCCGAGGAAGGGGACGGCGAGTGAGACCGGGGCTGAGGACCCTGACGAGGCCCATGGCTCTCGGGGGTTTCCAAGGCCGTTTTCAGGACCACAGCTGAGGGACCCTTTGGTCTTGAGGCGTGAGCCAGCCATGCTGGACAAAAACACCTGCTGGGCAACTAGGAAGGCAGAAACGCTGCGCTCTAGTGCCAACCTACAGGACTCCCACCCAGGGGTGGGTCCCTGAGATGCTGATGCAGTGGTTACCAGGTCTGGCGTGGAGGAGAGGGGGTCCTCACAGGGACAACCCTCAGGAGACTGGGTGCCATCGCCAGCAGCCTCTGTAGCTGTACGAGGTACCTTTTGAGGCTGCTTCTTGTCCAACTCTTGGGAATGCCGGGGAGGGCTAAGGGAACGAGCTTGAGACCGCTCATGTTTATCCGGAGCCCCTGACATTGGACTTTGAGGTGGTCTTCTCCTTTCACCATTCCACCTCGGGTGAACCCTGGTTGGAGTGACACCTGGGATGCAGAGTCACTGCGGGGGACCCTGCAAATGGTGGATCAGTGGAGTGGGCTGCCATCGGGGATGCCTTACAGAAATGTCATCTGACTTCTGCTTATGGCTTAGCAAGGCCTTAGTGGACATTTTCTTACAGAGCGAGCAGAGCTCTGGGTTGTGGTCAGCCCCCAGACACTGTACACAGCAATCGTGGGTGTCTGTGAGTGACATATTATTTGAGCATCTGTCACATTTTTTGAAGCTGGTGGCCATGGGAGGCAAAAAGAGCCCCTGCAAGTTTGAACGCCCTCGAGGCCAGCAGTTAGAAAAAAGGGCATGAAAAGGGCCTGAAGCAAGAAAAAAGGGGAAAAGAAGGAATCCCCTGGCCCACAGCTGAAGTGGGGGAGGGGGGGGGGTGAGAGGACCGGTGCAACCGGAAAAATGGCTAAAGCGGCAGAAGAGAAAACGTTTTCCGAGGGACAAGGGTATGTGTCCAAAAGGCTCTGCAGATTAAGGGAGACTAAGCAAGATGGCACCCTTGGGTGGGAAGAGGACCACGCATGCGTGGCAGCAATCCCAATGGCTTTCTTTGAAAGCTGGGGAATTGCTCTGTGTGGGCTCTGTCAATGCCGATGTCACCCATAAGTAAGGACTGACTTCCTGCTTGTTTCTGAAGAATAAAGGGGATGGAATGATACCCCTATGAGGAAAGACTAGAGCTCTTCAGCTTGGAGAAGAGATGGCTAAGGGAAGATATAGAAACATGACGACAGAAAAGGACCACATGGCCTATCTATTCTGTCCTTCCAAAACAGTCCCCTTTTTTCCTTTAGAGATCCTCTGTGTTTGTTCTATGCTTCTTTGAATTCAGATACTGTCCTCATCTCTACCACCTCCACTGGGAGACTATTCCACGGATCCACCACTCTTTCCATTCCCCTCCACTCTTTCACCCTCATCCCATGTACCCTCATAGCAGAACTTGCTTTCCATTGAAAGAGGCTCTCCTCTTGTGCATTTATGCCATGTAGGTATTTAAACGTCTCAATCAATCACCTCTATCCTGCCTTCCCTCTAAGGTGTACATATTAAGATCTTTAAGTCTGTTGTCATATGCTTTATAACAAAGACCACTAACCATTTTAGTAGCCACCCTTTGTACTGACTCCAGCCTGTTTATATCCTTTTGAAGGTGTGGTCTCCAGAATTGCACACTATACTCCAAATAAGGTTGCACCAAAGATTTATACAGAGGTACTATCACCTCCTTTCTTCTGCTGGCCATTTCTTTCCCTATGTACCCAAACATCCTTCTAGCTTTTGCTGTCACCTTTTCTACCTGCTTAGCTACTTTAAGATCATCAGACACAATTAAACCTAGGTCCTGCTCTTCTTTAGTGGATGAAAGCACTTCACCCCCTGTACTATATCACTCCCTTGGATTGCTGCAGCCCAAATGCATGACCTTGCATTTTTTAACATTAAATCTCAGCTGCCAAATCTAGACCATTCTTCAAGCTTAGCTAGATCCCTCCTCATGTTATCTACACCTTCCTGGGTGTCTATTGCAGATTTTGGTATCACGCGCAAACCTTACCCGACAGCCCTATCTGCTATATCACTAACAAAGATATTAAAAAGAATCAAACCAAGGACAGATCCCTGGGGCACACCACTGGTAACAACCTCCTCCTCAAAGTGAGCTCCATTTACCTGTACTCTTTGCTGCCTCTCACTCAACTAATTTCTAACCCAATCAGTAACTTTAGGGTGCATTCCTAGGGTGCTCAATTTGTTTATAAGTCGCCTGTGAGGAACGGTGTCAAAGGCTTTACTGAAATCTAAAAACACCACATCTAGGGCTCTCCCTTGGTTCAACTTCTTGGTAACCTAATCAAATAAATCAATCAGATTTGTCTGACAAGACCTGCCTCTGGTGAATCCATGCTGCCTTAGATCCTGTAATCTACTGGACTCCAGAAACCTCACTATTTTCTCTTTTAGGAGCAATGTCTTCAGTTTCTGTATGAGAGCTTGCAAAGGCACAAGGAATAATACTGTTATTGAACCAATTGACAGCTAGGTGATCTGAGGTGGTGTAAAACCACAGAAAGTCAAACAGGATATTAAATACACAGGGGTGGCTTCGGTGATTGGACTGTTGGCAGAACCATTTTTTTAGTTTGCAGACGACGATTAGCGAAGAAATAAAAACAAAAAGACTGCTGCCTCTGAGAGAGTATTTGCATATTTTATTAATATCGCAAAAGCTTTTGATTGATATGGCACTTACGCCCAGAGGAAGGACCGAGCCTGGAAAAGTCTTCCACCCACCAAGATTTTTCTAAAGTGAAAATGAGGTGGGGGGAGGAGTGATACTATGGGGTATGTTTACTAAACCTTCTTAATGTGCGCCCGGCGTTAGTGTGCAGACTGCCATATAAGGAGTGGGCGTTCCAGTCAAAAAGTAGCAAAACGGGATTATCGTGCGATAACGTGCGCTGCTGTGCACATTATCGGGCAAAGCGCCACTAAGCGCGTTAACGTGTGGTAATCTTAAGTAGGCGCCCAGAGATGCAAACATAAAAACAGAGGTGTAACACAATGGTTAATACACTGACTGATAGTACAGGGGTCATGAGTTCAATCCCCCAGTGTGCCTAATGCATAAGGCTGGCTGAGGCATCACCCTTTACTTCTAGGCAGTGAGGTTTGAGGCATTTTACTGTTATTTTAATTAGTGCTGCCAGCAAACACACCCTCACGGTGGCGTAACTTAAGGTGCTGCATAAGGCACCTCATAACGCACTCCATAGGGCACATTATAAAGTGCACTGTCCGCCAAGGCACCCTATAATGTCCCCTATAGGACACCTTATAAGGTGCCTTATGGGGCGCCTTATGAGGCACCTTAAGGTTACAGTACTCTGAGGGTGTTTTTGCTGGCAGCACTAATGTACATTAAAAATAGACAATGCCTCTGACAGGCCTATCACATAACCCCACCATGGGTTTGAACCCATGACCTCTGGCTTCACAGGCAGTGAAGTAACCAGTGGGCTACAGCTGTTAACAAACCCCTGGTTGGCTGCAGAAGGACTGCACGTCACCACACATACTGTCTGCTGTGGTTACCAGGATAGGGTTAACCCACCTGTACCCATGATGCACTGCACATGCAAAGCAGCAGTCGACAGATGGGCACAAGATGGGGTATGCACCCCCACAGCACCTCAGCCTGGTAGGGGGAACTGACCGTGTGTGGTACTGGCACAGAGTAGCCACAGACCGTCACATTGTGCGGGTACTGTGCGCACCCTGAGGGTGAGGTGAGGCGCACAGCACCTTTCATGGCTGAAATACGCTGTGCTGCAGGTCTCCATCAGTACTACTGTGTGTGATAGGTAGTTCCTGCAGACACACCTAGGTTACATCTGTGTCCTTTTGTATTTCTCAGTCATGTTTAGCCCTTATGGGCTATGATGCACCCAGAATAGTGTATATCCTGTGTTGGTGCCATGGTTACATGATGTAGGGGGGTGTTTGGACCCATAGGTGGATTATGTACCACCACACAACCCACCCTCTGGGGCTCAGAGTTGGAAACAGGATCACCCACCAATAGATCCACATTCTACCTCCCTGCAATGGTAGCAGTAGAGAGGACCATCAACTCTAGTCCTGCTGGGGAACAGACACCCCACAGGGCAGGCAATGCAGAGCTGTACACATCCATAAGGCAATAGCAGACAGACAGTAGGCCTGGAAATGCTCAGCAGCCCCCCACCACTCTCTGACATTCTCCAGCAGCAAGCCTCCAGCCACTGCACCCTGCAAGGTGTTCCAGCAAGACCATACTAGCTGCAGACAGTCTGCTAGCTAGTCCATAGTCCTGGAGGAGATGCATGTACCCAGAACTGGGATGCCAGTATTCACACCAAGCAGATAAGTCAGTGATTGGGTCCCAAAAGGGACCCATAAATATCACATGAGAGAAATACTATATAGCACTATAGGGGAAACTAGCCATGCCGTGGTCACTGCTCAGTCAGGGTGAGAGTGACCTCCCAGCAGGACATGCTGTGGCCATGCTGTCCGTGCAGGTGGTGGCCGGGCACTACAATGTCAGAGCCATTGCCCTATGCCCTGTGCAGATGCGGCCAGGCCAGGCCACACTATCCAGGCTATTCCCACAGTACCTTGCTCCTCATTATGCACATTGGCAGGCCAATACTGGCAACAGTGCTAGCAGTGTGGGCTGTGGAGGGTGTTGGCAGCCACCACATACTGGATAGACAGACACACACTCCACACACCTATGCCAGCATTGTGCAACTATAGAGGTGTTTGGCAGCCCTGGGCACCACACCAGTCCTGGGCACAGTGCAGGCATGGCTATGGTACGCAATACTGTTGGGGTCACTCTGTCAGACACCAGACCTGAGGCACACTCCACAGACATCAGAAAGGTTGCCATGATGCGGCTCAATCAGAAAATTGTACTTAACTTCGGAATTGCTATCTGCCAGTAATCATAGCAACCTTTTGATAGCTGTGTACCGTATTCTCAGGTTTAGGGTGGCATTGCTAAGGTATGCAAGTGCTAGTATTGGGAGATGCATGCAGGGCCCAATGTCCTGCCTCTCCAGGAGGCATTGGATAATGGAGCCTGTGGGTGCAGGTGTGTCTGCCCCTGCTGGCTGCTGCTTTATGGCAGAGGTTCCCAACTCCAGTCCTGGTGTGCCAAACACTGTTCGGGTTTTCATGCTGTCCCTCATGAATATGCATGAGATACATCTGCATACCATGGGGGCAGCACATAGAAATGCAGCACAGGCATCTTTATTAGAGGCAGCATGGAACCTGAATGATGTTTGGCCCTCCAGGACTGCATTTGGGAGACTCTGCTCTAGGTAATGCCCCTGTTTATGGTGTCTGTGCTCTGTAGGGTAAAATGTAGGTGTTTTGGGCATGTTTACGTCATCTGCAATAAAGGTTCTGTCTGTATTAGCACATTTTAGTAGTGGGTAAAATATGGGGACTGGGTTGGCAGGAACCATCGCTGGGACTTGAACCTGTGACCACCTGCCTCTGAACACACTGATTATGTGCACTGCACCACCGTGTTGCTACAGAGACAGGGCATTCCCTGGTGATACCATGACTGTTCGTCCGGCAGGGCCTGTCTGTTGCAGTGCATGGCACCCACCTACACAGGGCTAGGCCATGGTCTGCTCTGGGCAGCTGCCACCGCCCCCCTCCACCACCAGTACCCCTCTGCCACCATGCTGACATGCCCTTCTGCTGCTGGTGTGCAGTCTCAGGCCATCCAGTGTGCAGGTAGGCGGCTGCCTATGGTGCATGTTCTGGGGTAGGGGTGCCTGCATAGACATCCACGCTTCCCTCCAACACCGCCTGCCAATGTTCTGTGCCCTTGGAGGTACCTGCTGGGTACTATCCCCTGTGACACTGTGCTAAACACACTCGTGCCCATGTTGGGCCCTCATCAGTTGCTGTCTGGCTGCTGTACAGTTTCAGCATTCCTAAGTGCCACCTAGGCATCTACCTAGTCCGCACTGTGCCCCAGCTGCACCACAGCATGTGCCGCCTGCAGCCCTCTGTATCCCATTTTCAAGCATCTGTCCAGTTGACCGTTCCGACATGCCCGCCCTGCTGTTGCCGCACATACCTGTCCGATGGAGAGGAAAACCCTGCACAGCGCAATTTCACTGTGGGCTCATTCACCTTGTATGGGGACGGAGCATGGACTCTTCCAGAATTCATATCCTTTTTTTGGTGCTTTCTTGGGAGTGTTTTTTGATGTTTCCCATTGAGATCACTATTGCCCAGCTTGGTTATTTTATTTTTCCATTTTCTTCTGTTCATTTTCACTGTTTATTTGCCCTTTTGTTCCGTGCACATGTATCACACTTATCACTTTTTTGTAGGTTTCCCTGGTTTTGCTGTACATTGCTGACAGAAATGGTTTCTCTCTTCCCTTTAAATCAGCTCTAACGCCAGGGTTTCACTGGCGTTAGTTTTGAGCCTCGGATTTCACATCGTTAGTGTGCGGGGAGCCTCTCCCCTCCCACTCTCCACCCATTGACCCCTTCTCTCCGCCCCTGGGGAGCCTTCCTCCGCCCTCTGGGAGCTTTTCCCCGCCTTCAGTGCTTGTTTGCGCCTCTGCGCGCGTTAGTGCGTGCTAAGGTACCTCTGTGCCTGCTAAAGCGCCATTAATGCACGTTAAGGTACCTTAGCATGTGGTAATGTCCCTTAGCGCGCGGTAACGTCACAGAGCGCACATTCCTGTGTGTCTCCATTCTAGAACTTTCCCTGCTTGGAATACGCACAGCGGTTGATTTAATAAGCTCTGCTCTCCTCTCCTCTAGGCACAGCGGTTCCCTCTGGATGTTCAT
The DNA here is from genome assembly GCA_033557465.1 of Ichthyophis bannanicus. Taxonomy (NCBI): domain Eukaryota; kingdom Metazoa; phylum Chordata; class Amphibia; order Gymnophiona; family Ichthyophiidae; genus Ichthyophis; species Ichthyophis bannanicus. The sequence continues at coordinate 516,191,267 of CM066034.1, read as the reverse complement.
GTGCTAATCTTATTACACAGTAGTAATTTAATTAATTTAATGATTTATAACTAGGTTCTCTGATTCTAGGGGTTTTAAATTGAATATAAAACACTGAACGTTACAAGCTAATTAGAGGCTTTGGGAGGGTCCTTAATTCTGTATTTTTGCATTGTGAAATTTAATTTTAGGAACATTTTTAGAGGCATTTCTACATGGTATAATTTTGGGCCTGATATTCAGAGGATTTATGCGCCTAACTTTCAGAATTACAGGTCCGATATTCATTTGGGCAGACTATGAACTGCTACAGTGCATAGCCATATCAGCGGACCCAACATTGAATATCTGGGTTTGCCGCACATGCCTGGAAGCCGCATTAGGTAACCAGGCTGCAGCGATATTGCTTGCTGCCCAGTCAGGTCCTGTGGCTTAAAAATAGGCAAAGGTTTTCCTTGCCTATCTTTTAGCTACAGATCCCTAACCTGGCAGCATGCAATATTGCTGCTGCCCAGTTAGGGAATGTCGTTGCTTCCGTTCCTCCACGGAACGCCTCCGCCATGCTCCAATGCTAAGCGGTTAGCATCAGAGCGTGTAAGAGAGATAATCGTGGATATTCAGCAGCACTAACCGTGTTAGCGCTATTGAACATCCCAATTAGAGACATTACATACCGTGTTTCCCCGAAAATAAGACCGGGTCTTATATTTATTTTTGCTCCACAAGATGCACTAGGGCTTATTTTTTGCCAGTACAAGATCGTCTGATTCAAGCCAATCCACTGTAACCCAGGCCTGTCCTACCGGTACTTGTTAATAAATAAAACATACAATAAAAAAAGAATATAACATGATACCTTTTAATTAGACTAACATTTTGATTAGCTTTGGAAGGTTCAAATCTTCTTCCTCGGGTCAGGTGAGTATGATCAAAAGGTAAAATCCCAGGATATATAAGTGAATCGCAAAAGCATTTTCATTGATAGTGTCAAGAGGAAACGGGGGGGGGGGGAAGCAAGAATTGGAGAGACGGATGGGCGTTAGTAGGTGATAAAACAGTCAAAATTTACAGTTTATAAACTGCCCTGTTTGTAACGCTGAGGCCTCCTCTGGAGGACGGTCCATTGTCCCAGCTCAGCCCGGCAGCAGGCAGCCTCTTCCCCGTCAGCCCACAACCATCGGCATCCAGGGCCGAGCCAGGCTGGGAAGCGGGTTCAAAGCCCGCTCTGGCGCCCCTCTCAGCCAGGATTTACAGCCTGCAGGTCATGCAAGGATTGAAGATTTGGACCTATCTAAGGCCTTTGGTGAGTACAGAATTCCACTAGCTTTTTATGATCTACTTCAGAATAGGGGTGAAGCAAAGCCGGCCAATCGTGCTGCCTGTTCTCTGTGAGAACCTCCAGAGCAAGGTTATCGTGACGCTGAGCGGGAGATCTGGCTGCGCTGCTGCCGGTACAGGGTGGCGCTACGATATTGCACTTTTAGTGGCGCAGCGCAAGCAGCGTGGTTGCTCCTCACGCCTAAAAGCCATATCGCAGCACTGCGGAGGAACTTGTAGAGGGAAAGCAGGAGTCAGTGTTCTTTAGAGCCATACCAAAAATAAAGTGAACGTCATTTGCTGTTTTTTAGAGGAAGGATAATAATGTAATAACTAGAAAGTTAACTGAAAAGCCAAATCCAACAAAAGTGCTTCTCGGCGCGTGTGTACCCGGTAACAATCTCCCGTGGACATGATGGATTTGAAAGGCCCCCGCGAAGCACCGGGGCTCTGCTCTTACCTTAGTAAACGTGACACATGTCGGCGAGAAGTGGAGAGAAAGAGACGGTGTTCGTGCAGGGGGGTGACAGGTGAAGTGCAGTGAATTTAGGCTGAAACGGATCTACGGTATCAGAAACACGCTTCCTACGGTAGAACCTGGACAAAGGGCTGAAATGAATGCATGGGGACCAAAAGGAACAATGCCTATTTATCTAAAAATGCATTCCCCTACCTCAAGAACACACACAGGCAGCCCTCCTCCATGATCTGCACTAGGGCTTATTTTCAGGGTAGGGCTTATATTAGGGTAATCACAAGAAAACGTGCTAGGGCTTATTTTCAGGATAGGTCTTACTTTCGGGGAAACAGGGTAGTTTACTGAAAATTTACTAGGGCTGAGTGCCTAACATTTTTCTTAAAATTTCACTTATGGCCTAAATTTAGGAATATAAAATGTGGGTGGCAATGTGGGCACATTTAGGGTCGGGGAAAAAATGGTTAGAAGCTTAGCACTGATTTTCAACACTAGGCACCTAAATTAGGCTGAGATAGGCCTACATTTCAGAGCATGGGGGGGGGGGGCACATATGGTTAATGATTTAACTGGTTAGCAAACCTGCTAACCAGTTAAAACACATGAGTGAATATTCAGCGGCACTAGAAGGTTTAGTGCCGCTGAATATCAGTTGCTAACCAATTTGTACGGTCTGTACTCCTGCTGAAATTTTGCACTTGTGATTTTTTTTCCTAGAGTGTATTTCAAATTAAGCATCACGCAGAAATAATATGCTTCATTATTTTGACAAAACATGCAGAATTTTGCAAAATTCAGATCTTTTGCCATAGAAGTTTGAATTTTGTTTGCAGAATTCCAGCAGGAGTAGCCCTGGCACTAGTTGGCTAATGTCGGGGTGTTCCAGGGGTGGTGCTCAAATTAACTGGTCAGTGGAGATATTCAGTCACTGGCCTGTTAATGTGAACTTGCTAAGTTAGGCCCACAAAGGACTGGCCTAAATTTAGCTGGTTTAGCTAACCGGGCAGTGGCTGAATATCGGTAAAGCACTATCGGAGCAAACCATATATTCAATTGCTGGTGGCTGCATATGACTCCGGCATTGAATATCCAGGTCTAATTTTAAACAGCGATGGCCAGTCACTGCTGTTCAATATCAGTCTCATAAATTTTAAATGCCTAAACTGGGATGAATTGTCTGCTGAACATTTAGGCTCCTAAGTATGGCTGAAAATAGGGCACAAACCTAGGAGCCTTAATTTAGGAATACAGCTTTTTTTTTTTTCATTAACAGCAGGCCCTTTAACGTTTTTAAAAAAAGTGTTCAACCCATTCCTGGATATTGATAACCTCTTTAAAGGTAAGAACATTTTCTTTCTTTCTACTTTCCTGCCACTGTATGAGCAAATATCAAATAGGGACTGGTTCGTGCACCGAGAGGAAGCAGAAAGGAAAAAAAGAGAGGGGCATATTCAAAAGGATTAATGCAATAGCATTGGGGTGTCTGAGGGCTGCACTCCACAAAAGCCGGGTCTAACTTTAGCTGGTTTAGCTAACCAGGCAGTGGCTGGATATCGCCACCGCCTGGTTATTTAAAACGCTATCTAAGCAGACTGGATAGTCAACTCTGGTGGCCAGATATGACCCCAGCACTGAATATCTTGGCTAATTTAAAATAGTGACAACTAACCATTTTAATTGGGCCGGCCACTGCCATTGACTATTGGTCCCTAAATTTCCACCCAATGCAGAATACTGCATCATGTTACTGTGGCAGTAGGTGCTGTCTTTTTGGTTGTTTTCTTTATAATGCCACGGTAATTTGCAGGTCATTAATTTACTTTCTGGGGAGTAAAGCCTCTTCTCAGTGTGTGCATTATGAAACTGTGCATCGATACCCAGTGCACTCTAAAGCACAGATTACTGTATTGGTTCCATAGTAAGCAGGAAACTCTGATACCCTCCCATGGGCAGAACAGGAAGGGTCTTGGCCGCAATCATGGCTTCTTTTCTTTTTCTGTCTAGAAACATGATGGCAGAAAAAGACCACATGGCCTATCTAGACTGCCCTTCTAACAACTACAACAGTGCCCTTTTTACCTTTAGAGATCCTCTGTGTTTATCCTATGCTTTTTTGAATTCAGATACTGTCCTCATCTCTACCACTTCCACTGGGAGACTATTCCACGGATCCACCACTCTTTCCGTAAAGAAATATTTCCACATATTACTCCTAAATCTATATCCCTTTCACCCTCATCCTATGTCCCCTTGTAGCAGAGCTTGCTTTCAATAGAAAGAGACTCTCCTCCTTTGCTTTTATGCCACGGAGGTAATGTCTCAATCATATCACCTCTATCCTGTCTTTCCTCTAAAGTATACATATTAAGATCTTTAAGTCTGTTCTCATATTCTTTATAACAAAGACTACTAACCATTTTAGTAGCCACCCTCTGCACTGAATCCAACCTGTTTATATCATTTTGAAGGTGTGGTCTCCAGAATTGCACACAATACTCCAAATGAGGTTGCACCAAAGACTTATACAGAGGCACTATCACCTCCTTTCTTCTGCTGGACATTCCTCTCCCTATGCACCCAAGTATTTTTCTGGCTTTCGCAGTTGCCTTTTCTACCTGCTTAGCTGCTTTAGGATCATCAGATACAATCACGCCCAGGTCCTGCTCTTCTTTTGTGGACAGAAGTACATCATCCCCTTGGATTTTTGCAGACCAAATGCATGACCCTGCATTTTTTTTGCATTAAATCTCAGCTGCCAAATTCTTGACCATTCTTCAAGCTTAGCTAGATCCTTCCTCATGTTATCTACTCCTTCCTGAGATTCTACTCTATTGCAGATTTTGGTATCATCCGCAAAGAGGCAAACCTTACCCGACAGCCCTTCTGCTATATCACTAAGAAAGACATTAAAGAATTGGACCAAGGACAGATCCCTGGGGCACACCACTGGTAACTTCCTTCTCCTTAAAGTGAGCTCCATTTACCTGTACTCTTTGCTGCCTCCCACTCTGCCAATTTCTAACCCAGTCAGTAACTTTTTGGGTCCATCTCTAGGGTGCTCAGTTTGTTTATAAGTCGCCTTTGTAGAACGGTGTCGAAGGCTTTACTGAAATCTAAAAACACCACATCTAGGGCTCTCCCTTGGTCCAACACCCTGGTAATCTATTAAAGAAATCAATCAGATTTGTCTGACAAGACCTGCCTCTGGTGAATCCATGCTACCTTGAATCCTGAAATCCATTGGACTCCAGAAACCTCACTATTTTCTCTTTTAGCAGCATTTCCAATACTTTACTCACCACAGAGGTTAAACTAACTGGCCTGTAGTGGTAAACCTCATCCTTACTTTTGCTTTTGTGTAAAGGGGGTTGGGATCCGCACAAGCAGCCTGCTTTCTGCTATGCCGTTACATTTGGTGGGACCAGGGCCTGTGTGGCCCACCCCTTTCAGACGCTTATGCTCCAAATAGTCTTAAATGTGAGAGAAATCTTTATTTAGTAAGATAATTTTCTGTTCTGGCACAAAATCTTGATAATTATAAAATCCATAAAACCAAACATTTTTGCTAATTTACCTAAAGAGGAACGCATGGGAAATTACTAAGCACTGCATAAAATGTATTACATTTTGCATTGAGGCAGCTGGAAAAGCTCTCTTGATTAAATGGAAAGTAGAGCCTCCCACCAGCCATACAGTAATTGTTTGGACCAGTCTTGCAATCAATTTACTAGCACTGGACAAAGCTTTCAGAGTGGGGAGTGAGGTTAATATATGGCTTGGTCATCAGGAGAATCTGGACAGATACTTTGTACGTTCTTTGCCAATATGGAGGACGAAGGACAGCTGCTGGCTCAGATGAACTAGGACCACTGCAAATGTAAGGATGAAAGCTGTGGGAAGGGATGTTACAGGATGTATACCTTCTCCTTCCTTCTGCATGTGTGTATAGGGTTTATACATACAAGAAAAATGTTTAGTATGCTATAGAATACGACTGCTTAGTAGAGAACAAGAGCACAGGCCTCTTTATTAAAATTATTAAAAGTAATGAATGTACATAATATATTTATGCCAATAAAGGACTATGAAAAAAGCAGCCCTGTTATCTAGCCTAGTTACAGAGTTCAGCGATTGTATCAAAAACTTTGAAAATTTACCGCTGCCAAACCGCTCAATATGGCCTCTGGTGACTAAATTTTACCTGCTCAAAATGGGGGCTGTCTAGTGGTGCAAGCGGGTCAAGAAAGGAATTTAGCTAGCTGATACTAATTTTCGACACTAGTTAAGTTTAGGATGCTATCCTTGGGCACAGGAATAGCTGACCTACATCTAGGTAGCCATGGCTAATTTTAACAACAAATTTTTTCCACCCTCCATCCTCTCCCCAAATCTTTGAACAAAGTCCTTACAAGCCCAAATGTCTCTTTGACCACTCACTCAATCCCTGGTGTTTGAACAAAGTCCCAGTACCTAAACATCTTTCCCTCCCATTCCTGCTAGCCTATAGCCTCTGACCAATCCCCCAGATGGCAGGAGGATGTCTGTCTATCTCCTTTCTGTTCCTCTGCCGTGTTCTGAATGGTGCTGATAGGAGGCAAACACATACGTGTTTCCTATAGGGGGTAGTCGCAAAAAAGTGCAGAAAGTTGACATACCTCCTCTTGTCACCAGGAGGCAGAGAAAAGAAAAGCCAGTGAGCTACAAGGGAGAGATGTCATGATGGGGCCACAGAAGTTTGTTCAAGATATGGGATTCAGGGGGAGGGATACTTTGGACAGAGGGAAATCATGACGGGGGCGGGGGGGGGGGATTTAAATGGGTGGAGGGAGAGAAACTACAACTCGAGGGAATTTTCTTTGACTTCAAACACCAGGGAAGTTGGTAGTGGAGGGAAAGAGTGCAGCAGAGTGGGACTTCATTTACGCATCAGGAATTCAAATGGGTAGAGGCAGCGGAGATTGTGGCTTGAGGGACTCTATTCAAACCACCTGGAGGATTGGGACCCAAGTAGATTTTGAATAGGTGACCCAACTTAAACCTGGGCAGCTTGATTAAATTAGGAAAATTTTCAGCTACAACTAAGCCAACCAAATGCACAGTAGGTGCCCTGCTAAAAATGACCCCCATGTGCTTTATGCAGACCATCAGAATTGCTGCCCACATTCCTGGATAAGTGAGAAACATGTCTTTGTGTATGGGGACCACAATTCAGCTCTTCTGGAGTATCACAAGACCTTCCCAGGATTCATAAGATTTTTGGGATCCAAAGTGGCTTTCAGCTGCCTCATGGTCTCCATGCCAACATCCCCAATCTCTTCCACCAGCAGTTTCCGCTTTCCCAGTCCGATTCCATGTTCGCCCGTGCAGGTGCCATTCATTGCCAGGGCCCTCCTGGTGAGGAAAAGATAAGCATGTGATGGAGGCAAGGCTCGGGCTCAGAAAAAAGTAGGAGAGGAGAGGCCGCAAAGATGATGAGCCGTGGTGGTAGCAGAAACATAGCTGGTTGGGGTCCCAGTCCAGCCAGCCAAAGAGCACCAGAGGGGAGAGGGAGAATGAGTGAAAATGAATTGAAGGAAAAGTGAGAGAGGCCATATTCACGTCTTAATGTTTTCAATCCATTAAAATCAGCAAATAATTATTCTGCATTACCTTTTGCTAAGAAATGCTGTGGGGGAGGGGCTATTCAGCAGCAGTGGCTAGTGCTTGTAATTGCTGCATTGAATATCTGGTTGGCTGGATAGTGCCGCAGCTCACCCAGCAGTGGCGATATTTAGCCGCTGCCCAATGATGTAAAGCGTCAAAAGTTAGATGCGCTTTTCAGGTGCCCAACCTTTGCTGCTTTGGGATAACCAGCTGGTGTCTGAATATCACCTGGGGTGCCACCTCTGCCCCGCCCCCATGCTAGCGTCGGGGCGTGTACTTGGCAGCACCTGGGGACAGTCAGCGGCTCTACCCGCATTAGTGCTGCTGAATATCCAGCTGAGCACCACTTCAATGACTTTGAAAATGCCTCATGTCATATTTAAGTACTATGACTGTTGCTGTTTGCTTAGAGATTCATTAAAACATAACACTTGGCTTGCACAGAACGGTACATATGGCGCTATCATCTAATTCTTTCATTTTAAGATATGAGATGTCTCCTGAGATTAGTAGCTATTCATTTTTGTTCCATAACATGATATTGCTTGAACGTTACAAATACACTGCTCCTGTACTCTGGCTCAAAGGAACAGACACATGGCTCCCAAGACCGTTCCCTTGTATTCAACCAGGTTTCTTGTAGGAAAGGAACCTAGTTTGGAAGATTCTTTAGTACCATTAAAGCAAAAACTTGAAATTAGGGATTCCGTGGGATTTCGGAAAAATTCTGGAAGCTGTCCTTTGGGATATTGGTGGCCTCTCTTCAAAAATTCTTTAGTACTAAGGTGGTGGTGGTGGGTGGGTGACTTCATCACTACTCTTCGTAAAGAAGATAAGTACAATGCTCAGTGGCTTCTACTGGCTGATCTCTTTGTTGAATTTGGACAAAGAAATATTGTCAGGAAGGGCAGTTTCCAGACTGGCAGGTATCTTACCCAAGCTTGTTCAGAGAGATCAGGCAGGATTGTTGCAGGGGACATTGGATCCTGTCAGAAAAAATTCTGGATCCGATTTCGTTAGCTAAAGAAAAGAGGATTTCCATGACGGTCCTAAATCTAGCTGCTGAAAAATCCTTTGGTGGGGTCAACAGGGCTTTTTCTCTTACAGGCTTCAGAAGATAGAGGATTTGGCCTGATTTCTAAGCTTGGAATAGGAATCGGATGCTATATTGGCAGTGGTGAGGATTAACAGGGAAATGGAAAAGGCACCCAAAGAAGCTTCCAACTCTGGCCTCTCCTTTTTATGTTAGGCATTAAAAGTGGTACAGCAGAATATAAAATGTTTGCCTACAAATAATGTGTGCTTATCTTGTCCAAGCTGAGGGTTTTGTTACAAAACCTACTGCAGGCAATACAGCATTATGGAGGAATATCTGGCTTTAAAATTAATTTTTTTAACTTAAATTTTTTATTTGGCACTTACACAACAATACAAAATACAATCTTTACATCACTTTGTCTCCACAGGCAGAATATATATTATTCCTTACATTTCACTATCAGTAACATCCAAATCACCGACTATATCTCCTCCAACTACTTATGCATAGAACCAAACTCGTATCAATAACTTTCCCTTATTCCCAACCTCCTCCCCCTAACCCCCCCCCCCTACTTCCCCAATGTACATTGGAACACCTGAACTGTTAAACATGGAAACCTATTATTACCCTTTACTCCCCCTTCTACTGTACCTCCACCCATACACCCCCCTGTCCCAGTCCTCCACTCCCCCGTACAGAACCATTCCCACACCCCCACCCACTGTCTCTCCACCTTCTCCACTTTACCTTTCTTTATCCCTGTTAACCAATGCATTTGATACAATTCCGACAATCGCCGAGCATAGTTTTCTAAGGGCGGCAAGAAACTATTCTTCCAATGTAATGCAATTTCACATCTGGCCACTATTATACATTGCCACACTATGCTCCAATTTCCTTCCCCCTCATCACTCTTCTTAAGTAAGAGACATAACTCTGGCATCAGTGTTAAACTTGAACCTGTAATTTTCCTTATATTGTCCCCAATTTTCTCCCAATACTAATGTACTACCGGACATGTCCACCACATATGCAACCAGGTTCCTTTCTCTCCACACATCCACAGGGATGTGGCTATGGATGATTTTGCTATGTCCAGCGCTATCCACTCCCACTCCTCTATCTCCCAAGACACCCCCAACTCCTTCTCCCATGCCTACATATAGCTTAATTTCTCCTCCCCTCTCCCCATTAATCCTTTATAAATTCGAGAGATAACCCCCTTCCTCCCCAGCGAACCTAGGCAGCTGCCTTCAAACTATCCCGGTTCTTTTACAATATCCTGCCAGTGCTTTCTCTGCCTGACATATGATCCAATCTGGAGGTAGTGGAATCTATCATTGTCCCGCAACTGGTATAAATCACGGATACCTTCAAAATCTCTTACCCCTTCCCCGTAAATTATCTGAGACACTTGCCTTAACCCCTGCTGTGCCCACTTTTGCAACACAGCTACATCTGGGCCTACCCCCTCTTCGCAGCATGCCAACAGTGACATCGTACGTGCACATCTCTTCTCCCCTATCAACCCCTTCCTGTGCTGATGCCACATATACAGCGTATGGCCCACCATTGGATTCTCCCCCTTACTTCTCTTCCCTCCCCATACCATTCTCTCCAGCTCAACTGGTCTTAATCCCGTTTCTTCCATCATTACCCAGTGTTTGTGCTGTTCCCTCAGCCATGAGTACACTGCCTTCAACTGCGCCGCTTGATAGTGCTTTCTAAAATTAGGGACCCCCATACCTCCCTCCAACCTCGACACCTGCAAGATCCGAGCAGCCACCCTAGGTCGCTTGTTTCCCCATATAAACCCCTCAACTTGCTTTTGCAATCATCTTAGCGCCTTTGCCGGTATCTCTATTGGCAGCACTTGAAAGTAAAAAAGGAATTGGGGGAGCAACATCATTTTCATCACTGCCATTCTCCCCAGCCAAGATATGTACCCTCTGCTCCATGCCCCCAGTTGTACTTCTACTTGCCCGAAAAGCTTCTTATAATTCAACTCATAAAGTTCCTCCAAGTCCTGCCCCAAATGAACTCCCAAATATCTAATTGATCTTTTTGCCCACCGAAATTGAAAACTATGCTGTAGGCTCCTTTGCAAATCTTCCCCTCCTGTCAAATTTAAGATTTTGGATTTACTCCAATTAATCCTAAACCCAGCCAAGCCCCCATACTCCTGCAACTCCCTCATTACTGCGGGCAACGTTTCACTTGGCCTAGTAATCATGAGTAGGATGTCATCTGCAAACATTGCCATTCTGTATTCCCTCTGCCTCACCATCACCCTCTTAACATCTAGTCCCCTCCTTATCTTCCCCGCTAGCGGTTCCAAGGATAAAGCGAATAGCAGTGGCGAGAGGGGGCACCCCTGTCTGGTTCCCCTCCCCAATGGGAAAAACCTTGAGTATCCCCCATGAACTCTCATGCTCGCTTTAGGTCCCGAATATAATGCTTTTATCCAGTCTACAAAGCCTTTTCCAAAGCCCATGTACTCCATCACTGAGAACAAAAATTTCCACGACACCCGGTTGAACGCTTTCTCTGCATCGAGCGAGAGAAGCAGTGCCGGGTCTGACGCAGGTTTCGCTGACCAAATTACATTCAGAATTTTACGGATATTATCAGACACCTGCCTCCCTGGTATAAAACTCGCTTGATCCTCATGAACTAACTTTCCCAATATTCTATTGAGTCTCCCCGCTAATACTTTGGCCAGTAACTTCGCATCTAGGTTTATCAGTGAGATAGGCTGGTACGAAGCACACTCTTGTGGGTCTTTCCCTTCTTTGTGTATTAGTGTGACTCCTGCCCACCCCATCGTCTCCGCTAACCTTTCCCCCTCCTTAGGCAGATTGAACAATCTCGTCAGAGGCTTCACCAGCACTCCTTTAATTTTTTTATAGAAGCTAGCCGTCAGCCCGTCCAGCCCTGAGGCCTTCCCTGGTTTCAAGCCCTTAATCGCCAGCTCCACTTCCCCAACCTGTATTTCTCTATCCAAATCACACCTCTCCCCTTCATCCAATTGTTGGAGGCCTGTGGCCTCCAAATAGTCCCACATCTCCCAATAGTCCAATAGTCCCATCTCCTGCGGCCTCCAAATAGTCCCACATCTCCCTCCGGCCTATCTGGTTTTGCCTCGTAACGCCTCTGATAATATTCCACAAACTCCTCTCTAATCTTCTGCTCATCCCTCTCTACCCCTCCTCTACACCTAATCTGCGTTATCAGTGTCATATTCCGCTTCTGCTTCAATCTCTGCGCCATGTACTTTCCTGCTCTATTTCCCCCTTTGAAAAATTCTTGCCTCAATTGCAACCAATATTGAATCCCTTCAGCCTCCAACGCATTGAGCTTAGCCCTGGTCTCCAGAATCTCCCCCCTATATTTCCCACTTATATCTTGGGCATCCGCCTCTTCCATTCTAACCAACTGCTGTCGTAATTGAAGTTCCTTTCCCTCCCTTTCCCTCTTTATTCTCACCCCCCATTTGATAAGGTGCCTCACACCACCGCCGCCTTCACCTCTCCATTGTCATTATTTGCAAAATATTCTGGTATCAACTCCTCAAGCTCCTGAACTACCCTCCTATCTCCCAACAAGGCCTCATTCAATTTCCAATATTGTACCCCCTTACTCTCTCCCCTACACCTCAGACACACAATCACCGGTGCATGGTCCGACCACGTGATCGGCTTTATTTCTCCCCCCCCCCCAATCCTACCTGCTATCTCTTTCCCTACCCAGATGGTGTCAATCCTTGAGTGAGTGCCGTGCATCGCTGAGTAGAATGAATACTGACGCCTACCAGGGTTAATCAACCGCCATACATCAATCAAATCATTGTCCTTCACGAACTTCTGATATCACCTCCTATCCGTTCCCCTCCCCTCCACCCCCTGTAGAATCCCTCCCCACCTCCCAGGTCATATTAAAATCCCCTCCACAAATCCGTGCTCCCTCCCCCAATAGACTCACTTTCATATCCACTTCTTTCCAAAATTATTTTTGTGTCCCGGTGGGAGCATACACATTTATCACACAGAACCATTCATCTCCTTTCTGCATTCGTACCATTAAGTATCTCCCCCCTCTGTCTCGAATTATCGTATGCAGCTCCACTTTAAGTGTCCCACTTACCAACAAAGCCACCCCACCGTTCTTCCGCTCCCTCGTATTAGATGCAAACAATAATTTAGTGTAGCCCTTAGGTTTCACTACAGACTCATGTCTCCATAACAAATGTGTCTCTTGCAATAAAACTAGTGAGGCTTTCTGCCTTATTAATTACTTATACAGTTTCTGCCTCTTAAAGGGTGAATTTAAACCTTTCACGTTTAAGGTAACAATTTTCAGTTCACCTGTGCTGTTTCCCCCCCCCCCCTTCCTCCCCTTCTATCCATTACTTCCCCACACCTATCTTCCCCTTCCCCTCCTCCACCCCACCTCTTCCCCACCTTTCCTCCCCTCCCCTCTTCGTCCCCCCCCACCCTTCCCCTACCCCCTTCCTCCCCCCACCCCTTCCCCTCCCTCCATCCCCCTTCCTCACTCCCCTCAAGGGAGATTCGACTTCCACGACCGTGACTATCAGGCCGTTGCCTGACTCCTATCCTTCCATCCTGCTTCACCCCAACCTCTCCACCTCTTCCCCCCCCCCACACTGCTCTACTCCCCACCCCTGCCCACTTCTACTCCCCTCCATGCCCCCCCCTCAGCTTACCCCTACCCGCCCCCATATCCCTATTAATCGTGGCCTCAAGCCTGGCCTACCTCCCCTCCTCTCATCCCCCCTATCCCTCCTAATCAACTTTCTACCCCTCCACCCCCTATATAGCTTTTCCGACCTAAACCCTATTCCACAAAGTCCTCCACTTCATCTGGCTCCTTGCTCCGCCACTCGCACTTCACTACATTGATGAATACACTTGAAGTCCCTAAGTTGTTGATAAAATGTACAAAGACAACAGCCAGTAGAGCCTTCTCCATTTTCGCACCTATGGCCTGGAATGCCCTCCCAGCTGAAATCCGAGCCATCTCGAAACTAGCGCTATTCAGAAAAGCTCTCCAGCACCACCTGTTCCTACAACATTACCCTGATACCGATTCCGGAAAGCACACAGTCATCACCTTGCCTTCCTACCTAGCCCGCCCCTTAGATCAGCCTCCCGTAGAGAATGGTTAATCATCTTTCCCCTACCTTCTCTCCCTGCCCATAAGCGTATGCCTCTGTTTAGAGATCCTTATGTGTCCTTCGTAAGATTATTCATAATTTGTATATAGTTCTCCCGGTTTCCTCCATGTTTACTACCTCTGTTCAATGTAAACTCAATGTGACCTGTTACATTGTAGTATGTTCTGTTTTAACTGTAAACCACACTGATTATAATAGCGCGGTATATAAGAAATATAAATAAATAAATAAATAAAATAAATGGTCCTCTTTGTTCATTCTCGCAAGCCTTCTGCCCTCCGCTGGTACTCGATGCCATCGTAGACTGTCCCTCCTGGAGCCAGTTGATGTGGTACTGATTGTTCCGGTCTGTCTTCTCCCTCCCTCAGGAAGGTTTGTGAGTCCCAACTCCTTAAGTGCTCTCCAGGCTTCCTTGCATGACTGCACTTGTCTTGACCTTCCCTTGATTGTTATCAGGAGTCCAAATGGAAACAACCACTTATATCTCATGTCCTCCCTCCTCAAATATGCTGTTACCACCTTGGAGGTTTCGTCTGCACTGGAGCATTCCCAGAGAAGAAACAATTCCAACTTGTGCTCTTCCCAAGTAAACTGTCTCGCTGCTCTGGCCGCCCTCAGCAGCTTTTCTTTAGTTTTGAACGAGCTTAGGCACACCACTATATCTCGTGGTTGGTTTTCTCTTACTGGACCCAGTCCTCTATGGGCCCTCTCAATTTGTAACTGCTCGTCTACCTCACCCTCTGTTGGATCCGCTGTTAAGAGTAGAGCTCTAAATATTTTAGCGGCCACTTCCTCGCAATTCTTATATTTGGCTTCTTCGGGAAGGCTGCGTATTCTGACATTACTTCGTCTGGAGCAATCCTCCAAATCCTCCACATTCCTCTGCTGTTCTTCTTGAACTTGCTTCACTTCCTTCCAACCTTTTTGTAATTCCTCTAGAGCTGCCTCTTGCTGCTCCAGCTGATTCTCCGTTTCTGCTTCCCGAATCCCCATTTCCACAATGTCCTGTCTCAGAGATTGTATAGTCTCTCTTAATTCGTTTTTGACTCCATTTATCTCCATCTTAATTTCCTCTTTCATCTCTAATAGCCACGTCTTAAGCATTGTCACCACTCCTGGGCTACTAGCCCGCTCTATCTCCTCCTCCTGCTCCACTGGGCGGTCCAGCACTGTTCTTCCCTCCTGCTCTTCCCTCCTGCTCGCCTTCCTTCCCTCTTCTTGGTGTAACATATGAAGACTTGAATTCCGCCAGTTTCTTCTTTGCTGCCTGTCCGCCTTTTGATTTATCCATGGGCTCTTTATGACCCCCTGGGATGGGGTACCCACTCCAATAGTTACCACTCCCCTTGTACTTCCTCCGGGAATGCCCGAAGGGATGGGCTTCACCTTAACCGGGATGGAACCAGGCTGCTGGCATTAACCTTTTAAAAAGGAGATAGAGCAGCTTTTAAACAAGATATTAGGGGAAAGCCGACAGTCGCCCAAGAGCGGATGGTTCGGAAGAATGTATCTTTGAAGGATACTACCAAAAGCAGAGAGGTTCCACAAAAGAGTAAAATAGCCCAAATGCCCTCAAGTATGGAGCAGACAGAGCTTCAAGATCCCAAATTACCCATGTCTAACAATAGCCAAATTAATATGAATAAAATACATTCTCTAAAATGCTTGTATGCAAATGCTAGAAGTCTAAAAATAAGATGGGAGAGTTAAAATATATAGCACTAAATGAAAGGTTAGATATGATTGGAATATCAGAGACATGGTGGAAGGAGGACAACCAGTGGGACACTGTGATACCTGGGTACAAACTATATCGTAATGATAGAGCTGATCAAATTGGTGGAGGGGTTGCTTTCTATGTTAGAGAGGGCATTGAGTCAGAAAGGATTAAAGTTTTGCAGGAAACAAAATCTGCTGTAGAATCTATATGGATTGAAATTCCATGTAAAAGGGGGAAGGTGATGGCAGTGGGGGTGTACTATCGACCGCCTGGCCAGAATGACCAAATGGATGATGAAATGTTCAAAGAAATCAAGGAAGCTAACAAAAGTTACAGCGCAGTAATAATAATGAGTGATTTCAACTACCCCGGTATCGACTGAGTCAGTGTCACGTCAGGACATGCTAGGGAGATAAGGTTCCTAGATGAAATAAATGACTGCTTCTTGGAGCAGCTGGTTCATGAACCGACCAGAGGGGAAGCCATATTAGACCTAGTCCTCGGTGGAACACCAGATCTAGTGCAAGCGATAAGGTTGTTGGGGCCACTTGGCAATAGTGATCATAGCATGATTGCCTTTGATTTAATTAGTGGAGAGGGATAGTAAGGAAATCCACAGTACTACCTTTTAACTTTTGAAAGGGAGACTATGATAAAATGAGGAAAACAGTTAAGAAAAAACTAAAAGGAGCAGTTGCAAAGGTTAAAGACATACATCAGGCTTGGGTGTTGTTGAAAAATACTATCTTGGAAGCCCAGACCAGCTGTATTCCACGCTTTAAGAAAAGTGGAAGGAAGTCCAAAAAACTGCCAGCATGGTTTAAAGGTGAGGTCAGAGAGGCTGTTGCCAAAAAAGCATCTTTCAGGAAATGGAAAAAAGAGCCAAACGACGAAACCTGGAAACAGCACATGCACTGGCAAGTCAAATGCAAGGCATTGATAAGGCAGGCAAAGGGAGAATTTGAGAAGAAGCCTGCTGCGGAAGCAAAAACGCGAAGTAAAGACCTTTTCAAGTACATTCGTAGCAAAAAACCTGTGAGAGAGTCAGTTGGTCCATTAGATGATAAAGGGGTTAAAGGAGCACTAAGAGGCGACAAGGCGATAGCAGAGAGACTGAATGAATTCTTTGCTTCGGTCTTTACTGAGGAAGATGTAGGGATGTTACCCATGACTGAAGTGATATTTAAAGGTGCGGAAGAATTGAAGGAAATATCGATACATCGGGAAGATGTATTACAACTATTAGATAAACTGAAGAGTAGCAAATCACCTGGGCCGGATGGTATACATCAAGGGTGTTGAAAGAACTGAAATATGAGATTTCAGACCTGCTATTAGTAATCTGTGAACTATCATTAAAATCATCTCTAATACCTGAAGATTGGAGGATCGCCAATGTAACACCAATTTTTAAAAAGGGTTCCAGGGGTGATCCGGGAAACTACAGACCGGTGACGTCAGTACCGGGAAAAATGGTAGAAACCATCATAAAGAATAAAATTACTCAGCATGTAGATAGTCATGACCTAATAGGAGACAGCCAACATGGCTTTAGACAAGGAAGATCTTGTCTTACTAATCTGTTATGTTTTTTTGAAGGAGTGAATAATCAGGTGGACAAAGGTGAGTCGGTTGATATTGTGTATCTGGACTTTCAGAAAACCTTTGACAAGGTCCCTCATCAGAGACTTTTGGCAAAACTAAAGAGTCATGGGATAGGAGGCAGTGTACTATTGTGGATCAGGAACTGGTTAAAAGATAGAAAGCAGAGGGTAGGGCTAAATGGTCAATTTTCCCAATGGAGAAAGATGAATAGTGGTGTACCCCAGGGATCTGTGCTGGGTCCGCTGCTTTTTGACATATTCATAAATGACCTGGAAAGTGGAATAACGAGTGAGGTTATCAAATTTGCAGATGACACAAAACTATTTAAAGTTGTTAAAACCCAAGAGGATTGTGGAAAATTGCAAGAGGATCTTGATAAATTGGAAGACTGGACATCAAAATGGCAGATGAAATTTAATTTGGACAAGTGCAAGGCTATGCACCTAGGGAAGAACAACCCAAAACTATGGTTACACGATGCAAGGTTCCACATTAGGAACTACCACCTAGGAAAAAGATTTAGGCGTCATTGTGGATACCATGTTAAAACCCTCGGCCCAGTGTGCAGCGGCGGCCAAGAGAGCAAATAGAATGCTAGGTATGATAAGGAAAGGAATGGAAAATAAAACAAAAGATATTATAATGCCTCTATATCGTTCCATGGTGAGACTGCACCTTGAATATTGTGTGCAATTCTGGTCGCCGTATCTTAAAAAGGATATAGCTATTTTAGAAAAGGTTCAGAGAAGAGCCACCAAAATGGTAAAGGGGATGGAAGGATACTCCTATGAAGAAAGGCTAAAAAGGTTAGGGCTCTTTAACCTGGAAAAGAGACGGCTGAGGGGAGATATGATAGAAGTCTATAAATTAATGAACGGAGTGGAACGGGTAAACGTAGATCGATTGTTTACCTTATCAGAATATAGAAAGACTAGGGGACATGCAATGAAGCTACAGGGTAAACTATTTAAGACTAATAAAAGAAAATATTTTTTCACTCAACGTGTAATCAAACTCTGGAATTTGTTACCAGAGGATGTAGTAAAGGCTGTTAGTGTAGCTGGGTTTAAAAAAGGTTTGGACAAGTTCCTGGAGGAAAGGTCCATAAACCATTATTAAGAAGGGACCCAGGATATCAATGCTTGAACCAATACAAGCATTGTGGAACTTGTGTCCCTTGGGGAAACTGCTAGGTACATATGACCTAGATTGGCCACTGTTGGAAACAGAATACTGGGCTTGATGGACCTTGGTCTGACCCAGTATGGCATATCTTATGATCTTATAATGCTGTCTGATTTCCACTTGTCTCACTGTCCTATGTATCTTGACTGACCAAATTTATGCAGTATTTTGTAGTTATAGCCTGTGGTTTATCCGGAAGGCAGCTTACTTGTCTCCTCATTTCTGCTGGTCCCTGCTCCGTGCTGTGTTAATCCTGGGTCCAGTGAGCACACTCCCCTGCCCGCTGCTTTTAATTGGGCCTCCGCTACTGCTTTCCCCTTTCTGTATCTGGCTCCTGCTTTTCTCTGCCCCGTCATCTCATTTAAATTCCAGGGTTTGGCTCTGCTGGCTCACCTCAGTGTTGCCCTGCTCCCACGTGGCTCCCTGTCTCTTCCACTCCTCAGCTCCCGCTGAATACAGCATGCACTCACTCACTGTCTCTCCTTCACCTCTGATCGCAGCTTCCTCTGCCTTCCTGGCACTCTCTGACACGGGCAGCAATCACTGGCTCCTGCCGTGCTCTGGCCTCCTTCACTCTCCGGCACCTCACTGCCTCCCGCCACGTGGTCCTCCGACCCGGTGGCGCTCAACTGCCTGCCATATGTTGCGGTGCGCCGGCAAGTGCTGTGCTCCGCTCCACTCGGCCCCCCCCCCCCTGCTAGGGGTGTTCCGCAGCTGCCCCCTCTGACTTGCTCCTCACCACTTGCACATCTCGGGGTGTTTTCCCCCCATAAACAGGCCGATGGCAGTGGAGCTGATCACTACACTGCCATTCGTCCCGATGATGTCACCTCCGCTGCAGTCCTTCAAAGCATATTAATCAAGGATCCGAGTATAAGGCCCAGGCGTTCTAATATGTTAAACAGGCTCATTACACCTGCTGAATTTCAACGATCTAATCAGTCTACTGTCAGAAGAGCCTCATTACTTGCTGCTACTGCTATTTGGAACTCTTTCTGATCAAATGAGATCTACAAGGGATATAAAAGACTTCCATTTAATATTAAAAACATTTTTGTTTATGGATTGTTATGGTTCTTCTCAGTGATGATATTCTATTGTTCTAATTTTTCTTATTTGTTAATGTCTTTCCCTTTTAATATTCCAGTTTTTGCCCTTAATATTACTATTTATTTTTATTGTAAACCACTTTGATTGGAGGATAAGGTGGTATATAAATATGGATAAATAAATTCCTTAATCATCCCATTCCTGCCATCCTTTCACTCAAAGTGAAAAACATTGAGGATCATACTGCATGTTCGTGGCGTCGGTGACTTATGAAAGAGATGACAAGCCTTTATAAAATGCTGCCTATGTTCCTGCCCAGCAGATAATGCAGACAGACATTGCACACAGAGCAGGGTGTGCATCTTCAGCCTCCATTCCACCAGTACAGGGGGGCTTTTGTCAATTCAGTGACGCATATTATATTTTTCAGCAACCAAACAAACTTTTCAAACGATTAATGTCTGCATTTCTACCCAATGGTTACTCACCGCCATATCTATATTGAGACCTGCAGGAACACTTCCACCCAAAAACCTTTGATAAGTAGACATGCCCAAATACAATGGATATAGGTACCTGCTGCGTCCTCACAATTAGGGAAAGCTCCAGTACAAGCTACTTTCATTCTGAATGTCCATTGTCGGTGCACAGAGAGTTGATGCAAAAAATTAAAATGCATCTCTTACCATGCTACGCACTCCACCAAAATATTTTGTACCAGACACATCTAAGTGAAGTTATCCTATTCAACATGCATCTGCAAATCATATACCCACTTTCAAACTGTTGCCAATAGGGCTTCCCAACTTGATGGCAAATCTAGGGGTTGCTTTAAAAATAAATGTTGAAAAAAACCTTTCTGAAATTCTTGTCTCCCTCTCGTACTTTCGACTTGATATAATACCTCGTCTGCAAATAGGCAAAAACTTCTTGATTAATCAAATGATATGTGGACCTGCACACCGCTAACTGCCTGACCCTGTTCCAGAGCCATGAAGTCACTTTTGGTGCATTCAGAGGGATACCTGGCAGTATCATTTGTGCTGACATGAATGAGCAACATTGGATAATAGTCAGTACACTTGCTGAGTCTCAGCAAACTTTCCATAACATCTTGGATTTTGGCACCTGGCAGACAGCACACCTCTCTGGACATGAAATCTGGTCAGCAGATGAACACCTCAGTACCCCTCAAAAGAGAGTCACCAATCACCACTACCCTTTGCTTCCTCATGATCATTGATTCCGCAGCTTTGGGGATGCTTGAGCTCTGGTTCTTCCTTTTCCTGGGATGCTTTCACCTCCCCCACTTCCAGGGCTGCTTACTGGTTCTTCAATTCAAGGGCT
The DNA here is from genome assembly GCA_033557465.1 of Ichthyophis bannanicus. Taxonomy (NCBI): domain Eukaryota; kingdom Metazoa; phylum Chordata; class Amphibia; order Gymnophiona; family Ichthyophiidae; genus Ichthyophis; species Ichthyophis bannanicus. The sequence goes on along the minus strand of CM066034.1, from coordinate 516,170,710 downwards.
GGAGGAGTTGGATTGTTGATTTTGCAGGCTCTGGTGACTCGTGTCCAACTCTCTTCATTCTGTAGCATCCCATCTTCACCTCTGTTTGAGACCTTGGATGCTTCAAGAAGCATCTCATCAATGTACCTCTCACTGTCTCAACTGCTTCTCAGCCTCTCCATCTGTTCTCTGAGCTCCTTCACTTGTTTAATGTTTACCCTCAAGGCCGAGGCAGAGAAGCTCGCATCCTGGAGACAAATGCATGGCTGCGTGGATGATGTCATTGGGAGCATTTTGGTTTCCTCGACCATGGATGATTTTCCAAGGGTTGCAAAGCAGAGATGGTGTCCACCTATCCAAAAAGGGACAAAGTGTCTTCGGCAGCAGATTGGCTAACCTATTGAAGAGGCCTTTAAACTAGATTTGTTGAGGATGGGTGAAGAAAGCCCCCCCAGGTAAGTGAAAGTCCTCAGGTAAGTGAAACGTTAAATACCTCTGAAATGGGTAAAAGGGGCAACATCTGGAAATCAGTGTGCCTATATGCCTGTAGTATGGGAAATAAGATCCCAGATGTTGAGGCTTTAATGGAAGAGAATAACTTGGATTTAGTGGCGGTTATGGAGACATAGTTCACGGACAACCATTACTGGGATGTAATTATACCGGCCTATATGTTATTCAGGAAGGATAGGGTTTGAAGAAAGGGGAAGAGGAGTGGCACTATATGTAAAATATATTATAGCTATAGAATTACTGGGTTTAAAAGGGAGTGAAGAAGCACTGTAGGTTAAACTAGATATACAGAACCTCTTCACAGGGAGAAGAGGACGGAGATCTAATAGAAGACTTACGTATAATTGCCATGAGAGGAGAAGTGCTACTGATAGGTGAATTCAATATGACAGATGTTGAGTGGAAGATCCCTGCTGCGGTGTCATTTAGAAGTAAGGAGATCCTGGATTCTCTACAGAGAGAACTATTCCAGCAACTGATAACAGAACCCACATGTGAAGGGGCCATACTGGACTTGGTGCTTGCCGATGGGGAAAGTGTTTCTGATGTTATAGTAGGAGATCATCTCACATTGAGTGATCACCAGATGGTGTGGTTCAGTATTAGGACTAGGGCTGACAAAATCCATTCAAAAGCAAGGATCTTAGACTTTAAGAAAATAACTTTGCCAAGATGGGACAATACTTCAAGGAGTCATTAGTGGGATGGAAACAGCTGGGGGATGTAGAGAAGCAATGGGTAAAAACTGATAAAGGGGATATTAAAAGGAAAAAGAGGCCACTATGGTTCTCGAAAGACGTAGCTGAAAAAGTGAAGAAAAAGAGGATGATCTTCGTACAATACAAGAGATCACAGAAAGAGGAAGACAAGCAGCAATATTTGGAGAAACTTAGAGAACCTAGGAAAGTAGTCAGGAAAGCAAATATACAAAAAGAAGAAGAAATAGCCAATGCAATAAAATGGGGGGAACAAGACATTTTTCAGATATGTTAGTGAGAGGAGAAGTGCTAAGGTGGTATTGTCAGACTCAAGGGGGAAGGGGAGGATAAAGTGGATTTGCTTAACAAATATTTTTATTCTGTGTTCACAGATGAAGGGCCAGGAGCAGGACCTCAAACACCCACACATATGAGAAGAAGGGAAGGGGATCTTGAACGATTTTCAGAAGACTGTGTTTGTGAGGAACAAGCTAAACTAAAAGTAAACAAAGCTATTGGGCCAGATGGGATACATCCAAGAATATTGAAGGAACTTGGGGACCTTTTCAATGCTTCTTTAGAGTCAGGAGTGGTCCCAGAAGGCTGGAGAAAAGTACATGTGGTCCCTTTACACAAAACTGGAAGTAAGAATGAGGTTGAGAACTACAGGCTGGTTAGTCTGACATATGTGATGAGTAAATTAATGGAAATGCTGCTAAAACAGAGGATAGTGAGGTTTCTGGAGTCCAATGGATTGCAGGATCTGAGGCAGCATGGGTTTACCAGAGATAGTTATTGTCAAACAAATTTGATTGATTTCATTGACTGGGTGACCAGAGAGTTGGACAATGGGAAGGCCCTAGATGTGGTGTACTTGGATTTCAGTAAAGCCTTCACCATTTCACACAGGCGACTTAATAAACTGAGCACTCTAGGGATGGACCCTAAAGTGACTGACTGGATAAGAAATTGGTTGAGTGGGAGGTGACAATGTATAGTTAAATGGAGCTCACTCTGAGGAGAAGGATGTTACCAGTGGTGTGCCGCAGGGATCTGTCTTTAGTCAGATTCTTTTTAACATCTTTGTTAGTGATATTGCAGAAGGGTTGTCGGGTAAAGTTTGCCTCTTTACAGATGATATCAATAGAGTAGACTCCCAGGAAGGAATATATAACATGAGGAGGGATCTAGCTAAGCCTGAAGAATGGTCAAGAATTTGGCAGCTGAGATCTAATGCTAAAAATGTAGGGTCATGCATTTGGGCTGCAAAAATCCAAGGGAGCGGTACAGTGCAGTGACAAAGTACTTCTGTCCATGAAAGAAGAGCGGGACCTGGGCATGATTGTTACTGATGATCTTAAAGAGGCTAAACAGGTAGAAACGGCGATAGCGAAAGCCAGAAGGATGCTTGGGTATATAGGGAGAGGAATGGCCAGCAGAAGAAAGGAGGTGATAGTGCCTCTGTATAAGTCTCTGGTGCAACCTCATTTGGAGTAATGTGCAGTTCTGGAGACCGCACCTTCAAAAGGATATAAACAGGATGGAGTCTGTGCAGAGGGTGGCTACTAAAATGGTTAGTGGTCTTCATTGTAAACCATATGGGGACAGACTTAAAGATCTTAATATGTACATATGTTAGAGGAAAGGTGGGATAGAGGAGATATGATAGAGATATTTAAATAGATGCATGGCATAAATGCAGACGAGGAGAGCCTCTTTTGATTGAAAGTAAGCTCTGCAACAAGGGGACATTAGATGAGGGTGAAAGAGGATAGACTCGGGAGTAATATGTAGAAATCTTTTACAGAAAGAGTGGTAGATGCGTGGAATAGGCTCTCAGTGGAGATAGTAGAGACGAGGACGGTATCTGAATTCAAGAAAGCACAGGACAAACACAGAAGATCTTTAAAGGAAAAAAGGGACTGTAGTAGTTGATCTGAAAGGGCAGACTAGATAGGCCATATGGTTTTTTTTCTGCTGACACGTTTCTGTGTTTCTAAAGCATATGCAGTCATTTCAGTAAAAGTATTTTAAGATGAATCCACCCCAAAAAGATAAATAGCCGTACACTCTATGCAGCTAAAGAATTATCTGGTTCACACAACTGGGGATCAACATGAGCGCTGTAAAACTCAGGTTGCTAGGCAAAAGAATACCTAAATATCAAATTGAACCTTGTGTGCATTGCACCAGAAAGGTACCCTGCCATTTAACTTGAAGGCCGTCAGAAAGGTCACTTTAAATGTGGCCACTGTTCAATTTGCGCTATCACTGTGCAGAATAAATCATTTGTCAGTCCTGTTGATAATAAAATGTATGTTTTGCGGCACTTTTCCCACTGTTCAAGCAGCTGCCATTTGTCATAGAGCGCCCATGTCAGAAACAGTAAGAGGGGAAAGCAGCAGTTTAAAATCAGGAACTAATGAAACCTTATACACACTGCACTGTAAGTCTGCTGGTCATTTTTTTTTTATAGTGCAAAAGTTTTGCTATTGATTTTTTAGATTAATTGCTGTGGTAGTGGGGGGAGGGGGAAGTGAGAGGGGTGATAGAAACCTGGCTTGAACAGTGTTGGATTTTAAAGTTAGGAATTCTGCACCCTGAAGGTTTAAATGCAGAAACAGAATGTCATTTTTTTTTCATACGCTTTTTTGTTAACAGTGAATAATTTGTGATCTTTCTGGCTTTCGCAGTTGCCTTTTCTATCTGTTTAGCTACTTTAAGATCGTCAGACACAATTACGACCAGGTCCTGCTCCTCTTTCATGGACAGAAGTACCTCACCCCCTGCACAGTACTGCTCCTTTGTATTTTTGCAGCTCAAGTGCATGACCCTGCATTTTTTAGCATTAAATTTTAGCTGCCAAATTCTAGACCATTCTTCAAGCTTAGCTAGACCTTTCCATATGTTATCTATTCCTTCCTGGATGTCTACCCCATAGCAAATTTTGGTATCTGCAAATAAGTAAACCTTACCCAACAGTCCATCTGCAATATCAGTAACAAAGATGTTAAAAAGAATCGGACCAAGGACAGATCCCTGTGGCACACCACTGATAACCACCTCCTCCTCAAGATCCATTTACCTATACCTTTTATCACCTCCCTCACAACCAATTTCTAACCCAATCAGTTTCTCCAGTCCTCTGGCACCACTCCCATCTCCAAAGAGGCACTGAAAAGGACAGTGGAATTCCCCCCCCCCCAATCCATCCATCCCATGACGGCAACAATGTCACTTCCAAGCAGACAAATCGACGGAGAAATACAGTGATGCATTTCCCCCTTCCTGTGCAAAATATGAAGATAATGGATATAAATTCAAAATACTGACATATGCAAATAAATTTAAAATCAAACTTTTTTTCTATCCCCATTTCTGGAATTGGGGAGATCAGGCTGCCAAATAGGTGCGAGTCGGGGACACAGCTCTAAAATCGGGGACAATCCCCCAAAATTGGGAATGTCCGGTAACCTTATTGTTAATACCATTACTCTTTTGTTAACCCTATGCTTACTCTTTGCTAGATCTGTGAGTTTGGGAGAACATCCAGCCTGCTTTCATTTTCCTTTCCACAGAAGGCCTGCCATGCTCTCTTGATCTGCCAGTATTTTCTAATTTATATTAAGCAAGGTAATAGGCCACCAGTCCCTTATCTCTTAGTTGTCATTTATGCAATAATACAAATTTCAATAACAATTGGGATTCAGTTTATTACTGCTTTATAGCTGCTGATTAAAACTAGCCTGGAATTCAGATGCAAGTCCATCAAAAAGCTAGTGATTTTCGTGAGCTCAATGATTCGACTGTCACTCCCACCTCCAGCTGGAGAGATTAAAGCTAGACCTTCATCAGAATCTAATTTTGCTATTTCTAAAGGGTTGATAAATGCTTCGGCTATATATTTTGGCAGTGCATTTTTCCTACAAAAAAAAAAGGTGCTGGTACTCCTATGCAGGACTCTTTCATTAGAACATGCGGACTATGGGTCAATTTTAGCAGGCCATAAAAAGGTGCCGGTACTCTAAACCACTGTGTACCCCCTCAAAAATAGCCCTGCATTTGGGGAGGGGGATATTCAAAGTGATTAGCTAACAGCGTTAACCCTTTCAAGGCCTACTTTAAATTTTCAATCCACATTCTGCAGCCGGGTTAATTTTTGCATATTTCAGGAAAATTGCACCCGTCTTATTCAATATGTTCTAATAGTGATTTTCCTTCTGCTATGGTCATGTATTATATATCATTTGATAGGAATATTTAGTCAGAATTTTGGATCCCAAGAGTTTTGGGCTCGGCCTGGAAAGGGTTAATCGCCTTGACTGGGATATTCAGCGGCACTAATATGGTTAGTACTGCTGAGTATCCGCGGGTATCACTGCTGCGCGCCCCATTGCTAAGCATTGGAATGGTCCGGGGGCAGCACCCAGTGATAACTGGGCAGTGGCGATATTGACCTGCTACTTGGTTATTGTTATGCAGCAAAAAGCCAGCTTTTACTATGCCTGATTAACTTTCACCGTCAAAGCTAACCAGGCAGCGGTTGAATATGGCTGTCAGCCAGTTAGCTTTGCCGCTATCCGGCTAACCCATCTATTCAATACCAGTGGCTGGATATAGCCACAACACTGAATATCCGGGTCTTAGTTTCAGCGATGATGGCTAGCCGCCATTACTGAATATCAGGCCCTTCATTCTTTAATAAAGTATCATAGACAAAAAAAAGTCAAGCTGAGTATCCCTTTGGGCTTACTTAGAGGCCGATATTCAAAAGAATTAGGAGCCTGTACCTGCATAACTGCCTAAAATGGGAATGGGATAGAGCAGGGAAAGAAAGCTAAGGGCCTGATATTCAAACAAGGCCGAGCTCCTAAATTTAGGATCTTAAATTGGTTCCCTATTTTCAGCCACACTTAGAAGCCTACGTTTTTTATTGAAAATTCATCCTACTTTAGGAACTTAAACTATATGAGACTAACTTTATGCCTGCCTTAGAAACATAGAAACATAATGACAGAAAAAGACCACAAGGCCTATCTAGTCTGTCCTTCCATAACATTGGCCTAGATTTATGAGCCTAATTTGGGTGTCTAGTACTGAAAAGCAAAGCCTGCAGGTTGAAAGTACTCACAGTCCATACCTTTAAAGCTTTTCTAAATTTCTCTGTTTCAGCTTCTCTTGGTAATTTTTGAAGAAATAAAAAGATTATTGTTCTGTGGACTGCCTGCCTTTAAATGGATAGATATCTGTTTAAAGCTATACGTGGAGTTTCAGTTAGCCATTCAAAAGGTGCTCCTGAAAATCCATGTATAAAACTTTAAACAAATAACATCTAGTTATATATTTGTACTTAAACACGTAAGTTGTTCATTCACAGGTTGAATGTTGTCATTGAATATATAACTTTCAACACCGCTCCCAGCTCACCACTAAACCATGTTGTATTTTAACTCTGAACATTTAGGGATTTAAAATGGCTAAAAGTATCCACATAAGTGTCAACATTTTTTAAAAAGCTGCCAACTGCATAAATGCTTCCGAGGGTTTTTCTTTTTGTGTGTAATAGAACTGAGAACAGAAGCCATTTAATCTAACTGAAAAACAGTCACAGGAAGACCTACCATCCTGGCTAAAACAACTCTATAAGAAAAACAGCAAATAGCGCAGCTTGGACAGTAACTTAGAAATCTAACTGAAATCTTTTAGTTTTCTAAGGTGGTCTTTTACTAAAGGACGCTAGCTGCCAGTGCAGGTCTGGCGTGCACATTGGACAGCTAGAAAGGGGCCATGACAGTACTGCTGGATTTTGGCACTAACAGCCCATGGCGCATTGGGGTTGCAAGTGGGAGGGTTAGGGGCAGAGTGTGGGCGAGACGAGCGCCATGCAGGAGGTGGACCTGTGCTATCTACATGGCGAGCTAGTAGCACGGGTACACTCACCGCCACCACCTCGGGTGGCATTGAGTACATTCACTGTATTGTGCTGCGGCAGGGCCACGTGAACCACGGTAACTTCCAGGAACATGCTTTCCATGCTCCTAGCAGTTAACACTCTGGTGTTGCCCTTCCGTGCCATGGATTTGGTTTAACCCCACAGTACTCTTTAGTAAAAAGGCCCCTTACTGTAACTTACAACTGCTAAGTACGCTGCAGGATTTCAGGATTTCACTTCAAATCACTAAATATAAGACTACAAACATACTGAAGCCCCTAGTACAAAAGTTGGATTTTTCTCTCTTTTGTACTGAAAGCACAGTCATGAATCAGAGCTGGCACTGTTACTACTACTATTACTTTACTAATCATTTGTATAGCACTACAAGGCATAAGCAGCACAGTACCTATAAATGTAAGTCACAGTCCCTGTTGAACGGAGCTTAGAATCTAATCAAGACAAAACATAGTGAAACTGGGGACTAGAGTACACATAGGAAGTGGATAAGAGAGTGAGGAGCATCGTGATCCAAAAACGGCTTCGAAAAGGTGGGTTTTTAAGCCTGGATTTGAATAGGGCTAGAGAAGAGGTCTGATGCACAGGTAATTTGTTCCAGGCATATGGAGCAGCAAGATGGAAGTCACATGGCTGATTGTGATGCAAGAGATAAGCGCAGGCAACCTGTGGCACCTGGAAAGGGAAGGTGAGCAGTATGCCAGGAAGCCCAGTTAAGGAGTAAAATGAGGCGTTGGGGTAGAGGGGAAAGCAATTTCTTGCCACTCTCATATATATAAGGTTGCTGGCCCCTGACCCAAAGGAATTCTTCCCCCCGTCACCCACTGAAGTGATGAGAGGCTGGGAGTTCTGAATCCATCTATTCTGCCACGTCTGGTTTAGCTTGCCGAATGAAAGCACTTTCCCTCTCTGTTACTACTCCCTAGAAAGGGACTATGTGGATCCAGCTGTGTGCTCTCATCTAACTCTGGAGGTTGGTAATGACTTGATGTCACCAGCAGGTGTCACAAGCATCTTGTTCCAACCACTGCTTTTTAAAATCTGTGATCGTGTTATTTTGGCTTCTGAAAACTGGAGAATGGTTCGAAATTTGAATCCATGGACATTTTTTGGCTGAGCCCTACACAACGATGTGAGAGATGAGGCATTCTGTACAAAGCATGGTGAAAGTCCCCAGGCTGATGAGCAAAATGATCTAAAGGAAAATCACTTTTCTGCCTCTCCACCCTTAGCTGGAGCTTGATATTGCCCCATGATCCATCATCTTTATTCTTATGTCCTGCTCACCTGACCAGCCTGTCTGTAAACGCCTTCACTCTGTGAACCTCTTCCAGGTCATCTGGATTCATCACCATGATGCAGTGGAAGTTTCCATCTCCAACGTGTCCTGCAATGGGACCTAGAGCCAGAGAAGATGAGTTTCATATCCCACGTCAAACTTTCATTTTCTTAAGGGTTCCAAAGAAACTGATGTCAGACAAACACCTGCAGACCTCTAGCTCTCTCTGTTTACATTTTCTAAACTGCATCATTACTCTTGTTTGAAAGACAGCATAGAAGAGAGTGCTTAAATTAATCTAAATGTCTGCCCAGGTTACTGACAGTACCATAAGCCCTCCCTGACCTTCAGTTTTACCCACCCTTTCCTAATACTATGGACTTTGGGCCTGATATTCAAAAAAAGCGGAGCTTCTGAATTTAGGCACCTAAGTTAGGCTTCTAAATTTATGCTCTATTTTTAGCCAAAATTAAGAGCCTAAGTTTCCAGCTGAAAATTCATCACAATTCAGGAGTTTAAAATGTATGCTCCTAAATTTAGGCCTGCCATTCATTCGCCTAGATTTATGAGCCTAATTTAGGTGCCTAGTACTGAAAATCAATGCTATGCTCCTAATCTTTTTCCCTGCCATAAATCCACCCCTGTTGCCACCCACTTTTTATGCTCCTAAATTTAGAAGTTTAGATAAATTTTAAGAAAAATATTTAGCACTCAGCCCTCGTAAGTTTTCAAATAGACCAATTTAGGAGCTTAACTCTCAAAGTTAGGAGCTTGAATATCGGGCCCTTTGAACTTATTCTATATTTTGTACATGTGTACTTTTAAAAGTGTTCCTGTTGGGAATTGCTTCAGAACATATGTCTAACATCTTGTTTGGCCTGGACTTGAGAGGAGAGCTTGAGGGAGGGGGGGACGACTGTACTTTGAAATGTCAATTTGAGTTTCAGTGTAATCGTACAAAAACAATATGGTCACTTTTAGAGAATGTAATGATACTCTGTAAGAAATGAAAAATAGCTCCACTCTTTAACCACATCTATAGTACATTCCCTCAGGAAAAACAAAAAAGGAGAAAAATAGGTCTCAGAATCTACTGGGTTAACGGGTGAACCGAGGCCAAAAAGACCATCTATAACATCCAAACCTATACATCAATGACCTGTTAAAACACTCCTTTTATAATCAATTATATTACAAAAAATGTTTAAAGTGTTATGTCCATCTTCACCAAAAACAATGAGCAATGGAGATTCACAATCAACTTAACTGAACAGACTTGTATCTTGGTCCAGCCCAACACTAGTAAAACTCCACACAGCCTGTAGACTGCTCAAAAGTGAGCTAACCCCAACGCCCACTCGGACGTCCATACAGTGTTTCGCTTCCAGCTGCCTCAGAGGGATATGGACCATACCAATAGCTCTGCAAGCATAAAACACACAGAAACTCATTACTAAAATATAGGGTTGGGTGTTACAGACGGTCTTTTTTGCTTCGGTTCACCCGTTAACCCAGTAGATTCTGAGACCTGTATTTCTCCTTTTTTTGTTTTTCCTGGGGGAATGTACTATTGATGTGGTTAAAGAGTGGAGCTATTTTTCATTTCTTATGAATCTGAGTTTCAGAGCTTAAATTGGCTTACCTTGAATGTGCAATTTTAGAAAATCTGGTGCTTACATGTGTTGGTATCATTTGCTCTTTTTAAGAATGTTTTCTTTTTTTTTTGTAAAATGCTTTTTTCCTGCTGTACATACCATCAAATACATGAATTTCCACACCCATATATGTATTTTATAAAAAAAGCTCCATGTTCAGCAAGCCTTTTGTAAAATACAGCGAAACTTTAGAACATCTTGCTTTGGACGCCTCTTTCCAGACTAAGGGGTCTGTTTACTAAACGGCGCACTTGTACGGGGCGCACATGAGCGCTCTAAAAGAGGTATTTAAGTGCTCTTAAGCGCCCCGTACGAGTGCGCGGCACATTAACGGGTCCCGCAAGCGTGCGCCGACAACGCGCACATTTGCGGGACGGTAATGTGCGAAACAGGCGTGGAAAGGAGAAATGAGGGCGGAGGAAGGCCCCCTAGGGGCGGAGAGACGGGGTCAGTGGGCGGAATGTGGGAGGGGGGAGACTCGCCGCACAGGAGCGTGCCCGAATCTCCCAAGAAATATACCGCGAGTCCAACAGTCGCGTTAGAGGTGCTGGGAAGGGAAAGGAAACCGTTTCCGTCAGCAATGTGCAGCACAATACTGGAAAGCCCAAATCCGTGAGCAGTGTGTCCCATGTGCACAGATCAACCTCGTTAATTGCACAGGGCACTAACCACACGGGCGCCGCGCACCTTCGCGCATCTGTCACTCACAGCTTCCCGACGGAACGCCCACTCCTTCTACGGCACCCGCTCTGCACCGCGGACCGCACACCACCGGCCTTTAGTAAACAGACCCCTAAGACTGTTTGTATAAACTGAGCTTCACGTGTGTTTCGTTTTATTCTTCAATCATGACACTTTTCCTAGAACTTTCTTTCCAGTGAACATCACAGAACATAAAAGTCTCTCTCTCATCCCTCATCTTTTCTAGGGCATACAGATTTAGTTCTTTAAGTCTTATCTCATAGGATTTTGAGTGTAGACGCGGCACTGTTTTAGTGACCACCTCTGTTGCATCTTGTGCTATAACCATAGCTGAATAATACAGCAGGCTGCGTGCGAGTATGACTAGACTGTGTGTCAATTGTGCAGTCTGTATTAGTGTGACTTTACTGCTGAGATACATAATGACATAAATATGCAAAATTAGCTAGTATAAAATCTAAACAAGCAAAAATATTGTCATAGCAAAGATCTGATGTTCCAAAGCACCTTCTAGCCAAACAGGGTCTGCACAGGCAATAGTGTCAGAACGTTCTGGGGTAGTTTGACAGCTTTCTAAAACAGAACAGTGGAGTTCTAGCATTTACAAAATCAGACATAAAGAAAAGCATCGAGAAATAGTCGGATCAATATTCAACCGTAACAGGGCTACTGAATATACATGGCGAGTGCTTGCTGCTGTCAGTTAAATGTATGGTGGCATTATTCAGCCACTAACCATAAAGCTAAAAGGTTTAAGCCAAAACAGCTTTTGATCTATCCTAGATTAAACTCTTTAGCTATCTGTATAGCTAAGCAAAACACCCTCTGCCCAGTACTATTCGGATGGTGCCAGAGCAACCAGAGGGAGTTTGCAGCGACATTAACTGGATGATGTTAAGTGCCGTTGAGTCGGTGTCGACTCATGGCAACCCTTTGGATAGTTGACCTAAACTATGCTCGGTCTTCAGTCAGGCGTCTCATTATTGACAGACTGGCACCCATAGCTGCTGTTATTGTATCGATCCATCTCACTGCTGGCCTTCCTCTTTTGTGTTGACCTTCTACCTTGCCAAACATGATGTCTTTCTCTAATGTTCTCTCTCATCACATGTGTCGTCCAAAGTATGAAAGTCGAAGTCTTGTCATCTGAGCTTCTAAAGAAACCTTAAGTTTGATCATAGTAACATAGTATATGATTGCAGATAAAGACCAGTATGGTCCATCTAGTCTGCTCAGCAAAGAAGCAAGAGTAGGTGCACTTGTCGCTCTGTGCAGGTCACCCTTCCCCATGCCTTTGTTTAGGGGTGTACCCATCGCTCCATGCAGGTCACCTCTATTTGTTGAGATATCAGAGATAGTTATGTTTGTTTTGATTTTATCCTGTTGCTGTAAAGGGATCCACTGTGTCTGTCCCATGCCATTTTGAATTCTGTCACTGTGTTATTTATTTATTTATTTACATTCTCCTATATACCGCGCTATTCTGCATCAGTGTGGTTTACATTGAACAAACTGAAATTACATTGAATAGGGCATTATAACTTGGAGATAACTATTTTACAGGGAACATGGGCTATGGAGGGTTAAGTGGCTTGCCCAAGACCACAAGGAGCACCTGTGGGACTAGAAACACCAGTCCTTCCGGCCCAAGGTTGCTGTCCTCTAGTGGGATTTGAACCCCTGACCTTCTGGCCTGAAGTACCTTGCCCCAACAACTAGGCCACTCCTCCACTCCTTTGCCCCCACCCCTTCCATCGGGAGGGCATTCAAAGCATCTACCCACCCTTTCAGTGAAAAAGTATTTCCTGACATTGCCTTTCTCCTCTAGTACTGATCTCGCTCTTGAAAATTCAGATAGGGGACTTTTACACAGGGCCAGCCCCAGAGTTGGCTCAAGGTGTTGGCTTCCTAGGCAAACCTTAAGCCCTATGCCCCCCTGGCTGTCAGAAAGCATCACTCTTTGCTGCCCCTCCCCCCCAGAAGCTGTTGCCCTAGGTAACTGCCTCGTTTACCCAGTGGTTGGACCCACCCTGCTTATACATTTAGTAGCTGTTGCTAAATGTATAAGGCCCTTTGCATATTGGTCCAGGAAATCTTCTGCTTACAGATTGAAAGCTCCGCCCCTAACTATCAGGTTTCTGTGGCTCACTAGGGTTGGGTGCTGAGGGCATTTGTTTCTCAGGTGTCGCTAACCATTACAGCAGGAGTGGGCAATTTTTTTTTTTTTTTAAACATGGGGCCACATTATAGTTCATTTAATAAGATTATATGGCACCTTTCTGGTTTACAACCAATAGTATCGCCAATACATAAGCAAAGCAGATATTTAACATACAAACTTCAAATCCTCCTACCAGCCACAGTAATTTGAATGCTGCTACCGGCATTGAAACCAGTATACATATGCAGCGATGCTGAAAATACCTATTGTACGGCGCCTCTACTATGCACTTCGTTTAGGCCCGCTCTTCAGCCAGCCTAAGCTAAATGTATAATTTACTCAGATAGTGGCTGAATATCACTAACGGCGTTAATTGCGTTGAATATCCCCCCCCCCCCCGATAATTTTATAAAACTCTTTTGCACCTAAACTGCAATTTTAGGCACATGGAAAAGCTTTTATAACATTCGGTCATGCATCAAAAGTACCGTATTTCCTGGATTATAAGTCAGAGGTTTTTACATTTGCAAACGATGGCGTGACCTATATACCAGAGCAACTTATCTAAGGAATTTACATGTGATCAAGGAAGTGAAAAAAAAAAAAAAGCCAATCCTGTCAGCCCTCTCTAAAAATTTTCTCCTGCGATCAGAATCCACTAATGGGTTCTGGGGATGCCTGGGAGATGGAGAGGCCCGATGCCTTGCTGTGAGCTGCTTCTCTGGATGGTGCGGTGGCCACTGCTGGCATGAGGGAAGAAGTTGGGAGGAGGGGTTTTAGGAGCCGCCACGGCTGCTTCTCTCCCTCTCCCTCTCTCCAGGAGTTTTCTTGGCTTTTTCACTGGGCTGGTGTCTGGCTGAGGAAGAGCTGGGAAGGTGAGCTGAAGCTCGGGGTGAGCTGCGCGGTGGATGCTGCGAGGAGGTGGAAGCGGCTAGTCATAGTGAGGAAGTAGTGGAGGGTGGTTTCTGTTCCTCGCTCTGTGCCGCTGGCTTTAGAAAGGTCACTTGTGGTCCTGCGCTTTGACTTGTTACCACTGACTTATACGGCGTGTCGACTTATATTGTGATTTTACCTATGAAACCCCAAATTTGGTCTCTGCGACTTATACACGGGGTGACTTATAGTCTGGGAAATACGGTAGGCATACTTGGCATACAGGTGGGCTCAGAGGAGGAGTTTGGGCGGGGCCTGGACGAGGTCACAATTTATATGCATAAAATACAAGTATCTACGTGTCAAGTATATGCTACTTTCATGTCTGCTCGCGAGAAGGCATCATGCCTGCCCCTTCAAGCTAGGCACCATTTCTGTAGGATTTCTGCTGGTATCTTTTAAAGACAAATAGGCATCCATGTGTCTTTATAAAATAGGCACCTTCTTTCCCTCTTATAAAATTATCCCCCGAAAGAACAACAATTACACGAAAATCGAACTACAACCCTGTTTCATTTTCTACGACACCAAGAACCTTGATATTGAGTCATTTGCAGCCGATAGTGTTGCTTTTCCCCCAGAATTTGCAACTTTCACATCTGATGACAAGATCTCCACCTGGAACTCTATGTTAAAGAAGTCTCTTGATTCTCATGCTCCCCTTAAACAATTTAAGTGCGCCTTAAGATCTAATCTTTGGTTTATGCCAGAACATTAGGAATTTAAGAAAAAAATTAGAATGTCTGAACGTCCTTGACGCAAAGTACTGAAAATTAGACCTCTTGTTGCTTGCTCCAGCATGAATACAAGCATCTCATTTCTTTTGCTAAAACTAATTACTACAGCAATTTGATTTATAAACTCTTTTTTTTGTGTTCTTACTTAGTAAACTCGCCCCAAAGTCCTGCAGACCACCAACACCATCTCTATCACTTCTGACCAGCTCGGCTCCTCCCTGATCACTAAGATCTTAGGCTACCGCCCACTCTTTTTCCCCCTTCCCGCCATGGCATCCTCTCCTTGTAATCCTCCAGGAACCCATCCAAGTTCTTTACAATCTTTCTCCCCTTTCTCCACTTTACATCTTAAAAAGCTCTCGGACTCCCTCGATCCATCCAATTCTTCTGCTTAAGTGATCCCTCCTAAGCTACTCAAAAATGGCTGTGACTACTTTCCCCTGACAATCCTGGATCTGATCAATAGCAGTCTAGCTAGTGGTGCGGCTCCCGCACCCTGGAAGCATTCTATAATTCGTCCATTGTTTTAAAAAAACCACAAGCCTTGACCCTTCTGTTCCAGATCACTACAATACTTTCCTCAGAAAAGTCCTTGAAAAAAATGTCTACAACCAAGTCACAAGATTCTGGAAGTCTAATAACGCCTTCCAACCTCGTTAATCTGGGTTTCGACCGCAGCACAGCACAGCACAGAGACTGGGACTTCTTAATGCAGATGACACGAAAATTTGCAACAGAGTGGACTCCCCCGAGGGAGTGGTTAACATGAGGAAAGATCTACAACAGCTGGAAGAATGGTCTAATGCTTGGCAATTAAGATTTAATGCGAAGAAGTGCAGTGTCATGCACTTGGGTAGCAGAAATCCAAGGGAAATGTACGCGATAAGGGGTGAGAGGTTGGTGTGCACGGATCAGGAGAAAGACCTTGGTGTGATTATTTCTGTAGATCTCAAGGTGGCAAAACAGTGCGACAAGGCGGTGGCAAAAGCCAAGAGGATGTTGGGTTGCATACAAAGAGGAATTACCAGCAAAAAGGAAGAGGTACTAATGCCACTGTATAAGTCACTGGTGAGGCCTCACTTGGAATACTGTGTTCAGTTTTGGAGACCATATCTTGCAAAGGATGTAAAAAGCCTGGAAACTGTTCAGAGGAAGGTGACCAAAATGATTTGGAGCCTGCGTCAGAAGCCTTATGAGAAGAAACTTGAAGACCTAAATATGTACACTCTGGAGGAGAGGAGGGATAGGGGAGATATGATTCAGACCTTTAAATACTTAAAGAGAAATAATGAACAAAACAAACCTCTTCCAAAGACGAGGAAGCTGTAAAACTAGAGGGCAGAACATGAAGCTGCAAGGTGGTAAACTGAAAGGCAATGTCAGGAAATACTTTTTCACTGAAAGGGTGGTGGATGCTTGGAATGCCCTCCTGATGGAAGTGGTGGGGGCAAACACAGTGATGGAATTCAAAATGGCATGGGACAGACACAGTGGATCCCTTTACAGCAACAGGATAAAATCAAAATAAATTGAACCATCTAATTTCTCAACAAATAGGGGTGTCCGACACGGAGCGGTGGGTTCACCCCTAAACAAGGACATGGGGAGGGGTGGCCTGCACAGAATGGCAGGCGCACCTACTCCATCTTACTGGGCAAACTAGATGGACCATACTGGTCTTTATCTGCCATCATTTAGTATGTTACTATGTTACTATGAAGTAGCAATTCACCTGAATAACCTTTTTAATGTCCTAATCATCCAACTAGACCTAAGTGCTGCCTTCGATGTGATAGATCATTCTTTTCTTCTTAACAACATCAAAAACTCCGGTATCAGCTCTGTGGCACTAAATTGATTCCAATCCTATCTGTCTTACCGAATGTTTCAAGTTGCCATAGATGGCAATTTATCTTGTTTCTTTCCTCAGTCCTATGAAGTACCCCAAGGTTCGATCCTCGTTCCCATTCTTTTCAATCTCTTTAAAGTCCCTTCTTGCTCTTTTTATTGAAGACCTCAATCTAAGTTCTTTCCTCTATACTGACGACATCCAGCTTATAATAGCTCACGATACCTGGGATACCCCATTTCAAGAGAAACTCAATGTCAAACTCCAAAAGATTGCAGACTGGCTGCAATCCCATAAAATGATCCTAAATCCCACAAAAACTGAAGTGCTCTGGTTATCTCACAATGACTGCCCACTACTGACCCACCACTAATCTCCACACCAATCTCAATAAAAAATTTGATTTGTTCCCTTGGTGTCTTACTTGGCAACCACCTTTCTTTCAAACCTTTTATCTCAAAAACCATTCAAAGTTGCTTCTTTGCTCTTAGGAATTTATAGCTTTGATTCTTCTATCTAGATGCGAAAGCCTTAAAATTGTCTCTCCACCCATTAGTCATCAATCGAATAGATTACTGTAATTCCTTACTTGCAGGTACTACCCAGTCCCAATTAAAATGGCTCCAGATAATACAAAACACTGTAGTAAAACTCATCTATAAGGTCAAACAGCTCGATCATGTCATTCCTCTCCTCCATTGGCTCCCTGTTGCAGATAGGATTTTGATTTTCATACGGTACTAACATTAATGTACCCAAGCTTATTATTTGGCAAGCCTGCCTACTTACTGTAAATTCATCTCTCATTCATTTTTGCCCCTCCTGCACTCTGTATTCAAAACACTGACCTCCTTGTTGCCCTACTACACGCATGAACCGTCTTGAAACTTATCGTTGCTCCTTAATTGTGCAATTCAATGCCTATGGAACTCCATAAGGAGTCGCCCTCCAAAAAATGTAAAACTGCATTAAAGACCTGGCTCTTTACCCAGGCCTTCAACAGAACCTAACTTCCTAACCTTGTTCTTCTGATATATTGCCCTGAACATTCTTCCCCTCTCCCATTGTTCTTCCCAAATAAAGAGAGTTTCTCCTCTCCTCTCTAAAACTGGTATTATAATGTTGTGCACTTGCTTCCCCTCCTTTTGTCTTTCTGTTCAATTTGTCATGTCTTCTCTATTTCTTTCTATGTTATCATGACAATAACCTTCTTATTGTAAACCGCCTTGAAGTTGTAAACCAAGAATGGTATAATAACTGTGCAAATAAATACATAAAATGCTTCGGCTTACACCTGCATCAGAGGGGGAAGCGTACAAAGGCAATAATAAAAGCCCGATGTGCTAAACATTCTTCCTGTAGCCATGGAGGTAATTTTGTAAAGGAGTTTTCACAGATACATGCCTCTTGAAATGACCTCACGTGTAAAAGTACATGCAATGTAATGAGGCGTGAAATTGTATGTGACTTTAGAGTAGGTATGTTCAGGGGAGGAGTGTGCGTGGAGTCACATTACACGTAGATATTTTATTCACTAACGTTTACCTAGCACCCAAGCAGGCGTGAACATTTGTGGCTTCAATCTAGCCACTATTTCTGCTGGATTTGTACTAATATTTTATGACGACGCATAGGCACCTACGTGGCCTTCATATATAGGCGACCTGCTATAAAATTGCCTGCAAAATAGAATAACCCAATAGCACACCTGGACCTAAGTCAGAAAATGTTTCTGTGCGAGGGTCCCATTCTGTGGCATGGCAGAGCATAGCCCCCAGCCTAAGCCAAGACAGCTTTGTGTCTCTGGGTGAGTAAAGTCAAGCAGGAAAATCCCCCATATGCAGGGCTGCTTCTAGATTACTCCTTCCCGGAACACTCCCCTGAGGTCTACAGCCCCTGCCCTCGCTCTGCACATAACTACATGGACTAAAGCAGGCATGTATCTTGCAACTCCATCCAGCTCTGCTCAAACGCAATACCCTCAGCATCGGCGGTAAAACACAATAGGGCCCAGAGCTGATACTAAGACGTTAACCCTGTGATGTCACTTGGCTTCATCAAAGGTGTCTCTTGTGGCACTGGGGCCCAGGCAACAGTTCTGTTCACTCCTCCCCTCAAAAATGGGTCTATGTACACATTAAGGCATAAGGGCAAGGTCCTAAAGGATGGGACCCATACCTGTCAGCTGAGATTCCACCAAGTCCTCCTTCGTCTCCACCATGATTTCGGGCAGTTTAGAGATAGGGACACACACGTCCGTAGCATATCCCTGAGAGATGAGGACAACACTGTCATTCATTGAGCACAGTAACAGCAAGAAATATGGCGTAGAAGATCTCATGCAGTTCCCTACATCCTTCTGGATTGTCGCCTCATGTCTTCCATAACAAATCCTGAGCCAAAGATGGGCTGAATGTAGGGAGAAGTAGCCCAGTGGTTAGAGCAGTGCACTGGAACCAGGGAAACGAGGGTCCAGATCCCACTGATACTCCTTGCGACCTTGGGCAAGACACTTAATCCTCTATTGCCTCAGATAGAAACTTAGATTGTAAGCCCTGCTGTACCTGAACGTAACTCACCTTGAAGATCTGGGCTTTGAAGATCTGGGCTGCTCGCGCTGGCAGAAAGCTAACTGGGCTGCAGCAACATTCAGCCAGTGCCTGGTTAGTTTCCATGGTGCAAGCTAAGCCAGCCTTTTGTCACTTTGCTATAACCAGGCAGCGGCTCAATATCACTGTTGCCTGGTTATGGCCTGCTGCTGCCCCTGGAACACCCTAATACTAACTGGCGCAGGAGCTGCACCTGGGGATGTTTAGCGGCACTAACCATGTTAGTGCCGCTGCATATCCCGGACAGAAATCCTGTATATTAATTGATTGTCTGTCCAAGCATGTTATTACACAACTTTTCTTTTTATAGCCGTTATATAGTGCTACAACCTGTTTGTACTTTGGTGACAAGCTCATCAGATACGGCACTACCTACACATAGTGTTTTCACCAAACTGTCTTTATGAGACACTCCATTGTATACAACATTGGTATGTGCTTTCTTAATTTATACCTTTTATGATTTTTTGATTTGTTTTATTCCTATTTATTATGAATATATTCATATTTGTACAGTTTCTTAGGTTGTTGCATTATGCTTTTGGAATCAATCTGTCTACTATTTATTAATATTTTAATTCATATTTTAATTATCTGTCTCTGTCTCGGCCCTCGTTTTTATTTTTTTATAGTTATACTTAATCTTATTGTTAATTTTATTTTATTTTAATAATAATTTTATTAATATCCTTAATTATTTGTTTTGTCCTCTGGATTTATATGTAAACCTATATACATATATCATCAGTTTAGATATATGTTTTTTACCTATATTTGTCATAATTATATATCATTAGATTCATTTATTTGTTTTTAAATGTAGCGTAATTATTTATTTTAAATGTTGCATACTTATCCTTTGATTTTTTTGATTTTAACATTATTTATTTAACCCTATGGTAGCTGTATGTCCCCCGAAGAAGGCGCAAGCCGAAACGCGTAGGGACCATCTTCAATAAAGCAGTCTGTTCCAAACCTGCTCTATTCTCTTGCTTCGTTTGTTCCCTACTACCAGCTGCTGTCATCTTACGCCCTGGGTACAGAGCCACCCTCAGTTTCTACACTCAGCTGACATCCTGCATAAGAATGCATTTTCTTCACTCTCCCCTCACAAGTCTCACCTTGCACCTCGGACAAAGTGCTGGCCCCTCTTTTCACACTCCCCATAAATACCTTGGGTACAGTGCCATCTCCTATCTTACACCATGGGGCACAGTTTGGGCTTTTCCCCTCTTCGCTCTCACCTTACACCCTGGGCGCAGAGCCAGTGCTGCGTACCAGGCATTGTGACGGGCTGTCCACAGTTTGGTCCGCATTTCTGGATCCTTTGCCCAGGAGAAGTCCGAACCCCCATTAGACTTTGTGATTTCCTCTGTCAAAAGGTGGGGAGAAGGGCAGAGAGATAGATTTAATGTTCAACATGCATTCTTTTTACTTTAAAAAATAAATAAATAAAAGATCTCTTTATTTTCAGGTCTGATACCAAACAAAATGTTTGCAACACATAGATCATACATTCACTGTAGCGACAGTGTTTTTTCACACTGTGCATTTCTGCGGAAAACCTATACAATAGCACTGTCAAGAAAGGTCACAAGCGACTGCACTCTGGAAGCCACACAGGTGCTCTAGGACATGCCGGTTATCCTTCAGTGCCGGTGGCCGGATATGGCTCTGGCATTGAGAATCTGGGTTTAAAGTTCAGTGGCCGCTCCTGAATATCCCCCTCATGTTCTGTTATGTGATCCATGGATAAGCATTCCCCAGGGATATAGTTTGAGTGCAGCAGAGGTAGAGTTGTGAAATACGTGGTCTCCCGCAATCTACCGTCCTCTCGTTACAAACTGCTGCACGCATCATACAAGGCGCATCCAAATCTGATAGAATCACCCCTATACTCACTGGCTACCGCTTCCCAGTAGAGGCAAAATAGGCTCCTACAATGACCCCCAGTAGTGCACACATTGTTTCGCACAAATTTACACATTTTTTATGCCTGCATTTGCATACTTATTTATTTAGCAGGGCCTATATATTGCTTTTCTCCCGGTCAAAGTGGTCTACCTTGAACAGAAAGATTCAATTACATATAACATTTAACTATGTACAGGGAACATTGTAACTATATACAGGGAACTCTATAGTATCAATACTTTCGGTAAGTACATTTATAGAGGGACTCAGTATGTTCCTAGTTCGGAGTCAGGGTTGAAGTGCTTGGAAATCAAGAAGGTTTTGAGGTGTTTACGGAAGGAATGGAGGACAGAGATGTTTCTTATTTATTTTATTTATTTAATAGTATTTCTATACCGCCTTATCCTAAAATCAAAGCAGTTTACAGCATAACTTGTTGTTTTTACATAGAACAATGAGTGAGGGGGCATGCAGGAGAATGTTTCAAGTTAATGAACTAGGTACAGAGAGTATGAGATGACATTATTGACCTTAATTTGTGTTAGGTTATATACAACAGGAGATTAAACAAAAGGAATTTTTAAGGGAAGGAGCTAGGGCAGAAGGGGGATGAGTCAGAGTGGGAGGTAAGGGAGGGTGAGGTATGGGAGGGGGAAGGGTAATTGTTGTTTTGTGGTAGGTCCTTGTTATGCGGGTTGGTCCATATTAGGTGATCTTTCCAAAATGTTCAATATAGAGGGTTTGAAAGTGTGTTCCACATAGTTTGAAGGCTCTGTGGCAAGTTTGTTGTGAGCGCTTTGTTCTGGAGTGTGGTACAGTGAGTTTGTGGGTTGTGCAGAGTCTTCAGGGCCTGTTGGGGTTGAGTGGTTAGAGAAGGGTTTGGAGATGGGCGTTGGGGCGCAGTGGAGGGCCTTGTGGGTTAGTAATAGGGTTTTGTATGTGATTCTACTGGGAAGCGGTAGCCAGTGAGTACAGGGGTGATTCTATCAGATTTGGATGCTCCTTGTATGATGCGTGCAGCAGTGTGAGGGGCAGTTTGTAACGGGAGGAGGGTAGATTGCGGGAGACCGCATATTTCACAACTCCACCTCTGCTGCACTCAAACTATATCCCTGGGAATGCTTATCCATGGATCACATAACAGGAGGGGGATACTCAGCAGTGGCCCACTGAACTTTAAACCCAGATCTTCAATGCCAGAGCCATATCCGCCCACCGGCACCGAATATCCAGGACAATATTCAGCCACTACCTGGTGAGCTTCAGTGGTGAACATTTGGTGAGTCTTTCAGGTTCCCCCTATCTTTCGCTGCTGAGGGATAACCGGTTAGAGGCTGAATATCGCCACTAGCTAATTATTCCCTGGGTGCTGCCTCCAATCCACTCCTTGAATGCCGCGACGCTAGCCAGCTAGCTTTGGGGAGATCACTGGTGGCACTGGGGATATTCGGCAGCACCTACCTGCGTTAGTGTCGCTGAATGTTGCGCTTGCTGCAATTAATGTGGTCAGCAGATTTGCTAACCACGTTAATTGCTTTGAGAATCCCCTCCACATGTGTTTTTCTCAGCATGCATACTTACATGTGCATATTTATTCAAGTAATTTTATAAGGCTGCCATCTAGATGCAGAATATGCTTTCACATACAGAAAATACTTTATGAAGTGACTCCCCTCCCTCCTCTCCCATGTGGCCAGTATCCAGCTGAATGGTATCTGGATATACCAAAAAGAGCAGCAACTGCCACGGAAACAGCAAACACAAAAACAGTCCAAAGGCGTGGCAGGAAGGGTCAAAGAAAGCCTTTATTATTCAGGGATTGAGCACCGCCAACCCAACACTGGCCGTGTTTCGTAGGAAACTTCTTCAGGGGTATGCGGCTCAACTATACACAAATAAAAACAACCATAAAAATGATAATGATAAAAATCAATAGATAAAAAATAAATAAAGAAGTACATGTAGCCTCGGAACAATGTGAAGGGGGGGGAGGCAGGGAAGGACAAAGGAAACCAGGGAAAGGAATGGGAGGGAAGGTTAATAAAGGGAAAAAAAAAGGGGAGGAAAAAAGTGCCTAATTTGAATAGTAAACTTAACAATAAAATTACATAAGAACATCATAAATAACTAAATGAAATCATCCAACAAAGATTTAACCATAAGATGAACAAACCAAAGTAAAATGTAAAAGTGGAACAGCAAACACTATTACATGCATATAAACCATTAAAACCACATATGTAAAGTATTTACATCCAAATAGTGATATAAAAGTCGTTACCCCTCAATCCTCAATCCCCACTTACTCTCCCAATACCCGGCCAATTGTAGATTTTTCATCCCTCCCACACAAAATATTTTTCCCCTCTCCATTTCACTCTCCCAGCCCCATCCCATTCTAATCCTCCCCCAACATCAGCTCCCTTCTAGTTCCAGCCTCACCCAGCATCCGCTCCCTTCTAGTCCCTGCATCAGCCCATTACCAGTCCTAGCCCCCCATCAGCCCATTTCCAATCCACAGAGGCCGTGGTTTCCCACATCTGCAAGAGGAGACGCTCGAGGATGGGTTGCACTGGTACCGACAGAGTCTCCTTTGGCAGGGACTCATACTGGAGGATCTCCAGTTCTTTGGTGTGCGGATCTTCCTCTGACTCGGTCGGGACCAAGAGGGCTTGGGCCATGTCCCAGACGAAGTCGTGGAAGGCCACTTCCTTGGGAGGGGAATGGTGTCAGGGCTCCAGGGGAGACTGCTCCAAAGGGATGTCTCTGTGCCAGGAGGTCTCGGGCGAGGACTTGACATTGGTCTCCCAGTCGGAGCTGGAGGGTGTCTATGAGTCTGAGGCTCGGGCTGCCTGTGTCTCAAGACCCGCCTCAAGGAACCAAGATTCCCCCCGGTGGGTCTCTGGTCAGACTCCCAGAAACTAGCCGGGGAGGACTGGATCCCCGAGGATTGTGACCGGAACTGGAACCTTGATCGGTGCCGACTCGCCCGAGGCCAGTGACATTTGGGACATGGATCAATGCCTGGAGATGCTGCCGCAGTTGGGGTCCCAGTCGTCGGGGCAGATGATGCAGATGAACCTGACATCATCACCTGCTGCATGGCCAGGATGGCAGAGATATTCTGGTCCAGGGCCTCCATTCTGGCCTCAATGACAGAAGGCTCCGCAGCTTTTGGCTTGGGCACCGAGGGACTCGGACCTGGCACTGGCACGCTCACGAGTGCATCCTTAATGAGGACCACAGCCTCAAGGAGCCTCGTATGGTCGCTGTAGGCCGAGGACTCCTGCTTAGAGACCTTAGGAGGGTGCTGCTCGGAGTCGCCCAAGTCCCGCTGTGGGACCTTGCTGGGGTTCACTGGTGGCACCTCAACTGGCTTTGAATATTTTTTCTTTTTCTTGCCAGAGTCCAGGGTCTTGATGGAGGAGCCGCTGCTGTGGGACTCCGAAGATGCCCGGGCCTCACGGGAGGTGCTCAGCTTGGGGCTCAGCGTCGGGGAAGCCGGGGCTGAGCCAGACCGTGGGAACATCTTCTCCTGCAACTTTGACCTTTATTTGTTGGTTCTCGGAGTCATGGCCTGACACAGGTCGCAGGTGGTACTATCATGGTCTGGACCGAGGCAGTGCAAGCAGCAGTCGTGGGCGATTGACTGCTGCGGACGTGATTTGACTGCAGTGGTCACATTTTTTCAACCCACCGGGAGACATGGTGGGAGACACCTGACTGGGGTCGACGACCCCTGGATGATAAAGGGCACTAATGCTGGTCTGAGGCAAGCCTCGAAGAAAAAGAGGGGAAACCAAGGACGGCATAGGGTACAGCACCGGCTGAAGGCGGGAAGAGGAACCGGTATACAAACCAGAAAAAAAAGCCACGTTTTTAGGATAATTTTTGAGGATTTTTCCAGGGAAACAGGACAAGCATCCATTGGGCTCCACGGAAAAAAGGAGACTTAGCAAGATGGCACCCTTGGGCGGGAAGGGGACCACGTATGCATGGTAGCATTCCCAAAGGTTTTCTTTGAAAGCTGGGGAAATGCTCTGCGTGGACTCTGTTGGCGCCGATGTCACCCATATGTGAGGACTGACTTCCTGCTTGTTCCTGGAAAAATACTTATTCACAGAAAGGGTGATGGATGCTTGGAATGCCCTCCCAATGGAAGTGGTGGAGGCAATACAGTGACAGAAGTCAAAATGGAATGGGACACCCACAGGTGGATCGCTTTAAAGCAAGAGGATAAAATCAAAATAAACATAACTCTCTCTCTATATCTCAACAAATAGGGGTGACCTAAACGGAGTGGTGGGTACACCCTTAAACAGAGGCATGGGGAGGGGTGACCTGCGTGGAGCGGCAGGTGCACCTGCTCTTGTCACCTTGCTGGGCAGACTAGATGGACCATACTGGTCTTTATCTGCCGTCATATACTATGTTATGATTTTGTCATCTATTTTATTTATTAGTATTTAGCTCATGCCTTTCCAGGAGTAGTTCAAGGTGTGTTTGCTGCTTACTGTCCTGAGCTGAGGAAGAAGGTTTTAACCTTCGAAAGCTAGTCTAAAAATGTACTAAGTTAGTCTAATAAAAAGGAATCGCCGTATTTTCCTTTTTGTTTCTCTTTTTATTTAACTACTATTAAAGTGGACTAACACAGCTATCACACCACTTTATCCAAAATAGTTGGAAAGACTCGCAGAATGCTTGGGTGCATGTAGTAAGGTATCACTAGAACACAGGTCCTCAACCCAGTCCTCGGGACACACCTAGTCACTCAAGTTTTCAAGATAACCACAATGAATACGCATAAGAGCAATTTGCATGCGCTGTCTCCATTGTATGCACGTCTCTCTCATCCATATTCCTAGTGGTTATCCTGAAAACCTAACTGGTTAGGTGTGTGCCGAGGACTGGGTTGAGAACCTCTGCATTAAAAGGAGGGGGGAAATATTCGCTATGTAAAGATTTCCGAGTACTCGGCACTATTCTGTAGTCCACAAATGTAAAGGGACATTGACAAGGCCCCACCAAAATGACACATGGCCTGCACCTCAAGCCCTACAGATGGCTCCAGGTCATTAGGGATAGTAAGTTCCAGTCCTGGTTTTACCCTTAGGGCAGAGGTCACCCATCATTCTCAACCCTGACCTCCACTCAATGAAGAACATTCTCAGCTTCATGGTCCACTTTCACTGCACACTTAGGCAGAAAATTGTAGTTGCTATGTTAGTCCACTTCGATATGTGCAAATAAAGGTCAGCAAACAAGTTATAGGTGATGTTTTCACTGGACTAACAATATATTTTTGACACGCTTTCGAGACTTTAGATCTGATAAAGGGAGTATAACTCTCAAAAGCTTGTCAAAAATACATTAAGTCAGTCCAATAAAAATGTATCACCTACAGCTTGTTTGCACACTGCACACACAAATATCTTTAAGAAAGTTGAGTTTTCAGCAGCAAATGAAGGAGACAAGAACTGCCAGTCACAAAGCACTTGTACACAACCTGGCTCTAAAATTTCACTTTTGTAGATGTTTAACCATCAGCTATAAAAGCAGAAGAATTTTGGTAATTCTACTGTCGGTGCCATTGATGTTTCTGTGATGATTGACAGTTCCAAATGAGCTATCAAGTAAATACAGAAGGATGGATGGTAAGCAGGGCCAGCCCAACCATCAGGCAAACTAGGTGGTTGCCTAGGGGGGCAGCTTCTGGAAGGCAATAAAGAGCAAGGCAATTGATGCTAAACAATAGATTCTGACAGCTGGAGGGGAGGCAGGCATAAGGCTTAAGATTTGCCTAGGGTGCCAACACCTTGAAATAACTCTGGGGCCAGCCCTGATGGCGAGACTCCCAGACCTCACCACCCCGTGTCCTCTGCTCACACAGGAAGGCACATTCATGCCCCCTCCCTCTGGAGAGAGGCAAGTGCTGCCCTGGGCTGCAGTACCTGTCTGCTGGACTTGCTCCACCACACTCCGCTCTGACCCATGGAACTCCAGGAACAGGGTGGGCAGCACTGGGTACTGCAGATCGCTAAATCTGTTACATGCGCCAACCATGACATCATCCACAAATTCTAGCAAGACAATAATAGTTAAAAAAAATGAATGAAACAGTCTACACACACACAGGAAAGATACATAGCACTTGTGCATGAGATTCAGGTTTCATCAGCTCCGCTCATGAATATGGGGTAAGGCCTAACTGAGCAGCAGCAAAAGCTCTGGCAAGACAACACCAGGGGGGTGGGGGAAGGGGGGTGTCAGAACCCTACTCATCTATACAAGAATGCATTGGTTCTGAGCTGTTTAATAGGTGTATGATGAACGAGAACAAATCAGAATCAGGCTGCACGCAGTCCAGAATACAAAACTACTTCTAGCAAGGGTCAAATAATAAATGCATACATGCATGTTAACCATTAAAACCCCCCCCTGCTATCAGCTCTGATTCTAATCAGACGCGTTTGGTAAAGCAGTTGTCCTCTATCTTTTTCCTCTTTGGCCAAAAGATCTTGAGAGCTGAAATTAGATGTTTTAGCTGGTTAGCAGACCTGCTAATTGGCTAAAGCACTCAGCCAGATATTCAGTGGCACTGTTTAGACAGTGCAGCTGAATATTCCCACAGAGCGGGTCATTCAGAGTGGCATTTAGTGGGGATATATGTTCGGGTCGGAAGTATATCCCCCACTAAACGCCCAGGTCCGATTCAGGCTGCAAAGCTCCCTGCACATATAGAGGAGACTGGGGGATAAGCAGGGGTGGGAGGGGGCAGGCCAGAGGAGGAGCAAAGGTAGGCTGGAGGCAATATTCCCTCTAATTTTCTGTAGGCTGTGTGCGCATAAAATATCAGCTGTGCAGCTTTTGAAGGAAGGTTAAATTTTTGTGCGCCACATAACGACACTTGGAGTTATATACTTTAAAATTTGACTACACGTCAGAATACAGTATGTACACCACATTGACTGCACTAGAAAATATTGTAGAACTTGTGAAAACCATAAATACACAACAAATGGAAATTACACTAACCTGGTAATTGTAGTTCCTGGAGGGTCCAGTTTAGTCCTCCAACATCGGGTAGTGCCCCTCCTGCAGCCTGGAGACTGGACCAATCAAGTCTTCTGTAGTATATATGCAGACGGAGCTCCCAGAAGCCCCCAGTGTACTAGTAACAAAGCATACTTAACGAAGCAACACATTAGATTAATATACAAAATGACATAATGAAAATGACATAATTAAAGAACAATTTGTTTCCCCCCCACAAAAATATCCAACTTTCTCTCCAAACGAGGAAGTCAGAACACTGTATTGCACTGGAACCAACGCCCCAGAAATCAAAATACAGCTCCGTATCAGAAATCTCAGGAGCTGACTGAACACCTGAGAAAGGAAGAGCCATAGCCAAAAACGCGGCTGCAAAAAAGGTTCGAACGGCAAGAGGAACCGTCTTATGATCCACCGTTCGGAAAGCGCGCCGCATTTTTATAACAGATAGTCGGGAAGGAAGGAGGACTAAACTGGACCCTCCAGGAACTACAATTACCAGGTTAGTGTAATTTCCATTTCCTGTTCGGTAATCCAGTTTAGTCCTCCAACATCGGGATGTAACAGAGCAGTTAAGACCGGGCGGGACCTTGCCATCCGGCGCGCAGAACCGCCGAACAAAAGAGGAATCCCGAGCCGCTGACACATCTAAACGATAGTGTGTACTGAAAGCATGCAGAGACAACCAGGCGGACGCCTTACAGATATCTGCTGGCGGAACTAGGCTATACTCCGCCCAAGTGGTAGCCCGAGCCCTAGTGGAATGATCCAGTAGCCCCTCCGGAACAGACCGCTGCTGCAACAGATACGCAGACGCGAACGCTTCCTTGAGCCATCTTGCAACGGAGGCCTTAGCCGCCGCTTCCCCTTTACGTGCACCACCGAAGAGCACGAATAACCGGTCAGTCTTCCGAAAGATTCGGTAGCCTTCAAAGAACGACGAGGTGCACGACCCACATCGAGACGGTGAAGACCTTTGTCCGCCGACCCGACAGAGTGGGAAGAAAGAACTGGAAGAAACACTGCCTGATTCACATGAATAGGGGAAACCACCTTCGGCAAAAAGGAAGGGACCGGGGAAAAAAGACAAAAAAGGTTCTCGGCAGGACAACGCATGTAGATCTGAAATACGCCGTGCCGAACAGATGGCTACAAGAAAAACCGTCTTCAGCGTAAAATCTTTCAGAAACGCCCTACTCAGGGGTTCAAAAGGTTCACGAACCAGGGCCCGCATCACTAGATTCAAGTCCCCCGGAGGAACGAAAATCCTGCGGGAGGGCCGCAAATGAAAAACAGTCGTAAGAAAACGACGTACGTCCGGATAAGAACCGTAGAGACGGCCTAAAACTTTGCCTCGATAACAAGAGATAGCCGCCAACCGGACTTTCAGAGAACTAGCCGCAAGGCCCTTATCAAAAGCAACCTGAAGAAACTTAAAACGACGGAAACGGAAACCGTCGCCGCCCGGACTCCACGCCGGGAGCACCAGTCTTCAAAGATCCCCCAAATCCGAACGTAAGTAAGAGAAGTGGATGTTTTCCCCGCCCGCAGTAGGGTAGAAATCACCGCGGGGGGAGTAACCCTTCTTTTTCAGCCGAGCCCTCTCCATGGCCAAACCGTATGCGAGAATTGACCCACTTGGGGCATCCGCAAGGGTCCCTGAAAAAGAAGATTCGGCAGCGTGGATAGGAGCCAAGGAATGCCGTCGCTCAGCCGGACCAGATCGGCATACCAGGGCCACCCAGGCCAGTCCGGGTCCACCAGTAACACTCGACCCCGATGGCCCTCGATGCACTGAACGACCCGGCCAATCAGAACCCACGGAGGAAAGACATAAAGAAGGCCGGACGTTGGCCACGGCTGAATGAGAGCGTCGAGCCCCTCGGACATACGCTCCCTTTGCCTGCTGAAGAAGCATCCTGTCTCGGCCGATTGAAATGTCGCCATGAGATCCATGAAGGGTGGCCCCCCCCCCGACGAACTATTTGCGCGTAAACTTGCGGGTTTAGCTCCCACTCTCCGGGGTCCACCCGCACTCTGCAGAGAAAATCGGCCTGAACATTGTCTGCACCTGCAATAGGCGCTGCCGAGATGGCCGGAAGACGAGACTGCACCCAATTGACCAAGGCCATCGCTTCTGATTCCAGGGCCATGCTGCCGATGCCCCCTTGGCGATTGATGTAAGCTACGGTGGTCGCAATGTCCGAGAGGACTCGCACCGGCCGGTCGAGGACTAGGGCTTTGAGGCCAAGAGGGCTAGCCGCACCGCCCGCCATTTGAGGAGGTTGATCGACCAAGAAGTCTCCAGGGGAGACCATTCCCCTTGAGCGAAGCGGGTCTCGCAGTGAGCCCCCCAGCCGGTTAAGCTGGCATCCGTTGTGAACGGAACCCAAAGTGGAGGCTCCAGGGAATCCCCCGCGCCAGGTTCTCGGAGGAGAGCCACCACCGGAGTGATCGGCGAAGCGCCCTTGGGCAAGTCAATCTCCTGTTCAACGAGTCGAATTGGTTGGACCAACGGCGCAGCAGGGCACTCTGCAGCCGGGCGCATGTGGAAGCGCGCCCAGGGCACCACCTCCAAGGTTGCTGCCATCGTACCGAGGAACTGTAGCTATCACCATGCAGACGGAGCGGGCATCCCCCTGAAGAGTCGGACAAGAGACCGAATGCGGCGCTCCGGCAGGCACACCAAGCCCCGTGCTGTGTCAAGGCTCACTCCCAGGTACTCGAGATCCTGAGTCGGGCACAGACAACTCTTGCATTCTTTCACCACCCAGCCGAGGGACCGCAGCAGAGCCACCACCCTGCTCGTGACGTGCACACACTCCCGACTGGACTTTGCCCGAATCCACCAGTCGTCGAGATACGGATGGACCAGGATGCCCTCTGTGCACAAGGCCTCCGCGACCACTACCATCACGTTTGTGAAGGTGCGGGGGGCCGTGGCGAGACCAAACGGCATGGCCGGAAATTGGAAGTGGCCCCACGGAAGAGCGAAGTGGAGAAACCGTTGATGAGACGGCCGGATGGGAATGTGTAATGTGGTCTGCAGCGGCTGTGGAAGATCCTGCAGCAGGGGCTCTGAGGAGGGGGGAGATAAGGTGCTGGGGGACCCAGCTAGCAACGCAGTGGGTATGGGGAAAGCCTCCGGGATGCAGTGTGCAGGTGTAACACAAGCAAGCTATTAATGTACCCTTCGGCTGATTACATTTCACATATAATACAGCCATAGAAAAAGGCATTGTAGAGACTTAAACCACCTTTCCTCTTCTTGTGTGGGGTTTCATTTATTTATTTATTTATTTATTTATTTATTTTTTTGCATTTAAAACAAAAAGCAAGGAAGGCTCAGGGAAACCCAAGACTGTTTAAGAAAAGGATTTTGAAACTGCACGTGCCTCCACAGCATGATTAAGTGTGTGGAAACTGCTGTTTAGAGCTGTTGCCTCTAAAAAGAAACACTGAAGAGAAAAACAAAACAGCCGCTGGCACCGAAAAACTGTCAGGTATTCGCAGAACTGAGAAGGGAACTGTCAGTCATTCACTGTGCTGGCATAGAGAAACTTTCAAGGTCAGGGTAAGGCAATTACAGTGACTGAAAGTAGGGAAATTAGAGTGGGATCCCTCCGCAGCCATTCAGACCTCCATGGTAGGAGCTGAAAGGTGTTTCTGGGGAGTGATGTAGAAGCTCAATCCAGCCATAGGAAAATTACAGTGAGCATGCTTAATTAGGTCGAGCCCAAAACAGTCAGGATCCAAAACACTGACTTAAAACCTCAACCAAATGGTATATTGAATAAGACAGGTACAATAATCAGTAGGACGTACAAAGTAACCCGGCTGCAGTTTGTGGACTAAAAAGTCAAAGTAGGCACTTCCAACTCAGGGGCAGCCGGTCCGGATACAGCTGAAAGCATCCCAGAGCAGCTGAGGCAAGGAAGAAAAAACAAAAACAGAGTACGCACAGTTTTCTTACAGAAAATGATACCTGAACTTCCTGGAGGTATTCAAACTCTCGTGGTAAAGACTCAGTGCAGCGTAAAGCCAATGGAGAGCTCCCCCGAAGCCAAGCTCCGGAGTTCCCAAGTTCCTCAGGGGAAGCCAGATGCGGGGGGAAGAGCAGAGCTGATGCCTGAGGTCCCTGTGTTTCTTCTGACAGCCTATGCAGCTTAAACCTGAATAAGGCACAGGGAGAACTAAAAGGAAATAACTGCGTCCCGCCGGAACAGGCATTTAACAATATTCCCCATAATAGGTAATGCCTCAGCCAGCCTTCTTTGTTGGGCACAGTGGGGAATGGAAGCCATGAGCCCTGCACCCTTCGTCAGTGACTCAGCATTGTACTGTGGCTCTGAATTGCATACTGTTCTCCATCCATGCCTTCTGTACTTTTTATCCATTATGTTCATACAGAGGCAGAGAAAAAAGTAACCTCTGCACAACTGACCTCTAGCAAGTGTTGTGGAAAGAAGAAAAAAACTGAAACAACAAGATAGCTTTTAGAAGTCAGCAGAGAGGTAATCTGGCTTCCCGCCAAAAACCGAGGCTCATTAGCTATTCAAAATGGCCACCAGCAAAAATAAAACACCAAAAGAGTGAATTAAAACCCCCAAAAGCTAAGGAATTAACTTAAAAAGTCAAAGAAGAAGATGGGAGGGTTGCAGGCATGAGAGAAATGCCTAAAATCGCTGAAAAATCAAGAAAAGTCAATCGGGTTACCACAGAGCTGCAAACAGCAGAGGGAGAAGACATTCTAGTTCTGAAGAAACTGCAGCACAGCTCTTACAGATGCCAGAGTCAGTCATTGTACCTCTGCGGGACCCACAAATCCCACATTGAGGTTTGGCAGCCATGCTAAGGCAACCTGCTTCCAGGGGGAAAAGAAGGAAACAGGAACAGGGAAGCCCACAGCAAAGGGACTAACCATATTCAAATCAGTACAGCTTTAAAATTAAAACTTTTTTTTTTTTTTTTACAGAAAACAAAATACTCCCCAGAATCCTAGGGGTGCCCTGAGCAAAATCGCCAGCAAAAGAAACCCCAAAAATGCCAGGGGAACCCGTGCACAAGTGTTAAAAAGTGCCCTTAAAAAGCACACTTTAGAAATCCAAAATGGCCGCCGCACCTTTCCACCCACAATAAAAAAGGCGCGAAAATACAAAGGTAACCAAATAATATGGAAAAGAAAGAAAACGACCCTCTAATACAGGGCAAGCGAAAAAAATCAGGAAAAAGTGCAATTCGGAAGCCAGGGGAGCCGACAGAGCCTCTGACAATGCAAAAAACAACAGAGCTGAAAAGATAAAGCAAGGAAAATTCCTACCAGCTCAGTGAACAGCAAGGAACTCAGCCAACTTCTCCAAGTGACAGGCAATGCTGTAGCAGGTATGGCTCTTCCCCGAACAGTCTTGGGGAGAGCTCAACCCAGGTTTCAGATATTCCCAGGCAGGAAGGCAGGAGCCCAATGCAGGTCTGGCTTCCTCCAGGATGTCCCCTGTTTTTAAAGATACAGCTACCTAGCAAAGAAATGGTAAATAAAGGACCCAAAATAAAACCCCAAAAGAACTAACTAACTAGTGTTGCTCCTTCAAGTGTCACTTAGTGTGCCCAGAAAGGGCACAGAAGTCTGCAAGCTGCAAGGAGACTGGACACACTGGGGGCTTCTGGGAGCTCCGTCTGCATATATACTACAGAAGACTTGATTGGTCCAGTCTCCAGGCTGCAGGAGGAGGGGCACTACCCGATGTTGGAGGACTAAACTGGATTACCGAACAGGAACTTTTAAATTTTAAGATGTCTGTGTTCTTTTCTATCGGAATCAGAACCGTAATTTTTGTGCGCTCTGTTGTAAAGTATGTGCGCTCGCTTGGCGAGGTGTGTGCATGCGCACACGCGCACAGCTTAGAGGGAACAGTGGCTGGAGGCATGACCCTGAAACCGGACCTAGAGAGCCGATTCCGGTTCCAGCCCTGTACATCTGAGATCTCCGACTTAGACGGGAGACTTATTCCACCTCAGAGGTGGAATGTCCCCCCCACCCCCGCCATTACCAGACAGCCATGGAGGGGCCAGGTGGCAAGGTAGGTGGCTCCATGGGGCTCCCCACAGCCTGATCCCAGCCTCTGAAGGCCCAATTGGGAGTCAGACAGCAGGGAAATCAGCTTTGCAATCATCACGGCAGATCAAGGTTTCTGCATGGTGTCTTGGTACCATGGCGAC
Organism: Ichthyophis bannanicus; assembly: GCA_033557465.1. Lineage (NCBI taxonomy): Eukaryota > Metazoa > Chordata > Amphibia > Gymnophiona > Ichthyophiidae > Ichthyophis > Ichthyophis bannanicus. The sequence continues at coordinate 516,136,462 of CM066034.1, read as the reverse complement.
GGGATGCTATGGCACCAGCTGCCATGCAGAAGCATTGGGAGGCCTAGACGGGGGGGGGGGGGGTTCCTGTGCGTCCAGCAGTACAGAATTGGGGCATGGCCGGCACGTCCAGGCTCATTGCACCTGATTCTGATCCCACGAGGATGGGTTCAGAATTGGGTGCAGATCCGGCCCATCTAGATTTTGGATGTCCGGATGGGCCGGACATGCCCCAGTGGTAATCGGGCTCAGACTGTCCAGAAAGCACCCAGTTCAAATCGGGACGGTCTGTGGGTGGATCGGAGGCAGTGATGGGCGATATTCAGCTGCTAGCCATATAGCTGAACTGGTTAGAGAGTTAGGACAGGTGAATGGCTTTCCTAATTTGAACTGGCTTTCGCTATTCAGTTCGTTGCTGAATATTACCGCTAACCAAATAGTGTCGTGCTGACCAGTGAAAATGGATATTCAGTACTGGACACTGGATACGTTCTGGAGCTGAATATCCAGGGTTAAATAAGGCAGCAGCTCTAGTTGCTTTAAATAGGCTAGCCGCCACATATCAGCCCCTTGCTGTCTTCAATGTTCCCTTCGCATCTCTCCGCTCTCTGTTCTTCTCTCTCCTTCCACAGTAATAGAGTGCATGAAATCAGAAAAAGACCATCCTGCTCCGTTATAGTGCTAAGCTGCTAGCCATACAGCTTGCCCACACCTTATTCAAGGTAATTTTTGAATGGCGTATGTTATTACTGTTATTTTTTAGTGTTTTATTGGATTATGAATGTTTTATTTTAACGACATAGACGTTTATTGTGTTGCGGTATATGTAAATCGTTTGTACTCCACACACCTGGCTAGCTGACCATGCAAGATCCCTTTTATAGCTAATGTCATTTGGTTTTGTTTTATTGTACCACAAAATAATGCACCTTTTTCCATGCTGGCATGCGTTATTTCATGTTCTTTGCTAAACCAATTGGTCATAGTGTGCCTGTTTGGGCTTGTGCTAAGCTGCTTTAGTGCCTGCACGTTTAAAATCAGAATATCAAACGCTGCTATTTGTCTGGGCTTGCACTTTAGTGACACGCAATTTATGTCACCATTGACAACTAAACAAAACAGTTTCCCCCTGGGAGTGGATGGTGTATTTGTTCAAGCGTTGCACAAATTCTTGAACATAGTAAATAGTTTTCACTGCACCCAATTAACAGTCCAGGTTGGTGGTAGCTCTCTCTTAATCTGTAGGAATGTTACACAGTGTAAAAAAGACCTAAGCCCCAGCCAAGGCTGGTATCAGTCTAGCAGCAGGTCCACCAGGGCGCCCCACTCCACAGAGGCCCAAATTTCTTATCCAGGGACTATGAGAGCCCAGACACTGACAGAAAGTGCTGGGGAAGGAGCCTGCCTTCCTGAGCTTCTAGTAGGACTCCATCAACTCTATTGCTGTCTCTAACTAACTGCAGAATAAACAGGATTCCTAAAAAAATTCTGTCACCACTGGCTTCTGCCCCCACAGACTGTAGACAAATCTGGTGCTTTCACTGCACATCACCCCATAAGCTAGATTGTCCTGGAACAAATACCTTATCCAGGGCAGAGGATGTTCTGGCTATCCCCAGTTACTGGACCACATACCCTGCCCTGCTTATGAGCTGCCTCTACCACGGCTCACCTATCCTGGCGATGGGGATACCGCACTGCAGGATCTGCACAGTGCTGTCCACTGCGGCCTGCACGCTCGGGAAAGCACAGACAGCTGAAATTATGCTCTCGGGGGTGCCATATAGGCGCAGGGCTGCCTTGGTGATGATCCCCAGGGTGCCTTCTGAACCCACAAACAGACTGGTCAAATTATAGCCAGCGGAGGTCTTTCTGTGTGCAAGAGAGAGGGATAATGTTATTGCGCATGGACAAAAAGTCACATATCTGGCAGCTATATCACAGATACTGGTAGAATGATGGACACATTCAAAGCTGTACAACAGACAGGCAGAAGGGTGGACGACACAAATCAGCGGCTCTGGCATGGAGGAAGCAGCAGGCTGGGAGCCAAAGAAGGCAGGCTTCAAATCGTACTGCTGCTCCTTGTGGTCTTGGGCAAGTCTCTGTTGCCTCAGGTGTAAACTTAGATTGTAAGCGGTGTGTATGATAGACAGGCGGTCCTTTGGGGCTAGCTATGTGAGCTTCTTGAGGGCTAATTGGGGCTAGATGAAATGCACAGGTAACACACTTGGTCATGGGAAGAAGAAAAGGCACTTGGCTAGCCAAAGAAGTGACAGAGTTGGTCTTGAAGGAGACGTGCTACTAGTTTTGGCCAGTAAGGGATTCTGTGTGTTACCCGGGCATGCTGGCTGGAGTAGAGATTTTAAAAAGAGGGAAAAGTGGGACAGAAAAATGCAGCAATTTGAATCATTCTTGGTTTTAAAATCCCATCTCTAAGCATTCTGCAACTTGTAAATCTGCTTTTATTGATACAGAATGAAGGACAAAGTGGCAGAATGCTTATCAATAGGAAATAGAATACCACAGCTGTCCAGGAGGCCAGTAGCATGGACCTGGCTGGCAGGTCTGCCAGGAATGCCCGATGCACTACCTGAATCTCCGATCTTTGCCAGCTGTGTTCAAGATCCTCCCATCTGGCAGCACCACCTCTAGGTTAATGACATTCTCCCGCATTGTGCCGTAACGTACAGCGTTGGTCCCAGAAGCGCTGGTGGCGGCCATGCCGCAGAGAGAGGCATCTGCTCCAGGGTCTACAGCCAGAGAAAAAAATAGTTCAGTAGGTTTAACCAGGATCCTGCAATAACATAGTAAATGATGACACAAGTCCAATTGACCTTTTCAGTCTGCTTTAACTAGTGTTCATCCTCTGGTTTTCTACCATTCTGGGTAAATGAGCATAGGATTCTCAACCAGCTCCTCAGTTACCTCCCATGTCATCCACCCAACCCTTAAACCCTTCCCACCACCGTCCAAAATCTGCTACTGCGTTGGCCTCATGATGGGCTTAACCATCTTCCTGCGCTAAGCCAATATTCAGGTCCTCTTCCATGTCTTCTTACCAAGTTATAATTAAGACATCTGAAACACTATGATAAAACCTTGAAAATGGGGACATTTGAGTCTCCAGTTATAACTGAAAACCCTCCAAACATCATCCCCCCCATGGGGATCTGATGACATCATCTACAGCTACTCTCATGGTCAAATGATGTCATCAAAATGGACACTGCCATCTTAATTACCCTTTGCAGCGACTGAAGCTTACATACAGTTGTGGTCAACACTATTGGAAACCTCTTATTTTAGGTATGTTGTGTACAATATCTTGAGAAATAATTGGAAATATTCCAATTATATATGTATGTCGTCATAATATTTTAACAGTATATTTAAAGGTATACAACAAAAAAAAGATGTCTGTGCAACTTAGATGTAGTAATTTCTGAGAAAAAAAAAACACGAAATATAACCTGGACAGTGATGACAGCCTCCAAATTTTTTTGTAGCCATCTATAAGTTTCGTACATCTGTCAGCTAATAGTTTCTCCCATTCATCAACTGTGATTGGTTTCAGCTCATGAATGTTTCCAGGATTCCTTTTACCAATGGCAGATTTCAATTTTACAAAGGTTCTCATAAGAACAAGACATGCCTTACTAAGTCAGACCAAGGTCCATCAAACCCAATATCCTGTTTCCAACAGTGTCTAGGTCCAAGTCAAGTACCTGGCAGGTTCCCAAAGAGGCACACAGGTTCCACAATGCTTGTCCTGGGGCAAGCAGTAGATTTCCTGGGTCCTCTTTAATAATGGTTTATGGACTTTTCCTCCAGGAACTTGTCCAAACCTTTTTTAAACCCAGCTACACTAACAGCTTTTATTACATCCTCTGTAATGAATTCCAGAGTTTGATTACACGTTGAGTAAAAAATATTTTCTCTTATTAGTCTTAAATTGGTTGCATTATAGCTTCATTGTATGTCTCCTAGTCTTACTACTTTTTGATGGCATAAACAACCGATCTACATTGACCCGTTCCACTCCATTCCTTAATTTATAGACCTCTATTATGTCCCCCCTCAGCTGTCTCTTTTTAAGCCTCTCCTCATAGAGGTATCCTTCTATTCCCTTTACCATTTTTGTCACTCGTCTTTGTACCTTTATATTCTTTTTAAGATATGGCGACCAGAATTGCACACAATATTCAAGGTGCGGTCGCACTATGGAAAGATACAGAGGCATTATAATACCTTTGGTATTATTTTCCATTCCTTTCCTTATGATTCCTAGCATTCTATTTGCTTTCTTGGCCGCCACTGCACACTGGGTGGAGGGCTTCAATGTATTATCCACAATGATGCCTAAATCCTTTTCTTGGGTGGTGGTTTCTAAGGTGGTACCTTGTATCGTGTAACCATAGTTTAGGTTCTTTCCTAGGTGCCTAACTTTGCACTTGTCCACATTAAATTTCATCTGCCATTGGAAGTCCAGTCTTCCAATTTTTCAAGGTTCTCTTGCAATTCTTCATAATCCTCCTAATGTTTTAACAACTTTGAATAATTTTGTGTCATCTGCAAATTTGATCATCTCACTCGTTATACCTATTTCCAGGTCATTTATGAATATATTAAAAAGCAGTGGGCCCAGCACAGATCCCTGGGGTACTCCACTATTCACCTTTCTCCACTGAGAAAATTGGCCATTTAGCCCTACTCTCTGCTTCCTATCTTTTAACCAGTTCCTGATCCACAATACTACACTGCCTCCAATCCCATGATTTTTTAATTTTGCCGAGAGTCACTCATGAGGGACCTTGTCAAAGGCTTTCTGAAAATCCAGATATACTATATCAATCGGCTCACCTTTGTCTACCCGTTTATTCACACCTTCAATAAAAGATAACAGATAGGTAAGACAAGACTTTCCTTAACTAAATCCATATTGGCTTTCTCCCATTAAACCATGGCTATGTACATGTTCAGTAATTTTATTCTTTATAATGGTTTCTATGAGTTTGCCTGATACTGACATCAGACTCACCCCTGTAGTTTCCTGGATCACCCCTGGAACCCTTTTTAAAAATTGGCGTTACACTGGCCATCCTCCAATTCTCAGCTACTACAGATGATTTTAATGATAGTTCACAGATTACTAATAGCAGGTCAGCAATCTCATATTTCAGTTCTTTTAACACCCTTGTATGTATACCATTGTGTCCAGGTGATTTGCTATTCTTCAGTTTATCAAACAGTTGTAATACATCCTCCCGGTTTATCGATATTTCTTTCAATTCTTTAGCTACATCACCTTTATATACCATTTCAGGCATGGGTAACTTCCCTACATCATCTTCAGTAAAGACTGAAGCAAAGAATTCATTTAGTCTCTCTGCTATGGCCTTGTCTTCCTTTAGCACCCCTTTCACCCCTCTATCATCCAATGGTCCAATATGACTCTCTCTCAAGATTTTTGCTATGAAAACATTTTTACCATGCATCTTTGCTTCCATGGCAAGCTTCCCCCAAATTCTCTCTCCGCCTTCCCTACCAATGCCCTGCATCCATCCCACCAATGCTTATGTTGTTTCCAGTGTTTGTCATTAGGCTCCTTTTTCCATTTCCTGAAGCATGCCCCTTCGGCAACAATGGCCTCTCTGACCTCTCTTCCAAACCACACTGGCAGTTCTTTCCCCCCCCCCTCTTCCCATCCCAAAGCGTGGAATACATCTAGTCTGGGCTTTCAAGATAGTACTCTCAAACAATGCCGATGCAAATCTTCAACCCCTGCAGCTGCTCTCCCTAGCTTCCTCCTAACCACCTTCCTCACGCCATCATAGTCTCCCATTTGAAAGTCAAAAGGTAGTACTGTGGATTTCCTGCCATCCCTCCTCCATTTATCAAATCAAATGCAATCATGCTATGATCACCACTGCCAAGTAGCCCCTAAACCCCCATTTCCTGCGCCAGACCCCACGATCCACCAAGAACCAGGTCCAGAATAGTCTCCCTTCCCGTCAGCCCATGAACCAGCTACTCCAAAAAGCAGCCACCCACTTCATCCAGAAGCCCTATCTCTCTAGCATGTCCTGCTGTGACACTGACCCAGTCGAATACTGGGGCAATTGAAATCACCCACCATTACTGTGTTGCAACCTCTATTTTTATTTATTTTATTTATTTATTGTTTTTTCTATACCGCGCTATTCGTCATCAGCGCAGTTTACAGGAAAACATATTTGTGCAATGTAGGAGACTACAATGCATTTACAATAAACAGGGTGCTTGAACAGGGCTAACAGGTAGAACTATTTACAAGTAGGTGGACGAGATTCTACATGCATCTATTAGCATCCGTGACCTCTCCCAGCATGTCATCATCTGTTCATTCTGGCCAGGCAGTTGGCAATACATCCCCACTGCTGTCGTCCTTCGCTTCCTACATAGAACCTCCATTCATAGAGATTCTACAGTATACTCTGCTTCCTGCAAAACCCTAATCCAATGTGACTCAATGCCCTCAAAACATAGAGCACAACCCCTCAACCAATCTGATCTACTTCATCATTGTAATATAGTTTGTACCCAGGCCACCGAGATGCCAATCACATCCAACCTCCCATCTAGCGCTATACACTCTAACTCTCCCATCCCATTTTCTAAACCTCTAGCATTTGCATACAGGCATTCATTTCAGAGGTTGCAATTCTCTGACATCAATCTGGCCATCAATTGACAGGTGCAACTTGGAATCTTTTGGCTGTACACTGAAGGACATCTAGGTTACTTTTATCTGTTGGAACCTCTCTGTCAGGATGCCTCAACTTCTCTGTTTTGCTAGTATCCTTTAAGGATACATCCTTCCGAACCATGTGCTCCTGGGTGGCTGTTGGCTTTCCCCTACTATCTAGCTTAAAAGCTGCTCTATCTCCTTTTTAAAGGTTAATGCTTTCATGGTTAAGATGAAGCCCATACCTTCCCCAGAATGTTGCCCAGTTCCTAACAAATCCAAAACCCTCTTCTTTGCACCACTGTCTCATCCACACATTGAGACTCCGGAACTCTGCCTGCCTTTTGGGTCCTGCACATGGAACTGGAAGCATTTCAGAGAATGCTATAGTGGACGTTCTGGATTTCAACTTCCTACCTAAAAGCCTAAATTTGGTCTCCAGAACCTCCCTCCCACACTTTCCTATATCATTGGTGCTAAGATGTACCAAGACAACAGACTCCTCCCCAGCACTATCTAAAACCTTGTCTAGGTGGCGTGTGAGGTCCGCTACCTTCATAACAGGCAGGCAGGTTACCAGGCGATCCTCACGTCCACCAGCCACCCAGCTATCTACATGCCTAATGATCAAATCGCCAGCTATTATGGCTGTACTAACCCTTCCCTCATGGGCACATGGCCCTGGAGAAACCTTCTCGTTGCAAGAGGGGTGTACATCTCCTGGCGGACAGGTCCTAGCTACACGATCACTTCCCACCACACCAAGATGATGCTCTCCTTGCACGTGACCCCTCTCTTCCATGGCCTCTGAGAGACTGCCATTAGAGCCATCATTCATTGGTGGATTCAAGTCACATGAGTACTGACAATTGATCACAGGTGCGTTTAATTTTACTGCATTGGGAATATAGCTCTTCTGTTCAATTGGATTGCGATCAGGACTCATTGCTGGCCAATTTAAAAAAGTCCATTTTTCCTTTTTAACCAACCATTCTTTTGTATTTTTGAAAGCATGTTTTGGCTTATTGCCCTGCTGGAAGATCCATGACCTTTTGACCCAGAGCTAGTTTTCTGACACTAGGTAGCACATTTTGCTCCAGAATACCTCTGACTTCATGATTCCTTTAATATGTTCCAGACCTCCAGTTCTGAGGCAGCAAAAAAGTCCCACAACATTATGGAATTTCCACAATATTTAACTGTAGGAAGGGTGTTTTTTTTCCTTATAAGCTTAATTTCTTTGCCTGTAAATGTATCGCTGGTCTGTATTGCCAAACAGCTCGAGTTTGGTTTCATCTGTCTACAAAACATTTTTCTTGAAGGATTGTGGTTTCTCAAGATGGGTTTGAGCAAAGATCAGCATGCCTTTTTATGTCTGTTTTTGAGCAGGGAAATCCTCCTTGGCCTTTGCCCATGAAGTCCTTCTTAGTTTGGTGCGTGACATATGGTGTGGTTTGAAACCACCACTCCAGATTGCTCCAGGGCAGCCTTAAGCTCTTTGGATGTTGTACGTGGTATTTTTACAACAGTTCACACTTGAAGATTTCTTGTATTAATTTTCCTCTTCCCACCACGTCCTGGGAGGTTCTTGACAGTTCCATGAGAAGAAAACGTCTTAACAACACTGTAGACGCAGGAATCCCAAAGTCCTTGGAAATGGTCTCGTACCCCTTGGCTTTTCAGATGGTCTCAGGCGGTTCTCGTCTTCACCACTGTGAAAATGGAACAGGGCATGAATGTGGTCATTTTAAACATTAGAACCATCATTCATTAGTTGATTCAAGTCACATGAGTACTGACAATTGATCACAGGTGCATCTAATTTTACTGCAATGGGAATGTGGTTCTTCTGTTCAAACTGATTTGAATTGTTTATAAGGGTGCCAATAATCATGACCTTGCAATGTCCCAGTTTTTATACTATTTCCTTTTTTTAACTGGTCTTTTTTATTTGATTCTTTTCTGTGTCAAATATTTGTGCATATTTACGAGGTGTGATCAAAAAGTATCAAGACTTGTTGTGTAGCTATATAACAATACATCACACCACAATGCTATTAAGCATGCAGTGACCTAGTTATGTGCTCTGCATGTGTAGAATGTAGTGTGGCTGCAGCATACTTGTATTTTTTTAAATCACATAATATTTAGTATTGTGTAAAAGTAGTTTGTCAGATTTACGATGAGTGGAAAAAATTGAACATCGAATTTGCATTAAATCCTGCTAGAAACTTGGAAATGTGTACAGAGACTTATGACAAGTTATAGCAAGTGTATGATGATGAATGCATGAATTGTTCTAGAGTTTGGCTGGTACAAGCATTTCCAAGAGGGCTGCCAAATTATTGGCATGGATGAACATTCTGGAAGGCCATCCATGTGCAGGAATGAAAACTAAGTGGGGTGTTTACTAAATGGTGGTAGCAGATCCGTGCGGTAGCAGACTCCGATATGGCACGGAGTCCGCTACCGCTGTTTAGTAAACACCCCCCTAAGTTGAAGCAGTGCGTGCCACAATACACCCAAATCGTCAGTTGACTATCAGAGAGCTTGCTGAGGACATGGACATCAATTTCAGGTTGTACAGTCCATTCTTATTGTTGATTTGGGGGATGAGATGTGTGTCTGCAAAATTCATGCTGAAACTCCTGTCCCCTGACCAAAAAAAAGATTGACTGTCTACAGCCAGGGAGGAGTTGGAATGCTTTGAAAATGACTCAGATTTCATCAAAATGTTTATTACTGGTGATGAATCATGGGTTTATGGTTATGATCCAGAAACTAAGGCTCAATCCTCTTAATGGAAGACCTTAAATTATCCCAGACCCAAGAAAGCTCGTCAGGTAAGGAGCAATGTCAGGTCATGCTCACAGTTTTCTTTGATTACCAGGGTATTGTTCATCATAAGTATGCTCCAAAAAGCCAAACCATCAATAAGGAGTACTATGTCCAAGCTCTGACTCGTTTGAGATATACGGTTCATCATAAGAGGCCAGGGTTGCACAGAAATGGTGAATGGTTGCTTCATCACGATAACGCCCCAGTTCACGCATCACATCTTGTCCTGCAGTTCTTGGCCAAACACTACTACTACTGAAAATTTGTATAGCGCTACAAGACGTACGCAGCGCTGCATAGACACATATCAAAGACGGCCCCTGCTCATCAGAGTTTACAATCTAGTCAAGACAGGCAACACACTAGCTGTAGACAAAGGATGCATCTAGGGGAAATGGTAAGGAAACACAAGGGAGATCAGGTGAGTCAAGATCTGAAAGCAGCAGCGAAGAGGTGAGTTTTCAGCCTGAAATTTGAAAAGGGTCAGAGAAGGTGCCTGATGTACAGACTCAGGTAGTTTGTTCCAGGCATAAGGAGCAGCAAGGTGAAAGGAGCGAAGTCTGGTGTTGGCAATAGAAGAGAAGGGCACAGATAGAAGCGATTTGCCAGAAGAATGGAGTTCCTGAGGAGGAATGTAAGGAGAGATAACAGAGGAAAGGTAGTGAGAAGCTACAGAGTGATTGCACTTATAGGTCAGCAACAGAAATTTGAACTAGATGTGGAAATGGATGGGGAGCCAATGAAGTGACTCGAGGAGAGGGGTAATATGGCCATGGCGAGCAAGTCCGTCAGCCTCTGTACTCACGTGACTTTTTCTCATTTCCAAAACTGAAATTACCACTGAAAGGAAGGAGATTCGACGAATTGGAGATCATTAAGCAAAATTTGACACAGCATCTTCACAGTATAACAAAAGAGACATTTCAAAATTGTTTCCAGTGGTGGCAAGAACGCTGGAGGAAGTGTGTTTTCTCGAAAGGGGACTACTTTGAAGGAGACTGAACGCAAATGCTGTCAGTGTTATACTTCTTGTGTTATTGTACAAGTCTCGATACTTTTTGACCACACTTTGTAGTCCAAAGCCATTTCACTGGCCACTTTTCTTTTTTTTTTTGGACATATTGTCATTAAGGGGTTGAACTGCAGGGGCACCAATAATGTTGACCACAACTGTATTTGCTCCTACCGCTCTTTGCTACTTCACCAGCTCTGCAAGAGGGTTTTACAGTGCAAGAACAGGCACAGTGCCTATTCCAATAAGAAACAGGAAGAGCCTCTTCTTGTGTTTCAAATCCTCCAGGGGAACTGGTGAAGAAGCACAGGGGCAAAGGCATACGCCCCCACCTCTCTGTGCCAGTTAGGAGGAGGGGGCTAGAGCTGGGAGGAGCGGGGGATGATGCTGTTGATACTGGCGCTGGCAGAAGAGGAGGTGATGTTGGAATCCACCTAAAAAGCAACACACATTTTTTTGTGATGCAAATACACCAATAAACTCCTATTTTTCTGACTCTGGGAAAGCAGCTAATTATCTCAAAAGTAAACCCCTAAATGAATGGTGAAGAGGTGTCCAGACTGAAGCACAATTTTCTGTTTAGATGGGAAGCACAGTCTGGCATGTACTTGGGGTGAGGATTACCACAGATAGGGAGAAAATGTTTGGAGTAAAATAGCTTATACGGAGAATTTCAGTGTTCTTGAGTCTATGTGGCTGGGTTATAAAAAAAAATCTAGGGGTTTGATTAGTTTGTTTTATAAAGTTTTATTAGATGTAAATCTGCAGACCTTCAGATATATGAGGGAGTGGGGGGGGGGCGAGCTAGGGGAGGAAATGGAAGAACAATGGAAAAAAAATATTAATGGAGTAGCTAAGTCATTTATTTTGGTGCTCATTAAGGAGAACACTTATAAACTAATGATGTGATAGTATTAGACTCCTGATAAGATATAAAAGATATTCCTTTTGGCTACTGTTGGAAGTCATGTGGGGAAAGAGGTACTTTTATCCATATATGGTAGACATGCTCCAAAATCAAAGCCTATTGAAGGAGATAAAAAATCTGATCCGTTTGATTTTTGCGGTGAATTTGGAACTGGAGTCCAAATTGTATTTGCTGGGGTTGCAACCTGAAGGGAAATCAGGCAAATGGAGGCAGGCCTTTAAGGTTTGAGTGATTGCAACACAATGTAATACTGCCTAATGCTGGAAGCAAGTGGAACACCCATCATTAAAGTAGTGGTTGCATAGAATTTGTAAGTTGCTTTGTATGGAGAAATTGACTGATTTGAACAGAGGGAAGTATGAGAGGTTTGAATCCAAGTGGAAACAGTTGCTATCCTATCTGTCAGAGAATTGATGCCTCTGTAGGGGGAGGGGGGAGGATTCATATATATATATAGCAGGTTGGGGAAGGGCAAGGTGGGAATAAAAACTGATGTTATGGACATAATCTGTTGCTGGGATGATTTCATCTGGATGATGTCATATGTTCTCCAATAAAAAGATTTAACCCCCCCTAAAATTCTAAACCAAAAACATCTAGGATCAGAAATGCTAGTTATAATCCACATAGAGCCCAATTCTATGAGGCAAATAGGGGGGCTGCATGTATTCTGTCTCCGTTCCCCGCTGCATGCAAAAAGCTGCTGTGTGTGCTGTGGGGGGCGGGGTCATGATGGGGGCAAAGAGTAGAAGAGGCGTGGGCAGGACTGACCCCCGGACATACAGGGCCGATTCCTCTCATGGCTCTGCACGTCTTGGGTCACCCTGTTTAGTCCACCACTGAGGTGTAATAGCACGAGGCACCCCTCCGACCCTGTGTGGCAGCCCCCCCCGGAGTAGCAGACAGCACAAGTTGTGTCCCTGCCCTGGCTGGCACCATCGGGGAGCGGGGGGCAGGCAATGGGGTGAAGGGGGACAGGGATGTGGCAGGCTGGTTGGGAGGAGGTGTGGACGTCTCCCAGCAGTTGCAGGGGCACACCAGACTGTCCTCTGGCCCGATTCTGAATGCCGCAGAAACGTTTTGCTCCCGCATTTCACAATTGTTTCCAAACAGGCCCGTCCTGCATGAGGTCGTCCGGACAGTCCGGATGTGCCCCTTCTAGAATCTGGCTCATATTCATCTAGAGTGGCTGTCATCCAAAACATTCAGCCTCTCCCCATGCTCTTTTATGTAGGGGTTTAGGGTAATGGACAGGATCTGGATAAGGGTAAGGATTAAGCAAAAATGACAGAGAAATTCCCTTCCAGTGTACTTTTGTTGGAGTCATATTGAGGCACATTCTGAGATGTACATCTCCAGGCCGTCTGGATATTTAAATGTTCGGACGGCCTGGAGATACACCTGACTCTGCTCCCATGGGGACTAGATGTCCCCGTCGGAGAAGAATCACAGCATAGTGGCTGGATGTCCGAGACATGCCTCGATTCAGGCACTCTGGATGTCCAGCCACTTACCTGGGTAACTCAGCCAGGCTCCTGAATGGAACCGCTGTGCCATGGCTCCATTTGGGAGCCGTGATCTCCAGCCGCCGCCGAAAGGTTTCTTTCCCCGCAGCCGGACCCCTGATCCAGCCTCCCATGGCCAGGGTCTGGCTGCGGGGAACTTCCTGCGCCCCTACCTTCCTTTTTCCCTGCTGGCTGCCACATCAAAGGGAACTTATTCCACCTCTATAAGTTCCCTGTCTAATGACCTCAGAATCAGTCCTTTATGTCCGGGGTGATGATCTGCCCTCGCTCCACCCCCACTCTACCCTGTGCCTGCCCCCGTCTAAGACTCCCCATACAACACAGCTGTACATGGGTAGGCCTTTGGAGGAGCATAGCCATTTCCACGGATAGTGGGGATGTATATCCAGGCTGGACATACATCCCCGTTATTCGTTGTTGTGAATGACCCTCATTACCTTTATTTCCGGAAAACATTGAAAGCCTGGCAGTTTGTAAAAGATGTTGGGTCAGAAGGGAATTGCTGATTAGGGTGGATTCTGAGTGGTGGGTATGATGCAGGGCTGGTATTATTTTAAAGGTGAGTTGGGAAGCCATGTTTCCAAAAAGCCCCCCACTTGGCCTAAGCAATGTTTTCTGATAATTCCAGTAGCAGCAGGTTATTGCGATGCAGCCTATTTTCAAGGTCATCTGTCTTTTCTTGCAGATCTTAGTATCATCCAAAAACAAACATTTCCTTTAAATCATTCATTATATCACTCACAAAACCCCCAAACCCTAGGCACTCCAATATCACCCTTTTAGCTGAGTAAATTCCATACCACCAACCTTTCACCCTTACCAAATGAAAACAAGAGAGTGCAGAAGAAACCCTGAAGCAGGGGAAGGGGTGGAAAGAAGCAGTGCGTGTACGTGAGGGATGGGACTGTGGGTGATACTGTGTTTGCAATTCTGGAGACCGCACCTTCAAAATGATATAAACAGGCTGGAGTCAGTGCAGAGGGTGGCTATTAAAATGGTCAGTGGTCTTCATTATAAAGCATATGAGGAGAGACTTAAGGATCTTAATATGTACACCTTAGAGGAAAGGCGGGATAGAGGTGATATGATTGAGATGTTTAAATACCTCCGTGGCATAAATGCACAGGGAGAGAGCCTCTTTTGATTGAAAGCGAGCTCTGCTACCAGGGGACATGGGATGAGGGTGAAAGGGGATAGATTCAGGCGCGATATGCGGAAATATTTCTTTACGGAAAGAGTGGTGGATCCGTGGAATAGTTTCCCAGTGGAGATGGTAGAGATGAGGACAGTATCTGAATTCAAAAAAGCATGGGACAAACACAGAGGATCTCTAAAGGAAAAAAGGGGACTGTTGTAGTTGATATGGAAGGACAGACTAGATAGGCCATGTGGTCTTTTTCTCCGGTTATGTTTCTAAACCTAAAGCTAGCACGAGAATAAAACCAACTAACACAAATTACACTAGTGCAAAGGAATAAATTTATAAAGGCTTTCTTACATTGAAAAGGCCCCTTATAACAGTGTGATGGTGTATGTGTGTCAACAAGATGGTGCTACTTATATACGTGCTATGGGTAGGCCTCTCAGGAGGCACAGGCCAGGGGAGCAGGAAAGGACTTGTGATGTGTGTGCATATTTTCAAAAATACATGTGCACACGCACAGAGTACACACACTCATTAACACTTGCAGGGCTGGCCCATCCATTGTGTGAGAATGTTCTTCGCACAGGGCCCTGCACGAACTTCATACTCGCACAAATGGACGGCTTCAGAGGGAGCCGTGGAAGCCTGCGCGGGGTACCGGCTCCCTCTGCACAGCCGCCAACCTGTTTTCCCTCATGCTGGTGGCTGTTTCTATGAAGCGCACGAGTGCTGGGAAATGCCCTTTAACCTTTCCCGGCATTCATCACGCTTCACAGAAACAGCTGCCAGCGCAAGGGAAAACAAACACTCTTCACGTTGGTGGCTGTTTCTGTGAAGTGCGCGGGCTTCCCCGGCTCCCTCTGAAGCTCCTTAGACGGCCACAGGGCACTTAGGCCGGGGGGGGGGGGGGGGGCTAGGACTGGAAATGGGCTGTGATGGAGGGGGGGAAGCTTGGACTGGAAATGGGCTGTGATGGGCGGGGGTAAGCTGGAACTGGAAATGGGCTGTGATGGGGCGGGGGCTTGGACTGCAAATGGGCTGATGGGAAACTGGAATAGGACTGGAAATGGCTTAACGGGGAGTTTGGACCGGAAATGGGCTGATGGGGGCTGGAATAGGACTGGAAATGGGCTGATGGGGGAATAGGACTGGAAGTGGGCTGATGGGGGCTGCAATAGGGCTGATGTGGGGGCTAGGATTGGAAATTGGCTGATGGGGGAGCTTGGAATGGAAATGAGCTGATGGTGAGGCTGGAATGGGACTGGAAAGGAGCATATGGGGGGCTAGGACTGGAAATGGGCTGATGTGGGGGCATGGGAGAATGGGACTAGAAGGGAGAGGATGCTGGGTGGATCTAGAACTAGAAGGGAGCTGATTTTGGGGGAGGACTTGAAGGGGATGGGGCTGGGGCTGGGGAATGAGGATGGAGAGGCGAAAAGATATTTTGTGTGGGAGGGAAGAAAAATCTACGATTGGCCGGGTATTGCTCCAGTCACTTTCTTCTGGTTTCTTCGTGTCTTCTGCAAGCTGACCATTTGTCCTTTCTTCTCTCTTCTAGATTTTTTCCATTTTCTCTCTATATCTGCTTTAACATATTGATCTTTCCAGGACAAATGAACAGCTTGCAGAAGACACAAAGAGACCAGAAGAAAGTGACTGGAGCAATTGCAACTGAAAAATAAAATGCCCAAACAAAAGGTAGAAAAATACTAACAACTGGAATATATCAGGTCTGGGAAATGTGTATCGCTAACATCTTTGCATTTTTGTTTAGTGCAAGAGGAAATTAATCTATAGTTTCATTTCTCCTGTGTTGTACATTTCATGTTTGGCTTTTGGGGTTCCCAATTTAATTATTATCTTCCTATTTCTAAATTGTGATCCCTTGTTCTTTGTTTGGTGACAGTCTATGTTCTGCATGTGTAACCAAGCTGAGGTATTCTGTTCATGTAGTTTCTACTTGACAGTGCCACTTGTTCTCTTGCCGCAGTAGGAGATGTATTGGTTTAATATTTGTAGTGTTGCCTTTTGATAGGTAGGGTCTTGTGCTTTGTGAGTCCTGGTAGTGCTGTTATGATACGGCGGGTTTGCTATGGGTTCTAAATGGGCAGTGTTTGTAGTAGTTCCTAATGTGCCTGGCGGTTGGCACTGGATTATAGTAATGTAGAAATCTTTTAGTCTTTCTTTATCCAGACACTCATTAAGAGGCATGTTTACTAAAAGTTAGTGTATGGTAACATTATGCAAATATTTATGCAAATGAGGCTCTTTATGCAAGTGAGACCCCGCAATGAATGTCAGCACATGGCCCTGCACCCCCCCTTCCCTTGGGCCACCCCTGATCACTTGTCATGGAGGTAAATATACACATCGGCATTTGCACACCACTGGGGCTGGATCTGACTTCCTGTTTTATACAGGCACCTTTGCACACACTGCTTTCCACTGATCTCTTTTGTCTCGTTCCAGCTTCTCAGGTAGAGCAGCAAATCATTCAAGGGCCTTGCCCTCTGCCTCTGCTCTTCCTGTGGGACGCCCACTGCACTGGAAGCGATTACTGGCAGATCTGCATTTAGGGTTGGATTTTAGGAAAAACTTCAAACTTATTTTCCCAGAATTCATTTTCATGAGGGCTGGTGACCCTTTTGATCCTTTCTGAGCCGGATTTTATAAGAGGACATTTATGCAGGAAGTCCAAAAAGGCAACATATGGTTTGGGACAGGGAAGGAGTAAGTCCGTGTGTGTGTGTGCATGTGTCCGTGTGTGTGCAAAGTTTGCACAGGGCAGGAACAGTGTGTTGTGGGCAGTGTGTGTGTATGTGACTGGGACAAGTGGGCAGTAAGGGCAGAGGGGACAGGAGAGGTGATGGCATAGAAATATTCGTTGGTGGAGAAAAAAGTGTGTGTTCTTGAGCGTGACTGGGGATGGGTTTGATTATGGAGAGAATGATAGGATGTTTCAGATGTGTAAAGGAGTATTAATTCCTATGTTTTGGCACATGTGGTTTGCCCCCTGCTGTGCTATTCTGTCCCTCTCCTACTGTGTACACAGAGACAGACTTGGTCATAGGACGTTGCAGAGAAGAGACATGTCAGAGCCCTACCTACAGGGAACCAGAGGCCACTGTCTCTCAGGTAGCTGTGTAGAGCTTTTCGCGTCACTCCCGGCTCCACTGTGACATGGAAGTCCTCCACATTTAAATCCAGGATGCGATCCATGTGAGTGAGGTTAAAGCAGATGCCTCCCTATCCAAGATAAAAGACACCAAGAGCCATCAAACCACAGCAGTGATCTCTAATCCATAATTTGTGCTCAGAGCATACAGTCCAGCACCGAACTATTCCTGTCCACGTACTCTAGCTTTTCTGCCGTACAAGCACATCAGCTTTTCAAAAATGAGCAAAGTTAACCCAGGGCAACATTCCAAGAAAGAGCACAGTTAGCTCAGGACTAAAAAGAAGATAACTATTTGGGTAACTCATTCAATGAGAAAGAAAACCGAGTCCTCAGAAACTTTCCAAAATTAAACAAACTTATGTGCATTTTCTCAGGAGACATAGGATTTGTTGGAGCTGCTTGCCCCAAACTCTTTTACACTGCTCAAAAATTGGGATCATCGAATCTCGCTGTTTGCTGATGCCACTTGGCTTACAGTAACAAGACCTCCCATTACTTTACCAGTCCTGATCTGGGAAATGGCGTACAGCAGCAAGTATTAGACTCTCATCACAGCGCATCCCCAGTCATCTTCCGCTAGTGCTGTCCTGCGCCGATACACTACTACAGAGGAGGAGGAGGGTGGTGGTAGAGTATCAGTCATGAGGGGACAAGGGGGCGGGGGAAGAATAGTTGGTAGGAGCAAATCTGACTCCCTGCTTCAAATTTGCTCTGGGTCCTCGATTCCCGCTAACCAGCTAAACTCTTTTCAATATCGACCCCTTGCTATATATAATAGTATATTTGTCTTGACAAGAATGCAAGCTCCATGGTCAGGGACTCCTCTTAAATGTATAGGTACAGCACTGTTTGTGTGTAGGGGTGTATCAAAATGATACGTAGGTGAATTAAATTTATCCACACACATTTCTTAGGCGCTCCACCAAGGCTGCGTGGAGAATGCCAGTAATGGTGAGCACACAGTGGAGGAGGGAACGCAGGGATATGGAGAGCCTAAGTATCTATGTACACCCCCCGCAGCCCTCCTCCTGCAGGGACATTCATTCACACATGACTAGCTTCTGTGCCACAGCCAGCCAGAGACCTGCTAATATCTACATACCTGTAAAAAGCTCACTTTTAAGAATGTGCAAGGCCAAAAATAAAAGCTTGGTTCATGCTTTATTTTAAACAAATTTTTCCTGATTCGTGGCCATTTTTTCACGTTAATTTCATTTATTCAAATTTTGTATGCACATGAATGCGTGCTAGCAATTTAAGCACGAAGATCGCTTGCGTGCTGACATATCTACAAATAAATGCACATACAAGCGATCTGCATGAACTTTAAAATTTTAGTGCATCCAAACAAATCACCAGCACCTTATGTTATACTTTGCTACTCCCATTGCCTTGGAAAGTGGACTCAAGACCAGCTGAGTTCATCTGAGAGTTCAGTTTCACATATTCAAAGGAATAAGCTGATGCCAGACAATGGTAGAGATCTAGAAAGTTCCAGAGCCTGACGTTATCTGGTCACATATTATACAGAATAATCTGGCTCGCCTGAGATGCCCGACATGTGCAGCCCTGTGTGCAAGTGGATATGTTTGAGTAATGTGAAAGGGAGTTTCTGAAGCTGCAGATGACAGATAAGGTGCGTTTATAGAGAAGAGATTCCACCCTCCTGTGCCACCTACCTGGACTGCAACAACACCTCCCTCCAGTCCTGTACCTGTGCCAAAGGGGATCATGGGAACATTGTGCTGATAGCAGATCCTTGCCAACCTGCTGATCTGCTCCACGTTCTGTGGCCAAACCACAGCATCTGGGGGTCTGCAACTGCCAGAAAGAAAAGGCCACGTTGAAACCACATTATCAGTCTACTCAGGAGGGAGAACCGAAGGTCAGGAGTGAGGTACACTGGCAGAAGAGTTCCTTATAGCCTGGAGGGCAGACCGCGCCGACAACAAAATGCAGAGATTTTTGCTCTCATAGGTATAACTGGCCCCCCAAAATCCCAATTCCTGTCACCTATGCACATTCACAAAGGGTGCAGCAGTACTGTTTGTCAGTTATTGGACACAAAATTCTAAAGTCAATTTTAAAAATAAATAATGCTTATTTTTATAGTGGCACTGGACATATTCAGTGCTGTGGGTTATTTAAGCATAAAATGTCCCTGCCCAAAGAGCGTACAATCTGTAGGTATCTGAGGCATGAGAAGATGAAGCGACTTGCCCAAGGTCACACGCGGAGTGTTAGTGGCAGAGTGGGATTTGAATCCTGGTATACTTGGTTCTCAGTCCAGTGCTCTAACTCAGGGATTTACAAACCTGCCTCCCAGTCAGTCAGGTTTTCAGGATATCCACAATGAATATGCATATGAGAGAGAAATCACAACTTGGCTAAAAGCACAAAACCTCCACATAAACCACACTAAAACTGAAGTTCTAATCGTGACCAAGAACAAATCCTATATCCCCCCAACACACATAAGACTTAAAAACCAAGAAATTAAAATAAAAAATGAAATAAGATATCTAGGCGTTATACTAGACACACACCTTACGATGGAAACACACATTAGCAATACCATAAAGAAAATTTATTTCAAACTCAAAACCCTCAAACAACTTCGTCCGCTAGTATTTACACAAGACTTTATCAACATAATCCAGGCCACCATAACTCCACATTTTGACTTTGCCAATCTAATTCTAATAGGCATATCAAAACAAAACATCAAACGATTGCAATTAGCGCAAAATGCAGCGGCCAGAATCATATTGAAAATTAACTCACTCCAACACATATCACCAATACTAGCCTCTCTCCATTGGCTACCAATTCAAAGTAGAATAATCTACAAAACAATAATAACTTCATTCAAGGCCTTATATGATATGGCCCCAACTATGCTATGTAACGTAATACACAAAGAACCATCTAAGTCCACACACAGAAAAGGACAATCGAACAGATTAAAGATCCCGAAAGACAAGAGCCCATAAATCAACAAATAACAGAGCCTTTTCCCACATAGCCCCAACGATCTGGAATTCCCTCCCAGAAGAGCTATGAACACTAACGGAGATCATGGAACTCCGTAAAAAATTGAAAACTTATCTGTTCAACAAACACTATAACATAGATAAATCATCACCTGCTTTAGACAAAGGTTAAACAGGTTTCTGTCTGCATCAAGCAAAAACCCTTTAACCCACACAGATAACACAAACTCATGATGACCTCACAGCTTATGTCCTTTCACTTCCATGTATATATATACATATACAAAATTGTATATAGTTTATTCTGTTCTGTTTTATCTCACATTGTTTAGACTGTATATTCTATATATAATATGATGTTCCTTGTAAATATGTTCTGTTATAATATGACGTTCCATGTAAAACAAACTTGCTTTGTTAACTATTGTTCACTGTAAACCGCAACTGAACTTTGGAAGATGCTGTATATAAATGTGTATAAAATAAAAATAATAAAATAAAATTTGCATGCACTGCCTCCATTATATGCAAATCTCTCTCATGCATAGTCACTGTGGATATACAGAAAACCCAACTGGCTGGGAAGGCCCCAGGACAGGTTTGGAAACCCCTGCTCTAACTATTGGGCCACTTCCTCTCCTTAAATACGTATCTGATATATACAATATGGGGTCTATTCTGTCCTGCGAATACCCATACCCCCATACCGCTATTCCCCCCTTCTGTTCTTGGCAGATGCTTCCCTGTACGAACAAGATGTTTGTATGGGGAGACTTAGTTGGGGGTGGGAGGGGGCGATACGGAGATGGAGCGAGGGTGGGGCATGGGCGCCCTGTGACCCTCGACGTATAGGGACGATTCTGAGGTCTGCCCTGTACATCCAGGATCAGTAAACTGGATGGAGGACTTATTCCATCTCAGAAGTGGAATAAGTCCCCCTGGACATCGGGGGATGGCAGACCAGGGCGGCATCGAAAAGGTAAGGGATTCCCCGCAGCTTGACCCTGGCCATGGAAGTATTTGAATTCAAAGAAGCATGGGACAAACACAGAGGATCTCTAAAGGCAAAAAGGGTAGTGGTTGATATGGAAGGGCAGACTAGATAGGCCATGTGGTCTTTTTCTGTCATCATGTTTCTAAGGCCAGATCGGGGGTCGTGCTGAGGGGAAAGAAGTTTGTGGTCGGCGGCAGGGGATCACAGTGCCATGGCAATGGGATGCCTTGGCACCGCGGCTCCATTCAGGAGTCTTACTGAGTTAGCCAGGCATGGCTCTGTACGTGTAGGCCGATCAGAATTACATACAGACCCTAGACCCGATTCTGATCCCACAGGGCACGTCTAGCCCCCACAGGATCGGGATCAGGTCTACCTGTGTGTGTCCCATTTCTGATCGGGCGCACAGGGGGCCTGGACGCACATGTTGGAATGTGCCTCCACCTGTTCATATTTTGTATGGTTTTATTTGTTTTAGATTGTGAGTGTGCACTAAATCCACCTAGATCAGCTCTAGCTGAATTGAGCAGAATATAAATGCAAAGGAATAAAATATAATCACTTCAAACTTTCATAGTAACAGAAATTAATATCTAAACAGTTTTTCCCCAAAATATGAGCACTTCTTTCCACATCTGGTTCTCATTTTTTCCTGCTGACTCCTTTACCTGGCTCTTTTCATTTTAGGTTTCCTTCTACATCGCTATTCTTTTTCTCTGCTGCATTTCATGTCCTCCTATTACTACAACTCCATTTCTTATCCTATTCTCCAGACTCTCCCTCTGCCATCTCTGTATCCCCTCCTCTGCCTTTCACCACTCCTCACCTGGACCTCTATTTCTTCCGAAATTCTGTCTCTCAATCCCTCTTCTTTGCCAGAGCCTCCTTCCCTCATCTTCCTTTCTCCTGGTTCACCTGCTACATAAGAACATAAGAGCTGTCATACTGGGTCAGACCAAGGTCCATTCAGCCCAGTATCCTGTTTCCAACAGTGGTCAATCCAGGCCCAAGTACCTGGCAGGTTCTCAAAAGGCACACAGGTTCCATGCTCCTGTTCTTGTGCACCTTCAGTCACACCTATGGTCGAGATTCAATGCAGTCACTATGTCTTTCCTTACTAAAATCACCTCCACTTCACCTAAAAACACCTGTACATCCGACCCCATTCCTTCCTCATGCATCCCCAAGCAGGGGCAGCCAAAGGGGGGGTGCGTACACTCTGCTGCGGATACATACACACCCTATTTCACCCGATCGGACTGTCATTAATAATTGCCTTTCCATCGTTGTTTCCTGGCTACATGTTAGCTGCCTCAAACTTAACCCCTCTAAAACTTCTGCCCTTTAGTTCTCTGGTTCCTCCCAAGCTCCGTCATTGTCCCCTACAATTGGCGATTTGCCAATTCCTCTTGTTTCCTTCCTACAATACCTTGCCATTATTCTGAACACATCTCTCACCTTTCATGAGCACATCAGCATGGTGGTGAAGCGCTCCTTGTACAACCTCTGTCAGATATGCTCCATTCTTGCCAGACTCATCTAGCCTCACCCTGTTGATCTCACACATTGATTACTCCAATGTCATTTTTGCTGGCTTACCTCAGTATCAACTGAAGTGACTTCAATCCGTTCAAAACACTGCTATCCATCTTCTCCACCATGCAACCAAATTTGATCATGTTACCTCGCTGTTCATTACGTCACACTGGTTACCCATCAGCCATCAGACGCACTACAAGTTCCTTCCCCTCACAGATAAGATTCTTCACTCTGGCACTCCAACCTACTTGTAATCTCTTCTTATCGTAGTAATATAGTAAATGACGGCAGATAAAGACCACTATGGTCCATCTAGTCTTCCCAGCAAGGTGGCAAGAGTAGGTGCACCTACCGCTCCGTGCAGGTCACCCCTCCCCATGTCTTTGTTTAGGGGTGTACCCATTGCTCCATATAGGGCACCCCTGTTTGTTGAAACATAATAGTTATGCTTATTTTGATTTTATCCTGTTTCTATAAAAGGGATCCACTGTGTCTGTACCATACCGTTTTGAATTCTGTCACTGTATTTGCCCCCACCACTTCCATCTGGAGGGTATTCCAAGCATCAACCACCCTTTCAGTGAAAAGTATTTCCTGACATTGCCTTTCAATTTACCCCCTTGCAGCTTCCTGTTATGCCCTCTAGTTTTACAGCTTCCCCGTCTTTGGAAGAGGTTTGTTTGTTCATTAATGCTCTAAGTATTTAAAGTCAGAATCATATCTCCCCTGTCCCTCCTCTCCTCCAGAGTGTACATATTAAGATTTCAAGTCTCTTCTCATAAGTCTTCTGACGCAGGCGCCAAATCATTTTGGTCGTCTTCCTCTGAACCGTTTCCAGTCTTTTTATAACCTTTGCGAGATATGGTCTCCAAAACTGAACCCAGTATTCCAAGTGAGGCCTCACCAGTGACTTATACAGTGGCATTAGTACCTCTTCCTTTCTTCTGATAATTCCTCTTTGTATGCAACCTAGCATCCTCCTGGCTTTTGACACTGCCTTGTTGCACTGTTTTGCCACCTTGAGATCCTCAGAAATAATCACACCGAGGTCCTTCTCCTGATCTGTGCATACCAACCTCTCACCCCCTATTACATACATTTCCCTTGGATTTCTGCTTCCCAAGTGTATGGCACTGCACTTCTTCACATTAAATCTTAACTGCCAAGCATTAGACCGTTCTTCCAGCTTTTGTAGATCTTTCCTCATGTTCTCCACTCCTTCAGTGGAGTCCACTTTGTTGCAAATTTTTGTGTCATCTGCAAAAAGACAGACTTTTCTATTCAGTCCTTCAGCAATATCACTCACAAATACATTGAGCAGTACCAGTCCAAGGACCGAACCCTGGGGCACCCTGCTAATCACCCTCTTTCATCCGAGCTAGTTCCGTTTACCATCACCTTCTGTCGTCAGTCAGTTAACTAATTTCAATTTCTGATCCAGTTCACCACCTTGGGACCCATCCCCAAACTACTGAGTTTATTGATAAGCCTCCTATGAGGAACAGTATCAAAGGCTTTGCTGAAATCCAGGTAGGACATCCATTGCATGCCCCTGATCTGGCTCTCTGGTCACCCAGTCAAAGAACTCAATCAGATTTGTTTGGCAAGATCGTCCTTTGGTAAAACCATGTTGCCTCGGATCATGCAACCTGTTGGTTTTGAGAAAGTCCACTATTCGCTCTTTCAGGAGCGCCTCCATTACCTTTCCTGCCACTGAGGTAAGGCTTACCGGCCTGTAGTTTGTCACTTCTTCCCTGTTACCACTTTTGTGAAGAGGTACCACATCAGCCCTTCTCCTGCCTCCAAGGATCTGTTAAAAACATCCTTTAAAGGCCCTGCAAGAACCTCCATGAGCTCTTTCAATATCCTGGGATGTATCCCATTTGGTCCCATAGCCTTGTCCACTTTCAGTTTTGCAAGTTGTTCGAACACATCATCTTCTGTGAATGGTGTGGTATCTACTCCATTCCCATTTTTATATTTGGGAGTCACAGGTGGTCCTTCTCTAGGATTTTCTTTAGTAAAAACAGAGCAGAAGTATTTGTTTAGCAATTTCGCTTTTTCAATGTCACTTTCCACGAGTCTGTTCCCAGCACTTCTGAGTCCTGCAATTCCACCTCTGATTTTCCTCCTCTCCTGAATATACCTGAAGAAATTTTTGTTGCAACACTTAGGGGCTTGTTTACAAAGCCGCGGTAGTGGTTCGCGATCGCGATCGCAGCCGCGGCCCCATTGAAATCAATGGGGCCGCGGCTCCGATTACGATCGCAAACCGCTACCGCGGCTTTGTAAACAAGCCCCTTAATGTCTTTAGCCATCTTTTCCTCTGCCTTTGATTTTGCTTTCATTATTTCTCTTTTTGTCTCTTTTAGTTTGATCCTGTATTCCTTTCTGTGTTCCTCTGTTTGCAAGCTTTTGAATTTTGTGAAAGCTGTGGTTTTTGCCTTTATTTGAGCAGCCACTTCTTTGGAGAACCAAATAGGTTTCCTTCTCCTCTTGTTTTTATTTACTTTCCTTACATATTTATCTATTGCCCCTTTTATTGCCACCTTTAGTTTAGCCCATTGCAATTTCACTTCTCTTATCCCCTCCCACCCTGCCTTCAGGTACTTGGCCATTTTACTGAAGTCAGTGTTTTTGAAGTCTAGGACATTGAGCTTGCTATGATTGGACTGCACCTTGACTTTTATCTCAAACCACACCGTGTGATGATTGCTGTTGCTCACAGGGGCACCCACCCGCACATTCAACATGCTATCTCCATTGGTGAGCACGGAGTTTTCCCTGGTCGGTTCCATCACCATTTGTCTAAGTAACGCATCTTGGAAGGCATCTACAATTTTTTTACTACTTTCCAGATTTGCAGGAGTACTCCAATCCACAACGGGTAGAAAAGCCACCCAATATGATCACTTCCCCCCTTGTGGCTATCTTTGCAATAACTATAATCAATTCACTATCTATTTTTTCTGTTTGAGTTGGAGGCCTGTAGACCACACCAGTATGGTTGACAGTGCCAGCTCCTCTTTCCAACACAATCCATAGTGCTTCTTCTTTTTCCCATGTCCCCTGCATTTCAGTAGCTTTAATATTGCTTTTGACATATAGGGCTCCTCCTCCTCCTCTTCCTCTTCCACTGTCTCTATCTCTTCTGAACAGATTATAGCCAGCTATGGCTATATCCCATTCATACGATTCATTAAACCATGTTTCTGTAATGGTCACAATGTCCAAGTCCATTTCCACCATTAGGGCTTCCAGGTCAGGAACTTTGTTGGCTAAGCTTCGAGCATTTGTGCTTATTGCTTTCCAGCATTTAACTGGCTTGCCTGTATTTTGCATTGATTTTGTTCTATACACCTCTCCCCACTTGTAATTGATGTGTGGTTTAAAAGTGTGGCTGTTTCTAATGTTGTTCTGCTTTTGCCGGGAGTGACGTCCTGAACTTGTCCTTCCCCATCCGTCACCCCCTTTCTCTAGTTTAAATGCCTGTCCACATACCACCTGAATTTTTCACTTAGGATCCTTTTCCCTGCGACAGAGATGTAGTCCATCAGCACAGTATAGTCTCTTGTTGGTCCATCTGTTTCTCCAGTCGCCTATAAATCTGAATCCTTCTTGTTTGCACCAGGTCTGGAGCCATGTATTAAAGCTGTTTATGCGATGCAGCCTTTCTGCCCCCTTACCAAGAACAGGTAGAACTTCTGAGAATGCTACAGTGTTAACAATGGGCTTTAGTTTTTCTCCCAGAGTTTGGAAATCCCTTTGAACTGTAGAGGCATTGTTTCTAGCCAGGTCATTTGTACCCAAGTGGATAACATCATCAATTTTGGAGTACTCTCTGTACTAACTACACCAACAATTTGGTTCGTATTCCTGCTGGCTGAAGAGCCTGGGAGGCATTTGACCATCTTCTCTCCTTTGAGCTGTGCTCCCAAGTTGGTGCCTCTGATGATGGAATCTCCAAGTAGTAGTAGTTTTCTGTTTTGTGAGTTTTTCTTCATATTTGGTGCTTTATCAGTAGATTGGGCATTGACTGTCTCATTTAAGGGCCCTTCAATTTCCACGGATTGGGCATCCTCACTATCCAAGGCAGATAAGGCATTATGCAAGGATATCTCTTGATGTATAGGGTGTCTCTGCATTACAGGTCACAAATTACCAGAGCCCACTGTGATCCATGTGTTCCTGGGATGTTTGATTCTTTATGGGAGTGGTGGTGGACTTAGTTCCGTTTGTATCCTAGAAGAGGTGCGTTTCATTGCAGCTAGTTCTTCCCTTAGTAGAGTCAATTCTTTATGCACAGCAGCTAACTTGAGGCATATAGGAAAGCTCTTAGGTTTCAAATGATTCTTCTCAGAATGAAAGCACCAGTTATTGCACTGAATACATGACATGCTGATTAAGCGGTCCTAGGAGAAGGAGAAAAGGTGGGTGTAACACCTAATTAAAAAGAACAGATGTCAATGTATATGACGACTATATAGGCAATGCAGCCCTGGGGTGGGTGGGATGAGGGATAGGGTAGGCGGAAACCTAAGTGTCCCTGGCCAGTAGGCTTTACATGAACTGAGGGCACACTCAGATATCTGATTTAAAGGCAAGCAAGAAATGTAGGCAGTCAGAATATTCCTAAAAATGAACATATATCCAACAGTTAAAATCTACATTAGGAAAAAAACCCAGGCAATAGATAGGCTGAAAGCTTAGCTATGTGGAGTCTCTGGACGCCCCACCCCAGGTTCTATGTTTGATCCACGGGAATCATCTTCACCTTCCTACCTCCTTTCAGGCTCATATAGAACAGACACAACATGCTGCCTTCTATTCCTGGGATCCCACCTCTAGAACTTGCTCTCCACTGCTATTTGCCTCGAGACCTTGCACACCTTTTTAGACTTGCCTTTGATCTGTCCCCATAGATACCTGGGATTCTGCAGCTCTCCCTGATTTGCCCTCCCTTACTCCTCTCCGCTATTTTTGTCTCTTTTCTGTCATTTTAATGGAGTTCTTTTCATTTTCTGTTTTTATTTTATTGTATGCATTGTTAACTGCTCTGCTGTTTCGAAGGGCGATATATCAAATTTTTAATAAACCATAAGCCGTGGATTTTCCCGGTCCTCTTTAACAGTGGTTTATGGACTTTTCCTTCAGGAACTTGTCCACCTCTCCCAGGCATCCATCGCTAACCCCTCTCTATGGGCCCTTTCCTTTACAAACCCACTTTCTCCTAGACCTCTGTCTCTCACAGCCCCTCCCCTGGGCCTCTGTTTCTCACCAGCTTCCTCCTTTCTACTCATCTCTCCCCCATGCTTCCGCCCCTTGTCATGGTCCACCACCTGGACTTCAGTGTTTCAACTGCCCCCCCTCTCCTGGGTCTCTGTCTATTATCCTCTGCCCTTCTCTTGGGCCTTTTTCTCCTCAATATCCCACCACCCATCTTTTTCTTGGGCCTCAGTTTCTCATCCCACTTCCTGGTATTCTTTGCTCGTTTTCCACTTCCCGGGCCTTCGTCTCTCCTCTCCTTTTTCCCCAGGCCACCTTCTCTTCCTCGCGTTGTGCAAACACTGAAAGCTGCTGCTGCTGCTGCCGCCTTCATGTTCCATGCGGTATTGGCACAGTTCACATGAGCACTCTTTAACCCATGTTTCAGAACAGTAGTCCAAGGAAGGAAACCCCACATTGCTCCAAAAGCAAGTAAATCAACCACAAAGGAGGTCTGAGAGACTGTAGCTCAGTACAAGTGCTGCATCACTGTGGTTGGAGCACCAAAGGGCTTCCCTTCCTCATATCTCCAGCAAACGTGTAGAGGTTGCTGCCAGACGAGGGGCCAAAGCAATGGCCGTCTATGCTTAGGCTCTCCTTCCTAGGCCCTCTGTGTTATTTATTAGTGGCAGGCAGAATTTCTCTTCAGGGTCTAGGGATCTTGAATTGAGCAACTATCTTTAGGCCAAAGTGAAACTGTTAAGCATCTGGTTTTGGCAAGTCCTGCCAACCTCCACCGCAGAGCAAGGGACCTGATACGATTGCACTGTCCTAAAGATGACCCATATTGGCACCGATGTACTGAAATAGTGGGGGTTGCCTCAGCATTGGAAGAGCAGGGAATAATACAGGCCAAGACTGATGTCCATGGAAAGAGCCACATAAGGGCACACATACAGCAACTCATGATTTTGCTTTTATTGCTCCCAGTAAAACCTTCCTAGTTCCGGCAGAGCCTTACCTGTGCATGGATTCATCCCTCCCGTGCTGCTCCCGCACGGCCATCGCCGTGGCAACATTAGCATTGCCCACTACTTCCCTCAGGGCCTCCACCATCTCCCCAGTCACCTGAGCCTGCCAAGGAGCAGAAGAGAGAGAGAGGCCATTATGAAATATTTATGTTTACCATTTCACTCCGTCATGCAAAAACATTTGGTGATATGGATGGCAATAAGGGTGAGCCACTCTCACTGTATACTGTATACTATATTAGTTACAGAGATAATCAGAATTGATAGACTAATACAATTTAAGAGCATGATCCAATAAACTGAACTAATAAGATAATCACTTCGTTATGGGCAAGACCTGTGGTTGTGATATTAAACTGTAATTTTTCAGTCCATCTCTAGTTATAGCATCCTGCCCCGAAAAGCTTACAATCTCAGTTTAACCTATAGAGAGATTATGTGACTTCTTCAAAGTCAGGCAATAGGTAAGATATACTAAAAGACTTGTGTGGTATTTCATCAGAATTTTCTGGAAACCCTAGTGGTCTCTATATACCCCTACACACACACAATCCGCTTTGGCAACCTCTGAAAGGGGAGCCGTTATCAATGGATCACACCAGTACGTTTCGGGTGCTAACAAATTCAATCACATGACCTCACTGTTTATCCAGCACTACTGGCTCTCTGTCCTATGCCATATTTATCACAAGCTTCTAAACTGGCTCACAAGGCCCTCCCCAATAAAGCACCCAAATACCTTTCTACTCTTATTTCCTTATATTCCCCTCCTCACTGTTTACTTTCTCTCCATGCAGTAGATTGTACCCACTAGAGCCAAATTTGAAACCATTTGAAACTCAACATTTTTCTTCATAGCCCCTATACCCTATGGAGTAGTCTTCATTCTGTCATTTGTTTGGAGTCCACCGATACTAAATTTAGGAACCTGTTAAGCAGGCTTTGGGAGCAGGTTGGGCCCTGCGTCCACCCAGGATGTTCCTACATGAAACTTTTGTTCTCTTTTCTTTTGCAGTTGGTGTCCTTTCCTCTCACCTCTTTTATATTTTTATTAATTTAATGATTTGTGAACTGCCCTGTATGTTTAGAAAGGGTGGTATATCAAGTTGAATAAACCATAAACCAAACTCCTTACTCTACTCAAAGTATGGTCTTTCTAAAGGAAATACATCAAGATAGTGGGCAATCTAAGGGGTCTCCACATATGAAAGCACAGCGCTGCAAATATTGCAGCATATGTCCTAAGCACAAATACACCTCCTACCTCAGAGTGTAAGCTGGAAACACTACTACAGATTAATGTATGGAAGCTTCACATCAGCAGAATGTCTCACGTCATTCACATAGCCAGACACACACCGGCAGAATGTCTCACGTCATTCACATAGCCAGACACACACCGGCAGAATGTCTCACTTCATTCACATAGCCAGACACACACCGGCAGAATGTCTCACGTCATTCACATAGCCAGACACACACCGGCAGAATGTCTCACTTCATTCACATAGCCAGACACACACCGGCACAATACCTTATTTCATTCACAGATGGACCCTCACCAAATTCAAAATATGTGACCACAAATTAGAAGGAATCAAGCTACCTAATGTTCAGACAAGAAGGCAAAAGCTTGGCTTTATTTATGATCAAGGTGCTTTGATGCTAAGAGGGTAATTTTATAAGGGTCATCTAAATTAAGGCATGTATTTCGCACCTGTTTTATAAAGTAAGGTACGTGCCTATTATTCTTTATAAAATAGGGGCCTAAGTGTCAAAAACGTATCAAACTAGGTACAAGCACTGATGCCCCCTCCATGGTTAGTGGAAATGCCCGTGCTAAATTTTTCAAAAAAGCACGTATGTTATAGTAAATTTGTGTTCTCTCTACATCTACAGTGAAAGTATGTACCATTGGTCGGAGATGCGCACTTACAGAATGGCGACTGATTATATTATGCGCGTAAATATAGGGGACCCTTATAAAATTACCCCGACACTCCCCATGACCCACACACATACATGCAGACGCGAACACTCCCCATAACATAGACATATGCACACACGCATGCAGCCCCAGACATTCCTCGTAACACAAACACACAGAAGCATGAACCTCCCCCAGCACTCCCAATGACGCGCACACACAGCCCCCGACACTCCCCGTGATCTCTCCACCCAGCTGATTGTACTGACCACCTGGCTAACTTAATCCAATGAATTGACATGACCAAATAATGAGCATGAATGGAAAAATGATTTGCATGACTTTGTAATTAATACTTAAAAAAAACAACAACATATGTAAATGTAATATGAATGAATTAGACACTTCGATGAATTTGAAACAGTGTCTCCCCCCTCCAGACCTGCTTACAATCTATACACCAGTGGCTCATAGACAATCATCTTTTAAACATCTCCAAAATGTGAGGTTATTGCCTTCCCTTCCCCAACAGCCTCTACGCTTCCATCTCCTCCTCTCCCCTTCCTTTCACGACTCTATAAAGACTTTAGGTGTCACACTTGATTCCTCTCTCTCTCCTTTAAATCCCACCTTGAATTTTTTAGCCAAATTGGCTTTTTTTTTGCTTTTCGCTGCTTATCCTCGGTCTGCTCTTTTCTCCACCCACAATTTACCCAGCTTGTTTTAGCCCTTGTTATCCCGCAACTTGATTATTGCAATTCTCTTTTTTCTCAAGTTACAGTTGAAGTCAACATTCCTGGCACCCTTGCAGTTCAGCCCCTTAATGTCCAATATCGCCAGTGGCCAGTGAAATGGCTTTGGGCTATAAACGCACACATATTGGATACACAAAAGAATAAAAAAAAACCAAGACTAATTAAAAAAGGAAATAGTTTTAAAAATAGGATATTGCCAGAACATGATTATTCAAAAACAAACTAACCAGACCACAAAACAATCCACTTAAAAAAGTTTGAGTCAAAAATAAAGAGCAATATATATTGTCAGTTAATGTTGGAATGTTTGTTATGCAGGATAAAACCCACCGAAAAACAAACATATCCTTTTTAATCTTTAAGATAAGAACATAAGATATGCCATACTGGGTCAGACCAAGGTCCATCAAGCCCAGTATCCTGTTTCCAACAATAGCCAATCTAGGCCACAAGTATGTAGCAGTTTCCCCAAAGGACACAGGTTCTACAGTGCTTGTATTGAGGCAAGCAGTGGATTTCCTGGGTCCCCTTTAATAATAGTTTATGGACCTTCCCTCCAGAAACTTGTTCAAACCTTTTATAAACCCAGCTATACTAACAGCTTTTACTACATCCTCCGGTAACGAATTCCAGAGTTTGATTACACATTGAGTGAAAAACTATTTTCTCTTATTAGTCTTAAATAGGTTATACTGTAGCTGCATTGCATGTCCCCTAGTCTTTCTATATTTTGATGGCGTAAACAATTTATCTATGTTTACCCGTTCCACTCCGTTCATTAATTTATAGACCTCTATAATATCTTCCCCCAGTCGTCTCTTTTCCAGGTTGAAGAACCCTAATCTTTTTAGCCTCTCCTCATAGGGGTATCCTTCCATCCCCTTTACCATTTTAGTGGCTCTTCTCTGAACCTTTTCTAATATGCGATATCCTTTTTAAGATACGGCGACCAGAATATCACACAATATTCAAGGTGTGGTCGCACCATGGAACGATACAGAGGCATTATAATATCCTTTGTTTTATTCTCCATTTCTTTCTTTATGATTCCTAGCATGCTATTTGCTCTCTTGGCCACCGTTACACACTGGGCGGAGGGTTTCAAAATGTTACCCACGATGACACCTAAATCTTTTTCCTGGGTGGTGGTTCCTAATATGGAACCTTGCATCGTGTAACCATAGTTTGGGTTGTTCTTTCCTAGGTGCATAACTTTGCACTTGTCCACTTTAAATTTCATCTGCCCTTTGAACATCTTGTCTTCCAATTTATCAAGGTTCTCTCGCAATTTTTTACAATCCTCTTGGGTTTTAACAACTTTGAATAATTTTATGTCATCTGCAAATTTGATTACCTCACTCATCATTCCCATTTCCAGGTCATTTACGAATATGTAAAAAGCAGCGGACCCAGCACAGATCCCTGGGGTACTCCACTATTCACCTTTCTCCATTAGGAAACTTGGCCATTTAGCTCTACCCTCTGCTTTCTATCTTTTAACCAGCTCCTGATCCACAATAGTACACTGTCTCCTATCCCATGACTTTTTAATTTTGCCAAGAGGCTCTCATAAGGGACTTGTCAAACATTTTCTGAAAACCCAGATACACTATATCAGCGATGGCGAACCTATGGCACGCGTGCCAGCTGTGGCACGCGAAGGCCTTGCAGCTGGCACGCGGGAAGGTCCGCAATCGAAAAAAAAAAACACCAACCCTGTCTGCTGCCGTTGTCGGGGCCGCCGCGCAGAATCGAGCGTGCCGCGGGGCCCCCCTGTACTCGGCAGATCCTGCCCTCCCCCGTAGCAGCTCTCTCTTTGGAGCTACAGTCAGACGCGCCGGCTTGCAGAGCGCGAAGGGAAGAGTTTCCCTTTTTGCGACTCTGTTAAGCCCGCGGGGGCTGATGGGAACTTCCCATCAGCCCCCGCGGGCTTAACAGAGCAGCGAGGGAACTCTTCCCTTGCGCTCTGCAAGCCGGCGCGTCTGACTGCAGCTCCAAAGTGTGAGCTGCTACGGGGGAGGGCAGGCTCTGCCGGGTGGGTACAGGGGGGCCCCGCGGCACGCTCGATTCTGCCGCGGCGGCCCCGACAACGGCAGCAGACAGGGTTTTTTTTTTTTTTAATTTTCCCTGGGCTGGGCTGGGGGTGGGGGGTGGGGGTTAGGAGTGGTGATGGGCTTGGGCTGGGCTGGGCTGGGGGGGGGTTAGGAGTGGTGATGGGCTGGCTGGGCTGGGGGGGTTAGGAGTGTGATGGGCTGGAGGGGGGGTTAGGAGTGGTGGTGGGCGCTGGGGGGGTTAGGAGTGGTGATGGGCGCTGGGGGGGTTAGGAGTAGTGATGGGCTGGGCTGGGCTGGGCTGGGGGGTGTTAGGAGTAGTGATGGGCTGGGTGGGGGGGGGGGGTTAGGAGTGGTGATGTGCACTGGGCTGGGGGGTTAGGAGTGGTGATGGACACTGGGCTGGCTGGGGGGGGTTAGGAGTGTTGATGGGCACTGGGCTGGCTGGGGGGGTTAGGAGTTGGTGATGGCGCTGGGCTGGGGGGGGTAGGAGTGGTGATTTGGGCGCTGGGGGGGTTAGGAGTGGTTATTGGCTGGGCTGGCTGGGGGGGGGTTTAGGAGTAGTGATGGGGCTGGGCTGGGCTGGGGGTGTTTAGGAGTAGGTGATGGGCTGGGGTGGGTGGGGGTTAGGAGTGGTGATGGGCACTGGCTGGGGGGTTAGGAGTGTGATGGACACTGGGCTGGCTGGGGGGGTTAGGAGTGGTGATGGGCACTGGGCTGGCTGGGGGGGTTTAGGAGTGGTGATGGGCGCTGGGCGTGGGGGTAGGAGTGGTGATGGGCGCTGGGGGGGTTAGGAGTGGTGATAGGCTCTTGGGGTGGGCTTAAACTAAAAATTGAGTGATGGGGGTTAGGACTGGGAGTGGGCTGATGGGGAGGTTAGGATGGAAATGGGCTGGTGGGATTAGGACTGGGAGTGGGCTATGGGGGGCTAGGACTGGTAATGGGTTGGGGGTGTGCTAGGACTGGAAATGGGCGGATTGGAAGGGGGCTTGAAATGCAAAGAGCTGATGGGGACGGGGCTTTGAATGGAAATGGGCTGAGGTGGGGGCTTGAACTGCAATAGCTGATGGGGACGGGGCTTGGAATGGAAATGGGGCTGAGGGGAAGTGTGGGGCTTGAAGAAGGGAATGGATGCTGGGTGAGACTGGAACTAGAAGGGAGCTGATGTTGGGGGAGGATTAGAATGGGATGGGGCTGGGAGAGTAAAATGGAGAGAGGGGAAAAATATTTTGTGTAGGAGGGATGAAAAATCTACAATTGGCCAGTATTGGGAGAGTAATTGGGGATTGTGGTTGGCGGGGTAAAATTTGTGTGGATGAAATAGGAATGAGGAACGAGCAAAAGGAGAAAGATTAGTATGTTAAAGCAGATGTAGAGAGAGAGAGAATGGAAAAAAAAACTAGAAGAGAGAAGAAAGGACAAATGGACAGCAGACGATGGAGAGTTAGCAGAAAACATGAAGAAACCAGAAGAAAATGGCTGGACCAATTGCAACTGAAAAAAAATGCACAAAAGGTAGAACGATATCTCTTTATTGGTTTGAATTTATTAACTGGAATAGTCAGCTCTGGGAAATGTGCATCATTAACATCTGCGCTTTTGTTTGGTACAAGAGGAAATTCCTATTTGACGTTGCACTTGTTCTCTTTCCCCAGTATTCACTGAAAATGTATTGGTTTTAATATTTGCAGTGTTGCCTTTTGATAGGTAGGGTATGGTGCTTTGTGAGTCCTGGTAATGCCTGTCAGGATACGGCTGGTTTGCTATGGGTTCTAAATGGGCAGCGTTTGTAGTAGTTCCCTAATGTGCCTGGCGGTTGGCACGGATTATAGTAATGTAGAAATCTTTTAGTCTTTCTTTATCCATACACTCATTAAGAGACATGTTTATTAAAAGTTAGTGGATGGTAACATTATGCAAAGATTTTATGCAAATAAGACCACTTATGCAAATGACGTGCTGGCACTTTGAGGAAATTCTTTGGTTTTGTGCGGCAGTTTGGGCACTCGGGCTCAAAAAGGTTAGCCATCACTGCACTATATCAACCGACTCATCTTTGTCTACCTGTTTATTCACACCTTCAAAAAAGTATAACAGATTAGTAAAACAAGACCTTTCTTGGCTAAAGCCATGTTGGCTGTCTCCCATCAAGCCAAGACTATCTACATGTTCAGTAATTTTGTTTTTTATAATTGTTTCTACCATTTTTCCTGGTACTGACATCAGATTCACCGGTCTCTAGTTTCTTGGATCACCCCTGGAACCCTTTTTAAAAAGTGGCATTACAATGGCCATCCTCGATTCTTCAGGTATTGCAGATGATTTTAATGATTTCAAACTTACTATTAGTAATTTGTGAACTCTCATATTTCAGTTCTTTCAACACCCTTGGATGTACACCATCTGGTCCAGGTGATTTGCTAATCTTCGGTTTATCAAATAGTTGTAATACATCTTCCCGGTGTATCGATATTTCTTTCAATTCTTCTGCGGCATCACCTTTAAATACCATTTCATTCATGGGTAACATCCCTACATCTTCCTCAGTAAAGACCGAAGCAAAAAAATCATTCAGTCTCTCTGCTATGGCCTTGTCCCCTTTTAGTGCCCCTTTTATCCCTCTATCATCTAATGGTCCAAGTGACTCTCTCACAGGTTTTTTTGCTACGAATGTACTTTTATTATGTGTTTTTGCTTCCACAAGCAGCTTCTTCTCAAATTCTTTCTTTGCCTGCCTTATCAATGCCTTGCATCTAACTTGCCAGTGCTTATATTGTTTCCAGTTTTCATCATTTGGCTCCTTTTTCCATTTCCTGAAAGATGCTTTTTTGGCAACAACAGCCTCTCTGACCTCACCTTTAAACCATGCTGGCAGTTTTTTGGACTTCCTTCCACTTTTTTTAAAGCATGGAATACAGCTGCTCTGGCAACTGCTTCTTTTAGTTTTTTCTTAACTAGTTTCCTCATTTTATCATAGTCTCCCTTCTGAAAGTTAAAAGGTAGTACTGTGGATTTCCTTGTCATTCTTCCTCCATTTATTAAATCAAACATGATCATGCTGTGATCACTATTGCCAAGTGGCCCCAACACCCTTATCTCTTCGCCAGATCTTGTGTTCCACTAAGGACTAAGTCCAAAATGGCTTCCCCTCTTATCGGTTCATGAACCAGCTGCTCCAAGAAGCAGTCATTTATTTCATCTAGAAACTTTCTCTCTCTAGCAGGTCCTGCCGTGACACTGACCCAATCGATACCGGGGTAATTG
Source organism: Ichthyophis bannanicus (assembly GCA_033557465.1). Taxonomy (NCBI): domain Eukaryota; kingdom Metazoa; phylum Chordata; class Amphibia; order Gymnophiona; family Ichthyophiidae; genus Ichthyophis; species Ichthyophis bannanicus. The sequence continues at coordinate 516,099,371 of CM066034.1, read as the reverse complement.
AAATCACCCATTATTATTACCATGCTGTAACTTTTGTTAACTTCCCTGATTTCTTTGAGCATTTAATCATCTATTTGTTCATTCTGGCCAGACGGTCGATAGTACACCCCCACTGCCATCGTTTTCCCCTTCCCCTCTTTACATGGAATTTCAATCCTTAGAGATTTTACAGTGTAATTGGTTCCTGCAAAACTTTAATCCTTTGTGACTCAATGCCCTCTCTAACACAGAGCAGATCAAATTGGTGAGGGGTTGCACTCTATTACAATATTGTTTGTACCCGGGTATCACAGAGTCCCACTGGTTGTCCTCCTTCCACCATGTCTCTGAGATACCAATCATATCTAACCTCTCATTTAGTGCTATATATTCTAACTCTCCCATCTTATTTTTTAGACTTCTAGCATTTGCATACAATCATTTTAGAGGCTATATTTTATTCATATTAATCTGGTTATTGGTAGGTAAGGGTAATTTGGAATCTTTAAGCTCTGTCTGCCCTGTACTTAAGGGCATTTGAGTTACTTTTGTCTTTATTGGAACCTCTCTGTTGATATGCCCTAGCTTCAATCTTTTGCTAGTATCCTTCAAGGGATACATCGTTTGAACCATGCGTTCTTGGGCGACTGTCGGCTTTCCCCTATTATCTAGTTTAAAAGCTGCTCTATCTCCTGTTTAAAGGTTAACGCCAGCAGCCTGGTTAAGGTGAAGTCCATCCCTTCGGAAGAGCCCCTCCTTTCCCCGGAATGTTGCCCAGTTCCTAACAAATCCAAAACCTTCTTTCTTGCACCATTGTTTCATCTACGCATTGAGACTCTGGAGCTCTGTCTGCCTTTTGGATCCTGCACGTGGAACGGGAAGCATTTCGAAAAATGCTACCCTGGAAGTTCTGTATTTCAACTTCCTTCCTAAAAGCCTAAATTTGGCCCCCAGAACCTCCCTACCACACACTGTTCTATGTCATTGGTACCAACATGTACCAAGACAGCAGACTCCTCTCTAGCATTATCTAACACTTGTCTAGATGGCGCCTTCATACCAAGCAAGCATTTTACCAGGCGATCCTCATGTCCACCAGCCACCCAGCTATCTACTTGCCTAATGATCGAATCACCAACTATAACGGTTGTCCCTACCCTTCCCTCATGGGCACTTGGCCCTGGAGAAACCTCCTTGGTGTGAGAGGGTTTTACATCACCTGGAGGACAGGTCCTAGCTACAGGATTACTTCCTGTCATACCATGGTGATTCTCTCCTGCCACGTGACCTCTCTCCTCCATAGCAACAGGGATGCTGCCAGACTGGAGGTGGGACTTCAGTACTATATCCTTGTAGGTCTTGTCTATGTACCTCTCTGTCTTCCTTATGTCCTCCAAGTCTGCTACTCTAGCCTCCAGAGATCAGACTCGTTCCCTGAGAGCAAAGAGCTCCTTGCACCTAGTGCACAAGTAAGACCCCTCACACCAAATGGAAGAAAATCATACAGTACATGCGACCCTCAATGCAAAAGACTGGAAAGCCCCACCTCGGTGCTGGACTGCTATCTGCATATTAGTTTTAAAGGTTGTGTTTAGATATTTAAGTTGCTTACTTACTTAGGTATAGTTTTATTAGTATATGTATCCCCAGCAAAACCTAATACGTGGTCACCAATGACCAAAAGTGTGTAAAGCCCTTCAAGTGCAAACACAAATATAAATTAAAGAGGAAATAAATACAAAATCTTAGTTTAAGATGAATGATTTTGGCCGATCTCCATTTGTAATAGGAATGCTGTTAAATTCAATTCAGCAGTCCAGCTGTGATCCAACAATTGACAGCTCTGATCCAGCCCAGTCCAGCAGCACAGCACTGTGTTTCAAGCCCTGTCATGAGTAGGAGATCTGTTTCAAGCGATGCTTTGTTTTACCATAAAAACGATGCGCTCACAGAACTTCACACAGCTATGAGATATCCTTTTTAATCTTTAAAGTAGCAGCTATGTTTGTTTTTTGGAGGGTTTTACTCTGCATAACAAACGTTCCAACATTAATTGACAATATACAGGGTGGCCCAAAAAAGGTGAGAACATCTCGTAAATTAAAAGCTTAAATAGTTTACTTATTTACCTTTTTTAGCTATATAACGTCTTTATTTCAACAATTTCTGGTCGCCATCTTTTTTTTTAAAATTTGTCATTCATTTACATCTGTCTTTTTGAATTTTTAAATAACTTATATGCTACGAGATGTTCTCACTTTTTTTGGGTCACCCTGTATATTGCTCTTTATTTTTGATCTGACCTTATTTAAGAGGACATGATTATTGGCATCCTTATAAACAAATCAAATCAGTTTGAACAGAGGGACCACATTCCCATTGCAGTAAAATTAGACGCACCTATGATCACTTGTCAGTACTCACATGACTTGAATCAACCAATGAATGATGGCTCTAATGTTTAAAAAGGCCACATTCACTCCCTGTTTCATTTTCACAATGATGAAGACAAGAGAGTTGCCTGAGACCATCAGAAAAGCCATTATCACCAAACATCAAATTTCAAAGGGATTCAAGGCCACCTCAAAAGACCTTGGGATTCCTGTGTCTACAGTTCACAATGTTGTTAAGAACGTTTCTGCTCATGGAACTGTCAAGAACCTCCCAGGATGTGGCGGGAGGAGGAAATTTAATCCAAGAAGTCTTTGAAGGTCAGTGCAAACTGTTGGTAAAAGCCTAGTTACTCACCTGTAACAGGTGTTCTCCAGGGACAGCAGGAATCAATACTCACATATGGCTGATGTCGGTGCCGATGGAGCCCACGCAGAAGCATCTCCCTGGCTTCCAAAGAAAGCCTTTGGGAGATGCCACCACGTATGGGTGGTCCCCTTCCCTCCCAAGGGTGCCATCTTGCTCAGTCATATGACATAGCTAAGACAGCAAAAAACAAATTGGTATAGTTAAGGCAACTCTACGGGGAGGAGGGAGGGTTTTGAGGATAGATTCCTGCTGTCCTGGAGAACACCTGTTACAGGTGAGTAACTATGCTTTCTGCAGGAACAAGCAGGAAGTCAGTCCTCACATATGGGACTCCCTAGCTACAAGCTACTGATAACCTGTAGAAAAAACATGGTCCAGAGAGAACCATCAACTCTGGTAGCCTGAACACAGAAGGGTCGAGGTTTTCTTAAACTCTGAAAAGATTACAGAGTACGGCCTGGCTGAAGGTGCTGTCCCATCACGACTTTCTCTCCAGGCAGCAGTGCGCTGCAAAGGTATGGACTGAAGACCAGGTGGTGGCCCAGCAGATGTCTGTCATAGGGACAGAGCACAAGCTTGCAACTAAGGTCGCCATGGCCCTGACTTTGTGAGCTGTGACTCAGCGCTCCAGTGGGAGCTCAGCCTGTTTGTAGGCGAGGGCAATGCAGTCCACAACTCAGGTAGACAGGGTCTGCTTGGTCACTGCCTCCCCCAGCCAGCTAGGGTCAGGGGGAGGCGGTGTGACCAAGGGTCATAGGAGATGAAACGTTGGGAGGCTTTGCGGTGGTCCTAGGTATGCTACAGGTAGAAGGACAGGGCCCTCTTACAGTCCAGATCAGGGCCGGATTTACCTTGAGTGAGGCCCTACGCCAACAAAAATTGTGGGCCCCCAGCAGGGGCGGCCCAAGGGGGGTGCGGACCTCATTTGCATAAGGGGCCTCATTTGCATAAATATTTGCATAATGTTACCATATACTAACTTTTAGTAAACGTGCCTCTTAATGAGTGTATGGATAAAGAAAGACTAAAAGATTTCTACATTACTATAATCCAGTGCCAACTGCCAGACACATTAGGAACTACTACAAACACTGCCCATAGTAAACCCGCCGTATCCTAACAGCACTACCAGGACTCACAAAGCACCATACTCTACCAATCAAAAGGCAACACTGCAAATATTAAACCAATACATTTCAGAGAACAACAATACATGACCTACTGGGGAAAGAGAACAAGTGGCAATGTCAAATAGGAATTATATAAACAGAACACCTCAGCTCAGTTACACATGCAGAACATAGACCATCACCAAACAAGTAATCACAATTTAGAAATAGGAAGACAATAATTAAACTGGGAATCCCAAAAGCCAAACTTGGAATGTACAACACTGTAGAAATAAAACTATACATTAATTTGCTCTTGTACTAAACAAAGCACAGATGTTAATGATGCACATTACCAGAGCTGACATATTCAATTAATAAATTCAAAATAAAGAGATATTTTTCTACCTTTGTGCATTTTTTTCAGCTGCAATTGCTCCAGCCACTTTCTTCTGGTTTCTTCGTGTCTTCTGCTAACTCTCCATCGTCTGCTGTCCATTTGTCCTTTCTTCTCTCTTCTAGATTTTTTCCATTCTCTCTCTACATCTGCTTTAACATACTAATCTTTCTCCTGTTGCTCTTCCTCATTCCTATTTCATCCACTCAAATTTTACCCTCCATCCTCAATCCCCACTTACTCTCCAATACCCGGCCAATTGTAGATTTTTTATCCCTCCCACAAATATTTTTCCCTTCTCCATTTTACTCTTCCAGCCCCATCCCATTCTAATCCTCCCCAACATCAGCTCCCTTCTAGTTCCAGCCTCACCAGCATCCATTCCCTTCTAGTCCCTGCATCAGCCCATTTCCAGTCCTAGCCATCCATCAGCCCATTTCCAGTCCTAGCAACCCCCCAACCCAATACCAGTCCTAGCCCCCCCCATCACCCCACTTACAGTCCTTAACCCCCCCATCACCCCATTTTCAGTCCTTAACCCCCTATAAACCATTACCAGTCCTAACCCCCATCAGCCCACTTCCAGTCCTAACCCCATCAACCCATTTCCAGTCAGCCCCCCATAGCCCATTGCCAGTCCTACCCCCCCATCAGCCCACAGCCCATACCAGTCCTAACCCCATCATCCCACCTCCAGTTTTAACCCCCCAGCCCATTTCCAGTCCTAGCCCCCCATAGCCCATACCAGACAACCCCATCAGCCCACAGCCATTACCAGTCTTAACCCCCCCAAAGCCCATTACCAGTTCTAACCCCCCCAACAGCCACCAGTCCTAACCCCATCAGCCCACCTCCAGTCTTAACCCCCCAGCCCATTTCCAGTCCTAGCCCCCCCCATAGCCCATTACCAGACAGCCCCATCAGCCCACAGCCCATTACCAGTCTTAACCCCCAAAGCCCATTGCCAGTTCTAAGCCCCCCCAACAGCCACAGTCCATTACAAGTCCTAACCCCATCAGCCCACCTCTAGCCTTAACCCCCCCCCAGCCCAGCCCAGCCCAGCCCAGCCCATTTCCAGCCCCAGCCCCCCAATAGCCCATTACCAGCCCTACCCCCCCCAGTCCATTTCCAGCCCAGCCCCCCCAATAGCCCATTACCAGTCCTACCCTCCCCCATAGCCCATTACCAGTCCTACCCCCCCCATAGCCCCTTACCAGTCCTACCCCCCCCATAGCCCATTACCAGTCCTACCCCCCCATAGCCCATTACCAGTCCTACCCCCCCCGGCCTAAAGTACAATTTAATTTAAAAAAAAAACCTGGTGGCTGCCGCCGCGGGGCCCCCTCTGCTGCGCGGGGGCCCCCGTCTACAAGCTGGTCGGGTCCGGTCCGGTCGGGTCGGGTCCGGTCGGGTCTCTCTCCTCCCTCGCTGCAGGCTGCAGGCTGCGAGAGACGCGAAGGGAGCGTCTCCTCGCGTCTGTGTTAAGCCCGCAGGGGCTGATGGGAAATCCCATCAGCCCCTGCGGGCTTAACACAGACGCGAGGAGACGCTCTATCTTCGCGTCTCTCGCAGCCTGCAGCCTGCAGCGAGGGAGGGAGAGAGACCCGACCGGACCCGACCCGACCCGACCGGACCGGACCCGACCAGCTTGTAGACGGGGCCCCCGCGGCAGCAGAGGGGGCCCTGCGGCGGCAGCCACCAGGTTTTTTTTTTAAATTAAATTTTACTTTAGGCCGGGGGGGGGGTAGGAGTCCTACCCCCCCTGGCCTAAAGTAAAATTTAATTTAAAAAAAAACCTGGTGGCTGCCGCCGCGGGGCCCCCTCTGCTGCCGCGGGGGCCCGTCTACAAGCTGGTCGGGTCCGGTCCGGTCCGGTCCGGTCGGGTCTCTCTCCCTCCCTCGCTGCAGGCTGCGAGAGACGCGAAGGGAGAGCATCTCCTCGCGTCTGTGTTAAGCCCGCAGGGCTGATGGGAAATCCCATCAGCCCCTGCGGGCTTAACACAGACGCGAGGAGACGCTCTATCTTCGCGTCTCTCGCAGCCTGCAGGGAGGGAGGGAGGGAGAGAGACCGGACCCGACCCGACCCGACCGGACCGGACCCGACCCGACCAGCTTGTAGACGGGGCCCCCGCGGCAGCAGAGGGGGCCCCGCGGCGGCAGCCACCAGGTTTTTTTTTTAATTGAGTTGAAAAAAAAGCAACTGGTTCTTTTTTTGTGGGCCCCTGCCGGCTGTGGGCCCTACGCCATGGCGTACATGGCGTATACGTAAATCCGGCCCTGGTCCAGATTATGAAGTATAGTCTCCATGGTGCTAGCATGAGGCCATGAGAAAAAGGTGAGGAGCACCACCTCCTGATTGAAGTGGAAGAAGGAGACCACCATTGGCAGAAATTTGGGGTGCATGAGAAGCACAACCCTGTTCTTATAGAACCTCGTATATGGTGGCTCTGCCATCAGAGCCTGGAGCTTGCTGACCTTGCGAGCAGAGGTGAGCGCCACCAGGAGGCAACCTTCCAGGAGAGGTATGGCAGGTGGCTAGGGGCTCAAACGGTGGCCGGGTGATCCGCATCAGCACTACATAAATGTCCCAGTGCGCCGGGGGCAGGCGGATTGGGACTTGGAGAGCAGCAGGCCCTGCAGGAAGCGGGTGACGAGAAGCTGAGCCAAAAGAGGCTTGCCCTCGATCAGGTGGTGGTGCACTGAAAGGGTACACAGGTTCACCCTGACTGAGACGGACTTGAGTCCGGCATGAGAGAGGTGCAGCAGGTACTGAGAGACTAGCTGCACAGTGCAGGAGAAGGGGTCTGCCTCTTTCTCCGAGCACCACACGGAGAATCTCCACCTCTTGAAGGCATAAGTACTTCTTGTGGAAGACTTGTGGGAGGCCAGCAGGACCTTCTCCACCTCCTCCGAGAGGTTAAAGGGAGCTAAGGCCACCACACTGTTAATGCCAGAGACCCCAGGTTGGGGTGAAGGAGGGAGCAGCCCAGGGGAGTTCCCGAGAGGACCGGGGGTTTCATCGATAGGCGGAGCAGCATGGGAACCATGGCTGCCTGGGCCATTGGGGGGCTACCAGGATTAGTGATGCCTTGTCCCGAAGAACCTCAAATAGAGTACTGGTGAGCAGCAGTGTAGGTGGAAAAGTGTACAGAAGGCCCTCCAACCATGAGATGAGAAAAGTGTTCATCACTACCCGGGATGGATGAGGTTGGCGAGAGCAGAAGTGGGTCAGCTGGGCATTGGCTGGGCTGGTGAAGAGGTCCATCTAGGGGGTCCCCCAGATCCGGAATAGCCTGTGGGCTACTCTGGGGTTTAGCTGCCATTCTTGTGGTTGCAGGACTCTGTTTAGCCTGTCCACGAAGACATTGTCTTGGCCTGGCAGGTAGACCACTCTCAGGAGCATCCCTGGCTGATTGCATACGAGCAGAGGGCTAATGCCTTCTAGCAGAGGACATAGGAGTCCATGCTTCCCTGTTTGTTTATTTAGGACATCATCACTTGATTGTCCACCTGAATGAGCACTGGTTGGTGCTGGAGACAGTGGTGGAAAAGGCCTTGAGCACTAGGAATATGGACCTGAGCTCCAAGAAGTTGATCTGTTGTTAGGGCACCTGGTCCAGGGCCAAAGCCCATGTGCAGAGGTTCCCGCATTGGGCTCCCCAACCCAACAATGAGGCGTCCATAGTGAGGACCAGTTGAGGAGTGGGGGATTGGAAAGGCATGTCTGTTCTTAGGTGCTGCATGGTCTGCCACCAGCAGAGCGACTCCACCAGAGGACGGATCACTTGCACCTTGTCCTGGAGGTGGCTGGAAGCCTGCGTCCACTGAGACCTGAGGTGGGCTATCAGTGTGACATGTACCGTTGAGGCTATGTGACCGAGCAGGTGGAGCATGCCACGTGCTGGCATGGAGCATCTGCCCTGGACTTTCACGGCCAGGGCCATGAGCCATCTGGCCTTGTTGCTGGACAGGAAGGCCTTCACCAGGAGGGTATCAAGGTGTGCCCCAATGAACTCCAAGCTCTGTGTTGGGGTGAGTTGGGACTTGGGGTGGTTTATCACGAACCCCAGGTATGCAGGACACAGATGGTGTGGCCCGTGGCCCATTGCACCTTGGTGGCTGTGTCCCCTCTGATGAGCCAGTCATCTAGATAAGGGAAGACAAAGGCTCCTTGGAGGCATAGGTAGGATGCCATGACTGCCAGGCAATTTGTGAACACTCTGGGTGCGGAGGCGAGCTCGAAGGGTAGTGCCCTGTATTGGCAGTGGTCACCTCTGACCATGAACCTGAGGTACAGTCTGTGCATAGGGTGGATGATGATGTGGGTATATGTATCATTTAGGTCCAAGGAGCATAGCCAGTCTCCCTGCTGGAGGTATGGCAGCAAAGTTCCAAGGGAGAGCATCTTAAACTTCTCCCACACCAGGAACTTGTTTAGGTCTCTCAGGTCTAGAATGGGCCTTAGGCCTCCTGTCCTTTTGGGGATGAGGAAGTACCTGGAGTAGAACCCCCTGCCCCGTTTTTGAAGAGGCATTGGTTCCACATCATGTCTGAGAAGACCTGTGAGTTCCTGCAGTAGGAGGGCCTGATACAGGGGAGTCCTGGGGGGCTCTCCCAGAAAGAAGAGAGGGGGGCGTCTGGTCCAGGTGGAGGAGGTAACCCTCTCCGACAACCTGGTGTGCCCAGGTGTCAGTGGTGATGGTTGATCACTAGTGGGCAAAGTGGGCTAGACATCCCCCCCTTGGGCTGCTGATCTTCTGGAAAGGGAGAGGCTATGCCCAGCAAGTCAAACGTTTGGCCCGGCCCGGGCTGGGCATGGGCCTGGGCCTGGGCTGGAGCTGGGGCCTTTTTGCTTGCGAGGTCATTGCCCAGGTCCTTGGGGACCCTGCTGAGGGGTCTGTGGGGCCCAGTATTGCTGGTAGCTCCAGTATCCCTGGCCCTTCCTGAAAAATGGGGGTTTCTTCCTGGGGCCTTACCCTTGAGGCCCGAGGAAGTTTTCTTCGAGAGCCGGGTCCTTGTAATGTATTCAGCCTCATGCTCCACAGCTTTGCCTGCCATGGCCTTGCCAAAGAGGTTCTCTCCCAGGCAGGGGACGCCTAGGAGCTTTCCTGGAGGTCAGAGGATTGGAGCCAAGCCTGCCTCCTGGCACTGATACAGGCACAGACAACCCAGGCCATGGCCTCGAAGCCATCGTAGGTGGCCTGGGTGATAAAATTTGAGCAATCAGCAGCAGTTTTGGCCAATGTCTGGAATCTTTGGAGGGGTTCCCCGGAGAGGCCGGCAGAGTAGCCCTTTAGCTCCTTCATGGCGTCCCAGAGGAACATTCCCATGTAGAGGAGATATGCCTGGACCTGGCAGCCCAGCATGGAGCCCTGGTAACATTTTATGCCAAGGGTGTCAAGGCTTTGGGCCTTCTTGCTGGGAGGCATTGAAGTGTGCATATTTTGGCTTTGGAGCTGACACATGGCTGACTCGAACACCATGGAGTTGTGTGTAATTGACTCCTGTGGAAGCCCGGGCTCAAGCAGACCTTATACATAAGCTCAAGCTGGTGACTAACTGTGGGTACCATAGCCGGTGTCTCCCACATCTGGAGGAGCAGCCTCTCGAGGATTGCCGGGACCGGCACTGATTGGGACTCCTTCAGGGGGGTGGGGGGGAGTCGAATTGGAGGATCTTGAGGTCCTCCGACCAAGGGTCGTCTGCTGAATCAGTGGTGAAGGCCAGAGCTTTGGCCATGTTCCGCATGAAGTCCAAGAAGGCTTTGTCCTCGGGCAGGGTCTAAAGCGGGGCCCCTGTTGGGAACGGATCCAACGGAAGGTTTCGATGCCTCTGGGTGTCTGGGGAAGTGTCATCCTTAAATTACCAGTTGGAGTCGTCAGAGGTGGACTCAATGATTGAATGGAACCGGGTCGGGGTCAGAAGCTCATAGGCCTCGGCAGCATGGCCAGAGCTATGGCCACTGGTCAGGGAGGATTAGGGTCCCGAGGAATGGGACCACGATTGTGATCTCCGTTGGTGATCGGCCCAGGCAAGGGAGCTCCGGGGGATCAACTCGATGCTGGGGGACGTCCTCGAGGTAGAGGTCATAGAGTTTTGGTAGATGAACCAGCAGAGCTGGACAATGCTGCCTGCTGAGTGGCCAAAAAGGCAGACGAACTGTGCTCCAGAGCCTCCATCCTGGTTTCCAGCCTGGATGGGGGTCACAGCAGTTGGTGCAGATGCCGAGGGTATAGGGTCCAGCGTTGGTGGAGGAGGAGAGTCCCTGATGGGGATGGCCACAGAGACCTGGGGCCGATTGCCAGGTTCCATCGAGTCCTTCTGGGGAGGTTTTGGCAACCACTCCTGCTCAGACACCTTGGTCCTCTTCCGTGGGCTCAGGGATCTGATGCGGGACTTACCTCCTTCCTCGAGTTTTGAGAGGAGTCCCTTGAGGCTTTCTTCTTCTTTGGGAACACTCGGTCGGATGACTTGTGGCCTGACTGGTGGCTGTGGGGTCACTGCACGATCCTGGAGTCTAGGACTGGGCCCTGGAAGGGGTTTCAGAGTCTGACCTGAACATCTGGTCGTGCTTCTCCTGCCTGCTTTTGACTGCTTTGGGGGTCAACCTCTTCCAGGACCCACAGATCTCTGGGTCGTGGTCAGGACCGAGACAACAGACACAGCAGTCATGTGTGTCAGTGATAGAAAAATTACTGGAACACCAATCACACTTTTTAAAGTTGCTGGCCATCGGGGGAAAAAGGGCCCCAGAGAGGTCAAAGACACAAGGAACTGCCAGTGGGAAAAAGAACATGAATCGCGCTGGAAAGAAAAATTCATGGGCCTGAGGATGCGGTGCCAATGCAAGCGAACTTAGGGGTGGGTAAGGGACTGGCTGTGGCTGGAGCGAGAGAGAATTAACACTAAGAAAAAAATAAACTTTTTCCAGGGAATCAGACGCACATCTGCAGGGCTCCACAGAAAAAAAGGAGACTGAGCAAGATAGCACCCTTGGGTGGGAAAGGGACCAAGCATGCATGGTGGCATCTCCCAAAGGTTTTCTTTGAAAGCTGGGGAGATGCTTCTGCGCAGGCTCCGTCAGCACCGACGTCACCCATATGTGAGGACTGACTTCCTGCTTGTTCCTGGAGAAACATCACATACAACATCCAAAGAGCTTAAGGTTGACCTGAGTGGAGGTTTCAACCCACACCATATGCTGTGCACTAAACAAAGGACTTCATGGGCGAAGGCCAAGGAGGACACAACTGTTCAAAGAGACATAAAAAGGTAAATCGAATTTTTCTCAAAAACCCACTTTGAGAAACCACAATCCTTCTGGGAAAATGTTCTGTGGACAGATGAAACCAAACTTGAGCTCTTTGGTAATGCAGGCCAGTGATACATTTATAGGCGAAGAAATGAAGCTTATAAGGAAAAAAAAAACACCCTTCCTACAGTTAAACATGGTGGAGGTTCCATAATGTTGTGGGGCTGTTTTGCTGCCTCAGGAACTGGAGGCCTGGAACATACTTTATTAAAGGATTCATGAAGTCAGAGGACTACCAAGGTATTTTGGAGTGAAATGTACTACCTAGTTTCAGAAAGCTAGGTCTAGGTCTGGGTCAAAGGTCATGGGTCCTCCAGCAGGAAAATGACCCAAAACATACATCCAGAAGTACAAAAGAATGATTAAAAAGAAACAAATGGACTGTTTTAAACTGGCCAGCAATGAGTCCTTAACTCAATCCAATCGAGAACCTTTGGAAAGAGCTGAAATCTGCCATTGGTAAAAGGAATCTTGGAAACATTCATGAGCTGGAACAAATCACAGTTGAAAAGTGGGACAAACTACCAGCGGACAGATGTATGAAAATTATAGATGGCTACAAGAAACGTTTGGAGGCTGTCATCATTGCCAAAGGTTGTGCAACCAAATATTAGTGAAGAGTGCCATTAATCCTATCCAGGACATATTTAGTTTTTTTCTCAGAAATTACTATGTCCAAGTTGCACTGACATCTTTTTTATTTGTATACCCGTGAACATACTCTAATATTATGATGACATACAGTTTGAATATTTCCAATTATTTCTCAAGATATTGTACACAACAAACCTAAATGCAAGGGTGCCAATAATGTTGCCCACAACTGTACCTCAATACTTCATCTGCCATCTACAATTAATCCAGTCCACTGCTGCTAGACTAATCTTTTATGCTCACTATTATGATCACATTTCTCCACTTCTTGCTCTTCACCGGCTCCCTGTTCCTTTCACTATCTGCTTCAAACTTCATTAAAAAAAGTTTGCCATGGAAACAAAAGCACACAATAAAAACTTTTTCAAGTACATTTGTAGCAAAAAAAAAACCTGTGAGAGTTTGACCATTAGATGATAGAGGGCTAAAAGGGGCATTAAGGGAGGACAAGGCCACAGTGGAGAAACTCAATGAATTCTTTGCTTTGATCTTTACTGAAGATGTAAGTTACCTATGCTCAAAACGGCATTTAAAGGTGATGTATCAGAAGAACTGAAACAACTGTCGATAAACTAGGAAGATGTATTACAACTATTTGATAAAGTAAAGAGTAGCAAATCAGATGGGCCGGATGGTATACAGTACATCCGAGAGTGCTTAAAGAACTGAAATATGAGATTGCAGACCTACTGTGTGTAAACTGTGAACTATCATTAAAATCATCTGTAGTACCTTAAGATTGGAGAATGGCCAATGTAACGCCAGTTTTTAAAAAGGGTTCCAGGGATGATCCAGGAAACTACAGACCAGTGAGTCCAACATCAGTACCGGGCAAAATGGTAGAAATCATTATAAAGGATAAAATTACTGAACATGTAGATAATCATGTTTAATGGGAGAACGCCAACATGGATTTAGCCACAAAGTCTTGTCTTACTAATCTGTTATGTTTTTTTGAAGGTGTGAATAAACAGGTAGATAAAGGTGATATAGTGTATCTGGATTTTCAGAAAGCCTTTGACAAGGTCCCTCACGACAGACTCTTGGTGAAATTAAAAAGTCATGGGATAGGAGGAAGTGTACTATTGTGGATCAGGAACTAGCAAAAAGATAGAAAGTAGGGCTAAATGGACAATTTTCTCAATGGAGAAAGGTGAATAGTGGAGTGCCCCAGGGATCTGTGCTGGGCCTGCTGCTTTTTAATATCTACATAAATTACTTGGAAATGGGAATAACGAGTGAGGTTATCGAATCTGCAAATGACACAAAATTATTCAAAGTTGTTAAAACACAAGAGGATTGTGAAAAATTGCAAGAGGACCTTGATAAACTGGAAGACTGGATGTTCAAATGGCAGATGAAATTTAAATGTCGACAAGTGCAAAGTTATGCACCTAGGAAAGAACAACCCAAACTACGGTTCCATGATGCAAGGTTCCACATTAGGAACCACCACCCAGGAAAAGGATTTAGGTGTCATCGTGGATAGTATGTTGCAACGCTCCGCCCAGCCTGCAGCGGTGGCCAAGAAAGCAAATAAAATGCTAGGTATCATAAGGGAAGGGATGGAGAATAAAACCGAGAATAGTATAATGTCTCAATATTGTTCCATGGTGCAACCGTACCTTGAATATTGTGTGCAATTCTAGCAACCATATCTTAAAAAAGATATAGCAGAATTAGAAAAGGTACAGAGAAGAGTCACCAAATTGATAAAGAGGATGGAAGGATACCCCTATGAGGACAGGCTTAAAAGGTTAGGGCTCTTCAACCTGGAAAAAGAGACGGCTGAGAGGAGACATGATAGAGGTCTACAAATTAATGGAGTGGAATGGGTAAACATAGATCAGTTGTTTAATCCATCAAAAAGTAGAACGACTAGGGGGCATGCAATGAAGTTACAATGAAACCCATTTAAGACTAATAAAATACAATATTTTTTCACTCAATGTGCAATCAAACTCTGGAATTCTTTACCGGAGGATGTAGTAAACGCTGTTAGTGTAGCCGGGTTTAAAAAAGGTTTGGACAAATTCCAAATTCCAGGTGGAAAAGTCCATAAGCCATTATTAAAGAGGACCCAGGTAATCCAATGCTTGCCCCGGGAAAAGCATTGTGGAACCTATGTAGCTTTTGGGGAATCTGCCAGGTACCTGCAACCTGGATTGGCCACTCTTGGGAAGCAGGATACTGGGCTTGATGGACTTTTGTCTGACCCAATATGGCATTTCTTATGTTCTTATCTTGCCCCCCATTATTGGCCACCCTTATTATTCCCTTCCCATGCTCTTCACTTTTTAATGTCGTCCTCCTGTCTCTGCTTTCACCCTTAGCCCTCCACCTTGTCACCTCCAGAAACTCTTCCTTTTCCTATTCCCTTCCCCTTTCACTTTGCATTGAATGTTCCCTCCCCACCTTTAAGAGCAATCTCAAAACCCTGCTGTTCCTGCAAGCTTTTCCGCAATCCCCTGCTCCTTTTTCCCTATGAACCTCTCTCCCTAGTAATTTCCCTTCTCTTTTCCCCCTCTTTCTTGATGTACCGTTTCCCCTTTTTGTTCTTGTTTGTAAACCGCTGCGACAGCCTTCGCTCTCAAGTGGTATAATCAAGTGCTCTAAGTAAATAAACAAATGCTGTAATTTTATTTATATCAGCAGGACTGTTTTCCATCCTTTTAAATGCTGTATTTAGGGGGGCATATTCAAAATGATTAGGAAGTTAGCATTCCTGCTAACCGGTTAAGCTGCCGTCAGCAGAATATTCAGCGGTACTAAACTGTTTAATGCCGCTGGTATCTCCTGCTGCCTGGTTTGTATGTCCTGATACTAGCGTTCTGGGGGGCGGAGCAGGGGTGGCCCTGGGCATTAGCCAGTCACTGGTGATACTGAGTCGCTGGCCAGTTCTCCCAAACTGGCTAAAATTAGGAAAGCTGAATCGCTGTCCCAACTTTAACCAGATTGACTATCTGGGTTTAAATCAAAGCAGTGATGGCCAGCCGCTTTAAGTGTGCGGGCCGCAGATGCTGAAAATACCCCCCTTCCTATTTGCCAATGTGTGTACAAATTCTTGTGTCAATAAAGCTTCCCGGATATGAATGCATTTGAGAGAGGGGGAATGAGAAGCAGAGACCTGAATGGTCAGGGGAGTGGTCATAAGGCTGGGTGGGAGGTGGGGGAGGGATAAGCTCTGGGCAAGCAGGCAGAAATTTCTGTTTGTTCCTCCTCTCCTGCTACAGAGTTGCCAAGTTACCCCGTTCCAGGAGAGAGACTTTGTAGCCAACTTTAGTTTTAAACTTACATTCTACCTAAATCAGTGTGGTAGTTGTAGTCCCTGAAGTCAGTGCTGCGGGTCCCATAATGCATCATGATGGAGCTGTCAGAAATCCAGAACTGGTTTAAATTTGCTTTAATTCTTGTAAGACTTGTTAATAGTTGACATGTAAATATTATAATTGATATGTAAATAGTAAATCTGTTTCTGCTATACTGTTATATGTAACATGTTGGTTATTTGTAAACCACCCTTGATCTCTGGAAGGGGCGGTATAGAAAAGAGTGACAAAGAAATAAATACATTTCCTGGAAATGGGTAACTTGGCAGCTCTGCTGCTAGGCTTTACCTCCTCAAAACTTCTGCCTTGGATAGAAGTGCCATCACCAGGCAGGGCTGGTGCTACCATTATGTGAACTACGCAGTCATCTAGAGCACCGGCCCACCAGGGGCACTCAACACAGCTCCTGTCACCCCTCTCGGGACTTGCAGTGTCAGCAATGACCGCAAATAGCCCCACAGCACTTACCTTGAAACTGGTGCTGCATGGCTGTTTGCTTTGACCCCCTCGCACCGCCCGATGCAGACTACTAGGCGGTCCGAGGAGGCAGAAACTAACAGTCCCATGGCGCCAAAGATTCAAGGTAAGCGCTGCAGGGCTGTTTACAGCCATTTCTGCCGGCACTGCAGGAGCTGGAGAGAGGCAGCAATAGTTGCAAAGGGCACTGGAGGGGCAGGGGGGTTTCACCTAGGGTGCCTCATCTCCTTGCGCCAGCCCCGTCACCAGGCAGCGAGGAAATCCCTGGGTAACATAGCTGTCAAGTTACCCAGTCCAAGAGGGAGATTTTAGTTCAGAACTGAATTTCTGATAATGCCACTCAGTGGCAAAAGCTCTAGTGAGGGGCCCCCAAGCAAAATTTTGCTGAGAGCCCCTTCTGTTTTAGGCCCCCCCCCCTCACGGGTGGCATGACACACACCTCCTCTCTAGCAGCGGCAGCAGTGGAGGCCCATGCAGCAAACTTACTTACGTTTGTTTGTTGTAGTGCCTCCATTCCAGGTCTGGAGGTGTTGGTCCCGGGCCAAAGTCTCGCAGTAAAGCTGTTAATTGAGAGGCTTTGGCCCATGGGCTAGTAGCCAGGCCTGGAACGGAGGCAACTTGGCAAACAAATGTAAGTTTGCCATGCTACTTTGTGGGCCCCCTTCCTTCCTGCCCAGACCTGCCCCCACCCAATGTTCCCTCTAATTTTCTGTAGGCTGTGTGCGCATAAAGTATCAGCTGTGTGCAGCTTTTGAAGGAAGGTTACATTTTTGTGCGCCACATAACGACACTTGGGGGCATGTTTACTAAACATTCCTAACGTGCGGGGCCGCGGTAGTGTGCGTGTGCCATATAAGGAGTGGGCGGTTCAGGCAGAAAGAAGAAAAAACCCCTACCGTACGTGTGCGCGTCGCGCTAATTTGCGGGGCCCACATTAGCGCGTGGGAAGGCTAAGTGGGGCGCTGCTGAGCACATATCAGAACAGAGCTGTAGCACAACGGTGAACACACTAACCAATGGTGCAGGGGCCACAGGTTCAATCCCCCATTGTGCGCAACAAAAAGGCCAGCTGAGGCAACACCTTGAATGTGTAAAAGTGGTTCAGGAGGCAAAGTACTTTTGGACGGCATAAGGCGGCACACTGTTCGTTTTGTACGGCATAAGGCGGCGCACTGTACTATCTGGGTGGCACAAGGTGGCGCACTGTTCATTTTGGGTGGCACAAGGCGGCGCACTAATTGTGGGCAGCAGGAGGTGGCGCGCTGATGGGCATAAGGCGGCGCGCTGATGCCACAGCAAAGGAACACAGCCACAGCACAATGGTTAAGACACTGACCAATGGTGCAGGGACCAGGTGTTCAACCCCTCACAATGCCCAGTGAAAAAGGCTAGCTGAGGTAGTATGTTATATGTTGTGGAGTGCTGTAGGAGGCTTTCTAATTTTATTTTGTGATAACTACTAGCAAACGCACTCTCACAGCATATTAATATAAGGCGGCCCATAAGGCACATGTTACAGTGCACCGTCCGCCAAGGCACCCTAGAATGTCCCCTATAGGGCAGCATGTATGTTGCGACACAGGATAATGTATAGTGCACCCTATATGGCTGGCAACCGTAACGTGCCCTATAGGGCGCCCCATAAAGCACCCTCAGAGGCACCTTATGGGTACAGTACGCTGAGGGTGGTATTGCTGGCAGCAACATATGTACAGTAAATTAAAATAAATCTGTGGACACCCCTATCACATAACCCCACTGTGGGTTTGAACCCATGACATCTGGCTGCACAGGCAGTGACATAACCATTGGGCTACAGCTGTAAGCAGCCCCTGGCTGGCTGCAGATAGCCTGTACGTCACCTCACTGACAGTCTGCTGTTGTGAACCACCCGTACCCATGATGCACTGCACATGCAAATCAGCTGTCCACGATTGAACACAGGATGGGAAATGCACCCCTAAAGCTCCCCGGCCTGGTAGGGGTAAGTGTCCGTGTGCACCCACACAGCACCTCGGCCTGGTAGGGTGTCCTGAGTGGGTGGACAAACGGCAAAGAGTAGCTAAACACCATCACATTGTGCGGTTACTGTGCTCACCCTAAGTGTGAGATGTTGCGCCCAGGACCAGGTCCACAACACCAGGCATGGCCAAATGCAGCCATGTCAGAGCTCCAAAGCAGCAATAACCTGTGGAATAGGTAGGTGCTGTATAAACATTTTGGAGATCTCTGTCTGGCTCAGTTAGTGGGGACCCCCAGGTGGATAAAACAGGGCTTCCCCTCAACAGATCCCCACCCCCCATGGCAGTAGAGTGGACCATCAACCCCAGTCCTGCTAGGGAACAGACACCCTACAGGGCAGTCCAAGCAGCTCCACACACATCCATAACACAATATCAGACAGACATTAGGCCTGGATATTCAAAGATGCACCCCACCACTATCTGATATTCACCTGCAGCAAGCCATCAGCCACTGCACCCTGCAAGGCACTCCATCACAACACATATCAGCTGTGAACAGTCTGCTAGCTGGTCCTGATGGACATGCATGCACCCACAACTGGGGTGGCAGCACACACAGACAGATAAGTCCATGAAGAGGCCCCCACAGGACACCCATACATATCACATGGGAGAATCACAATATAGCACTATGGGGGTGCCTAGCCATGCTGCCGTCACTGCACACTCAGGGTGAGAGTGATCCCCCAGCAGCACATACAGAGGTCACCCTGTCTGTGTAGGTGGTGGCCGGGCACTACCATGCCCCTGCCAGTGCCCTATGCCCTGTGCAGCTGCATCCTGGTCAGTCCACTCTGTCTGAGATATACCCATGGTCCCTTGCTACTCATTATGCACATTGGCAGGCCAATACTGGCAACAGTGTTGGCAGTGTGGGCTGTGGAAGGGGCATGCAGCCAACACCCACTGTATAGACAGACACACAATTCCACACCTATGCCATCATGGTGCTACTATTGAGGAGGTAATTAGCCTTGCCCACCAAACCAGTGCTGGGCACGGCAAGGCATGGATATGCTACGCAGTACTGCTGGGGGTCACTCCCCAGGGTGGTAAACACCGTCAGAGGCAAGGGCTGGAGCACGCACCGCAAACACCAAACAGATTGTTCGGATGGGGTCAACTAGCAGTATGTGCGTAACGTATGGATATCTATCTGCCAGTACTCCTAGCAAGCGTCTCAGAGCTGTGTACCGTATACCTCAGGTGTAGGGTTCCATTGCTAGGGTATGCAGGTGCTAGTATTGGGAGATGCACGCAGGGTCCAATGTTCTGCCTCTCCAGGAGACATTGGCCAATGGGGCCTGTGGGTGTGGGTGTGTCTGCCCCTGTTGGCTGCTGCTTTACGGCAGAGATTCCCAACTCCAGTCCAGGTGTGCATCACACTGATCGGGTTTACCCGCTGTTCCTCATGAATATGCATGAGCTACATCTACATGCCATGGGGGTGGTGCATAGATATACAGCACAGGCATTTGTATGAGTGGCAGCATGGACCCTGACTGGTGTGTGGCCCACCAGGACTGCATTTGGGAGATTCTGCTCTAGGTACTGCCCCTGTACATGGTGTCTGTGCTCAGTGGGGTAAAAGATAGACGTAGTACCATTGCATATGTCCTCGCCACGAAAGGTTTGTCCTTACTATCACTGTGTAGCAGTGGAAACAATATGTGGGAAGGATTGGTGGTAACCCCAGCTGGGCTTTGAACCTGTGACCTTCTGTTCTTGTATGCACTGTCTGTGTGCACTGCACCACCTTGTAGCCACAGATTGGCTGGATTCCCTGGAAAGTCCATGCCTGTGGATCCGGCAGGGCCTGTGTGTTGCAGTGGACTGTGCCAGCCTGCACATGGCTTGGTCTCTGTCCTCTGTGGCTAGCTGCCACTGCCCCCTGCACCACATGTACTCGTGCGCCAACATGCTGGCATGAGCTTCTCTCAGAAAAAGCAGATGACCTGATTGCAGTGTGGCAGTATGGGACTGCATTTGGGGGACTTGGCTGTAGGTATGCCCATTATTGTGGTGTGTGTGCGGTGTTGGATAACATATGGGTGTTTCCCCCATGCTTATGTTCCCTGCAATACAGGGGTGTCTGCTCTATCTTTGTTTAGTGGTGGGTAAAATATATGGATGGGGCTGGCAAGTCCCCCAGCTGGGATTTGAACCTCTGGCCTTCTAGTCCTAGAGGTCATGGCTATGTCCTCTGCACCACACTATGGCCACAGAGACAGTGCAGCCCCTGGAGGTAGTAAACCTGGCAGGATGGAGTCACAAACCCTGCTGTATGCATTTTTACTGTGGGCTCCTTCATCCTGTGTGGTGACAAACGTGCAAATAAAACCCGGGAATGACCACGGAACAAAGGGGGAAAACATATACCCAAGCTGGGCAACAGTGATATTAATGGGCAACCCTAGATAACACTCCCAGGACAGCTCCAGAAAAAGGGAAATGTTTTTTGGACGAGTCTCCGCTCCGTACACCTTTCCATAAATAATTTCCTTTTCTTTGGAGCTTTCCTGGGTGTGTTATCTAGTTTTGCCCATCACTATAACTGTTCCCCAACTGAATTACTATTTTTCATATTTTTGTGGTGGTCATTTTCTATTTATAATTGCACTTTTGTGCTGTGCACATGTATCACACTGCTCACGTTTTGCAGGTTTCCCCGGTTTTGCTGTACATTGCTGACGTAAATGGTTTCTCTTCCCTTTAAATGCATTCTAACGCGAGTGATTCACTCGCGCTATTTTTTTTTGGAAATTCAGCCCCGATAATGTGCGGGGCGCCTCTCCCCTCCCCTTCCCCGCCCATTAACCTCTTCTCTCCGCCCCTCCGGGGCCTTCCTCCGCCCTCCGTTAGCCTTTCCACGCCTCTATCGGACATTTGCGGGCACGTACTTGTGCGGCACCCGTTACTGTGACGCGCAAGTGTGCGGGGCTTCATCGCACGTTTGCGGGGCGTTTAAGCGCTCTTAAGTACCGCTTTTAGTGCGCTATTTTGCGGCGCGCTAATTAGCGGTTTTTAGTAAACATGCCCCTTGGAGTTATATACTTTAAAATTTGACTACACGTCAGAATACAGTATGTACACCACATTGATTTTAATCAAATTAAATGAAAATAGACGATTACTAAATGAAGCGGGAAATTTCTAGCAATTACAATTATAACTTTTAAATTTTAAGACGTCTGTGTTGTTTTCTATCAGAATCAGAGCCATAATTTTTGTGCGCTCAGTTGTAAAGTATGTGCGCTCGCTTGGCGAGGTGTGTGCACACGCGCACAGCTTAGAGGGAACAGTGCCCCCACCCCACATTGAGGGGGCTGCTTGGGCAGAATTTATACTGCTGATCCTACTATGATGCAACACTGAGTTCAATGGGTAGAATCAGGGACTACAACTACCACACTGCTTTGGGAAGGTCAGAACTAAAGCGTCTCCCTCCTGGAACTGGGTAGTTTGGAAGCTCTGTACTGAGCCATCCCAGGTGCAGACCTCACTTGGATTGTATACCAGCTCTTCAGAAAAGTTCAAAACTGCAATTTTTTGGTTTTCAAAAATACCACTGACTCGCTTTTTTGCAGAGTCCTTGTAAAGCAAGAAATGAAAGGGAAAGCAGTGACGTCTGCGCACCGCAAGGAGCTGGTTACACAGCACTCGGTTATGTAAAGCAGTCATACCATGTGCAAGTCATGGAGGGTTAGTGGGAACTGAGAAAAACAAAAATTAGCATAATATGCAAATTTTCCACATCATAGTTGGATTTTCTAATCCTACCAGTCAGTCAAAGGGAGCCAGTAAAATCCTTATTTAAGGTGGATCTGTATTTTACCCATTTTCGTAAATGATTGCTGCCACCGAGGTATCGTCCCCCAGTCTGAGAATACAGTACACAAGGACTTAAAATGCCGGAGGGGATAAGATTCTACGGGAATGCAACTCCCTAGTCCTGGAGAAGAGGGAGGGGAAATATCAAGGTACATGGCTCGCTTCCCTTGAACTGGCAGACGGTACCTGAGACTGGAGGTTGTAGATCCTCCTGCAGCTGAGCACACTGGGCAAGAAGCCTCCCCATAGTCTATGGATGAGCCGCAGGGCCATGCCAGGCTCCTCCGCCTAAGCAGAGCGATCAGTGAAATAAATCCAGGATTAACAGGCAAGGCACGGGCAAATTCAGGAACTAGCTCTTCAGTAGCAGCTAGGACCCCTCTGACTACAGACGCTCAGGGCTGAGATTTCTCAGAAAAAGAAAGCACCTGTGACCCTATACAAGGGCGTCCAGGAGGCATAATAGTGTTAAGGTGGCACCAGTTTTAAGGTAGTGCACTGAAAAGACCTGTAACAGTTATATTGTCAGAGTATTATACTCATAAGGGAAGATTGAAAGGAAATAATTCAAAAGTTAATTTTGTACTATATCTTCTTCAATTTGTGCTCACTCTGCCTTGTGATTCAGGGGTGGACTAAACACTATCCTACCTCAGCAGTGTCAGTACAAGGTTTTTGGCTGCCCTGCATGGTTTCAGAATTGGCCACCTCCTTTGCCTTCAGATGGTGTCTGATATGCCTGTCCAGGTTAGAGTTGCCAACTGACTCCACATGTACTCAGCAAGCTTGATCCAGTCCTGGGTTTACCCCATTGTATGCAGGGATATGTAGTTTTGGGGGGGATTAGGGGGAAGCAGGAGACAACAAGAAAATAGGGATGTATAAAACCCCCCAAATTAAACAGTTATAAAAACAATTAGTCATTAAAAGCTGAGGTGAAGGCAATGATCGCCCTTGACCCCTGAAGGCATCCATGCATGGTCAGAGCGACCCAATAGGCAAAGAAGGAAGTCGTCTAGACTAGAGCACCAGCATTCCCAGGGTGGTCCATTGCTGCCGCCCCTCTCCAGCAGCGCTTACCCAAACGCTCCAGTGCCGCATTGCTGCTCCTGTTCCATTTGATCTGCTGCTTTCACCCCCTCTGATGCAGACTTCATGATTGCATGGGGGCGGAAGCACTGCCATGCAAACCAGAAGTCTGCTTTGGAGAGGGTGAAAGTGGCAGGTCATAGAGGTCAGGGGTGTCTGAGGCAAGGTGCATATGAATGTGTGTCAGAAACCAAGGAGAGGGGGTGTTGGGTGCAGAGTGAGCATGGAGCACTGAAGGGGGGCATCTGAGGTGGGTCTGCAGGGAAAATTCAGGGAATGTGCCTTCCCCTTTCCCTTTCTTCATTTCCCCTGGCAAATAAAGTAAGGCATAAGGCTGCAGTGCTCTTTAAAAAGCTGTGCTGGTAAAACTAGAACCCTGAGGGACTCCATGAGTAAATGCCCTTGGAGATGTCTGATAGTTACTCATTTAAAAGACAATAAAGCAAACCAGAGCCTCTCATATAATCCCACATTCGTGGATGTGCTGGGAGGGGATAAGCGCGGCACACACACTGCACTTAAATCTAGCAGTGTTACTGGCTGTGCTGCCTCCCAATCCTATTCTTCAAAACTCTCATGCCGCCAGGCAGCAGTGGAAGCGCTTTAGCACTTCCTCTCCCGCTGCTGTAGGGTCAAGTCTTGTAGTATGGGTTGAAAGATCTCTTGGCCCATCCCGTGAAACTTAGCCCTGTGGCCACAGGAAAGGAAGTGCTTAAGTATGTCTCTTGTTGCCTGGACTCACGGGAGAGGTTTGAAGAATGAGGTTGAAAAGCAGCCTGGCTAGCAACATTGTTAGGGTAAGTCCAGTGTGTGCTGGCCTCATTTCTTCCCATCATTGTCACTGCCACCACCGCTCCTTAACTTTTTAAAAAAATTTAAAGTAGGTTGGTGCCCAGCATCATTCAAGGGGCCAGAACGCAAGTGCGACGGGCCCGCCGCTTAACATGGTGGTAAGCCCATCCGCTCCCTCCCTCTGCTTCCCAGAGGGGGCTGGGATCTCGCCGGGGTCGCAGCAGGAAAGTTCCCGCCACAAAGCTGACTACCACGAAATTGTCGAAATCTCTCACCCGTGCGAGATCTCAGCCCCTGATATAAACGGACAGAGCAGAGCAATCCTCTTTTTCAGATCGTCTGTTTCGTCTGCGTCTGCTTCTGCTTCTGCTCTGCCTCCTCATCGCTCTACCTTCCAATCGTGCAGAAAGCAAGACGGAAGGAAAGGTGCTCTGCTCTCCTGATCGCTCTGCCCTTCCTATTGTGAAACAGTGAGACAGAAAGGAAAGGAAAGGTAAAACGAGGACATCTAAGTCTCAGCTCGAGCTTGCCTGCGATGGGCTGCTGTCACTCTAGAGGCTGCCACAGATCGCTCTGGTCCTCAGTCCCTGGAGGTTGGGGCGTGGTGTACCTGAAGTGCTGCTGCCATTCTGTTGGTGACCTGCAAGAGCTGTGATCTTCCGCTTTCCTTTTTCTGCTGCTAGTGCCTTGTGCGATTGCCTACTGGCTAAGGAGCTTGGACACTGCCTTCCTGCTCCCCCTGCGATCATCAGCTCGACAGCAGTTGCTGCCTCCCTGGGAACTGCTTCATTCTTCAGAGGGTAGAAAGAAGCTAACTCTACAGAGCAATGCAAGGGCAAGAGAAGTACCCTCTGGCCTACTCATAGTCTTCCAGCACATGGAGGAGCCAGTAAGGAAGGAGCAGCCTATCAATCCAGCCCTTCCCTTAAAGGGGAAGTGGACTGAGCAGTTGCAGCTGTAAGCAGACCATTGTCATGCCTGGAAGAGTCCTGCAGCATGGAGAACATCCTGACAAGCCTGACAATCACTCAGAAACTATTGAACAACATGCCCCTCAACCTGGCGAGGATCTTGATACTGCGGGTGGAGTTATGAGCCACTCCCAAAGATCAGGAAGCTCCTGGTGAGATATGCTGACACCCCTGACACCCTGGAAACCCAGAGAGAGGTGACTGCAGCATAAAGAACAGTCCTGGCTGTTCTTCTCCCGCCCCTGACCCCCAGACAGCACTCAGAGGACACTGGACCAGATGTGACAAATGCACATACCCCAGTTTGCCTGACCGCAGACTCTGGGCAAGGATCCTTCAGCAAATCTTCCTCCCACACATGATTCCAGCGGATCAGGACTCCAGCACGATGCAGTCCAATGGTCACTGGACCCTCCTGTGCTGACCACTCCTCGGAGGTGTCCCCATCTGCACAACATCCATTCGCCTGGGGCATCCAGGCAGCAAGATCGACACACCAGCACACCCCAGACACCTCCTAGGTAGAGGAGGAGATGTGACTCTACATCCTCGAGTGTGAGCAGCCAGAGTTGGAGCTTGTCAAGCTCTGTGCAGAGCCGGTTCCACCATAGATCATCACATGAGCGGAGTCACTGCTCACATCACTGAAACTGCGAGGGAGGGCACCGCTGTCTATGCAGCAGTTCTTCGGTTTGATCTGCCCCCAACAGCTCGCGACTGAAAAGATGCCTCACTCTGAAAGGGGGTGACCTCCTCTGATGCATTCCACCAACAGCATGCTTCTGAGCAACGATCACCCTCCAAGATCCAGCCAGGAAATCTGATGATCAGTATCCAGCCCATGCAGTTACAGCAACCAGTACCACCGAGCACATCTGGGGCAGCTCCGATGGGGCTGGTAGGACCAATGGTGACGGAGGCATCAGGTGAGACAATTTCCATTAATACACCATCTATTCCCCTGGTGAGTGCCTCTAATGCCCAGCCTGCCCCCAAACCCTCACACAAACGGAAGAAGAGACGCAGGTGGTCATGGTCATTTTCCTCCTTCAGTTCCTCATCATCATCTTCCTTCTCCTCTTCCTCCCTCGAGGCTAAGAGAGCCAGGACTGCCAGCACCTATGCTATCTTGCCGCCCAGCATAATAGAACTGTGGGAGACTATCCCGCAGTTGCTCAGGAAGAAGGTAATCTGGAGGGAATACTTTGACACCTTCAAGCTTCTAGAAGGGAGACAAAAGCACAATGCCAAGAAAAAAGCTAAGATGGGTGATCTGTTGTATCCAGGGGAGTGACATATCCCATGTAACATCCTCAACTGGACCATCTTGTATGTTTGCATGATCAGCATTACTTGCCACAAGGATCCCTCCTAGCTTGGACACATGTTGGCATATATGGACACTATTGTTAATGCCATAAAGGCATATGAGGGGCATGCTTGGCTGTCATTCAACGAGCATTTCTGCATCAAAATGGAAGCGCATCCCAACATATCATGGGGTGCAGATGATGTGAGGATTTGGCTGCATAGGATGAACTCAAAGTACAGCCAGAGTTTTCAAAGACAAACCATGGCCAGCACAAACAAATCCACACCAAGAAATGACATCTGCAGGCAGTACAACAAAGGCAAGTGTTCTTTTTGTGACTGCAAATATCGATATGCCTGCCTCCACTGCGCAGCTCCTCATCCTGCATCTCAGTGCACCAGGAGGCTGCAGACAAAGACCATCTAGCAACAGAAGCAGTGACCTTATTTTTCAGTGAGCCCCCATACCAGTTTATATCGCAGCCATGGCTAGACATCTACCCAAAACGAACTGAGGCAAGACACCTCAGGGAGGGCTTCCGCTTTTGTTTTATCATTCCATTTCAGGGGCGCATCCAGGGTTCCATCGCTTCACCTACTCAACTACTGCAACACCTTTGGCACATTGTACAGGAGAAGATTGATTCTGAGGAGCACTTCAGCGCATAGCCAGCGCCTTCAGCAACCCACCATTTCCTGATTTTTACATCTCTCCCCCTGACAGTGGTTCCCAAAAAGGATCCTGGGAAGTACAGGTTAATACACAACCTCTTCGTCCCTCAAGGGGACTCCGTGAATGATTGCATACCTGGTGAGGCTTGTGCGGTGCAGTATGCCTCTTTCGACCAGGCCTTGGACATTGTTAGGGCCTCTGGCAGAGGCTCGTACCTGTTAAAGGTTGACCTCAAGTCGGCCTTTATGCTTCTTCCTATCCACCCACCTGTTTTCCCCTACTTGGATTCCTCTCCAAGGACATTTACTACTTCGACAGATGCATGCCAATGGGTTGCTCAGTGCCCTGCTTGGCCTTTGAGGCATTCAGCACCTTTCTTCAATGGGTGGTGCAGCGGCAAACTGGGCTGCACTACCCCGATGACTTCCTGTTTGTTGGACCAGAATATTTCCCCACCTGTGAGATGCTCTTGGATACCTTCCAGGATAATGCAAGGGAATTTGGCTTCCCACGGGCACAGGACAAGACAGTCGGGCTTGTCCAGACATTGTCAATCCTAGGAATTGAGACTGACACAAGACAAGGCATCACCCTACTTTCCTGTGACAAGTTGGAAGACCTCAAAGGAAAACTCGCTGCCATGTGAGGACAACGGAAGATCACCCTCTGGCTGGCTCAGTCTCTCGTCGGCTCATTGAACTTGCATGCAGGGTTATCCCGATGGGACGCTCATTCCTGAGACATCTCATGCATGCGATAGCCAACCTGTGCAAGAGTCACCACTACTACTACTACTGAACATTTTTATAGTGCTACCAGTCGTACGCAGCGCTGTACAGACATGCAAGAGACAGTCCCTGCTCATCAGAGCTTACAATCTAGTCAAGACAAAACACAGAAGGTGAAAGCAGGGGTAAAATAAGGGGAAGGAGAGGAGATCAGGTGAGTCAGGATCCAAAAGCAGCAGTGAAGAGGTGAGCTTTCAACCTGGATTTGAAGAGGGTTAGAAAAGGTGCCTCTTGTGGGGCCTAAAACAAGACTTGGACATTTGGATATATTTCCTTGATACGTTCAACGGAGTGGGCATGTGGCAGCAGGACATGAGCAACAATGTTGAATTGGACCTTTTCACCGATGTGGCGGGGACCTCTGGCTTTGGCATGTTTTTCAAAGGAACCTACTTTATTAATGCTGAGGAAATCTCTGAACTATTGGTCTTAGCGTTATACTGGTCAATATTTAAAAAGCACTTAGATGTTTGTGGCACCATGTCGACTGCTAAGTACTTCATTTTTCAATATCTGAGAGCATTATATTTAGAGTGGAATCAAAATAATCTGCTTTATGTATAAATGCAATATGTAGAGCAGGGATGGTGAACTCTAGTCCTGGAGTGACACAATCCAGCCTGGTTTTCAGGATGTCCCTAATGAATATTAATAAGGTATATTTGCATACACTCCATTCTGGTGTAGAGGGATGGGGGAAGATGGGTTTTGGGCATTCCAGGGGGGTGGTAGCAAAGGTGTATAAACTATGTGCAGAGGTACAGATTTTGGCACCTATATGCATAATTTATGCATTTGGCTTGGATGCAGAAAAACAGGTTTAACCTGGACTGTCTAAACCCAGCACAGTTTATGTGCATATGTGATGATATTGGGCACCTATGTATGCAAGGTATATGCATACACCTGCACCTAAATTCAGCAGCATTCAGGATACGTATAGTATTGCTGAATACAGGCATCATTTGAAATATCTAGATTAGATTCTTCAAATTACTGGATAGACATTCTGCTCAAAGTTTACTCCATAGAGTTATTAAGTTTTCTTGAAGTGTAAAATCTTTATCAGTGTAGATGTCTGCTCTCAAGCTAAGCCTGGATCACAACGACTGGGAAGCGTGCAAGCTAAGAAGAGGTCTCTGTGAAGAAATGTATGCAGGGATCCCGAAATTCAGCCCCGTTTCACAAGCAGAACAATGGTGCTTCATCTGAACATCCCAGAAGGACCTGCTGGACTGGAAGAGCAGCTTAATGGGTAGCGCAGTGGGACAGAACGAGTCCAGGGAAGCCAGGGTTTGAATCCTACTCTGCTCCTTGTGGGCATGGGCAAATTACCTAACCCTCTGTTTCTTTAGGTGCAAACTTAGATTGTATGCCCTCCGGGTTGAGCTTCTGGGAAAAGGCATGACTTAAATCCAGTTCCCTTTTACTTCATAGAGGTAGAGGAGCTTAGCAACGCTTCCCAGTTTAGGCGTGGTTGCTGATGATATGCCTGAAAGTAAGAGTGCTTTGGTACTGTGCGTTTGCTATATTTTTGTGTGAAATTCCTGGCTTATAATTTACTTATTTATTTATTTATTTAGTATACATTTGTATACCGCTACTTCCAGCGATCAGCAGTGGTTTGATTACAGATTGGAAATTGTCAAATCATGACAGGAAATTTTTGAGGTATAAACACATTGATTAGACAGGAAAGCACAGCACACAGAGAACTATTTTACAGGGAACATGGGCTATGGAGGGTTAAGTGGCTTGCCCAAGACCACAAGGAGCACCTGTGGGACTAGAAACCCCAGTCCTTCCGGCCCATGGTTGCTGTCCTCTAGTGTAAGAGTCTGTAAGGGTCTTAGTAGTATACCTTGGCAGGACACAGACCTCACAAGCTCAATTAGAAAATTCCAATGCCATCTGCTTCTCCAGCTGCTTAGATCCTTGTCCTATATATGGAAGGAAGGATCCCGATGGAGACAGCAATGTTCTACCACGTTTTTTAGTTGTTTTCTGATTTTTCCTGTTCCTTCTGTCTTTTTATTTTGTGTTTTTCCTTCCTCTTGTAGAGCTACACAGAAATGTGTATAGTTTACTGCATTACCGCTGAAGCACTTTCTGCTCTCAGCTCTGCGTGTGCTGAATACTTGGCTTCTGGCTGAAACCACACTTCCCACAATGATATCAGAGAGCTATTAGTCCTGTCTTTCTGTGGCTGTCTCAGTTGGTGAGCAGTAGGGTCAAAGGTGGTTCTGAAGGGAAGTTTCACATCTTCCTTTTAAAGTCCAAAGGTTGAGGAATTGTACCACAAGAGCCATTAGAAAGGGAAAGCTCCTGTTGTAATTTTCTTCCTGATGTGGAGAAGGTATGACATTAATAATTTTTGAAAAATGCTCAGCTAAGAGGAGCTGGAAGGTCTCTCCTGGGCATCGGAGAAAGAGTAATATCTCTCTTTGGCACAGATCAGGTATGGGGAATGTCTCTCTCTGGGACACATTCTTTAAGGGAAATCTCTCTCCCTAGGGCACATGGGGTAAATGGAAAGTTTCTCCCTGTCATCCATCTGGTTAGAGAAATATCTCTATAGCATACATCAGGGAAAGGAAAGATGCTCCTGGAAAACATAGGTAAGTGAATGGTCTCTCCTTGATAGTCTTAGAATAAGAAAAAGGATTTTCCCTAGTAAATATTTAAGGGCAAGATCTCTTCCTAGCATACACTAGATAAGAGAAAAATCTCCCCCTGGTAAGGATAATGCTTTTCCCTGGCACATAGCAGAAAAGAGAAAGGTGTTTCCCCAGCAAACATCGGACTATAAAGGTCTCTCCATGCTACAAAGAAGATACAGGATACGTCTCTTGCTGGCCACATTAGGAAAGGAAAGAAGTTCTCTGAGGCACACATCGGGACAGAGAGGTTCTCCCTGACACATTGTCCTCTATGTCCAAGTTCCAAAAGGAGCCTTTTTTATGCCTGTTTTATAAAGGACAAAATTTGAAGATTCAGTATCCTAATCGCCAGGTATCACAATAGCAATTATCAACACCCCTAGCATAGGCTCCAGTAAATTTTATAAAGGGGCATCAAAATATTCAAGAGAGCAAACTCATGTGGCTTCGAGCTCTCATAGCTTTCATCATCAGTCCAGATTTTTCAAATATCTTATTGCACTGCCTTGCATTTTATAACTCATTCCTTGCGCATTAGAGAAGGAGATGCATAACTTATTTAGTGCTTCATATTATCCTCCGACACGCTACGTGTTTCGAAGAAAGTCTCTTCTGCATCAGGAAGCTTCATATCTGCATAGACCACTTTTCTAAAGTTGAGCTCTTTCAATGCATCTGCTTCTCTAATGTGCAAGGAATGAGTTATTAAATTGAAGGCAGTGCAATAAAATATTTGAAAAATCTGGACCGATGATGAAAACTACGATAGCTCGAAGCCATATGAGTTTGCTATCTTGAATATTTTGATGGCTCTTTCCAAAATTTACTAGAGCATATGCTAAGGGTGTTCACAATTGTTTATAAAGGAGGCATAATTGTCTTTTCATAAAATAAGCATCCAAAACTAGCCTCCAACGCATGCAAATTCTCAAACAACATATTTCCACCTGCTCCAAAGACGCTGTAAATGTGTGCTCACATTTTATAAAATTGCCCAACCCCAACCTATCTCCACCCAAACTACAGCCCCAGAAATGGATACCCATAAGGATGTGCAAGTCTAGGGCAAGGTGAGAATATCAAAATATATTGGAGAGCAAAAGAGGACTGATAACCCTGCTTCCTTTTCCAATGGAGTTTACTGATGAACAAAGGAATACCAATACCTGACACGGCCATATATCGGAAAAGCCTTCATCGGCGTAAAGGCAAACTATATATAAAACACATATATAACAAATTAAAACCATATAGAAACACTTCACATAAAAATAAATTAAAATGTTATAAGAAAGAGCAAACGAGTAGAGACCATACAGACATGAAAGTCAATTAAAACTTACATGATGTATCCTAAATAAATATGATAAAGGTACTTAAGGCATATCAATGGACTGAAAATCACAAAAGTGAAACTAAAAGTAAGACATTAAAACTTGATATTATATGGATCATATAAAAGTACGTATACATAAAATAATAAAAAAAATACAAGTTAAAAGATAAAATGTTACAAATTATTATTCATATAACACTGGTCAACAAATGTTTACAAAAGTCATGTTACTGAAATAAAAATAGTCATTTCTTATCAATTTTTAAATGCTGAACACGAATATGACAGTGAAATTGCAAAGTTGACTATTTTTTTTGTAATCTACAAGAATGAATGTTTACATCACGAAATGCATGTCAATAGTAAATACAATAGGCCTTCGGTTAATACCTGTAAAAAACCAAATCATAGACTACTTCTTCGATTTTTTCGCCTGTCTCTTGTACAGCTGTTCGGGAGCTTCTCTGGGGAGTGTCCAGCAGTAGTCAGCCAGCATTGTAGTGGACCATTTTCCCTGGTATCTTTGCTCCATCATTGCAATATCCTGGTGAAAACATTCACCCTGTTCATCACTAACCATACCACAGTTGTCAGGAAATAAATCGAGATGGGAATCAAGGAAATCGATCTTTAGAGACATATTGCAGCCAAGTTTCTGATACTGAATCAGCATGTCTTCTACTAGTTCCTTGTAGTTTTCTGCCCTAACATTCCCGAGAAAGTTTGTTGACACTAGGCGAAAAGCATTCCATGCTTGTTTCGCATCACCCTGCAGCAAGTTGTTGAACCAGTCATCTTTGAAGAGCTCTCGAATCTGAGGACTCACAAAAACTCCCTCTTTAATCTTTGCTTCGCTGAGTCGAGGGAATTTTTCATGCAGGTATCGGAAAGCTGGCGAAGTGCGATTCATGGCTTTCACAAAGTTTTTCATCAAACCTAGTTTGATGTGAAGGGGTGGTAGCAGGATTTTGTGAGCCTTAACCAGAGCTGGGTAATGGATATTCTTCTCTCCAACTGTTACATTTTGTCTGCGATTCCATTCCTTCCGCAAGTAGTGCCAATCCCTTGCTCGGCTATCCCACTCACATAAGAAACACACATATTTTATATATCCCTGCTGCAGTCCCATTAAAAGGGCAACTACCTTAAAGTCATCACAGAGATGCCAGCTGTACTTGTTATAGTTAATGGAAGTCAGTAGATGCTGTAAGTTATCGTATGTCTCTTTCATGTGGACGGCATGTGCTACTGGAATAGATGGAAGACGGTTTCCATTGTTCAAAAGCACAACCTTCAGACTCAGTTTCAAAGAGTCTATAAATAGTCTCCAGTCTTGTGGGTCATGAGTGATTTTTAAGGCATTCATGAGGATTTCAATATCGGAACAGAATACCAGATTACTTTCCTTTCCGACTGCGTATAGTACATTGCTGATGTCAGATGGCTTCAGCAGCCATCTGGCAGTAGTATTGCATTGCATCAGAAAATGATGCAATCAACTCTGGATGATGTGTGCATGCTGGTATTATGCAATGTGATGCAATATTACATCATTCACGGCTTATTTGGGATGTTGTTGATGTCCTACTGGGTACATTTACACGGTGAAACATCAAGAATGAACTACATGCAATATCTTCAAAACGAGAGCCAATAAAATGTTTTAAATGTTATATTTGTGGTCAGCTCACCAAGATACTACAGATTAGGGCCTTTTAAAGTCAGTAACAATTTCAATGTTGACCAGTGTAATGTAAAAACTATATGAGAGAATAATAAAGTAATAATAAAATAGTCATACGGAGTATAGCAAATAACCATTGAAGGAAATTACATTCTAAAAGGAACATGAAAAGAGGCGCAGGGCAGACTTACACACTAGAGGCCCGATATTCGAAGGGCAGTTATGTGGTTTACGCGCACCAATGCTAACCGCTTAGCCTAGTGGCATGTTGGGAATGTTTATGTGCAGGAGCTAACCGGGCAGCATGCAATATCGCTGTTGCTCAGTTAGCCATTGCAGCTTCTGGAATGTGCGGCGATCCCCGGATATGCAATGCCAGGGCCGCATATGAATCCGGCATTGAATATCCGAGGTTAAGGATCAGCGGGCAAGACTTTGCGCGCCCAAGTGAATATTGGGACCTGGTGTTCAACATAGGCAATGAGTTTTTTAAAGTTTTCCTCTTTTTTAGTTTTTGATCTTCATTTTACCTTTTTATCCCCTTTTATTCATTTATGTTAGTTTTTAATGATTTACTTTTT
Source organism: Ichthyophis bannanicus (assembly GCA_033557465.1). Lineage (NCBI taxonomy): Eukaryota > Metazoa > Chordata > Amphibia > Gymnophiona > Ichthyophiidae > Ichthyophis > Ichthyophis bannanicus. The sequence goes on along the minus strand of CM066034.1, from coordinate 516,065,615 downwards.
AATATTTTTATTATCCATTTTTAATGCCCATTTTAATATATAATTATCATTATACTCCTTCTTTTCAATTTACTTATTTCCTCTGTTCCTCCTCCCCCTCCCCTCTTCATGTCCCTCTTCCTCCTCCCTCCCCATTCCGTTCCAACTCTCCCTTCCCTGTCTGCCTTCGTCCCCCCCTTCCCACAATCCCCCTTCCCTCTTCTTTCTTTTTCCCTGTCCCTCTTCCTCCCTTTTCCATTATCTTTCCCCCCCTTTCCCCCTTCCTTCCCTCTTCTTCCCCTCTCCCCCTTCCTCCTCCCTCTCCCTCCCTCTCCACAAAGAGAGACATATTGTTCTACCTGGGTACCTGTTTTTGTATTACTGACTGATTGACTACATTTTCAATTATGCATTTCTTGTGCAGTCTTATCAACTTAATCACTAGTGTATTTTTCATACCGTGTTCTGCCTGTTATTAAAATGAGCTGTTGCTAGAATGTGCAGTTTGATTTTGGTTGATATAAACTCCCCAGACATATATAAATCTCCCTAGCAATGCATATGCAAGGTGTTTATTATTGTTTGTACACAACCATTAATTTATGGTGTCTTGATTTATCTGTGACTTGCAGAATCTTTCCATGATGCCCTTTTCAGACTTTCAGCATTCATCTTTTTTACCCCATTTTCCATATATTTTTTTTTATTATATTTATATTTTTACTTGTTTTATACCACACTGTTTTTTTGCTTGTCTCTGCGATACAATTTCAGCATGCACAGTAAATCAGGGGGTATGTTTACTAAACTGCGGTAACGTTACAGACCGTGCGTTTTGTAACGTTAACGCTCGTTAGGTAACGTTAACGAGTGGTATGTAACGCTAACATGCGTTAATGTTACTTATCGATCGTTAAAGTCCCCGGCCGCGGTAAACACCGCAGAGGATGGAGAGAGAGCGGGGGGAGAAGGGGTCAATGGGCGGGGAGTGGGCAGGGAGAGGCTCCCTGCACACTAACGCGCTGAACTGAAGGGCTGAATCCTACCGCGAATGAAAACATGCCGTTAGATGCACATTTGCAGGAGAGAGAAACAATTTAAGTGTCAGCAATGTACAGCATAGACAGGGAGCCCAAGAAACGTGATAATAGTGCTCCATGTCCAGCATCAGCATAGTGCCCAAGTATGAAAGGCCACTATGGCGATGGTGCAAGTGGGGCATAGGAGGCTGCAGGCGGGACATGTAGCGGGGGCAGCAGGGGCAGTGGGTGGACTAGGCAGGCGCCTAGGTGGCGCATAGGAACATAGAAACTGGAAATTATCATGACAGCAACTGACAAAGTCCAAACACAATCCACCTACATCTACCTGGTCCACCCGAGCTAACAGTTGCCAGGGCACTGACCTGACATACCCCCAGCCAACCCTTCCCCAAGCAGAAAGAACAGACTATTGGTAGGCGGTGATGGGGGGGGGGGATTGAGGATGCTCATGTATGCCCCATGCCCCAGACTCTGCTCCATAGGCAACCACCTACCCAGACAGTCGATGGCCTGGGACTGCGCACTACCAGCACCGACAGCATATGGCCTGTCAGCATGGCAGGGGTGTGTGTGCCCGTGCTGGAGGGGGCAGTGGCACCTGCCTGCAGTGGACCTAGGCCATGCCCTGTACCAGTACGTGGTGTGCAGTGCAGCATAAAAGGTCTGGCTGAGGAAAGGTACAGGTAGCCCCAGGGACCACCATGCATCTGTGGCAACAGTGTGGTGCAGTACACCCAGCCAGTATGTCCAGAAGCAGAGGGTCACAGGTTCAAGTCCTAGCTGTGGTTCCTGCAGAGCATGTCCCTATATTTTACTCTACAATGCAGATACCACAGCAACATGTGCAAAGCCCAAAGCAGCGGCGAACAGGGGTACAACCACCCACTCACACAGGCTCCACAATCCAAAGATGCATGGAGAGTCAGGCTGTTGGCTCCAGCATTGAGCTGCAGTTATCACCAGAGCACTACTACTACCTCCTGCACAGTTTAGCAATGTCGGCACTGTGATCAGGACCAGTGTGGTGGGCAGGGTTGCCAACCACCCCTATGTATGCACAATGCTGCAATAGGAGTGTGTGTGTGTATGTCTATCCATTGTTTTGTGGCTGCCCACACCTCACCAGGCCCACAGTGTCCCACTGTTACCAGCATTAGCCTGAATATGTGCATAATGAGGAGCAAAGTGTTGTGGATATGGCCCGGACAGGGCGGATTGGCCAGGATGCATCTTCACAGGGTGTGGGGCAATGGCTGGGACACTGTAGTGCCCGATCACCGCCTGCATGGACAGGGTGGCCATAGCATGGTATGCTGGGAGGGCACTCACTCTGACTGAGCAGTGACCATGGCATGTCTAGGTTCCCACATAGCGCTCTATATTATCTGCCTCCAGTGATCCTGTTGTGTCCCCAGTGCTGGGGCCACAATCACTGAGGTGCCTGCTTGGTGCACATAGCTCCTCTGTGAGCGTGCACTATGGATAGGCTAGTGGACTGTCTGCAGTTAGACTGTGCATGGTTGGAACACCTACGGTGCAGTCTGCTGGTGACTGGCAGACAGTGGTGTGAGGCAGTTGGGGTTTTCCAGAGCTAACCCCATCATTGCTGCTGGTCTGCCACTGCCCTAGCCACAGGTATGGCTGTAGCCCACCAACCCTGGAGAGCTGTCGCATACCAGCAGGATGGAGGTTGCTTCACAGGGTCTGGGGCACCTGTTCCTTACCTACAAAAAGGGTGATGTGAGCCCTTTGGGGTATGTAGTGTATACCACTTTGAACTATCAAGGCACTGTTACACAAACGTCATGCAAGTTTGGAAACCCCTCTGCCCTGATAACCGGTGCCCATGTCAGCCAGACCCTAACATGGGGTACACACTAATCTGGGTGGTGTCTGGTCCCAGAGGGCCACATGTGACTGCAGGATACAGATGGACACCGAATTACCTTCAGCTGCACTGCAAGGAACACCTGTCACACACTGGCAGTGATGGGGATGTACAGCAGGGCCTATCACTAGCACCACATGTACTGCGGACGTAGTGCTGGGTACCCATCCTATCCCTCAGGGAGAACACAGAACCTGCACAATGGCATGGTCTGTAGCTACTCTGTGCCAGTATCACACACTGTCAGTTCGTCTTTCCAAGCTGAGGTACCGGAGAGATGCAGACCCCATTTGCTGATCAGCTGTAGACAGCTATTCAGCATGTGCATTGCATCACGGATACTGGTGGGGTTACCCTATCCTGGCAATCAGAGCAGACAGTTTGTGCGGTGACCTGCAGTCCTTCTGTACCCAGCCATTGCTGTGACATACACCACAGAGGTATAGCCTACTAGTTAATACAATGCCATTCTTGGCAGTGTTCATGGGTTCAATTCCTCATTGTTCCCTCCTCTCATGCCTGTCCTACTCAAATAGTGTGCATGCCTGTAACAGTCATATTTTTGCAGATTTGTGCTGCTAGCCCATAATACCCTCGCAACAATTGCCAACATTCCCTCGGTCCATCTATCTGCGTCTGTCCGCTGTGTAGAGTCCTGTCTGCCTGTGCAGGCTGTCACCCCATGTCATGCACTGCTACCCTTTCCTGCATTGCGCCTCTTCATGCTTGCCTCGCCTGTGCCTGATCTGCATGGCACCACCACTCCTCTGTCCACCGATCATTGCAACTATCCTGCCACCTCCGCCTCCACTGGGGGACACGTATTCCCATCGTCTGCCACCAACTGTCTTTCCAGTACTTTACATTGCCAACACCCTGTGCTGTGGTACAGTTGCCCCCACCATGTTTGTTATCAGTACTGGCAGCCATATGGGATGCCCACAGATATGGCCGGTCCAGCGGCTCCCAGCTCTCCCTCCTTCACTCACCTTCCATTGCCTTTCCTGAGTGCTCTATCTAGTGTTAGGGCTACATCTGTCTCTGTTCCTCACAGGTCATGCATGTCATCCTGCAGCACCTTGCAGCCCTTAGGCCACACTAACCTAGGGCACCATAACCTTGTTAGGCCACCGTAACCTATGGTTCTGTAACCCAGGGTGCCCTCTAAGGTGCCCTGTCCAGGGGTACCTAATACGGGGCAGAGCCTAAGGAGCCCTACTGTATAGGGCACCTTACAAAGCACCTTATGAGGCACCTTATAAGGCACCTAACAAGGCTCCTTATAAGGCACCTTATAAGGCACCTAACAAGGCACCTTATAGGGCACCTAACAAGGCATCTTATAGGGCACCTTACTTATACGGCACCTTCCAAGGCATCTTATAAGGCACCTTACTTATACGGCACCTAACAAGGCGCCCTACAAGGCGCCTTGTAATGTGCCTGATAAGGTGCCTTGCAAGGTGCCTTATGAGGCGCCTTGTAGCGCGCGTTAGTTTGTAACATACGTTAGCTGATACGGCTTGCTGTAACGATGCACCGCCCACGCCTTTATATGGCCATCTGTACCTTTACCACGGAACCTAACGCGAATGACATTACCGCAGTTTAGTAAACATACCCCCAAGTTTTCACTCCTGTTTGTACACAGTGTTCTCATGGTGATTTTTATCTGTTTTACCATTATCGGGTCCTATTGTTTTACCTTTTTATTGTGTTAGTTTTTATTTCCACTTTTGATTATGAAATTCATTTTTACCCTATGTTTTTTTTTGGCGTTTTTATTAATATATATTGAAGCTTTTTGATGGTTCCAAACAGTGTTCTCCGATATGTTTGGCTGAGCGGTATATCCACGTTAACCAGTCATTTCCATCTGATTGTTGCAGTCGGGCACAGTTTACTTCATTCCTTATCTAAATCATGTTCTTTTTGCCCTATTTTATTGGTTGTAATGTGGGTTTCCCTCCCGATTCACCTCCATACATAATCTAACTTTATACTGTATCTATCAAGCTATTTTTTTGTTTATTTTCAATTTATTTCAAATTTTTTTTTATATACCGCACTATTTATAATCAGCGCGGTTTACAGAGAAACACAAAGACCAGAACAACAGGTTGTTCGGTGTTACATATAACAGGAGTATAAACTTGGATAACATGGGAGAACTATATACATAGAATATATAATTAATTATTTCGATATCATGAAAAACTATTTACATAAAATAAAATAAAACGGTCTTTTACTTTGGCGCCAAATTCACATTTTAAAGCGTAGACTCGCTGTACCTGCTCCCTCAAGGTTTTTAAATGCTATGCTGGTTCATACTGTGATTCTACTTTATTATTATGATCCTTACACTAAGGTATTTATTTATTTTCTCTATTTTAATCATTTTCAGTATAGATGTGGGTTTTTATAATGCACTTGGCACGCCATTTCTCTTAAGTATTTTAGCTGATAACACATTGAGTGAATTGCACAGAGGGATAGTGTATCGCGGTTCACACTGCGTCTCTACTTTATTATTATTATGATCCTTACAGTAAGGTATTCATTTCAGTATAGATTTGGGTTATTTTTCTTAAGCATCTTAGCCGATAGCATAATGAGTGAATTGTACAAAGGGATAGTGTATTGTGTCCAACACACCTATGCGATTACAGTCTGTTTTTACCTTGTCTTTCACCCCATTGGTCCAAATTATTGCACATATATATCACCCCATATATCCAATCATTACACATATCCAATTGAATTACTTACATTTATTTTAATGTTTCATTTTTTACTGGCTTTTCTTTTCTTCTCTCTATCCAGATTGTTTAGTGTAAGGGGCATTCTACACCCACTGCCTATGTTGAACACCTAGAGGCACATTCCATTGAGTGCGTGTAGGCCCCTGTGCATTCAGTCGGAATCGGGATGCCCAGAGATAGACCTGATTCTGATCCCGCAGGGGCTAGACATACCCCGCAGGATCAGATCGTGTCTAGGGCCTGTATGTGCAGGCCGGGACCCGAATCCAATCAGCCTGCATGCACAACCACCTGCCCAGCTACCTCAGTGAGGCTCCTGAATGGAGCCGCGGTGCTATGGTGTCCTGTTGCCTTGGCACTGTGCTCCATTCAGGCGCCGCGATCCCTGGCTGCTGACCACAATCTTTCTCCGCAGGATTGGGCTGTGGGGAATCCCCTGCATCCCCTCACCTTTCCGCCACTACCCAGGCCTGCCATCCCCTGATGTCCAGGGGGATTTATTTCACCTCCCAGATGAAATAAGTCACCTGTCCAGTTTGCTGACCCCAGATGTACAGGGCCGACCTCAGAATCGGCCCTGTACATCTGGGATTGCAGACCGCTCATGCCCCGCCCTCATTCCCCCTCCAGAATGCCCTCTCCCAACCCCATCTAAGCCTCCCCGTACAAATGTCTTGTTTGTACGTGGAGGCTTTTGACAGGGATGGAAGGGGGGTGAATAGCGGGGATGGACGTCCCAACAGGACGTCCATCCCCACTATTCACGGGATGGAAAAGTGAATAAGTCTGCCACACGCCCCTTTACTTGTTCCTTTTAGAAAATAATTTCCTTTAATGGTTATTTGCTATACTCTGTATGACTACTTTATTATTACTTTATTATTTTCTCATATAGCTTTTTACATTATTTATATGAATAATAATTTGTAACATTTTATCTTTTAACTTGTATGTTTTTTGATTATTTTATGTATACGTACTTTTTATATGATCTTATGTATAACATATAATATCAAGTTTTAATGTCTTCTAGTTTCACTTTTGTGATTTTCAGTCCATTGATATGTCTTAAGTACCTTTATCATATTTAGTTAGGATACATCATGTAAGTTTTAATTGATTTTCATGTCTGTATGGTCTCTACTTGTTTGCGCTTTCTTACAACATTTTAATTTATATTTATGTTAAGTGGTTCTATATGGTTTTAATTTGTTATATAAGTGTTTTATTTATAGCTTGCCTTTACACCTGATGAAGACTTTGCCGAAACACGACCAGGTCAGGAATTGGTATTCCTTTGTTCATTAATAAACTCCATTGCAAAAGGGAGAAGGGTTATCAGTCCTCTTTTGCTCTCTAATATATTTTGATATTCTCACCTCGCCCTGGACTTGCACTTTGACTCTTACGAATGTGTTGTGTGCTTTTGTGTTTGGACTGTACCCATAAGGACATGCCTACTTGTCAGCCCGTATACAAGTACATGAGTATTCGGCAGTGCAATTTTATAAGAGCCCTCTTCTGTATGTAAAACAGAAAACACTTATAGGATTGACCCCTTCATGGCTAAGAGTAGAGTCTTTCTCTAGAATATGTCAGGTTAGAGTAAGATTTCACTTTGATACACATCAGGTAAGAGGAACGTCTCTCCAGCTCACTCTTAATTTAAGGGTATGTCTTGTCCTGGTACATGTAGCATAAAGTAAAGTTTCTCCCTGACGTACTGCCCTGTTCAACTGCTGTTCTGCAAAGACTGGTGCCAGGTTAGTCCACTCTCCTAAAATATGGGACATATCAAAGCCTTACATACAGATTAGAAGAGGAAATCTGAAATGTTCTTGTCTTAGAGCAGTTTCTCCAAATGGGTTAGTTTTGCACATATATACAAACTCTTAGTCATTATTAATCATGTGTAAATATACCTAAATTACCACATCAAACAACCTCAATGTGTCTGAGCCATCTAATAACTTACTCTATTCTTAAGGGCTTACTCTTGTATTAAGGAAGAGACCTGAGGACGGCTATACAACCCTTCAGACGACAAATTTCCTTGTCATAGGAAATAGCGAGACACTCACATCACTGGTCTCTAGTTCATTTTAATTTTAATTTTAATCTTAATTAGTTATTAAATCTAGGAAAGTATGTTAACGAGATTTCAAAATTCATTACTGATTTATCACCGATTCATAATTCCCTTAAAAGGACTTTAAATAATAGTATCTCAATTTTAATTCAAAAGCTTTCATCGTGCTCTACCAGAGCATTCCGTGGGGCTGCAGTCCGATCCTCCACAACTCCCCACAACCTTCACTACTCCTGCAAATCAGAAGAGCAGCGATAACGAATACATCTAAACAACATTCAAAAGAATCCATAAACACTTAGCTTTCACTGACGCTCTTCTTAAAGAAGTCATTAGTCGCCAGCAGCCCAACAAAGGCCTTCGTTTCACCCCAACAGAGGCTTCCTCAGGAGCTTAAAAACAGTCTCGATGACTAGTTCAAGTATATTTGGGTTAGTTTACTCTTAGGGCAGCTAAGTCTGTTACATTATTGATTTTGCACATACCATGACAGTCATGAACCTCACTTCTAAGCCAAGGCATAAGGAGTATGATCTCAGTCTCTCGAAGTTAATGCTAAAGTTCGGCGTAGTACTTGAATCATGCCAAAGAGAGCCTCCTGCTGGAGTTCGTAAGATGTAACATGTATGGGTAGTTTGTCAAGATGGGCTTGGAAATTCTTCTTTATGAAACCTATGGCACCCAACATGATAAGAAATATTTCTGTATCTTTCTGCCACATTTTCTTGGTCTCTGACTACATTTCCTGGTATTTCAGGATCTTCTGCCTCTCCACGCAATTCACAGAGTAGCCGCCTAGAACTGACACCTCTATTATCAATACCATTCTGGTTGTTTTCTCTTTAACTACTATCTCCGGCTTCTTGCATCCAGCTTTTTATCGGTTGGAATGGGAGATTCCCAGGTGATCATAACCTCCTCATTCTCTGTAATTCTCTTAGGGTCATGATCCCAGTGCTTTTTGGGCACAGTGATGTTATAGTGCTTACAGAGTTTCCAAAGGATGAGGCCCGCTACTTTATTAATTCTTTCTGTATAGAAATTTTCCGCTATCAGAACTTCACAGCCACCTATGAGGTAAATCACTGTTTTTAGGTCTTTCTTACAGAATCGACATGTCTGCATTAGCAATTTTTTCATTGCTTGCTGTAAACCATCTTGTCCGTAAGTTGCTGTCCTGGGCAGCAACTCTCAACCTCTCAACCTTCGGTTTCAGTTCACCCCTCCTTAACCATTCATGTATTTGCTCTTGATCAGCAAAGGGTTTCTGGAGTAACACTCTGTATTTCCTGCTGTATTTGTGCATCTGCCACTTGTTTTTCCTTGTTTTTTGATCTAATTCCTTGAAGTATTTTCTCTTCTTTTGCAACTTCTGTTACTGTCTAACTTGTGCGCATGCTTGTGGATTTTCATTCATTCCTTCTAGTCGTCAGAATGCTTGTCCAAGTGTGATGATGGAGACAGATTCTGGACGTTTACTCTCATATTTCAGCACTTTTTGTGTATTTGGATCAGAGGGTGCAGTTAAGTCGGCCTAGAGGCCTATGATAGTACAGTAGCTCTGTATGTGTAATCAATCTCTATAAATTCTAGCCCTCCTTCAGCTCTAGGGATATACAGTCTTGGCATACACTGATTCTTGTAAATTACTTCATAGACATGGAGGAGTTTTCGTGTTCGCACATCCAGTTTTTCATGATCTCTAAGAGGCCAGTCCACAACCCCAAAGCTGTATGAAAGTACAGGAATTACCAGCTGATTGATGGCTTGTATCTGTGGTGTTAAAACACTTTTCAATAATAGTGTTAATCTCCTATAGTATTCTTTCTGATCTTTTCTCTCAGTAATTTCTGCTTGAGTGTCGTTCCTTCCTCCACTCTGAGACACATATACGCCTTTCTGTTCAAGTTCCTTGATGTCACAGCCTTCAGTCAGGGAGATGTGTTCTGTTTTGCTCAATTTTCTTCTAAAAAAAGTTCTCTTAGCACATTTGTCAAGGCCACATAAAATCCTGATGTCATCAGAAAAGCTTTTCACCACACGGAATTGCTCTGCTACTTGTTGGTGACTGGAACTATACTTCAGATCATCTACAAATAATAAATGAGATGATGTTGCTGGGTTGTTATCTTCTTTACAATTCATGTTAAATCCATATCCCAAAGAGCTGATGACAGAACTCATTGGATTAAGTGCCACACAAAACAGAAGGGGGTGACACGGAATCCCCCTGAAATATTCCTCGCTGGATCCTGATGTTAGGAATGATATACTGACCATCTTCATATTTCAAAAAGAGTGTGGTTTGCCACATTGTCTTGGTGGCCAATACAAAAAGAATCACTGAGTGCAAACACTAAGGGGCTTGTTTACAAAGCCACGATAGCGGTTTGCGATCGTTATCGGAGCCACGGCTCCGATAACGATCGCGAACCACTACCGCGGCTTTGTAAACAAGCCCCTAAGTGATGAAGGGGAGGTGATGATCAAACTTCTACAACACCTAAAAGCATAAGAGGCAGCCAACTAGAGAAATCTGACAATATTATTAAGAGGCCTCAGACAGGAGGGGGTGTAAAAGAAAGTTAGATAAATAGGCAATAAACCTCAAGCCAACAACTCCCTTTTCCTCAGATATCATTCATAGGCCAAAATGTGTTTTACAATTTTCTAAATGCATTTAAAAACACAAGAAAACACTTAACTTAGCAGCAGTATCTCTTAGAAGGCTGTAATTCACTCTCTTTGAAGGCTAGATGTCTAGCAAGCTGGACAAGTGTCGACTTGAGTTTCACCGGTCACTACTATACAGGCTGCATCAAGACAGGAAAGTGTTAGCTTCTCAAGAATTCTCTCAAACTGAAGAAACAGCTCCCTTCATCGATCTTTTAAAGGCAGCAGTAACACCCATAAGTAGTTCTCAGCCAATGATATCCCAAGGCCAGAGTCCGAATCACTTGGCTGTTATCCAATCCATTGAATCATTGGAGCCCGCAGGCTGCACTGAATTCAAAGTGAATATCCATTTTAGTTCAAGTCTAGTGAGTTTGTGCAGCCTGTCACCATTCATGAAAACACTCGCCATATCAATCACAAACCTGCTGATAAAGGTGGATCTATAGTTGTTCAGGATAATCTACAGTATTTCCAGGAAGTTGAACGTCAATTGTCAGATAGGAAATATTATCTGCCAGTGATGGAGAACCCTACCAAAGAATTATAACATCTCATTTTCGATCTGCTTCAAGAGGCTTTGCAGCAGGGCCACACCACTTTGCATGAGTACAAGTTCCTGAAAGTAACTAATCCATGTCTTCCGATCTTCTATATTGTCCCAAAAGTTCATAAAACGTTAGTATCCCCTCCTGTTAGACAGATTGTATCTGGGAAATCTTCATTATAGAACCTCTGTCAGTGTTTTTGGATTATTTTTTACAACCCATAGTGAAAATGGCTAAATCATATCTTAAAGAAACTACTGATTTTTTGAATAAAATTAATAATTTTTCTTTGCCCACTCGCCCTGTGCTAATGGTTATGTTTGATATAACAGTGTTTTACACTAATATTCCCCAAATCCAAGCTCTAGAGTTAGTCCAGGAAGCTTTACGTCAACATCCTCCCATTGATAGAATACCGGTGCAATTCTTGTTGTCTTTAGCACACCTTGTGCTTCAGAGGAATTATTTCCGGTTTAGGGAGTCATATTTTAGGGAGTCATATTTTGTGCAGATTCATGAGGTGTCAATGGGTGCGACAGTTGCTCCCAGTATTGCTAACCTTTATGTACGTAACTTCTTTTGAAGAACTGCACCTTTATATATCTAGGTGCTTTTCACATGTGGTCCTATGGCTTTGTTTTATAGATAATATTTTCTGTATTTGGTTAAGTACTCATGAGAATTTGTTGCATTTTACTGATTGGCTTAACCAGCAAGATGTCAATTTGAAATTTACCATGACTTGTGTCACAAGGTAGCGCTGTCAGAACCCATGGAACTAGGGAACTCTGAGCAAAATGTAAGGGAAACTGACAGCTCAGGTTCACACATGGGGAAAGGTTGCTATAAGCAACAGATAAAAACAAAGCCACGAGGTGTAAGGGAACGCCCGAACAGAAGCGTAGCACAAAACTCATTAGGAAATGAGGAGCACCTGCATGGGGGCGGAGCCCAAACTAACACCAGCTTAAGCACATTTAAAACTCACTTACCGGAAGGTAGAGGGAGAGGAGTGGTAGGAGCTACTGGAGGAGTAGTAGATGCTACTGAGAGAACTGCTAAGCGTGAAAGCAGAACCAGTGGAGCTGCAAGGACGGAGCCAGAGAGATTGCCCGGGGCATATGAGGCTGGTGATTCCCAGGGAAGCTGTCGTGAGCAGCAGTGCACAGCTTTTCAATATCCCCAGGAGCATTGCTACGAAGTAAGCAGAGGTGGCAGTCCAGCAGCCAAGTCCAGGAGGTATAGATTACCCAACACCAGGGATTCAGCAGGGGAAAACTTTTACCCTGAAGGAAGTTTGAAGCTAACAGAGAAACACCGTGGAAAGGGTTCTTCAGAACAGACCTTTGCTCGAGTGAGAGAACAGGAAGTAGCAGTGCCTAAAGGTAGGCATATTTACTCTAGTAGAAGAGGTTTAAAATACCCTGATTTGCCCTGCACTTACCAGGAACTGTGTAACTCTCAAGGGCCTGACTACAGTGAATATGGTAATTTCCCACGGGCCACTAGTTTAGTGGAGGAGGGGAATGCTTTAGCTCACCGGCAAGAACATTATACCCTCAACGGCAGCTGTGTGCCGGGAGAAGTTTATTCTGATGAGGAAGGAATGCAATTTGAGACTATTGGAGAGTCTTTAGACGGGAGTGAGATGGACTGTACATACACTCTGGCTGATTGCATATCATCTCTTTGTTGAAAGCAGCAAGAACTGTTTAGAAAAGGAAACAGGAGGAAAAGTTCTGTAAGTGAAATGAACTGTTTTCTTTTTACTTTTTGTTCCATTAACTAATGCTGAAGTAAGCCAAGTTTTGTTTGAAACATTTCTTTAATTGTGTCACCAGACGAAGAGTCTGCAATTCCTTGTGTTCCACTGTTATGAATCCACCCCGGACGGGGAATAAAGCCTGTGTTTAACCTTACCCTCTGCCTACAACTACACTTCTTTGGCTAATGTTAAAAACCACAGGTCCCAGAAGGTCTTTCTAAAGCCTTCACAGGAAAGTCTACAGCCATTAAAATACTGCCCCATCAAACTACCCAAGCCTCTTTGCCTCTGGGTACGTTGGTGGGTGACACTTGTTCCTTTACATCCATTTCATTTTTAGATGTAAGGGTTGCACTAGAGGGAGGCATTCTATATACCACTTTACAAAAGAAAATGGTTAACCACAATTTTCAGAGTCATCATCCTTTCAAATTCAAAAGAGTGCTTCCGATTGGGCAATTTTTAAAGATTCGGCGAATTTGTTTGTCTGAGTCTGAATTTTTCCAGCAAGCAAAAGTTTTAGAAACTAAATTATGAGAGCGGGGTTACCCACATGGGGTCATTAGGAAGGCGTTTTTGCGTGCCTAGTTTGCTAATCATCCATTACATTTACAACAGCAGGTCAGTTCTGACATGGACAAACAGGTTGTGGTTTTACAGTATTCTCATAGGGCTCAACAATTAGCCCGGAATATATATAGACATTGGCACATTTTAGCCTTGCATTCGATTTTTAGTAATGACCCCTGTTTTGCCTTCTGTAGGGCTCGCAATTTATGAGATGTTTTAGTATACATTGAACTTTTGACTGTTCACCATGCCACTGGTCAAAGGGGTATACATCAACCTTGCAATCATTGCTCAATGTGTTCACTGAATGGTATGACATCCAGTCTCAGAAAGTTTACTTTTTGAAGCATTCCAGTGACTGTCAGTCATCCTGGGTAGTGTATGTGGTGATATGCCCGTGTAAGAAAATATATGTTGGGAGGACATGTCGCAAAGTGAAGCTCCGCTTATTAGGGCATAAGTCATGTCTGACCACGATGACATTCACCGCAGTAATGGTTCAGCATTGTCTTCAAATGGGCCATTGCTGGGAGGATATGCGTTGGTTTGTGATTGATATAGCGAGTGTTTTCATGAATGGTGACAGGCTGCGCAAGCTCACTAGACTTGAACTAAAATGTATATTCACTTTGAAAGCAGTGCAGCCTGCAGGATTGGATGACAGCTGAGTGATTCCATTGGCCTGTTGAGGACCTATCAGTGATTCTGACTCTGGCCTTGTGATATCACTGGCTGAGGACCAATGTTCCCTCTAATTTTCTGTAGGCTGTGTGCACATAAAATATCAGCTGTGCAGCTTTTGAAGGAAGGTTAAATTTTTGTGCGCCACATAATGACACTCGGAGTTATATACTTTAAAATTTGACTACACGTCAGAATACAGTATGTACACCACATTGATTTTAATCAAATTAAATGAAAATAGACGATTACTAAATGAAGCGGAAAATTTCTAGTAATTACAATCACAACTATTAAATTTTAAGACGTCTGTGTTGTTTTCTATCAGAATCAGAACCGTAATTTTTGTGCGCTCTGTTGTAAAGTATGTGTGCTCGCTCGGCGAGGTGTGTGCGCGCGCACAAGTGCACAGCTTAGAGGGAACAGTGCTGAGGACTGCTTATGGGTGTTACTGCTGCCTTTAAAAGATTGATGAAGGAGGCCGTTTCTTCAGTCTAAGAGAATTCTTGAGAAGCTGACATTTTCCTGTCCTGATGCAGTCCGTATAGTAGTGACGGGTGAAATTCGAGTCGACGCTTGTCTAGCTTGCTAGACATCTGGCCTTTGAAGAGAGTGAATTACAGCCTTCTAAGAGATACTGCCGTTAAGCTAAGTATTTTCTTGTGTTTTTAAATGCATTTAGAAAATTGTAAAACACATTTTGGCCTATGAATGATATCTGAGGAAAAGTGTGTTGTTGGTTTGAGGTTTATTACCTATTTAGCTAACTTTCTTTTGCATCCCCTCCTGTCTGAGGCCTCTTAATAATATTGTCAGATTTCTCTAGTTGGCTGCCTCTTATGCTTTTATGTGTTGTAAACGTTTGATCACCTCCCCTTCATCGCTTAGTGTTTGCACTCGGTGACTTTTTTTGTATTGGCTGTTTAAGTGAGTGAGAGTCTCAGAGGATTTTTTTCTTGTTTCTGTAACACTGTCATGGTGCAGGATCGTACCGAGCCCTGTGCGAGCGGTGCGGCCGCACAGGGCGCAAAGACTTAAAGGGCGCATTTCGGCTCTCTGCCATTGCCTGCCGCCGCCACTTTTTCGGCGGCAGGCAGCAGCAGCAGAGAGAAAATTGCACCCCTTAAGTCTTCGCGCCGGCACAATAAGCAGGTCTGGTCTCTCCAGGAGGGACCAGACCTGCTTAGCGTGCCGGCGACTTGCAGATCGGGCGCGCGCCCCCCCCTCCTGCACCCCCATAAAGTGTCTAAATGGAGGTGCGGGAGGGGGTCGTGTGCCCGATGTGCAAGTCGCACAGGGCGTATTTCAGTCTCGGTACGGCCCGGTCATGGTGAACTTAATGTACTCTATCAAGCCAGAATTTATTTATACATTTCAAAGCAATTTATTATCCATGAGTGAGGGACGTAGTCAACATCTTTCTTATAATCAATCCATGCTATACTGAGATTTCTGCTTTTCTTAGTGCTGGCCATGATGGTCTTATTCAACATTAACTGATCTTCGGTGCTATATGCCCCTCTCTGGTTGCCCTTTTGCTCTATTGCCATGATATTATTGGACTTGATATGATTATATATTCTTTCTGCATCTATTGCAGTGAACAGCTTATACATTGTAGGTAGACAATTTATTGGTCTATAATTGTTGGGCGCATTACTTGGGTCTCCTTTTGGAAGAAATGATCTTCCTGTAGTAAACCATTGTGGTGTTTAATCTGGCTGCTTAAACAGTTGATTTTTGCAGGTCTGGGTGGAGTGATGTTAACTGTTTGAGCCAAAAGTTGGTTACTCCATCTGGGCCAGGGCTCTTCCAATTTGGGGCTCACTTTAATCTGCTTTCCAGCTCTTTTGTTGTTACTGTAGCCATTCCATAGGTGTGATGTTTGCTTTTTCTAAATGGTCCTGTGTGCAGAGAAACCATTCTGCTTCTTGACTGTGCTTTATAGGGTCCTCGTATAGTTTTCTTCAGAAGCTTTCTGTTTCGGCTTTGGTTGTTAGTGTTTTTATTATCTTAATGCTCTTTTCCAAGTCCCTGTAGAATTGTTTTGGGTTCTCTCTAAAGAGCTTATTTTGATATCTTTTTTTTCGGTTTTATTCATATCTTTGCAGTTTTTGCCCTTCTGCTGCTACTTTCAATTTATTGTTGGAACATATAAATTTCAGATCTTCTGTTAATGCAGCGTGCTTCAGCTTGATGTCTTGGATCTTCCTTAATATCTTTGATGATCTTAATATTTTTAGATACCCTTCTATCAGGGAGACCTCCACACGCAGTGACTGTATATTTCCCTCAATGCGCTTTTTCCAAGGAGGAACTGCTATTGTTTTCTTTTTCTTCTGGCCCTGCACTTTAGCTGGTATTATTCTTGCAATAATAATTTTAGCTACACAATACTGTATTCAGTTTATTTTAGTGATGTCAATAAATGGTCCCTTTATACTGGATATGGCCTTGTTCATCATTATAATCATACTTTTAACCTTAGGTATTACATTTGCATTACATTTAACTTGGGTAATCTTCCTTTTGCCAGAAACCCAGCATATTCATCTTTTTCCATGTGGACTAGGAGTTTGATCTTGAGTTCCTCCACCTCGGGGTTTTTCTCCTCCCTTTCATCCTCCTCTTTGGTTGATTGGTTGACCTGTCCTTTAGTTAAGTCAGTCTCCTGCAGTTCCAGGTCTCCGAGCTCCGTCTCCCCTTCAGCTGCTCTCTCTGTTTCAGTGCATTCCTTTCTTCTCAGGAGCTCCCGGTCCTGCTGTGGAATTGAGAAGAGACGGCCATGGGGCGGCTACACCTCATGGTAGCGTCCTGAAACTTCCATTCTGACTCAATCATCTTTTTGATCACTGTGTGAACCGGGAAGCAGACCTGTGCCTCCTTGAAACCCTGAAGTAGGGTCCTCCAGGGGTTCCTCTGCCTGAGATGACGACTGAACAATATTGAGTGCCGAGAGTGAATGGCTTATAAGCGCCGCAAGCTCCTCTTTTTTTTTTAATACTTTATTTAAGACCACCATAAAATCCAGACACATATCAACAAACGGCACCACGGGGAGGGTTTACTCTTCACCCCCCCGGGAGCCAACAGACAGATAATACATTAGGTGGGCATTTTACATTATATCCCAACCCCCCTCCTCCCCTCCTCCACCCCTCACCCACCAACCCACCCTCACTCCATTACCAACTTCAAATCCAATTATCGTTAAGCACTGTAAAGCAGCTACCGCCTACCCACTGCTTAGGTCCTCCCTCACTCAACTCCCCCCTTGAAGGGTGGCGTTACGACTGTGGGGCCCTAGCTGCTGGATATATGGTTCCCACACCGACAGAAAAACTGTCCAACGTTTGGCACTGCCCCGCGCCAACCAGCGCTCCGTTAGCATTAATTGATGGAAGTTATTCTGCCATTCACTAAAAGTGGGCAGTTGGCGTTCCCGCCACAACCGAAGAATCGGCCCTTTACCCACCAGACAGGCCTTCCGCACAAGCAAACTCTCGCCAGCATTCACAGGTCCGGGGGTCGGCAATTGATCGAGTGCTACAAATAGGCCCGTCCAATGAAGCCGTCGCTGAAGCAGCATGCCAAGGAATCTGCATATCCTAGCCCAATATGCCCGTATTCCCGGACAACCCCACCACATGTGTAGGAGAGTAGCCAAGGGCCCCGAACAGCGTGGGCAAGAGCCATCCGTGTCCAGCCGACTGCGCAGTGCCCGCCTTGGTGAAAAATGAGCCCTAGTCGCGCACTTAAATTGGATCTCACGCCAGCGCGCTCCTTGTACGAGTCGGCTAATCCGCTTCAATGCCGTCAGTACCAATCCCAGCTGTACGTCCACACCCAATTCAGTCGCCCATGCTCTCTCGACTCCACTATAATCAGGGAGGGAGCGATAACGCTCTAAACTACGTTTCAAGGTGGAGATCGACGGCGGGCGCTCCTCTCCCAACCGAAAAAATTCCAAAATATGAGCTGAGCGGTCAGCCTGCAGCGCTACGCGCGGCAGTGCAGCCACATAGTGGGAGAGTTGTATGTAGGCAAAACAATGCGTATCGGGAAGATCGTATTCCCGACTGAGCGTTCGGAATGATTTACAGTTTCCCGCTTGGTCCACCAAATGCCCTATCAACCGGATGCCACGCGTCCACCAGTCCCGAAACACCGCGGTCTCGGACCCTGGAGTGAAGTGGACATTGCCCTGTAGCGGCAACCAACAAGACACCTTCCACGTTTCCTGCCAATATTTGTTAAGTAGTTGCCATGTGCGTCGGGCCGAGTCCACTAACGGACTCTGCCGACTAGTAGCCGTGAAATCCGTGGATGTGCCATGCAAAAATGCTAGGAGAGTCGCAGGGGCCACCAAACATTCCTCTAAAGACCTAGGCGTGTATACTTCCGTCCCCCCGAGCCAATCCCCCAGATGTCTGGCTTGACAAGCCAATGCGTAAGTCTTCAGATCGGGGAGGCCCATACCGCCCTCTCGCCATTTTCCAAGCAGGCGATTGCATGCGACCCGCGCCCGCTGCCCCCGCCAAAGAAAACGCTTAAGCAATGCCTCCATTTTACACAAGTCCCGTCGATGCAACCAGACCGGTAGGGTCTGCAACCAGTACAGGATTCTGGGTAGAACTATCATTTGTACTGCCGCTATCCTCCCAGCCAGAGACAACGGGAGAGGTCCCCATGCACTTAGCTGCACCGCCAACTGCCGCAGTATCCGGTCGAGGTTACGTCGGTATAAATCCTGGGGATTCCCAGTCAATATTATGCCCAGATAGATAAATTCTTTGTCTGCCCACCGCAACGGGAAGGATCCCCTCCAAGAACTGCGAAAATGCCCCGAGACATCTACTGCTTCAGACTTATCTTGATTAATGCGCAAGCCTGCAATTGCTCCGAACCGCTGGAACTCGTCTAAGAGTGAAGGTAAGGAAGTGGTTGAAGACGTCAAATGAACTAACAGGTCGTCGGCAAAAGCCGAGATAAGGAAAGTTTGCGACCGCAGTCCCACTCCCTGTATCCCTTCCGAAGTTACGACGGTGCGAATCAGCGGGTCCAAGGAAAGAACAAATAGCAAGGGTGAGAGAGGACAGCCCTGTCTTGTACCTCTACCCAACGTGAAGTCGTCCGAGATGAGGCCATTGCACAGTATGCCCGCGGTCGGTGAAATATACAGACTTTGCACCATGTTACTAAAATCTTCCCCGATGCCGTAGCGTGGTAGCAGCCTCCATAGGTAACTCCACGCAAGCTCCTCTTTGTAGAAGACGCAAAACACATTGGGATCCTCCTCATGTGCTATTTCGCCCTCCTCCAAGTCTGGCGCCCATGGCTCACCCCAAAGGTCGGATGAGCTTTCCCCCAGCTCATCAGACTCATGGATACTAGGTGAGACCCGACCCTGCCAGATGTCCATCTCACCCCTCTCTTTTTCCACTGAGGAAGGACCCTCTCCCGGATCACCTTCCCAGAGGGCCTCCCAAGGTGAAAGCACCTGAACTTTCCTGGGAAGACTTAAGACCTCTGCCTGCTTTCTCTTGAGGCAATAGGCCTTATCCAATGATAATATGAAATACTGGGCAAAAACTGTTTCAAGGACCTCCTTGCCTCCAGGAACCTCTGTCCGAGGTGCTGATTCTGTCCCTGCCGGCTTCTTTGTCTTTAATTTATGTTTTCCCCATTTCTACTGATGTGCAGGGGAAATGGCTGCTTCTTGCGACATGGCCATGGTTACCGCCAAAACCGTGGGAGCCGCAGGCCTCAAGGGATCCCCTCCTGATTCTGCCAGGCTGCTTTCCATATGCACTGCAAATTCACGTTGTACCCGACTGCCCTGCCTAATGTACCTTTGGCACCAAAGCACTGCTGACAAACTGAAGCTGCTACCACACTGAGTACAGGCAGCCGGAATCGAGAGCATGCAACTGCACAGTAGGGAAAAAACCCTGCCAAAACAAAAGTAACCCCACCTCCCAGCATCCACAGAAGTTGTTGCCTTCGTGAAAGCACCGGCACCGACTCCCAGAGGCCCCTCTTTCCCCTGACTGAGGAAGGGATTGGCACTCAGGAACCCCTGCAGTGGTATTCTACTTTTTTTTTTACCATTCCACCTGCTGCCAGCTGCTGGATAGCAGAGTCCCTCTAGCTAACAGGATTCTTGCTACCTCGCAGGTAAGGAAGAGAGAGCTCCTGCAGCTAGCAGTGTTCCAATTAATTCACTGGGAAGAGGGGGGAGGGACTTGAGGCTCCCAGGTATTATACCCCCCGGCAGCCTCTGGTCAATTCAGACCCCAGTGCTGGAGCAGGCCCTGCCCCTACTGTCTGTCCTTACCCTTCTGGCCAATTTCTCTCAGGGTACTTCCAGCCTTCACCTTACCAGCACTGAGGCTCTCACAGAGCAATCGTATTGCCTTTCTTTTGGATCAAGTCTTTCCCAATTCTCCTTCTAAGCTTCCCTTCAGGGAGTCCATCAAGTCGGAGCTCTTCCCCAGCTGCTGAGGACTGATAGACTGGAGTCTGGAGCTATAGGGAGAGCTCTTATACTAATGCATTAAGACTCTGTCATGCTCAGTCCTCAGCTGCTGGAGGGGGCTGGCAACCTACATGTAACTGGACTGGCCTGGAGGGATGATAAGGAATATTTAATTTTGTGATAGATGGAGAGCAAGTTACATTATCCATTTTTATTTATTTATTTAATTTATTTATTTAACATTTCTTATATACCGCTTTTCATGATATCAAGGTGGTTTACATTGAACAAACTGAAATTACATTGAACAGGGCATTATAACCTGGAGATAACTATTTTACAGGGAACATGGGCAATGGAGGGTTAAGTGACTTGCCCAAGACCACAAGGAGCACCTGTGGGACTAGAAACCCCAGTCCTTCCGGCCCAAGGTTGCTGTCTTCTAGTGGGATTTGAACCCCCGACCTTCCCGCCTGAGGTAACTGTGAGTTACCATAATTGTAATTAAAGCATGCCATTTAGTCAATGCTGACTCCTGCAACCCAGCAACCCCTGGGTTTTCTTGGCAATGTCTGATGGAAGTAGATTGCCAAGCCTTTCTTCTGAGGCAATGGAGGGTAATGTAACTTGGCCAAGGCCACAACAAGTGCCATTGGGAATGGTTACTAGGCCACTGCTCTAAACCACCAAGCTAAAATGTGGTAAAATGCAATAGCTTAGTAACTTGCCTCCCAGATACCTATGTGACTATAAAATAGCCTCACAAAACCTGTGATAGTCATGGGCAAATGCACCCGTGTACATTTACGGCTTCTCGGGAGTTGGTATAAATGTACACACATGAAGTATACACATGTATATTATAAAATGCATGCATACCCTATGACTCCTCCAACCTATCCCAAAACACATTTACTCTTCTGTCATGTAAAAGTAGACATGAACATTCTCCGCGCCTACTTTATACACGTATAACCCATTGGGTCATTTTATAAAAGCCCTTTTCCATATGTAAATCCCCCAATCTGCATAATTTTAATTGCAAACAAGGTGGGCAATTTTCTGACAGTCTATTTATAGAGGTACATGACTTTTGATAATTGTTCTCTCTATTTGAGATTCATGCTTACATTTAACCCGGTAGAGAAAAAGTGCAAAATCTGACTGATCTTGCTTTTCCTTTATTTATTCTGTTCTTGTCAGAGAATATGAAGGGGAATATGATGAAAGGTCTAATGGCTGCCAGTTTTCTTGTTTTGGCAGTTCTTGGATTGCTCACGTCCATCAAACTGATCACAGAGATTAGACACAGCAAAGAAGTGAATGCATTTCAACCTTGGTTGAGAGCCTTTGAACGTCTAATGGCAACAGAAAGCAAGAGAAAAGAAGCAGTAAAGCTTCATAAAACAACACACTTCTGGAAAGTTCACAGGGCCAAGAAATTGCTAGTGGTAATGGAGTCCAATGTGGATCAGAAGAGGTTTTTAGGTCTGCGCATGGTGAAGAGTAAACCTATTGATGGCATGCTGTGGTTAGGGGAAGACAATGAGATCATTGGAGTACCAGAAGAGACAGATAAGATTACCGAGGAAGCCTTGCAAAAGAAAAGAGACTTAATCAGAGTGAAGAGAATGAATAAAACCAACTTGGTTAAGACTCAAAGTAAACAGATCCAAAAATGCCCCCAAATGGCTTTACAGCAGACCTCTAGGAAACATCTGAACTTTTAATGGTTTCCAGAATGCTCCTGACATAGATTAGTCCAGAGGACTAAAAGCCAATGAACTCCTTGATAAACAGTGGCATCCCAAAGATAGAGGTAAGAACCAGAAAAGTATAAATGGTCCAATTAGTCTTGAAGACTCCTTCCTTCTTCCTGTTGGATGGCAGCAAAGGAGCATGAGATGTCCTCTAGCCTGGGACAACAGAATATTTCAAGGAGGTGATGATCTTCCACTTGGAGGGAACATTAGGGCACATCTTCAGCTCACCTACTGTGGCTCAAAACCAAGACAACAATGTGCCAGCCAAAGACTTGTGGGACCCTGGATTGTGACATTTAACTAATGCCCAATGAGAAGCCTTTGGAGATGCTTTAGAGTCTGTCCACTTCAGGCTGGGCTATAGCCATAGAAGAGGAAAGTAACAAAGCGGCAAAAATTGTGGAGAAGCAGCTGACTCAGTAAGGCTCAGGATTTGCCTGATGAAGCAGGGAACAGCTTTACATAAAAGGTCGAGACACAACAAACACTGTGACTGTGCTATCAGCATTTAGGCAATGGTGATCCAGAAGTACTCATGTATAAATCTACCTAAATTGATTCAGAACAACAGCTGAAATCACAGTGTTCTAACCTAACGCTATCTCATTTCACACTTTATTCCACTATTTCAACTCAAATTCCAATGCAAGCTTGCTTGAGGAGGGTAATGATGACTAAGCCCACAATGATAACATGGCATTGGGCTGGCAATGCTGCATTCAAATACGGAAAGTAAATAAGGTACTATAATGTCTAATGGCATTTCA
This sequence comes from Ichthyophis bannanicus, assembly GCA_033557465.1. Taxonomy (NCBI): domain Eukaryota; kingdom Metazoa; phylum Chordata; class Amphibia; order Gymnophiona; family Ichthyophiidae; genus Ichthyophis; species Ichthyophis bannanicus. Next base: position 516,042,606 of record CM066034.1, on the reverse strand, counting down.
TGCAATTTCTTTCCTATACCTTGACTACCACTATAATCTGTAAGTATTTTGAACTGGGATATATGTAATAAATGTCTTTTCTTTGTTATTTGCTTGAAAACGTCAAAATATACAATTGAGAAAAAACAAGTAGGGAAAGAATGAAGAGTTATGATTCTGAGAATGTTTTCCAACATACTGTAGATCTGTAGAAGGGGGTGTCGGGTTTCTTATGTTTTGAGTGCCTTTGATGACTCATTATGGTTTTCTAATTGTTGCACTATGTTCAGTTCTTATTATGTATTATGCAAAAAAATAAATAAATAAATAAAAGAAAAAGCTGTGGGGAAAGAGGAGATAGGGCTATTTCAGAATAACATTTTCTTTAAGATAATGTCTAGGCATGTACCTTGAATAAAGTATATATCCTTAAACCTTAACTGTGTTTGAGGGAGAGATGGCATCTGTGAGGGGGTGTATCTGTGTAATAGTGTGTGGATATTTTGGGAACAGATGCGTGTGTGAATGTGTGCGTGGGGTGTGAGGGGAGGCGTAAGGGGTGTGGTGTGAGGATAGGTTGTAGGTGTACATTTGTATGTATGTTGGGTATAGCTTTTATGTGGTCTTTCTATCTGCAGCTGCACTTCAGGTTCAGTGTATAAATACCTTATGGAACACAGCACCTCTGTTCCCTTCAGGGCAGTTTCTCCAAATGGGTTAGTTTTGCGCATATCATGACAGTCATGAACCTCACTTCTAAGTCAGGGTATGTGGAGTATGAGCTCAGTCTCTCAAATTTACTGCTAAATGCTTGGCAAAGTATTTGCATCGTGCCAAAGAGAGCTTCCTTCTGGAGTTCGTAAGATGAAACATGTTTGGGTAATTTGCCCTAAAGTATTTACAGTCTGTGAATGCAGGCATGCAATGCAGAAAATAAAGTTTAAGTGACATCTCAAAAATCTGTGGACTTGAAGATCTCCTCGCCCTCTTCCTCTGTACTCTCCAAGTTGTTTCCCGAGTAGGCGTCTTCCTCTTCATCCTCCTTTACCCTGGTGTTCCTCTGCAAAGACAGTAGCTTCCCCTTTACTTAGTCAGGAACTGAAGTTCCTATCAGTATAGTCATAAGCTCTGGGCATTAAAGCAGCACTCTCCTTTAGTTCCTCTTCTCCCCAAGAGTGCAAGTCAGAAATGGTTAGCGACATATTCAGAAGTGAAAACTTGGACTAGGAGGCGAGGGATGCACCTGGGAGAGAGGTCGCTTCCCATCACAGCGCTGAGTCCTTTCGCATGTGAAGTAGGGATGTACCTGGGAAGCAGATTCTCTTTTCCTCTTTCCTCAGGAGATGGTACATACATTGGCTCCTCTGTTGCTGGATTCTCTTCTCCACAGATCTGCATTTCCTTCCTCCCTTTGGTGCAGTGTGGAGCTGGGCCAAGCCTAACCAGCTCTGCTATCTTTGCTGAGGCTGAGTGGGTCACATCAGATGCACCACCTGACTGTGCTGTGCCCCAGCGGTGGGCTCAGTCAACATCTACTTCTATGGACTCCTTGGTGAAAAGAAGACATGGGCCTCTTCTGCAAGCAAGTCCCTCTTATAGTTTCTTCCAATTTTGAGAGGGGACTCTTCTTACCCTGTGAGTGACAAGAGAGTCCCGCCTCTATTACACCCATTACAAGCTGGTTTTAAGAGCAGGGATTTAGAATGTTCCTCACTGAGGACACAGAGGACACATTTCTGTGGCCTCTATTATACTGCTATACGTTTAGTGGCAATATTCATCCATTAAAGGTATAAGTTATGCATTATAATTAGGCTTGCTAAATAGCAGACCTAGAGAGTGATTTTAGAAAGGATATCCAAGTGAAATCAGGAATGTCCAGGTTGGAACGTGCAAAGAAACATTAGGATGCTTGAGTCAGGAACGTCCATCTCAGGCAAGCTATCATAAAGAGATATCCAGCGTCATAGCAAAGTGAAAATATGAGCCCCCATTCCTCGTTAATAATTGTTGACATAATGTAAAATACAAAGTATTAGTGTAGCTCCTTCTCCACACCTTCCAGATGATTGCCTGACAAAATGAGCAATTTTCAGATGCTTGTTTGTGCCTGAAGCAGAAATAGCCTTAGATGCAATTTGGGATATTCAGAGCATTTCTGAGATCAGGCAGGACGTCCAAGTTCCTGGGAACGCCCCGGCCATGCTTCCGCCATGCCCCTGTTTAGACTTGGATGTCCTCATGCTGGGGACATCCACAAACCAGGTTTCGAAAATGTCTCTGTGATTTGGACGTGTGCAAACTTGTTTGCAGATGTCCAAATCATGAATAATGCTTCACAAACCTAAATTTAAATGGATATATTCAGCTGTGCTAGTTCCTGCAGTATGATTGGCTCAGATTTGCTTGAGTATTTCTGCCCTACCTCTTGGCTTGTTCTCCATTGGTTCATTGTTTCCTCTCTTGTGTTCCTACTGGTTCTTGTCTTGACCTCCTATCTTGGGTTTCTGTTGCCTCACAATTCTTGAATCTTGCCATGTTTCTTAGGCTCTGTGATTCCTGATTTATTTAGCTGTATTTATATCCTGCTTTTGACTGGGTCAAAGCGGTCAATTGGGGGATACATTTAACATGAGGGGATATGAGACACATATGCTAATACTTACAGGGAACATGGGCAATGGAGGGTTAAGTGGCTTGCCCAAGACCACAAGGAGTGCCTATAGGATTAGAAATCCCAGTCCCTCCAGCCTGAGATTGCTGTCCCCAGGTGGGACGTGAACCCCTGGCCCTCTGGCCTGAAGTACCTTGTCCTAACCACTAGACCACTCCTCCCTCTGATTGCCTACTTTGTTTTGAACTCAAGGGACAAATACATTTCACTTGTGCATTTCCTTGTCCTGAGTCTAGTCTTTGGCAGGCCTTCACCAGGATTAAAACTCAGGGGTCCCTTTCTTAGTGACCACCCACATCCTGGTACTACCACTACTGCTAATCATTTGTATAGCGCTTACAAGGCATACACATCACTGTTCATATAGATGTAAGACTCAGTCCCTGCTCATCAGAAGTTACAATCTAATCAAGACAAAACACCTAGTCAGAGATTTATGACAGGGGCAGTCAGCATGAAAGGGTAATTTTATAAATTCCTGCGGGATTAACTTGTGTTAGAATGTATGTATTGAGGCCTGTTTTATAAAGTGAAGTAGGAGTATAAATGGCGTAAAAACAGACATCAAACTAGTTGCGAGTGCTTACGCCTGCCTGATTGCAGGTGTAAATGCCCCTGCCTACATTTTGCAGGAACATGGATTTTATATTATTTTGTAACTTCCTGTGTAAATGCGCACCTCACTTTCTCTCTACAAACTCCACCTCTGGGCACATCCACACTGAATTTATTTATTTAAAAGTATTTATATTCTGCTTTATCCTTGAATCGAAGCGGATTTCACTGCAAACCAATCAAGTAGGTTAGTGCGGGGGTGTCAGCATGTAGTGGCTGTGAGGGTAGTGTTCGTGAGTGCGTGGATAGGTAAATCTTGATTTGGGGTGCAATATATACAGGTTGAACTTTCTACATTGAGCTATATACATTTTCATGAGGGTAGTATATACAGGTTGAGCTATCTACGTTGGGCTATATACATTTTAATGAGAGTGGTAGGATGTTTTTATGTTGTGGATGTCATGTCTTGTGTATCTCGTTTGGTGGGGTGGTTAGGGTGGATTGGTGGTCTTTGTACATTTGATTGGGCTTGTAACTCCTAGAAAATAGTTATGTATATAAATGGCCTGCATCTTTACACAGCTTCCTTATAAAATTACCCCCATATACATGAGACGCAGCCAGCAGAGGGCTGGGGGAATCACTCACCAGGAGGTTAAATAGCTCTCCCTTGGAGACTTCCTTCAGGGCACAAGTTCAAGGTCAGCCCATGTCTAACAGCCTGAGAATAGTGAGAGTTAAGCCATAAATCAGATTCTTAGGACCTGTGTCCTTTGTTTCAAGCCATGTGCTTAAAATGGCTGCTTGGCTGCTCCTGAGAGAACAAAGAAAACGCTACTGAGCATGGCTGAGCTGTGATGCAGATGTCTTATATGATATCACTGTGCTTGGCTAAGAGACAAACTTGATGACTGCCATGTATGGAAGCTTAGGGGTGTGCGTGTATGGTAAAAAAGGATACAAGAGCAAAAGAGATTGGTGAGAGTCATGATGACATGGGAAAACCTGCCTAATATATATATAAGCTCTTGCAGAGGGGTGCTCAGGCAGAGTTTTAGTGTGCAACTGGCTGACACTGAAAATCTCAATTGCAGCCGCAGTCTATTTTATTTCTGTATACTTTGTAATGAAGTGAAGCTGCTGTTTCACGGATCTGGTCCTACCTCCTAAATTCTAAATTTCTACAATCCCCAGCTCAATACTGGGCCCTGACTGGCCAATTTCCAATTCAGCTAGTGTAGAGTAAGATACAAGTGGTCTGAAAATGAAAATGACCAAAACCAAACTTCTTATTTTTCCCCTTAAACCCACCTCCCCCGTTCCTCCTTTCTCAATCTCTCTGGATAGCACTTTACTATGCCCTGTTTCCTTGGCCCACAACCTTGGGGTTGTCTTTGACTCCTCCTTCTCCTTCTCCACCTCCACACACATCCAACTGATAGCTAAAACCTGTCATTTCTGTCTCTATAACATGAGCAAAATTTGCCACTTCCTTTCTGACAACACTACTAAGACACTTATCCACTCCTACCGGTCTCCCTTTGAATCATCTTTCTTCCCCTCAATCTGATCAAAACTCAGCTGTGCAGCTAATTTTCTGTCATCCTCGATGTAGAAACATAGAAACAGAAACATGACAACAGAAAAAGACCACATGGCCTATCTAGTCTCTCCTTCCATATCAACCACTACAACAGTCCTCTTTTTTCCTTTAGAGATCCTCTGTATTTGTCTCATGCTTCTTTGAATTCAGATACTGTCCACATGTCTACCACCTCCACTGGGAGACTATTCCACTGATCCACCACTCTTTCCGTTAAAAAATATTTCCACATATAACTCCTGAATCTATCCACTTTCACCCTCATCCCATGTCGCCTCATAGCAGAGCTTGCTTTCAATCGAAAGAGGCTCTCCTTCTGTGCATTTATGCCACAGAGGTATTTAAACGTCTCAATCATATCAAGCCGGTGTACATATTAAGATCCTTAAGTCTGTCCTCGTTTGTTTTATAATGAAGACCACTAACCATTTTAGTAGCCACCCTCTGTACTGACTCCAACCTGTTTATATCCTTTTGAAGGTGCGGTCTCCAGACTTGCACACAATACTCCAAATGAGATCGCACCAAAGACTTATGCAGAGGCACTATCACCTCCTTTCTTCTGCTGGCCATTCCTCTCCCTATGCACCCAAGCATCCTTCTAGCTTTTGCTGTCAGCTTTGCTACCTGTTTAGCTACTTAAAGTCATCAGACACAATCACGCCTAGGTCCCGCTCTTCTTTAGTGGACAAAAGTACTTCACCCCCTATATTATATCGCTCCCTTGGATTGCTGCAGCCCAAATGCATGACCTTGCATTTTTTAACATTAAATCTCAGCTGCCAAATTCTAGACCATTCTTCAAGCATAGCTAGTAGATCCCTCCTCATATTATCTACACCTTCCTGGCTGTCTACTCTATTGCAGATTTTGGTATCATCCGCAAAGAGGCAAACCTTACCTAACAGCCCTTCTGCTATATCACTAACAAAGATGTTTAAAAAGAAACGGACCAAGGACAGATCCCTGGGGCACACCACTGGTAACCTCCTTCTCCTCAGAGTGAGCTCCATTTACCTGTACCCTTTGTCACCTCCCACTCAACCAATTTCCAACCCAAGCAGTAACTTTAGAGTCCATCCCTAGTTTGCTTATAAGTCGCCTGTGAGGAACAGTGTCAAAGGCTTTACTGAAATCTAAATACACCACATCTAGGGCTCTCCCTCTGTCCAACTCCCTGGTAACCCTGTCAAAGAAATCAATCAGATTTGTCTGACAAAACCTGCCTCTGGTGAATCCATGCTGCCTCGGATCCTGTAATCCGCTGGACTCCAGAAACCTAACTATTTTCTCTTTATTCACCACCGAAGTTAAACTAACCAGACTATAGTTTTCAACCACATCCTTACTTCCACTTTTGTGTAAAGCGACCACATGAGCCTCTCTCCAGTCCTTTGTCACCACTCCTGACTCCAACGATATGCTCATATAACCCCTCTTCTCAAGTCGTTTCATTGACTCCCTATCCGTTTTTCTTCTTAAGGTACCTCCACCTCCAATCCCTCTTTCTCTCTCTGCTCAAACTCTAGCAGACTATTTCCATGACAAAGATTACTCTTCAATTCCCCACTAAGTCGTCTTCACCTCCTCTTCCCCCTCTCCATACCAGCTTTTCCCCTTAACCTCTATCACTTTTTCATTCTTTTCTAAAGTCTCTGTTGAGGAAATCTCTCTTCTTCTTTCCTCCTCTAAACGCACTACCTGTTCTTCTGATCCTATCCCCACCCATCTCCTCTACTCCATCTCCTCCTCCATCATCCCTATCTTGTGTGAGTTCATCTTGCCTTGTCTTCTAAGATGGTGTATAACTGTTTAACTGCTTAGCTGTCAACCAAGCCTTCCACAAACCAAGACCTTCCTCTTTCTTCCTACATTTTGTATCTCACTAATTGACTATCTTATTAAGGAAGTTGTCATCTATAGCCACTCTGTTTATGGAACACACATGAACATGCAATCAAAAGTTCAGAACATTGTCAAGGGACTAACATGTCTCAACATGTCTGGAAGGGATGGTATAAAAAAGCACACAAATAAAATAAATAAACAACCAGAGACATCTAAGAGTTCTGATAAAGAGTCATAGAAACATAGAAACATAGAAACATGATGACAGAAAAAGACCACAAGGCCCATCTAGTCTGTCCTTCCATAACAACTACAACAGTCCACTTTTTACCTTTAGAGATACTCTGTGTTGGTCCCATGCTTTTTTGAATTCAGTTACTGTCCTCATCTCTACCACCTCCACTGGAAGACTATTCCACGGATCCACTACTCTTTCCGTAAAGAAATATTTCCGCATATCACTCCTGAATCTATCTCCCTTCACCCTCATCCCATGTCCCCTCGTAGCAGAACTTGCTTTCAATTGAAAGAGGCTCTCTCTCCCTGAACATTTATGCCACGGAGGTATTTAAACATCTCAATCATATCACCTCTATCCCGCCTTTCCTCTAAGGTGTACATATTAAGATCCTTAAGTCTGTCCTCATATGCTTTATAATGAAGCCCATTAATCATTTTAGTAGCAACCCTCTGCACCGACTCCATCCTGTTCACATCCTTTTGAAGGTGCGGTCTCCAGAATTGCACACCATACTCCAAATGAGGTCGCACCAAAGACTTATACAGAGGCCGTATCACCTCCTTTTTTCTGCTAGCCATTCCTCTCCGTATGCACCCAAGCATCCTTCTAGCTTTTGCCGTCGCCTTTTCTACCTGTTTAGCTACTTTAAGATCATCAGACACAACCACGCCTAGGTCCCGCTCTTCTTTAGTGGACAAAAGTACTTCACCCCCTATACTATATTGTTCCCTTGGATTGCTGCAGCCCAAATGCATTACCTTACATTTTTTAACATTAAATCCCAGCTGCCAAATTCTAGACCATTCTTCAAGCTTAGCTAGATCCCTCCTCATGTTATCTACCCCTTCCTGGATGTCTACTCTATTGCAGATTTTGGTATCATCCGCAAAGAGGCAAACCTTACCTGAAAGCCCTTCCGCTATATCACTAACAAAGATGTTAAAAAGAATCGGACCAAGGACAGATCCCTGGGGCACACCACTGATAACATCTTTTTCCTCAGAGTGAGCTCCATTTACTTGTACTCTTTGTCGCCTCCCACCCAACCAATTTCTAACCCAAGCAGTAACTTTAGGGTCCATCCCTAGGGTGCTCAGTTTGTTTATAAGTCGCCTGTGAGGAACAGTGTCAAAGGCTTTACTGAAATCTAAATACACCACATCTAGGGCTCTCCCTCGGTCCAACTCCCTGGTCACCCAGTCACAGAAATCAATCAGATTTGTCTGACAAGACCTGCCTCTGCTGAATCCATGCTGCCTTGGATCCTGTAATCTGCTGGACTCCAGAAACCTCACTATTTTCTCTTTCAGCAGCGTTTCCAATAATTTATTCACCACCGAAGTTAAACTAACCGGCCTGTAGTTTTCAACCACATCCTTACTTCCGCTTTTGTGTAAAGGCACCGCATGAGCCTCTCTCCAGTCCTTTGGCACCACTCCCGACTCCAACAAGGCATTGAAAAGGTCAGTCAGTGGAGTTGCTAGAACGTTCCCAAGTTCCCTCAGTATTCTAGGGTGTATCCCATCCGGTCCCATCGCTTTGTCTACTTTAAGTTGAGATAGTTTCTCACGAACTCAGTCTTTTGAAAATTGTTCAAGATGTCCTTTGCTTCTGTTCCTATTTGTGGGTGTTTTCTGAGGTCCTGCTCCTGGTGCTTCATCTGTGAACACAGAACAAAAATATTTGTTAAGCAATTCTGCTTTATCCTTATCAGCTTCTACATATTCCTCCCCTGCAGCCTTGAGTCTGACAATACCACACTTGCCCTTCCTCTTCTCACTAATATATCTGAAAAATGTCTTATCCCCCATTTTATTGCATTGGCTATTTCCTCCTCCTTTTGAATCTTTGCCTTCTTGACTACTTTGCTAGCTTCTCTAAGTTTTTCCAAATACACATGCCTGTCTTCCTCTCTCTGTAATCTCTTGTATTTCATGAAGGCCTCCCTCTTTTTCTTCACTTTTTCAGCTACTTCTTTCGAAAGCCATAGTGGTCTCCTTTTCCTTTTACCTTTATTTACCATTTTAACAAAAAGGTTGGTTGCCCTTAAAATATCCTCTTTCAGTTTTTCCCACTGTTTTTCTACATCCCTCAGCTGTTCACATCCAACTAACGACTCCCTGAGGTATTGGCCCATCTTCGCAAAGTTAGTCTTCCTAAAGTCTAAGATCCTCACCTTTGAATGGATTCTAACAGCCCTAGTCCTAATACTGAACCACACCATCTGGTGATCAGTGGATGCAAAATGATCTCCCACTACAACATCAGAAACACTTTCACCATTGGTAAGCACCAAGTCCAGTATGGCCCCTTCATGTGTGGGGTCTGTTACCAATTGCCTGAATAGTTCTCCCTGTAGAGAATCCATGATCTCCTTACTTCTAGATCAGCGATGGCGAACCTATGGCACGCGTGCCAGCTGTGGCACGCGAAGGCCTTGCAGCTGGCACGCGGGAAGGTCCGCCATCGAAAAAAAAACAACAACCCTGTCTGCTGCCGTTGTCGGGGCCGCCGCGGCAGAATCGAGCGTGCCGCGGGGCCCCCCTGTACCCACCGGCAGAGCCTGTCCTCCCCGTAGCAGCTCTCTCTTCGAGCTGCAGTCAGACTCGCCGGCTTGCAGAGCGCGAAGGGAAGAGTTTCCCTTTCGCGACTCTGTTAAGCCCGCGGGGGCTGATGGGAACTTCCCATCAGCCCCCGCGGGCTTAACAGAGCAGCGAGGGAACTCTTCCCTCGCGCTCTGCAAAGCCGGCGCGTCTGACTGCAGCTCCAACGAGAGAGCTGCTACGGGGAGGACAGGCTCTGCCGGTGGGTACAGGGGGGCCCCGCGGCACGCTCGATGCTGCCGCGGCGGCCCCGACAGCGGCAGCAATCAGGTTTTCTTTTTTTTTTTAAATTTTCCCTGGGCTGGGCTGGGCGGGGCTGGGCTGGGCTGGGGGTGGGGGGTGGGGGTTAGGAGTGGTGCTGGGCTGGGCTGGGGGGCTTAGGAGTGGTGATGGGCTGGGCTGGGCTGGGGGGGGGGGTTAGGAGTGGTGATGGGCTGGGCTGGGCTGGGTTGGGGGGGGGGTTAGGAGTGGTGATGGGCTGGGCTGGGCTGGGCTGGGGGGGGGGGTTAGGAGTGGTGATGGGCTGGGCTGGGCTGGGGGGGGGTTAGGAGTGGTGATGGGCTGGGCTGGGCTGGGGGGGGTGTTAGGAGTGGTGATTGGCTGGGCTTGGCGGGGGGGGGTTGGGAGTAGTGATGGGCTGGGCTGGGGGGTGTTAGGAGTAGTGATGGGCTGGGGTGGGGGGGTTAGGAGTGGTGATGGGCACTGGGCTGGGGGGGTTAGGAGTGGTGATGGACACTGGGCTGGCTGGGGGGGGTTAGGGGTGGTGATGGGCACTGGGCTGGCTGGGGGGGTTAGGAGTGGTGATGGGCGCTGGGCTGGGGGGGTAGGAGTGGTGATGGGCACTGGGGGGGGTTAGGAGTGGTGATAGGCGCTGGGGGGGCTTAAACTAAAAATTGAGTGATGGGGGATTAGGACTGGGAGTGGGCTGATGGGGAGGTTAGGACTGGAAATGGGCTGGTGGGATTAGGACTGGGAGTGAGCTATGGGGGGCTAGGACTGGTAATGGGTTGGGGGGGTTGCTAGGACTGGACATGGGCTGAGTGGAAGGGGGCTTGAACTGCAAATAGCTGTTGGGGATGGGGCTTGGAATGGAAATGGGCTGAGGGGAAGTGGGGGGCTTGAACTGCAAATAGCTGATGGGGACGGGGCTTGGAATGGAAATGGGCTGAGGGGAAGTGGGGGGCTTGAAGAAGGGAATGGATGATGGGTGAGACTGGAACTAGAAGGGAGCTGATGTTGGGGGAGGATTAGAATGGGATGGGGCTGGGAGAGTAAAATGGAGAGGGGAAAAATATTTTGTGTAGGAGGGATGAAAAATCTACAATTGGCCAGGTATTGGGAGAGTAATTGGGGATTGAGGATGGAGGGGTAAAATTTGTGTGGATGAAATAGGAATGAGGAAAGAGCAAAAGGAGAAAGATTAGTATGTTAAAGCAGATGTAGAGAGAGAGAGAATGGAAAAAAAACTAGAAGAGAGAAGAAAGGACAAATGGACAGCAGACGATGGAGAGTTAGCAGAAAACATGAAGAAACCAGAAGAAAATGGCTGGACCAATTGCAACTGAAAAAAAATGCACAAAAGGTAGAACGATATCTCTTTATTTTGAATTTATTAACTGGAATATGTCAGCTCTGGGAAATGTGCATCATTAACATCTGCGCTTTGTTTGGTACAAGAGGAAATTCCTATTTGACGTTGCCACTTGTTCTCTTTCCCCAGTATTCACTGAAATGTATTGGTTTAATATTTGCAGTGTTGCCTTTTGATAGGTAGGGTATGGTGCTTTGTGAGTCCTGGTAATGCTGTCAGGATACGGCGGGTTTGCTATGGGTTCTAAATGGGCAGCGTTTGTAGTAGTTCCTAATGTGCCTGGCGGTTGGCACTGGATTATAGTAATGTAGAAATCTTTTAGTCTTTCTTTATCCATACACTCATTAAGAGACATGTTTACTAAAAGTTAGTGTATGGTAACATTATGCAAATATTTATGCAAATAAGACCACTTATGCAAATGACGTGCTGGCACTTTGAGGAAATTCTTTGGTTTTGTGCGGCAGTTTGGGCACTCGGGCTCAAAAAGGTTAGCCATCACTGTTCTAGATGATACTGCAGCAGGAATGTGCCAATCAACATCTGGCATATTGAAATCTCCTATCAGTAGCACTTCCCCTTTCCTAGCAATGCTGTGCATGTCTTCAATTAACTCTCTGTCCACCTCTTCCTCTTGTGAGGGAGGTCTGTATATCACACCAATGTAAATAGATTTCTTTTTCCCTCTTTCTAGTTTAACCCACAGTGCCTCCCCTCTCCCTTTTAAGCTCTGTAATTCCAAAGCTTTAATAGTAGTTTTTACATATAGTGCCACTCCTCCTCCCCTACTTCCTACCCTGTCCTTTCTGAATAAAGTATAGCCAGGTATAGTTACATCCCAATCATGGTTTTCTGTGAACCATGTTTCTGTAACTGCCACTAAATCCTAGTCAGCCACTCCCACCAAAGCTTCAACATCAGGGATCTTATTTCCTATGCTACGGGCATTTATACACACTGCTTTCCATATGTTACCCCTGTTACCCATTTCCATAAAGTTATTTAATGTATCACCTACCTGGGGGCTTTCAATTACCTGGGGGCTTTCTTCACCCATCCCCAACGAATCTAGTTTAAAGCCCTCTTCAGTAGATTAGCCAGTCTACTACTGAAGATGCGTTGACCTTTCTTGGACAGATGGATGCCATCTCTGCTCTGCAACCCTTGGAACAGCATCCCATGGTCTAGGAAACCAAAACGCTCTCGATGACACCATCCATGCAGCCATGTATTCATCTCCAGGATGCGAGCCTCTCTGCCTTGGCCTTTACCCTCAACAGGGAGGATTGAAGAGAACACCACCTGTGCACCTAACTGCTTCACCCTCTGTCCCAGAGCCATGAAGTCACTTTTGATATGTTCCGAGGGATACCTGGCAGTATCATTTGTTCCAACATAAATAAAAGGAATCAACCCTGTGTTTATGCAATAAATTAGACTTTATTGCTGATAGAAAAATAATGCAGATATAGAATAAATTAGACTTATGAGGTAGTAAGTTATGTAGCCCTGTGATTGCAATTACACCAAGATCATAAATCACTGTTTTAGCAACCAAAGTCACTGGTTCACTCTGCACTCAGATGTACAGAAAATTGGCTGTCTGTCTGGCTAGGCCCATCCTCGAGAGGATTAAGACCAGTACCTTAGCTTTGCCAGGAGGACCATTGTGGCTGGGTCCAAGAAGTCATCTCCAGAATGGCACAAAGTTCAAAGGTTGACAGTGGTCCAATGCAGGCTGCAGGCATCTGGCCGAGCAGCATGATAACACAGAGCTTCAGGTCTGTGGGAGAGATTCACTCCTTCCCTGAGGCTGGTCCTTGTTCATGCACACTGTCTGACTTTCCAGCCAGAAACAGGCAGCAGAGTTGAAGAATTCAGAATGGCAGAGTGTGGCAGAGAGAGACCAAAGGTAGTGTGAAAGTCTCTCTAAAAAGTGCCTCTGTGTTCCTCTGTGCCGAGCGTAGAATTCCTTGTCCTGAATTTCTCATCACAGCATGAGGATTGGCTGGTCTCAGATACTGTGTGACATCTTCAGTGAATCAGGTAACAGTTGTCAGGTGGTCCTTCTCCAAACAAATGTTCATTGTGAGAGAAAGATGCTGGTATGCATGTTCATACTCGTACATTGTTGCAAATGTTGGGACCAGTAGAACAGATATGGCTTCAACAACGAGCCGTTGCATGTAGCCATGGCTTGAAAACAATGGCTCTGCTGTATGTCTCCTAACTTGACAGAATTGCCTGATCTGCAGATTTAAAGCTTGAACAGCAGAAAAAGAGTTCCATTTTGTAACAGGAAGCCATATTGCATGGTTAAGGCTTTGGTTCAGAAGAGGCCATAGGTACCAGCCCTACAGTATTCGGGAGCACGGGGCTAACATACATCTTGACCGCGTGGTAGCCAGGAGCATGCCTAGAAGACTCCTGCACTAAAAACACAGTGCTACTAGAGCAGCCCATGAATAGGCAGTGTTAGGGCAGAGTTGCGGCAGAGAGTAGGCAATAGCAGCAGCACATGGCTGGTGTGTTGACGCTAGTGGCACAAAGATGCTGTTAATGTGGTGCAACTACTGCCAGCCTCCAACCAGGTGGTAGTTGCACCTGCCTTGCTAGCACATCGACAACATGCGACTTGAGCATGAATATTAAGTGGTTTAAAGCCCTGAACCCTCCCATACATAAATCATCATTGACAATGATGGATGGCAATGTCTTGAAATGAACAGGTGCTCGCCCAGGACATCGATATTGGACAGGAAACATGATGCGTCTGCCACAGCAGCAGAGCACTGCAGCCTGACAGCCACAAAACCAGGGCCTGCAGGTGGAAATATGCAGATTATGGGGGTCATTCTGAACAACGAATAGCGGGGATGGACATTCTGTTGCCCTTTCCTGGCCCCGTCCTCCTTCCTCACGCGTTGTACGGTGAAGTTAGACAGGGACGGGAAAGGGCCAGTTTGGGGGTGGCATTAGGGTGGGCAGTGGGCGGTCGCTGGCCCTGGATGTACAGGGGCGATTCTAATGTCAGCCCTGTACGTCCGGGGCCAGTGACTTGAACAGGAAGCTTATTCTACCTCTGAGGAATCTGGTAACAGTGGTCCAATGCACTCTGAGGTGGAATAACTTACCTGATACGGCAGGAATGACAAGACCGGGGCTGGGATGGAGTGGCAGAGGGCAGAGGGCATTCCCTGCAGTCCAACCCTGGCCCTGGGAGTCCAGACTGGGGGTCGGGCTGTGGGGAAAGCACTTTGGGAGCCAGCAGCCAGGGATCGCAGCTTTTAAATGGAGCTGTGGTGCCATAGCAACCAGACACCATGGCGCTTCGGCTCCATTTAAAAGCCCTGACTAAGTTAACCGGGCAAGGCCTGTATGTGCAGGCTGGGCTGAATCATGGTCCCAGCCTGAGTGTACAGGCTTGTTCGCAATTCTGATCCCGTGGGGGCTAGACATGCCCCATGGGATCAGAATTGCTAATCCACTGGGAGTCCGGTTCCAACCAGTCGCACAGAGGGCCTGTACGTCCCAGATGAAATCGGGCCTATAGGTTTTGCATGTATATTTTATTTATTTATAGTCTCTTATATACCGCACTATTCAGCATCAGCGCGGTTTACAATAAACAAGGAGTTACACAATTCAACGGTACTTTGTGTTTACAGAAAAAACAGGAAATACAACTCGGATAACAGGGTAATTAATTAATATAACAGACATGATCTCATCCTGGCTTCAGTATTGTGTATGGGAGGTCTGTGGGGTGTCTGTATTGAATTTGTATGTTTGGAAGGTCTGTGGGTAGGTTGTGTTATCTGGATTGTTTAATGGATAAGACAAGAGGAAGAGGTAGTGTTTCAAAGCTTTTCCAGTGGTGTGCCACAGGGATCTGTCCTTGGTCTGATTCTTTTTAACATTCTTGTTAGTGATATTGCGGAAGGGTTTTTGGATAGGGTTTGTCTTAGTGCAGATGATACCGGAGTCTGCAATAGAGTAGACACCCAGGAAGGAGTATAGCTAAGCTTGAAGAATGGTCAAGAATTTGGAAGCTGAGAGTTGATGCTAAAAAAATGCAGGGTCATGCATTTGGGCTGCAGGAATCCAGGGGAGCAGTGCTGTATAGGGGGTGAAGTGCTTCTGTCCATGAAAGAAGAGCGGGACCTGGGTATGATTGTTCCTGATTGATTCTGGAGTGGCTAAATAGGTGGAAGGGGCAATAGAGAAAGCCAGAGGGATGCTTGGATGCATGTGGAGAGGAATGGCCAGCAGAAAAAGGAGGTGATAGTGCCTCTGTATGGGTCTTTGATGAGACCTCATTTAGAGTATTGTGTGCAGTACTGGAGACCACACCTTCAGTAGCCAGTGGCCTTTGTTAGGAACCATCCGGGGACAGACTTAAAGATCTCCATGTGTGTACTTTGGAGGAAGGGTGGGATACAGGAGATATGATAGAGATGTTCGAATACCTCCATGGCATAAATGCACAGGAGGAGAGCCTCTTTCAATTGAAAGTAAGCTCCGCAACCAGGGGATATAGGATGAGGGTGAAAGGGGATAAACTTGGGACTAATAAGCAGAAATATTTCTTTACAGAAAGAGTGGTAGATGGGTGGAATAGTCTCCCAGTGGAGGTGGTAAAGACCAGGACAGTATCTGAATTCAAAAAAGCATGAGACAAACACAGAAGATCTCTAAAGGAAATAAAGGGGCTACACTCATAGTACAGAAGTTGATATGGAAGTACAGACTAGATAGGCCACATGGTCTTCTTCTGCCATCATGTTTCTATGTTTCTATTTTGCATTTGGCAAAGTATACGTGCAAGCTCCAAATTCTGCCCCTGGGAGCAACTATTTTATACACATCCAAATGTTATGTAAGAACACTTCCTACATATACTTTTATCTCTATATATATAAAGCTTTTTATAAATTCTTTTCCACCCCACATGTATATTTGTGCAGCAAGTTGCAAAGAATGTTGTTTCTTGCATCATTTGTGATTTTCTAGAAAGCTCTGTTGAAATCATTTCACCTTACCAGCCTTGTCTCATTGAATGTAAATATAAATGATATATTAATCTGTCCACATAGATACTTCCATTGCTAAACCATTAGACACTGGCTCATTCTGAAGGTGCACTTCCGGGCTGCCCGGATGTCCAGAAATCTGGATAGCCCGATTCAGCTCCCATTTGGGCTAGATGCCCCTGCAGGAGCAGAATCGGAGAACAGTGGCTGGATGTCCTGGGGTGCCCCGATTTTGGCACTCCAGACATCCGACCACTTTCCTGGCTAACTTAGCCAGGCTCCTTAATGTAGCTGCAGTGCCATGGTGTCATGTTGCCATGGCATTGTGGCTCCATTAAGGAGCCGCGATCCCCAGCCGCCCTCAACAACTTTCTTTCCCCACAGCCTGATACCCATCCGGCCTTCCAAAGGCAGGGTTGGGTGATTGGGAAGCTCCCCCACCTCCTTGCCCCACTGACCTTCATCTTTATCTTTAATCATACATTTCATACACCGCTCAGGCCGAGAAGCATCAGAGCAGTTTACAATACTACATTTGTGTTACGGAAAATATGAAAAGAACGCCATTTGTAAGATAGAACAGTGATAGTCAAAGACATAGGAAAGATAGGAGAGAAGGGAACAGCAGATTACCTTCACAAACTACCAGCATGACAATTAAGCTCACAGCTGGCCATGCGCCATCCCCCGTCGATGTTGGTGATCCCGGACATACAGGTCTGACCTCGGGATCAGCCCTGTACATCCAGGGTCGCATCCCCGCCCACCGCCCGCTTCCGCTCCTCCCTCAGCCCGCCCCCTTCTGCCCTCATCCAAAGCTTCCTGCACATCTCCTATGTATGCGCAGGGAGCTTTGGCCAGGGGATACGGTCCCGGCATTTAGCGGGGATGGTCATCCAACCCAGATGTCCATCCCTGCTACATGTGGTTCAGAATGCCCCCTTAAGGGCCTGATATTTGAAAGGCATTTACACCGTGTAAATGCCACTGAACAGGATATTCAATATCACCAACATGGTTAGTGCCGCTGATTTCCCCAATTATCTCCCCTACATGCCTCGATGCTAAGCGCTTAGTATCGGGGCATGTTGTGGGTGTTCCAGGACGGAGCAAAGGCAGTGACACTTGCTAACCGGGTAGCGATGATATTGCACCACTACCCAGTTAGCAACCTGTGGGTAAAACTAGGCGAAGGAAAAGCTGGCCTATTTACCCATGGGAGCTAACTGGGCAGCAGTGCAATATCGTCACTGCCCAGTTAGCTTCTGCGGCTCCGGGGAAGTGCGGTGATCCTGGACATTCAATGCCAGGGCCGCATATGACTCCAGCCTTGAATATCCATGGTTAGAGGTCGGCGAGGACTGCTATGCACCATAGTGGGGCCTAGCCAGCTCAATTCAATATCAGGACCTAAGGACCCAATATTTGAAAGGCATTTACATGGTTTACAGCCCTGTAAACCATGTAAATGCTGCTCAGTGGGATATTCAACAGCACTAACACGGTTATTGCCGCTGAATATCCCCGATCTTCCCTCCTACGTGATTCGACGCTAACCGCTCAGCATTGGCGCGTGTCAATGGGCATTCCAGGGAAGAGTGGAGGCGGCAACAGTTGCTAATTGAGCAGTGGCAATATTTTATGCTGCCCGGTTAGCGATCTATAGCTTAAAGATAGGTGCAGTAAAAGCTTGCCTATCTTTTAGCCGCAGGGGCTAACCTGGCTGAATACAATATCACTGCTGCCCTTTAAGATCGGGCCCTAATTGCTTTGTTTTCAGATCTATCAGGTTGCAAAATCAACAAGCCAAAAAGGAAGCCCTCCACCCTTAATATTCATTGTACACAGGCTATTTACATCTGTACTCATTTCAGGAGGAGCAGGAAGGATAGAATATTTGGGCGTGATATACCATAATTATGATACATCACCTTGTGATTTTGTAAAAAGGAATTACTAAGTTTAATAACATGAAATGACATGATGATTTAGAGAAGACAATTTTGATTAGTATATTGTAGATAATATCGAAGGCTACCTTCAAATGTTACTTTAACAAGGCCATGTGGTCAACATTATTGGCACCCTTGCATTTTAGGTATGTATTGTACAGTATCTTGAGAAATAATTGGAAATATTCCAACTGTATATCATCAAAATATTATAAAAGTATGTTCAAAGGTATACAACAAAAAAAATGTCTGTGCAACTTAGACGTAATAATTTCTGAGAAAAACAAAATATGTCCTGGACAGGATTAATGGCACCCTTTAGTAATATTTGGTTGCACAACCCTTGGCAGTGATGATGGCCTCCAAACGTTTCTTGTAGTCATCTACAAGTATCGTACACCTGTCTTTAGGTATTTTCTCCCACTCTTCAACTGAGATCAGGACTCATTGCTGGTCAGTTTAAAACAGTCCATTTGTTCCTTTTAAACCATTCTTTTGTACTTTTGGATGTATGTTTTGGGTCATTGTCCTGCTGGAGGACCCAAAACCTTTGACCCAGACCTATTAATTGTCCCAGGCCTCCAGTTCCTGAGGCAGCAAAACAGCCCCACAACATTATGGAGCCTCCACCATATTTAACTATAGGAGGGGTGGTTTTTTTCCTTATAAGTTTCATTTCTTCACCTATAAATGTGTCACTGGTCTGCATTGCCAAAGAGCTCAAGTTTGGTTTAATCTGTCCACAGAACTTTTTCCCAGAAGGATTGTGGCTTCTCAAGGTGGGGATGGGCAAAGATCAGGCGTGCCTTTTTATGTCTGTCTTTGAGCAGTGGGGTCCTCCTTGGCCTTCGCCCATGAAGTCCTTCTTTGTTTAGTGCGCAGCATATGATGCTAGTTAAAACCACCACTCCAGGTTGCTCCAGGTCACCCTTAAGCTCCTTGGATGTTGTACATGGTGTTTTTTCAACAGTTCACACTAACCTTTGAAGACTTCTTGGATCAAGTTTCCTCTTCCCACCACATCCTGGGAGGTTCTTGACAGATCCATGAGCAGAAAACTTCTTAATAACATTGCAAACTATAGACACAGGAATTTCAAGGTCTTTGGAGATGGCCTTGTACCCCTTTGAAGTTTGATGCTTGGTGATAATGGCTTGTCTGACGGTCTCAGGCAGCTCTCTTGTCTTCAGCATTGTGAAAATGGAACAGGGAGTGAATGTGGCCATTTAAAACATTAGGGCCATCATTCATTGGTTGATTCAAGTCATGTGAATACTGACAATTGATCACAGGTGCGTCTAATTTTACTGCAATGGGAATGTGGTTCTTCTGTTCAAACCTCCATTTAATGCTCCGTGGAAACTTAAAATAAGCAAAGAGAAAGGTGGATCAAATAACCAAACTTTCTTCTGCATCGTCATGCATAAATCTTGTGACAAGGTGGATTGGAGGGGAGAGTCCCTGATGGTTAGATGTGTACAGAGAACAAGCTGTGAAACAGGGGAGCCTGAGTTCAAATCCTTCTTTTCCCACTAATGCTCTCCATGACCTTGGACAAGCTGCGTCACCATCTATTGCCTCAGACCATGAGCCCACTTGAGCGGGGAAATAACTCATCTGCCTGTATGTAACTCACCTTGAACTTGGATTTGGAAAAGACAAGTAATATATTTTAAAAATCCAAAATCCCCTGTGTACATTCCCGGTTTGGTTCCTACAAGTGGTGATTTTCTGCCAGGTCCACTTCAGTCTGTTCAAAACTCAGTTGAACGGCTAATCTTCTGCCAGGGTCGCTATGCTCATATCAGCCCTCTTCTCAGATCACTTCATTAGCTCCCTATCTGTTTCCACATCATAAGAACATAAGAATATAAGGAATTCCATACTGGGACAGACCAAAGTCCAGCAAGCCCAGTATCCTGTTTCCAACAGTGGCCAATCCAGGTCACAAGTACCTGGCAGGTTCCCAAAAGGTACACAGGTTCCACAATGCTTGTCCTGGGGCAAGCAGTGGATTTCCCGGGTCCTCTTTAATAATATAGACCTTTCCTCCAGGAACTTGTCCAAACCTTTTTTAAACCCAGCTACACTAACAGCTTTTACTACATCCTCTAGTAATGAATTCCTGAGTTTGATTATGCGTTGAGTGAAAAAATATTTTCTCTTATTAGTTTTAAATAGGTTACATTGTAGCTTCACTGTGTGTCTCCTAGTCTTTGTACTTTTTGATGGTGTAAGCAGCCGATCTACGTTTACCTGTTCCATTCCAACTTCTCCTGCTGATCTTTAAGTGCATTCATTTGGCAGCTTCTCACTCCTTTCCTCTCTTATCTCTCCCTTCACCCCTCTCAGGAACTCTTCTGGCAAATCACTTCTATCTGTGCTCTACTCTGCCACTGCCAATTACAGACTTCGATCTTTCCATCTTGCAGCTCCTTATGCCTGGAACAAACCACCCGAGTCAGGCTCCATCTCTGGCCCTGTTGAAATCCAGGTTAAAAACTCACCTCTTTGAGACTGCTTTTGGATCCTTGTCCCCTCAACCTCCTGTTCACCTCCTATGTGTTTCCTTACAATTTTCCTAGATATATCCTAGTCCCCAGTTTTTGTTTTGCGTATCTTGACTAGATTCTAAGCTCTTATGAACAGGGACTGTTTCTTACATGTATCTGCCTTGGAGATGCCTTGGAGCGCTACAAAAATGATAAGTAGTAGTAATAGTAGTAATTTATAAATGACCTGGAAATGGTAGCAACGAGTGAGGTGATCACATTTGCAGGACCTAAGTTGTTAAAGCACAAGAGGATTGTGAAAAATTGCAAGAGGACTTTGAGAAACTGGGAGACTGGGCATCCAAATGGCAGATGAAATTTAATGTGGACAATCCAACTTTAGCTACACGATGCGAGGTTCCACATTAAGGGCCCACCAGCCAGGAAAAGGATCTAGGTGTCATTGTGGCTAATCCATTGAAATCCTTTGCTCAGTGTGCAGCAGCAGCAGCCAAGAAAGCTAATAGAATGCTAGGAATTATAAGAAAAGAAATGGAGAATAAAATAAAGGATAACATAATGCCTCTGTATCACTCCATGGTGTGACCACACCTTGAGTATTGCATGCAATTCCCTATGAGGAAAGGCTTAAAAGGTTAGGGCTCTTCAGCTTCGAGAAGACATGGCTGTGGAGACATATGACAGAGATTTATAAAATAATGAGTAGAGTAGAACGAATGGCTTGAACAGTGAATGGGTTGTTTATTCCTTCAAAAAGTATAAAGACTAGAGGACATGCAATGAAGCTATAAAATAGACTAATAGACTAATCGGAGAAAATATTTCCTTACTCAATGTGTAATTAAAATCCGTAATTCATTGTCAGAGGATTTAGTAAAAGCTGTTAGTATAGCTGGGTTTAAGAGAGGTTTGGATAAGTTCCTGGAGGAAAAGTCTATAAACCATTATTAAAGTGGACTGGGCAAAATCCACTGCTTATCCCTGGGATTGTCTACCTTTTGGGAACTTAACAGGTACTTGTGACCTGGATTGACCACTGTTGGAAACAGGATACTGTGCCTGATAGACCATTGGTTTGACCCAATATGGAAAATGTTATGTTCTTATAGTGAATATGCATAAGAGAGATTTGCATACAGTTTGTCTCTAATATGCAAATCAATCTCCTGCATATTCATTTATTTAACAATGCTTATATACTGCTTTTCACCAGGTCAAAGCAGTGTACATTCAAGTAAGGGCTCATAATCTGTGTTTTGTACCTGAGGCAAAGGTGGGTTAAGTGGCTTACCCAAGGTACACCTGTGGGACTAGAAACCCCAGTCTCTCCAACCTGAGGTTGCTGTCCTCTAGGGAGATTTGAGCCCCTGGCCCTGTAGCCTAAAGTAACTTGTCCCAACCACTAGGCCACTTCTCCCTGACCAAGATTATGGTAATCTTGAAAAGCCAACTAGCTAGGTGTTCTTCAGGAGAGGACTGAAAAGCACTATTTTAACATGACTCTGAGGTTCTATCAAGATGTGCATACCACACTTATTCAGGGGCACTTCTCCCTGACCAGGATTATGGTAATCCTGAAAAGCCAACTAGCTAGGTGTTCTTCAGGAGAGGACTGAGAAGTACTATTTTAACATCTTTGTTAGTGATATAGCGGAAGGGCTTTCAGGTGAGGTTTGCCTCTTTGCTGATGATACCAAAATCTGCAATAGAGTAGACACCCAGGAAGGGGTAGATAACATGAGGAGGGATCTAGCTAAGCTTGAAGAATGGTCTAGAATTTGGCAGCTGGGATTTAATGTTAAAAAATGTAAGGTCATGCATTTGGGCTGCAGCAGTCCAAGGGAGCAATATAGTATAGGGGGTGAAGTACTTTTGTCCACTAAAGAAGAGCGGGACCTAGGCGTGGTTGTGTCTGATGATCTTAAAGTAGCTAAACAGGTAGAAAAGGCGACGGCAAAAGCTAGAAGGATGCTTAGGTGCATACGGAGAGGAATGGCTAGGAGAAAAAAGGAGGTGATAATGCCTCTGTATAAGTCTTTGGTGTGACCTCATTTGGAGTATAGTGTGCAATTCTGGAGACCGCACCTTCAAAAGGATGTGAACAGGATGGAGTCGGTGCAGAGGGTGGCTACTAAAATGATTAGTGGTCTTCATTATAAAGCATATGAGGACAGACTGAAGGATCTTAATATGTACACTGTCACCCCTTTACTGTGCAGCGCCTCCTGATGGTCACAGTTGGTACTGCACCCGGGTGTATAGTACTGGCCTTTCAATACTTATAGTCCTTGCCAGTATGTAAATAAGTTGTGACACCGAAAATCGGTTTAACTGGGTTTTATTCCCCGTCCCGTAGGATTCTTTTCCAAAAGTATAACAGTCAAATAAACATAACCCTTCTCGGGTAAACAAAAGAACTATAACAAAAATAGCTTTACCTTTCAGCAAACAAAAATAGGAATGAAACAGAAATACAGCTTGTCAGCTTTCCAGATGAAGGCTTCTCAGGAATAGTTCAGCCTTCTATCTGAGAGACTCTATATGGTCAGCTATTATAAAACTACAGTCCATTTGTTCAACAGGCAATTCAGCGTTGTCCTCAATTTCATAAGGCTCACATTGCATGGGAACACTGTCAGATACAGAGGCTTCGTTACTTCTCTTCTGAGGTAACTTGCTTAACAAACTTTCCAGCTTGTGACGTACTTGTCTTTCTATAGCAGGTATCTGTTTGGCTTTACCGTATTCTCTTGAGTTGCTTAGCCAGGAGCCTTTCCTCTGCCTCTGGTAATTAGGCAGAGTAAAGCAGTCAGCTGCCCAGCTATCAGAGAGTGGAACCTTTGCACGGGGTTTTGTTTTAACAGGAGCTTTGTAAACAGCTGTTGTCTCCAACGGCAGTTTCTGTGAAGGCTTGTGCCAACTATATTCCTCTGAAGGATTCTCTCCCAAAGGTAACAAGCTTTGTTCCCTATTCTGTTTGTAACCCAGATTCTGGAGCTTTCCTGGTTTCCTTAAATTAGCATTATAAGGCTTTTGTCTTTCATACAAATGCCTCTCATAGATCAGCTTAGCATTTCTCCTATCTGGTTCAGAATAGCTTTTCCTAGCTTGTTGCTTGTGTCTTAAGGCATAGCTTCTATCAAGGCTGCTGCATACACTGTCCCTGTCTGAATTCAGCTGCTCACTTATTTCACTTAAATGTTCATCAGACTCACTCAGACTTTCATTCAGCCAGTGCCTGCCTTGCTGTGGAGACCTGGGATATCTGTATCCTTCCCAGTCTGGATATCTCCTTCGTCTCTGAGGTTCCTCAGCTCCTCTCCTAGCTCCTTCGGCTCTCTCTGCCTTCCCCCTCTCCTGTGAGCTGTGCTGATTATTTACGTAATCCCCAGCTGCACCACACCCTAGCCTATTGGGGTCAGGTGGGACCTTCCTTGCCTCCCTACTGGCTGGGTGATAATTCCTGGCTTGTGACCTCATTCCCTTATACTCATTCTGATACCCTTGTATCATGTGCTCTCTCCCTACGTCAGTGTTTACTTGAGGAGTAGTGTTTTTTAGCACCACAGGGGGCTCTAGAGAGTCTGCTCTGTGACAACACCTTAGAGGAAAGGCGGGATAGAGGTGATATGATTGAGATGTTTAAATACCTCCGTGGCATAAATGTTCAAGGAGAGAGCCTCTTTCAATTGAAAGCAAGTTCTGCTACGAGGGGACATGGGATGAGGGTGAAGGGAGATAGATTCAGGAGTGATATGCAGAAATATTTCTTTACGGAAAGAGTAGTGGATCCGTGGAATAGTCTCCCAGTGGAGGTGGTAGAGATGAGGACAGTAACTAAATTCAAAAAAGCATGGGACAAACACAGAGGATCTCTAAAGGAAAAAAGGGGACTGTTGTAGTTGTTATGGAAGGACAGACGATAGGCCATCTGGTCTTTTTCTGTCATCATATTTCTATGTTTCTATGTTTGTAACATGACTCTGAGGTTCTATCAAGATGTGCATACCACACTTACTCAGGGGCATTAAAAGTAGGGCTAGATTTACTAAAGTGCAATAACATGTTAGTGCACACTAACACTGTTAATATGCAGTATTAGTAAATGGGACCTTTGGCAAATAATGCATATTAGTGCACAGCAAAGTGGTAGCACCTTTTCAGTAACAATATAAGGACATTTTGCATGGACGTATGGGAACATCAGGAAAGATTAAGGGTATATTGAAGATCCAATTAAGTCTTCATTTCAGATTATTATTTGGAAATTGATTGTAGTTACAGAAATATATTTCTGCTTGTAATGAAAAATTGATTGATATTTAGCTATTGGCCTTACAACTCGTCCTCAAGGATGGTTGTTTCTTAGAAATTGGTAGTAGTATGTTTGACATACAGATATGAAGCTACGTATTGTGATAAAGAAACCAGATAGACTTAGGGACCCTTGTTTTAAATCCGACTGAGCAGGTAACGCATGTTTTAGTGGGCACTAATGGTCCATGGTGACAGTAAACACATGGGAATGAAAGCTACCAGCCACTGCAATGTGCATCAATTGCCCATCATGCAAAGGGGCGGGGAATGGACATGGAACGGGTGGAGTGTGTGCATGACAAGCACATTGCAGTTAGCATGGACAATGAATCACGTTAGATGCACTTGCAGTAATTACGCCATGCATTAGGGCGTGCATTTGTGTGATAGCTGCCAGAAACATGCTGCCCATGCCCCCAACCATTACTGCAGAAGTTTTGCTTCTAATGCATGTCCTGGGAGGTGTCCTGTCTGCCATGTGCCAAAATCTGAGAGATTACAGAGAGTTTGCCAAGACCTGTCAAGCCTGCTGACTATTATCTGATGCTCTCATCCATGTTGGCTAGGTGTCCTCGGAAGAGAGGGAAGCAGAGGTGGTGATATTTTCAGTCCCTGGCTACTCTACTATTCATCTTCCTCCAGTGAGAAAACTGGCCATTTAACCCTACAGACTGTTTTCTATCTCTCAACCAGTTTCCAATCTACTATGCCATGATTTTTTAATTTCCTTAGGAGTCTCTCATATAGGACTTTGTCAGACATGTTCTGAAAGTCTAAATATACCTCAGGGGTTATTTTAGAAACCTTATTTTGGATTTACATGTGTGTGATGGGAAATATGAGAAGTTACCCGTCCCTCTCCAAAGGGATTATCAGCAGTCCACCTTAAAAGAGTCTAAAGCTCAGAACTCAGGGTGGGAGGGCATGACTCAGACAGAGGGATTAAGAAGCCAACTGTGTACACAAGGAAGAGTAGAGGCCCATGGAGACAGAAAGCTCCTTCCAAGCAGGGCTGGGAGAGGAGTCTGGCTGTGAGGTAGGAACTGGGAACCATACTCACAAACACCGAAGACCACTTGACTACCTAAACTTTGGGGCTGAAATTAATTCTGCCTTTACTTTGTGGGTCGGGGAAGGGCACTGAGAACCAGCCTGTGAAGGCAACAGGCAGGGGAATGATGGCTGTGTAGCTGAAAGACAATAAACATAGTTTTGTTTGGCCCTGAACAGTTGTTACATAATGTTTTATGAGCCCTTACCACCACATGCCACGCTATACCACATGTGGTGGTAGCTTGGGGATTTCCTCTAACCACGTGACAGAGGGAAAATCCATGTACTTCTAGGGCCGTGCTTCTCTACAGCAGGTCAGGATTTTTTTTGTGTGAGCTAAGAGAGTTAGCCTTGCCCTAGTTAGGGAGCTGGAAGAAAAGTCTAGTTAGTGACAGACAGGTAGGGTTTTGTTTGGCCACTAGAGGCCGCTAAAGGTTTATTGGAGCTGGAACGTTGCAAAGTTAACTCAGCTGCCGAAGAGTGATCTGTGGTTGTTTGCTTTGCAAAAGAACAAGTGACAAGCCAGAATGGAGTGACTCTTCCAGCTTCTGGTAAATGGGCAGCAGCAACAACAACAGTATCAAGAGCAATAACAGTATCAGCAGCAACAACAACCATATCAACATGCTTTGCTGGTAGGGCAGCAACAATTGAGGCAGCAGTTGATTGAGGCCCTACATAGACTGCAGCTCCACCCTCCAGCACAAATGCTACTTAAAATGATGGCTGAAGATGAGACTAATCACTTTTTGGTGAACTTTGAATGAACCGCCTGCATGGCTGGGTGGCCAGAGGTGACGTGGACTACTTATTTGGAGAATCTGTTAACGGGTAGCAATCAGGCTGCATTCCAGGATGCCAATCCAGATAGGTGAGCTACATACGCAGCTATCAAGGCTGCCTTACTGGAACGAGCTGGCTGTACACCAGATGTCTGTCGCCAGCAATTCAGAAAGGGAGGACTCCAGATAGAAGAGAGTCCTCTGAGGTTCTTCTATTCACTGAAGGGTCTCGCATGGAAGTGGCTACAACTGGAGGGAAAGACTGGGCCTGAGATAGCCAAGATTCTGCTATTGGAGCAATTTTTAGAGGGCTTGACTGCCCCGATAAAACAGTGGGTATGCCAGGACCCCAAGCTTACACTGGAGATTGCACTGGAAATAGTGGAAGAGTATCATTAAACACAGCTGGTGACTGGAGCAGACAGTGAGAAGGGGAAGAAGTCGCCCATTAACCTGGGAGGGTAGAAGGGGAAGCCGGAGCAGATGTTGGCTCCCATGTTCCGAACCCTGAAGTCACCTCCTAGGCAAGGGAATGGGCCCAGCCATGACCCCTTCACCTGTTTTAGGGGTGGAGCCCAGGGACACTTTGCTCGGGAATGTCCCCTGGGTATGGAGGAACCAATGGATGTCAGCCTAACTACCCCTCACATCTGCACTTTTGTGGATATTCCCTGCCAAAATGCACCGAACTTTCTGATTCTAGTACAGCTCGAGGGGACTTATCTCCAGGCCTTGGTAGACTCAGGGAGTGTGCGGACCCTCATTCGCTGAAGAACTGTAAATTGATTTCAGATCTTTAATGCAAAACTGTAACATTGGCATGTGTACATGAAGACCAGAGGCAGTATTCAACGGCACAGGTTTAGCTCAGATTCCAGCAGGGCATGACACATTCAACGTTGTAGTGCTGCCCAGGCTCCCATTCCCAGTAGTGATTGACTGAGACTACCCAAGCTTCTGGGTGATATGGGCATGGCTAACTGATGACTCTGATCTGTATATCAAGAATCCCAAGCCTGCTAAATCCTGGAGTCAGTATCACCAGGAGAAGCTGCGCTACCACCAGAATCTGGGGATGGCTATAAAGGAGGGGTCCAGGGAAGCCTAGTGATGAAATCCCTGAGGATAGCTCAGGTCCCAGCAGTAGTAACCCAAACACACTAGTCCCTCTCCCAGAGTGGAAGCCAGAGGGAGACCCAGGGAAATACAGAGGGCAAAGCAAGAAGATGAGTCCCTTAAACATGGCCAAGAGCAGATCTTGGAAGTAGATGGAGTTCCAGTAGGCTTTAGAGACTCCTCTAGGAAAACCTTTTCCTATTTTGTGTTAAAGGGAGATTTGTTATACTGAATGGTTGAGGGTTCCCTAGAGGTAGAACAATTGATAGTCCCCGACCAGCAGCAGGTGCTATCGTTAGCGCATAGCAATTTGTTAGGGTGATTCCTGGGAGTGAAGAAAATACTAGAGCATATTTTAGCTTGATTTTTCTGTCTGAGGTCCATAAGCAAGTGCAGTTGTATTGCCACTCATGTCTCATCTGCCAACTTCACAGCCCTGCCAGACTCAGACCTTCCCCTCTAGTGCCTATGCCGTTTATTGAAACCCCATTCGAAAGAGTGGACATGGATCTGGTAGGCCGCTGGAACGAATCACCCGAGGTAACAAGTATATTTTAGTCATACTGGACTATGCTATCAGATATTCGGAGGCCATTGCTCTGTGAAATATGAAGACTACTATGATCGCAAATGCCCTCTGGGAAGTCTTTTCTCGAGTGGGAATACCCAGCGAGATCCTCACAGACCAAGAAATGCCTTTTGTATCCAGGGTGATGAAACAAATGTGTGCCTTGGTGAAGGATAAAGATGCTGCAAACATCAGTATATCACCCATAAATAGATGGCCTCGTCGAGCGATTCAATAAAACTCTGAATCAGATGTTAAAAAAGTTTTTGCAGAAGGGCGGGAAGAATTGTGACATTCTCCTATCTACTTGATGTCTGCCATCCACAAGGTGCCTCAGAGTTCCATGGGGGTTTTCACCTTTTGATTTGCTCTTCAGAAGAGGCATATTAGATGTGATAAAGGAAATCTGAGAAGAGGAACCCCGTCCCGAGTGTAATCTGGTGGCACATGTCATACAAATGCAAGACCAGCTGAAAAAAGTCAGAGAAGTGGCCAAACTCAATCTGTAAAAAGCCCAAGCTGAACAGGCCAAAGCTGTCAACAACTGAGCTGTCGATCACCACATCTTCCAAGCAGGTGACAGAGTTTGTCTTGCTGCCCTCGTTCAAGAGCAAGTTACTCTGTAAATGGCAGGGGACCAATGAGGTGGAAAAGAAAGTGGGGTCTGTTAACAACAAAATTGCTGGTCTGATAAATGGAAGAAGTGGCTACAACTTACCATATTAAGTGGCTAATTTACCATATTAATCTATTGTAAAAGTGGACTACAGTGACCATTGTGGTGGTACAGGAGGACTTTGGACCGGAAACTTCAGCCCTGTCCAATCCAGCTCAAGTCCCAGTTGGAGACCAGCTCTCCACTACCCAGAGAAGAGACCTAGAGGGTCTGATCCACCAGAACCTAGAAGTGTTTCCACTTGCCCAGGACAAACCCACCTCACTTATCATATTATCATTACTTATCCTGGGTGGTTATCCGACAATAACCCTATCGAATTCCGGAGGCCCGGCAACAGGCCGTCACCAAGGAACTTCAGGAAATGCTTAACCTGATAGTTATAGAAGAGTCTATGAGTGACTGTTCATCACCCATCATCTTGGTTCCCAAACCAGATGGGAGCATTAGATTCTGCATTGCCTTCCGGAAGGTCAATGCCATTTCTAAGTTGGATACCAGCAAAACATCTCTGGATGAAAATCTGTAGTTTATAATGACATACAGTCCTAAGCAGCTTGAATTCTTGGATGTCAAAGTCATTAAAGAGTTGCGTGGCTTTTGCATGAATATTTACAGGAAGCCAGTTGATCAGAATGCCTATTTACATTTTCAGAGTTTCCATTCTTTCCATTTGAAGTATGGGTTGCCTAAGAGTCAATTCCTATGAGCATGAAGAATCTGCTCTACTGAATACTCTTTTCGATCTGAGGCTGATCTTCTAAAACGACGCTTTATAGCCCAGGGATAGCCCAGCTTTTCAGTAATAAATGCTTATTGTCGGGCTAAGTTTGCCCAGCGTGATTTATTATTGCAATAAATCAAACTCCTTTGAATGATGCTCTTGGGTGTGTTTTACCTTATTCTACAGCTTCAAGGTACGTGGTACAAATTATGAGAAAGTACTGGTCAGTTTTGGCTTTGCAACCCAGTCTAACTTCATTCTCCAGGATAACTTATAAATGTGGCCGTAATCTGGGTGCATTACTGACTAGTTTTAGTTTGCCTGCATCTACGATTCCAGTTTGCAAGGGACATTATGCTTATGGACATTATTCCCGGTGTGCTTCTGCTTTGACAGGTCCCTCCTGGTCTCATACTGATGGCACTGTTTATGCTTATAGGAGCCGCACTGATTGTGAATCTGGGTGGGTGATCTATATGATTGTCTGCCCTTGTCCTTGTATCTATATTGGCCAGACTAAGCATAAGATCCGCTTGAGACTAAATGAGCAGAAGAGCAGAATACAGAATGGTGTGGAGAATGCTCCAGTGGTAACTCATTGGTTTTCCAATGGGCAAACTTCTGTGGATCTTCGTTGGCATGTCGTGGATCAACTTTCCCCAACTTGGAAAGGGGGTGATATAGAGCGGCAATTAGATGATCGCGAACATGCCTGGATCTCTTGTCTGTGCTTCATGGAACCCTTGGGTCTTAACCAAGCAATTGATTAGATAATATTAATTTGAAATTTTAAAAGTGGCTTTTTCATTGGCTGCCTAGATCAGGCGATCCTCTGATGCCATCTTTTTGAAATTTCAATGTCACCTGCATGCCGGGTGTTGTGTTAGTGTTTGCCTACAGACAGTTGGAGTAGGTTCATTTGCTGGACCTTTTTTGAAGAATTTTTCTGAAGAATTTGCTGAACTCAATGTCCATAGAGGAGCAGTTGTTATAATGTCTTCATCCCTGATTCAGATAAGTTCAAAACACAATATGTGTCTTGGCAATAACTATGAAATGCTTAGTGTTCTATAGGTACCTATATGAGCTTTATTTAATGAAATATTAATCAAAAAAAGATAAAAAAGAAAAAAAGTGATTTTTGTGTACCTGAACTTTTCAAAACAAATTAAACTGCAGGTTGACCTTTTTTAAAGGTTGCAGATATTGGGAACCAGTTATGACCATCTGTGAGCATGTCTGGCTGTGAGGCCTGAATGTTGGTTCCAGCTTTCTTGCTAGAAGCCTTCTTTGCTCATTTATTTGAGGTCCTCTTTATAACTCTTTTTTTCTGTTCAGGAGCTTTTGTTGTTTCTAAGTTGGAAGCATATCCAATGCCCTGAGTAGATGAGCTAATAGAGCACCTCGGTGGAGCATGCTTTATCTCAACCCTGGACTTAATCAAGGGATACTGGCAGGTACTGCTGACTCTGGTTGCCAAGGAGAAAACTGCCTTTTCAACACCACAAGACTTGTTCCAGTTTACCGTACTGCCATTTGGATTACACAGAGCTCCAGCTACATTCCAACACCTGGTCGACTGCCTGCTGTGACCACACAAGTGGTATGCAGCTGCATACCTTGACGACATTGTCATCTACAGCAAAGAGTAGCCCACCCAAGTACAAGCTGTGTTGACCAGCCTGTGGAGAGCCAAGTTGATGGCTAACCTTAAGAAATGCTTCCTGGGAGGCTGGAACGTCCAATACCTGGGCTACTTAATTAGGAATGGCCAGATACGACCTCAACTACAGAAGGTGAATGCTATTGTCCAGGTCCCCACCCCGAAGTCAAAGATGTTCGAGCCTTCCTTTGATTGGTTGGCTATTACTGCCAATTTATTCCTAATTTTGCTGAGATTGCAGAGCCATTAACTAATCTCCTCCAGAAGACAGCTCCCGAGTGGAGAGAGTCTGGAAAGGGAACAGAGAGTGGGGGGGGGGGGCAGAGGGGGCAGGGGGGGGCCAGCAGGAGAAAGGTTGGAGGGGGAGGGAAGAAAGCAAGGTGTTGAAGGTTAAAGGGATGAATGCCTGGGGACAAAAGGGTACAATGTGTATATGCTGAAAGGTGCATGCCCCCCAACTGGAACAGACACACACACTCCAGCTTCACACGACAGATACACATGCACACAGGAACCAGACCTCTGCACTACAGACAGATATCACACAGGCATCTCAGCTCCACACTACATATTCACACATAGACACATACAGGCACCCAAGGTCTGCATTACTTGCACAGGCAATATACACATATATACACACCTCACCTCTGCACCACATATTCACACACACAGGCACCTCGCCTCTGCACCACACACACATATAGGCTCTCCAACTCTGCACCAAAGACACATACACACACATACTCACACCTCCCCTTGCACCACACACAGGCACCTCGGCTCCTCACTCACACCCATATACAGGCACACCACCTTCGCACCACACGTACAAGGCAGCCTACCTCTGCAGCAGACACACACACACACACACACACACACACAAAGGCTCCCCAACTCTGCAGCACACATACCCATGCACCACAACCCCACATCCCACCTACATAAAGGCACCCACCATTGCAACCCATGCACAGACAGGTACATCACCATTGCACCTCACACACACACACGTGCGCGCTCTATTTGAAGACATACAGTAACTGTTGTTATCTGTGATGTCATTTTAGAAGCCTTATTCATGTTTTGGACGGCCAAAAACAGGCATAGAGAGGTCTTCAGAGCCATTTTAGAAGCAGACTCTGGGGATGTTTGCAGGGTGAGGATGTCCAAATATGAATGGGGGCAGGGAGGAGGCATGGCCATGGCATACCCAGGAACCAGGACATCCCTGTCTGATCACAGAAACATCCTGGACGTCTGGCAGCCACAAACAAACATCTGAAAAATGCACATTTGAGCTGAATGACAACCAGAGGGTTTTGAGAAGAAAGCACTCTATCAACCCCAGTCAGTGCCATACCTAGCCCCGTGCGAGTGGTGCATCCGCACAGGGCGCAACGGCTTAGGGGGCGCATTTCGGCTGCTTGCTGTTGCCCTGCCGCTGCCAAGTTTTGTTCTCTCAGCGGCAGCGGCACCAGCAGCAGCTGAGCAGACCTAAAATAAAAAACCCCAAACCACGTAGGTCTTTCTGCAGGTCTGGTCCCTCCCTCCTCTGATGCAACATCAGAACAGGGAGGGATCATATCTGTTTAAAGTGCGGAGTCGAAAGACCCACATGTTTCTTTTTTTTTTTACACATTTTAAAGTTAGGTCTGCTCTGTTGCTGCCGGTGCCACCGAATTGAACAGAGGGCAACAGCAGCAGGGCAAGAGCAGGCAGAGGCTGGATGGAGCCATGGAGGTATGGAGGAGAGGGGAGGGGGCGCGTCACATGTGCAAGTCGCACAGGGCACAATTCTGGCTCGGTATGGCCCTGACCCCCGTACTCAGTATAATTTCAACTATAGCAATGGCAGGATCTGAACCCTGCTGCCCTGTTCCTCGCTAGTACGATCCAACAATACTTCATCAGATCAGTTTCATCAAAAACAAGGGGTCCCTCAAGGCTCATCCCTTTCCGCCCTTATGTTTAATATATACATGCAGCCTATCTGTAACCTGATTCGATCCTTTAGAGTTAACTGCATGATATACGCGGATGATGTACTTTTATATTTCCTTTTACAACTGAGAACCCTGATCTCAATCCATTAACTAACTGCATAAATGAAGTATCCAACTGGCTACAATCCCAAAATCTAAGGATCCAACACAAGAAAACGGAGGTGTATTTATTACACGTAACCAAAATTTCACTGCTCCATCCTTTTTGAAAGTGAATGATGCTAACCTCCAGACCAAGACCACCATCAGATACCTCGGTGTCACTTTAGACCAGAAATTAGATATGAAAGCACATATTAGTAATATTGTAAGAGCGGTATATCACAAAATACGCTCCCTTAGACACCTTCGATCCTTGCTAGAGCCAGACGATTTTAGAACCATCTATCAGGTGCTAATCATACCTCATTTTGATTATGCGAACTCAATTTTACAAGGTCTTCCACAAACCACCTTACACCCACTTCAAATGGCTATGAATGCTGCAGCTAGAGTCCTTCATGAGCTTCCCGGAAAGACCATATCTCACCTATTCTAAAAACATCTTCATTGGCTCCCAATTCAAAGTAGACTCACTTTCAAAATTTTACTAATTACATTCAAAGCCTTCAAAGAACTCTCATCTTCATCAATATCAGACTTGATCCAAACACCACCCCTCAATAGAGACAGAAGGTCAGTAACACTCAATACTCTGTTAGTCCCTAAATCAATATCACAGTGTACCAAAACTACTTCAGACAGGGCCTTTTTATTCTGTGCACCAGGTGTTGGAATAGCCTCCCTCAAAACATCCGAGCAATACCAGACCTTTTGCAGTTTCGCAAAGCTTTGAAACACTACCTCTTCCTTTTTTCTTATCCCGTAAACAATAAAGACATCTCACCCAACCCACTGACCTTCCTCTCATTCACATACAATACAGATACCCCACAGACCACATACACACAAAACTGAAGCCATGTTGATATTATGACTATGTTTATTAATTATATACCCTGTTATCCGAGTTATATTCTCCTGTTTTCTGTAAACACAAAGTACTGTTGAATTGTGTATCTCACTGTTTTTTGTGAACCGCGCTGATGCCTAATAGTGCGGTATATAAGAGTCTATAAATAAATAAATAAATAAATAAATAGCTACTCTAATCCTTAGACTATCCTACACATATGAGTTCTTTAGTACTGTTCTGGGGATGTTTAGATAGATGCCCCTGCAGTCATTTATGTTGGACACGTCCAAGTTTGCGAAATCGCATCCACACCTGGATGTGCCAGCATTGTTTTCAGGCAGTCTGGCTTAGACCTCCCAGATTGCACTTGGACGGATCTTCTAAAATTCCCCTCTGTATACAGTATTTATGTCTAAAGTTGCCTCATACAGCCCCTGCTAGCATAACAGGATACATTTTATCATCTCTCTTCAAATTCTTTGCCCCCTCACCCCTC
This sequence comes from Ichthyophis bannanicus, assembly GCA_033557465.1. Taxonomy (NCBI): domain Eukaryota; kingdom Metazoa; phylum Chordata; class Amphibia; order Gymnophiona; family Ichthyophiidae; genus Ichthyophis; species Ichthyophis bannanicus. The sequence continues at coordinate 516,007,655 of CM066034.1, read as the reverse complement.
AGACATGTATAAGTTTGCAAACGGAGGAAGGCCAAATACGTCGTTTTGTCACACTATAATTTCAACTTGTTGTTCTTCATTATTAACCTCCTTGAATGATTATTTGCCAAATTGGCAGTACATAAGATTTTATAAATAAATAAATAAAACTTTGTACAGTGCCACCCTGTGGGAAAGCTGTAAAATACATCCTTCGAAATTTGTTGACAGTGAAATATAATGACTGGGGGCCCGATTTTCGAAAGCATTTACACGGGTAACTGGCCTAGTTACCCATGTAAATGCCTTATCCAGGATTTTTGAAGGGCACCTACATGGGTAGTGCCCTTCGAAAATCCTGGATATGACTCTAACGCGCCCAGATGCTTTGCGATTAGCAGCGGGGCGTGTTAGGGGTATTCCGAGGTGAAGCGGGGGTGGAGGAAGGGGCTAACCGGGTAGCACCAGTTTTCAATGCTACCTGCTTAGCCCTCTGCACCTTAAAGATAGGCAAGGTTTTTTCTCGCCTATCTTTAAGGCACAGGGGCTAAGCGTTAGCTCCTGCAGCTTCCGTGGTGTGTGGCGAGATCCAGATTTTCAATGCTGGGGCTACATGTGACCTTGGCATTGAAGATCCGGGTTAGGCAGAAGGGAGACGGGAGACGGGCTATGTGCCGACATGGTGCATAGCACTGTCCAGTTCAAAATTTGGCCCTAGATATATATTATCACATTTGGTTATATATGTATTTTTTTTTCAACACAGCGATATGTTTGAGAACTGCTTCATTCAAACCACCATTTCCCTCTCCCATCCTGGTCACAGACACACACACACTAGCAATACAGATACGTACACACACACACAAATGCACAGACCGTTTGGAAAGAATTTCATAAGCCATGTTTCACATGCTTTCTACTCTTGCTCTTGTTTCCAATGTGACAGAATATTGGAAAGGGATGGGATTGAGACTGTCTATTCATATGGGGGCAAAATAATTCTCTGAAAATGGAATGAAAGTGGCCAGGGCTTTTATGCTCATGTAACCCCTCTTCTCAAGTCACTTCACTAGCTCCCTATAATTTTCTGCGTTCACTTCAAACTTCTCCTACTGACCTATAGTGCATTCATTCTGCAGCTCCTTACTACCTTTCCTTCTCAGTCACATTTAATGATTAGATATATCCGGTGACACTGCCAAGAAAACCCAGGAGCTTCTGGGTCACCAGGAGTCAGGACTGACTCGAAGGCGCACATTGCTTGCATATTATCACACTTGGTTTAATTTTTATTATTTTTCCAACACAAGAACGTTTGAGAGCTGCTCCACTAAACCTGCCCTTCCCTCTCTAATTCTGGTCACAGACATACACACACAAACACAGACACATACGTGCAGACATGTGAGCAGAGGGTTTGGAAAGAATTGCATGAGCCATGCTTTGCATGCTTTCCCCAATTGTTGATGCACAATTAGAGAGTACATATTCAAAAGGACTTATGCAATCAGAACCAGATGCTAATCATGTATTCTTTTAGAAAAATATTTGGGCTGGCCAACAGATAACCTATTATTGGGCAACTCAATGTCAGGCTAGCGTTACCTACATAAATATAGAAGGGACAAGGGGTGAACTATGGTTGTGCCAGAGGTTTTAGGGGTCATTCCGAATGATGAATAGTGCGGGGAGCTCTGGGCAGGGGCGGCGATAGGGAGAAGAGTGGGCAGGCTAGGGGCGAGGCACAGAACTTGGATGTACAGGGCCAATTCCAGTCATGGCCCTGTTCATCCAGGTTCACCAGGATACACAGGGGACTCAGAGGTGGAATAAGTACTGCTCGATAGCGGGACCGTCAGCAACCAGGGCCGGTAAGCAGGATAAGGGGGTGCAGGAGATTCCCTGCCGCCTGACGCTGGCCACGGTAGGCCCGATCGGGGGTCGGGCAGCAGGAAATGAAGAATGTTGGTGTCTGCCAGGGATCGCGGCTCCTGCATGTAGCCACCTTACCATGGCAACATGATGCTATGACACCGTGGCTCCATGCAGGAGCCTGGCTGGACTAGCTGGGTAAGTGTTGGGACATCCAGGGTGCATGAATCAGGGCACATCCTGGATGTCCTGGCCTTATGCTGCAATTCTGCTCCTGTGGGGCCGTCTAGCCCCCCGCGGGAGCAGATCGGGTGCATCCTTGGGCCGTCCAGATGTTTGGACGTCTGGACAGTCCAGGGATGCACATCACTGAATTGGCCTCTATATGAATAGCGGTGATATTCTGGAGCTATCTGAGCAACTCTAAGCCAAATTCTGGTAGGAAAAGAGATATCTAAGTTGTTGTGTGCTGATGAGTCAATGAGAACTCCTGGTGACAGCTATCCATGTTGTGACTATCTCCTGGATTTTTTTAGCTAGGTGCGAGCAGAAGTAGATGCCAGACCTTTCTTCTGCACAGTAAGCCTACAGTACCTGGTATTCCAAGATGGTTTCCGATCCACATACTACCCAAGCCTAACCCTGCTTAGCTTCCAAAATCAGGTTTACTCAGGGTGACTTGGCCATAGTGTCTAAGTTGGAATAGTCACAATTTGAAGTTTTATTTATTTATTTAACAATTCTTTTATACCGCGCTATTACAATCAGTGCGGTGTACATTGAACAAGAACATACTACAATGCATACAAGTAACATTGAGTTTTACATTGAACAGGGAACTATTTTACAAAAGGTTTTCTAAACCTGGAAAAATACGATACGTATTTAAGATATTAGTACTCATAGTATGGGCAGTTCAGGGGTGTAAATTCCTGGAAAGATTATATTCAGAACCCCATCCTTCCCAGGTGTGGAGCCTGGTCTTGAATAACTTCTAGGGCCTTGAGTTTGTAGGTTCTGGGTATGGAGGGATAGAATTAAGGGAGAGGGGAAGGAAGGTCAGTAGGAGGAGGTGAAGAAAGTGTGTGGTGGGGGTCGCTAGTTGTGAAATGTGTGGACGTTCATGGGGTAGGTAGTGGTTAGTAAGGGGATTGAGTGGTCATTACTAATGGGGGGGGGGTGTATGGACTTTGTTCTGGAGTTTAGGGGTAGATCTCAGTTGATGCATCAGGGTCCCTGCGCTGCTGAGACAATCATTCATGTCTCCACTTTCTATACGTTATTTTGTATTGGGGAAGGGGGGCGAGGAAGGAAGGAGGGGTTTAGAGATTATGTATAAAAAAACAAAAAGGGCTATGTAATGGAAGTGCAGTTGCTATTGGCCATCTGATCTGTGTTCGTTTTCTTTGTTTGGCTGATCTGTAAAAGGTTACCTGTAAAAAAGTTCCAAATGTTGTTGTTCTAATTATTATGTCACCTGTAAAAAGTTACCTGTAAAAAGTTCCAAATGTTCCATGTATTAAGACCAGACATGCACTACTGTCATGCCTTGTAACAAATGTTCTTTGTAAACCGCATCCGATCCCTGGGAGGATGCGGTATAAAAGTGTTTTATTAAATAAATAAAATAAATAAAATCTTGCTATTGGCTCTTCTAATAAAGAAGATATTAGTGCTCCTAGGCAGGGCCGGAGAGCAGTTAAGGGAGGAAGTTTCTCCCCAGAGATCATAGAGTGTGCTCCTAAAGTAAGTGGAATCAGGCTCCTGTTTGTCCCAAGCCTTTGAAGCTTTCCAAGTTTTGCATCTTAGGCAGTTGTCTAAGTTGCCGATACCTAAATCTGGGCCTGGAAAACACATGAGAAAATCCAGCGCATTTGGTGGTACAGATAGCAGAAAGAGAACCATTTTACAAAACTACATGTTCAAAAGAAGACGAGCATCACTTGGGCTTTCTATGTCTAAGCAGCTACCTACATATGCAAATACAGGATTTTACAAACCTGCACATCCTAGGGAATCTAATTAAGGAGCCTTTGGGGGTCTTTTGCTAAAGGACGGTTGCTGTCAGCATGTGTTCTGGCATGCACTGAAGGCACACTGAGACACGTGTTGATAGCTAGCATGGGGCCATGACTGTTAGCACGGGCCGATTCTCATAATTATGACTTGCACATGAAGTAGTAAGGGGGCGGGGTTAGAGATGGGGAGTGGGCGTGGTGAGCACTGCAGTTAGCGCAGGGTAAACACTGTGTGCTAACTGTGACCCTTGCAGTTGGCGCAGATTCACCTATTGCCATCCAAGTAGGTGGAGTTAAGTGCACCCACGCTATTTGTATGCCACGTTAGAGCGCAAGGCCTCGGAGCATGCTTTCCACGCAGTGGTGTTGCATCTAACGTGCTATGGTTTTGATGCACACGGTGCAATGACATCCCACCTTTACTAAAAGATCCTCTTTGTGTCTCAGCTGGTTTTGAAAATCAGAGAAGTAAGCACAGTTGCACCCTTGATCAGTCCTCCAAACTCCAGTTCAAATGAGCAGTTACAGAGCTGAGAGTTCAGTGTGCATTGGAGCAGGTATAAACGCTGACATTTAGGAGCTGGTTTTATAAGGAACAACATATAGAGACGCACCATTTACAAGGACTTACGTGCATGAATGGCCACTTACGTGTGTACTTTAGGCCATTCATTTTCCTTGACCATGTGCGCAAGCCTGATTGGGCGTACTTTTGTCCACTAAAGAAGAGCGGGACCTAGGCGTGGTTGTGTCTGATGATCTTAAAGTAGCTAAACAGGTAGAAAAGGCGACAGCAAAAGCTAGAAGGATGCTTGGGTACATATGGAGAGGAATGGCTAGCAGAAAAAAGGAGGTGATAATGCCTCTGTATAAGTCTTTGGTGCGACCTCATTTGGAGTATGGTGTGCAATTCTGGAGACCGCACCTTCAAAAGGATGTGAACAGGATGGAGTCGGTGCAGAGGGTTGCTACTAAAATGATTAATGGGCTTCATTATAAAGCATATGAGGACAGACTTAAGGATCTTAATATGTACACCTTAGAGGAAAGGCAGGATAGAGGTGATATGATTGAGATGTTTAAATACCTCCGTGGCATAAATGTTCAGGGAGAGAGCCTCTTTCAATTGAAAGCAAGTTCTGCTACGAGGGGACATGGGATGAGGGTGAAGGGAGATAGATTCAGGAGTGATATGCGGAAATATTTCTTTACAGAAAGAGTGGTGGATCCGTGGAATAGTCTCCCAGTGGAGGTGATAGAGATGAGGACAGTAACTGAATTCAAAAAAGCATGGGACCAACACAGAGGATCTCTAAAGGTAAAAAGGGGACTGTTGTAGTTGTTGTTATGGAAGGACAGACTAGATAGGCCATGTGGTCTTTTTCTGTCATCATGTTTCTATGTTTCAGTGTGGGCATGCACAGGGGCGAAGTTTAGGCAGAGTGAAAGCAGAGTGCCAATTTACACATGTAAGTTTTAAAATGCTATACTACACTGCCGCTCAGTTTACACTGGACTCCCCGCTTCTAAACTCAAGCATTTACAAACAGTGTAGAATAACACTATCAGCATTTTATGTTATGCCTGTAAATTCAACCATATAGCTCCACTATTAATCTAATAACACTGACTCCCAGTACTGAGCCAAATTCAATTCAAAATTTTGATTCCGACCCATAAAACGCTGTATGCTGAAACCCCATCCTATCTACAGTGTCCTCATTAATCACTGTACTTTAGAAGCCCTCTTCGTGCTCTGGACATCTGAAAGAGGGCATAGAGACATCTCCAAAGGCTTTTTAGAAGCATGGTGGAGGTGTTTCCAAGTTCCTGGACGTCATCATCTGATCTCAAAAACATGCTGACATCTGGAGTCACGTCTAAGGTTAGACCTGCTCCAGGCATGAATAGGTATCAGGAAAGTCCTTGTTTTGTAAGGTGTAGAGAAGATGTCACTCTACCATCTCCAATGCTCTCTACATTCACAATGATAGCAGCCTTGGGATTTGAACCCTGGCTTTCCTAGTCCTAGCCCACTATTCTATGCCTAGATGTCACTATTCTGAGAATGTCTATGTAGACAGCTCTGCAGACATCATATTGGGCACATCCACATTTGTGACATTGTACCTGACCTTGGGCATGTCTGCTTTTTATTCAGACATTCTGACTTGGATGTCCCAGATTACACTTGGACGTCATTTGTAAAATGACACTTTATATGCGCCCTCTTGGCTATTATGTTCCATCCATTGCCCCTGTCTCTCGAGCTAAACTAGAATCTACCAGAGGTTCTGTTTTTTTCTTCACAGCCCCTACCTTATGGAACAACTGCCCATCCCATTTATGCTTTGAGCTCTCTTTAAAGAAATTCAAGACCGGCCTAAAGACATATCTCTTTGAACAGGTTTTTGAAGGCCTCGGTGGGCTGGGGTAAGGGAATCAGCCGGAAGCATTTGGGAGAAATGTCTTTTTCCTGTCTTTTTCATATTTTTAAAATGGAGTTTCTTTCAGCTTCATAATTCTAGAGTAATGTGAGCTGCTTTGATTTATTTTCCTGAAAGGAGTGTAATAAGAAACAAATAAACCATAAACAACAAACTTACAAGCGTGCTTGAAAAATCTAGATGCAGGCATTTACATCTGAGTTTGCTCTCTTGTGAGTTTTGATGGCTCTTTATAAACATTTTTTGGATCAAATTCTAGGGGTAGAGCAAGTGTAAGTGCTTGCCCTAGTTTGCGAACGTCTTTACACCATTTTTGCCCTTATTTTATAAAGTAAAGTATGGGCATACTCCCCTTTATAAAATAAGCCCCAAATACACGCATGCTGACATGTGTTAACTCTGTGCAAATTTATGACATCGTCCTCTTAATGTGGAAAAGCACAATGTGATACAGATAGGGAAAAATAATCCAAACTGCACATACAAAATACGCAAGAAAATGATCTTGGGGTCATTTACGGAGAAATTCTTGTTCAGTTTTCAATTTTCCTCTACTGTCTAAAGTTGTTGAGAAGGTTATTCATAAACAACTCTGCAAATTTCAGTGGACCTATAGCAAGTAGGTTTTCCCTCCAGCCACACAATTTATTTATTTTATTTATTTATTTGAACACATTTTTATACCGCTCCTTCCAGTGATCAGCAGCGGTTTACATTTAACAGTTAAACTCTGCACAGTTAGCAGTTACATGTAACAGTAAAAAGATAACTTTGAACATTTTAAGGTAACATTAATTTCAGATAACTCGTAACTCAATAAATTAACTCAAACTATTTACATAATAAAAGAATACATGTTAAAACTTGTGTTATAATTTATCTATATACAGTGTTCATGATGAAGTACTTGTACGTAGGTTTACAGTTTACTTAATTCTTTGTGGATTTGGAGTTTCATATTATAATGGAGGGGTTAAACTCCATTAGATTGTTTCGTGTACAAATTTGCTCTATGTTATTTCTGTCTGATTGTAGTATTCTTGAAATAAATGTGTTTTAAGGTTTTTACGGAATGATGTGAGATCTTTGTTAGCTCTTAAGGTGTCAGGGAGTTTGTTCCATTGTGTGGGAGCTATGTATGTGAATGCTCTATTACTAGTGTTTACTTTTACCTTGCAAATGGAGAGAGGGGTTTGTAGTGTATTTAGATTGTGTGTACGCCTTTTCCGATTAGGGGGTTGTGTATTAATGAGTGAGGCAAGGTATGATGGGGCAATGTTGTGTATTAACTTGAATGTTGTAATTAATATTTTGTATCTTATGCGTGCATGTATAGGTAGCCAGTGAAGTTCTCTTAGAATGGGTGTGATGTGATCTGAGAAAGGTACGTTCATCAAGATTCGAGCTGTGACATTCTGTGCCATCTGTAATATGTTTGTTGTTTTTTTCGGAAGTCCTTGTAGTATGCCGTTACAATAGTCTAGATGCGGAGTTATTATTGTTTGTATTATTGATCTAAAATCTGATAGTTCAATGCTATTGCGTAAGGGCTGTAGGGTTCTTATTTTGTAGAAGATAGTTCTGTTTAATAGTCTTAGATGGGTTTCCATGTTGAGTGTCATATCAAGGGTAACACCTAGGTATTTTAGTTCTTGTTTAGTGTTGTAGGTTGTATTATTTAGTGTGATTGTGGGTGGGTGTTTAAATTCCGGATTTTTAGAGATAAACATTACTTCTGTTTTTTTTATGATTGATAAACATATTGTTTTGTTGGAGCCATAGTTGTGCTTCTTTGAGGCAAGATTCTATGTGGCTGTAGTCTGGGTTACATATATCCAGTTGTGTATAAAGCATTATATCATCTGCATATAGATGATAGTCAATTTTGTGTTTTTGGAATATTGTACAGATGGGTCTTAGATAAAGGTTAAATAGTGTGGCAGATAATGCTGAGCCCTGTGGAATACCTTGTTTTTGTGGGAAGGTATTGGATAGATTTTTATGTATTGTACACCGCTCTGACTTTCACTGAAGAGCGGTTAAGCAAATGAAATAAACATAAACATAAACTTGTTGTATCCTATTAGATATATATGAAGTGAACCATTTTAAGGGGGTTCCTCTTATTCCAATTGATTCCAATCTCTTTATAAGGGTCTTATGTTTCACTGAATCAAAGGCTGCTGTTATGTCAATGAAAATTAGGACAAACATTTTCTTGCAGTTTTCAATGCCTCTATGTAGTTTATCAAATAGTACGAGTAGGAGAGTTTCTACTCCATGTGATTGTTGAAAACCATATTGTTGAGCATCCAGTGCATTTGTGCTATCTATATGATCTTGTAATTGGTATTGTACGGTTTTTTCAATGATTTTGGCTATAAATGGTATACTTGATATGGGTCTGTAAGCAGATGGGTCTGCTTTGTTTAGTGATTTGTTTTTTAGTATGGGTCGTATAAGGGATCTTTTTAGTTCTGTTGGCATGTTTCCTTGAAGTAGGGATTGGTTTACTATGTTTAGTATTATGGGTGCAATTTCTGTTTTTGTAGTCTTGATCCAGTCTACTGGGTAAGGATCAAGGGGGGATGTGGTGGTGTTTATGTTTGAGATTGTGTTTTGTAAATGTCTATTATCTATTGAGTGAAAATTTTCCCACACTACTGTGGGGTTAGTATTTTGTATTACCTTTTGAGATGTGGTGTTCTCAGTTTTATGTAAGATTATCTCTTCATTAGAGTTTAATTTTTTAGAGTAACGATCTGCAAGTGCTTGTGCATTTATTGGATATTTTGTGTTAACATCTTTTGGGGGTTTGGTGAGGGATTTTACAAGCTCGAATAATTCTCTTGGTCTATTTAAAGCATTAGTTAATTTTTTGGTATGGTAATTCTTTTTTGCCGTGCTTACTATTTCTTTGTAGGATTTCAGTAGTAATAGATATTGTTCTTTGATCTCTATTGATTTCCTATTTCTCCATTCTTTTTCCATTCTTCTGAGATCTTTCTTTGCTTTGGCTATGTCTGCTGTGTACCAGGGTTCGGTTTTTTTCCTTGGCTTGTTGTTTTCTTTAGGGGCGATTTTGGGTGGTTGTTTAGAAACTGTTTCTATTCCATTGTTCCATTGTTTTATTAGGTCATCCAAGTTTGAAGTTTCCGTTTTTACATGAGAAAAAAAATCAATTTTATTAGTATGTCTTTGTCTAGCTTTTTAAACATGCTTTTTTGGGTGTTGGTAATAGCTTCTATATTGGGTAATTGTATTGGCATTTCAAACGTGAATTGTATAAGGTGGTGGTCTGACCATGGCACTTGTTTTATTTTTGGTATTGTACTTGTTACTATGTTGTTTGAGTGTTTTTTGGGAAGGAATACCATGTCTAAAATATTTCCCTTGTCATGTGTGGGTGTTTGGATTATTTGCTGGTAGCCCATTTGATCCATGGCCTCAATGAAAGTATTAGTGTGTGTGGTATTAAGTGAAGCAAGGTTTATGTCCCCTAGTATCATCTGGTATTTTTTTATTGATGTTTCGCATATTGTTTCAAGAGCTGATGCAAGGGCCTCATGTTTTGCAGAAGGTGGTCTGTATATGAGGGAAATAGCAAACGTTTTATTCTCCACCTTGAGGATGTCTATTCCTTCGAATGACTTCTGTGCGCTGTAAGTTAGTTTTAGGTTGTCTTGTGCTATTATTAGCACTCCTCCCCCTCTTCTGTTAGTACGGGGGCAGTTAAATAGATTGTATCCTGGTGCATTTAGTATATTGAGGGGGACTGTATTCGTCTCTGAGAGCCATGTTTCTGTGATGCATAATAAATCTGGCTTTTCATCAGTAATTAGATCATGTATAATATGCGTTTTGTTTTTGATGGACCTAGCATTTATTAGTAGGCATGTTTGGGGGATTAGTGTGCTAGGTTTATAAGGTGTAGCAGTAGAGGTAGTTTTAATTGTAATTAGTCTTGAGCGTGGTTTCATTGCTTTTGGGTTAGATTGATGTATATTCGATTTGATTTTATTTGGTATCCATTGGGTGCATTGTGTTAGTTGATATATGTGCGTGTGGCTTGGGGGTGAATATATATGATAAGAATATAGGTAAGCTGAAGATGTTTTTGCATACAGGAAAGCACATAGTAAAATGATTAGTATCATATTCGGGAATTCCATCTTTTGATTTTTGTGTAATGTAGTACCTGTGCGTTGTGATGATGAGGTAATGAGATTGATATTTTGTATGGACTGTGGTATGTTGGTATTTGGTCTTTGTTATTCTTGAGTGTTACTGTGTGAACCAAAATGTATCAAAATTATTAATGATTCAAATATAGTATCCACTTTAGAGTAAATTGAATATTGTATCCACTTTTTAGTAACACAATAGCTCTTTGGTAAGAAGTATTAAATCAGTAGTAAGAGTAGTACAGTAGCTCCTTTATAGGAAGCAGTAGATCAGTAACACAATTATTATGTTAAATCTTGATTTTACACATTTTGGGAGGTTTTAAACATTTAACAAGTTGGCTGTTTCTAAATAATATCTTTTGCTTCAAATTTTACAGCAGCAAGTACCTGAGAGTGAAGAGCTGAGTATGGATTCTCTGCCATTTTTAATGTTGTGGTATGCAGTATATAGTTGTTTTCATGGGCTTCGAGTCTGTAGGTTTTTTGCTTGCTGAGTTCGAGTTGTTTTAAGGTGCTGAATTCAACTCGAGTTATGCGGTGTTTGTCTTTGGAGATTTGACCTTATGTAGATTTACGTTTTTCAAGTTCTTTGGTAGCTGGAAGACTTCCTTTTCGAAGTAGGTGGGGGTCTGAGTTACTGGTAGTCCGGTCTAGATGTGGTTCCTGCTGTAGCTGTTGCTCATAGTGACTGCAAAAGGAGGCGTTCGGCCGGGTAGGAGGGGGAGCTCAACCACTGCTTCTGGATTGTGTGCCGGCCGTGATGTTTGGGCCGCCGCCTAAGGGCCGAGCCAAAGGGCCCTCTGGCGAGGCCCGCAAGGCGCGGGTGCGTCAGCCGGCGTTCTTTAAATGTGTAGATCTGCCCCGATTGGGCAGTAGAGCGCGATGGAACGTCCGAGGCAAGGCCCGCGATCAGCAAGGCAAACTCCCTCCTGGCACACCAAATCTTAAATGGACTTAGATATCATCTTGTCACTGGGAAGTCTGCCATTATTATTTTATTAGTCCTTAACACTACATTCTATCTAGTAGAGCAGTGGTTCCCAACCTCTGACCTGCAGACCCCTGGGAGTCCATGAGACCCTCACAAGGGTCCTCGGGACAAGGAATAAAAAGAAAATCAAGAGAGGCTTGTGAGGATTGGCTATGATGAAGGCAAAGATTGGTAGAGACTGACTAGAGAGGGAGAGGACTGGAGGGAACTAGCTGTAGAATGTGAGAGAGAAAGACTGAGACTGGTGGAAACTGATTGGGGAAGAGAGTGAGACTGAGAGTGAGAAACTGGTGGAGACAGGAATGGAAAGGAAAATAAAAAGGACTACTGGGGACAGGCTTGGCACTGAGGGGGGTGGGGAGGGGAGGGTCCAGGTAGGGCAGTGGGGATAAACTGGGGTTCTTGAACCTTTTGGAGGTTAATTATGGATCAGCATAATCAAAAGGATTAGGAACCTCTGAAGCAGATCATGCATTTTTGCTTTCTTGACTATGGGGCCGATTCAGACCCAGGAATAGCAGAGTTGGGCGTCCAACCCCCGTTTAGGCCAGGGACCGTATGTAGCACTTCTTGCTCCCCGCACATACAGGCTCGTTGTGCGGGGAGCACCTGATGAGGGTGGGAGGGTGCGGTGTTGAGGTGGAGTGAGTACGGGTCATGGACGTGGCCATGCACCAGGACGTACGGAGGCCATTTTAGGAAGACCTCTGTACGTCCCATGCAGCTGTGCTGTACATCTACCTTTTCCACCCTGAAGGAGAAATAAGTGCTGGGTGCGGGGGACATCGGGCCCCGTGGCACCTCCAATGACAGTGCGCCACTGCAGGAGATGTCCAGCCACCTGATCTGAGGGTCGGGTGGCTGGGAAAGGGGTTTACTGTGCTTTCAGGCATTGGGCGCTCCTGCTGGATGGTGCCGGCGCCATGGCCACAGCACTGGCACACCAGCAGGAGCATTGAACAGTGGAGATGGGCAGCCTATTGTATGTCTCCCCGGTCAGAATGCTGTGCACGCTGGACCATCCAAGTGCCCTGATTCTGCAACCGCAAGAATGTATAACTCCCATGGCTGCAGAATCAGTTGCAACTTGGCCCTGTTCATTGTCTGGACAGCCGGTTGGCCCAGATGTGCACAGTATAGAATAAGCTTCCTCGTGAATTAGGGATAAGAGGGGCTGTTTTTTAATGGTTTTCATCTTACCTAACAGATCATTCCATTTCCATGGGTTCAAGTTCTTTCTCCGTGAACAAGCAGAGGGATGCAGGCACACTTTAGGTGTTGTCTGCCAATAGCGCCTGTGCCGGCTCTCCCCAAGCTCAGCAAAGCCCCTTAGACTTCTCTGAGCATGCACACTGCTTCCTGCCTTGCCATCCTGCTCATCTTTTCAGTCTCCCTTCACCATTCATGGTGCAGCTCGGCTCCCCCCTGCCTCTGTTGGGTTTGTGGTCCTTCACAGTTCGTTTTCCTTTTGTTTTCTTTGTTTTTGCCTGTTTTCAGTTCCACCATGACTCTGATGCCCTCGGGGCACTTTGCTTCAAAACCCCTCCAAAAAACCAGTAGAGTTGTCGGACCGGCTCTACTGCTGCGGGTCCTCCCACACTGTTTTCTCTTCTCTAAAAAAAAAAAAAAAAAAAGGGGCTGCAGTGCTAGAGCAGATTTACAACTTCCCTTGCCATATTTTCTTGAAAAAAAATAGAGAAGCAAGAAGGAATTTCAAAAGAGCAACACTTCTGTGAGTTAAAAACAAAACAAAACAGTGAGAGCACGTCAACCACTCTTCACGCTCAGCATGACCTCTGCTCTTACTTTGACCCCACTCCCATCGGGCCCAGTCACGGCATGATCAGGATCTGACGAGGCTGCTGCACGCTCAGAGGCAGAACCTCTACCAGTGCCGGTTTCGAAGAAGTCAGCCCAGAGCCTCAGAAATCAGGCCAGAGGCCCGACTCTTATCTCTGAGGTCGAATACTCCAGTAAGTCAAAAACATAAGTCTAAGTCTAAACATACCCGCAAGGGGTGACGCTGCTGATACTCATGGCACCACGGCATCATGTCTGAAGGAGATGCATCTGAGACCTCCTCCCATACCTCTAAGAGAATGAGACATCACCGGGATCCATCCCTATCCCCTGTAGTCCCTACGCCAGATGACACTTCCTAACCTAGGGGACCCCCTCCGGCAGTTTCTATGTCGGTTCATCCAGGACTCTGTGGCCCTCCTTTCAGCTGCTCCACCTGTTGAATGACCACTATCTGCAGATACTCCCTCCTATCAGCCTCCACCAGCTCCCTCCTATCAGCCTCAAGGAGTCCCCCATCCCTTCTCGATTGCCATGACTTTCAACACCTGTTCGACAGGAAGTGCTTCCTATTCCCATCAGTGGGATGCAGCACCCTCCCTCTTGGGAGATATCGAGGCGACATCATCTCTGGCTACAGATCACAAGCCTTCAGAGGATCTCTCCTACCTGAAATTTCTCCAAAAATTATCTAAGGTGTTGACCCTCAGTGACTCCCAGATCCCTACTAATAAAAAAGACTCAGTTCATTTTGAGAGCTTGTAGTACAGCAAAGGAGTTTTTGACCATGCCAGTCCCACAGGTCCTGCAGGATTTATTTGTGTCAGCCTGAAGCAGTCCAGCTTCAGGGCAAGCCATGACTCGTCACCTTGACTTTAAATATAAAGTATTGCCCACACTGGGTTTCCAACATCAACAACTCCCTCATCAGTTTATCGTCTCTGAGGCGGTTCTTAAGAAGGCTAAATCCTCCAAAACGCAAGTCCAGACTCCACCAGGAAAAGATCAACGTACTTTGGATTCAGTGGGAAGAAAAACTTTTCAGAGTAGTATGCTCACCATGAAATTTTGGCACACAAACTTCAGAAGCTTCTGTACCTTCATGACCTGATCTCACAACGACCAGACTCAGCTTCAGGACAATCTAGAAGAGTGCCTTTATCATATCATTTGCTTCACCTACGATGCCTTCAATTTAGCTGCCTGAACCACAGTTACATATATTTTTACGCGATGCATAGCTTGGCTCCATGTTTCTGGTCTCAGGGAGGATCTTCATGACCATTTGGCAGTTGCCACCTGTTAGGACGCTAAAGTCCAGGAAGCTGTTTCGGAAGTGACAGACCATTCATCCATAGTATGTGAACTTTCAGTGCAACCTCCAGAGCAATCCCAGCAGGCCTGCTGTCCTCCATACCCTCAATACCGAAGAGCATACCATCACCATTACTTCCAGTAGTATTACCCTCAATGGCGCTTTCAGCCTTATTCTTGGCCTCCACCTCAATGTCAGGCTGCTCCCATTTATCCTCAGTGCCCCAGACAAAGAGACAGGAAGCAACCTGCAGTTGCCTCAACACAGCCCGCCAAGGTGACCCCCAGTTTTTGGCTATCTACCTGTCAGAGGACAAGTCCAGCACTTCCAGGCAGCCTGGCATTCCATCACCCAGACCGTTGGCTTTTCATCATCATTTACATCCGGCTACAAACTCATTTTCATGGCCACCTCTCTTTAGGGCTTACCTCCGCTAAGCAACACCCCCCCCCCCCTTCATCTACCCATTGTGGAAGAAGAAATCTTGACCTTGCTCCACAGCCATGCCATTGAGTCTGTACTGAAATTGGAACGCAACTAGGGATTCTACTCCAGGTTCTTCCTAATACCCAAAACGTCCAGGGGCCTTTGCCCCTTCCTCGATCTCTGGGACCTCAACCTCTATATCAAAAAAGAAAAGTTCAAGATGGTGTGCCTAGCCACCATACTTCCTCTCTTGCGACAGGCCGACTGGCTTGCCTCTCTGGACCTCAGAGACGCCTATACCTATATTTCTATTCACTCTTGTCACTGGAAATACCTAAGGTTTTTGCTTCAAGACGGAACACTACCAGTACAAATTTCTGCCCTTTGGACTCTCTTCAGCTCCAAGAGTCTTCACAAAGTGCTTTGTGGTCACTGTGGCACACCTACCCCTACCTAAAATTCATAGGAGCTCACTTAAATACCACAGCAATGCGAGCTTACCTAACTTCCAGCAGAATATCCATCTTGCAATGCCTCACTACCCAACTTCTGGCCTCTCAAAGAGCTTCAACATGCACTATCTTACATGCAGCAGCTTCAGTACATGTGGTTCTGCTCGCACACCTTTACATGCGTCCCCTCCAGTGGCACCTCAAGCTCAGTTGCAGTTAGCATACTCAATCCCATCAATGTCAGTTTCCTCTGTCTGGACCCAATTGTTAATTGCGCCAGTCCCTTTGTCCCAATTGTCGATTGTTCCCATCCAACCTCAAACTGGGACTTCCTTTTCTACAACTGTTGCATCAACTTACTCTCACCACAGATGCCTCCCATATGGGCTGGGGTGTTCAACTGCTGCATCTCATGACTCAGAGTCATTGGTCCAGCAAAGAGTCTTCTCTACACATCAACCTACTGGAGATGCATGCCGTTTACTATGCCCTTCAGGCTTTCCAACTTTGGGCCTGCAACAAATTGCTCCTGGTGCAAACCAACAATGAAGTCACTATGTTCTACATCAAAAAGCAGGGTGGATCCGGTTCTCTTCAGCTTTGCCACGAAGCCATACACTTATGGCTCTATGCCCAATCCATCAGAGTCTTCCTCATGGCTATTCATCTCTCCGGAGTCCAAAATCAGTTAGTGGAATCTTTCAGTCAACGTCTGGATCCTCACGAGTAACCTCTTGACCCCAGGGTACTTTTCCCCATCTTTCAGGCCTGGGGGATGCTGAAGTGGATCTCTTTGCATCAGACGACAATGCCAAGTGTCCGCTCTACTGTTTCTGCCAGCGGGAGATGGGATCCTCTACTGTTTCCTTCATCCCAGTTCAGACATATGGGCGGTGGATGCCTTCCTCGTCTCTTGGACAGGTCGCCTTCTCTATGCTTTTCTGCCCTTCCCGCTCATTCTTCAGACACTGATCAAGGTTCGTGCAGACAGAGCGACTGTCATCCTTATTGCACCTCGATGGCCCAGACAGATGTAGTACCCACATGTTCTCAACATGGCTCAACATGGTCCCTGGTCTCTTCCACTTCATCTCTTCCTCCTAACGCAGCAGAATGATCATCTCCACCACCCCAATCTCCAATTGCTCACCCTAGCCACTTGGATTTTGATGGGCTAGCTGATCCTCTCCATTCCATGCCAACTGAAGTGCTGTACTCAAGGTATCTTGGCACCCCTCAACACAGCATTCCTATAATACTAAATGGACTTGTTTCTCTCATTGGGTTTTGTCATGGGATCTGGACCCCTTCTCTTGTTCCCTCAATCATGTTCTCTCTTACCTTCTTCACCTAAGTCAGGACTACAGACTTCATCAGTTTGATATCATCTCTCTGACAATGCTGCAACCCATCGGTATAAGGATGGCAAGCCCATCTCCATACATCCTTTAGTCTCTCGCTTCATGAAGGGTCTGATGAACACTAAACCCCCTCTGAAGCCTCCTGCTCCAGCGTGGCATCCTAATATCATTCTCTCAGTATTTATGCAATTCCCTTTTGAACCGCTGGAGTCTGCTTTGTTAAAGCATCTCACTTTGAAAACCATCTTTCTAGTTGTTATTACCTCCGCCAGATGTGTCAGTGAACTCCAGGCTTTGGTTCATTATTCTCCCTGGACCATACCCCACCTCTTCCCCTGATTATAGTGACTCCTCCCATGCCCACCTATAGTGAGACATCACTATAGCAGAGCACTCCGCAGTTGATACGACCCATCTATAAGCCAGTTACTTGGTCTCCTCCTGTTGTTGAAGGAGGTGAAAAGGAGGAATCTCAGGTGTCTTTGGCTGATGTTTGGAGAGTAGTAATGCAGATAGAGAAGTCTCTTGTGACTACTGTCCTACAGTTTTGCCAATTCTCACAGGAGACTGTGGGTAGGCTGGGGGCCATGGAGAAATGGATAGACTCTTTAGCTAGTTCAGTTCTTAGGCGTGAGACCCAATACTCTGCCTTTCAGGTAGTAAATACCTCCACTGTTAAGGACAGTATTGTGATACATCATAAGTTAGAATCCTTTGAGAACATGATGAGAGCAAAAAATGTTCACTTGTTAAATTTTCCCCGTCATAGGCTGCTTTCAGTGGATGTGTTATTACATAAATACTTTAAAGAAACTCTGCTTTTGTCTAATAGTGATTCAATAGTGGTCGCTAAATCGTATTACTTTACTGGTACGAGGCTGTCAGTTGGGTCCTCAGATGATTATGAGGTGTTACAATTGCAGCCTGATTTCGACTTAGCTAAGTTTCTTGAGGACACACAGGACAGTATCTCCACCAGAGCTACTTTAGTGATCACTCTAGTTAGTGATCAGGATAAAACATTAATATTTAAAAATTACTTTAAAAATAAAGACAAAATGTTTTGTGATGCTAGAGTTCAACTTTTTCCAGATGTCTCCAGAGCCACACAGCTGAGAAGAAGGGCATTTTTTAGCTCTGAAAGACAGGGTTGTGACTCTAGGAACTTCCTTTTTTCTGCATTATCCCTGTAAATGTTTAATTATGCTTCAGGGTATTCGATATGTTTTTTTTGGATTCTGGACAGTTAGAGACTTTTCTGTTGAGTAAGACGAGCAGGGTTGGTTCAGGGGATTAGTATATGGATAGTGGGATTAATGTATTAGAGCAGTAACCTTGGAAATTGTTTTTCCTTATTTCCTTTTTTGTGGGGGTGTTCCCCAGTTTCTCTGTTTATTTATTCTCACCATGATATGGGCTAAATTTGATTTGTAGGCTTTCTTTTTTTGATGAATATGCCTTTGATATTTTATCTTATCTTTTTCTTGGTGTTTGCTTTGTAAGTACTCTTGTAAAATCCATAAATTAAAAAAAAAGAACCAACCCACCTGTATAAGTTTGTATTCATTGGAGCTGAGATGTCTGTATATTTGCATGAATATTGGGCATAAAGATAATAGGGTAAATCATTGCTTTTCTACTGTATACGGGACACTTTCTCCAGTCATAGGATTTTCTGTTCAGTAAATGAAAATTATAACATACGAGCTCATAAAAAATGCATTGTTCAGTGGAAACAGAACACACAACACAAGACAATGACTATCTTATTACTTAATAATGCCAGCTCACAGAAGAAGGTCCAGCAAACTAGCATTCCATGGCTAAGGTGGTAGCATACTAATTGATGGTGAATTGCTTTGATCTTTATAAATGTTTGTCTTGCATTGAAACCACTGGTTGATGAAAAAGTGCCTGCAGTCATTGCTCCGGAGTTCCACAGTCTCTGTATGATGGGAACAGATGCAACTGCACAAAGCCAGGCAGGGCAGGGGATATAATATTATGTTTAGTAACTACATCTCAAACCAGATGCTGGGTGGGGCAACTGCTTTCTATGACAGTGTTTCCCAACCCAACCTTGATAAATAAAGAATGAGATAGATTTCCATACTTTATGGGGGTTATTTTAGAAGCATCCCGATTTCTAAATAACAGTATTTACATGTGTAGATTTGCATACATGTGCAAATGAAATTTTAGGGAGCTATTTACATGTAGGGCGGCTTACTATGTGAAGATGTCAAGGGGGCGTGCTTAGGGAAGGTAGAGGGAGTGGTTAGGGCAGACCTACAGTATTGACGTGGATTCTCCATCTTAGAATCCATGTTATTATGAAAAAATGTAGACGCTGGCATTTACAGCTGCCCCAAGGCACAAATAAATGCCTACTGGAAGGGGCAGCTGTTAATGCCAATGTCTGGTTCTCACAATCACTCCCTGACAGCGATCCCTTCCCAAATCACCCCCTAACATCTAAACATCCTATTCCTCCTAAGCCAATCACCCCATGAAGAAACCCTCATATACTCCCCACAATAGGAAGCAACTTTCCCCTCCCATGGCCCCTCTCCACATGACTCTGATTACTCCCCCTATCCAATCCCCAGCCTTACCAGAAGCTCCTGCTCTTCATGGTCCTGAATTCAAAATGGTGCTTGTGACCCCTAGTGGTAATCTTGTGAAATTACCACTAGGGTTAGGCTGCCAAATAAGACCCCAAGGTTGGGCCTCAGCACATCCAGGGTGCTGAACCTGTTTACAGTCTCTCTGACTGCAACCTACAGACATCAGTCACTCCAAGCTGGCTTGGCTTGAATAAGGAGTAAGGATTTCCAAAGAAAAAGAAGAAAACAGTGTTAAAGAGGACTGTGCAAGAGAGAGGGCAAGCACAAGAGGAACTAGAGATACCAGGGGAGAAGGTACCTGCTTTTCCTTTTGTTTGGAAAGAAGATAAAAGACTCAAAGGGCATAAGGGGGACCTTTCTCCAAGGGGCATCCCTTTTGAACTGTTTAAAGAACTTGTTAGCGCATGGAAGGGACTTGATCACCAGATACATCCCTCTTAATAGTAAAGAGTGGTGTTTTTTTTAACTATGGTTGCTGTTGTTTCTTACCGGAGCTGTTGAGGAAGAGAGCTGAGACATATCACCTAAAATTGTATTTCCAACTTGGGGATACAACTCTCAGTGGTTAGAAGGACCGA
The DNA here is from genome assembly GCA_033557465.1 of Ichthyophis bannanicus. Lineage (NCBI taxonomy): Eukaryota > Metazoa > Chordata > Amphibia > Gymnophiona > Ichthyophiidae > Ichthyophis > Ichthyophis bannanicus. Next base: position 515,987,599 of record CM066034.1, on the reverse strand, counting down.
GAGTTTTGTGTCCAAGGTGTTGGTTTGCAGTGTTAGAGGTTAATTGGAAAGATGGTATCTAAAGGTATATTTTGGGACTTTTTAACCAAAAGGGCCTGAACATAAAAGAGTAATAGGAAAAGTGACCATCTCAGGATTGAAGAAGAAGGAAGAAAAACTTTGAATAGAACTTCTAGTCTAAAGAACAACTAATTATACTTTGTCTATTGTCTTTGAGCCTGAAGAAAAAGATATTGTATTTTTGGGGTCACCATTATAAATGTGTTTTATTTTGTATTCCTTTGATTTTTCATCTGGTGTTTTTCGTTTTGCTCCATCTTAGGCCTTGGGCTTTGCTTCCCCTACCAACAAGACTCTTTTATTGTTTTGGTGACCTGGTTTACATATTTTGTATATGATCTTTCCAGTTTAAAGCACAGACATATTCATAACTGCACTGGGGCAACAGACATACCAACCCCTGCTGTTACATGGTGATAGTATGACATCATCAAATGTAGAAGTTTCCAGATCACTGCTAACACTCAAAATGGTGCCACTGCTAAAAAAAAAACCTGTAAAAATTACAAAATGAAATATTAAAAACAAAGAATTAGAACACAACAGTCCAGAACCAGCTTAACACTATAATGGGCCCTAGGCAAACATACATATAAACATAGAAAATGCTGGCAGATAAAGAACTATATGGCCTATCTAGGCTGCCCATTCATACCAGTTACTAAGCTCTACCAAGCACATATATTTGTCGAATCCCCATTCACTTTTAATGCCACTTCCCCCCCCCCCTCCACCAGGTTTCCTTTCATGGTCTTCACACCCCCCCCCCCTTTTTTCTGCAGGCTGCTCTCCTCTCAAATTACCTCACCTAAAGCGACTTGGGAGAAACTGCAGGTGCTGGTCCTGGGTGTGGCAGCAGCGTAGCAGCAACAGTTGTGAAGGAACATGGGTGACTGAGCAAGCACACGTTCACAGGCCCTGTCTCCATATGGAACTCAGAAGCAGGCGAGACCATTATGCAGCCTGGAAGTGTGTATCGATGTACTCCTTCTGCTTGTTCCCAACCCGCTGTCAGACGCAGGTACAGCCCCTGCAGATTCCCTGGGCTGCTTTGGAGGAATGGAGATCTGTGCAAGAAGGGAGGGAGAGCGAACAGAGGCAGGCGGGAAATGAAGGAAGTTGTGGATTCAAGGGGATGGGGAAGGACTGGAGCCATATATGTGGTTATTTTATAGTAGGATGCCTTTATAAGAAGTATAAAAAGGTGGCAATTTAAAAAAGCAACAAAGGCACTTAGGCATCTTTCAAAAAATAGGCACACAGAACCAGCCACAGATGCCCACAAAGAAATATACACGTGCTGTGAAAAAGGTGTAAATGTATGCATGCTCTCTATGTGTGTACATGTGCATTTAATAAAATATGCAAGTAAAATGCAACTACACCCAAACTCCACTTGCAGATTGAATAGAAGTATATGCATTCTTTCCATATACCAGCAAGAAAAAGGAAGTGATACTGCTTCTGTATAAGTCTCTGGAGAGACCTCATTTGGAGTCTGTCCAGAAGGTGGCTATCAAAATGGTTAATGGTCTTCATCATAAAGCATACGGTGACATACTTCTGAAGAAGAAAGGGAGAGATACAATAGTGTAGAGATGTTTAAATTGAAAGAAAACTCTGGAATGAAGGGGGATAAGATGAAGGTGAAAGGGGATAGACTCAGGAGTAATCTAAGGAAATATTTCTTTATGGAAAAGATGGTGGATGTGTGGACCAGCCTCCCAGTGGAAGTGGTGGAGACCAGGACTGTATTTGAACACAAGAAAGCATAGGACCAGCACAGAGAATCGCTAAAGGAGGGGAAGGGATTGTAGAGCTTAGCAGTTGCTATAGAGGGGCAGACTGGATAGACCCTATGGTCTGTATCTGTAGTCATTTTCTATACGTTTCGACGTGCACGTATGGTCATGACATTTTAAAAAAGGGCTTACACGTGGAAAAGCTTTATTTTAAAAAAGTGCCATCGAGGGGAAGAAGGGAGTAGTGCATTTCTACCAATAGGATTGAGACCATCATCAAATTTCTGGCAATTATTTTGCTAAATCAAAGGTTCTACCAGCCATTAGTCTCTGTTTATTACAATTGCTGCTTGGTAAGAGAGAGATTTGCACAGCAAGAGTGCATGGCTTGGTTTGCCTTCAGTTCCAGTAACCATTTGGTTTGTCTTTGGATATAGAGTCATTTGTCGTCTTCATTTCTTTTCTTTCCATTAATGTCAAGGAAGCAAGCAATTTTGTACTGTAACAGTGTGGTTTTCCATCCATTTTCAATTAAACTTGATTAAAACATGCTGCAGACAGCTGTAATTACAAGATGTCAAGTGACTCGAAAGAGGGGCAAAGAGTACTAATAGCCAAAATAGCACTAACAGCAGAGTGAAGGCCTCAAGGAACCGGAAAAGGTGCAGAGCAGCGCCAAAATCAGTAGGAACACACTAGGGCACTTGGACAGAGGAAAACCAGCACCAACATTGACAGGAAGACTAAAGCAACAGGAGAGAGATAAAGCAGTACCAACATTAACCAGATGACCACAAGGCAGTGGAAGTGGCTGGAAGGTGCCAAAAAATCAGAAGAGAACAAGCACAACACGATAAGCTAAAAAAAGTCCAAACAGTAGGCGCAGGATGAGGAAAATTGAGCTATATATCTCCAAATCATAGTCCAGGACTGGGGACTTTAATCTCGGCATGCAAATCTGTAGTGAAAAGGCTCCTTAGATGAGGGCAGACAGGAGGCATCTTTCCACAATTGCCACCTGGCATGCAGCGGACTGCCTGTGAGGATCCCATCTCCCACTGGAAGAAGAGCCCCACAATCACGGGAAAGACCCCTCCTGTCTGCCCGCGGGAGATCAGATCCCCACGGGCACAGAGGAGGGGAAGACCAGCGATCGTGGCAGCGAGGCTTTGGTGGGGCCATGGCCTATGTGGCCATCTCTTTCCAACGTCTCTGCCCTCTTCACCTCCAGTTACAGGTGCAAACTTCTCAAAATGATTGGGGGTACTAAACACAATGGGCCTAATATTTCTTTGCCCGGATCTTCAAAGAGCTATGTGCCAACCTCCAAATTGGATATTCAATGCCGCAGCGATGGCATTGAATATCCGGTGATCGCTGCTGAAGCTAACCATGCAGCAGCAATATTGGCTGCTGCCCGGCTAGCAATCGGCGCCTTAAAGATAGGCGAGGGTTTTCATTGCCTATCTTTAAGGCACCAGTCGGTAACAGGGCAGCAGCCAATATCGTTGCTGCATGGTTAGTATCATTCTCCACCTCCACTCTGCCCTAGTACACCTCCAACATGCTCCAAAGTTAACCCCGTAGGGGACTTAGATGGGGATATTCAACGGTACTAATCGTGTAGGTGCTGTTGAATATCCCTATCTAAGGCATTTTTACACAGTTTACTAGGCTGTAAACCGTGTAAATGCCTTTTGAATACTGGGCCAATGCAAATTATCCCTCCCTGTACCTAATGAAGGTACATGCTCAATATTGGGGATGCTTAGCACCCACAGAGCTAGCACCTATGCCTCTTGTCCCTTTATTAAGTTTTAGTCCTTTATTTAGCCTCCCATTCCTTCTTTTAGGTCTCCTTTTTTGACATTTTCTCTCTCACCTCTTTCAAAGACCTGTTCCTGTCCTTTTCTTTCTAACCTTCTTCAAAGCCTTCTGTGCCTTTTCTCCATTCCCCAACATTCATTGCCCCACCTCACCCATCCCCAGCATCCATTCCTCTGCCTCTTCTCCCATACTTCCTTCTCCCCTCCCCAGTATACATCCATCTACCTCATCCTCTAGAATTCATTTACCTTGCCTTTTCTCTACCTTAACATCTGCTCCATTCCTCTGCCCCTCCATCTATCTACGGCCTGAACGTGCAGACCGGGCCCCGATTCTGGTCGGCCTGCACGCTCAGCAGATCCCCGGCTACCTCAGTCAGGCTCCTGAATGGAGTCACAGTGTCATGGCATCCCATCACCATAGGCACCGTGGCTTCATTCAGGAGCCGCAAATGCTGACCACCACAGATATTCTTCTTTACCCGCAGCTGGACCCTCGATCTGGCCTCCCATGGCCAGGGTCTGGCTGTGGGGATCCTTGAAGGACTACAAAAGGGGACTGCTACTTCTGGAGAGAGATCTGCAATTGTAAGTATTACTTCTGGGAATTTTTCTAAATCTTGGGGAAAAAAGAATTCTCTAGATTAAAGCTGATTAATCTGTGAACCCAGTGTATTTGTTAAATCGGTCAGGGCCTAGTAGCAGCAAAGAGTTTTCAGTTTAAATTTAAAACACAGAGGAGAGCTTTCTGGTTAAATTTAGAACCCAGCAGAGAGCTTCTACTTTAAATTTCACACTCAGTCAGGGCCTAGTAGCAGCAAAGAGCTTTAATTTATATCAAATCAGAACATAACAGCATAAAAGGCAAAACAGGGTCAGTATTCCTTGTGCAATAAATTATTTCTAGAGACCTTTACAAAGAGGCCTTCTACATAGGGGGCAAAAGACCTGTGAAATTTTTTAAATAGGTGTTAAAGCCAGGCAACAGATCAAAAGGCCAGTTTGAAAGACTTCCACTTTCAAGCAAGAACTGTGTTAATCACTCAGGAAATTGGTCACAGCTTACTTCAGAAGCACAGGCATAAATAGTTTAACCAGAGTTCTGTGCTTCACAGTCTTGAAGGACTACAAAAAGGGACTGCTACTTCTGGAGAGAGATCTGCAATTGTAAGTAGAGTTTTCAGTTTAAATTTAAAACATAGAGGAGAGCTTTCTGGTTTAATTTAGAACCCAGCAGAGAGCTTCCAGTTTCAATTTAATACTCAGTCAGGGCCTAGTTTAAATTTAAAACACAGAGGAGAGCTTTCTGGTTAGATTTAGAACCCAAGACTCCCTCTATCCAAGCAAGGGCTGTGGGCCTCCCCCTGGAGATTGGTCAGAGATTACCTTAAAAGCAAAGGACAGGGTACCGTGTAGCAGCCAGCTTTTAATAAGTCTTTTTTCCCTCCCTCCCTCCCCAACACACACCCACCCCTGGGATAATTGTAGCTTTATAGGTGCTTAAACCTCTTAAAGGAGAGGAGGTGCCATATTCACTCTCAGGTGCAGCTGTTTATTTTAATCAGCATACATTAAGGACCTGAGATTAATTAAATTTCAGTTGAACAAAGTACATTAAACATATTAGGTATAGTTTTATTAGTATAAGTATCCCCAGCAACCCTTAGTAAGTAAAGAACTTAAATATCTAAAAACAACCTTAAAATGAAGATGCAGACAGCAGTCCAGCAGCGAGATGGGGGCTTTCCAGTCTTTTGCACTGAGTGTCACATGCATGATTTTCTCCCAGTTGGTGAGGGGTCTTACGTGTGCACAAGGTGCAAGAGCTCTTTGCTCTCAGGGAACGAGTCCGATCTCAGGAGGCAAGAGTAGCAGACTTGGAAGACATAAGGAAGACAGAGAGGTACATAGATGAGACCTACAGTGATATAGTCCTGAAGTCCCACCTCCAGTCTGGCAGTATTCCTGTTGCCAAGGAAGAGTGAGGTCACGTGACAGAAAAGCATCACCTGGAGTGGCAGGAAGTGATCCTGTAGATAGCTGGGTTGCTGGTGGACATGAGGATCACTTGGTAATATGCCTGCCTGGTGCGAAGGTAGCGGACCTCATGTGCCACCTAGACAAGGTCTTAGATAGTGCTAGGAAGGAGTCTGCTGTCTTGGTGCATGTCTGTACCAATGACATAGGAAAATATGGTAGGGAGGTTCTGGAGGCTAAATTTAGGCTTTTAGGTAGGAAGTTGAAAACCAGAACTTCCAGGGTAGCATTCTCTGAAATGCTTCCCGTTCCATGTGCAGGACCCAAAAGGCAGGCAGAGCTCCGGAGTCTCAATGCGTGGATGAGACAATGGTGCCAGGATGAGGGTTTTGGATTTGTTAGGAACTGGGGAACATTCTGTGTAAAGGAGGGTCTCTTCAAAGGGATGGGCTTCACCTTAACCAGGATGGAACCAGGTTGCTGGCATTAACCTTTAAAAAGGAGATAGAGCAGCTTTTAAATTAGATAATAGGGGAAAGCCGACAGTCGCCCAAGAGCACATGGTTCGGAACAATGTATCCTTGAAGGATACTACCAAAAAAATGAAGTTAGGGCACATCAGCAGAGAGGTTCCAATAAAGACAAAGGTAGCCAAAATGCCTTGAGTACAGAGCAGACAGAGCTTAAAGATTCCAATTACCCCTGCCTACCGATAACCAGATTAATACGAATAAAATACAGTCTCTAAAATGCTTGTATGCAAATGCTAGAAGTCTAAAAAATAAGATGGGAGAGTTAGAATATATAGCACTAAATGAGAAGTTAGATATGATTGGTATCTCAGAGACATGGTGGAAGGAGGACAACCAGTGGGACACTGTGATACCTGGATACAAACTATATCGTAATGATAGAGCTGATTAGATTGGTGGAGGGGTTGCGCTCTATGTTAGAGAGGGCATTGAGTCACAAAGGATTAAAGTTCTACAGGAAACAAAATTCACTGTAGAATCTTTCTGGATTGAAATTCCATGTAAAAAGAGGAAGGCGATGGCAGTGGGGGTGTACTGTCGACCACCTGGCCAGAATGAACAAATGGATGATGAAATGCTCAAAGAAATCAGGGAAGCTAACAAAAGTTACAGAACGGTAATAATAATGGGTGATTTCAATTACTTGGTCAGTGTCACGGCAGGACATGCTAAGGAGATAAAGTTTCTAGATGGAATAAATGACTGCTTCTTGGAGCAGCTGGTTCATGAGCTGACCAGAGGGGGAGCCATTTTGGACTTAGTCCTTAGTGGAACACCAGATCTGATGCAAGAGATAAGTGTCTTGGAGCCACTTGGCAATAGTGATCATAGCATGATCACTTTTGATTTAATTAATGGAGGCGGAATGGTAAGGAAATCCACATTACTGCCTTTTAACTATCGAAAGGGAGACTATGATAAGATGAGGAAAATAGTTAAGAAAAAAAATAAAAGGAGCAGTTGTAAAGACTTACATCAAGCTTGGGTGTTGTTTAAAAATACTATCTTGGAAGCCCAGACCAGCTGTATTCCACACTTTAAGAAAAGTGGAAGAAAGTCCAAAAAGCTGCCAGCATGGTTTAAAGGTGAGGTCAGAGAGGCTGTTGTTGCCAAAAAAGCATCTTTCAGGAAATGGAAAAAAGAGCTAAATGACGAAAACTGGAAACATCACAAGCACTGGCAAGTTAAATGCAGGCCATTGATAAAACAGGCAAAGAGAGAATTTGAGAAGAAGCTTGCTGTGGAAGCAAAAATGCATAATAAAGACTTTTTCAAATACTTTTGTAGCAAAAAATCTGTGAGAGAGTCAGTTGGACCATTAGATGATAGAGGGGTAAAAGGGGCAGTAAGAGGGGACAAGGCTATAGCAGAAGACTGAATGAATTCTTTGCTTCGGTCTTCAGTGAGGAAGATGTAGGGATGTTACCCATGACTGAAGTGGTATTTAAAGGTGATGCTGCAGAAGAATTGAAAGAAATATCGCTACATCGGGAAGATGTATTACAACTATTTGATAAACCGAAGAGTAGCAAATCACCTGGACCGGATGGTATACATCCATGAGTTTTGAAAGAACTGAAATATGAGATTGCCAACCTGCTATTAGTAATCTGTGAACTATCATTAAAATCATCTGTAATACCTGAAGAATGGAGGATCGCCAATGTAATGCCAATTTTTAAAAAGGGTTCCAGGGGTGATCCAGGAAACTACAGACCGGTGAGTCTGATGTCAGTACCAGGAAAAATGGTAGAAACCATCATAAAGAACAATATTACTGAACATATAGATAGTCATGGCTTAATGGGAGACAGCCAACATGGCTTTTAACAAGGAAAATCTTGTCTTACTAATCTGTTATGTTTTTTTGAAGGTGTGAATAAACAGGTAGACAAAGGTAAGTCAGTTGATAAAGTGTATCTGGAAAGCCGTTGACAAGGTCCCTCATCAAAGACTTTTGTCAAAACTAAAAAGACATGGGATAGGAGGTGATATACTATTGTGGATCAGGAACTAGTTACAAGATAGAAAGCAGAGGGTAGGGCTAAATGGCCAATTTTCCCAATGGAAAAAGGTGAATAGTGGACTACCACAGGGATTTGTGGTGGGTCCGCTGCTTTTTAACATATTCATAAATGACCTGGGAAAGGGAATAATGAGTGAGGTTATCAAATTTGCAGATGACACAAAACAATTTAAAGTTGTTAAAACCCAAGAGGATTGTGGAAAATTGCAAGAGGATCTTGATAAATTGGAAGAAACATAGAAACATAGAAATATAACGACAGAAAAAGACCACATGGCCTGTCAAGTCTGTCCTTCCATATAAACAACTACAACAGTCCCCTTTTTACCTTTAGAGATCCTCTGTGTTTTTCCCATGCTTTTTTGAATTCAATTACTGTACTCATCTCTACCACCTCCACTGGGAGACTATTCCATGGATCCACTACTCTTTCCATAAAGAAATATTTCCGCATATCACTCCTGAATCTATCTCCCTTCACCCTCATCCCATGTCCCCTCGTAGCAGAACTTGCTTTCAATTGAAAGAGGCTCTCTCCCTGAACATTTATGCCATGGAGGTATTTAAACATCTCAATCATATCACCTCTATCCCGCCTTTCCACTAAGGTGTACATATTAAGATCCTTCAGTCTGTCCTCATATGATTTATAATGAAGACCACTAATCATTTTAGTAGCCACCCTCTGCTCCGACTCCATCCTGTTCACATCCTTTTGAAGGTGCGGTCTCCAGAATTGCACACTCCAAATGAGGTCGCACCAAAGACTTATACAGAGGCATTATCACCTCCTTTTTTCTGCTAGCCATTCCTTTCTGTATGCACTCAAGCATCCTTCTAGCTTTTGCCGTTGCCTTTTCTACCTGTTTAGCTACTTTAACATCATCAGACACAACCACGCCTAGGTCCTGCTCTTCTTTAGTGGACAAAAGTACTTCACCTCCTATACTATATTGCTCCCTTGGATTGCTGCAGCCCAAATGCATGACCTTACATTTTTTAACATTAAATCCCAGCTGACAAATTCTAGACCATTCTCCAAGCTTAACTGGATCCCTCCTCATGTTATCTACACCTTCCTGGGTGTCTACTCTATTGCAGATTTTGGTATCATCCACAAAGAGGCAAACCTTACCCGACAGCCCTTCCACTGTATCACTAACAAAGATGTTAAAAAGAATCGGACCAAGGACAGATCCCTGGGGCACACCACTGGTAACATCCTTCTCCTCAGAGTGAGCTCCATTTACCTGTACTCTTTGTCGCCTCCCACCCAACCAATTTCTAACCCAAGCAGTAACTTTAGGGTCCATCCCTAGTGTGCTCAGTTTGTTTATAAGTCGCCTGTGAGGAACAGTGTCAAAGGCTTTACTGAAATCTAAATACACCACATCTAGGGCTCTCCCTTGGTCCAACTCCCTGGTCACCCAGTCAAAGAAATCAATCAGATTTGTCTGACAAGACCTGCCTCTAGTGAATCCATGCTGCCTCTGATCCTGTAATCCGCTGGACTCCAGAAACTTCACTATTTTCTCTATCAGCAGTGTTTCCAATAATTTACTCACCACTGAAGTTAAATTAACCGGCCTGTAGTTTTCAACCACATCATTACTTCCGCTTTTGTGCAAAGGCACCACATGAGCCTCTCTCCAGTCCTTTGGCACCACTCCCGACTCCAACGAGGCATTGAAAAGGTCAGTCAGTGGAGCTGCTAGAAAGTCCCCAAGTTCCCTCAGTATTCTAGGGTGTATCCCATCCGGTCCCATCGCTTTGTCTACTTTAAGTTGAGCTAGTTTCTCACGAACACAGTCTTCTGAAAATTGTTCAAGATGTCCCTCGCTTCTGTTCCTGTTTGTGGGTGTTTTCTGAGGTCGTGCTCCTGGTTCTTCATCTGTGAACACAGAACAGAAATATTTGTTAAGCAATTGCTCTTTATCCTTATCTGCTTCTTCATATTCCTTCCCTGCACCCTTGAGTCTGACAATACCACTTTTGCCCTTCCTCTTCTCACTAACATATCTGAAAAATATCTTATCCCCCCAATTTATTGCATTGGCTATTTCCTCCTTTTGAATCTTTGCCTTCCTGACTACTTTGCTAGCTTCTCTAAGTTTTTACAAATGTAGATGCCTGTGTTCATCTCTCTGTGATCTCTTGTATTTCATGAAGGCCTCCCTCTTTTTCGTCACTTTTTCAGCTACTTCTTTCAAAAGCCATAGCGGTCTCCTTTCCTTTTACCTTTATTTACCATTTTAACAAAAAGGTTGGTTTCCCTTAAAATATCCCCTTTCAGTTTTGCCCACTGTTTTTCTACATTCCCCAGCTGTTCCCATCCCACTAACGACTCCCTGAGGTATTGGCCCATCTTGGCAAAGTTATTCTTCCTAAAGTCTAAGATCCTCACCTTTGAATGGATTCCAGCAGCCCTAGTCTTAATACTGAACCACACCATCTGGTGATCACTGGATGCAAAATGATTTCCCACTACAACATCAGAAACACTTTCACCATTGTTAAGCACCAAGTCCAGTATGGCCCCTTCACGTGTGGGGTCTGTTACCAATTGCCTGAATAGTTCTCCCAGTAGAGAATCCAGGATCTCCTTACTTCTAGATGATACCGCAGCAGGAATGTGCCAATCAACATCTGGCATATTGATATCTCCTATCAGTAGCACTTCCCCTTTCCTAGCAATGCTGCGTATGTCTTCAATTAACTCTCTGTCCACCTCTTCCTCTTGTGAGGGAGGTCTGTATATCACACCAATGCAAATAGATTTCTCTTTCCCTCTTTCTAGTTTAACCCACAATGCCTCCTCTCTCCCTTTTAAGCTCTGTAATTCCAAAGCTTTAATAGTAGTTTTTACATATAGTGCCACTCCTCCTCCCCTTCTTCCTACCCTGTCCTTTCTGAATAAAATATAGCCAGGTATAGTTACATCCCAATCATGGTTTTCTGTGAACCATGTCTCTGTAACTGCCACTAAATCCAAGTCGGCCACTCCCACCAAAGCTTCAACATCAGGGATCTTATTTCCCATGCTACGGGCATTTATACACACTGCTTTCCATATGTTACCCCTGTTACCCAGTTCCATAAAGGTATTTAATGTATCACCTACCTGGGGGCTTTCTTCATCCATCCCCAATGAATCAAGTTTAAAGCCCTCTTCAGTAGATTAGCCAGTCTACTACCGAAGACGCGTTGACCTTTCTTTGACAGATGGATGCCATCTCTGCTCTGCAACCTTTGGAACAGCATCCCATGGTCTAGGAAACCAAAACCCTCTTAATGACACCATCCACGCAGCCATGCATTCATCTCCAGGATGCGAGACTCTCTGCCTTGGCCTCTACCCTCAACAGGAGGATTGAAGAGAACACCACCTGTGCACTTAACTGCTTCACCCTCTGTCCCAGAGCCATGAAGTCACTTTTGATACGTTCCGAGGGATACCTGGCAGTATCATTTGTTCCAACATGGATTAGCAACATTGGGTAATAGTCAGTGGGCTTGATGAGTCTCGGCAAACTCTCCATAACATCTTGGATTTTGGCACCAGGCAGACAGCATACCTCTCTGGACATCAAGTCTGGTCAGCAGATGGATGCCTCAGTACCCCTCAGAAGAGAGTCTCCAACCACCACTACCCTTTGCTTCCTTGTGGTCACTGATTCTGCAACTTTGGGGTACTTGAGCTCTGGTTCGTCCCTTTTCAGGGATGCTTTCACCTCCTCCACTTCCAGGGCTGCATAATGGTTCTTCAATTCAAGGGCTGGAGAAGTTGCATTGGTGATTCTGCAGGCCCTGGTGACTTGTGCCCAACCATTGACATTCTGTTGGCACCCATCTTCTCCTCTGCTGGAGAGCTTGGTTGCTGCAAGAAGCATCTCATCAATATACTTCTCACTGTCTTGAATACTCCTCAGCCTCACCACCTCCTCTCTGAGTTCCTCCACTTGTTTCCTCAGAGCTTCAGCATGCAGGCACCCTGCACATGGAACCGGTCCTTCAACTGGCATTAGGACCTCTGTATGGACAGAGGTAGAAGCTGTAATGGGGGCAACAGCTTTAGCGATATGATTTTTCCCAGCCATTGTTCTGTTCATGGAGCTTAGGTATCTGTTAAAGCAAAAGAGAGAGATCTACCAAGTACCAGCCGGTTTTCCAGCTGTCCTTTCAGAGAAAAAGCAGTTAAATCTCTTTAATTATATTCAAAATGTGCTGGTCCAAGTCTTTGTGCTTTGTTAAATGGGGAGATGCCCTATAAAGCAAGACTGCTCACTAGGGGTGGGTGGGAGTCGGGGTGGGTAGGGAGGGAACTAATACCTGATTAGGTGTCAGCAGTTCCCAAAGCTGAGAAGGTTACTAGAGTTCAACAACCTACTTTGCTCAAGGAAATTTCTACTAAAGAACCAAAAAGAAAGTAACTTTGCTTTAAAAAATATACAGAAACCCTTTTAAGAGCTCCCAGTCAGAGAGCTAGCAATTTAATAAAAAGAAACCCTCAAATCCTTACCGTTGTTTGACCTGTAGAACCCCTGTTAGGAATGCCTCAACAGGGCAGGGGTCTGGATCCTTTATGCAGACCTCATCTGCTCTCAGGTAATCAGGCCTACTAACTCCTGATTAGGTGTCAGCAGTTCCCAAAGCTGAGAAGGTTACTAGAGTTCAACAACCTACTCTGCTCAAGGAAATTTCTACTAAAGCACCAAAAAGAAAGTAACTTTGCTTTAAAAAATATACAAAAAGAAATCCGAAAAGTTCTGTGGTCAACCTATTCAAATGTTACCGGATGTGTCTAGGGTTACACAGGTTCGGCGTAAGGCTTTTTTAGAATTACGCCCTCGTGTAGTAGCTATTGGTGCCCTATTTTACCTTAGGTTTCCCTGTAAATGTCAGGTAGTTTTTCATGGTAAACGCTATTTGTTTTTTGAAGTGAATCAGTTGATAAATTTTCTTAAAGACAAGGATTAAATCTTTAATATAATGTTGGTTTCTTCTGGCTTTATATGATGAGCTTTTTGTTTGTATTTTAGGGACCAATCTGGTCTATTTGCTTTAAGACTCCTTGAATGCTTCTCCTTGATGTGGGCTATATATGCATGCATTGTGTACTAAGAATATTTTCCTGTTTTGTGTATTTTTATTGCTTGTTTAAATTTTGTGCAAAATTTTTGTAAACTTTATAAAAAAGAAAAAATACAAAACCCCTTTTAAGAGCTCCCAATCAGAGAGCTAGCAATTTAATAAAAATAAACCCTCAAATCCTTACCGTTGTTTGACCTGTAGAGCCCCCGTTAGGAATGCCTCGTGGGCAACCAAATGGCAGATGAAATTTAATGTGGACAAGTGCAAAGTTATGCACCTAGGAAAGAACAACCCAAACTATGGTTACATGATGCAAGGTTCCGCATTGGGAACTACCACCCAGGAAAAAGATTTAGGCGTCATCGTGGATAACATGTTAAAACCCTCCGCCCAGCGTGCAGTGGCGGCCAGGAAAGCAAATAGAATGCTAGGTATCATAAGGAAAGTAATGGAAAATAAAACAAAGGATATTATAATGCCTCTGTATCGTTCCATGGTGCGACCGCACCTTGAATATTGTGTACAATTCTGGTCACCATATCTTTAAAAAGATATAGTGTTATTAGAAAAGGTACAGAGATGAGCCACCAAAATGGTAAAGGGAATGGAAGGATACTCCTATGAAGAGAGGCTAAAAAGGTTAGGGCTCTTCAACCTGGAAAAGAGATGGCTCAGGGCAGATATGATAGAGGTCTATAAATGAATGAATGGAGTGGAACGGGTAAACATAGATCGATTGTTTATGTCATCAGAATATAGAAAGACTAGGGGACATGCAATGAAGCTACAGGTAAACTATTTAAGACTAATAAAAGAAAATATTTTTTCACTCAACGTGTAATCAAACTCTGGAATTTGTTACCGGAGGATGTAGTTAAGGCTGTTAGTGTAGCTGGGTTTAAAAAAGGTTTGGACAAGTTCCTGGAGGAAAAGTCCATAAACCATTATTAAGAAGGGATCCAGGATATCAATGCTTGACCCAGTACAAGCATTGTGGAACCTGTGTCTTTTGGGGAAACTGCTAGGTACGTATGACCTAGATTGGCCACTGTTGGAAACAGGATACTGGGCTTGATGGACCTTGGTCTGACCCAGTATGGCATATCTTATGTTCTTATGTTCTCCTGCACCCCCTACCTTTTTTGTCCCGGCCTTGCTGCATGATCCCCTGACATCCAGGGGAACTTTCCCTGCCCATGTTCATGGCCCTGGACATACAGGGCCAACCTCAGAATCGGCCCTGTATGTCCGGAGTTGCTGCCCGCCCATACCCTGCTCTCGCTCCTCCTCCATCTAAGTCTCCCCATACAAATGAGCTGTCCAATCCAGACGTCCATCCCCGCTATTCACTGTACTGGATGACAGATAACAAAACAGGTAACCGTTCAGGAGTGCAACTGTTGTACAGAGAAGAAGAACTCTTGTTTGCATATCACCATTCGGTGAACTATAAAATAAAGAACAAGAATTACAGTAACTATGTACAAAAGTGTGTGTGTGTGTGTGGGGGGGGATACATATTCCCTTGCTTCTTCCCCCTTTACAGTATATGTCCTCACTCACCCAGCATCCCACTTCTACCATCTCCAGCCCCCTCATCAGCCCCCAGCCCTTATGTAGACCACAGCCCCAGCATCTGACTTAACTCTTGGCTCCCTTTTCCCGGTACTAGCATCAGAGTCCTTCTCCTATTCCTATTTTTTAGCATCTTCCCTCTTTTCCCATCTCTAACCCTCATGTCAACCCTCAGACCCCTTCTCCCAGTCCCAGTCCCTGCATTAGCCCCAAGCCCCAGTTCCTGCGTTAGCCCTCAGCCCCTACTTCCCACACCCTGTGCTAGCCCCAGCCCCTTTCTTCCAACCTCTGATTAGCCCTCAGTCCCCTACTCGCAGCTCCTATGTTAGCTCCCAGCCTCCATGTTGGCCCCAAGCTCCAGCCCCGGCCCCTGCATTAGCACTAGCCCTCGGGTTGGCAGCCGGCCTCCTTGTAACAGCCCTAGTCCTTAGCATCTACCCTCTTCTCCCAGCCACGGGTTCAGCATATCTTTCACTCCACCGTATCTCCCTTCTTTCTCTGTTCCCAGCCACCAGCCAGCATCCCCCTCCCCATTTCCTCCCTTGCCAGCCCCTCTTCTCCCCTCAAAACCTATTCTGTTGTGGCAGTAACTACAATTACAAAGAAAAAAAAGGACCGATATAGCATAGCTGGACTGACTGTGGAGACTCCCAGCTTGGGCAGTCTTGAAATCTCTTCCACACTTCTTGCTGCTATCGGGGAGAGACGTGGAAGAGGTTTCAAGATTGCTTAGGCTGGGAGGCTCCACAGCTGGCGCAGCTATGCTTTAGAAATCCTTTTTTTGCCAGAATATGATTTGAGGGGAGAAGAGTTGCTGGCAAGGCAGAAAGAGGGGAGGATAGATGCTGAACGTAGGTAGAGCAAACGTGAGATGGCGACAGGCAACAATGGGAGGGACGATTCGGCTTAACAAGGCAGTACAGTGTCCGATTTACAACTTATTAGTGGCTGAGGGGTACAGCAATCATTTCCACTCTCTAACGTGGAGAGAAGAAGATCCGCACAACAGAAAGGATAAAGTGGCAACAGCAAAAGTGGAATGAAAACCTAACACACCAAGAAAGGTACAAAGCAGGCACCAAAGGATGACATGTACAAAGATAATGATGATAGACAATGAGGCAGATTCCATAAATGCCGCATACATACCACAGGCACATGTAAATTGGGCATGGGTGCGATTCTAACCATATTCTGTATCTGTGGTTATGGACGTGTACGCATTTCTGGAATCACCATGGAGACATGTGTCCCATCCAACATCCCGGACACGTGTAGCTGACAAAGCAGATGGGTTTGTTTATGGGAATGTACATGGGCGCATCGTATTCTGAAAACTAACCCGTCTCCAGTCGGGCACGTCTCCGGGATACACCTGTGGACGTCTCGGCCAGCCACGCCCCTCCTGTTAAAACATGCATCTCCTAAGCATCTGTTCTCACTGGGAAACGTCTGCTTTGTGGCAATGCTCCCCTGGCCAGGCCTGTGTGGGCAAGAGGGGGGATCTGAGTGTTAGCTTACCCAGCAACCAGCCTCTGCAGAATCCAACACTCTCAAAGCTTGCGTAGATCACGGACTGGGTAAGGATAGATACATTGTGGCACGATCCGGGGAAGCTTGCAACAACGTCTGTAAATTCTCCCAGTGCATTGCACACCACATGCTTCTTGAGGGAATGGAATGCTTTTCGGTTGTGGGATGTGTCCTCACTCTGTCGAGGGGGCCTCAGGGCCACATGCATACAATCAACCCCAGCACAGAAGGGAGCCCAGCCACCTCATGACATTGAAGCATTCCCTGTTGCCTCTGCTGTAGTGTGTGAGGGAATGCAACATAATCCGAGGCACCCATCAGGGGAGCACTCAGAAACTGGGGGATGCACTTGGATACTGCCACTTGGCTCAGATTTGCAGTGGCTGCCAGCACAGATTGAAAGGCGAGTGCTGTTTTCAGCTTTAGATGCTCAGGCCGGGCCCATCCCCTGTGTCATTGCACTGAGGTGGGGCTCCAGCTCTTGTCACGGCTGATGTATGGCTGCCTTATCAAAGCAGGATCTGGTGACACTGTGTTCATCAGTAAGATCTGTGTACTGGCTTCTCAGCCTAGATACCCTCTGATAGGGAGCCTCCTTGCTGCCCCTCTCCTTACTCTATCTGAGGATAGGTCCCAGGGTGGTGAACTGGATCTGAAATTGGTTGACTGACAGATAACAGAAGGTGGTGGTAAAGGGAACTCGCTCAGACAAAAGGAAGGTGCAGAGTGGTGTGCCTCAGGGAGCGGTCCTGCGCCCGATACGGTTCTATGTATTTGTGAGTGATATTGTGAAAGGATTGAATGGCAGAGCCTGCCTTTTTGCAAATGATACAAATATTTGCTACAGAGTAGACACTTCTGAGGGGGTGGACAACAGGAAGAAAGATCTACAAACACTGGAAGAATGGTCTAGTTCTTGGCAATTGCGATTTTCATGCAAAGACGTGCAGAGCCATGCACTTAGGATGCTGAAATCCAAAGGAATTGTATGCAATGGGGGGAGAAAGGCCGGTGTGCATGGAACAGGAGAGGGAACTTGGAGTCCTAGTGTCTGAGGGTCTCAAGGTGCAGAAACAATGTGACAAGGCGGTAGCTACAGCTAAAAGGATGCTGGGCTGCATATAGAGAGGAAAAACCAGTAGAAAGGAGGCGGTATTAATGCCCTTGTACAAGTCATTGGTGAGGCCTCACTTGGAGTATTGGGTTCAGTTTTGGAGACTATATCTCACAAAGGACACAAAAAGACTTTAAGCACTTCAGAAGACGGCGACCAAAATGATTTGGAGCCTATGCCAGATGACGTATAAGAAGAGACTTGAAGATCTAAATATGTCTACACTAGAGGAGAAGAGGGACAGGGGCGATATCATACAGACTTTTAAATACTTAAGGGATATCAATGAACAAACAAACCTTTTTCAAAGATGGGAAAGCTGTAAAATTAGAGAACATGCGATGAAGCTGCAAAACGGTAAACTTAAAAGCAACATCAGAAAATACATTTTCACTGAAAGAATGTTGGTTGCATGGAATGGAGGTGATGGGGGCAAATACAGTGACGGACATCAAAATGACACGTAAGAGACTGTCATGCCACTACCACTCGCCTCTAGCTTAGAGGGGCGTGGATTATTAGAGGAACCTTCTGCTGTATGATTTTTCAGCTTTTGTTAAACTATTTCCCTGCAGTGCCCTCTGGGAAATGTAGTCCTTATTCAGCTTTATGGGAGCATCATGCAGAAAGCTGTAGTCAGGCTCAAGTAGGTAAGGCAAATGACAGAAATTTATTATTTTTATATACACAATGGTTCGATCATACCACACATAGGATTGTTGGTTCAGGACTCTTGGAAGCAATGTATTGGAGTGTGACCAAACGTTCTTCAACCACCCGTGGTTGGGTGGTTGAAGAACGTTTGGTCACACTCCAATACATTGAGAGCACTTGATACAGAGGCTTTTGGCCTCGAAACGTGCACGTCGTGTGATGGACTAGATAAGTGTGATTTTTATATTTATATTAGTTTTGAAAGATTAAGGCATGAGAACCTTTTAAATGATGAGAACCTTTTAAATGGGTTCTAAATGGGCAGTGTTTATAGTACTTCCTAATCTGCCTGGCGGTTGGCTTTGGAGTATAGTAATGTAGAAATCTGGTAGTCTTTCTTTATCCAGACATAATAACATAGTAACATAGTAAATGATGGCAGTTAAAGACCAGTATGGTCCATCTAATCAGCCCAATAAGATGGCAAGAGTAGATACACCTGCCGTTCCGTGGAGGCTACCCCTCCCCATGTCTTTATTTAGGGGTGAACACACCACTCCATGTAGGACACCCCTATTTGTTGAGATAAGAGATAGTTGTGTTTATTTTGATTTTATCCTGTTGCTATAAAGGGATCCACTGTGTCTGTCCCATGCCATTTTGAATTCTGTCACTGTATTTGCCCCCACCACTTCCATTGGGAGGGCATTCCAAGCATCCGCCACCCTTTCAGTGAAAAAGTATTTCCTGACATTGCCTTTCAATTTACCCACTTGCAGTTTCATGTTATGCCCTCTAGTTTTACAGCTTCCCCGTCTTTGGAAGAGGTTTGTTTGTTCATTATTTTTCTTTAAGTATTTAAAGGTCTGAATCATATCTCCCCTATCCCTCCTCTCCTCAGAGTGTATTTAGGTCTTCAAGTCTCTTCTCATAAGGCTTCTGACGCAGGCTCCAAATCCTTTTGGTCGCCTTCCTCTGAACAGTTTCCAGTCTTTTTATATTTAGTGCACTTTAACATTATGCAAATATTTATGCAAATGAGCCCCCACAATGCATTTCTGCACATGGCTCCGCACCCCCACTTGGGCTGCCCCTGTACTCTAGCCACCTTACAGGGCAGACTAGCTGGAACATAGAGGTCTGTATCTGCTGTCATATAAAAAAGTAACTATGTTACGATG
The DNA here is from genome assembly GCA_033557465.1 of Ichthyophis bannanicus. Classification (NCBI taxonomy): domain Eukaryota; kingdom Metazoa; phylum Chordata; class Amphibia; order Gymnophiona; family Ichthyophiidae; genus Ichthyophis; species Ichthyophis bannanicus. Next base: position 515,968,287 of record CM066034.1, on the reverse strand, counting down.
TAACTGTCTGCCTCAGGGAGCATGGGCATTGCAAATCAGGCATTCATTTCCTCCATGCTTTGCAGATCCCAACACCAGCTCCTCCTGTGCAACCCTCCAACCTCACTGTGCACACACACACTTTCACTTGCAGGGACGAATCCTAGAAGACAGCAGAAAATTTGCAAAGTCCTGGCCTTGTTCCACATATCCTGCAGGAATAACGTGCACGTCTCCAGGAAAGGCCAGAAATGTGCACAGCACTTTCTGGAATATGGTATACATGTCTCTGGGGCTGGCCAAGTCCCCATTCCGCTCCCTCGGGACATCCCCATGCAAGCAAGATAAACGTGTGCCGGTGCTGTGTAATGGACTATGTTCGTAGACATTTTCGCCACATAAATGTCCCTGGCATACATCCAGACACTTATTTGGTTTATAGAATGACCCTAAAAGTAACATGATGGCATGGTTGGTAGGATCACTTGGGTCATGTGGCAGCAATATCAGAGAACAAATAACAGAGAAGGATGCAACAGAAGGTTTATGACAGGAGCCTCCCAAATAATGTCAACATGAGGTAGGCAGGCAGCATAATACCTGTTCTCTAAGTAATAGTCAAAGCATAGAGATTTACTTAGAGCTAATGGCCATTTCAATCCTTTTTAAAACTTCTGCAACAGTAATCTGTCAAAATACATTTTAGCTTGCAATTGCCTAAATAAACAAAAACTTCTTTCTGTATCTTTTGGTACTGGAAGCCTTCTTTCTAAGGTTGACATTCTTTTGAGAACATTTATAAGAACATAAGATATGCCATACTGGGTCAGACCAAGGTCCATCAAGCCCAGTATCCTGTGTCAAACTGTGGCCAATTTAGGTCATACGTACCTAGCAGTTTCCCCAAAAGACACAGGTTCCACAATGCTTGTACTGGGTCAAGCATTGATATCCTGGGTCCCTTCTTAATAATGGTTTATGGACCTTTCCTCCAGGAACTTGTCCAAACCTTTTTTAAACCCAGCTACACTAACAGCCTTTACTACATCCTCCGGTAACAAATTCCAGAGTTTGATTACACGTTGAGTGAAAAAATATTTTCTTTTATTAGTCTTAGATAGTTTACCCTGTAGCTTCATTGCATGTCCCCTAGTCTTTCTATATTCTGATAACGTAAACAATCGATCTACGTTTACCCGTTCCACTCCATTCATTAATTTATAGACTTCTATCATATCTCCCCTCAGCCGTCTCTTTTCCAGGTTAAAGAGCCCTAACCTTTTTAGCCTTTCTTCATAGGGGTATCCTTCCATCCCCTTTACCATTTTGGTGGCTCTTTTCTGAACCTTTTCTAATAACGCTATATCCATTTTAAGATACGGCAACCAGAATTGCACACAATATTCAAGGTGCAGTCTCACCATGGAACAATATAGAGGCATTATAATATCAATTGTTTTATTTTCCATTCCTTTCCTTATGATACCTAGCATTCTGTTTGCTCTCTTAGCCGCCGCTGCATACTGGGCCAAGGGTTTTAACATGTTATCGACAATGACGCCTAAATCTTTTTCCTGGGTGGTGGTTCCTAATGTGGAACCTTGCATCGTGTAACCATAGTTTGGGTTGTTCTTCCCTAGGTGCATAACTTTGAACTTGTCCACATTAAATTTCATCTGCCATTTTGATGCCCAGTCTTCCAATTTATCAAGATCCTCTTGCAATTTTCCACAATCCTCTTGGGTTTTAACACCTTTAAATAGTTTTGTGTCATCTGCAAATTTGATAACCTCACTCGTTATTCCCTTTTACAGAACATTCATGAATATGTCAAAAAGCAGCAGACCCAGCACAGATCCCTGGGGTACACCACAATTTACCTTTCTCCATTGGGAAAATTGGCCATTTAGCCCTACCTTCTGCTTTCTATCTTTTAACCAGTTCCTGATCCACAATAGTATACTGCCTCCTATCCCATGACTCTTTAGTTTTGGAAAAGGCCTCTGATGAGGGACCTTGTCAAAGGCTTTCTGAAAGTCCAAATACACTATATCAACTGACTCACCTTTGTCTACCTGTTTATTCACACCTTGAAAAAAACATAACAGATTAGTAAGACAAGATCTTCCTTGTCTAAAGCCATGTTGGCTGTCTCCCATTAAGCCATGACTATCTACATGTTCAGCAATTTTGTTCTTTATGATGGTTTCTACCATTTTCCCGGTACTGATGTCAAGCTCACCGGTCTGTAGTTTCCCGGATCACCCCTGGAACCCTTTTTAAAAATTGGTGTTACGTTCGCCATCTTCCAATCTTCAGATATTACAGATGATTTTAATGATAGTTCACAGATTACTAATAACAGGACTGCAATCTCACATTTCAGTTCTTTCAACACCCTTGGATGTATATCATCCGGCCCAGGTGATTTGCTACTCTTTAGTTTATCTAATAGTTGTAATACATCTTCCCGATGTATCAATATTTCCTTCAATTCTTCCGCACCTTTAAATACCACTTCAGTCATGGGTAACATCCCTACATCTTCCTCAGTAAAACCAAAGCAAAGAATTCATTCAGTCTCTCCGCTATCACATTCAGTCTCTCTGCTATCATATATCGTATATCATTTAACTAAAACAAGCCAGTCTTTTGCACATATATGGGATTAGATAGAGTCAGTGGCCCCTGAATTAACTTCTAAGACCCTAGCTCCTCCCCATCTAAGAATATGATAATTAAACAGAGCAATTACAATCCAACAGTACCTCTCCAAGATGAACTAGAGGCCCCAGTGGAAACAAGACAGAGGCAGGGCAGCTGACCACATCATGCAGCAGCATCTAGTGTAGGGCAGAGCACAACAAACTGTTGGTGGCATGAACCGCTGAAGGCCCTAATGCTAATGAAGGCAGCAGCAGCAGCTACAGTGGCATGAGCAGCACTACAGCAGGACACAGAATCAAGAGATCAGGCCAGGCAGTGGCAGGGCAGTCGGCGACAGAGCAGTAGAGAGGAGCAAGAAAATAGCCCCATATACAGAGAGAGCAAAAAGCTTCCTGACAGAACCCTCTGGAAAAAAGGAAACCAAACAGCAGTGATTAGAGTGGCAACTAGCCAAACCGCATCATGATACTATGGGTGAAGAGTGTGGACACGCACTACATTTCTGGAGCTGTAGGTAACCAGATAGAACAAAATTAGGTTTTAGGGAATTATCTGTCCCACAGGTGCTCCTTGTGGTCTTGGGCAAGCCACTTAACCCTCCATAGCCCATGTTCCCTGTAAAATAGTTATCTCCAAGTTATAATGCCCTGTTCAATGTAATTTCAGTTTGTTCAATGTAAACCGCACTAAAGCAGAATAGCGCGGTATATAAGAGAATGTAAATAAATAAATTAAATAAATAAATAAATCTGGGGGTCCCGGGAGACAGAAATGGCAGGCGATTTTTTTTTTAAAGAAAAAATGAAGGCGCTGTATGTTAAAGGCATTTAGGATCTGGGAAGATGCCCAGGGTCTGCAGGAGGGAGTCGGGATTGGAAAATGGCTGCTGGGTGGATCTGAGAGCAACCATGACGTTTGCAGCTGTCCCTGAGCATTGGGGTGCCCCGGACATCATGGCTGCTGTCTGAAGGGGTCTGGGAGGCTGCTGGTGCTCTGATGTGGAGGCCTTGTTTGAGCCTTAAAATGGCTGCCTTAGGGGGAAGGAGCCGGCTTTATGGGGCCCATGAATGTTTTAAATATGTGAAAATCATCAATAATGAAAATTAAAATGATTTAAGAGTGGAATAATGATGCAGAGATGCTGGGAAGCTAAAATATGTAATTTTTATTGAAAAAATGTAATTGATTTAGCTGCAATTTGATCTGGTTTGCATGGGGGTAGTCCCTGATGAAATTAAAAGTTGGCATTTTTGAAATTTGAAGGTTGGGAACAAGTGCAGGGGCTCTGGGGAGCCTGAAAAATGTGCTTTTATAATTTTTGGAGGTCTGGTTTGGCCATAATTTATGCCATTTTCCCTGGAGGGAGAATTGTGCAGCCACGATTTTAAAAAGTTTACAAAAGTCTTGGGAGTTTTAATAATGCTTGTATACCACTTTTGAACTTTCAAAAAATGTATTTTAATAGTAAAAGGTGTAGCTTTAATCTGTCAGAATATCTGGATGCATTGGAGGGAGGAGGGATCTCCCTAGGGAGATTATAGTAATGAGGTTCAGGCAGGAAAGAGAGATAAGTGTGATGCAGATAGCTGTTTCAGTTTGGTATTGTTTGGTTTCTTAAAGAAACAGCTCTAAAACTATTTATATGGGCTAGGAAAGTTCAGTAATTGAATTGTTTCTTACAAGATGAATATAGAGGGCTTTATGAATCCTCATCCAGGACTTTTTGATGACATCATTAAGGGTAAGAGTACTAGTGACAGGGAAAATTTAGAACCTTGGGGCGTTTGGGACTGTGTGTGGAGCTGGATGGATGTGTGTCTGTTGGTGTGAGTGAAGAGGCCTCTGTGAATGGGGCTGAGTGCTGGTATGAACGATTTCGAGTGAAGCAGTTTGATGCATCAGTGGTCTGGAAGGGGGTGAATGAGTTTTTATTTTTTCCCCCTCTTCAAGGCATGACATTTAGGATGAGAGTTAGGTAATCGCTTAGTATGCCAAGGATGAGAGAATGCTTATTCTTCTTAGGAAAAAAATATTTTAATTGGAATTAGAAAACTGGGCAGCTAAAGGGAGGATTTTAGCTGAAATCTGATTTTTCTCCTGAAAAATGAAACTGGGTTCTAAGCTAAGAGAAGTTGTAAAAGCTTTATAGCTTCATGGATTAATTTAGCTAGACAGATTAAGGAGATTAGTTATTTGGCTAAAGAAATTCTATTTAGAAATGAATTTGGTTTCCTGAATCATTTCTCAGGCTGCTTTTGAAAGGATGATGCTATTTACAGTGTGACTCTGACACAGAATTGGGCTTAGTGAATTGAAGGATAGAAATCCCTCGAGGAATTGAAATAATAGGAGTGTGAAATAAAGGGTTTGTTTCCTAAAAGTGGGCAGTTTCTAGCTGACAGGGAAAGGGGACATGTGAATGTAGATGGCTTTAGAATGCTTGAGTGAGGCAGCAGTGCTCTGATACTGGGGAGTCGAAACAGAAGCAGCAATCAGTTTTAAAGATTTTTCTTTCCTTTGAGATGACTGTGAGACTGACTGGGAATAAATGCGAGTTTGATTGGGTGTGACTGGGAGCTGAAAGAGGTCCATGTGTGTATGTGGGAAGGGGAATAGGGAATTTATTTCTTAAAAGAAGTTTTTCCTGTAAAAAGAGAACTGACAAGCTTGTCATATTTTAATTAAATGTGGAATTCCGTTTATGTTAAGTGGGATAGCATTAGGGAAAGCTAGGTATAGGAATTTAAAGAAGAGTGAAATCTATTTAACATAAGCTAGAACAAGAGAAGAATACAAGCTTCAAGGAATTTAAGAAGATTCTGATTCCTGAGTCCTGTGATCGCTGATGGAAAGAAGAAATGTTGGAAGATTTGGGCCTCATCTGAGATCTTAGGAAAGATAAGTAGCTATCAACGTACATGGACAGAAACATTAATATTTGAGCTCAAATACACACGCACCACCAAAAGAATTATTTATGGAACTTTGTTTCCTCTTACAACTCAGAGGATTTTAATTAGTTTGGTAAATTTCATATTTAAGGAGTATGTTTACTAAAGGGTGTTAAGAGAGCAAGTGTGCTGTTAATGCCTATTATCAGAACCCTTGCGCCCTTAACACTGGTAAAAAGCTGCTTTAATGGGCGTTAAAGGCTCCTGCAGCGTTAAGGGCACTGTAGGCGGAGAGTGGATGTTAACGGGATGGAGAGTGGGCGCTCACGGTGTGTGCTCGCTTAACACCTGTTGCACAACATGTTTAAAAGCCCTTTAATACTGGGAACCCCAACGCCAAGAAAACCTTGCGGAAAGGGTGTATTTAGAGGGGAGAGCGCTTATTGAAATGTCTTCAATGTGATGCACTGACAGGGGAGCCCCAGACAGTGATAGTAGTGCTCCATTAGCAGCAACAGTATGGTGCCCGAGTATGAAAGGGCACTATATTGATGATGCAAATGGAGCAAAGGAGGTGGCACGTGGATCATGCAGTGGGGGTTGCTGGTGCACAGGGCAGACCAGGCAGCTGCCCAGGTGGCACATAAGAACATAAGATCATAAGATATGCCATACTAGGTCAGACCAAGATCCATCAAGCCCAGTATCCTGTGTCCAACAGTAGCCAATCTAGGTCACACGTTACCTAGCAGTTCCCCCAAAAGACACGCAGGTTCCAAAATGCCAATACTGGGGGAAGCAGTGAATTTCCTGGGTCCCCTTGAATAATGGTTTATGGACCTTTCCCCAAGGAACCTGTCCAAATCTTTTTTAAACCCAGCTACACAAACATCTTTTACTGCATCCTCTGTTAACGAATTCCAGAGTTTGATTATGTGTTGACTGAAAAAATATTTTCTCTTATTAGTCTTAAATGGGCTACACTATAGCTTCATCGCATGTCTACTAGTCTTTCTACATATTGATGGCATAAACAATCGATCTACATTTAACTGTTCCACTCCATTCATTAATATCCGGACCTCTATCATATCTCCTCTCAGCTGTCTCTTCTCCATATTGAAGAGCCCTAACCTTTTTACCATCTCCTCATAGGAGTATCCTTCCATCTGCAGTACCATCTGTGATGTCTGTCATGATCCCACAGTGACAGTGGCAGACATGCTGCTACTGCGGAAAGGTGATGTGCCACATGGGGTGGTCCAAGGGTTCTGGCACTCTAGGCAGAGACCCCGGCTGCCCCCCTGCTGCCGCTGCACCCAGCTGTGGAGGAAGAGGCTGATAGCACCAGTAGCTGTAGCCCTCCAGGTAGTTGCAAAATGCAGGCACCTGGGGAACTACCACAGCAGTGGCTGTCATCCCCCCCCTCCAGAGACATATTGGTGGCAGGTGGTAATGGAGTCCCTGCAGAGGCAGATGCTTGGGGGGACTGCATGGCTGTCCATGTGTGCCTCTGCCTCCCCCCATCCGGACCTTGTGCCTTAGGCACCCACCAAACCCACATTTGGATGGGCTGGGACTGTGCACCACCACCACTGACAGCACACGAGCATGTCAGCATGGTGTGAGGGTGTGGTGGCGCGGGCAGCAGCACCCGCCTGCAGCAGATCAAAGCCATGTCCTGGTCCTGTGTACCATGCACATTGCAACACGTGCCAAGGTCTATCTGATGGGGAGCATGTCAGCCTGTGGAACATGTATTGCATGTCCCTGTGGCTAAACGTTAGCCTACAGTGCATGTACAGCACCAGCATGTGCAACCTACTACTACTACTACTACTACTGAGCATTTATGTAGCACTACCAGTCGTACGCAGCGCTGTACAGACATGTAAGAGACAGTCCCTGCTCACCAGAGCTTACAATCTAGTCAAGACAAAACACAGAAGGTGTAGGCAGGAATAAAGCTAGGGGAAGGAAAGGGAGATCAGGTGAGTCAAGATACAAAAGCAGCAGCGAAGAGGTGAGTTTTGAGCCTGGATTTGAAGAGGGTTTAGAGAAGGTGCCTGGCGTACAGACCCAGGTAGTTTGTTCCAGGCGTAAGGTGCAGCAAGGTGAAAGGAGTGAAGTCTGGAGTTAGCAATAGAAGAGAAAGGCACAGATAGAAGCAGTTTGCTAGAAGAGCGGAGTTCCCTAGGGGGTTGTAAGGAGAGATAAGAGAAGAAAGGTACTGAGGAGCCGCAGAGTGAATGCATTTATAGGTCAGCAGGAGAAGTTTGAACTGGATGCAGAAACGGACAGGGAGCCAATGAAATCACTTGAGAAGGGGAGTAACATGGGCATGACGAGGCTGGCAGAAGATTAGTCGCGCAGCAGAGTGTTGAACAGATTGGAGGGGAGAGAGATGATTCAAGGGGGACCAGCAAGGAGTAGGTTACAGTAGTCAAGACGGGAGGTGATTAAGGAATGGATAAACGTTTTAGTAGTGTGTTCAGAAAGAAAGGGCGGATTTTGCTAATGTTAAAGAGAAAGAAGTGGCAGGTCTTAGCTACGAGATGATATGTGCAGAGAAAGAGAGAGAGGAGTCAAAGACAACCCCCAGATTGCGGGCCGAGGAAACAGGAAGGAGTACAGAATTATCCACAGAGACTGAGAAACGAGGAAGAGGAGGGGAGGTTTTAGGGGGAAGGATAAGAAGTTCAGTTTTGGCCATGTTCAATTTCAAGTGGTGGTGAGACATCCAGGCAGCAATGTCAGAAAGGCAGGCAGAGATCCGGGTCTGGCTTGCCGGAGAGATTTCAGGCATAGAGAGGTAGATCTGGGAGTCATAAGCATACAGATGGTACTGAAAGCCATGGGAAGAGATAAGCACACCAAGGGACTGGGTATAGAGACAGAAAAGGAGCGGACCCAAGACAGATCCTTGGGGTACAGCAACTGGGAGCGGGGTAGTGGAGGAGGAGGAGCCACCAGAACACACACTGAACAAGCGATGGGAGAGATAGGAGGAGAACCAGGATAGTACAGAGCCACTAAAACCAAGCGAGGACAGGGTATCGAGGAGAGGGTTGTGGTCAACAGTGTCAAAAGCAGCAGAGAGGTCAAGAAGGATGAGGACAGAGTAAAGGCCCTTGGATTTTGCCAGGAACAAGTCACTGGAGACTTTGGGAAGAGCCGTTTCAGTAGAGTGTAGAGGACGAAAGCCAGACTGTAAGGGATCCAGGAGGGCATGAGAGGAGAGGAAGTCGAGACAGCGGCGGTGAATCGCATGTTCAAGTAATTTAGAAATGAAGGGAAGGAGAGAGAGAGTTCGATAATTAGAAGGACAGGTGGGATCAAGTGAGGGTTTCTTGAGGAGAGGTGTGACCACAGCATGCTTGAAGTCTGCAGGGACTGTTGCACTGGAGAGCGATAGGTTGAGAATATGAGAGATAGAAGGGACAACAGTGGAGGAGATGGGGCTTAGGAGATGGGTGGGGATAGGATCAGAGGAGCAGATGGTGAGTTTGGAGGAAGAAAGAAGATGTGCAGTTTCCTCTTCAGAGATCACAGGAAAGGAAGAGAGGGTAGCAGAGGTATGTGTGTGTGGGGGGGGGGGGGAGAGTTGGGAGTGGAGAGGGGGAGGAGGGGAAGTTGTTACCGGAGGATGTAGTAAAGGTTGTTAGTGTAGCTGGGTTTAAAAAAGGGTTGGACAAGTTCCTGGAGGAAATGTCCATAAACCATTATTAAGAAAGGACCCAGGATATCAATGCTTGACCCAGTACAAGCACTGTGGAACCTGTGTCTTTTGGGGAAACTGCTAGGTACGTATGACCTAGATTGGCCACTGTTGGAAACAGGATACTGGGCTTGATGGACCTTGGTCTGACCCAGTATGGCATATCTTATGTTCTTATGTTCTAGGTAGCTGAGTTTGTGGGGAATTGAAGGGTAATCTTGTGGATTTTGTCATGGAAATAGTCAGCCAGGGTTTGGGCAGAAAGGGAGGGAGGGATCAGAGGCAGAGGCACTTTGAGGAGAGAGCTGAGAGTAGTAAAGAGACGGCAAGGAGTTAGTCAGATGGACATAGTAGTCTTGTTTGGCAAGAACTATGGCTGACTGGAAAGAGACAAGCATGAATTTGAAGTGTAGAAAGTCTGCAGGGGAGCGGGATTTGAGCCAAGCACGCTCCGCAGAACGGGCACAGGAGCGTAGATAGCGGGTAGTGGCTGAGAGCCAGGGCTGGGGTGCAGAACATCTCACAGGACGTGGGATGGGCGGAGTGAGAGTATCCAGAGCCGAGGAGAATGCAGCATTATAGGAAGTTACTGCCTCGTCAACAGACTTGGATGACATAGTGGCGGAAAGAGATGAAGAAATAGTGGAAGAGAGAGCCAGGGTATCAATAGCAAGAAGATTTCTAAATAGGTTGGAGGAGACAGGACGAGGCTGAGACAGCGGGTGATGAAGATTAAAGCTGAGAAGGTGATGGTCAGATAGGGGAAGAACTGAGCTACAGAAGTTCGAGGGTAAGCAACTGGAGAAGAATACCAGGTCCAGACAGTGGCCATGCTGGTGAGTGGGGGCAGTGGAACAAAGTTGGAGGTCAAACGAGGAGGTAAGGGAGAGGAGTTTTAAAGCATAAGGATCAGAGGGGTTATCGACATGAATGTTAAAATCCCCAAGAATAAGAGTGAGAGAAGAGGAATCTAGAAAGAGGGAAAGCCAGGAGTCAAAGTCAGCGAGGAAGGTAGAAGCAGACTTGTCGGGAGGTTGATAAATAACAGCTATCCCCAATGAATCAACTAGCAAGGGTACAAACACCCATCAGCACTCAAACAGGCTCCACTATCCACAGCTGGATGGAGAGACAGGCTGATAGCACCTGCACACTGAGCGGGTGTTAACGTCAGAGCACGCAACTAGCCCTTTTACAATGAACACATGTTAACAATGCTTGAGCTGATAACGAGACCAAAGTGGCAGGCAGAAATGCCAACCATCCCCACTTTTGCACAGCATGGTGATGTGTATGTATGTGAGTGTGAATATACCCCTCCTTTGTTCTGTGGCTTTCTGTACTTCACTGTGCCTCGCATTGCCTAAACTGCTCCGAGCGTTTGTCTGCAAATGTGCATGATGAGGAGCAGAGGATTGTGGGTATGGCCTGAAACAGAGTGGATTGGCAAGGATGTGTCTGCCTCAGTGGTAGGGTCAATGGCTGAGATGCTGTAGTGCCCGTCTGCCATGTGCATGGCCTGGGTGGCCATAGCATGTCATCTTGAGAGGGCACTCTCACTCTGACTGAGCAGTGACCATGCCATGACTATGTATCCACATAGTGCTATATGATGTCTGGCTCCAGTGATATGGGTGCAATCTGTGTCTGGGGATCCAATCACTCAGTCAAATACTGGGTGTCCATGCCATTTATCTCAAGCCAGGGTGCACATGGTCACTCGTTACACATGCATTGTGTGCTGACCGGCTGTAGTTAGTACATACATGGCTGAAACAGCCTAGTGGTGGGCAGCAGGTGCAGTCTGACTGAGCTTGCTGTGGTGGATTGTTAGTTCCTAGACGGTTGGGACAGCAGTTGTTCCTGGTCTACTCACTGTGGTCATGGCAAGACCAACAGGACAGTAGCAGCAGTAACCCCGTGCAAGCCTAGGAGCCCCCGCTGCATATGGCATCAGTTTTTTAACACTGGCACTGATACACACTGTTCTAGGAGTGCTCCTGTCCAACAGGGGCAGGACACAGGGCTCAGCTGTGACTGGCACCTACAGCATGCTGCAATTGTGTAGGAAACAAGGTGACCAGTTTAACAGTGCAGACAATAACTGCCACACACTGGCAGTGATGTGGACCTGCCACATGGCCAGCAAAAACCATCTCTAGCAGTGCAAGTTCTGGGGACCAGGTGCTGGGTGCCCATCCTCACCCTCAGGGTGACTGCTCAAACTGCTCAATAGCACGATTTGTAGCTGGTCTGTGCTTGTAGCACACACTGTCAGTGCATCTTACAGTGCATTCTCCATTTGGTGATCAGCTGCAGACTGCTGTTCTACGTGTGCAATGCCTCATGGGTATTGGATGGGCTAACCTGTACCAGCACACACAACAGTTTAGGCATAGACCTGCAGTCTCTTTGTATCCAGACATTGTTATGCAGAGAGCTGTGAAGGTATAGCCTACTGGCTAGTGCAATGTCTTCCTAAGAAGAAGACACAGGGTTTGATTCCCACTTGTTCATTTTGTGCCTGTGTGCTACTCAGGTCATTTCTCTGCCTGTAACAGTCCTAACTCTGCTGTGACTTGCAGACACTCATCTTTCTATGATTTTATGTGTTCTGGCCATACTTTGTGTCAGCAAACATGCTATTCCCCATCATGGTCTTCTGAGAGCAGGGCCGGATTTGCCTATACGCCACGTACGCCGTGGCGTAGGGCCCACAGCTGGCAAGGGCCCACCGGGAATGTTTTTTGCACAGGGCCCCGCGTTTCAGGGGGCCCCGCGCAAAAAACATTCATTTCATCATTAAAATTAAAACAAAAAAAAAAAAGCTGTCGCTGCCTCTGCCGGGGCCGCCGCGGCAGAATCGAGTGTGCCGCGGGGCCCCCCCTGCCCAGCAGAGCCTGGCCTGCCCTCCCCGGTATCACCTCTCGAGTCTCAGCTGCCGGCTTTCAGAGCGCGAGGGAAGAGTTTTTCCCTCGCTGCTCTGTTTAAGCCCGCGGGGGCTGATGGGACTTCCCATCAGCCCCCGCGGGCTTAACAGAGCAGCGAGGGAGAAACTCACCTCGCGCTCTGAAAGCCGACGCGTGTGACTGGAGGGAGGCAGCTGAGACTCGAGAGGTGATACCGGGGAGGGCAGGCCAGGCTCTGCTGGGCAGGGGGGGCCCCGCGGCACAATCGATTCTGCCGCGGCGGCCCCGGCAGAGGCAGCGACAGCTTTTTTGTAAAAAAAAATTCGCTGGGCTGGGGTGGGCTGGGGGGGTTAGGACTGGTGATGGGCTGAGGGGGTTAGGAGTGGTAATGGCTGTGGGCTGTTGGGGGGGTTAGGACTGGTGATGGGCTGGGGGGGGTAGGAGTGGTAATGGCTGTGGGCTGTTGGGGGGGTTAGGACTGGTGATGGGCTGGGGGGGTAGGAGTGGTAATGGCTGTGGGCTGCTGGGGGGTTAGGACTGGTGATGGGCTGGGGGGGGTTAGGAGTGGTAATGGCTGTGGGCTGTTGGGGGGGTTAGGACTGGTGATGGGCTGGGGGGGGTTAGGAGTGGTAATGGCTGTGGGCTGTTGGGGGGGTTAGGACTGGTAATGGGCTATGGGGGGGTTAGGAGTGGTGATGGGCTATGGGGGGGGGGCTATGGGGGGGCTATGGGCTATGGGGGAGCTAAGTCTATATGGGCTGATGGGATTAGGACTGGAAGTGGGTTGATGGGGGCTTAGGACTGGTAATGGGCTATGGGGGGGGGGCTTAAACTAAAAATTGGGTGATGGGGATTAGGACTGGAAATGGGCTGGTGGGATTAGGACTGGGAGTGGGCTATGGGGGGCTAGGACTGGTAATGGGTTGGGGGATTAAGACTGAAGGTGGGCTGATGGAGTTAGGACTGGTAATGGGCTGTGGGCTGTTGGGGGGGGGGTTAGGACTGGTCCTGGGCTCTGGGGGGCTTGGACAGGAAATGGGCTGATGGGATGGGGTTAGGACTTGAGGTGGGCTGATGGGGTTAGGACTGGTAATGGACTGTGGGCTGATGGGGGGGTTAGGACTGGCAATGGGCTATGGGGGGGTTAAGACTGGTAATGGGCTGTTGGCTGATGGGGGCTGTCTGATAATGGGCTATGGGGGGTTAGGACTGATAATGGACTATGGGGGGGGGGGGCTAGGACAGGAAATGGGCTGATGGGGAGGGGTTAGGACTTCAGGTGGGCTGATGGGGTTAGGACTGGTAATGGACTGTGGGCTGATGGGGGGTGGATAGGACTGGGTTGAGGGGGGTTAGGACTGGAAGTGGGCTGATGGGGGGTTTGGACTGGTAATGGGTTATAGGGGGGGCTTAAACTGAAAATGGGGTGATGGGGGGTTAGGACTGGAAGTGGGTTGATGGGGGGGCTAGGACTGGTATTGGGTTGATGGGAGGGGCTAGGACTGGAAATGGGCTAATGGGGGGCTAGGACTGGAAATGGGCTGATGCAGGGACTAGAAGGGAATGGATGCTGGGTGAGGCTGGAACTAGAAGGGAGCTGGTGTTGGGGGAGGATTAGAATGGGATGGTGCTGGGAGAGTAAAATGGAGAGGGGAAAAATATTTTGTGTGGGAGGGATAAAAAATCTACAATTGGCCGGGTATTGGGAGAGTAAGTGGGGATTGAGGATGGAGGGGTAAATTTTGAGTAGATGAAATAGGAATGAGGAAAGAGCAAAAGGAGAAAGATTAGTATGTTAAAGCAGATGTAGAGAGAGAATGGAAAAAAAAACCAAGAAGACAGAAGAAAGGACAAATGGACAGCAGATGGAGAGTTAGCAGAAGACACAAAGAAACCAGAAGAAAGTGGCTGGAACAATTGCAACTGAAAAAAAATGCACAAAAGGTAGAAAAATATCTCTTTATTTTGAATTTATTAACTGGAATATGTCAGCTCTGGGAAATGTGCATCATTAATTTTTGCGCTTTGTTTAGTACAAGAGGAAATTAATTTATAGTTTTATTTCTACAGTGTTGTTGTATATTCCAAGTTTGGCTTTTGGGGTTCCCAGTTTAATTATTGTCTTCCTGTTTCTAAATTGTGATTCCTTGTTTGGTGATGGTCTATGTTGTGCATGTGTAACTGAGCTGAGGTATTCTGTTTATATAATTCCTATTTGACATTGCCACTTGTTCTTTCCCCAGTAGGTCATGTATTGTTGTTCTCTGAAATGTATTGGTTTAATATTTGCAGTGTTGCCTTTTGATAGTTAGGGTATGGTGCTTTGTGAGTCCTGGTAGTGCTGTTAGGATATGGCGGGTTTGCTATGGGTTCTAAATGGGCAGTGTTTGTAGTAGTTCCTAATGTGCCTGGCGGTTGGTACTGGATTATAGTAATGTAGAAACCTTTTAGTCTTTCTTTATCCATATACTCATTAAGAGGCATGTTTACTAAAAGTTAGTGTATGGCAGAGCTACTCAATTCCAGTCCTGGTGGTCCACAATCCTGCAGGTTTTCAGGATATCCCTAATAAATATGCATGAGATATATATGCATTGGAGATATCCTGCTTTAACCCTTCCCCAGCATTCCCGGCTTCACAGAAACAGCCGCCAGCGTGAAGGAAAAGGCTCTTCACGCTGGCGGCTGTACAGAGGGAGCCGGGGCCTCGCGCGGGCTTCCCCGGCCCCCTCTGAAGCCCCTCAGACAGCCGCGATGCTGTCCGGGGGGCCAGGACTGCATGGGGGGGCCCAGGACTGCACGGGGCGGGCCAGGACTGCACGGGGGCACGGGGGGGGGCCCAGGACTGCACCGGGGCGGGCCCAGGACTGCACGGAGGCACGGGGGGGGAACACGGGGGGGCCCAGGACTGCACAGGGGGGGCACAGGACTGCACGGGGACATGGGGGGGGGCCCACAATTTTTCTTGGCGTAGGGCCTCACTCTAGCTAAATCCGGCCCTGTCTGAGAGCATGGCTTTATTGACTCTGCTGCAGCCCATTGCAGGAGGTCAGATATGTTCACCCTGCAGATGTCAGGCCACTGCTTGGAGGTGTGGCATGATGTTCATGGCAATGGCTTGGATGCCAAGATGCCACGGTTTGAGGCTCACTGCCACTCCTTATGTGACATTTCTGAATATGTTACTGTCACATTTTATGTCTGCCACAACCTTCATGGACTTGCAAAACCTCCTTGTGACCATGAGCAGATCACTTAACCTGCCAATGGCTAAGCTGACTGCAGGTCTGTACAGTCCTGTTTATGATCAGACAGTTCCCCGATTGACAGCAAGATGTACCCCGATGTGACTGTATTGCTACAGTGGTATACTAATAGGCAGTTACATGCATACAACTGTAACCTACTTGGGCAACATGAGTCATGTATGACATCATGACTATGACTGTACAGCTTTGGCTCCATTACATCTCTGCAGTACATGTGGAAAGATCCTACCCATTGGATAGCCACCTGCAGGTATCAGCTCATATCCGTATGTGCCCCATTTGCTCAGTTTGGATGATATTTGCTCAGTTTGTTATCTGCACATTTGTCTGAGGTGTTGTATGGTGACTGTGTGGCTGGGACAGGTGTGAGTCTCACATGTCTAGTATCAGGCCTTCCAAGTAGCACTGGCACACATTTTCACGCACTTTACAGATATGTTGGGGGTGGCATCTACAGCACATCGGTGCTGCCACCCATACTACCCTCTCCTCAGCTGCCATCCATCCTTCAGCCCATCCATCTGCCTCTGTCGGCTGTGTGCAGTCATGTCATCTTGTGCAAGCTGCTATACCATGGCCTACACTGGTACTCTTTTTCGCATTTCGGTTCTTCAGGCACATTACCACTCCTACTCTGACTTCCTGTCGCTGCACACATCCTGCCATGTCTGACTCCACTGGAGGACATGTCTTCCCCATCCTATGTCACACACTGACATTGCACCATTTTACATTGGAACCCCCCCTGTGCATCGGTACAGCTGCCTCCTACATGCTCACCCACTTTACTAGCTGCCACATAGGGTGCCCATGGATCTGACAGGTCAATCAGCTCCCACCTGTCCTTCCATCCATTACCTTCTGATTGACTTTCCTTACTGCTTCTTTATCCAGCATTAGGGTTACAGCTGTTTTCAGATGTTAAGGTGCATGCTTCATACCTTAACACCTGATGTCCCATTAACACACATTAAATGGCCCATAGCGCCCTTAACACCTCCTACATGCCCAGCGCCCTTTTTGCCTATAAAACCCCTTATCACTGCCGTTAACGCTCACTAACGCCTGCTCCCTTAACGCCCTTCAGTAAACATACCTTTAAGTGTTAAACTTTGGGAACTGCTAACACCTAATCAGGAGTTAGTGGGCCTGATTACCTGAGAGCAGCTGAGGCCTGCATAAAAGGCTCCAGTGCCCTGCCCTGTTGAGGCTTCCCTAACAGGGGCTCTACAGGACAACCAACAGTAAGGATTTGAGGGTTTATTTTTATTAAATTGCTAGCTCTCTGACTGGGAGCTCTTAAAAGGGTTTTTGTATATTTTTAAAGCAAGGCTACTTTCTTTTTGGTGCTTTAGTGGAAATTTCCTTGAGCAGAGTAGGTTGTTGAACTCTAGTAACCTCCTCAGCTTTGAGAACTGCTAACACCTAATCAGGTGTTAGTTCCCTCCCTACCCACCCCGACTCCCACCCACCCCTAGTGAGCAGTCTTGCTTTATAGGGCACCTCCTCATTTAACAAAGCACAGAGACTTGGACCAGCACATTTTGAATATAATTAAAGAGATTTAACTGCTTTTTCTCTGAAAGGACAGGTGGGAAACCGGCTGGTACTTGGTAGATCTCTCTCTTTTGCTTTAACAGATACCTAAGCTCCATGAATAGAACAATGGCTGGGAAAAATCATATTACTAAAGCTGTTGCCCCCATTACAGCTTTTGCCTCGGTCCAGACAGATGTCCTAATGCCAGTTGAAGGACCAGTTCCATGTGCAGGGTGCCTGCATGCTGAAGCTCTGAGGAAACAAGTGGAGGAACTCAGAGAGAAGGTGGCGAGGCTGAGGAGCCTTCAAGACAGTGAGAAGTACATTGATGAGATGCTTCTTGCAGCAACCAAGCTCTCCAGTAGAGGAGAAGATGGGTGCCAAGAGAATGTCGATGGTTGGACACAAGTCACCAGGGCCTGAAAAAATCACCAATCCAACTTCTCCAGCCCTTGAATTGAAGAACCATTATGCAGCCCTGGAAGTGGAGGAGGTGAAAGCATCCCTGGAAAGGGATGAACCAGAGCTCAAGTACCCCAAAGTTGCAGAATCAGTGACCACAAGGTAATGAAGGGTAGTGGTGGTTGGAGACTCTCTTCTGAGGGGTACTGAGGCTTCCATCTGCCAACCAGACTTGATGTCCAGAGAGGTATGCTATCTGCCTGGTGCCAAAATCCAAGATATTACGGAGAGTTTGCCGAGACTCATCAAGCCCAGTGACTATTACCCAATGTTGCTAATCCATGTTGGAACAAATGATACTGCCAGGTATACCTCGGAACGTATCAAAAGTGACTTCATGGCTCTGAGACAGAGGGTGAAGCAGTTAGGTGCACAGGTGGTGCTCTCTTCAATCCTCCCTGTAGAGGGTAAAGGCCAAGGCAGAGAGGCTCGCATCCTGGAGATTAATGCATGGCTGCACGGATGGTGTCATTGAGAGCGTTTTGGTTTCCTAGACCATGGAATGCAGTTCCAAGGGTTGCAGAGCAGAGATGGCATCCATCTGTCCAAGAAAGGTTGACGCGTCTTCGGTAGTAGACTGGCTAATCTATTGAAGAGGGCTTTAAACTAGATTCGTTGGGGATGGGTGAAGAAAGCTCCAAGGTAGGTGAAAGCCCCCAGGTAGGTGATACATTAAATACCTTTATGGAAATGGGTAACAGGGGTAACATATGGAAAGCAGTGTGTATAAATGCCCGTAGTAAGGGAAATAAGATCCCTGATGTTGAAGCTTTGGTGGGAATGGCTGACTTGGATTTAGTGCAGTTACAGAAACATGGTTCACAGAAAACCATGATTGGGATGTAACTATAGCTGGCTATACTTTATTCAGAAAGGACAGGGTAGGAAGAAGGGGAGGAGGAGTGGCACTATATGTAAAAACTGCTATTAAAGCTTTGGAATTACAGAGCTTAAAAGGGAGAGAGGAGGCATTGTGGGTTAATTGAAGACATACGCAGCATTGCTAGGAAAGGGGAAGTGCTACTGATTGGAGATTTCAATATGCCAGATGTTGACTGGCACATTCCTGCTGCAGTATCATCTAGAAGTAAGGAGATCCTGGATTCTTTACAGGGAGAACTATTCAGGCAATTGGTAACAGACTCCACACGTGAAGGAGCCATACTGGACTTGGTGCTTACCAATGGTGAAAGTGTTTCTGATGTTGTAGTGGGAGATCATTTTGCATCCAGTGATCACCAGATGGTGTGGTTCAGTATTAGGACTAGGGCTGTTAGAATCCATTCAAAGGTGAGGATCTTAGACTTTAGGAAGGCTAACTTTGCCAAGATGGGCCAATACCTCAGGGAGTCGTTAGTGGGATGGGAACAGCTGGGGGATGTAGAAAAACAGTGGGCAAAACTGAAAGGGGATATTTTAAGGGCAACCAACCTGTTTTGTTAAAATGGTAAATTAAGGTAAAAGGAAAAGGAGACTGCTATGGTTTTGAAAGAAGTAGCTGAAAAAGTGAAGAAAAAGAGGGAGGCCTTCATGAAATACAAGAGATCACAGAGAGAGGAAGACAGGCATCTGTATTTGGAAAAACTTAGAGAAGCTAGAAAAGTAGTCAGGAAGGCAAAGATTCAAAAGAAGGAGGAAATAGCCAATGCAATAAAATGGGGGGATAAGACATTTTTCAGATATATTAGTGAGAAGAGGAAGGGCAAAAGTGGTATTGTCAGACTCAAGGGTGCAGGGGAGGAATATGTAGAAGCTGATAAGGATAAAGCAAAATTGCTTAACAAATATTTCTGTTCTGTGTTCACAGATTAAAAACCAGGAGCAAGACCTCAGAAAACACCAACAAAGAGGAACAGAAGCGAGGGACATCTTGAACAATTTTCAGAAGACTGTGTTCGTGAGACACTAGCTCAACTTAAAGTAGACAAAGCGGAGGGACCGGATGGGATACACCCTAGAATACTGAGGGAACTTGGGGACGTTTTAGCAGCTCCACTGACTGACCTTTTCAATGCCTTGTTGGAGTCGGGAGTGGTGCCAAAGGACTGGAGAGAGGCTCATGTGATGCCTTTACACTAAAGTGGAAGTAAGGATGTGGTTGAAAACTACAGGCTGGTTAGTTTAACTTTGGTGGTGAGTAAATTATTGGAAACGCTGCTGAAAGAGGTAATAGTGAGGTTTCTGTCGTCCAGCGGATTACAGGATCCGAGGCAGCATGGATTCACCAGAGGCAGGTCTTGTCAGACAAATCTGATTGATTTCTTTGACTGGGTGACCAGGATGTTGGACCGAGGGAGAGCCCTAGATGTGGTGTATTTAGATTTCAGTATAGCCTTTGACACTCTTCCTCACAGGTGACTTATAAACAAACTGAGCACCCTAGGGATGGACCCTAAAGTTACTGCTTGGGTTAGAAATTGGTTGGGTGGGAGGCGACAAAGAGTACAGGTAAATGGAGCTCACTCTGAGGAGAAGGATGTTACCAGTGTTGTGCCCCAGGGATCTGTCCTTGGTCCGATTCTTTTTAACATCTTTGTTAGTGATATAGCGGAAGGGCTGTCGGGTAAGGTTTGCCTCTTTGCGGATGATACCAAAATTTGCAATAGAGTAGACACCCAGGAAGGTGTAGATAACATGAGGAGGGATCTAGCTAAGCTTGAAGAATGGTCTAGAATCTGGCAGCTGGGATTTAATGTTAAAAAATGTAAGGTTGTGCATTTGGGCTGCAGCAATCCAAGGGAGCAATATAATATAGGGGGTGAAGTACCTTTGTCCACTAAAGAAGAGTGGGACCTAGGTATGGTTGTGTCTGATGATCTTAAATTAGCTAAACAGGTAGAAAAGGTGATGGCAAAAGCTAGAAGGATGCTTGGGTGCATACAGAGAGGAATGGCTAGCAGAAAAAAGGAGGTGATAATGCCTCTGTATAAGTCTTTGGTGCAACCTCATTTGGAGTATAGTGTGCAATTATGGAGATCGCACCTTCAAAAGGATATGAACAGGATGAAGTCGGTGCAGAGGGTGGCTACTAAAATGATTAGTGTGCTTCATTATAAAGCATATGAGGACAGACTGAAGGATCTTAATATGTACACCTTAGAGGAAAGGCGGGATAGAGGTGATATGATTGAGATGTTTAAATACCTCCGTGGAATAAATGTTCAGGGAGAGAGCCTCCTTCAATTGAAAGCAAATTCTGCTATGAGGGGACATGGGATGAGGGTGAAGGGAGATAGATTCAGGAGTGATATGCGGAAAGATTTCTTTACGGAAAGAGTGGTGGATCCGTGGAATAGTCTCCCAGTAGAGGTGGTAGAGATGAGGACAGTAACTGAATTCAAAAAAGCATGGGACAAACACAGAGGATCTCTAAAGGTAAAAAGGGGACTGTTTTAGTTGTTGACATGGAAGGACAGACTAGATAGGCCATGTGATCTTTTTCTGTCATCATATTTCTATGTTTCTATGTTTCTATACTAGATATTTATTCAAACATTTTAACAATATTATATTGAATTTTTTTGATTCTGATAGTTCAGAATTTTGTGAATTGTTTTACAGATTTTCTTCGAGAAAGAAGTTTTAGCGTATTTTACTGACTCAGAGTCATTCATATTTATTATATGGTAAATTATTCTGATACTGTATTCAGCACTGAGTTGTTGAAATGTCTTTTACTTCATGAATGTCATCCTGTAAGTACCACCTGAATAAGACATACATGTCAACCGTTACAACCTCAATCTGCTTTAAAGCTTTTATTCTGATTTAGCTTATTGTTATTTCCAGTTGTTGTTCTTCTCTGCTTAGGCCGAGGGGTATTCTTTCCGGAACTCAGTGTTTTCTTTGCCCGCCCTCTGAAAGGTCACAACTTAAGGTAACATCTTTAGACATTTACCCACCGTGACTTTAATTTTAACAGGGGAACAGTAGAGTAGGTCAGTCCCCAGAGCTGGCAGTGACATGTATACCTAGTCTACCTCCTATTTGCATAAATATTGAGGGAGACCAAGCAAAGGGAGGTTTGTTTATAGAAAAAACAGCTTTCCTATCATGTCTGGTGCTAGATGTAAAGGATGTAGACTGCCAATTTTCCTTGCCATGGAAAATATATTTTCACTGGTCATGTTAGTTGGAGGCAGGACAAGAAATGTTGCTCACACTCTGGGCTTGTGTGCTCAGTAGCAAACAGAGTGCACCTGCTAATATGCATTGCTGGCTTTACTTGCTGCTGGTCTCTTTCTCTCAACCCTACACGGTCTTTGGCACGTGCCAACCATGAACATTGCTGTTCCCACCTCCTCAAACAGTGGCGGTAAGTGCACCTGCATTTGTGGTGCTTGCTGGTTACAGCGGGGAAGTGCCTCTCCCTGTGGTAACTACAGGCGGACATACCGGGCATGCCCCCAACAGCTTGGATCTATGCCACCTCGCGCAATAACCATTGGGGTTTTTTGAGTGCTAACTTAGCACATTTTAGTAAACATTCCCCATAGTCTTCATTTTATTCTTAACTACTATAAGTAAAAATATGGAACAGCAGACTATAAATGTTCTAAAATAGATGTCCATGTGAATGGTTAATATTCAGCCAGGTTCTGTTGTTATTACGGATATTGTAAGGGTTACAAAGGAGTGACATAATATAGTGTGGAATCTTGGCTAGCCTCTTGCTCTCGTTACTTGCTTGCGCCATTCCTTGAGCTATACTGACCCTTCCCCTCTTTTAGAAACAAGCCTATAACAAATTGTTCTTGATAAGTAAGCCACATCTCATTCTGCTATAGAAAAGCCCTCATTATAATGAGTCTGCTGGTTCCCAACCTGATTTCTCTACCGAGAGGGCTAGGTTCATATGGTAATAGGGTATCTTGCCAGAATATGAAACATAAAGGGGGTAACATTAAAAAAACATTTCCCATATACAAACCTTATTTTTGTGTGCAGAAAAGGGCATAGCTGTATACGCCTGTAAAAAGTGGGTGCATGGAAAGAGTGTGACTGCACACGGGGATTCCCTGGGGTATAGTTTGGGCAAAGCAGAGGCACAAAAAGAATATACTGCAAGAACATACAAGCTATGCCATACTCGGTCAGACCAAGGGTCCATTGAACCCAGTATCCTGTTTCCAGCAGTGGCCAATCCAGGTCACAAGTACCTGTCAGATTCCCAAAAGGTACACAGATTCCATGCTGCTTGTCCAATGGATAAACAGTGGATTTCCCCGGTCCTCTTTAATAATGGTTTATGGATTTTTTCTCCAGGAACTTGTCCAAATCTCTTTTAAATATAGCTACACTAATAGCTTATACTTCATCCTCTGGTAGCAAATTCCAGAGCCTGATTACGTATTCAGTGAAACAATATTTTCTCTTATTAGTCTTAAATAGGTTACACTGTAGCTTCATTGCATGTCCCCTAGTCTTTCTACTTTTTGATGGCGTAAACAATCAATCTACGTTTACCTGTTCCACTCCATTCATTATTTTACAGACCTCTATCATATCTCCCCTCAGCTATCTCTTTTCCAAGTTGAAGAACCCTAACCTTTTAAGCCTTTCCTCATAGGGATATCCTTCAATCCCCTTTGCCATTTTTGTCGCTCTTCTCTGTACCTTTTCTAATTCTGCTATATCCTTTTAAAATATTGTGACCAGAATTGCACACAATGTTCAAGGTGTGGTCGCACCATGGAGGGATACAGAAACATTATAATATCCTTTGTGTCATTCTCCATTCTTTTCCTTATGATTCCTTGAATTCTATCTGTCACTTATTTCTCTAAAACGTTGGCAAAATTTGTCCCTTCCTTTCTATATACACTACTAAGACACTTATCCACTCTTTAGTCACTTCTTGTCTAGACTAATGCAACCTCCTCCTTGCTGGTCTCCCTCTGAATCATCTCTCCCCCCTTCAATCTATTCAAAACTCAGCTGTGCAGCTAATCTTCTGCCAACCTCTACATGTTCATATAACCCCTCCTTCTCAAGTTGATTCACTGGCTCCCTATCTGTTTCCGTATCCAGTTCAGACTTCTCCTACTGACATATAAGTGCACTCATTCTGCTGCTCCTCACTACCTTTCCTTTCTTATCTCTCCCTACCCCCCTCCTCGGGTGTTCCGTTCTTCTGGCAGATCCCGTCTGTCTGTGCCCTTCTCTTCTACTGACAACTCCAGACTTCGATCCTTCCATCTTGGTTGCTCCTTACGCCTGGAACA
Source organism: Ichthyophis bannanicus (assembly GCA_033557465.1). Lineage (NCBI taxonomy): Eukaryota > Metazoa > Chordata > Amphibia > Gymnophiona > Ichthyophiidae > Ichthyophis > Ichthyophis bannanicus. The sequence continues at coordinate 515,944,629 of CM066034.1, read as the reverse complement.
AACTACCCGAATCTGTGTGTCAGGCTTCATCTCTGGCTCTTTTCAAATCCAAGCTGAAAACTCACCTCTTCGAGTCTGCTTTTGGATCCTGGTCCCTTTGGTCTCCTGTGTGTTTCCTTGTCACTTCCCTAGATGTGTCCTTCCCTCAGCTGTTGTGTTGTCTAGATTGTAAGCTCTGAGGAGCAGGAACCATCTTTTACATGTGTCTGTACAGTGCTGCGTATGCCTTGTAGTGCTAGACAAATGACAAGTAGTAGTGGTTGTAGTATTTGCTTTCTTGGCTGCCACTGCACACTCGGCAGAGGGTTTCAACGTATTAGCCATGGTGATGCCTAAATCCTTTTGCTGGGTGGTGGCTCCTAATGTGGAACCTTGCATTGTGTAACCTTAGTTTGGGTTCTTCTTCCTTAAGTGCATAACTTTACACTTGTCCACATTAAATTTCATCTGCCAGTTGGATGCCCAGTTTCACAATTTCTCAAGGTCCTCTTGCAATTTTTTACAATCCTCTTGTGTTTTAACAACTTTGAATAATTTTGTGTCATCTGCAGATTTGATCACTTCACTCATTCCCGTTTCCAGGTCATTTATATATATGTTAAAAAGCAGCGGACCCAGCACAGATCCCAGGGGTACTCCACTATTTAGCCATACTCTCTGTTTTCTATCTTTCAGTCATTTCCTAATTCACAATAGTACATTGCCTCCAATCCCATTGTGGTAGGCGAAGGCCTATGATCCATGCTGCTTGAACTAAACAGACAGGCCTAAGCAGCTTGACCTGTAAATGAAGCCTGTGGTTAGGCCCAGAGGAATGAAAACCCCCCTGAATGCTGCTACCATAGAATCGAAACTTAACTAAGCATAACCAAGCATAGCTAAGCAGAAACAAAACTTAGAAAAGATAGAAAAACTGTTTTAATTGATACTGATAAGAATGTGAAAAGCTTCTATGGAATTAATTAGCTCTGCTGAAAGAAAGGTTACAGTGCCCTGCTTTCCCACATGTACTAGTCAGCCAGTGACCTTGGAGGAGAAATGTATCAAGAGTCTAAGAACTGGACCATTGTAATGAGGACTGTAAGGGGGGGGAAACAGGTGCTGAGCCCAGACAAAGGTCCTCATTGGATAGCTACGTAACGGCACCGGGACCAATAGATGGGGCAAAAGGGGTTACTGGGACCAATGAAAAGTTTGCCTATGTTCAGAATGGAGAAGAAAGGTATAAAAGTTGTTGGTTTGCTAGAAACCATTGCTCAGCCATTTTGAATGTGATTCTGCTTGAGTCTTGTGCACAATAAATGATTTGAACCTTCTGAACAGACTCCTGGTATTATTGGATTGTTTGCGCTCTGCCGCTACATATTCTTGGTGCATTGGCCGGGAACGTGTGGTGAGTAGAGGTTATTTGAGCTGATATACCACGACTTTCCGCCTCTATAGGTTTGGTCCTGCTGGGCTCGTGCCCTCCCGACGTGTGCTCGGCTCCCAGGCGCCACCGGTCCAGTTGCATCGGAGGGAGCTGGGCCAGGCCTCGGCAGGTACCGGACCTGGATGGAGCCAACACCTCGAACCCATGAGGGGAGTCCGAGGTCCAACTCATGCGCTTGCTCGGGATCGGGGACCGGATCCGGTGAGTATAGTTTTTGGTATGTCTAGACAGATGAGTCAGAACTGCAGCTTGTAACTTGTAACTAGTAACTGGCCACTTGTATCTTGGAACTTGGAACTTGGAATTTTGGTAAGGGAACTTGATTACCTACCAAGACGGTCTGATTAACCTTGCACAGTGTATTCGCGGGGTGAAACTACCGTCTTCTTGGAACTTGGAAAAAGCCGGCATAACTTGTATAACTTTGGTATAGCCTAGTCAGAAGAGCTTTTGGGAAATGCTAGCATGTTTGTCGTTGGGTGTTTGTCTATGTGTCTTTGTTTTTTGGTATTTGTTGAAACCACGAGTTTCCCTTCTAGTATAATGTAAGATTATATTCGGTTGGGTAAACGCCTAGAGTCACTGTAAAAATCAAGAACATGTCTCACTCATTCAGCCTTCCTACAGCACAGCGTGAGACTGACAAGGGGCGTGTCTGTGCAGAGGTGCTTTTTAACCCTATGAAGGCATGTTTTCAATGTTCTGCTGCTGGGCTAATTGGAACTTATTTTAGGACAATTATACCTGTTTTTATTTACTTTGTTTTAATAGTGATGTTCATTCTACTATGGTCATGTATTATATACCATGCGATAGGAATATTTAGTCAGAATTTTAGTTTTGAAGGTCGTATTAACCTCATCGGAGCTCCGTAAACTGTTTTTAGTTATATTCTCTGCTCTGTCTGTATTTTTACGTCAACTGCTCCTGTTATATTATTGTTACCTTTCAGAACTATCCAGGAGGTGAAGGGTCTAGTTCAGTTTTAGTGTGCAGGGTGAGATTACTTACTCTGGTCAGATAGGCTGCTAGGTATCCTACATTTGTGGGCTTAGCTTTGCCCTGTGTTTTATGGTTCGAACAGAAATGATAGAGAAACTAAGCAAACTGTTTTTTGGTTTTTTTTTCCTTTGACCTACAAAGTAATTATTAGATCACGACTTGACACTGATTTAAATTATTCTTGCTAGCATGTCTCTGTGTGCCTGTGAAACTAAGTTGTTTCATTTTGTTTCCAGTGAGCGAAGGGGTGTGGCTTTCACACAGCTTGCTAGAAAGGAAAAAAATGAGACAGCAGCTCCCGATTGAAAAGTTTCTTGCTTGTTTAAAATAAAGGATTCATTCAATCAAAGTGTGATAGGAGATAAATTTATAATTAGTTTTCCAGTTATTACTTTACAGCTGTGATAACTACAGTGACTCAGAAGTTCTTTTGTTTTTGAAGTATATCTGTCGTTTCAAAAACTAACTGACACAGACAAGGGAGAGAAAATAAAGTGTTTTTCCTTTGACCCTCAAAGTAGAGGTTAAGAACCTTGGGGGACGGTGCAGAATTCTGGGTTGGAAGTATACCAGATTGCAACCTGAGAATGAATGGTTTAAATTCTGAGTGAATAAGAAATTGTGTTAGGATTTTATCTTTGAAATCTGAAAGTTAAAAAAAAAAAAGAAAAGAGTTTATCTTGCGGAGTGTTTGCATTCCAGATATTCACCAACCTTTTTATGAACAAGTATAAGTCATTTGAATGCATGCTTCCCCATACTGTAAGATTTAAGGTAATTACTTTGAATTGTTAAACTCTGTACTAGTGACTAATGAAGACCTTTACAATTCAAGATAAATTCATTTGTTTTTCTGTATTTGAATTTTGTGTGTCTGTGTCCAGAGGAAAAGGGGGTACTTTGTTTTTTTTGAAAGTCTTTTAAATTTCAAGACGTTATTTCCTGATATACTGTGGCAAGCACCTGATAGACATATTTATTGTTAAAAAAGAGGGTGTATATGCATTCTAGATATCCACCAACGCTATGGAAAAGTATCTGTTTCATGTCTCTTGAATATCTGCTTTCTGAACTGTAAGATTTAATAAAAATAAAAAATAAAATAATAATTTCTTTTGCAGAGACATGCAGACTATGGCTGGCAGTTAGTTTCCATGCTCAGTAATTCCATTCCAGTTATACGTAACAGATAGCTATAGTTCTCTCTATAAGAATAGATGTTATAACATGTTGCAAAATAATAGTTTTATATTTTAAGAACTGTATCTAAATTGTCCATTTGGAAAAAGTTGCAATAAGCATAATGGATGTCTGTGCTCAATCTAAGCTTATGTTTTCTGCCTGCCCTATGTTTACAGTAATAATAAGTTTCTTTTCAAGTATGATCAAGAATTTCAGTAAGGGATTTACTGAAGACTATGGTAATAAAATGTCTCTGTCCCAATTAGGAATGCTATGTGAAAAGGAGTGGCTTCTGCTAGTTGCTCCATATTTCCTTAGTTTACCATATTTTGCCCCAGAATCTCTAGATATCCCGTCCCGTCAGTTTTTCTCCCTGTAAGCAGCTCCCTAAGAAGCCCCGGCTCCGTTCAGAGTGCTTAAGGGGGGGAGGGGGCCCAGTCCACCGATGATGCCACCCCCCGGTAGGCGTGAACTAATGTGCCCACAGCAGAGAAGTAAAAAAAAAAACAAAAAAAAACCTCCCGGATAGAGCGTTGCTAGGAGAAACAGTGTGGGCCTAGGACAGGGGGGGGGGACTCCTCCCTGCAGATTCCCAAGTAGTTTGCCAGCCAGTCAGCTGACCAGACTTGTTTAGGTGCCTTTCCCTCTGCCACTGATTTACTGAACTGAAAGCTTTAGGATTTAATTGAACTAATGAACAGTATTATTCAAACCCATCAGTCTTGATAACCCCAAGTGGAATCCAAATGGTGCAGGCAGCCCTCACTATATGCCCCAATGGATCCAGCAACCCAGGAGAATTTGCATTTTTGTCAGTCAGTCCCAGAGAGATATAAAACAGAAATTACAGAAACTGGATGGATTTGCGGGCATGATAGTTAATGGAAGTTGATCAGAAAGTATGTGAATTGTTGAATGTGACAGAGAAAGTAAATGTAAAGATGGAGAAGAGAACAGATCTTCTTGCTGATACTTTAGTTGAATGATGTGGAGGAGGTTATCCTGATCGAAGGAGCAGAGGAAGTAAAAACTGGGTGCGAGTCAGTGCGCCCATTGCAGAGAAGGACATTAGAGAAGTGAATGCCCGTATCCTGACTCCACCCCAGGAGGGAGGAGAGAGTACTTGATTTAAAAAATAATATTAAACCAATAAGTGGCAGCCAGAAAGGGCTACAGCATGAATGAAGACTAGGCCAGACCGGACTCTTAAGTTTCCCTGGGTCCCCAGGAGCCTATGGTCAGTTTGAAAATAGGGGACCAATATATGAACTTTATGGGGGATACAGGAGCAAAATACTGAAGCCAGTAGCCCCTGTGTTTTTCTCGATGCATCACCATTATCAGAGTTACTGGGGCTAAGGCCACAAAGCCTTTTCTGCAGAACCGCATGTGTGAACTAGGGGGACAGAAAATAATGCACCAGTTCCTGTATATGCCTGAGTGCCCTATTCCACTTTTGGAGCCGAGATCTGCTTGCAAAGCTTCAGGCACAGATATCCTTTGCTGAAGAGAGAGAAATGCAAATGACTGTGAACCCAGAGCCTGCTGGATTGATGGTGCTGACTGTTCCCCGAGAAGAGGAGTGGCGGTTCTATAGCACACCTCCAGTCAAGTCAACAAGTTCCTGTATACCTACCAACCCTATAGCCCCACCTGGAGTATGGGCAGAAGATAATCCACCTGGCCTAGCGAAGAACATAGCCCCTGTCATTGTCACCCTCAAGCCAGAAGCGGAACCAGTGCATGTGAAGCAGTATCCTCTTCCCTGACCAGCCATTGCAGGAATCCACTGCCATTTAATGAAACTATTGAAGTATGGACTTTTCAAAGGAGTGCCAGTCACCTTGGAACACCCCCCTTCTTCCTGTTAAGAAGCCTGGGACAGGTGATTACCGCCCAGTGCAGGATCTAAGAAGAGTGAATGATGCAGTTGAAACTATACACCCAGTGGTACCAAAATCCTTATATTCTCTTGGGACTGCTCTCTGCTGAAGCTACACATTTCACCATTCTGGACTTAAAAGATGTTTTTTTCTGCATACGCTTAGCCCAAGACCCCACTACAGGAAGGCGGGGCCAACTCACCTGGACAAGATTACCTCAAGGATTCAAGAACTCGCCTCACTCAGCAAAAGATTTGACAAGTTATCCAGTAATTCCAGGAGAAAGAATTCTACTTCAATATGTGGACAACTTGCTCATAACCACCAACTCAGAAAGTGAATGTCTACAAGCCACCAGTGAACTCTTGCACCTTTTTAATGAGGCTGGATACAAAGTCTCAAGAGCTAAGGTGCAATTATGTCAAACAAGTTAAATACCTAGGATTCCAGTTGTCCAGCGGAATTCGACGCCTGGGACCAGAATGCAAAGAAGCTGTATGCAGTATTCCTACTCCAACCACCAGGAGGCAAGTGAGAGCCTTCTTGGGTGCCACAGAGTATGTTGTATATGGATCCCCAATTTTGCGCTGCTAGCAAAACCATTGTATCAAGCTACCAAAGGAATGGAAAAGTCTCCATTGGAATGGGGACTTGAACAGGATGCAGCCTTTTGATCTTTGAAAACCACTCTGATGTTATCACCAACTCTGGGTCTACCAGATGTCCAGAAAACCTTTCAGTCTCTATGTTCATGAGTCACAAGGAAATGTTCTAGGAGTGTTGACTCAATCTCTTGGACCTTATTTGAGAAGCTGTTACAGCTACAGCCCTCCTAGTGAACAAAACTAACAAGATCACTTTGAGACAGAATCTTCCAGTTTCTGTACCACACTCTGTTCTAACCAATATGAAACACAAAGAAAACTACTAGCTAACAAATCTACGAATGTTGAAGTATCAGAGTATGTTGCGTAAAAGCCCCCAGATACAACTGAAGGTCAGTCAAGCTTTGAATCCTGCTATGTTGTTACCAGTTGGTCTTGATCCCCTGATCATGACTGTTTAGAAATTATGGACACTGTATTCTCAAGCTGCCTGGATTTGACTGATGTCCCTCTGGAGAACCCTGAACAGACTTTCTTTGTGGCTGAAGGCAGTTTCATCATCAATGGATATTGTTGTGCTAGATATGCAGTGGTGACCCCTGATTTGGTAGTTGAGTCCTCAGCCCTGGCCCCAGAAACTTGACCACAGAAAGCTGAACTAATAGCCCTCACTAGAGCACTAACAATAGGAAAAGGGCTCTGTCTAAATGTGTACCCAGATTCCAGGTATGCCCTTACAACCTTGCATGCACATGGGACCCTGTACAAATAATGAGGGTGGATATCCTTAGGAAGCAAGTCCATTAAGTATGGCCCCAAGATATTGACATTATCAGGTGCATACTACCTACAGCTTTCAAAACTTTAGGAAAAGTAGAATGTATGAATAGAACCTTGAAATCTCAGTTGTCCAAACTTTGCCAAGAGGTTTACCTGAAGTGGCCCCAGGTTCTTCCTATAGCCCTTCTTAGGATATATTTAGCCCCTGCTAAGTCTTTAGGAGTTCCCCCTTTTAAGATTCTGAGAATCTGTAGCCTATTTATAGGGAATAAAAGGAGATTGGAGACAGATAGGATCTGAAATTATTAGACATAAACTATTGGTTTTAAGTTCTGTTTTGCAGAGTCTTCATACCTGGGTACAAAATCGATTACCCATCAATTTGCCTGAACCCCTGCATCCTTTCAAGCCTGGAGTCTCGGTGTGGATCAAAGAGTGGAGAAGGATACCGTTAGCCCTGCATTGGAAGGGACCCTATGTTGTCATCCTGTCAAATCCAACTGCAGTAAAAGTCGCAGAATTCAAACTTTGGATCCATCATAGTTGAGTAAAGCCAGCAACTGCTTCTGAACCTGATCACTGGACTACTGTACAGCATCCTGAGACTCCATTGCGCCTCACCCTACGACAACAGCCACGAACCTAAGACTTATTGGTCCCTCGGAAACTGCACTATTTCAAGACTGTCTGTTTATCTGAAGGTAAGCCTCGCATCTGGAAAAAGCTGCAATCATCAGAAATAGACTGTGTTGTGTCAAGAAATTGAGTCTTCTAAGAGACTGTGTTCAAATGCTCTGAGAAAAAAAAACTGTTTTGATCTCCTAAAAAGTGAACTGCTCTAAGGAGGCAATAATAGCCTGAGAGACTGTACTATGATATTTTAAGAACCTGAGACATCCCAGAGGACAGTGATACTTTGGAATCTACAGCCCTACTCCTGCCACAAAGCTGGTAGGTCTACGTACGGCAGAAGCTCGAGGATCTACAATCAACTCTACATCTGTTATCTGTTGTGGATGCTGACAGTTCCACCAATTTTCCAGAGACTATGCCCATTATGAATTCTTATTATTGCTTTATTTTGGCAGCAGCCTTGGGGTGCTTTGAAATGACTTTTGCTTTACCTCCCTGTGCAGCCTGTATAAGTACCACGCAAACTGGGCTGAAGGTTCCTCATGCCTCCCAGAACTTGTTTCTTGAACTTGCTGGAACAGTAGCATCTAGTCTCCACATTTATGACTGTTTCTTTTGTGGAGGAACCAAGATGGTAGATCAGTGGCCTTGGGAGGCTCAAGAACTGAATTATTCCATCCCCTACAATCAGACTGATTTACATAATACTACTAGTGAGTGGGTATTGGCCCACCCCATTGTTGGCAGTTTGTGTTTTGTTCGGACCGGACTGGACCACAACTTACTATGAAGGTTGGACAGCTGGACTATCTAAATCAGAAGTTTTACAACGGCACAACAAAGAAGACATCTTGGTGGTCTGGCATAAATGCTCCTGAACCTTCTACTCCTTTAGTTGTTTTTCCCACGCTTGCCAAACTATGGACTCTGACTATCTGCTTGTTGCTCCCTTGTTTCTTGCCACTTTGCTTGCGAATGATAACTTCAGTTGTTAATAACACTGTAGAGCGCAAGGCAGCTACAAAGATACTAGCTATGTGAAACTACCACCCTATACCACAGAGTGATACCTTTACCTAGTATTATGTGATTTGATTCTCACCCTTTCTCACTTGTGGGTGAGAATAATCAAAGGGGGGAATGTGGTAGGCGAAGACCTATGATCCATGCTGCTTGAACTAAACAGACAGGCCTAAGCAGCTTGACCTGTAAATGAAGCCTGTGGTTACGCCCAGAGGAATGAAAACCCCCCTGAATGCTGCTACCATAGAATCAAAACTTAACTAAGCATAACCAAGCATAGCTAAGCAGAAACGAAACTTAGAAAAGATAGAAAAACTGTTTTAATTGATACTGATAAGAATGTGAAAAGCTTCTATGGAATTAATTAGCTCTGCTGAAAGAAAGGTTACAGTGCCCTGCTTTCCCACATGTACTAGTCAGCCAGTGACCTTGGAGGAGAAATGTATCAAGAGTCTAAGAACTGGACCATTGTAATGAGGACTGTAAGGGGGGGAAACAGGTGCTGAGCCCAGACAAAGGTCCTCATTGGATAGCTACGTAACGGCACCGGGACCAATAGATGGGGCAAAAGGGGTTACTGGGACCAATGAAAAGTTTGCCTATGTTCAGAATGGAGAAGAAAGGTATAAAAGTTGTTGTTTTGCTAGAAACCATTGCTCAGCCATTTTGAATGTGATTCTGCTTGAGTCTTGTGCACAATAAATGATTTGGACCTTCTGAACAGACTCCTGGTATTATTGGATTGTTTGCGCTCTGCCGCTACACCATGGTCTTTTTATTTCACCAAGAGTGTTTCATGAGGGACTTTGTCAAAGGCTTTCTGATAATCGAGATATACTATATAAACCGGTTCACCTTTATCTACCTGTTTATGCACAACTTCAAAAAAAATATAAGAGATTGGTGAGACAAGACTTTCCGTGGCTAAATCCATGTTGGCTTTCTGCCATTAAACCATTACTATCTACATTTTCAGCAATCTTGTTTTTTATAATGGTTTCTACCATTTTGCCCGAAACTAGTGTCAGGCTTACCAGTTTGCAGTTTCCTGGATCACCACTAGAATCCTTTTTAAACACTGGCGTTATATTGACCACTCTTCAATTGTTGGGTATTACAGATGATTTTAATGATAGATCACAGATTACTAATAGTAGTTCTACAATCTCATATTTCAGTTCTTTCAGCACCCTGGGATGTATGCCATCCAGTCCAGTTGATGTGCTGCTCTTTAGTTTATCAAATAACTGTATTACATCTTCCTGATTTATCAAGATTTGTTTTAATTCCTCTGATACATCACCTTTAAATATCATTTCTGGCATGAGTAAAGACAGAAGCAAAAAATTCATTCAGTCTCTCTGCTATAACCTTGTCCTCTCTCAGTGCACCTTTTATCCCTCCATCATCTAATGGTCCAACTGACTCCCTCACAGTTTTTTTGCTACAAATATATATCTAAAAGTTTTTATTATGCACTTTTGCTTTTATAACAAGTTTCTTTTCAAATCTTTTCATTGCCTGCCTTGCATTTAACTTGTCATTACTTATGCTGTTTCCTGTTTTCATCATTTGGCTCTTTCTTCCATTTTCTGAAAGATTCTCTCTTAGCTATATTAGCTTCTCTGACCTCACCTTTAAGCCATGCTGACTGTCATTTCATCTTCCTTCCACCTTTATTAAAGGATGGAATACATGTGGTCTGGCTTCCAAGATAGTATTTAAAAATAACTCTCAGGCCTGATGTAAGCTCTTAATCTTTGCAGTTGCTCCTTTAATATTTTCTTTACCATTTTCCTCATTTTATTATAGTCTCCTTTTTGAAAAGTAAATTCTAACACAGTCAATTTCCTTGCTATCCTCCCTCCATTAAATCAAATGTGATCATATTATGATTGCTATTGTAAAGTGACTCCAAAACAGTTACAGTACATCTCAAACTGGATCCTGCATTCCACTGCAGGTATACACAAAGGGGTCTATTCTGTAACACAAATAGCAGGGATGGATGTCCTGTTGTGACATCCATCCCCGCTATTCACCCCCCTGCTGTCCCCATTCAAAGCCTCCCCATACGAACAAGGAGTATGTATGGGGAGGCTAGATGGGGGCGGGAAGTGGGGCAATATGGAGGCAGAGTTAGGGCGGGCAGTGGGTGATCCGTGGCCCTGGATGTACAGGGCCAATTCTGATGTTGGCCCTGTATGTCTGAGGTGGGCATACTAGATGGGGGACTTATTCCACCCCGGAGGTGGATTTAAGTTCCCCTAGATGTTGGGAGACAGCAGACCCGGGGAGCGACAAAGGTAGAAGGGGGTGCAGAAGATTCCCTGCAGCCTGACCCTGCCCTTGGGAAGCCAGATGGGGGGTCAGGTTGCAGGGAAAGAACAAAGTCATTGGTGGCCGGGGATCGCGGCTCCTGAGTGAAGCCGCGGTGCCATGGCAACCAGACGCCATGGCGCTGCAGCTCCATTCAGGAGCCTGACTGAGTTAGCCGGGCAGCAGCCTGTGCATGCAGGCCAATCGGAATCGGGTCCTGGCCTGCAGGTACAGGCTTAGACATGATTCTGATACCGACCAGATGCATAGTGGCCCTGGATGTAGACATTAGAATAGGTCTCAAAGGGGGAATGTGGTATTTTAGAAGCAATATTCATGTGTTGAACATCTGAAAAAACATACTTAGACATGCAAAGCATTGAAATGTCCCTGGGGCCATTTTAGAAGCCGGGTATATAGACGAACTCAGCATGAGAACATCCATATATCATGGGGATGTGGTGGAGACATGGCCTGGATGAAACAAGGGAAATGCATGTCGCGGTGCGATTTCAAAATGGCAAAAGCACATATAGCCCTGCTTCTGACCATGAATAAGGTGACAAAAAGTGCTTGTTTCATTGATGGGACACTTCCAGGGGGAAGCACAAAAAGCGCTTACATCACCACAGTTATTATTTGCTGTCTGAAGAAACCTGAGCATAAATACATACTCCAAACATTTTATCGACCTGCCGCCAGGCTGAGATGTGCAAGTGTCCTAGTATAGATGCACCCTTTCTAGGATACCCCTGCCAGCATATCCAAGTACCCGGTTCTCAGGCCATGCAAATTGGGAACATCAATGTTTCTGAACTGGCTGCACTTGTGCACGTATCCAGCCTTTCACCCTGCATGGGGCCCATCTCCATAACTGGTTACAGAGACGTTCATTTTTCAGGGTGGAAAACGAGTGATTTCAGAAGGTGCTACTGCCACCCCCTTGATTTTGAATGTTCTGCTCTGGATGTCCCAGATTTTTCCTAGATGTCTCTTCTAAAATGCTAATTAGAGTAAACCTATTACCACTTTTTTTCAGAGCCTGTGTGAATTTATGCCTGGGCATTTATGCATAGTTGGAGCTGCTTCTGGAAGCCTATTTTAATTTAAAATGGGATTTCTATTTCACTTCCAACAAAAACATTCAAAAGAGAGTTACAAAAGAAAATGTGATTAATTACAATATCATCATATATCTAACAGTTACAATTCCAGCTATCCTGAATAGTCATGTGAGCTAAGTCCAATTCTCTTTCCCAATCTTATTGTGCAATCTCACACACCATACAGTAAAATCTATGGAGGGCATATTAAAAAGCATTTATGTGATTTGCAGACCTACAAACCTCATAAATACCACTGAGAGGGAATATCGCCTCTTAATCGAGCTATCCAGATGGCGTTGGGGCATTTTGTGGATGCGGTGGGGCAGCATCACTGACTGTCCATTCTGTGGTGATTTTCAGCTGCTACCCGGATAGCCAAACTATATAAAGTTAAAACAGGCGAACGGCTGTCCTAACTTTATGCTGTTTTGCAATCTAGTTAGTGGCTGAATATCGCCGTTGACCAGATTGCAAAACTGGATATGCAACGGCACTGAATATCTGCTTTAGTAGTCCTGGCTGCCGCCACTGAATATACCCCTCCTATAACACCCTTTAATCACAACTATTTCCTTCCAATAAAATAACATAAAACTAATTATATGGCAGAAGGCAGAAAATTTGGGCTGAAGTCATCTCCAGCAAGAGAAGGGAGCCAGAAAGATGCAAGGAATATAGGGCCTGATATTCAAGTGGGCAGGGCTAAGCACCATAGCCGCTTAGCCCTGCCCGCTGACCCCGAAACCCTAGATATTCACTTCTGTGGCAATGGAAGTGAATATCCAGGTCTGACTGCGTTGCCCTGAATATGCCGAGGCTAACCGTGCAGCATCGATATTGGCGCCTATAAGATGGATAGTTGTCCTAAACTGTGTTGTCTTCAGTCAGGCGGCTCATTATTAATCAATGGCATCCATTGCTGCTGTTATTGTATCAATCTATCTCATTGCTGGCCTTCTTTTGCATTGACCTTCAACCTTGCCAACCATGATGTCTTTCTCCAGTTATCTCTCTCTATGCATGATGTGCCAAAAGTATGAAATTTGAAGTCTGGTCATATGAGCTTCTAAAGAAAGCTTAGGTTTGATCTCTTCTAGTACTGACTGGTTTGTTCTTCAGGCAGTCCATGGTATACAGAGTATTCTTTGCCAGCACCATAATTCAAAGGCATCATTTTCTTCCTGTCTGTCATTTTCACTGTTCAACTTTCAACATCCATATGACATTATTGAAAATACCATGACTTGGACAAGTTTATTTATTTATTTAGACAGTTTTGTATACCACCTTATCCTTCAATCAAAGTGGTGACAACACAGTTGGAGGGATACATTTAATAGGAGGCGATATGACTCACATACACAAATACTATATACTTGTAGGTCTAAAGGGGAGTGGAAAGTTAGGGCCACGTGGTGAAGGTAGTTGTTGGGTTGACTGGGTAGTATCTAGTGGAATTTGTATGGAGAGATACATCTCTGTTCTTTAGAATCTTGTCTAGGTCCTTCATAGCCATTCTGCTGAGGAAAAGCGTTGTCAAATTCCTTGACTGCTTGTCATTTGTTTATTGATTATTGATCAAAGCAAGTTAAAGTTGTCAACTATTTCAATTTTTTCCATCAACAATGAACTTATTGATTTTTCCAGTTGTCAGGATCTATGTCTTCTTTACATTGAGGTGCAGGCCCATTTTAAGATTATATTCTTTGATCTTGAGAAGCAAATGTTTCAGATCGTCTTGTGGTATCATCAGCGTAGCTAAGGTTGTTGATGAGTCTTCCACTAATCTTCTCAGTGGTCTTCATACAGTCCTGCTTCTCTGATAATTTGTTCTGCATATAAATTAAACAGGTAGGGGGAAACTATGCAGCCTTGTCATACACCTTTCCTTGTTCCATTCAAATTGTTGCTTCTTGATTAATGTAAAGGTTATGCAAGAGAACTATCAGGTGTTCTCATATACCCATGTTTCTTAATGTGGCCCAGAGTTTCTCATAGTTTACACAATCAAAAGCCTTGCTGTAGTCAATAAAACATATATAGATATCCTTATGATATTATTTTATCTTTTCCAGGATCCATTTCACATCCTTATTGATGTCTTTCATTCCTCGCCCTTTCTTGAACTCTGCTTGCACTTCAGGCAGTTCTCATTCCAGGTATAATTGTAGTCTCTACTGAATTATCTTGAGTAGAATCTTGCTGGTATGTGGGATCAGAGAGATTGTGCAATAATTTCCACAGTCAGTCGGATCACCTTTCTTCAGTATTGATATAAACACAGATCGTTTCCAGTCAGTTGGCCATGATGTTGTCTTCCAAATTTCCTGGAACAGTCTTGTAAGTATGGTAACAGCCGCATTCGATTGCTATGATAATTCAATGGAAATGCCATCAATGCCTGGTGATTTGTTCTTTGATAATGCTTTCAATGCTGCTTTGACTTCTTCTTTTATCACCAATTGGTTCCTGATCATAAGGTACAAGTTGAAACAGCTGTTGGTCCACTTGATCTTTATGGCATAATTACTCTATTCTTTCCATCTTTTCTTGATCTTCTCAGCATCATTCAACATGGATCCTTGAGCATCTTGTAGCATTCCAATTCGAAACTGGAATTTTCTCTTTAATTCTCGCAGCTTTAGAAAAGCTGATCTTGTTCTTCCTGTAATAGTTTCTGATTCTATTTTTTTGCATGCATCATTGAAGTACTTCTCCATGTCTCCTCTTGCTGCACGTTGGAAATTTCTTTTGAATTCTGTGATTACCTCTCTTTCTACTCTGGCTTTAGCTTCTCTGTGTTTCTGGGCAATTTTCAGAGTTTCTTCAGTCATCCATTTTGGCCATTTTTGCTTTTTCACCTTTTGTTGAGATATCTCACTTTCTTCGAGCACAACTTTCTTGATGTCATTCCATAACTCTTCTGGTGCTCTGTTATTTGTATCCAAAGCAGGAAATCTAATTTGCAGGCACTTTAAATTCTCGTGATATATTCTCAAGGTCATATTTTGCTACATTCATGAGTGACTTGCTCTTTTTCAGCTTTAGCTTTAGTTTGAATACTAGTAGTTGGTGATCTGTACCACAATCAGCTCCAAGTTTTATCCTTATTGATGTTATTGAGCTTTTTCATCGTTGACTTCCACGGATGTAGTCAATTTGATTTTTGTACAGTCCATGTGAACAGTCGCCGCTTGTGTTGCTGGAAGAAGATGTTTGAGATGAATAGACTGTTGGTCTTTCAGAATTCTATCAGTCTTCTCCAGCTTCATTTCTGTTGCCAAGTCCATATTTTCCAATCACTTTGCCTTCCTCTTTGTTACCAACTTTTGTGTTTCAGTCACCCACGACTATCAGGTTATCCTGTTTGCATGTTCTGTCAATTTCAGCTTGTACTTGTTCATAGAAGGCATCAACTTCTTTCTCTTCTGCAGATGTTGTTGGGGCATGTAGCTGAATAATAGTTGTGCTGATGGGCATTTCTCGTAGACAAATAGATATTAAGTGTACACAGATTGCATTGTATTTCATTACAGTTCTTGCAAGTTTCTTCTTAATTATAAAATGGAAAACTATTTCTTCTTTGTCTTTCATTTCCAGCATAGTAGACCATGTGATCATCTGATGCAAAGTGCCCAATGCCAGTCCATTTCAGTTTGCTGACGCTCAACAGATCAAGTTGTACGTGTTTCATTTCATTCTTGACTACCTCCAAGTTCCTTTGGTTCATGCTTTGTATGTTCCATGTCCCAATATGTAAGACATCTTTGTAGCTTCTGACTCATTTCATGCACAGCTACATCAGCAGTCAGACGTCCAGAGGGCTTTGATCCACCACATCATAAATGCTGGCTTTACTCTGAAAAGTCTTCAGCTCCTCCCTAGTAGCCAGTTGAGTGTCTTCTGACCTGGGGATCTCATCTTCCAGCATCATAGTGCAATTTGTTTTGTTGTGACTATCCATTGGATTTTCGTGGCAAGATATGGAAGTAGATTGCCAGGCCTTTCCTCTGCACAGGTAATGCTAGTGTTGTTGCCATTGCCACAGAAATGTGATCCACCCCCGCCAACACCGTCCCATTCTGCCTAAATGGGTGGTTTGTCTTAGTCTGACATCTCAGCTGAGACCTGTCCATCTTGGGAGAATCTACCAACAGTTAAGCTACCAATAGCTTAGCTCTAAGCTGGCCAGCAGTTGGCTCTTTCGTCAAATAAAGTTTCAGCTCTAGAGGAATCGGTATCAAAGTTGCAGACCGATACGTTGGAATTGAATGCAAAATTAACTTTTGTGGATCAGAAGCTTGTTCAGGTTTCTGAGGTATCTCATTCCTTAGTCAAAGATAACACTGCCCTATGGGTGAAGATTGAGACATTGGAGAACATTGCTCAATCCTCCAATATTCGTCTATTAAATTTTCCGCTGATCCCTGGTGTGACTCCTTTAGAGTTGTTTAAGAAATATCTCCAGGATGTGCTGGCGGTTCCCTCTGATTTAATGCCTCCTGTTGCAAGAGTGTACTATCTTCCATTGGGGAAAAAGGAGGGTAAATCTACTACTGTAAGAGTAAAGTAGCCCAAATGCCTTCGAGTATGGAGCAGACAGAGCTTACAGATCCCAAATTACCCATGTCTACCAATAGCCAAATTAATATGAATAAAATACAGTCTCTAAAATGCTTGTTTGCAAATGCTAGAAGTCTAAAAAATAAGATGGGAGAGTTAGAATATATAGCACTAAATGAGAGGTTAGATGTGATTGGAATATCAGAGACATGGTGGAAGGAGGACAACCAGTGGGACACTGTGATACCTGGGTACAAACTATATCGTAATGATAGAGTGGATCAAATTGGTGGAGGGGTTGCGCTCTATGTTAGAGAGGGCATTGAGTCAGAAAGGATTAAAGTTTTGCAGGAAACAAAATTTGCTGTAGAATCTCTATGGATTGAAATTCCATGTAAAAAGGCGATGGCGGTGGGGGTGTACTATCGACCGCCTGGCCAGAATGAACAAATGGATGATGAAATGCTCAAAGAAATCAAGGAAGCTAACAAAAGCTACAGCGCGGTAATAATTATGGGCGATTTCAATTACCCCGGTATCGACTGGGTCAGTGTCACGGCAGTACATGCTAGGGAGATAAAGTTCCTAGATGACATAAATGACTGCTTCTTGGAGCAGCTGGTCCATGAACCGACGAGAGGGGAAGCCATATTAGACCTAGTCCTTAGTGGAACACCAGATCTAGTGCAAGAGATAAGGGTGTTGGGGCCACTTGGCAATAGTGATCATAGCATGATCGCCTTTGATTTAATTAGTGGAGGAGGGATAGTAAGGAAATCCACAGTACTACTTTTTAACTTTCAAAAGGGAGACTATGATAAAATGCGGAAAATAGTTAAGAAAAAACTAAAAGGAGCAGTTGCAAAGGTTAAAGACTTACATCAAGCTTGGGTGTTGTTGAAAAATACTATCTTGGAAGCCCAGATCAGCTGTATTCCACGCTTTAAGAAAAGTGGAAGGAAGTCCAAAAAACTGCCAGCATGGTTTAAAGGGGAGGTCAGAGAGTCTGTTGTTTCCAAGAAAGCATCTTTCAGGAAATGGAAAAAAGAGCCAAACGATGAAACCTGGAAACAGCACAAGCACTGGCAGGTCAAATGCAAGGCATAGATAAAGAAGGCAAAGAGAGACTTTGAGAAGAAGCTTGCTGCGGAAGCAAAAACGCGAAATAAAGATTTTTTCAAGAACATTCGTAGCAAAAAACCTGTGAGAGAGTCAGTTGGACCATTAGATGATAGAGGAGTTAAAGGGGCACTAAGAGGCGACAAGGCGATAGCGGAGAGACTGAATGAATTCCTTGCTTCGGTCTTTACTGAGGAAGATGTAGGGATGTTACCCATGACTGAAGTGGTATTTAAAGGTGCGGAAGAATTGAAGGAAATATCAATACATCGGGAAGATGTATTACAACTATTAGATAAACTGAAGAGTAGCAAATCACCTGGGCCGGATGGTATACATCCAAGGGTGTTGAAAGAACTGAAATATGAGATTGCAGACCTGCTATTAGTAATCTGTGAACTATCATTAAAATCATCTCTAATACCTGAAGATTGGAGGATCGCCAATGTAACACCAATTTTTAAAAAGGGTTCGAGGGGTGATCCGGGAAACTACCGACCAGTGAGCCTCAAGTCAGTACCGGGAAAAATGGTAGAAACCATCATAAAGAATAAAATTACTCAGCATGCAGATAGTCATGGCCTAATGGGAGACAGCCAACATGGCTTTAGACAAGGAAGATCTTGTCTTACTAATCTGTTATGTTTTTTTGAAAGTGTGAATAAACATGTGGACAAAGGTGAGTCGGTTGATATAGTGTATCTGGACTTTCAGAAAGCCTTTGACAAGGTCCCTCATCAGAGACTTTTGGCAAAACTAAAGAGTCATGGGATAGGAGGCAGTGTACTACTGTGGATCAGGAACTGGTTAAAAGATAGAAAGCAGAGGGTTGGGCTAAATGGCCAATTTTCCCAATGGAGAAAGGTGAATAGTGGTGTACCCCAGGGATCTGTGCTGGGTCCGCTGCTTTTTGACATATTCATAAATGACCTGGAAAGTGGAATAACGAGTGAGGTTATCAAATTTGCAGATGACACAAAACTATTTAAAGTTGTTAAAACCCAAGAGGATTGTGGAAAATTGCAAGAGGATGTTGATAAATTGGAAGACTGGGCATCAAAATGGCAGATGAAATTTAATGTGGACAAGTGCAAAGTTATGCACCTAGGGAAGAACAACCCAAACTATGGTTACACGATGCAAGGTTCCACATTAGGAACCACCACCCAGGAAAAAGATTTAGGCGTCATTGTGGATAACATGTTAAAACCCTCGGCCCAGTGTGCAGCGGCAGCCAAGAGAGCAAATAGAATGCTAGGTATCATAAGGAAAGGAATGGAAAATAAAACAAAAGATATTATAATGCCTCTATACCGTTCCATGGTGAGACCGCACCTTGAATATTGTGTGCAATTCTGGTCGCCGTATCTTAAAAAGGATATAGCGTTATTAAAAAAGATTCAGAGAAGAGCCACCAAAATGGTAAAGGGGATGGAAGGATAATCCTATGAAGAAAGGCTAAAAAGGTTAGGGCTCTTTAACCTGGAAAAGAGACGGCTGAGGGGAGATATGATAGAAGTCTATAAATTAATGAATGGAGTGGAACGGGTAAACATAGATCGACTGTTTACGTTATCAGAATATAGGAAGACTAGGGGACATGCAATGAAGCTACAGGGTAAACTATTTAAGACTAATAAAAGAAAATATTTTTTCACGCAACGTGTAATCAAACTCTGGAATTTGTTACCGGAGGATGTAGTAAAGGCTGTTAGTGTAGCTGGGTTTAAAAAAGGATTGGACAAGTTCCTGGAGGAAAGGTCCATAAACCATTATTAAGAAGGGACCCAGGATATCAATGCTTGACCTAGTACAAGCATTGCAGAACCTGTGTCTTTTGGGGAAACTGCTAGGTACGTATGACCTAGATTGGCCACTGTTGGAAACAGGATACTGGGCTTGATGGACCTTGGTCTGACCCAGTATGGCATATCTTATGTTCTTATGACTCTGGAAATGGACTTTTTGAATGTTTCAGATTTATTGCAAACACCTATGGATGAGGATTTATCCGTTTCCATGTTGTTAGCGTCATTAGCATTATCCTCTGATAGAGAGTGGCTTCTTAAGTTATATTATAAGAAAAGAGCCAATTTGTTTCATGGAAAAAAAATCTTAATGTTCCCGGATGTGACTAGGGACACACAGAAGCGTTGGAAATCCTTTCTATTACTGAGGCCTGGTGTAATGCAGTTAGGTGCTTCTTTTGTGCTACATTTCCCATGTAAATGTATGGTGGTTTATAAGTCACATAAGAATATATTTTTTCAACCTGAGGACCTTTCTTCCTTCATCAGTACCCATGTTTCTATTTCTCTCCCTCCTTGAGATGGTTTGTGCTCCCATTCATGTATATAGGATTCTTGGCCTTCCGCGCCGCCTGAAATTTTCTAATTGTAATTTTCTTTAAGTAAGCCAAGGAGTAAGTTCCCCTCCTTTGGCTTCAGTTTAAGTACCACTTCTCACTTTGGTGGACTAATGATATTTCTTGCTATCATTGTTTCCTGATTTTATTTTATTTTTTGTAACCTTGTTGCAAGTTGTATCTTTCTGTACAAGCTTTGCTTGATTTATTGTTGTAAAATGCATAAATATAAATTTAAAAAAAGAAAAAAGCTTAGCTCTCAGCATCACCGATGCACACAAGCTCTCACAGCACGAAACACTGCAAATCATGTGAGGGGTTAAATAATTGACAACTGAACAAAATGTATTATAGTTTCATGCTGCAAAGTGTTACATTTTATTTTGGGAAGTTATTAGAATATGTATTTTTCTACCTTTTGCTGTGTGAGGATTTTTTCCTATCATAAGGTTGAAAATGTTTTTCTCTTGTCTGTCTTCTGAATACGTTTCCTGAGTTTCCCTCTATTTTATCTTTCCTTATACTTTTTCTTCTCTTTCCATACCTCCCTCCCACCTCTTATCACCATGTATTTCATCTCATTTTGTTGTTTTTAATCCCTCTTTTTGTGCTGCCCAATGCCCTTTCATGTCTCCCCATCTCTCCTGTCTTTCAGTTTTGTCTCACTCCCTGCCACATCCTTTCTCAACCTCCAAACTGCATTCCCCCTTCTCTTCCCCACCTCGCTTTTTCGATCCCTTGCTTGCCTTCCCCATCTCTGATACTCAATTTCATCTAGGCTGTCTACCTTTCTGCCTGTACTTCTCAAGCTTCCATCTTCTCCTTGCAGTCCCTCCCCTGCTCTGTTTCTCATTCTCAGTATTTCTTCTTTATCATCTCCCTTGGTCCCCCCCCACCTCAACCTCTTTCCTTCACTGTCACCTCCTGTCTCACTTACTGCCTGCGGCCTCAGTTAGCTTCCCCAGCTGCAAGGGTTAGATGAAGGCTCCCAGCATGCAGTGCAGGGGCATTGAGATGATATATTTATAACAGCCCATCCAACTTGTGTGACAGGTATGCAGACAAATCATCCCAATTTTCTAAGGGATGTGTATATTTTCTCTTTAAAAATTGCCACACAAAAAGTATATTCACACCTGCTCTTTGGCAAGCACAAATTTCTCATTTGATTTTCCGTTCATACATAAATACATAAGAACAAAGCCTGCTGCAAACCCAGAAACACCTCAGGCCAGTTCAGATAAACAAATGTTTATACAAGAGGTATACACATATGCTTAAGTGCATATAGGGGCATGTTTACAAAGGCTCATGCTGGCAATGTGAGTGTGGGCCCATTCTAACTTCAGGGGACATGTGCATTCATCAGGGCTGGTGCAAGGATATGAAGTTCCCTCGGGTGAACCCTCATTCCTGCCACCCCCGCTGCTGCTGCCGCCGCCGACCTCATGCAAACAGGTAGTCTACGTTGGAGTGGGCGGAAGCACCTGGGGGAAGTGCAGTGTCAGAGGCTTTGGGTAAGTATTGTGTTTTAATGTCTTTCCTGCTGCTGCAGCAGATCCCAGAGGATGGCAGTGACAGCAATAGGTCACTCTTAAAACATTGGCACCCTAGGTAAATGCCTAGTTTGCCTAACGGTAACACCAACCCTGGCTTTCATCTTCTTGCAGTTAGCGTGGGCCCAAGACACTACATCGTGCTGGCTGGCCGACAGGTGCCCTTAATGCCACCCATTGATGTGGCACTAGGCGCACCTCTAAGGGCAGCAACACAATTAGTGAAGGCTCCTAATGCCCACACTAGCCATGACGCTCCACAAATTCTTTTGTTTCACCCAACCCCCCCATCGTGCACAAGGTAGCATGGGAGTTTGGTGCTAGGGTCTGTGCTACATTTTAGCACTGCACCCAAAAGGCACGCTAAAGCCTACGCTACTGGGTAATGCACTTTAGTGAACATACCCCATAATCCAGGTAATTTTCGAACAGACCATTACTGTGCATAAAATTCTGTTTTACCCATGAAAATGTCTTTTAAATATACACTTGAAAGCATGTACCAACATCATCTGTCCGGCAGTCCTGCTGCCAGCGGGCTCTGCCTATGGCAGGGGTGACCAACTCCAGTCTTGGTGCATCACAATCCAACCTGGTTTTCAGGATGTCCCTCATATTGTATGCAAATATACCTCATGAATATTCATTAGAGACATCCTGAAAACCAGGCTGGATTGTGGTGAACTAGGACTGGAGATGGCCATCCCTGGCCTATGGCATCTATGGTGACTTTCAGAAGCTGGCGCTATGAGAAGAGGCAGCAGCAAAGTCCCTGCACACTTGAGGTTTCCCACACTACCAGCCGCACTTAGCCATCTGGAGCCTTATACCCCAGGGATCCCAAGCCATAGAAAAGGGTAGTTAATTGGAAATGGAGGTGTGGGGGATGGGGTGTGTGTGTGTGTTAGAGGGCTATCACTTTACTTTCAGGCAGATTTTCTTGTTTCTTCTTGGCAGGATGGATAAAATGAGTCGTGGCAGAGATGCCAAGTTACCCAGTTCCAAGATCATATTTTAAGCTAGTCCTGTATTTCTGACAATCTCATTCTGATGCATTATGGGATGTGCAGCACTGATTCCAACGGGTAACAGCGGGGAGGGGAGAGGGAGGAATGTGATATTCAACAGTGGTGGCTAGCCCTAGAAAAGAAGTTAGCCATCGCCACTGAACATAGGACCTGGATAGTCAATGCTAGGGCCAGATCTGGCCACCAAAATTGAATATCTGGGCTGGTTGGATAGCATGGAAGTTAACCAAGCAGTGGTGATATTTAGTTGCTGCCCGGTTAAGTTCTGCGGCAAACGTTAGGCCAGCTTTTAAGGTGCTGTCTTTCATGCTTAGGTTTAGTTGTGCAGTGGCTAAATATTGCCGCTGCTCAGTTATCACCAGGTGCCACCTCTAGATTGCCCTGATACTTGCTGGCTAGAATCGGGACATTCAGTGATAGCACCCACTGAATGTCCCAATAGCCATGATTAAAGTGGTTAGCTGGTCTACCCAAGGACTACAAATACCATACTGCACTTAGAGCCAGCGTTACCACCAGGCAAACCAGGCAGTCACCTAGGGTGCCGGGCCTCCGAGGGCACCCATTGCCGCTGCTGCTACACCTCTCCGCAGCCTTCTGCGGTGGCAGTAGCCCCCAAACCATGACGGAGCATTTACTACTATGGCACTGCGTTGCGGTTTCCTTTTTTCCCCGCCATGCACCATTTCCATCCTCCTCTGATACCAGAGGTGACATCGGAGGGGACAGAAATGGCACATTGTGAAAAGAAGGAAACCAGGACACAGTGCAGGAGTGTGTTAGTAAACGCTGTGTCGTGGTTTGGGGGCTATTGCTGCCACTGCAGGCACTAGAGAAGCGCAGCAGCTGTGACCATAGGGGCAGGGGGGGATCACAGGGGGGGGGCAGGAGGGAGACCCTACCTACAGCACCTCCAATCCTTGTGCCAGGCCTGATTGCAATGCAATTCCGATTTAAAACCTGAACTGGCAAAACATCTCACTCCTGGAACTGGGAAATTTGGCAACTCTGTGGTGGCCAAAATTGGGGACCTCTGCTCTAGAAAATTTCTAGTTCAAACGTTTCTGGTTTTGGTTGACAGAACCAGTGACAAAAAAAGGACAGCTGGCGCTGGTGGGGGTGTGCCGTCTAGATAGTGGTCTGTCTCATGTCTTTTTCAAATGAAACGATAGAATACCCCGAACCCCTCCCCCCCCAAAAAGTTCAATGTTTTGTTTTTAGCTTGTCCTTAATGGTTTCAGTGCACGCTTAGTATGCATTAAAAACCCCAAAAATGAAAACGCCGAGAAAACTCCAAAATGAAAAAAAGGACACAAAAGTTTTTGCCTTGCAAATAAACCTGGAAATCGGTTAAAAAGCCCTAGGTTGGGGGGTGGGGGGAGAAGAAACAGAAGGGAACTTAATCGGAGAAGCTGAGGAATGTACAAAATCCCAGGGAAGAAAGACACGAGGGAAGCTAGAAAAACGCGAAAACGGAATCAAAATCTAGCAAACCCTAGGGAGCTGCTTTAGTAAATCCGGAGCTGCTACGACCTTTCCTTTCGCCGACTGTCTCTGCCCTGCCGCTGCCCTTTAAGCCGCCGCAGTCTGGCAGTCTCTCTTGACGTCAGCGAGGGAGAGACAGGCAGAGGCAGCAGCGGTAATCTCCAGCCAGCGCTGCAGAGCCGGAGCGCTGGATCGGTCGCTCACTCCCCGCTCCCTTAATCCGGATTCTAGCAGCCCTCCGTCCCGGGCTGGGCAAATCGGAAATCCCGCAGCGAACCTTCGGAGCAGAGCTGGAGAGTGCTGCAGTGCCGGGGTAAGTCCCCAGCCCCTAACACCCTGAATCGCACGCCGTGCCGTTTCTCGGGACGAGAAGCAAAAAGCTCGTTCATGGGTTGATGATACAGAGCGATAGAAAAGGGCAGGTGGAGGGCTATCGGTTTACTTTCCGCTGGAGTTTGGCGTCTCTTGCCGAAGGTGCAGATCTGTAAACGGTGACTGAGTACAGGAAATGCGGTTTGCAAGGCTGGCTCTGAACGTCCTGGGAAAGCTGTGGGGAATGAGGATGCCCGCAGCTCTTGAAATGCCAAGTGGTAACCTCCCCCATGGTGTTGCTGTGCTCGGTGCTGCCCAGGAAGTGTATGTCCCCGTGTGCAGATCCTCTGCACTCTAACATGGATCCAAATAAGAGTGCCTGCCTGCCTGGTAGGAAAGGGGAGACGCTTGCTGCTGTGTGCGCAGAGTAAAGTGTGGGAAATGGCATGCATGTGGGGGCCTTGCTGCTTCTGAAAGTCACCACAGCTACCATAAGCAGAGATGGTGAGCGAGAGTTAATTGTTTGGTAATTAGCATCCCCAGGGTATAATTTATAGAGCATCTTCCTTCCAGGACTGCGTGTGAGATAAGGGGCACCCTTCTACTCTATATGGGGGAAGAAGGCTCGCCATAATGCTTTTTTCTGCCACAACTCCCCGGCAGAAGACCCCTGATTATGTAAGGCGTTATTTAAGATGTAACATGTTCTCTGCTGTAGGGCTTTCCATCTTCAGCGCTCTCCAGTCATGGATTTTGTTTCTGACAGAAAGCGCTCCTGTAGCAGGGTCTGACGGAGACTGCTGCCAGATACAGTCTTATCTCGTACACATCTCTTTCTGCTAGAAAAGCCACCTCTGCTCTAGCACTTTCTGTGATATCAGGCCCTCAGCCTGATACAAGAGCGTTTCCCACGTCCACTCTAGTGTGCTGCTGTCTGGGATGCCAGACTTTCCTCTTGTCTCTCACCTTGGCTGCTTGGAGCAGCTTGCCAGAGGGACTTGAATGTTTCAGGCAACCCTGGGAGGGATCTGACTGACAGAAATTGTTTGGTCCACTCCAGGCAGTCCACTGGGATTTGCCTCAGATATGCCTGTAAAAACGGCAGTGTTAACCATTTCCTGCTTTAAGCTTGTTCAGAATTTCTCTTAAATGAATTATATCTTTTGAAAATGCAGAGTGTGGCTTTAAACCTCTGAAGGATGGATGTTTGCTCACGGAATCTAGTGAACTTCAATTTTCAGGGCACGCTGTTAATGTTCCCACGCACGGCCTTCCCATCTGGCTCTTAACAGGGAACCATCATCACATATAACTCATTTTTCTTTCATCTCTCCATCTGACACTCATCAGGGAGTCATATGAAGCAGCTTCTCTTTAATCCCCAAAAAGGTTGCATGAGAGAGCCATCACTCTACTTCTCCAGTTTGGTCTGATCTTTCTCAGATGTTGCTTTCAGGTACAGCAGGTATTTTCCTGTTCCTGGAGAGTTTATAAGCCAGGTTTTTACCTGAGGCATTAAGTGATTTGCCCAAGGTTACAAGGAGCAGAAGTGAGATTTGAACCCTGGCTTCCCTAGATCTTGGTCAACTGCTTTAACCATTAGGCTGCTACTCCTCCTCCATCAGTTTGGCTGGCTTCAGTGAATTATATGTGAAACACAATTTTGCAAAAGTTGCCAGGTAGGAAACGTCTACAAATTCACAATTTGCAAAGCATTTTGCAAAAGACTCGCTGAATGCAGAGTCTTTTGCAAAACACCTCTAAGGACACATGTAATTTGCAGTACATTAAAAAAAAAAGAAGCAGGATCACTCAGGGGTTTTTGAATGTGCCAGTGGTGCTTTTAACAGCTTTCATCTGTCTAAGTGTTGTCATTAGCACACACACAGGCTGGAGTTTACAAAGCTGGCCATCCAAGTTACAGTGAAGTTACAAACCTCTAAGTTTTGCATTTTCAAGGTGGTCTTCAGTGCCAGAGAAGTAAGCACTATTCACCCCTCCAGGAATGGTTTAAGGCTGTTGGCTTCCCTAGGCAAGCTTTCAGCCTTATGCCTCCTCACCTCTGAGATTTTGATATTTAACAATTATGATCATCCCAGCACACCTCACCTGCAACAAAAGTGCATAATTGGACATCCTACTTTGATGATCACACTTGTATGTGTGTGCCTGCCTGCTCCTGCTGCAGGTGGAATGCACTGATGGTTCGTTGAGTTTGTGGGGCTGTCGGGATCTATTGTTTGGCTTTCACTGTCACTCTTCAGAAATTGCTGCCCTAAGCAACTGCCTAGTCGTGCGGAATAGCTGCTCTGGCCCTGCTCACCTCGTTCTTCCAAACCCCTGATCCACATGAGTATTTAGCTGACTTGCATGCCTCAAAGCAGCTGTAAACACTCGACACCTAGATTTTATGAAGTAGATATGCATTTCTTTGCAAAAGAGGAAATGCATGCATATTTCTCTGGCTCCCCCAAACCGCTCCCATATAATGTCCCTTTGCAAACTGCACGTGCTGTGAACGCACACACATAAGTAGCGGCTTTTCTAAACTTGTTGCTTACATGCGTTGGGCTGTTTATGCATGTGAATGCCATGCAAGCAGTCTAAAATGACCCCTGTAGCATCTCTATTTTTTTCAGCCACCTCTCATCAAGGTGGGCTGTATTATCTTTTTCTCCCACCCCCTGGTGTATAGGGCAAAGTACTTAGTGATGTCCTCTGCCTCTGAGAGTAACCATACAATACTGTCCCTCAGCTCTGCTGCAGTATTGGGGACTTGAGTATGTGGGGCAGGGATCTCCCTGGTTGCAGCTGACTCGGGCATACAACGTGTATGCTACCACAGAGGCATCACTCATTAATAGCATGGACGTCATCTGATTAGAAACCTGGCGTGTGTTTTGTCTACACGTTTGTGTGTGTTTTTGTCTACCAGCAAGGATCCATGAAGAGCATGCACTGGTCCTGACTGCTGTTAGAAGTTGGCACCCTTACCCAGCCGGCTGGTGGCTCCTTGACCTATTAACATGAGCAACCATCATCGAGAGTATGACATCACAAACCTTGCAGCCACACAACCCCTTCTGTTTACCTGGTCCTTTCCTTCGCCATTGCCAGTGCCTGTCTCTTTTTTTTGTTCTACGTGTGGGTCCTGTATCTAGCTATGACCCTGTGGGTTTCTATATGGTGTATGTCTTTGGGTGTGCCTCTGTGTGTATGTTTATACAGCCTGTCTCTGTCTGTATACCCTTCTCTTTCCCTCTGGTAGGATACAGCTGTTGAATCTGGATAGCTCAGCCCCTGATACGTATCCCAGCCTTGCTGCTTAATCAGTATTAGCACAGTATCATTATACTCCCAAGAACCTGCTGATTGCTTCCCTGTATAATTTCTAGCTTTTCAATTCCAGTATTTTCTAAGGAGTCATCAGGTCCATGAGTCCCCAGGAGTCACATTTGCAGACTCTGTGCTTCATGTGTGCAGTCTGGCTCTGTAGGGGAGCGCAAGACACATAGATGTACCGCTGCAGGGAAGTATCTCTGTGAAATGTGATAAGCACAGAAAGTATACCGTACATGTTTTTTTTCAAATGAGAACAAATAGTGTTACACAGCTCCCTCTCTTCTCTTTTCTTGATTGGTGCTGCCTTTCTCCAAACACTGAATTATTTATGAGTGAAATGAAGCAGACTCCTGCCTGGTTTTACTCTCTGTAAAGACCTTAAACACATAAGAAAATAAGATGTGCCGTACTAGGTCAGATCATAGGTCCATCGAGCCCAGCATCCTGTCTTCTACAGTGGCCAGTCTGGATCATTGGTGAGAGATCAACAGACCCCCCTCCCCCCATTTCTTATTGCTCAGTCCTAGAGATAAGCAGTGGTTTTCCTAGGTCTTCCAGGCTAATAGTGGTATATAGACTTTTCCTCCAGGAACTTGTCTGAGACGTTGTTGCAAGCTTTTGCATTTTAAGGAGGGGGGCTTCCAGACTTTTGAGCAGATGACGCAGAAGTGGGCTATCCCTGATGGCCATTGGCTGCATTTCTTGTGGATGTAACACTTCTATGGCTCTCTGAAGATGCAGGATGCCAGTGGCATGGTGATGCAGGAGGTAAATGAAGAGTTTGGCCTTTTGCTGGTGAAGTATATTCAGTTGTCATCATAATATAATATTTGTAGAGAGGCCAAGGATAGTAAATATGACCACTTCTGTCCAAGACAATCTTATAAGAACTTAATGATACAATCTCTGAGGAAACACTAACCCAAATTTTGCAAGCATTATATAAGCTCTATCTGAGTGCCAGCCTGCAGGAAATGTAATGTCAAATGACTCATAGAATCTATATCATAATGATAAAAGGTCAACAGATGAAGTTATGGGATGATGAGGGTTGCCTTGGATGCAAGAGATACTGGGGCATCCGACTTTGTTCCTTTCTTAAATGCTCCAAAGAGGGCGCTGATAGCCAGCGTCAGATTTAGGATTTTGGCATCCATGCTCCCTATGTCTAAATCTGGGCCTACTCATCACAGTTCAGGAGATGACAGGTGGGAAAGTGGACTGGACATACACTACACTTCTCTTGGAGGGTGAGGGGGAGTTATGGTCCTTAGCAAAAAGGACATTTTGTCCGAGCTATCGCACTAGTGAAGAAAGCTGTATTGAAATACTGGATTGCAGGGGAGGCTCTGACTTACAGTATTGGCTGCAATTAATGAAGGATATGATGGCATTTGAAGCCTTAGCTGGGGAGTTAATAAAACAAAGCAAAGGGGCTGTACTACAAAAGGCTGTAGTATAGGTTTATCCAGAAGTATAGCATTCAAATTGCTGGGAGGGGGGGGGGGGGAGACAGAGGGAGTGCGGATTGATATGAATCTTGGCTGGGAAGACTGGATGGAGGAGAGAATGGCGGTCTGCTTGGATGCTGTATTGTACAGTGTATCTATGGGAGTTTGAATGGTGTGATTGGTATTGCTTGAATGTGTGGTTGGGGGGGAGGGGGGGATGGAGGAATCATAAGGTAAAAAAGAATTCAGTAGGGCACATGGGGAAGGGGATTGTATATAGAGGCACGAAAGGTACAGAGTGATGTTGCCATGGTCATTGAGGCATTGTATTTGTTGGTTTATCCTTTCTGCTTTTCTCTTTACCTTTTCTTATTTGATGTCTGTGTACCCCATGCCGAGGAATAAATAAAGTTATATAAACCAGCTATACCAACTGCCTTGACCACATGCTATGGCAATAAATTCCACAGCTTAATTGTGCATGAGTGAAAAACATATGTTCTCCTATGCGCTTAAATTAGTTTAATGGAGTGTTCCATAGTCCTAGTGCTATTTGAAAGGATAAACATAACAACCATTCCCTATCTACCTGTTCCACCCCATTCATAATTTTATAAATCTGTTATATCCCTTCTCAGCCTTCTCTTCTCCAAGCTGAAGAGTCTTAAACTGGGAAGATATTCACAGGGAAGATATTCCTTCATTTTGATTGTACCTTCTCTAGTTTTGCTATATGTGTTTTCACCGGCTAATGAAATATGCTAAATTGGGCTATTACTCAACCCAGGTATTGACGGGACAATTATCCTATCTTATTTTTTTTTTCTCATCTTTTTAATCCAAAGAACTTGGGGTTTGAAATCCTGAATTTCCTTTTTGAAAAAAAAATCCAATGTAAAGCACTGAATGCTTTTGGAAAATAGAGAAATGCTCTCTCTGGCCTTCTCGTCTTTCTGGCTAAGATCAAATATAATGTATGAGCTGTGAGCTCCCACAAGCCCCTTTTGGTCTTTTGATCAAGACAAGGAACCTAAGTAATAGTGATCTATTTTGGAGAGGGGGACATGTAATTCCTTCCTTCCTTCCAAAATAGTTTTGGGAGGTGCAAAACTATTTGGACCTTGACCAAACAGAAAAATTACATCTTATTTAAAAAAAAAATGTTCTATTTGGACACCCTTTGATGGATATGTGATAGGATTGAATGACTCGGGGTCAAGCACAGTAGATCTGGAACCTTGGGTGGGCCTGATACAGACTCGTCCGTAGGATGATGTCTGAATGACATGTCCACAGATCTGACGCATCAAAGGCTCACATGAGCAAATGGGGGCTACACGCTAATGACATGAATACATTTGAATATGGTGATGTGCAGACTAGGGAGCACCTACTGGTTTGCCAGTTCTTCGGGGAACCTTATACAAAGAAGGATCTAGCTACAGCAAATGAGAGCCATCACTTACACATGCTTCTGGAAAAAAATTTAGTTGGGGACAAGAGCATGTAAAGAAAACACAACATTGCCAAACGTTTCTTCTCTGGGACTGGATGGCTCAGGGGATTGGCACAGGATACCAACAAAGTCTGTCAGTTCTTGGACTGAATGGCTTAGGAGAACAACAACATAAGGATAAGACCAGGGGGACGACCAAAGA
This sequence comes from Ichthyophis bannanicus, assembly GCA_033557465.1. Classification (NCBI taxonomy): domain Eukaryota; kingdom Metazoa; phylum Chordata; class Amphibia; order Gymnophiona; family Ichthyophiidae; genus Ichthyophis; species Ichthyophis bannanicus. Next base: position 515,913,785 of record CM066034.1, on the reverse strand, counting down.
CGCTAGAACATTTCCAGACAGCACTAATTCTTTTATAGGACAACCGCCATGAGCTCCAATGTCTATCTGACCAGATCTTGAAGTCAATGTAGCATGTTTATACTGTACAAACTAGAAATAAATTCATTATTAATATAAGCAGCTGGCATGGAGGGAGACATTTTTGTTTATTGCTGTTGTCATTAGTGACTTATATCCCGCTTCCCTATGAAGACCATGGAGATAATACCAATGATGTAATTTTAGTTGTTACCTATACTTCTTTCTGTAATTATGCCTCAATTTTGTACAATAGTAGAAAGTACATAAAAAGCTGCTATTTGGCATGCGTATGCAGAAGGCTAGAGGTCACTCCACTTAAAGAAGAGAAGATTCACTGGAAACTAGGACTGCAAGCAGACAAGGAGATGGGGGCTAGCTAGGATACATCATAGGGATATTGAGGGTCAGCTCTGCTGATGATTCCCTTCAGTCACTCTTTTGAGACACGGTGGGGCTAGAGGACAGGCGATTGGGCAGATTTTGCATTTCCTAATACTGGAGATAGGGGACAGACTGGTAACTATGGGCCAGTTAGTCTGATATTAGTAATAGGTAGATTAATGAGGTCACTACCAAAGCTGGTAACACTAGGTTGATTGATTTAACAACTTTTTTTTATACCATTTTATCTGAAGGAGGTTTACAAACAACTTAAATGGAAAGATCTGCAAAAGGAGGAATAGAGTGAACAAAACATGATTTAAGAGAGCTTGAGATATCACATACTTGGCAGTCAAGCATCAATGCATACAGGGGACACCAAATGAAGCTACAATGTAACGCATTTAAGACTAATTGGAGAAAACATTGTTTCACTCGGCGCTTAATCAAGCTTTGGAATTTGTTGCCAGAGGATGTAGTAAAAGCTATTAGTGTAGCTGGATTAAAAGAGGTTTGCACAGGTTTCTGGAGGAAAAGACAATAAACCACTATTTTAAGTAGACTAGGGAAATCCACTGCTTATCCCATGGATAAACAACATGGAATCTGTCTACCTTTCAGGAACCTGACAGGTACTTGTGACCTGGATTGGCCCTTGTTGGAAACAGGATACTGGGCTCGATGGACCTTTAGTCTGACCCATTATGGCATATTTTATGTTCTTAAGCATAGAGCCAAACACTTGAGGTGGAGAAACCCAAGGGTACAGCATTTAGCAGGAGGTGAGGTGCCGATGTGCCTTAGGGATGGACCCTAAAGTGACTGATTAAGTTAAAAATTGGTTGAGTGGGAGGCAACAAAGGATACAGGTAAATGGAATTCACTCTGAGGAGAAGGATGCTACCAGTGGTATGCCACAGGGATCTGTCCTTGATACATTTCTTTTTAACATTTGTGTAAGTGATATTGCGGAAGGGCTATTTAGGTAAGGTTTGCCTCTTTGCGGATGATACTAAAATCTGCAATAGAGTAGATACCCAGGAAGGTGTAGATAACATGAGGAGGGATTTAGCGAAGCTTGAAGAATGGTCAAGAATTTGGCAGCAGAGATTTAACACTAAAAAATGCAAGGTTATGCAAAATCCAAGGGAGTGGTACACTATAGGGGGTGAAGTTCTCCTGTCTATGGAAGAAGAGAGGGAGCGGGGGATGATTTGTTTCTGATGATCTTGAGGTGGCTAAAGAGGTAGAAATGTGTAATAAATAAATACATAAAATACAGTGAAAGCCAGAAGGATGCTTGGGTACATAGGGAGAGAAGTGGCCAGCAGGAAGGAAGTGGTGATAGTGTCTCTGTGTAAGTCTTTGGTGAGACCTCATTTGGAGTATTGCGTTGGACTCTGGAGACATAATAACATAGTATATGATGGCAGTTTACCACACCTTGAAAAGGATATAAAAGGGATGGAGTTGATGCAGAGGGTGGCTACCCAAATTGTCAGTGGGCTTCATCATAGACATAAGGCATAAGGGGACAGACTTAAAGATCTCAATATATATACTTTGGAAGACAGAGAGAGGAGATATGATAGACATGTTTAAATACCTCCATGGCATAAATGCATAGGAGGAGAGCCTCTTTCAATAAAAAGCAAGCTGTGTAACAAGAGGGCATAAGATGAAAGGGGATAGACTCGGGTGCAATTTGTGGAAAGATTTCTTTAGGGAAAGAGCGGTACATGCTTAGAATAGCCTCCCAGTGGAGGTAGTAGAGACAGGGACTCTAGAGATCTTCTGGTTTGTCTCATGCTTTCTTGAATTCCAATAAAGAGAGAAAAAAAGGGACTGTAAAGCTTAGTAGTTGGTATGGAAGGGCAGACTAGATGGGCTATATGGTCTTTATCTGCCGCCATGTTTCTGTTTCCAAGAAGAGAGACCTCGTTATGATCATGTGTAATGATCTCAAGGTATCGGAGTAGTGGGAAAAGGCAGTGGCCAGAACCAGAGAGATGCTGGGGTGCACGAGAAGTAAAAATGTAGATGATAATGCCTCTGCACAGGTGCTGAATGAGATCATGCCTGTAATATTGTCTCCAGTTTTGCAGTCTATATCTCTGAAAGGACGTGGACAGAGCAGAGGCCACCTAAAGAAGGACTACCAAATGATTCGGAGTCTGTGTCAAAAGCTCTATGAAACGAGACATAAGAACCCAAATATATATAGGAAAGAGCACAATATCTCTAAGGTATAAATAATGTTCAAGAAGTAAGTTTCCAGAATAAGACAGAATGACTTTAGGTCCAGCGGAGTTAGATACAGGAATAATATCAGAAAGGGTAGTGGGTCTAAAAACAATAGTTAGTGTTCAAGATAAGCATAGAAGATACTTAATTGCAAAGACATGAGATAGCGTCAATGGTATTGCAACAGATAGACTTTAGGATCCTTATCAGCCGTCATATTCTTTGTTTCTGTGTGGAATTTCAGCATAAAGTAGGTTAAGTTTGAAATTTCTGTTTAAAAAAAAAAGGTTCCTTCCATTTAACTGGGCTGTATTTTGAGTTAGATATGATGGAAGTTTTGTCTTGGATTACTTAGTGCAGTTAGGGGATAATTTTATAACTGCCCACATACACACACCTTTCACTCTGCAACCTTTGCCAGATTTTTTTACAGTGAACGTTACATGTGGATTTTTACTGTGAAAATTATCCCAGGAAAAATACTGCCAGACGTGTTTTATATCTACTAGCTTGTGTGGAAATTTTTTAAAGTTAAAATACATGCACCCTTTTGTAATGCTATGGTTCCAAAAGCTGTCTCCATAAATGCTTCCCCCATACAACAGATAACCCCCACACAGCATCATTTTGTACCTGCTTTTATTTTGTAACAGGATGCCTAAGCAGATAGGTGTATAAAGATAGCATATGTGTCCACCACTGGGAAAGTTGGAGCACAAAGATGTACCTACTCTGAGGCAAGTATAAGTTTTTTTATTGATGTACAGATGTGGCAGTTGAAATCGGTGCATATGCTGATCCCGCCTTTGCTCTGTCATTTAGAAACACCTCTATATGGGTAACTTTGCAACACCCCCTCCCCCCTTGTTGATGAAGTGCATCCCTAGCCTAGTTTATAAAGTGAGGCATTCACATGCCTCATGTAATAGGTACGTACTGATGTGTCATACTCCTAGATCGATGCAGGGACACACGTACATCATCGTTTTCTATAATGTATGCACTTCGCTCGAAACGCCCGAACACAAGATCAAGGTGGAGGGAGATCAAGGTGGAGGGCATGTCCACGTGTGCTTACAGAATCCCATCTGAACACAGAGTGTGCGGATGTGCTCATGCATGTACGCAAGTATGGGAAAGTGCAGATTAGCATGGGTAGGAACTGCGGATCTTTCTGCAGCTCTTTTAGAAAATTCCCCCCCTCCCCATGTCTACATCATAAAAGTAGGCACTATGCTGTCTTTTATATATGCATGCTTAAGTTGGGGCAATTTCATGAGCCCTTTTTTGAGCATGCTCAAGTTGCATATAAAATGACCCCCATGTTTGTGCTTTTTACATGCATATATGGGGAGGGTGCAGCTTTATAAAAGCCCCTTTGCAGGGATAATGCCCTGTTTCAACTACAGAAATGGCTTTCAGAATTGCCCTCTATTTCTACTCTTGCGGTCAGCTCACTGGAGTTCTTTCAGAGAGAGTCTACTTGGTGGGTAGTAAGACCCATCTATTATCCATTAGAGAAGTCGGCCGAGTTTCCAAGAGCCTCACACAGGGCTATTAGGTGGCTCAAGGCCATTAAGGGCAGGTTAACCCAGGTCTAGTTTGGCCCTAATGTATCTCTAGACTTTTAATCTTTGCAGTTGTCTGGACCATGCTGTATCTTAGTACGTGGACCTGACATTTCAGACACATGATGGCCGAAACATCAGGTCCACTTACTAAGATGTGGCATGAGCTGGAAAACTACAAAGATCATGATACTAGTCCGGAAGGCTAAGAGAACATATAAAAAAACATCCACATGGGAAAGACTTCCAGAATAATAGACTCTTCATGCTTCTCTATGAAGACAGTGTATATGATCCATGTGAAGAGGGGATACTACATTGGAGAAACAAGCCAAATTTGAGGACACACATTGGTTTTCTTAAGTAAACCATAAATTACCGAAAAAACAGAATGACTGACTGCTCAGGGGGTGGGGGGAGTAAGCATTTCTCAAAGGAGAATCACTCCTTAATGACCTTTTAATAATAAAGTACTAAAAGGAAACTTTGTAAGTACGAGGAACGGAAATATTTGAAATTAGAATGATCAAACACTTTTGAAACTGGCATAGAAGGACTCAGAGACACTGCCTCATCACTTCTGTCTATCCCCCTTCCCCCGTAACGACATATGCAGACAGCCTAGGACATAGAGAGCCATCTGTTGATCCTTTTCTCTTAACCAGAAAATGTAAGAAGCTGGCCCCTTAGGGTTCTTTGCTAGTTCATAGTTGGGGCCATGGGCAGAGCTGCCAGGCCTCGAGATGAAATTCTGCTGTGCGGCAGAACTCTGCAGTCTGCATTTGCAGGTCCAGATCAACCTCCGAGCCATGTCATCTCACGCCAAGAGGCTGCTGTATGGTTACCTAAGTGCCTCTTTGTGCTATTTCATTAGGGAGAGTGCAATGCAGTATTTCTGTCTTTGTGTATTCATTGCCGTGGTGCACTCGCCTGCCTCAGGCTTGCCTCTTGGCCCTAATCTAGTCAGACCTCCTCTAAGTGAGTGTAAAGACCAAGGGAGGCTTTAGAGAACATTATTCGGGATTATTGAACATACCTTAACTATCCATCATTTATTTTAATACCCTCTGAAGGGCAAAAAGAGAATCTGAATTGATTTTAGCAAGTAGGGTATTGAGGAGAGTGGCTAGTGGCGTTTTCATCTGAATTAGGTTCTTGATTGTTAGTCTCTTTGTACAGCACCTTCAAGTCACTGTACACGTTGAGTGAAAGCCGGATGGTACATCTGTTCTTGTGTGGATATCTGTGGTAGGCGTCTTCAAAGAGAATAGTGAGTCCCAAGAGCTTCTAGAAGGTGATTTTCAGATTGTCTACACAGGGCATACTGTAAGATTCAGCTGTTGGAGAAACTTTCACCCGCAATCCTTCATGCTCTGACAGATAAATACTTGGGATTAAAATGGAGGGAAACAATTATTTAGTGTATGCTACAGTATTCTAACCAGTTCTCTTTGGCTGGTATAGTGGTGGTGGCTGGGGGTAGGAGGGAGAGGTGGGGGGGATGACATGACATATGCACACCACCTTCCCCTATTTTCTCCGCTTCCTCTTTTGGCTTCTAGCTCATTCAGAAATGGTCTGTAGGCAAGTACTGAGGATTTCCCCCTATTTCATATCCTTTCTAAATCACCAGCACAGTGACGGCCTTCAGCAAGGGGTCATGCATTTTCTAGCTAAGATAGGTCTTAAGCACGGCCACTAGGTATCATTCTTGCTGCCTCTGCATCCCCAGTCGGCGGAAGACTTGATCCATTGATTGACGTGCCAGGCTGACTCTTTTCTAATTACCAGATTCCATGAGGTTCTGCCATGCTTGGACAAACCCCAAAACTCGGTAAAGTAACCAGATTTTGTAGTAACAGTAAGCAAGTAGATGTGGTGGGAACCAGAAATTGATTACCTTCAAGTCATGCAGATTTAATAGGCCAGGGAGACGTCTCTCCATGGGTAGGAAGAGGAGGCTTAGGCCTTATGAGAAATGGCAGAAGCGGTGCAAAGGGAGACACAGGTGTTAGCAGGGAAGATGAGGAGAAGAGTGTTTCAGGTGGGATAGGCAAGGGGAAAGAGAGAACGAGAGGTTTGCTGAAGGTTCATTGGAAAAACACTCTGCTTTCCCTCCCTCTCTTCATGTAAGCAGACCTTGCACTTTTAAGTGTGAATTATTTCAGGCAAGGCAAGACTAACGCTGTTTTGTGTGAGAAGTTCAGGAATTTATAATTAATGGCTTTTGGAGGCTGCAGGGATTACAGACGAGTAAGGTTACCAAATATCTCCGATTTTTGTGACTGTCCCCAAGTTTAGAATAGTGTCCTCTACTCTCACTTGTTTCAGTGGGACAGAGGCAAAGAACATTACTTCTGCATATTCTTCTAATGTAGTCTTCTCGATCCTGGTAGGAGAAGATGTAAAATTGACTTCTTTTCTGAAAAGAGAGGAAGTTTAGAAATATCTAGAATATTTATCTATATGCATAAAATAAAGTTTAAGCATATGCGCAGGGCTGGAGCAAGGATTGGAGGCACTTTAGGTAGGCCATCCATCCTGCTGGCCCCTCTCTACACCCACTGCTGCCGCTGACATTTCTCTGCAGGGCCGACAGCGACTGCTTTGTCCCCCCCACCCCCAACACGTTGCAGACTTCTGGTTTGGGGCCGAAGCAGCAGATTGGGCAGAGTGAAACGTCGACACAGCCCTAGAGACGGGAGGGTAAGTGCTGCATTGTAGTTTCAGGGACAGTTGCTGCCTTTGTCGGTGGCAATAGATGTGTGTATGCATGCTCATAACTCGAAGGGCTGCTACCGTGTTTTTTTTTGTTTAACTTTTTTGAAATTACTGAATACTACCTAGACCAGTCATCTTGAAATATATGGGGGAAAAGATGCTCGAGGAGGGAGAACAGCTGCTCCTCCCAACCCACCTAAGCCCTGCCTAGGTCTCCCAGATTTGCCCTCCAAAAATCTGGTAACCCTACAGAGGAGGGGAGGGAGGGGGCTGGTGGGTTCTGTGTTCTCTCTGTTTTTCTTTCTCTACCTCTGGGCTGTGCTGAGCTTTAAAGTCGAGGCCTAGAACATAAACACAGACAAATCCACTCCTTGGCCATCTGTTCTCAGTCCATCCTGATCTGACTCGCAGCTGCCAAAATATTAGGAAAGAAAGGAATGGAAACAGAAGAGGCGGATTCGGAAATCTGCTTTCCTTTGACACTTAGTAAGGCCTGGGAATGTAGCAGCAAAACTGTCATTTTGCTAGTGCCCTGAATACACATTACGGAAATACACTGCACCGATTTCCACTTTGCTGACAATATGCAGCTTTTCTTTTTCCGGTTCACTTGTGCTTCTTAAGCCAATTAAATGGAGTGAAGAGGACAGTGTGGTTATTGTTCCCATGCACAGGAACACTGCTTTACAAAGGATTCGAGACAGCTCATTCATTTTTCTTTTATTTACTTCCATTTTATATCTTGCTCAGTCTACACAAATTGACTGGTTGACTAGCGGTACATTGGGCTCTCCCCTATTCTGATGGGCCTGCTTGTGTCTCACCAGTGATTTTATATGTAGGCCTCTAGATTTTCTGTTCTGTTCGGATTTAAAGTTCTGGGTTTCTAGTATTTGTTGCTGGGACTACTGTGTGGATTTGGTTCTTCTGTTTTGTTCGTCATTCTTTGCTTTTCCGATGCCAGCCTTCTCATCTGCCCTCGGTACACTTCCTTCTCAAAGCTCAAGTCTTTTTCTTTTACTTGAGGAGTGCTAAGCATGGCTTCAACCATCAGGTGTAGCAATGTTACTGGATCTTCTATCTATCCTTTCCTTTCAGTATGTGATTGTAATGCAGCGGCTCCCACATTTTTTCAGGCCATGGTCCCCCACCCCTTGGCATACTTGCCTTCTTTTCACTCTTCCTCTCCCCTCCCCAGCATAATCACCTTCTCTCTGCCCTTCTTTGTGGTTGGTGTTCCTGGGGATCTTCATTGTCAATGTGGCTGGGAAGCGCAGATATTATCTCCCATGCCAGCTTTTGTTTTTTTTTTCACTTTCAATTATTACTGGTTCCAATCATGGTGCCGGACATATACCAGACCTAATTGTTTATGCAACAGTCCGTGATATCTATCTCTCACTTTCTGCTGGTCTCACAGTTTTCTGATTTAAATTCAAGCTTTAGAGTGTACCATTTTTACAACATGGGGAAGCAATATATTGATGTACTGTAGTTGACATGCTTTGTCCTCCCTTGAATCCCTCTTCATGAACCTGGTAGTGGCCTTTCCCTCAAAGGACTTTCTGCTTTCATTTAGGCCTCGGAGCCGAAAAACACAGTTCAGGCTTTCCCAGATATGTTATTTTATCAAAGATAAAGTTTCCTGCAAGTCACATAAGCACAAGACGTTATCAATATACAACTGCAACTTGTTAATCTCTGGTTTGCAAGGTGGCCATAAAATCTTCCAAAACTCTTTAACGTTCCCCTTTAGTTATTATACCATGTATCAATAGTGAACTGCACAGTTTACAACTTAAAAATGCATTATAGAAAAAAATCAAATACAAAAAAAATCAATCAACAAAACAAATTAAACAAAAATAAGTATAAGCAGTTTCATGAAGGCAGCCGCTGGTCTGCCTGCCCAAAAACCTATCTCATATTTATTGTATCACAAAAGTATTTGAAAATTAAATTTTCAGTCCAGTTTTGAAATCCTTAGGAGGTTTCCAACTATAGATTTAATGGAAGATCATTCCAGAGTCTTGGAGAAACAACTCCAAAAGCAGACTGCTTATACAGCTGTAGTATACAGCTCCTTGTCCTTACATCTGCCTGAGATTTCCTGCTATAGTGGCAGGTAGCGAGAAAAAATGGATTCTACAGTGTTGAGAGAAGCTGCAGAATCTAGCCTTTGAATGGGAGCAGCGGGTTTGTTGATCAGCTTGATAAGTGGAATAAAGATATTAAATCTGTTTGTAGTTTGCTGGTTCCTGAGAAATCTGTCTTGGTAAAGAGTTACTACTCCCTCCTTGGTTTAGTAATGAGCTAAGAGTCCCGAATATCCAGCATTTGAAAAGAGCATGTTTAATTAAGACCAACTCTGCTAAGGTTAGAATTTATCTCATCCAGCTTATCATGCATAAAAAGGCCACTGATATAGCTAAAAGGTATTTTCTTTCAGTCTAATGTTAATAACGTACTTAAGAAGCTTAAAGGACTTTGAGTGGTTGAGGGTTTAGTTTTCCCTGGCTCCCAAATTCACCCGGCTTCCTTTTTGTCTCAGTTATTCTGAATTTGCAGATATTTGGTGGTTGAAATTTAGAAGATCGGAGGGAGTCAACTTGGGAGTTTGAGCTGTCCATAAAAATAAGAAACATTGATTTTAGAGAGCGTTCCTTGTCTGTCTGGATTTTGTCTTGTTTTTGCAGAGGAAGACTTGAGATTATGAAATAACGTTAAGGATTCTAGCGGTCTGCTGGATCCTCGTCCTTCCGCTTTAGTCAAGGCTGCAGGAGATTCCCTGGGCAATATCTTAGCAGCAATGATTAATGCTTCTTTTGCAGAGGCATTGTTCCCTAGTTCCTGGAAACATGCTTTGATTAAGTCATTGCTTAAATAGTCTTCCCTAGATCCTTAGATTATAAATGGCTATAGACCTGTCTGTAATCTCCTGTTTCTTACAAAATTGGTTGGGAGGGCAGTTTGAGTCAATTGAATGATTTTTTTTGACAGGTTGTTGGCGGGGCTGGCCCCAAAGCTGGTTCAAGGTATTGGCACCATAGGCAAACCTTAAACCTTACTCCCTTCTGGCTGTCAGAATCTAGTTTTGAATGACTTGCTCTTTGTCACCTCCCAGGCAACCGCCTAGATCGCCTAATGGTTGGGCCAGCCCTGGCTGTCGGATTCTCCCACTGAGATACTAAGAGCTGTTCCATTGGGTCTGGTAAAGAGAAAAACCCAGAGAGACATCTAATACCCTCCAGGATGAGGTCTACCTAAGATGATGGTGTGACATAGTCCTCAATTCCCAAGGTCACCATAGCAGCCTGAATCAACATTGGGAGGTCTTCCTTTATAAACCAACAGACCACAGAGGGATCTTTGCCCTCCACGAGGGGGATATACCCTTCCACCTTCAGAGACTGAAGAATCTTCATCGGCCCTTTAGTTGATAAGGCGGGACTCCCATAGGAGCACTCTGGCGAATGGGCGAGACAGGGACATCTAGCCCCCTGAATGGCCCTGGCAGGCTCACTTGAGGGACTAGATTCTCCCATAGAGGAAATCAGGGTCCCAGACTCCTATGAAGGAGGTTGCCAAACAGCTAAAAAAAAAAGACTGAAAACAATGTGAGAGTTGTTTCTGTAGCTTCTGCTCAGAGCCAGCAGACAGAGTCCCCTGCAGTCCCAAGGGGCCCACAAGAGTCTGCTGGCCTAAGGGCTTCTTGGACCTTCATGAGGCACTGGTGATGTCCTTCATGAGGGCCAGCTAGCTGGCTGCTCTGCAGATGAAGCAGGTGTAGCGAAGTCCCCAGAATCAGTCCCATGTGGGGAGGAGCCCTGATGATGCTGAAAAATTTCAGTCCCTTACATCCCGATCACGATGGGTGCAAAAGGAGCCTGTTGCGGAGCTGATCCTGCATGTGCCAGCTGAGGCATAGCAGTGGGGATGTGGCATGCTTGCCCAGCTTAACGCAGCTGCAAGGGAAAAAACTCAAAGAAAAAAATACCACGAAAAACCATAGAAAAGGCTCTCCAAAGAAACACTGAAGGCTGTGAAAAAAGACCATTGAAGAAAGTTACACCGTGGCAAAAAAAGAACTCTATCAGGAGTCCCAATGCTTCAAAAGCCTGATCGGGGAAACCCAATCTGAGCTTCTCTGAACACCTGTACAGGTCCAGGAGGCCCAGCTGTCGGAGAGAGCCTGATTTCCCCCCCCCCTTTTTTTTTTTTTAAAAATTGAATCTGTTTTAAAAAGCAGACAAGACTAGAGCTCGATGTTAATAAATGGGCAAACATTTTAAAGGAGAAATATTGATGAAAAAATACCTGCATGCAGATAATAGACAGTAAGAGGGAAGGGGAGCCTGAGCCCAACTTACCGGCCCTCCTCAGGTGCCCATGGGGTCCTCCCGCTCCTCTTTGGCTCAGCGAACAGTAGTAACTCATGGAGAAATGGTTCTGGATAGAGGGTCGCTGTCAACTTGAAGCATCAAAGGTGTACCTGCACTCCCAGTGCTATTAGGCCTGACTGTGCTGGCCCACACTACAGTGCAGTGGTCTTTAAGATGAAGTCCTGAGGGCCCATCTGCACTGCTTCACCAGTCCACTCACCTTGCCACCTGCTGAAAACAGAAAATACTGGCTTCTCTCTGTGCTGCACCAGCATATATACCAAGTGATGACATCACTGAAAGTTGCTCAAGTCTGCCTCCACCTGCTGTCAAGGGAGCACAGCCCACTCGTCTGGTCTGGAATGGTCTGGCAGGATTCAAGGAAAAGAAGCTAACGGGTAATGATTAAAATTTCTCCTTCCTTGCAAAATGGGTTGGGAGGGTGGTTTGAGACAATTGAAAGATTTTTTTTTTTTGACGGGCTGTGACTGATTTGAGTTCCCAGAAATCTGGTTTCCATATTGGTTATAGTACAGAAACTGCATTAGTCACGTTCTTGGATGATCGTAGAGAATGTTCCCACCAAGCTGAGTAGGAGTCTTCAGCCCATATTGTTGCCGGTGGGAGGAGGTATTGCATTACTGCATTTTTATTCAACTAAAATCATGGTATGGCAGCATCTTCCCCTCCCCCTTCCAGCAGTAGCAGCAGCATATGTGGAGGAGTCCTGTGCAGCTTGGAAGGTGACATTTTACTTACCAGTTAATGTCCTTTCCTTGAGTCCTGGTAGATCAAGCCTCTTATGTGTTTCCCCTTTCCCCTGTGGTATGACTAATTTTATTCTTTCTTGTTTTTATTGGAATTCTTTTCTAATTTCCTGTCTCTATTTTGATTTTAGATTTTTAATATTGTACACCACCATGCTGAGACCTCTTGAAGGGCAGTTTAACAAATATATTTAAACCATCCACATCAAAGCCCAGTACCAAGCCAACTAAATCCAAGTCATAGTCAAAATCTTGGACAGCTCTCAGCTGTTCCACATCTCCGGGGGGGGGGCACCCCTTGCCAGGGATGCTTAGCCAGAGATAATTGAACAGGGCTTCCACTCTCAGCCTGTCCCACATAAGATTGCGCCTGGGGGCACCCAGAGACTGCAGGGTCTGAATTTCCACACCAGAAAGATCAGGCCTGCTGCAAAAAGGAAAAGACTTCGGGGAGAACCATCAGGAGTCTGGAAACTCTCCTCTCAGACATGACTCCCCAATGCCAGGGGACACAGCTGCCACAAACCCCTTAGAGGATGCTAGGCAGCTCACAGCATGGTTGCCAGATCCTTCGGCCAGCTGAATATCCTTATCCACAGCGCTATCCATCACCTCCTGCCCTGAGGCAGGCAAGGTCGGAATAAATGTATCTCCTGGCTGGGAGGGAGAAAGCAAGACCTCCAGGGATGACTCAGAAGCTGCCATGCAAGAAGAGCAGAGTCCAGAGTCTGGGGATGAGGCACTTCGCTTGCTACAGGTCAAACAATCTTTCCTGTAAGAAGATATAGAGAATAAGGCAAGTATCACAACAGCATGCACTGGCTGCAGTGGTCCGAAGGTGCATGTTAACTGCGCTTTTATGCAACACGCATTACAGGCACTAGGGAAGGAGCGCACATTGGAGCCACTTGGATGGAACATGCATTAGGACCATGCGACCACCAGGCTCACAATAGGTAAAAATGCCATCAATGTGTGCATAAAATGGCGGTAAGTCCCCACAACACACCAACGGTCATCAGCGGTCCACCTTAAATTGCGTCAAAGGAAGACTGAATTGGGAGCCCCCAGCAAGGACAATGATGAGGTCAAGCCTTGATACTCGCCCCCTGAGAGTCCCAGGTAGAGGATCCATGCCAGGCTCAGCTCTACTCCCCTGAAACTATGTTGCTGGCTGTGCAGCACTCCGTTTAAGATGACTGGCAAGTAGACCCCTCTGAGAGCTTTCTGCAATCTTCCGGAGAGAGCAGGAGGTGGGGGAGGGGGGAGGCACTGAGTTTGTGTGAGGCTGCTGCACTCTTCCAGATCCTTCCAATTTTGTGGCTGCTTAACAGGCTGTTATCATGATAAGAGCGTGGAGCTGAACCAATTTTCCCTCCTCCTCCTATGGCTACCGAAACGACCGCAGTCTAATGGAGCCTCCCACATCGCGCTCAAGTGAGAGAGTCATCTTGTTTCTCAAGGTGGTCATTCACAAGCATTTAATCAGTCTTTTCCTCTCAATCCTCAGATTTTCTTCAGAGAGGAAAAAATCATCCACCATCTGCTTGAGACAAAGAAATACTGAAGAGATCTCTGGTGGCTGAGGCATATAGAGGCATGGGAGTGATGTCTGTCATTGAAACCTGGGCTTTTCATTGGTTCTTTGTCTTCACCAATCTGCTGGTAGGGGCACACAACCCACTTGTCTGAACTGATCTAGCAGGATGATATCGAAGGGATGTTTATCATAGGCTGAATTTAGATAAGAGGAAATCTTCTTGATCTTATTAGATCTATCTTCTCTTTGCAACCAGTGACCATTCAAGCCCACTGTCAAGGTTCAAAAAGATCATGGTTCATATGCTGGGCAAAGGTCATGAACTTCCCATCTAAGTTAGGCAGTACTACTGGATGCAATGCTGTTCCTCCTGTTTTGTTCAACATTTTACTTGGCCCTCTCTTTCAGATGGTAACCAAGTCATTGTGCTTTAATTCACAATGTTATGCCAATGAGCTCCCAATATGTTGAAGTTATTCGTAGATATAGCAGAATTAGAAAAGGTACAGAGAAGAGTCACCAAAATGGTAAAGGGGATGGAAGGATACCCCTATGAGGAAAGGCTTAAAAGGTTAGGGCTTCTCAACTTGGAAAATAAATGGCTGAGGCGAGATATGATAGAGATCTATAAATTAATGAATGGAATGGAACGAGTAAATGTAGATTGATTCTTTATGCTATTAAAAAGTAGGGGACATGCAATGAAGCTACATGTAACCCATTTAAGACTAATAAGAGAAAATATTTTTTCACTGAATGCGTAATCAAACTCTGGAATTCGTTACTGGATGATGTGGTAAAAGCTGTTAGTGTAGCTGAGTTTAAAAAAGGTTTTGACATGTTCCTGGAGGAAAGGTCCATAAACAATTATTAAAGAGGACCCAGGAAATTCACTGTTTGCCCTGGGACAAGTATTGTGAAACCTGTGTGCCTTTTTGGGAACCTGCTAGGTACTTGTGACCTGGATTGGCCACTGTTGGAAACAGGATACTGGGCTTGATGGACCTTTGGTCTGACCCAGTATGGCATTTCTTATGGAGCTGAGATTGCCCTTTGCCCAAGTTTGGAGGCAAGTTGTGTCTCTCCTGGTCTGTGCTGGCGTTAAGCAGCTGCTGCTAACCCTTCCTAGCCCTTCTCCCTCTCTTAGCTGCAGCTGGGTGCTTCTCCAGGCTTCTCCCTTCCTGCTCTGTCTCACTTGGTTTCTAGAAGCACAGCACTCTGTGCTTACCTTCTCGTCTTTTGGACACCCTAACAGCTTTCTTCGCTCAGGTGCTTCAGTAGCTCTAGCTGTTTTCTGCTCTGGTAGCTATCTGCCTCCCTTCTGTTTCTTCAAGGCATCTTTTTGTTTTCTCTTTCTCACCGAGGGAAGGATGAAAGATGCTCTTTATCTCCCTTAACTCGGTTCCTCCTTCCTCTACAGGCTCTTATCTCCTTAACTCGTGCTTGCACGTACCCTCTATGCTCGTCAATGATTGGCATGCACGTGGACTCTTAAGACTATTGCCTTCCTTTCTCTTTTGTCATTCCTTATACGGACAGTGACATCACTTTCCTCTGCTGGAAAGAGAAGGTCTCTCTTGCTTCCCTAGCCTCATGGCTCTTCCTGCCCCTGGATGCTAGTGGGGCACTTCCTGTTCCTGACTCTGGTCCTCCAGGGGGGGCCGTGGGACGTGCTCTTCCTCTGTCAGTCCTGGCAGAGCTTTTAATCTTCTGCACTTGTTCCTGGCAGGGGCTCCTCTATACAGGACTCTCCTTTTCTCTTACCCCCAGTGTTGGCTTGGCTCTGGTGCTCTGCTTCGGAGGGAAGTGTCTTCTGTGCTGCCTTCTCTTCTGGCTCCCGAGGTGCACAGTCCCTTTAAGAAAAGCAGCATGAGAGGTGGCTTCATTCCTACATGGCCTGATGCTGCACTACCTTGCTCGTTCCAGCACGGCTGCTCTTCCTGCCACAATCGAGCTTCGGGGGGAGGGCGGGGGCTAACAGTGCTCCGGGACCCACAGCTTGCCTCCCCCCTTCCCTCCCATGGCAGCCAGCTCACTTTTAGGTTCATTGCCTAGACTGCTGCCAATGGGAGGATGCTGTGCTGGGTCTCCACACCACTGGGGCTGCCATGGGGTATATCCAGCAGCCCCTTCAGGTACAAATGCGGGTTTTTTGTTTTTTTTTTTAAATTTTCAACTGGTTACATTGGGACCAGGAAGAAGGTGATTGTTTTGTTTATTTGTTTGTTTCAAAGACAGAATAGATAAGAGTAGCTAAACAGGGTAGAAAAGGCGACAGCGAAAGCCAGAAGGATGCTTGGGTACATAGGGAGAGGAATGGCCACCAGAAGAAAGGAGGTGATAATGCCTCTGTAGAAGTTTTTGGTGCGACCTCATTTGGAGTACTGTGTGCAATTCTGGAGACCGCACCTTCAAAAGGATATAAACAGGATGGAGTCAGTACATAGGGTGGCTACTAAAATGGTTAGTGGTCTTCGTTATAAAGAATATGAGGACAGACTTAAAGATCTTAATATGTATATGTTAGAAGAAAGGTAGGATAGAAGGGATATGATTGAGATGTTTAAATACCTCTGTGGCATAAATGTTCAGGGAGAGAGCCTCTTTCGAATGAAAACAAGCTCTGCTACGAGGGGACATAGGAAGAGGGTGAAAGAAGATAGACTCGGGAGTAATATGCAGAAATATTTCTTTGTGTGCAATAGTCTCCCAGCGGAGGTGGTAGAGATGAGGACAGTATCTGAATTTAAAAAGCATGGGACAAACACAGAGGATCTCTAAAGGTAAAAAGGGGACTATTGTAGTTGATATGGAAGGGCAGACAAGATGGGCTATGTGGTCGCTTTCTGCCATTGTATTTCTGTTTACAATAAACTATGTAAGCTTGTCCATGTGGCACTGATGCTGTGGAATGTTATTCCTAAGCGTTATTAAAGAGAACAGGGGAAATCCATTGCCTAACTCCTTGGGTAAGCAGCATGGACTCTGTCTATTTTTAGGAACCGAATAGGTACTTGTGTCTTGGATTGCCCACTGTTGGAAACAAGATACTTGGCTCTATAGACCTTTGGTCTGAACCAGTCTGATGTGTTTTTATACTTATTTTGGAGCAGGATTACATACAATTTCATAAACTGTTGGCCTCATGCTATCTTTAACCAAGCTCATGTTTATTTTTATTTGGTTATCGGGCAAATTTAATGTTTTTTAATTGATTCCGTTTTAATGTATTACTTTTGCCATTTTTGCTGGGGTTTTTTTTGTATATTATTTGGACTGATAATGAAAGGGAACTATCCTAGCTGGCAGAAGAGGAGAGAGTTATGCTTTCACATCTGTAGATTTTTAAAAAGCATCCAAATAAAATCAGACCATTTAAATGGCGAGATTTTGTATATGGATAATAAAGAGCTAGATTAGATTAGGAGCTGATATGGCACTGCTGATTATTCATGTAGATGGCAATTTTATAACAAGTCGCCTGTTTTATAAAAGCACATAGGCATCTAGCACAAATTCACAATAGCTGCTATATTGAAGCCATGAACATTCATACGTGCTTGGGAGCAGGCGTAAATGTTAGGGGCATGTTTTACTAAGCTCCACTACGGTAACGTGTGTGGGCTGCTTTACCAGCACAGTGCTTCGGGCTAACACCCTGTGTGTATAACCATCCTCCTACAGTTTGTGAGCTGTAGCATGGTGAACTTCCTGCAGGTACAACTATAGCTTTCACGCTTTGACCCAGTGAAAGGCAGTATATAAATATAGCTAAATAAATAAATAATGGCAGCCATTAAGGCAGCATTAGTTGCCCGTGCGCCCTGCCAGGAATGTTCTCATCTTGCTCAGTTGTTGCCACAATGCATGCTACCAAGGTAATATGGGGTTCTTAGTGCTGGCCCCCATGTGACTTTAGTGTGGTTCCTAAACCACACACCAAACCTTGCACTACCAAATAGTGTGGTTTAGTAAACATGCCCCATGGCATGTTAATGTATGCACTTTTCTGTGTGTTATAAAATACTGATGTAAATTGCAATTCGATATTGTCCTGCTAGACTAGTCCAGACAAGTAGGTTGTGTTCCCCTATCAGCAGACTGGTGGAGACAAAAAAAACTAATGAATAGCCCCTGCCCCCCATCGTCTGGGGGAATGAACACCACTGCCTTCAGGAGAGTGCGGCCTTGTTCGCAGACTCACAAGGCAAGAAGACAGAATCAGCCAGGATTGGCTTTTTGTATTCCAGACCATAGTTGTATGAATGGGAACTAGCACCCAGTGATCCTTGGTGACCCAGACCCATTCCTGAAGAAGAAGCGAAGCATGCCCCCTTCTGGAGGAACCAGGGAATGGGACCCCAAACCTTCATTACACAGCCCGGGAGGGTCCTCCTCTTGATGGGACTGGGTCCCTGAGCCCAAGCGCTCCACAAAAGGATCAAGAAGGAGCCTTAAGTCCATAAGCAGAAGGGAAGAAAGGCTTTCCAGGCTGTTAGCAATGGGAGTCCCGAGACCCCCGGGAGTTCAACCAGTGCATCTGCGAGGAGTGGACAGAAGCTGAAAGAAAAGGGATCCTGCTCACTTCACAGGCCTCTTGGACTTGTTTTCACTACGGCGGTAAGATTTCATCTCACCTAGATCCTTTACCAGCTTCTCCAAAATCGGACCCAAAAGAAGCATCACTGTTAGGCCAGATGGGCTACCTGGTTTTGGAAGATGAGTCTCTGCCCCATGTCGGAGCCAAGCCAATGCCATGTAACCATTGACAGAGCACAAGCCCTGGCCGTTAGACGTACCAGGCCATACATGGCATCAGAAAGGAAGGCCGCAGCCAATTCCAAAAGAGGGATGGAATCACTTGGCAGAAGAGACTGAATCTACTGGAGCAGAGTTTGAGATGTCAAGCCCACACATGCCGCCAACTGAAGAATAGCAGTGAACTGGATCTTCAAAACGAATCCACCTTTCAGTCCAGAGTATCTTTTAAGGCCGATACGCATTCCACATGAATGGTGGTCCATCTGGTAACCGCCATGACCTGCATATCCACCTTGGAAACATCAAACCACACAACGCACTTCTCCTCCTTTGAGAGAGCATGCATTCTCTTATATACCCTTAGCCCCTAAAGTGAGGAGTTGGGGGAATCTCACTCCAACTAGAAGAGGGCCTTGGGCACCTCCGGGAATGGAAAGACAGTAGTGGATTTCTGTACACCTTGCAGGATTGGATGCATCCTCAATTCCTACTCTGTGCCTGGAGTAACCACCAAGCTCATTGGTGAGATTCTAGGAATCCACGCCTCCAGTTCCTCCTTCCAGAACAGGTGGATAACATCGGCCTCCACACAATCCTCTGAAGGCGAGAGCACTTCTTCATCCACATCAGACATCTGAATCCAACCACAGTCCAGATCCCAACTGATCCCCATCTCCCCATCTTTTTCCGGAGACTTAGCCATGGGCAATTGAATAGGGCTTCCACTCTCAGCCTGCCTCTCACGAGACTGCACTTGGGGGAATCAAAAGACCGCAGGGTCTGTATTTCTATGCCAGACTTATCAGGCCTGTTGTAAAAAGGAAAAGAATTCTGGGGAGGACAATCCAGCCTCCATAAGCTGTCCTTGCAGAAATGATCCCCCTATGCCAGGAGACCCGGTCACTGCCAATCCCTTAGAGGATGGGAAGTAGCACACAGCATGGTTGCTGGAACCCCCAGTCGGATGATTTATCCTTACCCACAGCACACCATCCACCACCTCCTGCCCTTAAGCAGACAAGGCAGGACTAGCCACATCCTCTGGTGTAGAGAAGGGGAGCAGTATTTATTTTATTTATTTTTATTTATTTATCAATTCTTCCATACCGCGCTATTTAGATCAGTGCGGTTTACATTCAAACAACATCTATACAACGCAGGCACTCTGCGTTGTATTTACAATGAACGGGGAGAACAACTTGGAAGTAACTGAGGGAAACTATCTACATCATATTTACACTGGTAAAAAACTTATTTACGCTGGGTGCCTGAAGTCTATTTTAGGGAGTACTGTTGGGAGATCGAGCTGACTATCTTTTTCGTGTTGGGTCTGGTTAGACGGGTGCAATGGGTGATTGGCTGATGTGCATCCTGCTTGGTTATTGAGGCTGGATTCGGGGTAGTATCTAGTGAACAGATGATGCTTTAGTGCCTTTCTGAAATGGGTTAGGTTGGTGATGTTTCGGATATATGTAGGAAGGGCGTTCCAAGCTCTAGGTGCGTAAATCGTGAAGGCCCTATTCGTTGTTGCTTTTGTGCATTTTGTCATTGCTTTTGGGACCTCTAGGGTGTTTTGCATTGTGGGTCTTCTGTTTCTGTTGTGTGGTACCTTTTGTATCATCTTGCTGATGGCTGTGGAGGTCTGATAGTTCAAGGCTTTGAAGGTCAGGGTTAATACTTTGTAGAGGGTTCTAGCTTGAACAGGCAACCAATGGAGATTCATCAAGACTGGGGTTATATGCTCCCTCCGTGAAGCTCCAGTTAATACTCTCGCGGCAGTGTTCATCGCAAGCTGGAGCGGGGCTAGTGTTGCTTGAGGGAGACCATGTAGAATCCCTCCAGGGACAGCTCAGGAGCTGCGATGCTAGAAGAACTGGGTCTAGAAGCCAGAGATGAGACACCTTGCTTACTACAGGCCAAACAATTCCTGGAAGACGACATAGAGAGTTAAGGCAAGTATCACAACAGTGCATGTTAAGGGTGTGGTCCAAAGGCATGCGTTAACTGCATTTTTACTGTGGCATGTGTTACAGGCAGTAGGGTGGGAACGCACGTACAGACCACATGACTGCCGGGTGCACAGTAGGCAAAAACGCTACTAACGCATGCAGAAAATGGTGGTAAACTCCCACACCGCACCAACAGTCATCAGCGATCTACCCCGAATTGCATCCCACACAGATGGAATCGGGAGCCCCCAACAAGGACAATGACAAGGTACTTTATCCCCTGAGAGACCCAGGCAGAGGATTCGTGCCAGGCTTGGCTCCACTCCCCCGATACTGTTTCACTGGCTTCTGCAATCTTTGTGAGAGAGCGCGGGGGAACAGAGGAGGAGGGAGGGGGCGCTGAGGTTGTGTGAGGCTGCTGCACTCTTCCAGATCCTTTGAAATTCTGGCTGTTCAACAGGCTTTTATGATAAGCATGTGGAGCTGAACCTTATTACAAGACTTTGTTGACTTAAATGCCCCCTTGGACACTCAACAGCATGGTTTTAGAGAACACTAAGGTGTCGAAACCCTTTATGCTGTTTCTCTTGAACACAGTCACCTGCAGCATTAACAACTGCAAACAAGTATTTATGCTTGTGGTTCTCGATATAGCTGCCGCCTTTGACAGCGTCTGCCACAAATCTCTCATTTCCAGACTTCAACAAATTGGCCTACGAGGTACTGTATTACATTGGTTTAAATCTTATCTCACAGATCACACAAAACGGGTCATGTTTGGATCAGCAACCTCTTCTATCTTCACCCAGACCCAGGGTGTTCCCAGAAGCACTGTGTATCAGCTCCGCACGCCACGGGGCCTCAGAGCACAGGCATGCGCGCTTAGGCTCTTCTGGTTCCACTCCCTTCAGCAGGAAGTTTATAACGGAGGGAGCTAGTGCCCAGTAGAGCACGCGTGTGCACTCAGAGGGCCTACAGCAGGCAGAGGTCATACACAGTGCTTTGGGGAGCTGGTACGAAGTAGGTTAGTGGTGATGGGGGGAGGGGAGGAAGAGATGCTGCACATGATGGAGAGGGGAAGTGGGTGGGGGAATGGTGGTGCACATGATGGAGAAGGGAAGATGAGGGGAAGGGAAATGCTGGATGCCTGAGGAGGGATGAGAAGAGGGGAGACGCTGACACCTTGGGAGGGGGGGGGTAATTTCAGGTCAAGAGGGGATGCTGGAGGAGAGGTGTGATTTTTGATTGAGGCAAAGGAGAAGGGATTTGTGAGTGTACATTTATACTCCTGAAACTCTCTGCTGGGCCTTTAATCTCATTCACTGGGGCAGTCAATCCCACTTTTTGGGATGGGCCGCCCTTAGCATCTCTCTGAATCATTTGTCCATATTTTTCCTCCTCTCCCCCATCCTCCTTCTGGCAGGGTGCATCAAAGGAGCAGCAGTTGTGTGCTGCTGTGGCTTGCGTCTGTAGTCGGAACTGCATGGGGAGATCCTGCCAGCCAGGGAATATTGGGGGAAGGGGGGGGGATTGGCAGTAATTCTTGCCTAATGCAGCTCTGCACTTCTGCTGTGGCACACTGGTTGTGAAACACCGCTGTAACATAATTTGTGAGATATATTTGAATGAGGTTTGCTCTATGGATGTGGTTTGTTTCATATCATTTCTGTATTTTTTAAACCAATATTTGGACAGATTTTTCAATTTGTTTTAGAAATTGTATCTAAAATGTCTTTAAAACATCTAATATTTTAGCACTTGCAAATCAACTTTATACATATTAATACTTAAATCAGAGATTTGGTGTGCATAAAGTCAGTTTATTGCACAATTTTTTTGTGCAAAATATTTCGTAACCTTTCCTCTACTGCTGTCTGTAAAACTGTATTGTTTGTGTCAAAGGTAAGAGAAACAGCAACGTAATCGCAACCGAGCATATAACATACTGTATCAAGTGAGACCAGAATGCCTTGGAATGCTTACTACAGAACAGGGGTATTCAGTGTGTGGCCCATGGCCAAATGTGGCCCACCTGATCTCGAGATGTGCTCCACTTGAAATTTTTAGCAAAAGAAAATCCCCCCCCAAACAATTAGCTAGCCGGTGGCATACCTGTCCTATTTGACATCTTTCGATGCCCACCACAGTGCGCACACTTGGCGAACGTATTTTACCTTTTTTGGCAGCTTGTCACACTGCCTCTTTTCTAGGTCCAGTGCTATTCCCTCTCAAGCCGAAGTCTCACCGGTGTGGCTGTTCTCGTGAGATTTTAGGAGTTAATAGTGCTGTACCTGGAGCAGAAGCAGCGCGGTAAGCTGGTAAATGAGGCAAAGTAAGTTGGCCGCACATGCCACCGCTGTGCGGGCCTGGAATTATTTGCATCCCCCTTCTGACTGGTACCTGGGGTGGGGCGGACCGCACCTACCCTCTGCCCGTGGCATACCACTGTAGCTAGCACACAGGATTTCGAAACATTGCAGAGCTATTTTTAGTGGATATAAAGTCACGATTTCAGAATAGTCACACATTTTGCCCAGTTCAATTCATGATATAACGGGCTAAAATTGTTCCTGCAGTCTGGACAGATTTCTGGTCTTGTGGCCCACTATAAAAAAAAATCCATGTGACTCCCACGCGTATGTGTTTGTGATCATGTGCCAGCTATGCAAAACTTGGAAGCCCCTGCTATAAATAAAAAAGATTGTTTGCGCCATGGTAAGATCAACATAACTCTTTAGGGGCTCCGTACCTAGGATTATATGAAGGAGTGCTCAGGAGAGGTGAACTAGGTAGAGCCCAAGGACAGAGGTTAAAATGGATCAAGGGTAAATTATCTTTAATATAAGAGGAAATTTATTTTTACATGCCCATCTTATTATTCTTGGATAGTTTGGCATCAGATTTAACTGGGCCACAAGGCAATATAAAAATAACTTTGACATTCCTAGGGGCCTGTTTACTAAAATGCAGTAAATTTAGCATGCGGTAATTGGCCATGGTATTCAGACTGAAATGGACAGGCTGTATGTGTAGGAGCATGAGAGGAAGATTGAATGTGGATAGAAAAAATCCCCTCTTTAGTCTCAACACCATATCGTAAGTATTTAAAATTGCCTCCAAAAAGCTTTCCACTTGGGCTACCCCAAGGGATTTCCAAGAGTTTGTACAATGGCCGACTATTCTACATTGTTCTCAACAGAGACTGTGAGTTGCCATATGAAACCATGACAAGCTAAGGGATGCTCCTGTAGGACTGGCAATGTGTTTTGTAGTTTCTTACTAGTACAGTGATGATAAATTGGTTGTTGTCACCGGCAGCGTTGCCTGTTATGTTACCACAGTCACACTCACCAACTTTTGAGTGTCCAGCAGTAGACGCTAACATTTGAAAAAAGAGACTACAAAATACTGTAGGATTAACACTGATTCTTGATTTTTTTTCTTTTATGTTTGCCATTTGCCTTCTTCAGTCTCCAAATGAACACATACCCGTGAAAGGCTCTCAAAAGACATGGCAGGCAGCAGAAGCTCTTACGAAGGGAAAATCGCTGGCCTGTATGATCTGGAGCGCACACTGGGCAAGGGCCACTTTGCTGTGGTTAAGCTGGCACGCCATGTTTTCACAGGTGAGAAGGTTGCTGTCAAGGTTATTGACAAGACCAAACTGGACCAGGCAGCAGCAGGTCATTTACTGCAGGAGGTGCGTTGCATGAAACTGGTACAGCACCCCAATGTGGTACGTCTCTATGAGGTCATCGACACACAGACTAAGCTTTACCTTATTCTGGAGCTGGGTGATGGAGGAGACATGTTTGACCACATCATGAAGTATGAGGGTGGCCTGTCTGAGGCCCAGGCCAAGCACTACTTTGCCCAGATTGTCCATGCTATCTCCTATTGCCATAAGCTGCATGTGGTTCACCGGGACCTGAAGCCTGAAAATGTGGTCTTCTTTAGGGAGCAGGGTGTAGTCAAGTTGACAGACTTTGGCTTCAGCAATCGCTTTCAGCCAGGAACTATGCTGACCACCAGCTGTGGCTCTCTGGCCTACTCCGCACCTGAGATTCTCCTAGGGGATGAGTACGATGCTCCTGCTGTTGGTAAGATGATACTGTTACTATTTCTGTTTCTCCAAATCTCATTTATACATTGTGAGCAAAGGCGCAGCTGCTTTTTTTGGTTCCCTTCTCCTTTCCAGTCTCCCCTAATCATCTTTGAAAACAATATCCTTCATAAAACCACACATGCATGCCTAAAGTTCTGTTGAAGCCGTCTCATGGTATGTTAGTGAAAGGGTGACTGTATGACATAATTTTGTTTGGTTTCTTGATTGCTTCTCGTTTCTGTACCTGAAAAGTAATATTAGAATTTGCCGCCATCAAAGCGCGAGCATCTAAGGTGACCCCTCTGGCACCAGGTACGATGGATTTCAACAGGGTCATTCAGATCTTCTGCTTGAAAATTTTTCATGATAAGCTCCTAAAATGATTTCAAATGTGAGATGACAAAGCGGGATTCGGAGGAGAAATCTTTCCAAAATATGGGCGTTATATGGTCACCAAAGGAAGAAAACTGGTAACTTTAATGATGATTTAGTTTTGTTAGTGATGGATTTCTTTTTTTTTTTTTAAACTTTTAATGTTTATTAGATTACTGTCACCATACAGAAAAAGCTTGTCGATATTACATCTCCATCAGGATCCATACAGTAATTTTATACCACATCATAACAAACAAAATCTCACCCTCTCCCAACCCACCAGAGGGTTAGAATCATGGTTACAGAATGGAAAATCGCGTTCATATTAGCACCCCCCATCAAAGATTAATCTATAATAAGCCAGCATTTCATATGTTTATGTTTATCCAGTTACTTGATATACCGCCCTCCATAACATCGGGGCGGTTTACAATATTCCAAAACATGAGAAAAAGAAGTGAAAAGGAACTACAATTTTCCATAGCGAAGAGGGAAGAAAGATACATTCATACAAAAACACTCAAAAATAAAATAGTAAAAACAGCAGATTAGGGAACGACGGAGACAATATCTAGCAGATATTGCCCATGAGGCATAGTGGTCCCTTTCTTCCATGAATTTCTAAGACTTATCTCTCCAGCGAGCAGTAAGTGACGAAAAAATATACTTTCCCAAGCTGTTGTATAAGGGAATAGTCCAAGGGTCAGTGGCATACCTAGACTATTTGACACCTGGAATTGATCATTTTGACACCCTCTCCTTCCCACCGTGGTGCTCGGCAAATTTACTTTGACTTGTTTGCTGGCTTGTTGCGCTGCCTCTGTTCCAGGCTCAGCGGCTGTTCCCTCCCAGGCCGAAGTCTCGCAGTACAACTGTTATTGTGAGACTTCAGGATGCAACAGCACTAAGTCTGGACTGAGGCAGTGTGGCAAGCCAGCAAGCAAGTTAAAGTAAGTTTTAAGCACATGCTGCCACTGTGTGGGGCCCTAAATTTGCATGACTGTACCCCCCTTCTGGCCTGAACCCAGGGCAGACTGTAGCTACTACCCTGCCCTTTGTATGCCACTGCTGAAGGTAACACCTCTCTCTCCAGTATGAAGCAGCATCCGTCCTCACAATGGCAATAACATTGACTGCCACTACCCTTAAACTTATAGGAAATCTCAGTGATAGGTAAAATAACAAATATGCTCTTGGATCCAAGGGAATCTTTTCCTTAGTAATGGGTTTAAGAAGCTCAGCCATGTTGTCCCAAAATCGTTTTTAACACTTGGGCCATTTCCACCACTTATGAAAAAGGTGCTTCTTGTTTCATATCCCCTCCAGCACCGATCACTAATACGGCCACATGCTGCTTAACCCAGTGAAGGTTAGATGCAATCGGTGTAATGTTTTGTAGCCATTTACAGTTAAGTCGGTGGACAACAGAGGTTTTGGGGATCATGACATAATTGTCTGCTGTCTAATACTTTCCAATTTCACATCCAAATCTCCTCCCATACTATCATGACTTTTGGTTTGGCCCAAGGTAGGAACAGAAGCAAGGTATAACATTTAGATATCATTCCTTTGGGTGCATTAAGTTTAGTGCACAAAGGCTCAGAGGGAGTTAAGAATCTGTTAGAATTTGACCCAAGCTGCACAAATGTTTTTTCTTTTCTCATTTCTTGAAAGTACCATCAGACAAACCTCGAAAGTCTGAATTCTATCGCATGGGCATAAGAGGCGAATAAGCCCTCTTACCCAAAAGCAATCCTTGGTACTACTTCCAAAGCTGGCGTGTCCAATTGGAAATCCCCCAGGAGGCCTTGGGAGCCAGGGGATATAGCAAAAAGGGACCTTGTTCTTTACTCTCTGTTCCAGGATCATGTGCTTCGTACGGGCACTGGACAACCACTCCATAGCCCACTTCAGTTGCACTGTAACATTATGTAGTTTGATATCGGGAACTGCCATGTCTCTGCCAGTTTTGGTTTAGTAAGTATTTTCTGGGATACCTTTTGGAGGTTGTCTGTTCCATATAAATCTATTTGCATTTTTTCTGGTTCTGTTTAGATATCGCAGATGGAACTACAATTAGGAGAGTTCGGAACAAGTTGAGAAATTTAGCAGAACTATCATCTCTGCTGTGGCTCTCCCCCTAGGGCTGGTGCTGCCTTTTATTTGCTGCCTTGTGTGAGCAATTACTGTGCTGCCCCTTCACCCCTGTGCAGTCCAGTGGTGCCCTTCACAAGCCCTTCCTTTGTCCGAACAATAACTTAATGAGGGTTTGCCCACTATGTACATATGCAGTGGGGTTAGAGAGAGGCTACCAGATTTCTGCAAATTTCTTCCAGGTCCAATTACCATGTACAATAGGAAGTACTACAAAACACTGCAAAAAGATCACTTGAGCCAATAGCAAACCTGCTGTAACATAACGCCAGGAATTGCACAGCACTTAACCCTACCTATAGAAAAGCAGGCACTGCCAATATTAAACCAACATGTTTCCTACTGGTAAAAGAGAACAAATAGGACTACTACAGATCTCTAGACGGAAACTACACACTAATGGAACACTGTACCTCGATCACACACACAAAACACATACAGACCCTTACCAAATACAGAACAAGGAGCACATTCTGGAAATTTAAAAAATACGAAGAAGACAATTGAACCGGGAACCCCCAAGAAGCAGGACTATACCAAGCTAGAAATGCACCCTGTGCAAGTAACGAATCTGGCGCCCCCTCCACCTTAGTCACACGCAGTAACTCGCTCTTTTTGAGCGTCCTAGACACTCGGTGATGATATCGGCGCCTTTTCTGTACTTGCACCCTGTGCGGCCGCACCACTCACGCAGCCCTTGGTACGGCCCCGCCAAGAAGTCATGTACTACAACACTGGAGAAATAAAAATAGACATGCACTTCCTCGTGTACTGAACAAAACACGGTCATCAGCGATACAAATTATTATTATTATTATTTCCGAAGCTGACCAGATGCGAGGGCTTATTATATTTCATTATTTATTGAACGGCCTTCCAAGTATACAAACAAGTGCTACAAAAACGCCACACAATGAACAAATTTCCCCCCCTTTTGTTTTTCGTCCCCTCAACCCCTCCCCCCAACCCTCCCTCCCCTGTGAAGACATTTATTCATTATAGAATAAACTCAATAAATCATTAGTTAGTGACTTCGGCTTGAATTATCTCTCTGGCCTGTGGCTCTTCTGTATCTGTCCACTATCAGAATGTAAGCCAAGGGCAAATCATACAAAATGCTTACATTATACTGACAAATCAACATATACTATAAAAAAAGCTTCTCCTAACTTTTGGAGTACCATTGAATTCAATCATAAGTACCATAAAATGGAAGTTACGTAAAGCAGACACTTTTCAGTCACTAACTTAAAATGTAAATATGCCTGCAGGGACAAACGTCAACAGAATTTGTTGAACTAAAAAACCCCCCCAAAACTCTTGCTAAACAGGAATGCCATAAAAGTGTTTCATGGACTTTTTTGCCTTAAACCACCCAAGTGACACTATGGTGTGGCGCTGTAGTTTATGTTTCTTTACTGTTCTGTATTAAGTGTTTTTTCCTTTTTTGTTCTGTGGGTTAATGCAGTGGTTCCTAATCCTGTCCTAGTGGTCTGGTTTTCAGAATATCCATAATGAATATTCATGAGAGAGATTTGCATATACTGGAGATCCAGTGCATACAGATCTATCTCATTCTCATTCAATATGGTTATCCTGAGTGTCAACCTAGGTTGTCAAAGTCTGGGTTAAGGAGTCGAGTCAAGCTGTTTTTTTTTTTTTTTTTTTTAATTTTTATTTTTAGAAAGATTTTACAATATATCAAGAAGTTACAACACTCTTGAAGAAACAGGAAGGCATCTAAGAAATAAACATTGGCAAAAACCAATTGGTACCAATAAAGCAATTCAAACCAAGACATCTTCCACACTAGCCCACAACAGAAGAGTAGAGGAGTCATGCTAAATATAAACCAAAAGTGATAGGAAAATTAAGGCATTTGCAAAACACAGGACTAATCATTTATGAGAGAACTGGAGAACCCCCCCACCGAGGACTCCAAGCGTTTAGCATTAATGAAAGCAATAAGTTGGGACGGTTTGTAAAACACATAAGAAATCAATTTTAACTTTACTAAACATTTACATGGATGTTTGAGAAAAAACAAACCTCCCAACTGCAAAATACCAGGGCGCAACAAAAGAAATTCTTTTCTACGCTTCTGTGTAGTCCTAGCCAAATCAGGATAAATCCTAACTATTAACCCTCTAAAGGGTATGTTCCTTTTCCTGAAAAAAAGCTTCAGCAGCCACTCTCTATCAGATAGGAGAGCGAAGGTTACCAATAACGTAGAAGGAACAGGATCTTCACATTCAGAACTCTCCAACAACTCAGAGACATTTAAGATATTAACTTGTTTCTGAGAACTTCCCATCATAACATTCCCAGTATCGGGCTCGGCCAATGTTGTCTTGGCCCTAGGTAAATAATAAACTCTAACCAAGGGTGGGATTAGATCAGAGGAAACCCCCAACACTTCTACTAAATATAAGCGAAACATTTCTCTCGGAGAGAGAGACATTATTCTAGGAAAATTAATTATTCTAAGATTATTCAACCTAAGAGAATTGTCCATCTGTTCCAGCTTAACCTATGTTGAGAGAAAAGCTTTCTTAAAGACATCCACTTGTTCTTCCAACGCCTCCACCTTCCGTTGTGCTTCAGTTACTTCTGAATGTAAAACAGTAGCTCTTTGCTGGAAACCATCCATGGCCAACCCATACTCATCCACTTTCTGTTCCAAAGAAGATACCTTTGGCACCATTGCTTCCCCCAAAGAGAGAATAGCCTGCCAAATAGTCTCCAGTGTAAAAGTCTCAGGGCGCTGTAGCGTAAATCGTTGCTGCGATGTTAACATCTTAGAATCTGCTTCCAAACGTGCTATCCGCTGCTGCCCTCGGTCCACAGCAACCCGCTGACCCAGAGGCTTTCCTTCACTCAACAACGAAGCAGTTCCGGACTTGTGCAGCCCAGCGGCAACCTGAGCACAGACTTGCCGCCCCTCCGCTCTCGGTCCAACTAAGCCACTAGCTACCCCCAACTTCGGGAGGGAGCTGAGCTCCAAGAAGCCTTCTGGCAAGGGCTGTCCTCGAGTCACTTTCGTTGTTGGTCTCTCAGGGGAGAGAGATATACTGGAAGCAGATGCAGAGCCACCCGACTCCAGCGTTCTGTCAGCCTGGGATTCATCCCCTTCTCCTGCTGGTGCTCGCTGAGCGCGAGAAACAAAGGAGTCCATGGGACCCGAAGAAATCAGCGTAGAGGTTGGTGGAGGCTGGGTGGACTCAGCCAACCCCTTTCTCTTATGTTTCCTTCCCATATAGCCAAAGAAGAAAAACGCGCTTACAGCGAAACAGCAAATGCCGCCATATTGACCAAGACTCCTCCCACAACCATAAATATGTCTAGTCAAGCTGTTTTGTTCTTCCTACTTACATTGACATCAGGTTCCCTGCTGCTCATATATCATCATAAAATTCCAAGGAGGAGCCTATGGAGATCTAAACTACCCTATTCTGCTAAATATCTGTAAGTGTTAAAAAAATTTACTCTAAGGTGGACCCTATTTTAAAGCAGGCTCTGGAGCAAGTCTAGCATGGTGGGGATGAACTACAGCATTTGGACCACAACTGGACTGGATGACTTAATGCAGCATGCATCACGTCCTACCGCATGTAAATAATATGGCCATTGCGTTCTTCAGACTTCCACTCCTGCTGTATTATAGGACTTTGGAGCCCACATTACAGCAGCCGGTTGGATATGTCCCTACTCCTCAGTAATAGGGAAATAGGAAGTTGCACTGGAGGGGGTGGAGACACATCAGGCCTTCTGCAAACACATGGACTCCAAAGCAATGTGCTCCTTTTTTGTTTTTGAGCGCATATCAGCATGTCTGCCATCCATGCCAATTGCTCCACTGAAGCTGCATCCGACCAGCTCCCTGTACCGACCATAGTAACATAGTATATGACGGCAGATAAAGACCAGCATGGTCCATCTAGTCTGCCCAGCAAGGTGGCAAGAGTAGGTGCACCTTCTGCACAGTGCAGTTCAACCCTCCCCATGCCTTTTTTTAGAAGTGTACCCTCCGCTCTGTGCAGGTCCACCCCTATTTGTTGAGATATAAGAGATAGTGAAGTTTATTTTGATTTTATTCTGTTGCTATAAAGGGATCCCTGTGTCTATCCCATGCCATTTTGAATTCTGTCACTGTATTTGCCCCCACCATTGTTTTGCCACCTTGAGATCCTCAGAAACAATCACTCCTTCTCCTGGTCCAAGCACACCAACTTCTCGCCCCCTATCACATACAATTCCCTTGGATTTCTGCATCCTAAAGGCATGACACTGCACTTTTTCACATTAAATCGTAACTGCCAAGCATTAAACCATTCTTCCAGCTTTTGTAGTTCTTTCCTCATGTTATGCACTCCCTCAGGGGAGTCCACTCTGTTGCAAATTTTCGTGTCATCTGCAAAAAGAGAGACTTTTCCATTTAGTCCTTCATGCTGCTCTTCCAGGGCCCTGTCCTGTGTGAATGCACGGTTTGCACAGTGGGTCACACCAGTCCTGTCTCCACCCTATCCAAGATAGATTAAGCGTAGAAGAAGAGGGGAATAGTTAAAGTGAAAAAGGTCTGAGTTGTCTGCTGCTGTCATGACTCCCAAATATTTAACAAAACGTTTAGCCCATCTAATGGGAATCTGTGCCCTGATCAAAGACATTAAGGGGTCATTTTATAAAAAGCTGCCTAGATTACACTTGAAGACCTCCTGTAATCTAGGTAATTTTAGTCATACGTGCAGATAAATGGGTGTGTTTGGGCATGCACAGAGGTGGAGTTTGGGTGGAGCGTGGGCAAAATGCAAAGTTATGCACACAAATGATAAAATACTATTTATTTATTGTGATTTATGAATCTCCTCTACCCAGACTCAAGGGGCCCAATATTCAAAGGCATCTACATGGTTTGCAGACCTGCAAGCCATGTAGATGCTGCTCAGTGGCATATTCATGGTTAGTGCTGCTGAATATCTGCAGGCGCTGCCGCTGCTCGCCCCAACGCTAACCGGTTAGCATTGGGGCGTAAGGGGGTGTTCCAGGGCAGCACCCGTCACTAACAAGGTGGTGGCAATATTGAGCCACTGCCCAGTTAGCGACACATGATGAAAGTCAGGCAAGGTAAAGACTGGCCTAATGTTTGCTGCAGAAGTTAACTGGGTAATAGCTGAATATCACCGCTGCTTGGTTAGTTTTTTGCAGCAATCTGGGCAACCAAGATTTTCAATGCTGAGCCCGGATATAGCCCCGGCATTGAATATGCAGATTTAAAGTTCCGCAGCGACGGCTAGCCATGTTAGATTGGCTAGCCGCTGCCGCTGAGTATTGGGTCCAAGGCGATTTACAAAACGTAAAACATTCATAGTTTCAAAATACATATTTTAAGATTTGTTTTAATGCATGATGTATTTAATGCCACAATAATGAAATGACTGAATTACATTAAAATATATTAATAACCTCCCGCCCCCCTAATCTCCCCCATCTCAGAAATACAATATCCACAGCAAACATTTATGTGTGTTTTTGAAAAATCTAAGTACGGGCTTTTACACCAGCCATTGGGGATGGAATAAGTGCTTGCGGCTTAAATTGTGTTAAAGCTGATAAAATTGTGTATTTTAGAATTCATTGTTTTTGCTGAGTCAGGTATTAGTACCACTAGAGAGCTTTTCATTTCAATCACATCAGAGTACAGCTTAGCATAGAAAGTAAAATGGAGTAAATAGTCACTGAAATAAATTTTGTTTCTAGAGAGCATTTTATTTAAATGAAATTGGAGTATAGCTTAGCGTACAAGTAGAATAAATTAGTCTCTGAGTAAAAAGAAATGAACTTGTTTCTAGTGACTTTTATGTTTATGTTTATTTTAAAACTTTATATACCGCCCATAAACAATAGCATCTGGGCGGTTTACAAACAAGATTAAAAATAAGGCTGCGAAAAAAGGAAAAGAAAGGAATGCCATAAAATCAGTAAAAAGGGACATAAAATAGCATAAGATTAGTAGAGAAAAAAGGCAAAGAGTACAAATAATAATAAAAGGGGTAGTAGACAGATGGACAAAACAATGTACGTTGATGTGGGAAGGTAAAGAGGGGGTAAAGACGGAGGGGGCAGGGGAGTGGGGAAACCGTATCTTAGCGAGGAGGAGCAGAAGGATAGGGGAACTGCATCTTAGCGAGGGGGAGGGGAAAGGGGTAGGGAAGGGGGAGGGAGGTCGAAGGCTGAGCAGAAAAGATGAAGAGTTCTAAACGGAGTGGGGTGGAGGGGGGGGGGGGAGAGAGAGTTCCAGAGCCTAGGACCTAGGAAATAGAATGCTGAGGACCGGGTGGATTCCAGGTGGGCCTGGGAAGGTGAAGGAAAGGACATGCGGTTGATGTGAATAGAGCGGAGGAAACAATGGTGGGGTGGGGGGGGGGGTGTGAAGATGATCCTGGTCAGTGAGGTAAAGAGGGGTACCTGAATGAATTGCCCTCTGAACAAAAATAGGAAATTTGAACTGAACCCGAAAGACAATAGGAAGCCAGTGTAGGTGTATTAGGAGGGAGGTGATGTGATCAAAGCGTGAAGAATGGGTTAGGATACGAACCGCAGTGTTTTGAACACGTTGAAGACGATAGATTTGAGACTTGGGGAGACCAGCTAGACAGACACTACAATAATCAAGATGGGACATAACAAGGGAAAGGAGCAGGGTAGTCATGGCTGAAGGAGTGAGAAAGGGACAGACAGTGCGCAATTGTTTCAGAGTGAAGAAAGAACGTTTAACAACTGAGGAAATGTGGTCCTTGAAAGAAAGGGATGAATCAAGAATTACACCTAAATACCGTAAGGAAGAGACAATGGGGATAGGTGAAGAGGAGAGCAGAGGGATGAGGGGAGGGAGGGGACTACCAAAAGTGAACCAAATAGCAGAAGTTTTAGAGAGGTTAACATGGAGAAAGTTTGAGGAGAGCCAAGAAGCGACAGAAGAAAGACAGGTATTGAAAGGAGTGATATCAGGAACAGAAGAATTAGTATGGTAAAGAAGGAAAATGTCATCTGCATAGTAATAAGCGGAAACACCGTGTTGCTGAACCAAAAGAGCAAGAGGAGCTAGGAAGACATTGAAAAGAAGGGGAGCAAGAACAGAACCCTGGGGGACACCACAGGAAAGGAGTGGGAGGGGAGGAAACAGATCCAGACAGACCTGAAAAAGAACGACAGGATAGGAAAGAACGAAACCATTGAAGTACCAAACCGGAGAGGGCGGCATCCTGAAGATGACTGAGAAGAGTATGATGGTCAACCAGGTCGAAAGCCGTGGAAAGGTCAAGGGAAACAGCAAGAGAAAGAAAACCGTGATCGTGAGCAGCATGCAAGTCATTGAGAAGAGAGAGAAGGACAGATTCCGTGCTGTGACCAGGACGGAAACCAGATTGCCTCTTTTACAAAGAGGCCTTCTAATTAGAAGGCAAAAGATCTGTGAAGTTGTCTTAAATAGATGTTAAAGCCAGGTGACAGATCAAAGGGGCAATTTGAAAGGTCCTCTCTATCAAACCAAGGGCTGTGTGAATCACCCAGGAAATGGTAGGACTTTACCTTGGAAGCAGAGGTCAGGGCACTGTGTAGCAAGCCAGCTTTTAAGTCTTCTTTCCCTCCCACTCGCCATGACTCCTGCTCACCCTAGGGATAATCTTATCTTTATAAGCTCTTAAAGCTATTAAAGGTAAGGAGGTGCCCATATTCACTTTCAGGTGCAGCTGATTATCCTCATCAGGAATAGATTAATTAAGGATCTGAGATTAATTAATCTTGAGGTGAACAAAGTCCATTAAATGTATTAGGTATAGTTGTATTAGTATAAGTATCCCCATCAAACATATGTAAGTAAACAACTTAAATACCTAAACAAAACCTTAAAACTAAGATGCAGACAGCAGTCCAGCAGCGAGATGGGGGCTTTCCAGCCTTTTGCATTGAGTGTCACATGTATGATTTTTCTCCCAGCTGATGAGTCTTATGTGTGCACTAGGTACAAGGAGCTCTTTGCTCTCAGGGAACGAGTCCGATCTCTGGAGGCTAGAGTAGCAGACTTGGAGGACATAGAGAAAACAGAGAGGTATATAGACGAGACCTACAGGGACGTAGTACTGAAGTCCCACCTCCAGTCTGGCATCCTCTCTATTGCTATGGAGGAGAGAGGTCACGTGACAGGAGAGCATCATCCTGGTGTGACAGGAAGTGATTCTGTAGATAGAACCTGTCCTCCAAGTGATGTAAAACCCTCTCACACTGAGATGGTTTCTCCAGAGCCATGTGCCCATGAGGGAAGGGTTAGGACAGCCATTATAGTTGGTGATTCGATCATTAGGCATGTAGATAGCTGGGTGACTGGTGGACATGAGGATCGCCTGGTAACATGCCTGCCTGGTGTGAAGGTAGCGGACCTCACGTGCCACCTAGACAAGGTTTTAGAAAGCACTAGGGAGGAGTCTGCTGTCTTGGTACATGTTGGTACCAATGGCATATGAAAGTGTGAGAGGGAGGTTCTGGAGGCCAAATTTAGGTTTTTAGGTAGAACGTTGAAATCCCAGAACTTCCAGGGTAGCATTCTCAGAAATGCTTCCCGTTCCACACACAGGACCCAAAAGGCAGCCAGAGCTCCGGAGTCTCAATGCGTGAATGAGATGATGGTGCAAGGAAGAGGGGTTTGGATTTGCTAGGAACTGGGCAACATTCTGGGGAAAGGAGGGGCTTTTCCGAAGGGATGGGCTGTACCTTAACCAGAATGGAACAAGCCTGCTGGCTTTAACCTTTAAAAAGGAGATAGAGCAGCTTTTAAACTAGGTAATAGGGGAAAGTCGACAGTCGCTCAAGAGTTCATGGTTCAGAAGGATGTATCCTTGAAGGATTCTAGCAAAAGACTGAAGTTAGGGTATATTCGAAGAGAGGTTACAATAAAGACAAAAGTAATCCAAATGCCCTTAAACAGAGCAGACAGAGATTAAAGATTCCAAATTACCCCTGTCTACTGATAACCAGATTAATATGAATAAAATACAACCCCTAAAATGCTTGTGTGCAAATGCTAGAAGTCTGAAAAATAAGATGGGGGAGTTAGTTAGCACTATGAATATGAATGGTATCCAGTGGGACACTTGGGTACAAATTATATCACAATGATAGAGTAGATCAAATTGTTAGAGAGGGCATTGATTAACACAGGATTAAATTTTTGTTGGAAACAAAATACACTGTAGAATCTCAAAGGATCAAAATTCCAAGTTAAAAGAGGAAGACAATGGCAGTGGGAGTGTACTACTGATCGCCTGGCCAGAATGAACAAATGGATGATGAAATACTCAAAGAAATCAGAGAAGCTAACAAAAGTTACAACACAGTAATATAATGGCTGATTGCAATTACCCCGGTATTGACTGGGTCAGTATCACAGCAGGACATGTTAAGGAGATAGTTTCTAGATAAAATAAATGACTGCTTCTTGGAGCAGCAGGTTCATGAACTGACAAGAGGGGAAGCCATTTTGGACCTAGTCTTTAGTGGAACACAAGATCTGATGCAAGAGATAAGGGTGTTGGGGCCACTTGGCATTAGTGATCATAGCATGATCATGTATGATTTAATAAATGGAGGAAGGACAGCAAGGGAAATTAAGAGCAATGTCAACAGTGTCAAAAGCAGCAGTAAGGTCAAGAAGGATGAGGATTGAGTAAAGGCCCTTAGATTTTGCCAGGAACAGGTCACTGGAGACTTTGGCAAGAGCTGTTTTCAGTAGCATGTAAAGGATGAAAGCCTGATTGTAGGGGATCCAGAAGGGCTTGAGAGGAAGATTGAGGCAACGGCAGTGAACTGCACATGGCCCTGGAGAAACCTCCTCGGTGAGAGAGAGCTTTACATCACCTGGAGGACAGGTCCTAGCTACAGGATCACTTCCTGCCACACCAGCGTGATGCTTTCCTGTCATGTGGGGTGTAGTAATCAGTTTGATACAACTAGTCGCAAGAGGATTGTGAGAAATAACAAGAAGACCTTGAGAAATTGGGAGACTAGGCATCCAAATGGCAGATTAACTTTAATATATACAAGTGCAAAGTTATGTATTTAAGGAAGAATAGCCTAAACTATAGTTACATGCCGCAAGGTTCCATATTAGGAGCTACCACTCAGGAAAAGGATCTAGGTGTCAATGTGGATAATACGTTGAAATCCTCTGCTCAGTGTGCAGCAGAGGCCAAGAAAGCAAATAGAATGCTAGGAATTATAAGGAAATAAATGGAGAATAAAGCACAGAATATCATAATGTCCCTGTATTGCCCCGTGGTGTGACTGCAGTTGTGATTGTCACATCTAAAAAGATAAAAATATATAGTGGAATTAGAAACAGTACAGGAAAGGGCAACCAAAATGATAAAGGGGAAGGAAAGATACCCCTTTGAGGAAAGGCTTAACAGGTTAGGACTCTTTAGCTTGGAGGAGAAAGCTGAGGGGAGATATGAAAGAGGTCTATAAAACGTGTGAAGTGGAATGGGTTCGTGACTTAGTTGTTTACTCTTTCAAAAAGTACAAAGACAAGGGGACGCACAATGAAACTAAAGTGGTACATTTAAGACTAAATGGAGAAAATAGTTCTTCACACAATGCTTAATTTAGCTCCGAAATTCATTACCGGAGGATGTAGTAAAACTATAAGTGTTTTAGTGTTTGAGAGATTTGGACAAGTTCTTGGAGGAAAAGTATATAAACCATTATTAAAGTGGACTGGGGGAAATCCACTGCTTATCCCTGGGATACTCAAAATGGACTCTGTTTACCTTTTGGGATCCTGCCCGATAATTATGACCTGGATTGGCCACTATTGGTAATAGGATATTGTGCTTGATGGACCTTTTTGGTCTGATCCAACATGGCAAATCTTATGTTCTTTACCAAGAAGGTAACACTCAAGATCTGGGGCACCATCCACACCTCTGCTATGTTCCCTGCAGCATGGGAATATGAGGTTTTTTTGTTGGTTCTTTTTTTTAACCCTGCACAAAGAAAATGGGCTGGTCTCCCCTGTACCTTTTGAGAATCTTTTTTAAATACCTAAACAGCACTTGGAACATGTATAGCCATTTTGGGAAGCAGATCATCTTATGGAGGGCAAGTCTCCCCAACAAACATCTTCCCAGACATTTGTTTTTAATAATTAAAATTAACATGCACAAATCAATTGTAGGCACACTAATTTGTAGGTTGATGCACATTTAAATTGATTTTGCTCGTGCAAATGTTTATAAGGCACTAATGAACCAAATGTGCACTAATGAATGCCTATCCTGCAAATGTACCTAGGACTAGCTATCATACAGCAGTTAACAACATTTAACATGATAGCTGAATACATAATGCACACACGTGGACTATTTATGTAAAGAAACCCGTGTCTTTAATTAAATATTGAAATAGATGGCCTTGCAATGAGTTCTGCTCACCGGCAAATTTAAGCAATAACTTGTACCTACGGTCAAATCCGATGGCTCCTGATACCTGGCTTGCTGGATTTGCATTCTCGGGAGCGGCAACCAATCACAGTGCTGCTTTGACCTGAAGGTTGCTGACAATTTGATGGGAGGAGCCAGCAGGGCAAGAGGAAAAGGTGGACAGGGCTATTGATGGAAAAGGGGTGGCAGAAGTAAAAGTTGGTTAAGATCTTATTTCAAAGCTGCCAAGTTACTCAGTTTCAAGAGAGATTTGAGGCCGGTCCTGAATTTCAGGCAAACCTATTCTGGTGTATTATGGGATCTGGAGCACTGATGTCAATGGGTAGTATGAGGGACCTCAAATTCCACGTTGTTTTTGGGATGTAAGTTCAAAACCAGGACTGGCCAAAAAGTCTTTGTCCTGGAACTGGGTTATTGGCAGCTCTGTTATGTGGCATATTTTGCTCGTTTCTCAAGTCGGGCCTGGTAATTCAGTGGTAGAACCACCACCTCAAAATCCAAAGATCATCAATTTGGATTCCACTGTGGGGGACGCAAGGGATATACTAGTTTGGACTCCGAAAGGTTAGAGATGAGAAGAAGCAGCCCAAAGAACAAGGGCTACAGTACAATATATGTACCTTAGGAGAGAAGGGGGATGTGCCCAAGGCAGTCAAATACCTATAAGATAAGAAAAACAAGATGCAAACATTATGTGATGAAACAAAAGTTCTAGGCAGTGGTTCATGATACAAGACTGGAGGGGAAACAGAGAGATGAATGGGGAGTAATATAAGGAAATATTTGTTCACAGCGAGGGTGGTGGATGCATAGAACAGCCTGATGGTGGAGATGGTGTCGGTAGCAGCGGCTCCTGATCAGTGGTGAAGCAAGAGTCCAGCTTGAGATCAAGTCGAGTGTTTGGCACTGCACCACTGAGGGAATGTGGGAGGATTAAATGAGTCGTGAAGAATTATCCGCTGTCATATTGCATTTCTAAGTTTTGTAATAACCAGCTGGTATTCTAATATTCCATTTGGCTTCTACTGGGTACATGTGCAAACTCAGGGTGTGCTTTTTTTTTTCCCATGCCAGTATTATGAATAATAATACTTCATTAAGACTATGTAAGCATTTATATAAACTGTTCAGGTGGCTGAGGGGAGTGGAATGTTCTTGACGCCAGATAAATATTTTTCTCCTGGAATCCAGCATGGTGTGTGGCCTGATTGCTGTGCAAGGATATAATCCTAGCCCCGAAGCCCCTTTCCCCCAAGTTTCCTCCTAATGCTTCCTGTTCTTCCCACAGATTCTGTTAATGATAACTGAGGTGTTATTACAGAGGGTGAGGTTCCGCCTGTCCTAACGCCCAGTATTTATGGTAAAAGTGAGGCATGCAGCCAGGACAGAGCACATGCGGGTGACTGGTAGCACTGTGATGATGACGAGATATAGAGGGAGGGGAGACTTGAACATTTTTTTTCCTATTTTATTTGCTTATGAATAAGAGAAAGCAGTGAGTACAGTAAGAAGTATAGAAAAATGCTCAAAACTGCCTAGCTCAGGGATTTGCCAGCACATCTCACTCTTGCCTGCAGCATCCCCTGCACCACAGGCACCCTGCTTTTCCCACTTACAATGTTCCGCTCCTCTCTGAAATCCCGGAGGGCCCTTTCATATGGCTCTTTAGCTTCTGAATGAGCTAGCAGCAGGACCATCCTTGAGGGGTAGGGGGTCATCGCCTCCGGCTCCATGCATTGAAACAGCTGGCTGCAAAGTTCCTTGTCGGATGGCGCAAGGCAGCACAGCCATGCTGCAAAACTCCAGCAGCCATGCACGGTACCTGTTTCCTGAACGTGGCACCAGTGTGCAGAAGCCTCACCTCGTGCTCCAGAGCCGCTGCAGAACTGACACAAAAGGGGACAGGTGCAAGGTGCCAGAAGCCTGGAGCCACCACCGGCAGGAAGGAGGCTGTAGGTAGATCTGCAAGAAGGAGGTAGGGAGAGAAAGAGGGAAGAGGTAGATGCTGCTAGATAGGAGAAGGGGCTAAGGGGTGAAGAGGAGAGGCAGATTCTGGGTAGGGTGGGAAGAGAGTGTGAAAGAGATATAAGCCAGGTGGGGAGAGTAAAGAGGACGCCGCTGCCTAGAGAGGGATAGAGGGGGGGGGGGGGGATGCTGGTCATGGAGGGGAAAGAAAAAGGGGGCTGCTGCTGGACAGTGGAGAGAGCCCTGGAGATGCTTCAGGGAGGTTTATATCAAAACCATCTCCTTTCTCCTCACCAGACACACTGCACAACTTGCAAGCTGTTCTGCACATCTCTGATGTATATCTGCACACCAAAAATAAAAAGACTGGAAATGCTGGATGACGGCCTCTTCTGTCTTCCCCCTTCTACCATCCAGGCATCATCCCCTGCCCCCTATTGCCAGTTGTAGCTGGAGAAAGCTGCCCTTTTTCCTTTTTACCGGAAGCCTGAGTCATGCAGACTCCCATAATCTCATAGCACCCCAGTGCAGTTCAGAGTTCAAATCCAAAACTGGAGATGGTGTCAGTAAAAATGTGCCTGCTCTCCTCCTGCCCGGGGAAGGGGGATGCACTGAGGCTGGGGAAGGAGAGCAGATGATGACACCAGCCTGATTCATCCTGGGCACAGCACCCCGACATCAGCTTTGGCTGGCAAGAACAATGAGCTAATCGCACATGCAGGAATTCACGAGGTGCTTTGGAAGGATTTGTTTTTATTCGCTTTTGTTGCCATGAATCAGTTTTCTATATTTGAAATCTCTTACTGGATTAGCAGAAAGAAATACGATGGCTGGAGGGGCGCTCCGGGAGTGCAGTCTGGCCGTGCTCCAGCAGCAAGAGTCAGCTGCAGCATACAACACATGATGCATGCGACATAGACAGCCTTGCTCCTTTCCCCCTCCTCCTACCATTCCTTTCCCCTGCCACCCTCCTCCTCCTCTCTCTCTCCCCCTAACCTTCCTTTTCGCTTTTCCCCATCTCTCCTCTTCCCCCTCTCTCCTTCACTACTGGGTTGTGAATTAAATTGAGACAAAATTGAATTGTAGAATTGGATTGCTTTGCTGAATGGGGTGTAAGGTAATAAAAATAACCAGAACGGTGTCGGATTATTCTAAAGTCCCATAGTGCCAAAGAATGATTGCAGGGAAATGTATAAGAGTTGTGTAAATGTGATGTTACCCTGGCGCTGTGAGCGGAGAATGAGCTGTCCCCTCCTGGGCTCTTACGTTTTCATCAATTGCTGTTTGCAGGCTTTTCCTGTAGCACTATTTTTTCTTCCGGTTTTTGGTGTACTCTTTTCATATCCCCTTTACTTAAATATAGGGTTTGTAGCATAAAGGTAACAAAAGGTTATCTCGTCTTTATCTGTTGAAGTCCGCTTAATTGTAGCGAATCTCCTGAACTTTCTCATTAACTACTGTGGTTTATCACTGCAGTGGGTCCATGAACAAGTTTGCCAGGACCTTTATCTGCAGCAAGCATGTGTAGCTGGAAGATGAGGTGACCCCACGTTAGAATGTGATGGGATTTCATGATGGTGTCGCAGGAAGATGGGAATTACAAGAGGTTAAAAAAAAAGAGAGAAAAAAAATGTCTGATAGATTGTGTGAAGAATGAAGCTGAATGAACTGCAGGATCTTGTTATGCAGAGACTGCAATAATTAGGAGTGTAGCCTTGGTTACAGGGAAAAGGGAGTGGAGTGACGGGAAATGGCTTGGATTTCCTTGCCATCATGAGGCAAAATGTAGCTTCCCTAATGCCACCTTTGAGCTAAGCCTTTGCACGCCACTGGGTGGGGAGCCTGAGCTCTGTGGCTTTGGGCAGGAAGGGAAGGCCCTGCAGCCTGCTGGTCTGTTTCCTTTTGTAGTTCTCAGAACAGCTTATCTGATTGGCATTTCTGCTGCCTTTAGATCCCAGGGCTTCAGAAGCAGCATGGGCGAGCAGGAGGATGAAAGCAAAGCAAACTTAAATAGCTTTTATACTTCAATAAATAGAGGGGGGGGGGGGGGTAACTTGCAAAGACCGGCGGTTACAACCACTCTAGCCACCTTACTGGGCAGACTAGATGGACCATACTGGTCTTTATCTGCCGTCCTATACTATGTTG
Organism: Ichthyophis bannanicus; assembly: GCA_033557465.1. Lineage (NCBI taxonomy): Eukaryota > Metazoa > Chordata > Amphibia > Gymnophiona > Ichthyophiidae > Ichthyophis > Ichthyophis bannanicus. Next base: position 515,871,194 of record CM066034.1, on the reverse strand, counting down.
CTATGTTAACTTTTCATGCCAGGGAACGTGTGAGCAAGAATAACAGGGTATTAGCACTGCCTGTTTAAATTGTTTTCTGTGTGTTTGAGTTCAGAGTAGCGATCTTCTTCCATGATCTGATACACAAAGGAGGCCATTTTAGAAGCTCTATTGGTGAGTTGGACACCTGAAAACGAGCACTTGGACGTGCAAATCCTGAAGACGTCCTCGGAGCCATTTTAGAAAGCCAGGTATATGGTGAGAGCTGGATAACGAATCCCAACATGCATTGAGACAAAGGTCAAGAAGGCAGGGCTATCCACATACCACTAAAGGCAGCTTTTTTGCTGTCTAGTCAAGAAATGACTTATAAGTGCTTCCAAACTCATTTTTTAAGTTTTTTGTTTTTCTCTCTCTTGTTTTAAAAATAATTTTATAACTCTCTTTGTTTTTCCTCATGAAGGTTAAAGGGACACAGTTCCCCCTTCAGCAAGCATGCTGAAATGTCCTTGCTCTGAGGTAATTACAGGATTTTAAAACGCATTGATATTCCAAGAACCCATTATGGCAAAGAACTAAACACTCAGGCCAGGCTGAGAATAATGAAGACAGGAGCCCTTGCCAGCTCCATAAGAGTTGATATGGTGCTACTGGTTCAGGTCGTGTGCGTTTTGCACGGTGTTGCTCATACCCATCGGGAATGCTGGACTTTGCTAAAAGGTCAGCTCGTTCTGTGGGTAATTCATGTACAGCTGTAGAGTTTCCGCTGGGAGATTTTACTCTCTGATCCTGATTTTATAATGGGATGCCTATATGTGAAGTCCAAAAAGGCAGCTCTTTATAAAGGCAAGGTAGATGCCTATGTGCCTTTTATATAGAAGAGGCACTCGGAATCAGCCCCAGTATTGCACAAGTGCCGATGTACATATTCTCACGCACTCCGACGGCGTAAGGTGCACGTGTGTTCTATGTATGTATTGATATGATTTGTAACATAGATGTTTATATTGCCAGTCCGCTCAAGGCCAGTGCAAGGATATTGGGTGCCCTAGGTGAACCTTCAGTCTTATGCCCCGCTCATCCCCCCCCCCCACCAAGATTTTGCTAATTAAACGCAACACTACCCCTACCACAATTCTATAAAAATGCATATTGAAGATCATACTTTTTAAATATTAAACCTTGCTTTAAATGCATGCGTGTGCCCACTCTTCCTGCAGGTAAAAGAATATGCTGATGGCTCATGGTTGCCAGATAATTTTACAATTTACAGCCAAATGCCCCTGGAAAACTAGCTCAAAATAATGACCCGACCTTTGGCCACGTCCCCTGATGACAGTAAGTGACATCACAGCTCCCTTTAATGGAAGCACCCCCCCCCCCTCCCCCAGTTGATGCCACAGTGCACTTGGGAAGGGAAGAGAGCTCTGCAGCATCTCACTGACCATCACTCTGACCTGACCAATGAGCTGCAGCCAAGTACTGACATCATGCCGAACAGGACTGATACCAGTCGGATTGTTTTGGTTTTGTTTTGTTGGGGCTATTTTGCTTTATTTCCATGGTTTTTTTTTTCACCCAAAACGGGCACAGGTAATAGCCAAAAACCCGAAACCTGTGACCTGCAAATGTTTTTTCTGTGGTTCAGGCAAAGAAATTCCCCAGTTGGTCGGGAAAGCCATGGAAATGGGCAGCAGTATGATGGCTCTTTGAGTTTGTGTGGCTGTCGTGATCTGTTGTTCTGCTTTGACTGCCGCCGCTGCTGCTGTTTGCTGCTTCTCAGAAGATGCTGTCCTCGTTGATCACCTAGACTTGCTTAATGCTTGGGCTAGCCCTGGCTTCACCCTTCCTCTGTCCAATCTATGCCCCTGTGAACACCTAGACATGGCGCGCATATAAGAGTGCACTGTCTTGTTGCACGTACAGGGTGGCCCAAAAAAAGTGAGAACATCTCGTAGCATAAAAGTTATTTTAAAAATTCAAAAAGACAAATGTAAACAATTGACAAATTTAAAAAAAAAATGATGGCGACCGGAAATTGTAGAAATAAAGATGTTATATAGCTAAAAAATGTAAATAAGTAAACTATTTAAGCTTTTAATTTACAAGATGTTCTCACTTTTTTGGGCCACCCTGTATACCCACACAATTTTATGAAAGGCCTTTTCAGCATGTAAATTTTAAACTTTTTTGCCTGTAAAAACCTTCATAAATATATCCTCCTGCCCATGCAGACATCATAAACTGGGCCTGCCCAGTACTGCGGATGCATACAGTACTGTATTGGGTGCTGTGCCGAAGCAGATGTACATAAGGTTATCCAGGGTGGTTCTAAGACATGTATTACTGTATTTGAAGCTGCGATATATCCGTATGGATGACATAGCTGTGATGTGCTTGCGTTTGCCCATTTCTGTATCGGAGACTGTGCTAAGGTGTTTGCCAGTGACGGAATCTTGAGCTGTTCAAGCAGTGCTACTGATATGGTGTGACCCGGGGCAAGTCATGTTAGCTCCCTGTGCCTTAGTTTATCTGGCTGAATTTCAGAGGAATTAGTATAGTGCTGCTCCTCCTCACTTTCTGGTTTGCAAGCAAGCCTCGCTTGCACAAGGTGGCCGTAAGCTTCTAACGAGTTGTTTCTGGAAAGAGAGATTTTTTTACTCGGTGAAAATTGAGTTCATTTTATTGGCATCTTAAAAGAAAATTGCTCACACTTTCTCCGAGTAAAAGTCTGCATAGGGGTCAACAGCATATTTACTTCTATTTATAAAACACTGGGTGAGGATAGGTCAAGGGAGACAGCAATGTGCATAGTTTGCATTTTCAGTATTGCACACATTGTGCAGGGGAAAAGGCATCCTGCAAGTTAAAGCACGTGCTGACCTCTGCAAGTGCTTTTTCCCTAGGCTGTTCTTAAAGGCACAATATGCACATACCTTTCCTTACAGAACTGCTGTAGAAATACCAGCAGACTTTCCAGCTTGCTACATAGCTATGACAATTTGCCTTTGTAATAATAGCCTTTTCCTTTCAATGATTTTTTTTTTGCATACCATAAAGTAAACATAGACTATCGGTTTGTCATTAATGGGAAAAATGCTGAGATCTCTTGAAGCAATATTGTCTTTAACATTTGCTGTTGGGCAGTGCTGTCCTTGGTTATTCACTCTTCTTTCCCTTGGCTTCCATACTTTCCACCGACCTCTTCGGCAATCGCATAACTAGGGGTGTGCATTCATTAGCACAGAATAGGCTCGTTTGGGCACCTTTTAATTTTAATGCATGCAGAATCGATTGTACGTGCATAAACCTATGAATTAAGATACATGCTCTAACACACACTTTAAAAAAAGACATTAAAAGAAATGTGTAAAAACACTCTAAAATCTGCAAAATTCAGAAAAATCCAAAGATGAAACGCATTTTTTTGCCCATGCACATCCCTACACATAAACCTGTTTGCAGCAATAGACAGCTCTGTTGGAAATGTAAGGTGTCATACATATGGACACACATTAATCTCTTTTTCGATAGTGGGCAGTAGGGAAAAGGCTGCATGTATCCTTTCACTTTAAACTTTGCTATAGTAAATAGAGAACTACAGTGAATTGCACTTACTTATTCTGAGGGTAGATTTTTGCCGGAAAGCATGGGTAAAAGATTTGAAAATGCAATCTATACATGCACTTCTCCTCCCCCTGGAATGCTTTCCTTCTGTGCAGCTGTGAGCAGACTTTTAACTGCCTTGAGGGAAGGTGATTTTTCAGTCAGCTGCTCCAATGCGGCTAAAAAAGCTTTTTTCCCTATATAAATTACTTTGAAAATTGCCTCTGATGCTTTTTGTATGCACACGGTGTTCATGACTGGGAAATGCAGATTAAGCACCCAACTAAAGCAGCACAAACTGTGTGGCATAGGACTTGAAGGCCAGACGCTCAGCTACTGCATCTTCCACTGAGCAAAGAACATCATGTCACTTGGACTCTTGGCACCCTATTGGTTGGTTGAGATTAAGCTTTTCAGTCATGGCCGTTGGCTTGGGTCCTACATAGAGATACACACATTTTTTGTATAAATGTACTTTTTGGACCAACCAAATACTCTTTATCGGGTTTGATTGTGGAGAGTGTAATCGTTTAAAGTTGATCCCCTGTAGGGCTATTTTCACATTTAAACTTGCTAATGTTCTGGGGCACATAGATCCAAATGGAGTGTGTTTTGGCACTCCAAAAAAAATTATACATATATTTCCTATTTTACAATTTCTATGTCAGCACGCATAACTTTCAGCAAAGTGTTGGTTTCTGCCACAGCTTGAAATCGGTGATTGAGGGACTGCTCTTAAATTTGACCTTGAATGCACGCCTAGTCTTTTAGCGCTTCCAAGGCCTAAACAAAGATTCGGTTCTGTGCTTGATATATGGTCCAAATTGGGCTCTTGATGCATTACAAGGTTCCTTAATGGCTACTTGCAAGCCGGAAAAAGTTTGTCAGCTCTTATTTTCTCCAGTGTCAAACGCCTTGAACAACTGGCCCCTTTATATAAAAGTGGATGTAAGGGTGACATTGAGAACTACAGGCTAGTTAGTCTAACCTCTGTGGTTAGTAAATTATTGGAAAGGCTACTAAGAGAGAATAGTGAGGTTTCTGGAGTCCAATGGATTGCAGGATCCGAGGCAGCATGGATTCACCAGAGGCAGGTCTTGTCAGACAAATCTGATTGATCTCTTTGACTGGGCGACCAGGTAGTTGGACCGAGGGAGAGCCCTAGATGTGATGTATTTAGATTTCAGTAAAGACTTTGACATTGTTCTGCACAGATGACATACAAACAAACTGAACACTCTAGGGATGGACCCTAAAGTTACTGCTTGGGTTAGAAATTGGTTGAGTGGGAGGCGACAAAAGGTACAGGTAAATGGAGCTCACTTTGAGGAGAGGGAGGTTACCAGTGGAGTGCTGCAGGGATCTGTCCTTGGTCTGATTCTTTTTGACATTGTTAGTGATATCGCGGAAGGGCTATCTGGTAAGGTTTGCTTGTTTGCGGATGATACCAAAATCTGCAGTAAAGTAGACACCCAGGAAGGAATAGATAACATGAGGAGGGATCTAGCTAAGCTTGAAGACTGGTCAAGAATTTGGTAGCTTAAATTTAATGCTAAAAAATGTAGGGTCATGCATTTGGGCTGTAAAAATCCAAAGGAGCGGTACAGTGTAGCGGGTAAGGTACTTTGGTCCACAAAAGAAGAGTGGGACCTGGGCATAATTGTGTCTGACAGTCTTAAAGTAGCTAAACAGGTAGAAAAACTGACTGTGAAAACCAGAAGGATGCTTGAGTGTATAGGGAGAGGAATGGCCAGCAGAAAAAAGGAGGTGATAATGCCTCTGTTTAAGTCTCTGGTGTAATTCTGGAGACTGGACCATCAAAAGGATATAAACAGGCTGGAGTTGGTGCAGAGGGTGGCTACCAATGTGGTTAGTGGCTTTCATTATAAAGCATATGAAGACAGACTTAAAGATCTTAATATGTATACTTTAGAGGAAAGGCGGGATAGGGGCGATATGACTGAGACATTTAAATACCTCCTTGACATAAATGCACAGGAGAGTCTCTTTCAATTGAAGGCAAGCTCTGCTACGAGGGGACATAGGATGAGGGTGAAAGGGGATAGACTCGGGAGTAATGTGCGGAAATATTTCTTTACGGAAAGAGTGATAGATGCGCTGAATAGTCTCCTAGGTGGTGGCACGAGGACAGTATCTGAATTCAAAAAAGCATGGGACAAACACAGAGGGTCTCTAAAGGCAAAAAAGGGACTATTGTAGTTGATATAGAAGGGCAGACTAGATAGGCCATGTGGTCTTTTTCTGCTGTCACGTTTCTATGTTTCTATGCTGACTCCTGAGAACATGGTGCCAGGGGGCTCTCACTGATCAACTGGATACTATCCTTGCTGAGCTCTGCAGCCTGAAATTGCTGGTAAAAGAGCAAAGCTCTCTTCATCTCCAGAGACACAAATTACAGCCCACCATCCACCATAAGAATAGCAGGGGCACAACTAAAGGTAAAGTCCGAGGTGCCATACCTGGTAATAACCTTAGACCAACATCTAACCTTACAGACGCACATCAAGAACATTACTAAAAACCATATACCATAAAAACAATGCAGCATCTGCGAGCATTACTGCACTTCCAAGACTACCACACGGTTTTCCAATCGTTAGTCCTACGACACCTTGATTACTGCAGCATCCTCGTACAAGGCCTACCAAATTACGTACTTCATCCACTGCAATTAGCCCAAAAAACTGCTGCCCACATCCTCTGCAATGCTACCCAAACCAACCGCATAACTTCAATACTTGAACAGCTACACTGGTTAGCTGTCGAAAAAAGAAGAAATATAAAGTTATGCTGACAACATTCAAAGTATCTCAAGGCCTCTCCTCAGTCTGCCTTCATTCACTATTACAAAGAACGCCCATCAACAGGTCCAGAAGAAAACACGTGCAAAACACACTCATTATACATTCCATAAACTCAAAAAGAAACAGAACCGCATCCAACAGGGCCTTCTCGCGCTATGCCCCGGTCATGTGGAATGCTCTGCCAGAAGGCTTATGCAATTCCCGTTCTGATCGATTTCAGGAAAAAGCTAAAGACCCATCTATTCCATGAGCATTTCGGATGCGAAGACTAACCACAGCACCGGACCACAGGCAGCCCTGAAAATTCAACACTCCTCAACTCAGTCCCCCAACTAGAAAACCCATCCACCCACACATCGCTTATTAATCTACACCCTGAATTAAAAATCAAAGCTATGTTCTGCCACCTTGAGCATATACAAACATGTACCAACATAATCCGCAAGCGCATGACTCCTCTATCAATTAACTCAACACCTCCAGACTCAGACAACTCCAAAAAACCTGCTGATTTAGTTAAGTGTGAATTAAGTTCTGGCTTGTATATAATTTGTTATGTTCTTTATATTGTTCTATCTCACCTTTACACCGTTCTAAGTTAAGTTACGTTTTACTATACCTGCGTTCCATGTACAGTTTGTTAGTACTCCTCCTGCAAACTGTCTTGACTTTAAGATTAGGCGGTATATAAAATACGTAAATAAAATAAATAAAAATTCTGATTGAAGGTGGTGGAGTTTACTGTAGAGACTGATTTGACAAAGCTAGAAAGCAAACTAAAAGAGGTTGCGGTGCTTAAGTAAGAGCCGAGAGTACAAATACTGAGGCTTTTTGATATGTTCAGTATTGAATATTAAGCCTGACAGACCTTTTGAGATCAAATGCACCCATCACGTGCCGCCAGGCATAGTGTCTAATTCCCTGTTCCCTTGGGCAATTGTAGCAAAGCTTTTGCAGTATCCACAGATCTTATAAATACCACAGTAAATGCAAAGGGTGAGTGGAGGAGGGGAGGGGAAGGCACCTTAGATTCAGATTTAAACAAGATGTGGAGGAGGGACGAGAAGTCATTACTGTGCCCCCCCCCCCTGCCCCCCATCCAGCCTATGACAGCAACAATATTACTTTCTAGTACACAAATCAACATATAATTCCGGGCACTCTGTTTCCTATTTCTATAAGCTGTGTGAAGAAAATCAGTAAATGGGAATTAGCATTTTGGATTCTGTTAAGTTGGTAAGATCTAGACTGAGGACTTCTAATAAATTTTGGAGCTGTGATTCAAATTTAGGCACCTTTAAGCATTTGTGTTAGGAGTGTCCAAATATGTTAATATACATGCAGGATATCTGGAAGATTTTTAATCTGTTCAATTCTCTTACCGGACTCTGGTTGTAAAATCTGTGGTGGTTTAAAGACCAATGTACATTTTTTTAACCTGTTCATGAATGCTGTACGTTTAATTGTGTCTAATTCAAAGGCTAGTTCAAAACTGAATGCTCATGATTGAGGGAGCTCTGTTGTAATGTATAATAAGTTTGCAGTAATTGCGGCTGAGAGGTAGAACCATATGAGTTACTATGTCCGAGCCTGGCGGACCTTTGATCAGTACATATCACATAGCCCAGGCTGCTGGCCACACTAGCCTGTCATGGCTGCATTTGGTTGGAGTTAACATGAATAATACAATAAGAAAGTTTCTTTTGTGGTTGTTGATTGTTTTGGTGTAAAAGAATACAAGGCTTGAACTAAAAACAGAAATGAATGATTAAGGGGATAATTGCGCTTATCCGCCCTCTTAATTTATATATCCTTTAAAATGTAACAATTAGCCTTTTGGGGCTTTGCTTTTTAATTGGCTGCACTTTTATTAGGGTAATTTTATAAGAGGGTGCCTAGTTAAAGCACATTTTAAGATGTAATGTAAGCAGCATAATGGGCACTCACTTTGGCACATGCAGACAATTCTACCCCAGCTCTAGGGCTGCAGGAAACGTCCACACCTATATGTTTTAGGAGGCACGTGTAAAATTATAATCTATACATCTACTTGGACACTCTATTTATTTAAACTCCTCCCATGTACATGTCCACTGGCAAATATATGTGCTTTGATGCCAAAACACATACTTTGTATGCCAGTATTTTATAAGAGGTCATTTATGTGCCTATGTGGTCACAACCATGCGGGAATGACATTTTAAAATTACCTGCTATACGTAGACATTTCTGAGTTATGGCTCTTATACTTAAAATAGGTGGCATTTCTACATAGAAGCTGCAAAAAGCAAGCTTCTTTCATTTCAAAGAAAGCTCTGGAAAAAGGGCTCAAAGGATGCAGATGAAAGGGGAGAGACTTGGGAGGGATCTGAGGAAATATTTCTTTACGGCGAGGGTGGTGGATGCGTAGAACAGCCTCCCCCTGGAGGTGGTGGAGTTGAAGATTGTATCTGAATTCCAGAAGTCGTGTGACAAGTCAGAGGATCTCTAAGGTAGAGGAAGTCATGTGACAAGTCAGAGGATCTCTAAGGTAGAGGAAGGGATTGTAGAGCTTAATAGTTCTTACGATGGATAGATTGGATAGGCTGTACGGTCTTTATCTGTTGTTTTCTATTGGGAGCGGTATATAAACTCCATGGTCAGTGGTTTGTTTGGGGTTTTTTTTTTTTAACACTGGCCACGGTGTTTAAATAAAATCCAGATATTCCGTGGTGGTATCTGGATGCAATACTGGTTGTCGGAGATTCTCAGCCCACTATTTAGATAGCTGTTTGCACAGCACATAGGACAGATTTTCTGCTGTACTAAATTTATGCAGATAGTGGTGATCTTCACCGCCATTATCCGCATAACGATCTGGATAATTTGCCATTCTGCTTCAGTTCCACCCCTGGGTCTCCCAGCACAGTCCTGACAATGCCACTGAATATTGGGCAGGATGTTGCTATATTACATGTACATTCGCCAGTGCTACACGGAGAAGCAGCCAAGTGACGACGTTCTCTTTGAGAATGGGTAGTTTTATAGATCGGATGCTCCCGTGGCATTCATAGGGAAATGCACACACACGTTTTCAAAAGGCTCTACGTTCAGCAGAGCCTTCTCGCAAAATATTAGGGACACTGAACGTCCTGACCTGGACATCCCAGTTCCTTCCTAGACATTCGATACAAAACAGGGCTTTTTGCATATTGCTTTATAACACTTAAAGGACTATTTTCAGTTGCCTCTAATGGTGTATGGTCTGTGGATGCTTTCAGACCTTGCACCATATTTCATTTGGAAAACACGTACGTCCATTCCCTTTGAAACTGCAAGTATCCTTAGGATAACCACAGACTCTTACACCTGCTTTTTCTATGCCTGCTTTTCTCCACAGAAAAGAATACACATATAGCGTTCTCCCCACAAATCTTTGCCAGCCAGGTAGCATGAAAGAGGAGCTGGCGGGGCTGCACTGTAACTAGTCATCTTTCACGAAGTTCCATAAGTGATGCATTTACTTGTCACTGCTTCAAATTCATTTAAGTGTCTAACTTATTCATATTAAATTTACATATACTGTTAGTTTTTTTAAAGTATTAATTATAATATCACTTAACTCATTTTCCATTCCTGCTCATTATTTTGAAACATAGAAACATGACGGCAGCAAATGACTATATGGCTTATCCAGTCTGCCCTTCCATACCAACTACTGTAGTCCCTTTTTTTTTCCCTTTAGAGATATTTTGTGTTGGTCCCATGCTTTCTTGAATTCAGATACTGTCCTGCTTTCTATTACCTCCACTGGGAGAATGTTCCACACATCTACTACTCTTTCCGTAAAGAAATATTTCCGCATATTACTCCTGAGTCTGTCCCCTTCACCTTCATCCTATGCCTCCTCCATTGCAGAGCATTCTTCAAATTGAAAGAGGCTCTCTCCTGTGCATTTATGTCACAGAGGTATTTAAATGTTGCTATCATATCTCCTCTCTCCCACCTTTCCTCCAAAGTATACATATTGAGATCTTTAAGTCTGTCCCCATATGCTTAATGACGAAGTCCACTGACCATTTTGGTAGCGACCCTCTGCAGAAACTCCATCCTCTTTATATCCTTTTGAAGGTATAGTCTCCAGAATTAAACACAATACTCCAAATGAAGTCTCACCAAAGACTTATACAGAGGCACTATCATCACTTCCTTCCTGCTGGCTATTCCTCGCCCTGTGCACCCAAGAATCCTTCTGACTTTCGCTGTTGCATTTTCTACCTCTTTACCCACCTTAACATCATCAGAAACAATCACCCCCAGGTTCCACTCTTCCATGGACAGAAGTACTTCACCCCCTATATTGTACCACCCCCTTGGATTTTTGCAGCCTAAATGAATGACCCTGCAATTTTTAGCGTTAAATCTCAGCTGCCAAATTCTTGACCATTCTTCAAGCTTAGTGAGATCCATCCTCATGTTATCTACTCCTTCCTGGGTGTCTACTCTTTTTTTTGCAGATTTTGATATTATCTGCAAAGAGGCAAACCTTACCCGACAGCCTTTGTGCAGTATCACTAACAAAAATGTTAGAATCAGACCAAGGACAGATCCCTGCGGCACACCACTGGTTATATCTTTCTCCTCAGAGTAAGCTCCATTTACCTGTAACCTTTTTTGCCTCCCACTCAATCAATTTCTAAGCCAGTCAGTCACTTTAGAGTCCATTACTACAGTGCTCCATTTATTTATAATTTGTCTGTGTGGAACGGTATCAAAGGCTTTACTGAAATCTAAGTACACTACATCTAGGGCTCTCCCTCGCTCAAACTCTCTGGTCACCCAGTCAAAGAAATCAATCAGATTTGTCTGACAAGATCTGCCTCTGGTAAACCCATGCTACCTCAGATCCTGCAATCCATTGGACTCCAAAAACCTCGCTATCCTTTGTTTTAGCAGTGTTTCCATTAATTTACTCACCACAGAGGTCAGACTAACTGACTTTTGTGTAAAAGAACCACATATGCCTTTCTCCAGTCCTCTGGGATTACGCCCAACTCTAAAGAAGCATTGAAAAGGTCAGACAATAGAGCCGCTAGATCTTCCCCAAGTGCCTACAATACTCTTGGATGTATCCCATTCGGCCCCATCGCTTTGTCTATTTTTAGTTTAGCTAGTTCCTCATGAACACAATCTTCTGAGAATTGTTCAAGATCCCACATCACTACTGTTCCTATTTATGGATATTTTCTGAGATCCTGCTCCTGGCCCTTCATCGGTGAACACAGAACAAAATTATTTGTTAAGCAGTTACGCTTTATCCTCATCAGCTTCTACATATTCCCCCCTTTCACCTTTGAGTCTGACAGTACCACTTTTGTACTTCCTCCTCTCTCTAACATATCTGAAAAATGTCTTGTTCCCCCATTTTACTGCATTGGCTATTTTTTCTTCTATTTGTATCTTTGCTTTCCTGACTACTTTCCTAGCTTCTCTAAGTTTTTCCAAATATTGATACTTGTCTTCCTCTTTATGTGATCTCTTCCATTTTATGAAGTCCACCCTCTTTTTCTCCACCTTTGCAGCTACTTCTTTCAATAAGGTTTGTTGCCCTTAAAATGTTCCCATCCCGCTAATGACTCCTTGAGGTATTATCCCATCTTGGCAAAGTTAGTTTTCCTAAAGTCTAGGACTCTCACTTTTGAATGTCTTTATCATCCCTAGACCTAATACTGAACCACACCATCTGGTGATCACTGGATGCAAGATAATCTCCCACTATAACATCAGAAACACTTTCCTCATTGGTAAGCACCAGGTCCAGTATGGCCCCTTCATGTGTGGGTTCTGTTACCAGTTGCCGTAATATTTCTCCCTGTAGAAAATCCAGAATCTCCTTACTTCTAGATGACACCAAAGCAGGAATGCTCCAATACACGTCCATAATATTGAAATTGCCAGTCAGTAGCACTTCTCTTTTCAAAGCAATACTGTGAATGTCTTCAATTAAATCTCTTTCCACTTCTGCCTGTGAAGGAAATCTGTATATCACATCAATGCAAATGGATTCCTCATTCCCTCATTCTAGTTTAACCTGCAGTGCCACCTCCTTCCCTTGTAAGCCCTGTAATTTTGTAGCTTTACTATAATATTTTTACATTATAGTCCCACTCCTCCTTCCCTTCTTCCTACCCTTTTCTTCCTGAATAACATATAGCCCGGTATAATTGCATTCAAGTCATGGCTGCCAATGAACCGTGTCCCTGTAACCACCACTAAATCCAAGTCGGCCTCTTCCATAATAGCGTCAACATCTGGGATCTTATAGCCCATGCTATGGATATTAATGCACACTGCTTTATAGACATTGGCGCTTTTACCCATTTCTACAGAGGTATTAAATGTTTCACTTACCTGCGGGCTTTCTTCACCCATCCCCAACAAATTTAGTTTAAAGTCCTCTTCAGTAGTTTAGCCAGTCTGCTGCTGAAGGCACTTTGACTCTTCTTGGACAGACACTTCGACCCTTCTTGGATAGGTGGACGCCCTCTCTGCTCAGTAGCCCTTGGAAAATCATCCCATGGTCCAGGAAACCAAAACACTCTCAATGACACCACCCAGCAGGGAGGATTGAGGAGAACACCACCTGTGCACCTATTTGCTTCACCCACTCTCCTAAAGCCATGAAGTCATGCCTGATACGCTTGGAAGGCTACCTAGCAGTATCATCTGTGTTGACATGGATGAACATAATCGGGTAATAGTCAGTAGGTCAGTTTGCCCTTGATCGCTGGAAGGGGCGGTATAGAAAAATATAGATAAATAAATAAATAAATAAATAAATAAATACTGACTACTATTTGCCATGCCAGTTCATCACATTAACTTAGCCAGGCGGTCAACAAAATCAGCCAGGTGATGCGCTCATTCAAAAGGTCCTGGGGAGAACACTGCACACAGATTTGACAATGCAGTAGGGATGTAATTTTTTTAAGTCATTAATGCATATTATAAATTACCAACTAGTGTCAAAGTATGTGCATTGGCATGAACACGCATAAGGGAACTGGTGTTCAAGGTTAATTACATTCAGGTACAGTAGATATTTCAAGAAGTGGAGGAATAGCCTAGTGGTTAGAGCAGGGCTTGATGATCAAGAGACCAGGGCTAGGTTCGCACTGGCACTTCCTATGGCCTTGGGCAAATCACTGTACCCTCCATTGTCCCAGAAGAAAGGACTGGTAATCTACTTCCAGTCATACTTTGCCAAGAAAACCCAGGGGCTGCTGGGCCACCTCGAGTCAGCATTGACTCGACAGCAGACACAAACAGGTTGGGTTTTTTTTATCCCTTAGAGGGCTTACAACCTAAGTTTGAACCTGAAGCAATGGAGGGTTAAGTGACTTGTCCAAGATAATAAAGAACAGCAGTGGATTATGAACCCGGATCTCAGCCCTCTGCTTTAACCATGAGGCTATTTCAGTCTCCTCCACTCCTACTTTACCAGTAGGCATAGCCAAAGGTGCAGTCTGGGTGGAGTGAAGGTGGTGTTCTCAGGTACATGGGAAGATTATTATATCTATAGAGCAGGTCTAAATACTTGTGCCTAAATTTGAGACTGTCTCTGCCATTTATGCTAGTATTTTATAAAGAAAAATAGGTGCCTACTTGTCTTTATAAAATAGGCTTAAAATTGGCATGTTTTAACTGTCTTATCCTAGGTGGCCTATTATAAAATTACCCTTCACTTGTGCATTATTTCCCTCCCCCACAAATTTATAATCGCTCCCAGGAGCATCGCCTCTCTATGCAAGCAAGAGTGTCAATAGTCGAGCAACATGTGCCATTGAAGCCAGGCAGATCGAGGCAATTTTGAGATACTTTATTTATGTAAGAAAGTTGGTATTTACCCAATAAGTGGCTTTTGAGCACTGCCTTCTCCCCCTCCCAAATGTGCTATAACAGACTCCGTGTAACAGCCACAAAGGTTGCCTTCTTCCGGCTTTTTGTTATTAAGAGGGACCTTTCTAAGAAATGTTCTGGCCTATTTCGTTTACTAGTTCATTTTAATTCTACAGACAGATGGTCTTTGCTGATCTGAATTCCCTGCGGGAGGAAGCAGAGCCCTGGAATCCAGCGGGCCTGCTCATTAGAATTTCCAGGAATGGCAGAGCTCGGCTTGCAGGTCACTGAGGCCTCTTGTTTATCTACTGGGCCGGCTGGGACAGCAGTTGAAATCAGATTCCTCGCCCTCTGGGCTGGGATTCTTTGCTAGGAGCATATGGTTGAATAATACATCTTTTAGAGCTAAAAATAACTTTAATTAAAAAAGGTATTTCTTCCATAATAATCCTTTCAACTAACTCTGGCTCATTCGTCAGGCGGTGAGCCAGGTCCCTTTCTTTTAAACTCCTCTTGTCTTGAAGGAGTATGAGAATGGTAGGCCTGTTTTATCAATAGGCAAAATGTAAATTAAAAAAAAAAAGATAGATGCACACTCGGCTCTGCTTCAGAGCATATCGATAACAAAGAATGGACCTAGCTATGCATTAAGCAATGAAGCAGTAAATATTTAGCCATTTCAGCAAAATTTGTAATTTCAGGAAAAAAAATAGCTTCTGATTGTTTATCTCGCAGTTCCTATAAATAAATGTTATGTCGTCATCCAAAGGGAGGATACTTTAGCACAGTTCTCTCAAAGTGGAATCGTCTACCCATACCTCATTGGTCCATACTGTATTTCATGTATAAAAACATAAGGTCTGAAATACAAAATCTGGGGATCCTTGCAATCAAGGTCCCAGCTAGTAATGAATTTGTGTGTCTGGTATCTGTAAGATATGATAGCGAGAGGTAGCAGAAACGGTTCCTTAAAGTTGATCAGCGTACAGTAATACTACTGAGGTGGGCATACTTTGGCTGATACCCCAGCATCTGTGCCGTATGCCAGGGGCGCTTGAAATGGCACATTAGAGGTGTTTTTACAATGTAAAATCTATACGCCTGCGACACCTTGGTTTTTACACCATTGACAATTTTTTTTTCTAGGTTGTCTGAGCATAGAATTTCACAAAGGCAATTAATACATCCTAATAAGTAAGTAAGTAAATAGAGTATGGGTTAATGTGTTATGGAAGAGTAGCCTCATGATTAGGGCTGCAGGCTGAAAACCAAGGAAGCCAGGGTTCATATTCCAACGCTACCCCTTGTAATCTTGGGCAAGTTACTTAATTCTCATTGTCACTGGTGCAGACTTACAGGCCGATGCAGAAAAGCTTAGTGTGGCCTTTTTCTGTGCTAGGCTTGCTCTCCGGTGCAGAAAGCAAGTTTGTGCTGGAAAAATGCCCCAAACCCCCCAACTGCGATAAATTGCAGTGCATTTGGCATGCATATTGTTGCATAATTAATTGAGCCCGATGTAAAAAATTGGCGCTGTTTTGTAGTGCTGGATTTTCATACCAGCTTCGGGCAGGTGTAAAGATCCAGCCGGGAGCCAAAATATCATCTGAGGTGAAGGTTGATACTTGATCTCAGATGATTCAGGCATTGGGGAAAGCTCCCGATGCCATTGGCACACTGTTGGGGGGCTGGTGCCCCCTTGGGACACTGACCCCCCAATTGCAATGTCATTTTCGTTGGACTTCCATCATATGAGCTAAAATGGCTACAGGCAATTCAGAACACTGTCATATGACTGTTCTCCCACGCCACCCAATTTGACCATGTCACAGCCCTACTTATCCAGAACCATTGACTGCTAATTCCATTACATATACAGTTCAGAATTCTCGCCTGGATTCATAAAAACACTACACACTGCTACCTCACATTATCTGGTTACTCGCATTATCCTTCATGCTTCTCAATGCACCCTCCAGAATATCCATGCTTACTGCCTTCATCTTCCTGCGGCATCACTAGCAAGATTGGAGTCTACCCGTCACTCCACCTTTTATTTTCTCAGACAATACCTCTGGAACTCTCTCTCAGCAGAACTCTGGCTAGATCCCTCCTTTAAACAATTTAAGATACTCCTCAAAACTCATCTGTTTCACCAAGCCTACAATCTCCCACCCTGAATACACCCTCCTTATCCTTATTTCGTAGCACTACCCCTCTCCTCCTCTCTGTTGTGTGAATGTTCCCTTACTGTCTGGTCTGTTTTTGTAGTTCCTTTCACTCCGTTCTTTCTGTTCGATATTTTTTAATTGTACACCGTTGTGATATGCTGTCAAGAAGCGATATATTAAGTCTTAATAAACTATAAACAAAATTCCTGGTGACCTAGTGGTCCTGATTTTCTCCCCCCCCCCCCCATCCGATCACAAAGTCCCTGGTGGCCTATTGGCTCCTGAACTCCTCTACCCCATCCCAGTAGTTTTAATAATGGGGCAGGAGTGTCGTCCACATGATTTCGCCCCTGCGCCACCATCTTGAAAAATGGCAGCATCTGGCCCCAAAAAGATGCCTTATATGGCAGTGACCCCCCTGTTGAATCATGGGATGGCTCTTGCATTCCAGGATGCAATACGAGGGGCAGTCTGCCATTTTTTGCCATATATGGGAGTCTGATCCCACTTGGTGCATCGCAGCCAGGCACCGCCATTTTTCGGGCACTGAGCCACTGGGGATTTTTGTGATTGAGTGGGTGGGGTGATCGGGGGCCACTTGTTTCTGTTGGGGGAGTTAGTGTCCAGGGGGAGGGGAGATCAGGGCCGTACCGAGGTTGAATCGCGCCCTGTACGACTTGCACAACGGGCGCGTGTCCCCCCTTCCCTGTGGCAGGAGAGAAGAGGCGCCCCCACTGTGTAAGTTGCCGGCGCGCTAAGCAGATCTGTCCGTCCCTTCTCTGTTGTTGCATCAGAGCAGGGAGGGACAGATCTGCTTAGCATGCCGCGAGAAGGCTTAAGGGGTGCCTTTCAGATGTCTGCCTTTGCCTGACGCCACTGAGTGAAGAAAAAGTGGCGGCGGCAGCAGGCAACGGCAGACAGCAGGAAACGGCAGACAGCCAAAATGCACCTCTTAAGCCTTTGCGCCCTGTGCAGCCGCATCGCTCGCACAGGGCTAGTATGGTCCTGGGGGAGACAGTGTGCCGATGGCATCGGGGGGCTTTCAGACTTCACCTCAGATGACCCAGTTTCTCGGGGACAGCATGCCAAATGTCTGTGTGTATGTGTTTGGTTTGCTTTTCCAGTTTAATACTGACTTTTTGCACACTAGGTAATTTGTATATTGCATCTCAGAGCAAAGAGTCTGTGTTAAACTCACGATAAGAAGCCCTGCGCTAGAGCTTTAAGCACTGGGCTCTAGTGCAGGGTTTTTGCACTGTTCTGTTATATTGTAAGCCCTCTCGGGACAGGAAAATACCTACAGTCCCTTACTGTAACTTGCATTGAACTAGTACTGGAAAGGTGTATGCTAGATCCAAATTCCCTTTGGCAAAACTCTGTTGCTTCATTCTGTCTTTGCCTGATGCCATAACATATTATTTATCGAATGGAACTGCAAGAAGATAAAAGCTTTTAGTGAAATTTCACATTTGGTGTTTTTTCTTGAATAGATACTTGAGTCAGTTTTTAGTTTTTTAATCTATAGGAAACACAGATACAAATCCCAGAATGTCTTGAGGTGGCCATTTAAAGAAACATAACCCATAGTTGACACTAATACTCAAAAAGAGACGCCTGGACAGTTTGTAAAAGGAGACTTTAGATCAGTCCTAGCTGATGATACTCTTCTCCTGGTGCACTGTGGTATCTGTAGAGCTGGTTTTTAGATGGAGGCAGTAGGCGCAGAAGTACCATAATGCAGTCAGACGTAAGTTCAAAAAGCTCAGAACAGGGGCTGAGGTCGCCCTCTAGAAATTGAGTTTCCTGGTAGTTTTGAAAAGAACCAAAGAATACTTTTATAAAAAAGGAAAACATGAAGGAAGGATTTAAAAAAAAAAAAGAAAGAAAAAGAAAAAAGGACTGTGATGCTCGGAGCTTTGTGGAGAAGTTCTCCTTGTTTAGGAATCTGGCAAAATTCATTTGAGAAAACTGAGTCAGGGTTTAATAAAGATAAATCTTCTGACAGTGTCTCCTCTGCCTATCTTCAATGCAGTATGAAAGGGTAACTTTGATCTTCCTGATGGAACTGAAGAGGTTTATGAAACTGAACTTTCTCTTGTTTCCACTTCTGTCCTCTGTGTTGTGCTGATGAAATTAAGAGTTAATTTTAGGACTTATGTAGACTGTGTTGCGCTTTTTTTATACCTGTGCATTTAAATAGTTAAGATTTTCTGGATCAATTAGCTGACCACTTCAAGGTGATAGCTCTTTGGTTTGGTGCCAATACTAAGGTTCTTAATTCTTGGAAGTCCAGATCAGATGTATTCTATGTATTTAAAAAAGGCAGAAAGAAGGCCAGATGACAGCTGACATAGCTAAAATGTTAGGTGAAAGAGGCTATTATAACCAAAAGAACATCTTTAAAAAAAAAAGACAAAGGATAAAAGGATCTGGATGAAGAAATCAGGAAACAGCTTAAGCACTAGCAAGTTAATGCAAAGCATTGATAAGGAAGGCAAAGAGAGAATTTGAAAAGAAGCTTGTCGTAGAGGTACAAACTCATAATAAAATCTTTTTCAGGTACATTGGAAGCACGGAGCCTGTGAAAGAGTTGCAGGCCGATGCACAAAGCCGGCGCTGAAGTTGCGCGCTATTAGCTGTATATGCGTTTTTGTAGTGCGCCGATAGTGCGAGACTTTGTTACCGGAGGATGTAGTAAAGACTGTTAGTGTAGCTGGGTTTAAAAAGGGTTTGGACAAGTTCCTGGAGGAAAGGTCCATAAACCATTATTAAGAAGGGACCCAGGATATCAATGCTTGACCCTATACAAGCATTGTGGAACCTGTGTCTTTTGGGGAAACTACTAGGTACGTACGACCTAGATTGGCCACTGTTGGAAACAGGATACTGGGCTTGATGGACCTTGGTCTGACACAGTATGGCATATCTTATGTTCTTATGCACTTTAGTGTTGGTATGCTGCAAAGGGCATGCAAGCAAATGAGCTCTGTGCAAAACCTTGGCATGAAGTTGAAAGGAGGGGAGCCAATGCATGCACAGACGCATTAGAAGTGGCCGTGTGCGCATGCGCGTAAATGTCAAACATTTGGGTTATGTGCACAGGACGTGCAGGTTCTTTTGTTGCTCAGCTCATAATAATCAACAACATTTTGCCCAAAGACATTTCTTTATGAAATTACAACAGAGACCTACTTGCAAATGGAGAATGCTATAACTGAGTCCAAAAATCACACAAGGATTAAAAAAACAAGACATTTGTTCTTGAACGCCGAACTTTCGCTTATATGCTGAAAGATACATGTAGAAAATTTTCACATTGAAGGTAACTGTTCACCGGTATATACCTTGAGACGGTCTTTTTCTACATGTGCATGATGTTTAAGTCACCTCAGACCAGGCGTAGAGATATTGGCGCTCTTGCTGGTTATGTAATCCTCTACGCATTTCTCTGCATTAGGTGCAGACCTTATCAGCATTCCATTTTAATATGTGCAGCTCATTTGCATGTTATTTAAATACACTTGGCATTGCTGTGCGTTCATACTTCTCTTTTGCTGTTTATGCGCGCGCCAGTCTCTTTTCTGCATTTGGTGTGGCAGAACTTGTGTGTATAAGTTGCACTATCTGCGCGCAAAGGGCATGCTAATCTTTCTGCATCAGCCTAGGTTTGGATCATTAGATGATCGAGGCACTCAGGGAGGACAAGACCATGGCAGTGAAACTAAATGATATATTTTTTTGCTTTGATCTTTACTGACAAAGATGCAAGAGAAACAAAAATGTTATTAAATGGCGACGGAGGAACTGAAACAAATCTTAGTGAACTTGGAAGACATAATAGGCCAAACCTACAAACTAAAGAGCAGCAAATCACCTAGATGGCATGGCATATTCTCCAGAGTACTGAAAACTCAAAAATGAAACTGTAGATCTGCTGTTAGTAATCTGTAACCTAGCGTTATAGTCATCTGCTATAGTCATAGCTGTTTGTTTAGGGAGGAGTGGCCTAGTGGTTGGGGCAAGGTACCTCAGGCCAGAAGGTTAGGGGTTCAAATCCCACTAGAGGACAGCAACCTTGGGCCGGAAGGACTGGGGTTTCTAGTCCCACAGGTGCTTCTTGTGGTCTTGGGCAAGCCACTTAACCCTCCTTTGCCCATGTTCCCTGTAAAATAGTTATCTCCAAGTTATAATGCCCTGTTCAATGTAATTTCAGTTTGTTCAATGTAAACCGCCTTGATATCATGAAAGGCGGTATATAAGAAATCTTAAATAAAATAAATCTGCAGTACCTGAAGATTGGAGGGTAGCCTACACAATGCCAATTTTTATCGTTGGGAAGTGTACACATGCAGTGAGACATAGAGAGCATTTCCCTCATACGCAGAATCGGGCACATCTGTGGAGGGGGAGATTCATTTGAGACTATCATGATAAACTGTGTTTCAATAGGGTAGAAAGAGATGTGTAAGACGACGTATAAGCAGAGCGTGGGTAACGACTAAAAGTATACATGAGCTATGTGGGTGTGTCTATATTGGTGGTATGAACGATATATCACCTTGGGAGTAGTTTATCTATTTATCTGGGAGGATGTGAAAATGGGGTGTCGGAGATGTGGGGTGTTGTGTGTGTGTTGTGGGCATGTACTTCAAGGCATTGTGTGTCAGGAACTGTGTGTGTGTGTCTTAGGGCTGTGTGTGTGTATTGTCAGGCTTTTCATGGTAGTGTGTCATGGTAGGTGTGTTGGTGGGGTGTTTGTGTATGTGTGTGTCATGGGCTGGGCCAGTGCAAGGGTTGAAGGTGTCCTAGCTATAATTTCAGCTTTGTACTCCCCAAGCAGCCCTCCCCACCCCAAGATTTTGACTATTAAATTCCATTGTAATCCTTTTAACACCGCACGTCCCAGAGCAATCTGATAGAATGCATATTTGGATATATCACTTTAAAATATTAAACTTTATTTGGTAAATATATACGTAATGAGAGAGCTTTTAAAAGCCACTTACGAAAGTAAATGGACTATTTGCATACTGCCCATTTTTCCTGCAGGCAAAGTGCACACTGGTAACTCTGAGTTTGTGTGGCTGCCAGAACCCATCACTTTGCTTTGGCTGTAGCTGAACTTTGTGGTGCCCCCCCCTCCCCCTGACGTTGTTGCCCTAGGTGACTTTCTAAGTTTACCTAGTGGTTGGGCTGGTCCTATAGCTGTTCTTTGCTGCCCCCTCCCCGGAGGCTGCTGTCCTAAGTTATTGCCTAGTTTGCCTGGTGGTTGGACCAGCTCTGTACCCAGGGGCCAATGCAGTAAAGTGCACTAGGCTTTGAATACAGGTTAGCTCGGCTTTTGTGCACAATTTTGTAGGTCACCGATGCCGAAAGGAGTTTTGTGCACGAGCTAACTGTGCACAAAGCCTATTTAAATCTATGATAATGAAGCAATTAACTATTCTAGGCAGATACAGAAGAGTGACCAGAAAGCTGTGCTCAGTGCTGGGGTTTTAACATGAAGTCTGAGGATGTGTAAAGTGCAGTCGGCGCTGGTGAGGAATTTATGCCTGTTTCTTCTCTGTCTTGAGTGTACAGCACTCAAGATGTTTTTCTGGCTGTGGTGAAAAAAAATGGCAAGGGCAGTGTGCTGAAATGTTATGTGCACATGCTGGACATAAAGCTACAATGTAGCATATTTAAGACTAATAAGAGAAAATATCTTTTCATTCATGGTGTAATCAAACTCTGGAATTCGTTACCGGAGGATGTAGTAAAAGTTGTTCGTGTAGCTGGATTTAAGAGGTATGGACAAGTTCCTGGAATCTCTGTATCTTTTGGGAACCTGACTGGTGCTTGTGACCTGAATTGGTCACTGCTGGAAATTGGATACTGGGCTTGATGGACCTTTGGTCTGATCCAGTATGGCATATCTTATGCTGTCTGGTGCATGCAAATGCAATGTGTGCCTTTGAGTCAAGGCTGACTCCTGGGGACCCAGTAGCTCCTGGGTTTTCTCAGCTGTGTGACCAGAAGCAAATTGCCAGGCCTTTCTTCCAAGGCAATGGAGGGTTAAGTGACTTGACCAAGGCCACAAGGAGTGCTAGTGGGAACGGAACCCTGGTCTCTTGGTTATGAAGTCAGTGCTGTAACCACTAGGCTGCTACTCCACTCCAATCTGGTGCATAAATCTCAATATTATTCTGTGCAGGATAATATGTTTATCCCATGTAGAGGGGCATCTCCTTGCTGGGTGGTGCAGGAGAGTTGTAGCAGTACAGGTTGCTTGTTTCCTTCCCTAGCCTTCCTGAGTTCCCACATTGACATTAATGCTGGCTGGCAGCTTGTGCGTCAGTGCATCTGGCCTTTCCAATCATCCTGTTTCTCCTGCATCTCTGCCTCTTCTGTCTGCACTCTGGTTTATGTTATCTTTTTGCTACTTGCACTCTTCATTTTTGTGTCCTCCTCACGGCTGCGTTTTCTCCCCCTCTGCATTTTGCAATCTCCAGGAACAAGCAGGAATGAGTCTTCACATATGGGTACGTCAGTACCGCCGGAGCCTGCACGGGAACGCTCCCCAGCATCCAATCAGAAAGCTTTTGGGAGCATCCCTCGCGCCTGCGCGCTGACTTCCTGCCTTTCCCACTGCCTCTCCTCAGTTTTCGTTTTTCCGCGGAGCCGACAGGACGTCCTCCTGTCACCGCAGAAACTTTTTTCCTTTAAAATTCTTATTTCCTTGTTTTCTTGTGGTCGCGGCTGTCTTTCCCGCCGATACCGGTACCGCCGGTGCTTTATTCTTTTCTTTTCTTTTCTAAACTTAGAGAAATTTTTTCTCCTCAGTTTTTGTTTTAACTTTTGGGCCTACCAGGCCTCTCCAACATGGAGCCTTCTTCCCCTAAGAAGTGCCTTCACTGTGAAAACATGGTTTTCTTTTAGACTCCAATGCTTGGTGTCTAACCTGTTTGGGTCCTGACCCTTTTTTCCCTGATCCATCAGGCTGTATTATTAGGAGAAGACCTTCCCTTTTTCGAGTTTCCCTCGATGCCGTTTTTCCTCCTGAGGTGAGGACACCGGTTTATTCTTCTCTCCAGGATCAGGTAACCCACAAACAGTCTGTTAAGACTAGCCAATTCTTGAAGGGTAAGTCTCATGCCCAGCATGATGACGGCTCCGGCCTTGCCCTCAAGACCCCATTGGCAATAAAACCCCGGCGGGAGTCTTCGGGCTCCAAAGCATTTACGGGGTTTCAGGTTGTTCCTGGGGCTCACCCCTCACAGAACATACCTGAGCCATGCTCGGGGGTGGTATCCGCTTCGAGCGGTACCGATCCCCCGGCATCGGCACCGGTGTTGAGTGTTCCACTCTTCACCTGGGATCGTCATCTGGTGTCCTCGGTACCTTTGGGGCCGATCGATACGACCCAGATTGGCTTTCCTGTATCTCCGCCATGCTCGGGGTTGGTACCGGCTTCGAGCGGTACCGATACATCGGCATCGGTGTCGAGTGTTCCACTCTTCACCTGGGATCGTCATCTGGTGTCCTCGGTACCTTTGGGGCCGATCGATACGACCCAGATTGGCTTTCCTGTATCTCCGCCATGCTCGGGGTTGGTACCGGCTTCGAGCGGTACCGATACATCGGCATCGGTGTCGAGTGTTCCACTCTTCACCTGGGATCGTCATCTGGTGTCCTCGGTACCTTCGGGGCCGATCGATACGACCCAGATTGGCTTTCCTGTATCTCCGCCATGCTCGGGGTTGGTACCGGCTTCGAGCGGTACTGATACCCCGACATCGGCGCCGGTGTCGAGTGTTCCACTCTTCACCAGGCATCGTCTTCGGACGTCCTCGGTACCTTCGGAACCGATCGATACGACTCCGATTGACTTTCCTGTATCGGCATCGCCGATACCACCACCACCGTCGGTACCTTCTAGACATGCATCGATAGACTCGCTCCCTTCGATGCCGAGTCTAGAATCGATATCCAGTCTAGGTGACCTGGTACCGACGCGTTTTGGAACCGATCCATATCGTTTCCGTCTACGCAGTACCGAGGATATTCACCAGGGCTCTCTGGCTACCTCGGTACCGCTTCAGCAGCCCCCGATTACTGCTTCGATGACATTACCGTCTCCGATACCGGTATCGGTATCGATGTCGATTCCTGCAGTTCCATCGGTGCCATCGATCCTTTCTATGCCTAGCTTAGAATCGATACCGGGCACTGATGATGCAGTACTAACTGCCTCGAATCAGAACTGTCAGTATCACTGTCCATCTAGCAGGATTCTTTTTCTGCACCAGTCCAGTATATCTTCTGGTGCTCCAGCTGCTCCTTCAACCTAAGCTTACCCAGGAATAGTTCCTATTGGAGATCCTTCTTTTCAGAAATTTCTCCTTGACATGGCAACCTTTCTTGCCATTCCTATTCCTGGCTCTACTCTTAACCAAGATCCTGCAGAAAAGGAAAATATAATGCTTCCTTTACATCATTCTTTGCAGGATCTTCTTCTGAGGATATGGGAATCACCTTTAAAGGTTCCTTCGCCTTCTACAGCCACTAATGTTCTGTATCAGGTGCCTCCATCTCCGGGATTTCAAAAAACCCAACTTCCACATCATTCCATTGTAGTGGAATCAGCAATGAGGAAGGTAAGAAGCAAGAAGAAGCATTCTTCTTATCCGCCAGGTCGTGCATCTAAAGCACTTGATGCCTTTGGACGTCAAACCTTCCAAACTTCTATGCTGGCTTCAAGAATTATTTCATATATTTTTTTATATGAGTCTGACACTTCAGGAGGTCACAGAGAAATTATCTCTTCTGTCCCCTTTTTTGTCAGAGCCTAAGGCCACTGACTATTCCTTGCTTCTTAATCATAGCAGGAATATCTCTTGGTTTCTTTCTCGTGCTTCTCTAGACTCTTTTGAGTCTGTTAGCAGATCCTCTGCTATTGCCATTGGAGCACGTCATAAAGCCTGGCTACAAGCTTCAGACTTGAACAGATGGGCACAACATACACTGGGTAACTCTCCTTGTACTGGAGAAAATCTCTTGAATAGAGAGGCTTTACGTCAGGTTGCTCATTGCTCCACTGACTTCCCTGGTTCTGGAAACCATCCTTAGCCTTCTTTTTCCCAAGGACGTAGGAAATGTCCTACCAAACCTTCTTTCCCTAAGAAAAGAAGGTTTCACCCTTCTCCTGCCCATCCTCCAGATGTACCCAAGCAAGGGACATCTCATCCTAGTCTGAAGTCTCCAGACTCTAACCAGTCTAATCATAACCAGCAACCATAGGTTCCTGTATGTTACCATCTACAGTTAACTTCTTCTTAGCAGAAGTTTTTTCTTCAAACTCTACACTGTTTTTTTTCTTTTTCAGTATGCTAAGCTGTTAGGATACTTTTGTCCATGGGTTACAGAATTCTCCCCTTCTGACTACTACGAAGGGAGGTTACAACTATCCCATGATAGTTTCTGTCCCCACATGGACATCTTCTCCTTCAGCTGACTTACCATATGGTAAGTCACCTTCCAACCCCCTCTCTTCCAGGGTTTCCCCTGCTTGAGTGGATACCATACTGAAACACTTCTCTATCTTTCCAGTGTAGACTTTTTGTTATCCTTCAATGCATGCTCTGCACAACTCATCAGACAGGGACGGAAATATCTCCGCTCCCTTTGTCTGTTTTCTCTCTGTTTTTATACAGGAGAATCCCCTCTGCTGTTTTGTTCAGTTGCTGTGCATGCAGGAGTTCCAGTGATTACTTTAGTGCTCATTGCAAGCTACTTTCAACTATCTTGCATAATACTACTCACTGCAGGTTATCTTCTTTTAGCCATATCCTTTCCTAGGATGTGGCAACACACCTGACTTCATTCAGTTTTATCTCATAATTCTCCTGCACAATGCTCTCTGCAATCTTCAGAGAAGCTTACTACTATGGGCCCTTGCTACAGAGCATTGAACTTTATCTCTGAGGGTTTTTTCCATATAGTAGAAAAGACTTATATAATCATTCCATGACTATATGGGTTCTTTATACCCTCTTGTCTCCTGTGATACAGAAGACAAGCTTTTTCTGCGTGAATGTCCAAGGAGTTCCCAATCTTGCAGGAATCTACCCCTTTTTCCTTACAGCTTGGCATTATGCTGTTCTGCTCCACTTGGACAACGCATACTCTTTTACTATACATGATACCCCTGTGTCCCTTGGCTGGGTCATCTTGGTGTCTTAGTTTATGCATTTTTCTTTTGTCCTTTGGACATGTCAGAGTCCTAAAGTACTCCTGACGTGCTCTTGCCAGACTGCTATTATCCTCTGTTTTTTTTCACACAACCATCTTGGTTATTCCACTGGACTACATTCCTGCACCACAGAAATAGATTCTCTATATATCTTCAGGTGGTTTTCACCCCCTTATTATTAGATGAATCTTTTCCCATCACATTCCCCATGTGAATGTTTTTGTAGGGCTCAGTTGCAGGCATGTATCCTCAGACTTATATTCAAGTATGTATATATCCTATACATACATATTTCTGTAATCTGTGTGGGCATAAGTCATGCCCATCTATATATATCACACATATCTAGACATATATGCACATATATATAGATATGTAGGTCTCTCTGTGTGTGTATATATATCCATTGGGGGATGTCCATAGGACGCTATGTATTACCTACTATCTCCCTAACTGTCTGTGCTATAAAGCTTTTACCTTCTTAAGAGGTCCAGACAGTCAACTTGCCTATTCTCATGTGGCTCAGTAAGTGGGAGCGGTTCTACACACAATTACTGCTGTGATGCCAGCAGCTTCTATTTTTGTTATAGATCTCCCTGTCTATGAAGTATCAAACTTCAATGTCTTCCTATCTCTTACCAGCTAGGAAAGACGGTGTACATCTTCAATATTTCTGAGTACACTTCTGTTCTCCTTGGGAATAGGGGCTTTTTTCCATACCCCCTCTTCCCTTCAGGACTGGGCTCATTCTCCAGATCGGTCAGTCTTCTTTTAGTCCTCAGTGTTAATAACTCTGTACCTAAAAGAATTTTCAGCTTTTTCCCATAAAGCTTTCCATTGAAGACCTGCCGTTCTTCTCCTACCCCAGTTGACACCTGGGTTACCTGCCCATTCCAGGTTTGGAACTTCATCCTCACTGCTGTGAAGTTACCTTGAAGAGTCCGCTACTGCATCTACAGTACACTCCATCACAGTTCCACTTCCTACAATCCAGTAGGTAAGCTCTATATTGTGCTAGTTCATTAAATATTTTAATGATACTTGACATACATTCTAAAGACTCATTTTTCCTGTAGTCTTTAGATTCGCTGTTCCCCTACAGCTCTTCTCTATTCAACTCCTACCCCCCATCCCTCAGGGGATGCCGGGGATCCAGGTTTGGGAAATGCCGTCCTGTTCCAGGGATACGCATTTTATGGGATCTCCCCTGGCACCCACAGCTAGGGAGTCCCCATATGTGAAGACTCATTCCTGCTTGTTCCTGGAGATAGCACAGTTACTTACCTGTAACAGGTGATCTCTGGGAACAGCAGGAATTAGTCTTCACAACCCACCCACCTCCCCTAGGAGTTGTGTCTATTTATCTCCTTTCCTCTTTCCCTCCTTCTGTCTCAGCTATGAAACTCAACTGAGGAGAGGCAGTGGGAAAGGCGGGACGTCAGCGCGCAGGCGCGAGGGATGCTCCCAAAAGCTTTCTGATTGGATGCTGGGGAGCATTCCCGTGCAGGCTCCGTCGGTACCGACGTATCCATATGTGAAGACTAATTCCTGCTGTTCCCAGAGATCACCTGTTACAGGTAAGTAACTGTGCTTTACTCCACCACCACCACTCCCCAGTCACGCAGAAAGGGGAGGGAGTCCCTGTAGCTACACAATTCAAACATCAGTCTGGGGCAGGATGACAAAAAAAGAGGACATGGGCCAATGTGTAGAAATTAGTCATCACCACTTGCTGTGCGATCACTGCGGGAGTGAAGAAGGGGATCCAGGAGAGTTGCTGCTTCTGCCTGCGCTAAATTCCGCATAGCATGCACCGAATTCTGCGCATGTGACATAGATGGACTCCACCTTTTCTTAGAAAAACATGGCTACAAGCCCATGGGTGCAGCAAATTAGGCTGCATCAGTTCTAATTCTATCAACAGAGATGCCAAGAGGGAGCAATTTTTAAGTGGGAGATTTTGACCCACCTCTCAACCCAGTTCATGACCCACCCCTACCCTAACTCCAACCGTGTTGCCATTTCTGTTATTTTCCTACCCAGTTGGGTGACTTGTTTACCCAACCTGTCAAAAATATTTCCAGGTCGCAGGTTGTGTTTTTTTGGTGATTTGCCCTGCCACTTAAAGTGTGACCACTCAAAAATTTTCGGAAACCCAAGATCGACAAGAAAATCCCAAGATTGACGAAAAATGACGTAACAGGAAGTGACATACTGGAAGTTACGTAACCGGAAGTGACGTACCCGGCAATGACTAGATTGGCGCGCTTACTATGAGTGGCTGCCCCTCCGTTTTATCTCTCTCTTTTAGCCTCGGTCACGTGAGACAGGAGTCGGACTCAGAGAGAGAGAATACGGAAGTGATGTCACCGGAGTCCCGAAAATGACACAAAATGACGCGTAGATGTAAAATGACGCATAGATCGCCGGCGCGGCCTTGGCCTTAAAAAAACCCCAAGATCTGAAAATGAAAATCCAAGAACCCAAGATTACGTCAAAAAACCCAAGATCTTGGGGAAAAAACCCAAGGAGTGGTCACACTTTTTTTTTGGCAGTTTTCTCACCCAAAGTGGCCCACTTTGGGTAAGAAAACTGCCAAAAAAAAAGTGTTAAGAAAATAACTCCAGCTTCAC
The DNA here is from genome assembly GCA_033557465.1 of Ichthyophis bannanicus. Lineage (NCBI taxonomy): Eukaryota > Metazoa > Chordata > Amphibia > Gymnophiona > Ichthyophiidae > Ichthyophis > Ichthyophis bannanicus. The sequence goes on along the minus strand of CM066034.1, from coordinate 515,841,874 downwards.
AAACTGATCACAGCCCTCAGCTGCATCTCATTGGTCTGGATGCAGAGCAGCAAACTGGGAGCTGACCAATGAGATGTGGCAGGATGGGAATGAATGACTGCTAAATTCCCACCCATCTGGGAATGGGAAGATGTGGCAGAGGGGGCGTGACCAAACCTAATGGACTACTAGACCAGCCAGTTGGGAAAGGGGAGGGCAGGGCAAAGGGTGGGTCACTGTTTTGGGGTTATTTTTTAACCCTTTTGGGATGGAATTTCTGAGATCATCTGGCAACACTGCTTCACTCCCTCTGCAATATTTCTTTGCTAGCACTGCCACTGAACAGCTTTAGATTTCATCACTGACATATCCTGCCTGTTAATCTCACAGCAGGAAGTGGTGACAGTTAGATCTGATATTAATGGTGATTGCATGTAGGCAAAAAAAGAAATTGGAGGTTGGCTCTGGAATCTGCCATTTTCTGCAGGGGTTTGCTGGTTTTGCATGGGAGATGGCCTTCTGAAGTCTCTTGCTCAGTGTGGGAGGCTTGGAAAGTCTGTATCAGCTGGTAGCCCTAGCTTGAAGGTGCATCCTGGGCACCAATGAGGACAGCCCCCTGCTGGCCTTCTGCAAGCACCGAAGGGTTCTTTCTCCAAGGCCACATGTCTTGTGGCCCTGTGTCAGTTTACTGATCCTAATCCAGGGGCAGTGAAAAGAAGGGGTTGAATGAAAACCAAAGGAACATGTGTCTATGACCTATGCAAATGCAAAGGCTCATTCTGAAGGAAGCTTTCTTGCTCTCTGGGCAAGCTGACAAGGTACATTCCTCTGTGGCTTTGGAGGGCTGCTTGGAAAACCTGCTCTCTGGAAGGAGTTTAGGATGTTATTTCCATTAACTCCAGTTACATAATAGGTGGGGCAGCTCCCAGACCTCAGCGTGGGATGAACTTTCTTCTCAGTGAATTGAAGAGGGGGAGGGGTTGGCTGCAGTGCCTCAGGCCTTGTTTATGTTCTAACCTGTCCCCCCAGAAAAGCAAATTATGCAAGATATTTAATATCCTTTGGTTCCTGGAGTTGATTCAGGTTGGCAGGCCTGGAAGTGCTGTGCAGAATTCACTGTGCACAATGATAACAATACTAATGAGAGTTATTGTTGCTGGTATAGTGCCAGGGCCCAGCTCAATCCATTAGACAAGAATAGGCAGTTGCCTAGGCAGCTTCTAGGCAGTAGCAAATTGCAGTAGCAGTCAAAGGAAAAGAATAGATTTGACAGACACACAAACTCTGAGCCATCGGCACATTCCTTGACCTGCAGAGAGAGTGGGCGCACAGACAGACATGCAAAGTAAAGTTTAATACTTTGAAGTATGATGTCCAATTCTGCACTTTTACAGGATTGTTATGGGAGGGGTGGTGTTGGGATGATTTTGATTTATTGAGTTTGCTTATCAAAATTTTGGTGGGGGGAAGGGGAGAAGAGGGCGTAAGGCTCCCACTCTTGTACTGGCTTGTTTATAGCGCTACCAGGTATATGCAGCATTTTAGAGATGCATATAAGAAAGCCCCTGCTTCCTGAAGTTTTCAATTTAATAAGAGAGACAAACGAGAACATTCATGGTGGAGCCCCTATGTTACATGAGCAGGGTCAGCTGCAAAAAGCGAGGCCTAATGAGACTCCATCTGAAGAAACGGCTGTAGGCAAGGTAATGAAGCCACGTCCAGGAAGGATTAAGTTCAGCTTTTCAAAACAACCTCAAAGCGGTATATATTTTGTAGACTGGCACACGCGTTCAGGAAGGCTGGCACAGCAAGCGGAAGGCACAGAGTTGATTTAGCAATGGAGGTGTTAGTGTAGGTTGTGCTAGGTGCTGGAAAATCTTAGGCTGTTGTCTGGTCCTCTGTGATTGAGTCCAACTGTACCTGTTATGTTCATGCCTGTGCCAAAGGGATAAGCTCTATACAGCAGGGACTGTCACTTACATGTATATGTACAGTGTTGCATATGCCTTGTAGCACTATAGAAATAAGTAGTCGTAGTAGGCCTGACCAGTGACCATACTTGATATCGGCTGCCCTCTGACACACGTCTATTCCAGTAAGTGCTCTCAGATGGCTCCTAAGAGGACTGTAACATGATTCCTATTAATGAGACTGAATCTTAGCATGACCAATTATAAACAAGAAGAAATGATGATATTATAAGAACGAATCTGAGCAAACCCACACACAACAGGAGCCAACTGTGTGTGAAGCTAGGACTAGGGCAACTGTGGGGTCAATGTTTAGCAGCGTCTGCTAACCAGATAGATGCCGCTGACCAGGATATTCAGTGGTGTTGTACATATCGCTTCTGCACTTTCCGGCAGTCTGTTTGGGGGAGTAGGGATGGAGCCGGGGATTATCTGTATGCTGGCAATATTCAGTCTGCTCTATGGATAGTTTGCCAGAAATGCTTTCCCAAGGCTGTGTCTGGATACGCTACCCATATAGCAGCACTGAATCTGGATATTCAGTGCCAGCCATTATCCGGATATTGGTGTTGAATATTTTGAATTTTTTTTAGGTGCAATGGCTGGTGTTTAAAAAAGCAAAAACAAAAAATGCTGACTGCCGCAGCTCAATCTTGACCTGTGTAGTTCTAACCTGGCCTATTTGCTTTTGGAAAACACTTTGTTTATTCTCTGAAGCTGAACTTTGGAGTAAAATAATTAAACATCCAGAGAGAGAGATTTAAATTTATTTTATTTATAAAAACTTGATATCTCGCTTTCCATAGAAAACAGCATCAAAGCAAGTATAATTTTTTTTCCATAACTAGAACTTCAGCCAGTGATGGGCTCTTGCAATTATTGGAGTTATAATATTTGAGGTATGGTGAAAACAGAGAACAGATAAGCAATGTCCTGTGCTGATGGGGCACATTCGGGGCTAATTTTGGGTGCCCTCACATGGTATCTCTGCACCGAGACAACAAGGGCAGAACACTTGCCTTTTTCTTGTAGGGCAACATCTTGCTAGGACGACAGTCACGCTCACAGTCCATCATCCCCTAAAACACATTGTTCACCATCGTAGATTTCAGGTGCATCACCTTTTTTAAATCTCTTTCCTCCATCATTTACTTCCATATACTTGCATAGCATCCCCTCTTAACTATCAGAAAATCACAGATTATCCCTCATGATGTAATTAGCAGGTCAGGAGGCCTACAAGAAACATAAAGGATGGGGGGGGGGGGGGGGGAGGTAGAAAAAGAGTTGACAGAACGTTCCTGAGGGCAAAGAAGGCTAGCCAAGCCACTTAAACATTATGAGATCAATATTCAAAAACCTGCTGAGCTAAGATAACTGGCAGTAAAGGTGTATAACAAGGCTGCATACTTCCCCTCCATTTGTTTAATTTATATGCAGAACAAATCATCAGAGAAGCAGGACTATATGAAGACAACCAAGGTGTGAAGATTGGTGGAAGACACATCAACAACCTTCGCTATGTTGATCATACCACAATACTGGCTGAAAGTGAAGACGATCTGAAACAGTTGCTTCTCAGGATCAAGGAGCATAGTCTTAAAATGGGCCTGAACCTGAATGTGAAGAAAACAAAGATCCTGCCAACTGGCAAAATCAATAAGTTCATCATTGATGGAGAAGAAATTGAAATAAATGACAACTTTCACTTGCTTGGATCAATAATCAATAAAGAAACAACAAGCAGTCAAGAAATCCAATGATAAATTGCTCTTGGCAGAATGGCTATAAAGGACCTAGACAAGATTTTCAAGAGCAGAGCGCTCTCTCTCCATACAAGGCATGGTATTTTCAATAAAGTTGGACAGTGAAAAAGATAGACAGGAAGAAAATCGATGCCTTTGAATTATGGTGCTGGCGACGAATACTGTGTATACCATGGACTGCCCGAAGAACAAACCAGTCGGTACTAGAGGAGATCACACCTAAGCTTTCTTTAGAAGCTCAGATGACAAGACTTTAATTTTCATACTTTGGACACATCATGCGAAGAGAGAGATCATTAGAGAAAGACATCATGCTTGGCAAGGTTGAAGGTCAATGCAAAACGGGAAGGCCAGCAATGAGATGGATCGATACAATAACAGCAGCTATGGATGCCACTCTATCAACAATGAGACGCCTGACTGAAGACTGAAGACAGTTTAGGATAACTATCTAGAGGATCGCCATGAGTCAACGCTGATTTACAATGGCACTAACAACACCACATCTATAGGCTAATATTCAGCTGAACCAATCTGGCTAGATTTATAGCTGAATACTGCGGGAAATTGCTCATATTACCCCTCTCCTCAAGTCACTTCACTGGCTCCCTATCCGTTTCCACATCCCGTTCAAACTACTTCTGCTGAGCTATACTGTAAGTGCATTCACTCTGCAGCTCCTCACTACTTTTTCCTCTCTTTTACCTCCCTACACCCCTCCCCGGAAACTCTGCTCTTCTAGCAAATTGCTTCTGTCTGCCCTTCTCTTTTATTGCTAACACCAGACTTTGCTCCTTTCATCTTGCTGCTCCTTATGCCTGGAACAGACTACCTGCGTCTGTACATCAGGCATCTTCTCTGGCCCTTTTCAAATCCAGGTTGAAAACTCACCTCTTCGCTGCCGCTTTTGGATCTTGGCTCACCTGATCTCCTTTGTGTTTCTTTACCATTCCCCCTAGATGTCCCTGTCTACATCTACTGTGTTGTCTGTTTTGATTAGATTGTAAGCTCTGAGGAGCAGGGACTGTCTCTTTACATGTCTGTGCAGTGCTGCATACATCTTGTAGCGCTATAGAAATGCTCAGTAGTAGTAGTAGAGATTCTGCCGGTCAAAATTAAAAAGACAGTAAGGCAGGGAAAGGGGATCCCTGTCTTCAGTCATCCAGCCCTCTATCTTTATTTGAACAGCAGAGAAGCGGGGATCCCACGGCATCCCCCAAAGGCTTTTTAAACATTTTTGACTGGCAGAGGCTAGAGACTGATTTGTTTTGAGGCTCATTTTGTTTTTAAGCAATAATAATAATAAAAAAAACATGTGGGGAGAGTAAGAGATTAGGGTAACTCCTAAAGTTACCCAGGAACATTTTTTGAATATCTGTCCCTATGTTTCTTCAGGGATGCCTTGTGCTAGATTTTGGGAATCTTTCTGGGGACTTAAATTCTGATTGTATTGGAAGCTTCAGCAGACAGCCAGAGGCCTACTGGATATGCAATATGAAAAACCGCCCTATCTTGCCAGAAATAGAAAATGTCTGAGAGTCTTAAGGTGGCAGCGTTCCTTGTTTCGGAGCAGGTTTACTAAACTACCGGGTAGTGTGGAGTTCGGTGCGCCCCCATGTGAGCTATAGTAAAACTTAAATCGTTCTGAAAATGTGGCTGTGAAAAGTCACATGGTACCCGAGTGGCGTGGGTTAGGGTGGAGACTGGGCATTATTGGCGCGTGTTCCCTGTCTATGTGGCAGTTAGCATGGATGCACCCACTGCCATCATGCTGTTCACTCCAAAGATAACGAGGGCGTAGGCGGTGCGATAACCATGCTGGTAACATGGAGACAGGCTGGGTACGCCTCTGTTTACTAGCATGGGTTCAGTGCCACCCCTGAACTCGCTTTTGGTGCCAACCACAGGCCAGCGGCACGCCTTTTAGTAAACATGCCCCCTCAGTATTCCTGACCCTGAGAGCTCTGAGCGAGATCATTCCCTGCTGGTGGGGTTACAGAGTGCAAGAGCTCTGCATACTTGGGCCGGAGCAGTGGGAGGTACAGCAAGGCAGGATTGAGGTACACCGCTAGAGCTCTGCGTTGATTTCAGTGCTGCAGGTCGGAATTGAGGTTCATTGCCAGATTCTAACTGTGGTGTATATGACGGAGGTTTTAAAGGATTTTAAAGAGATTCTGGCGATCAAATTCTTTATGCCATCATCAACGGATCCTTCTGTTGGGGCCCATTCTGTCACCTGGAGCCAGTTTTGTTGTCCATGAGGAGAGTTGCAGATTCTCTGTATTTTGGAGGGTAGATCTTTCCCCTCCCCCACCCCCAGCTTTTTATTCCCGTTTTATTCCAGCCATCAGCCTCTTTGTCATTTTTAGTTGTTCTTTCCAGTGGTGGTTTTCCATGGGCAGGGCTGGCCCCAGGGCTCATGCAAGCTATCAGGTGCCCTAGGCAAACCTTACTGCTACTCATCATTTGTAAAGCGCTACAAGGCATATGCAGTGCTGAACATATATATGTATGAGACTGTCCCTGCCAAATAAAGCTTACAATCTAAAGAGAGACAACATAGCAAACCGGCGACTAGGGTAAATCTAGGGGAATGGTTAAATTACACGTAGGTGGTGAACAGGAGAATAAGGATGGGGAGGGGGGACAGGATCCAAAAGCAGTCTTGAAGAGGCGGGAGTTTAGCCTGGATTTGAATAGGGCCAGAGATGGAGCATGACGTACTGGCTTGGGTAGTTTGTTCCAGGCATAAGGAGCAGCGAGGTGGAAAGATCAAAGTCTAGAGTTGGCAGTGGAAGAGAAGGGCACAGATGAAAGGAAACTGCCAGAAGAGCGGAGTTCCCGAAGAGGGGTATAGGGAGAGGTCAGAACAAAGGTAGTGAGGAGCCGCAGAATGATGGAACTTATAGGTCAGTTTAGCCTTACGTCCCCCCCTCCGTCTGAACACCACCCTTCCAACAACAATCTTGAAAAATGCATCGCAGATATTATAATTTTAAAAATGAGAGCTTTGGCTTTGTATGTATGTGTTTGCCTGTTCTTGCTGCCCGTAATAGGATGTGCTGATGGCTCCTTGAGTTTGTGCGAGTATCGGGATCTGTTCTTTAGCTTTGACTGTTTCTGCCCCCTTAAGCTACTGCCCTAGTTTTGCCTTATGGTTGGGCTGCCCCTGTCCATGAGACTGGGATGTCAAAGGATCCTCTTTCTCTTAGGAAGCAGGACTGACTGGAGATGGGATGCAGGCAGTTTGTGGGTTTAAAGCACACTTTTCTGCATTGCATGCGTTGATCATCTGGCTCTGAGGTGGCAGTGAGATACAAGGACTTTCTTTCCTATTCCCAGCAGCTGCAGGAAAAGAGGGGTGGGGTGGAGTTGAGGGCTTGCTATTAATTTTAGCAGTTCACATCCGCTCTGGAATGAAAACTGAAATGCCTCCAGCTAGGCTGAGGAGCCCTGAAAATGCTGACAGCCAAGTGTAGAAATAGCACAGGGGGCAGCCTCTTGTTTCCCTGTAGGCATCTGATCAGTGTTAGGCACCGTCTTCACTACTGCTCAGCTGAGGACGCACTCAAGGGGATGTTATAGCATGCAAATTCGTTGGCTAAAAATGACAAAGAGGCTGATAGCACTTTATAGACTAATTCATTTAGAAATATAGCAAGTAACGGTAGATAAAAACCATACGGACTATCCAGTTTCCCCATCCATACCATGCTAACCTCTACAATCCCCCCTCTCCCTTAGAGATCTTCTGTGCTTGACTCATGCTTTCTTGAATTCAGATAGTCCTCATCTTCACCACACTTTCCATAAAGAAATAGTCTAAATTGTATTGCTGGAAGTCCGGACAAGCAGGTTGTATTCCCCTACCAGCAGATTGGTGAAAACAAAGAACCAATAAAAAGCCCATGTTTGAATGACATCATCTCCATGCCTCAATTCACTTCAGCCACCAGAGGTCCCTTTAGGCAAAAGATTGATTAAATGCTTGTGAACGACTGCCTTGAGGGTGACTCTCTCACTTGAGTGCAACATGGGAGGCTCCAGTAGACTGAGGTCTTTTCGGTAGCCATAGGAGGAAGGAAAATTGGTTCTGCTCCACGCTCTTACCATGTTGAGCAGTTACAAAATTGGAAGGATTTGGAAGAGTGCAACAGCCTAACACAATCTCAGAGCCTCTCCCTCCTCCTCTGTCCCCCCCCCCCCCGGTCTCTCCTGAAGACTGCAGAAGGCTCTCAGAGGGATCTGCCTGCCAGCCAGCTTACACACAATGCTGCCAAAGCCAGTGAAAGAGTATCATGGGAGTAGAGCCGAGCCTAGCATGAATCTTCTGCCTGGGGCTCTCAGGGGGGAGTATCAAGGCTTGACCTCGTAATTTCCCTTGTTGGGGACTCCCGATTCAGTCTGTGTGGGATGCAATTCGGGGTAGACTTCTGATGACTGTTGGTGGAGTGTGGGGGTTTCCTGCCATTTTCTGCATGTGTTGGTAGTATTTTCTCCTTTTGTGTGCCTGACAGTTGTGCGTTCCACCCAGGTAGCTCCAAAACATGTTTGTTTATTTTATTTAACTAGTTTTCTATACCGCCTTATCCTTCAATCAAAGCTAGCGCCTATAACACGTATTGCCATAAAAGCAAGTCAATGTGCCCTGCAATTAAAAGCACAGTCAACACGCACCACAGTAAAAGCACACTTAACGCATGCCCTCGGGCCGCCACAGTCTTAGCACGCACTGTTGTGATATTTGCCTTAACGCTCTGTCTTCTTCCAGGAAACATTGTTTGACTGGTGGCAAGCGAAATTCTGGACTCTGCTCTTCTTGCATGGCAGTTTCTGAGTCATGCCTGGAGACTCTCCCTTTTTCAGTGGAGGATGTGATTAGTCCTATCTTGCCTGCCTCAAGACAGGAGATGATAGATGTTTCTACGGGTAAGGATATCTAGCAGGCAGCAGACCATGCTGTGGAGATCATTTCTGAGAGGATAGCTTCCGGACTCCAGATTATTCTCCCTGGAATTTTTTATTTTTTGCAGCAGGCGTTGTCCTGGCATGGAAATTCAGACCCTGTGGCCTCTGGGAGCCCCTGGGTGCAGTTTCATGTGGACAGGTGGAGAATGGAAGCCCTGCTCAATTGCCTTTGACTAAGCATCCCTGGCATGGGGCACCCCGTGGAGATAGGGAACAGCTGAGAGCTGTCTGAGATTTTGCCTATAACTTGGATTCAGATGGCTCAGTACTGGGCTTTGACGTGGATGTAGAAGTACTCTCGCCTTCAGAATATTGTGAAGAGGCCAGTGTGGTCCGCCTGTTCCAAAAGGAGGTGCTGGCGGTGTTGATTGCTAGGGTCTCATCTAACTTGAACTTGACAGATGCTTCTGGTACGGAGCAAGAGCCGAAGGTATACCTGCCCCTTCAAAGAGTATGTGAAAATCCACTACTGTCTTCCTGTTTCCATATGTGATCAAGAATATGATCTTGTCAGAGTTGGACTCTCCTGACTCCCTGCCTAAAGAGTTAAGGATGTGTAAGAAGGTCTCCACTTTCCCAGAGGAGTGCATTGAGTGGTTTGGCATTCCCAAAGTGGATGCACAGGTCACAGCGGTTACCAGATGGACCACCATTCCTGTGGAAGGCAAATCAGCCTTAAAGGATTTTCTGGACCATAAGATGGATTTCTGGTAGAGGAGCCAGTTTTGCCATGGTGAATGCTATTCTACAGCTGGCAGTATGTACCAGCCTAATGTCAAGCCATGCTGCAGTGGATTCAGTCTCTTCCTCCGCATGATAACACTCCTCTTTTTGGAGTTGGTTACAGCCTTCCTTTCTGATGCCATGTATGATTTGGTATGTTTGGTGGCCAGAGATGGTGCCTTGATGAGTGTCACAGCATTGGATTAGCTCTGGCTGGGCAGTGGACACCTGTTCCAAAGCCCAGTTGGCCCAACTGGTTTTTAAAGGGAAGCTTCTTATTGGAGCCGATTTGGAGAAGCTGGTGAAGAACCTGATGATACAAAATCTACCGCCTTCTGAAAAGACGGGTCCAACAGGCCTGTTAAACGGGCTGATGCCCCTTCTCATCAGCCATCGCACATTCACTGAGGGTGCGCTGGCTGGATTCTGGGGGCCTCGGGACTCTCATCATTACTGACCAGGAAAACCTTTCTTGCCCTCTGCTTTTAGGCTTCAGGCTCATTCTCAGTCCTTTCGTGGAGCGTGTGGACCCAGAGATTTGGTCTCTTCTAGAGGAGGACCCTCCCAGGTTGTGCAATGAAGGTTTTACAGCCCATTCCCTGGTTCCTCCAGTTAGAGACAGGCTTTGCCTTTTCTTTCAGGAATGGGCCTGGGTTGCCAAAGATCACTGGGTGCTAGAGACCATTCAGTTTGGCTATGTTCTGGAATGCAAAGAGCTGAGTCTGGATGCCTTGATCTCCCCTTGTGGGTTTGCAATCAAAATATCAATGTGCAGTTCACCTTGGACAATTTGCTGTGCCTAAAGGCGATGATGCACTTTCCGCCAGACTAGTAGACCTAGGGCAGATACTCCCATCTATTTTGTGGTGCCAAAAGATGGTTCCTTCTGACCCTTTCTGCACGTCCTGCACTTCCAGATGGAATCCTTGCACTCCGTGATTCAAGTAGTACGCCGAGGGGCATTCTTGGCTTCTGTGGATATGGCTGAGGCATATTTTCATATCCCAATCTGGGTGGATCAGCAAAGTATCTGCATGTTGCCATGCTTGGCTGTCACTATCAGTTTGCTGCTCTCCCTTTTGGATTTCCACAGCCCTGAAGATGTTCTCCCAGGTCATGGTGATAGTGGCTGTGGTGCTGCAGCGCCAAGGGATCTGTGTCCTTCTTAGATAGCCTTGGCTGGGTGATCAGTTGGGGAAGAGCCAGCTGTGGCCCTTCCCATTCCCTGGAGTTTCTGGGAGTACATGTTGACTCTCAAGTGGACAGAGCTTTTTCCTGCCAGAGGAGAATGTCAGTCTGGTGCATTTCTGTGTGCAGCAGGCTCCCAAAGTCTGAGATTCTCTTCAGCTTTTCAGATTGATGGCGGTGACCATAGAGATGGTGCCATGGGTGCATGCTCACATGCGACTGCTCCAGCAGTCCTATTGATTCTGTGGTCCCTGAGCTCTCTGGAGTTCAAGCACAGGCTCCTTCTCCCATTGATGGTGAAGTCCAGCCTGTGGTGGTGGCAGCAACCCTGTCATTTGAGGAAGGGCATGCCACTGGACGATTTCTCCTGGATCCTCCTGACAATGAATGCCTGTCTCTCAGGCTGGGGAGGCCATTGCCAAGACCATACAGCCTAGGGCCGTTGGAGCCACAGGGAAGCGGTGTGGTCCATCAACTGCCTCAGGTTGGCTCTTCTGCATTTTTGGCTTCTGATCGAGGGCCAGACAGTTCAAGTGTTTTCAGACAATGCCACAGCAGTGGCTTATGTCAAGTTGGTAAGGTGGCCTGAGGAGTGCTGGGGGTAGCTCTGGAGATGGCTCTCATGTTTGCCTGGGCTGAGAAGAGCCTCCAAGCCTTGTCGACTCAGCCCATTGCCGTGGTGGACAATGTGGAAGTGGACTTCCTCAGCTAGCATTGTCTGGATCCTGGAGAGTGGTAGTTGAGTCAGGAGGCATTTCAGATGATTCTGTGCCACTGGGGTCACCCTGAAATGGATCTGATGGAGACTCACTTCATTGTCAAAGTTTGCTGCTTCTTCAGTCGCCACATGGAAATGGGGTCTGAGGGCATTGACACCCTGACCAATCCTCGGCTAAGTTGGCACCAGCTGTATGTGTTTCCTCTGTGACTTCTGGTAGGACATGTGATTTGACATATAGCATGCCACCTGGGCAGGATTGTTCTGGTGGTGCCAGATTGGCTGAGGAGAGTGTGGTTCAGAGATCTGATGTGGCTCCTGTAGGTGCCTCCTCTTTGGTTGCCTCCATCCCAGGGCCTGTTGGGGCAGGGACTGATCATCCTGGAGGACCTGGTTCTCTTCTCGCTTATGGCTTGGCTCTTGAAAGGAGATGACTAGCACATAAAGGTTACTCTTCAGCAGTAGTCTTCACTCTGCTCAGAGCACAGAGGAAGTCTACCAAGCTAGCATATGTGAGGATCTGGTGCCTCTTTTCAGCAATGCTGCGGTGCTCGGCAGTTGGCTCCTGAGGCAGCCAAGCTGCCATCTCTGTTGGCCTTTCTACAGGATGGCTAGAGAAAGGGCTTTTAACTTCAGGTAGCAGCTTTGGCCTGTTTCTGAGGTCTGGCAACTGGTGAGTCTTTAGCCTTGCATCTGGATGTCTCACGCTTTCTCCAGGGGGTATGGTGTCTGCGTCCTCCCCTCTGGTGTGTGATCACTTCCTGGGATCTGTGTCTGGTGTTCAGGGCCCTGATGGCGGTGTCCTTTAAGCCATTGAAGTGCTCTACTTTAAAGGATTTGATGCTCAAGGCGGTCTTCTTGGTTGCAATTTGTTCCGCAAGGTGGATTTCCAAGCTGCAGACTTTGTCTTTCTGAGATCCTTTTCTGTCTTTTTTTTCAAGGAGTCTGTTTCCATTCAGCATATGCCTTCCTTCTTGCTTAAGGTGCTTTCTTCCTTTCACATGAACCAGGTGGTACACCTGCCATCCTTCTCTTAAGGAGTAGTATCGGAGAAAGGAAAGTGCTTCTCCAGTACTTGGAGATCATGAATTCCTTTTGTAAGTTCAACCATTTTTTTGTGCCATTTGCTGGCCCGCGGAAGGGTGACACGGCAGCTAAGATGACTTTGGGGTGCTGAATTAAGGAGGCCTTTGCCTCAGTGTATCTATTACGGAACTGGTTGGTTTTGGAGGGTTTGCGCCCCTATTCTCTGCAAGCGCAGGTGTCCTCATGGGCAGAGCAGAGCCCTGTAGCCCCTGCAGACATTTGTCAAACAGTAGTGTGGGCATCACTTTCCAATTTTGTCAAGCATTGCCACGCGAAGGCGGACACAACCTTTGGCTCAAGGGTTTTGCAAGCTGCTGTGTCTTTTTTCTGCCCAGTGGAGTTGTAGCTTTGGTACATCCCACTTGTCTGGACTGGTCTAGCAGGACGATATGTAAGGTGACCTTTTACTTACCAGTTAATATTCATTCCTTGAGACCTCCTAGACCAGTCCAGGGCCTGCCCCTGGAACCCTATTGCTCTGTTCTTCTGCTGCGGTACTCTTGGGCCTGCTCTGATTTTTATACTTGGCTCTGAAGGTTTATCGTCTACTGTCAGCATTATATTTTATGCTTTCCTGTACATAGTTCTCTACTGTTGATCACTCATTGTTGCCCACGGTTGACCTTGTGTGAGGCTTGCCATGTTTCTGCCATATGTTTTGGATGAATACTGAAGAGACCTCTGGTGGCCGAAGTGAATAGAAGCATGAGAGTGATGTCATTGAAACCTGGGTTTTTCATTGGCTCTTTGTTTCCACAAATCTGCGGGTTGGTAACACAACCCACTTGTCTGGACTGGTCTAGCAGGACTCAAGGAAAGAACATTAAACGGTAAGTAAAATGTCACCTAAGTCTGTCCCCTTTCACTTCTTCCTATGCCACCTCATTCCAGAGCTTCCTTTCAGTTGAAAGAGAGTTGTTTCCTGTGCCTTTATACCATAGAGGTATTTAAATATCTCTATCATTTTTCCTCTCTCCCTTTCTTCCAAGTGACCACAGACATAAGGTAACTTGTGCTGTGGTTTCCAGCTACAGGACTGGGTGTACTGTGGAGGCACTGGTGTAGGATTACATTAGGCATGGGAAAGTGCTCAGTTCTTCGCATAGAAAGCATCAAAGGGTCAATGGATCAAGTAAAAAAAAAAAAAAAGAAAAGCAGAAATAAATGGTTGCTTATTAAATTGGAAGCGCTTCTGAAGCAGATTAAATGGACTGCAGGTTGCAATCAAATGTTGCAAATGCATCTCTAGCACGTCCAGTAACATCTGCAGCTGCTACAAACTGACAGCTAATGGATCTCTTCGGATGCCTTTCTGGGGGGGGGGGACAGGTTTTCAGTCCTTTCACAGAAATTACTGCTCTATTCCTACCTTGATTCTTCAGAATGAAATCCTGCTTATCTTTAACTAAGTAAAGGTAGAAGCCATTTAGGTGTCTATGCAGTAAAACATATGTTAAAATTATTTTAGCCTGCAGCTTGATAGAAATGTAGGAGCCAATATTCAAAGGGGGTTATCTGGTTAGCAGAGGCGTCTGTGAGTGGGGTAAGGGCAGGCAGAGTGCTTATCTAGTTAGCAGTGATTTTTCAGTCCATTACTACTGTAATAAGGTGTATAATAATAAAAAGCCAGAGTGCCTGCAAGATGCCCTGAAGTCAGGAAGGGAGGGGCCTAGGGGTATAATGGGACATAGAGGAAGGCCTGGAGTGCAAGGGGAGGGCCAGAGGACCCATTGTGGTGGATGTAAAGGGCAAATGAAGTTTTAAAAGCAGAGGGCTTTGGAAAATGGGGAAAAAAACCCTGAAAGTGATGGTGGGTCAGTCCAGGGGCTGAATTAAAAAATGTTAATGGCCGGAGAGCCAGAAATTAAAATTAAAATTGTTAATTCTCTTGGGGGAGGCACTCAGGAGGGCAAGTAGGTTAGGGTGCCCTACAGCAATGGAGGAGATGGGGACCTTTGCTGTTGTTGTTAAGTGCCGTCGAGCTGGTGTCGACTCATGGCGACTCTCTGGATAGTTGACCTAAACTGTGTTCCGTCTTCAGTCAGGCAGCTTATTGTTGACAGACTGGCACCCATAACTGCTGTTATTGTGTCGATCCATCTCTTTGCTGGCCTTCCTCTTTTGCGTTGACCATCTACCTTGCCAAGCATGATGTCTTTCTGTACTGATCTCTCTCTTCGTATGATGTGTCCAAAGTATGAAGTCAAAGTCTTGTCATCTGAGCTTCTAAAGAAAACTTAGGTTTGATCTCTAGTACTGACTGGTTTGTTCTTTGGGCAGTCCATGGTATATGCAGTATTCGCTGCCAGCATCATAATTCAAAGGCATCAATTGTTTTCCTGTCTATCTTTTTCACTGTCCATCTTTCGCATCCATATGATGTTATTGAAAATACCATTGCTTGGATGAGTCAAATCTTTGTATGGAGAGAGACATCTCTGCTCTTGAGAATCTTGTCTAGGTCTTTCAAAGCCATTCTGCTTTGACTGGGCATCCAATGGCAGATGAAATTTAATGTGGACAAGTGCAAAGTTATGCACCTAGGAAAGAACAACCCAAACTATGGTTACATGATGCAAGATTCCACATTGGGAACCACCACCCAGGAAAACGATTTAGGCATCATCGTGGATAACATGTTAAAACTCTCCACCCAGTATGCAGCGGCGGCCAAGAGAGCAAATAGAATGCTAGGTATCATAAGGAAAGTAATGGAAAATAAAACAAAGGATATTATAATGCCTCTGTATCGTTCCATGGTGCGACCACACCTTGAATATTGTGTGCAATTCTGGTCGTCGTATCTTAAAAAGGATATAGTGTTATTAGAAAAGGTACAGAGAAGAGCCACCAAAATGGTAAAGGGGATGGAAGGATACTCCTCTGAAGAGAGGCTAAAAAGGTTAGGGCTCTTCAACCTGGAAAAGAGACGGCTGAAGGGAGATATGATAGAGGTCTATAAATTAATGAATGGAGTGAAACGGGTAAACATAGATAGATTGTTTACATCATCAGAATATAAAAGGACTAGGGGACATGCAATGAAGCTACAGGGTAACCTATTTAACACTAATAAGAGAAAATATTTTTTCACTCAACATGTAATCAAACTCTGGAATTTGTTACCAGAGGATATAGTAAGAGCTGTTAGTGTAGCTGGGTTTAAAAAAGGTTTAGACAAGTTCCTGTAGGAAAGGTCCATAAACCATTATTAAAAGGGATCCGGGATATCACTGCTTGACCCAATATAAGCATTGAGGAACCTGTGTCTTTTGGGGAAACTGCTAGGTACTTATAACCTAGATTGGCCACTCTTGGAAACAGGATACTGGGCTTGATGGACCTTGGTCTGATCCAGTATGGCATGGCATATCTTATGTTCTTATGCCAAGAGCAATGCGTTGGATTTCTTGACTGCTTGTTGCTTCTTTATTGATAGTTGATCCAAGTAGGTTAAAGCTGTCCATGATTTCAATTTCTTCTCCTACAACGATGAACTTATTGGTTTTGCCAGTTGTCATGATTTTTGTCTTCTTTACATTAAGGTGCAGGCCCATTTTGAGACTGTTCTTTGATCATGAGAAGCAAATGTTTCAGATCATCTTCACTTTTAGCCAGTAGTGTGGTATGATCAGCATAGCGAAGGTTGTTGATGAATCTTCCATCAATCTTCACACTTCTGTTGTCTTCATACAATCCTGCTTCTCTGATAATTTGTTCTGCATGTAAATTGAACAGGTAGGGGGGAAGTATGCAGCCTTGTCTTACACCTTTGCTAATTTTAAACCATTCTGTTTCTCCTTGTTCCGTTCAAACTGTTGCTTCTTGATCAATGTACAGATTGTGCAAGAGAAGGATCAGGTGTTCTGGTATACCCATGCTTCTTAATGTGGCCCAGAGTTTCTCATGGTTTACACAGTCAAAAGCCTTGCTATAGTCGGTAAAGCGATGATGTCTCTCATTCCTCGCCCTTTCCTGAACCCTGCTTGCACGTCATGAGTGGCTTGCTGTTTTTCAACTTTAGCTTGAGTTTGCATACTACGAGCATGTAGAAGTTGGTGATCTGTACCACAGTCTTTGTTGATGTTATTGAGCTTTTCCATCGTTGACTTCCACAGATGTAGTCAATTTCATTTTGTACATCAATTTGATTTTGTACATCAACAAAGACAAAACCTGGAGCTGACTGTGGTACAGATCATCAACTACTAGTATGCAAACTCAAGCTAAAGTTGAAAAAGAGCAAACCACTCATGAATGCAGCAAAATATGACCTGGAGAATATACTACTGCAATTTAAAGACTGCCTGCAAAATCGATTTGTTGCTTTAGATACAAATGACAGAGCTCCAGAAGAGTTATGGAATGACATCAAGAAGGTTGAGTTGGAAGAAAGTGAGAAGTCTCTACAAAAGCTGAAAAAAAATGGCCAAAATGGATGACAGAAGAAACTCTGAAAATTGCCCAGAAACGTAGAGAAGCTAAAACCAGAGGAGAAAGAAAGACAATCACAGAACTCAACAGAGATTTCCAACGTGCAGCAAGACAGGACAAGGAAAAGTACTACAACGACTCATGCGAGGAAATAGAAGCAGAAACTATTAGAGGAAGAACAAGATCAGCTTTCCTAAAGCTACGAGAATTTAAAAAAAAAAAAAGTTCCAGCCTCGAATTGGAATGTTACAAGATGCTCAAGGTTCTATGTTGAATGATGCTGAGAAGATCAAGAAAAGATGGAAGGAATATACAGAGTTTTTATATGATAAAGATCAAGTGGACCAACAGCCGTTTCAACCTGAACCTTATGATCGGGAACCATTGGTGATGAAAGAAGAAGTTGAAGCAGCATTGAAAGCCTTATCAAAGAACAAAGCACCAGGCATTGATAGCATTCCCATAGAAGTATTACAGCAATCTGATGCAGCTGTTACCGTACTTACAAGGCTCTGCCAAGAAATATGGAAGACAACATCTTGGCCAACTGACTGGAAAAGATCTGTGTTTATACCAATACTAAAGAAAGGTGATCAAACTGACTGTGAAAATTATTGCACAATCGCTGTGATCCCACAGGCCAGCAATATTCTACTGAAGATTATTCAAAAGAGGCTACAACCATACCTGGAACAAGAACTACCTGAAGTGCAAGCAGGGTTCACGAAAGGACGAGGAGCGAGAGAAATCATTGCGGATGTGAGATGGATCCTTAAAGTCTAAAGAATACCAAAAGGATATCTATTTGTGCATTATCGACTATAGCAAGGCTTTTGACTGTTTAAACCATGAGAAACTCTGGGCCACATTAAGAAGCATGGGTATACCAGAACACCTGATTGTTCTCTTGCACAATCTGTACATTGATTAAGAAGCAACAGTTTGAACGGAACAAGGAGAAACAGAATGGTTTAAAATTAGCAAAGGTGTAAGACAAGGCTGCATACTTTCCCCCTACCTGTTTAATTTATATGCAGAACAAATCATCAGAGAAACAGGATTGTATGAAGACAACAGAAGTGTAAAGATTGGAGGAAGACTCATCAACAACCTTTGCTATGCTGATGATACCACATTACTGGCTGAAAGTGAAGATGATCTGAAACATTTGCTTCTCATGATCAAAGAACATAGTCTCAAAATGGGTCTGCACCTTGTTCAAGCCATGGTATTTTCAATAACATTATATGGATGTGAAAGCTGGACAGTGAAAAAGATAGACAGGAAGAAAACTGATGCCTTTGAATTATGGTGCTGGCGGCGAATACTATGTATACCATGGACTGCCCGAAGAACAAACCAGTCGGTACTAGAGGCGATCAAACCTAAGCTTTCTTTAGAAGCTCAGATGACAAGACTTCGACTTTCATACTTTGGACACATTATGCAAAGAGAGAGATCATTAGAGAAAGACATCATGTTTGGCAAGATAGAAGGTCAACGCAAAAGAGGTCATCAATGAGATGGATCGATACAATAACAGCAGCTACGGGTACCAGTCTGTCAACAATGAGCCACCTGAATGAAGACTGAACACAATTTAGGATAGCTATCCAGAGGGTCGCCATGAGTCGACTCCGACTCGACGGCACTTAACAACAACAACAATCCATTGGCTGAAGTCTATGTGTACAGTCGCTGCTTGTGTTGCTGGAAGAAGGTGTTTGAAATGAATAGATCGTTGGTCTTGCAGAATTCTATCAGTCTTTCTCCATCTTCATTTCTGTTGCCAAGTCCATATTTTCCAACCATTTTGCCTTCTTTCTTGCCAACTTTTGCGTTCCAGTCACCCATGACTATTAGGATATCCCGTTTGCATGTTCTGTCAATTTCAGCTTGTACTTGTTCATAGAACTCATCAATTTCATCCTCTTCTACAGCTGTTGCTGGGGTATATACTTGAATTCTAGTTGTGTTGATAGGCATTCCTCGTAGACAAATACAGCTTAAGTGTTCACTGACTGCATTGTATTTCATTACAGTTCTTGCAAGTTTCTTCTTTATTAAAAATGCAACACCATTTCTTCTTTGTCTTTCATTTCCAGCATAGTAGACCATGTGTTCATCTGATGCAAAGTGCCCAATGCCAGTCCATTTCAGTTCGCTGACACCCATCAGATCAAGTTGTACACGTTCCATTTCATTCTTGACCACTTCCAACTTCCCTTGGTTCATGCTTCATATATTCCATGTCCCAATATGTAAGACATCTTTACAGCTTCTGACTATCATTTCATGCGCAGCTACATCAGCAGTCGTCCTGAGGGCATTTATCCAACCACATCATAAATGCTGGCTTTCCCTGAAAAGTCTTCAGCTCTTCCCCAGTAGCTAGTAGAGTGCCTTCCGACCTGGGGGTCTCATCTTCCAGCACTATAGTGCAATTTGTTTTGTTGTGACTATCTATTGGGTTTTCATGGCAAAATACAAAGGTAGATTGCCAGGCCTTTCTTTTGTGCAGTTTAAGTTTAGTTTTGTTGCCATTGTCACAGAAATGTGATTTTCCGCTGCCAACATTGTCCCATTCTGCTGCTGCCCAGATTGGTGATTTGTCTTGGTCTGGCACCTCAGCTGAGACCTGTCCATCCTGGGAGACCCTACCAGTAGTTAAACTACTGATAGCTTAGCCCTCAGCATCACTGATGCACACAAGCCCTCACAGCATTACAAGCTGCAAATCAAGTGAGGGACGGGGACCTTTATGGGGTCCTAAGTGGCTGTTAGGGCTGACTTTAAAAGAGCCTGATGTAATTTAAATAGAAATTTTAAAAATTTGCATGAGTTTAATGGTCTGGAAAGTGTGAGGGAACCGCAGGGACGGGGAAGAAATGAGTTTGGAGTGGTTTTATGCTGATTGTGCGTACGTCAAAATTCAATTCGTTGTGAAAAGTGTCTTATTTGACCTTTGAAATCCATAACAAGTACATAATAGATGTGCACAGCTCATATAAATGGTTTTTTATATTAAATATGTCCTGTTAAGTGTTTTATAGATATAAAATACTAAATTTTATAAAAAAGAAGTTCTAGTCAAGGAAGGAAGAGGAGTAATTTACATACGAGTAGGATACTTTGTTGCAACCAGATCAGTATTAACTGTCAAAGAGGACTGACATAGGAAAACCAAAATCTCAGCTGATATGGGTACAGATGAAAAAGGAAAAATTCTTTGAGTTATGAATTAAAGAGGCAAATTTCTTCAGAGGATTTAGTGGGGAAAATAAGTTCTTTATTCATATTAGAATGGAACGCTACAATGACATCAGCAGAGGTAGATACACAGACTAGAGCAATCCAACAATCAGTCACGAGGCACCGGTTTACGCTACTACTACTGCTACTATTTGTCATTAGTATAGAAACATAGGCCATATGGTCTTTTTCTGCCATCATGTTTATATCTAGTCTGCCCTTCCATATCAACTACAATAGTACCCTTTTTACCTTTAGAGATCCTCTGTGTTTGTCCCATGCTTTCTGAATTCAGATACTGTCCTCATGACCACCATCTTCACAGGGAAACTATTCCATGCATCTACCACTCGTTTTGTAAAGAAATATTTCCACATATTACACCTGAGTCTATCCCCTTTCATCCTCATCCTATGTCCCCTCATAGCAGAGCTTGCCTTCAAATGAAAGAGAACCTCCTGTGCATTTATGCCACGGAGGTATTTAAATGTCTCAGTTATATCACCCTTATCCCATCTTTCCTTTAAAATATACATATTAAGATCTTTAAGTCTGTCCTCATATACTAAATAACAAAGACCACTAACCATTTTGGTAGCCACCTTCTGCACAGTCTCCAACAGCTTATATCCTTTTGAAGGTGCATTCTCCAAACGAGGAGAAGGTGCACACGATACTCCAAATGAAGTTGCACCAGAGACTTATACAGAGGCACTATCATTTCCTTTTTTCTGCTGGCCATTCCTCTCCCTATACACCCAAGCATCCTTCTGGCTTTCGCCATTGCCTTTTCTATCTGTTTAGCTACTTTGTCAGACACAATTAAGTCCAGGTCCCACTCTTCTTTTGTGGACAGAAGTATCTCACCCTGTACACAGTACCGCTTCTTTGGATTTTTGCAGCCTAAATGCATGACTCTACTTTTTTTTTTTAGCATTAAATTTCAACTGCCAAATTCTAGACCATTCTTCAAACTTAGTTAGATCCTTCCTCATGTTATCTATTCCTTCCTGGTGTCTACTCTATTGCAGATTTTGGTATCATCCGCAAACAAGCAAACCTTACCAGACAGCCTTTCAGCAATATCACTAACAAAGATGTTAAAAAGAATCAGACCAAGGACAGATCCTTGTGGCACACCACTGGTAACCTCCTTCTCCTCGTAGTGAGCTCTATTTACCTGTACCTTTTGCCGCCTCCCATTCAACCAATTTCAAATCAGTAACTTTAGGGTCCATCCCTAGGGTGCTCTGTTTGTGCGGAATGGTGTCAAAGGCTTTACTGAAATCTAAATACACCACATCTAAGGCGCTCTCTCAGTCCAACTCTCTGGTCACCCAGTAAAGAAATCAATCAGATTTGTCTGACTAGACCTGCCTCTGGTGAATCTATGCTGCCTCAGATCCTGCAAGCCATTGGACTCCAGAAACCTCACTATTCTCTCTTTTAGTAGCCTTTCCAATAATTTACTAACCACAGAGGTTAGACTGTCTGGCATGTAGTTCTCATTGTCATCCTTACATCCCCTTTTGTGTAAAGGGACTATATGTGCCTTTCTCCAGTCCTCTGGCACTACTCTCAGCTCCAAAAAGGCATTGACAAGGTCAGACACGGGGCCACTAGAACATCCCCAAGTTCCCTCGCTATTCTTGAATGTATCCCATCCGGACCCTTGACTTTGTCTACTTTTAGTTTAGTTAGTTCCTCACAAACACAGTCTTCTGAAAATTGTTTGAGATCCCCGTTGCTTCTATTCCTGTTTGTGGGTGTTTTCTGAGGGCCTGCTCCTGACCCTTCATCTGTGAACACAGAACAGAAATATTTGTTAAGCAATTCTGTTTTATCCTCATAAGTTTCTGCATATTCTTCTCCTTCACCCTTGAGTCTGACAATACCACTTTTGCCCTTCCTCCTCTCACTAACATATCTGAAAAATGTCTTATCCCCCCATTTTACTGCATTAGCTATTACCTGCTCTTTTTGAATCTTTACTTTCCTGACTACTTTGCTAGCTTCTCTTAAGTTTTTCCAAATATAGATGCCTGTCTTCCTCTCTCTGTGATCTCTTGTATTTCATGAAGGCCTCCCTCTTTCTCTTCACCTTTTCAACTACTTCTTTTGAGAACCATAGTGGCGACCTTTTTCCTTTTACATTTAATTACCTTTCTAACAAAAAGGTTTGTTGCCCTTAAAATATCCCCTTTCAGTTTTTCCCACTGTTTTCTTCATCCCCCAGTTCTTCCCATCCCATTAACGACTCCCTGAGGTATTGGCGCATCTTGGCAAAGTTCGTTTTTCTAAAGTCTAAGACCCTCTCTTTTGAATGGATTTTATCAGCCTTAGTCCTAATACTGAACCACACCATCTGGTGATCACTGGATGTGAGATGATCTCCCACTGTAACATCAGAAACACTTTCCCCATTGGTAAGCACTAAGTCCAGTATGGCCCCTCACGTGTGGGTTCTGTTACCAGTTGCTTGAATAGTTCTCCCTGTAGAGAATCCAGGATCTCCTTACTTCTAGATGACACTGCAGTAGGGATGTACCAGTCCACATCTGTCATGTTGAAATCACGTATCCATAGCACTTCTCCTTTCATGGCAATACTGTGTATGTCTTTTATTAAATCTTCGTTCACTTCTACTCCCTGTGAGGGGGATCTGTATATAATTCCAGTGTTAAAAAAGAAACCAAAACCCTTTTGAGAGCTTTCAGGCAGAGTATTACCTTGCTTTGCAGTGGAGTCCACCAGGAATGCCAGCACCTGATAGGCCCTGTAGACCCTTATACAGCTCTGCCTAGCTGCTTAGTAAGCTACTCTAGGGTCACCTAACACCTGATGAGGTCAGTGGCTTCAAAGAGTTAGCTGTGAATGGGTAGCTGGAAGAAGGCATACTCAGCGCTGTACAGACACTGTAAAAGACAGTCCCTGCTCATCAGAACTTACATTCCAGTCAGGACAGACAACACAACGGTTGAGGACAAGGACACATCTAGGGGAGTGACAAAGAAACACAAGGAGACCAAGAGGATCAGGATTCAAAAGGAGATTTGACGAGGCAAGTTTTCAGCCTGCATTTGAAAAGGGTCACAGATGAAGCCTGACACACAGACTCGGGTAGTTTGTTCCAGGCATAGGGTTCAGCAAGGTGGAAGGATCGAAATCTGGAGTTGGCAATAGAAGAAAAGAGCACAGATAGAAGGGATCTGCCAGAAGAGCGGAGCACCCGAGGAGGGGTGTAGGGAAAGATAAGAGAGGAAATAGTGAGGAGCAGCGGAATGAGTGCGCTTATAGGTCAGTAGGAGAAGACCGAACTGGTTACGGAAATGAATAGGAAGCCAGTGAAGCAACTTGAGAAGGGGGGGTTATATGAGCACGTAGAGGCTGGTGGAAGATTAACTGTGCAGCTGAGTTTTAAATAGATTGAAAGGGAGAATGATGATTCAGAGGGAGACCAGCAAGGAGGAGGTTGCAATAGTCTAGACAGAAAGTGACTAAAGAGCGGATAAGTGTCTTAGTAGTGCGTGTAGAAAGGAAGGGATGAATTTTGCTATAGAGAGAGAAGTTCCAGATTTTGGCTATCTGTTCGATGTGTCCAGAGAGAGAATAGAGTCAAAGGTGACCCCAAGGTTGTGAGCTGAGGAAAAAGGGAGGAGTGTAGTATTATCCAAAGAAATAGAGAAAGGAGGAAGGGGGGAAGTGAGTTTAGGGGGAAAGATAAGGAGCTCAGTTTTGGCTATGTTCATTTTCAGACAGCAGTGAGACATCCAGGCAACAATGTTGGATAAGCAGGCAGAGATCTGGGCCAGGATTCCTGGAGAGATTTCAGGCATAGAAAGGTAGATCTGAGAGTCATCAGCATAAAAAAGGTACTGAAAACCATGAGAAAGAGAGCTCCCAAGACAGAGCCCTGAGGTACACCAACTGAAAGCGGAATGGTGGTAGAGAAGGAACCACCAGAACATACACTAAAACTGAGAGGGGAGAGTTAAGAAGAAAACCAGGACAGAACCGAGCTCTTAAATCCAAGCGAGGACAGGAAATCGAGGAGAATGTAGTGATCGACAGTGTCAAAAGCAGCAGAAAGGTCAAAAAGGATGAGAATTGAGTAGAGGCCTTTGGATTTGGCAAGTAACAAGTCGCTGGAGATTTTGGCAAGAGCCATTTCTGTGGAATGTAGAGAACAAAAGCCAGATTGCAGTGAGTCCAGAAGGTCTTGAGAGGAAAGAAAGTCAAGACAGCGGTGGTGAATCGCTCGTCCAAGTAGTTTTGAAGCAAAGGGGAGGCAAGAGATAGGTCAATGACTGGAAGGACAGGTAGGATCTAGTGAAGGCTTTTTGAGAAGAGGTGTAATCACAGCATGTTTGAAGGCCACATGAACAGTTGCAGTGGAAAGCGAAAGGTTAAGGGTGTGACAATGAAAGGGATGATGGCAGAAAAGATAGAACTTAGCAGATGGAAGGGGATGGGATCAGAGGAGCAGGTAGTCACTTTGGAGGAGGAGAGAAGATTTGCCATTTCCTCTTTAATAATTTCAGAAAAGGAAGAAAGGATGCCCAAAGGTGAGGGAAGGATTCTGCATTGAAGAGGGGCAAGATGAGGTGGAGGTGACCCTGCAGAGAATTCAAGACTAATCTTCTGGACTTTGCCATTGAAGTAGTTGAGTGTAGCAAAGAGACTGTGAGGTTCAGAGGCAAGAACGTTTGTCAGATGGACATGGTACTCTTGCTTGTCAAGTGCTTTGGCCAACTGGAAGGAGGTTAGCATGAATTTGAAATGTAAGTAGTCAACAAGGTTATGCGATTTAAGCCAAAGGTGCTCAGCTGAGTGTGCACAGGAACGTAAGTAGCGGGTTGTGAGGACAGCCAAGGTGGAGGTACAATACGCCTCACAGGACATGGAATGGGAGGAACAAGTGCATCCAGAGCAGAGGATAGCGTTATAGGAGGATACTGCCCCATCAACTGACTCAGATGACATAATGGAGGAAAGAGGTGATAAGACAGCAGAGCTGAAGTGTCAACAGTGTGAATATTCCTAAACATGTTGGTGGATATCGGGCGAGACAAAGATGCGGAATGTTTAAGGGTGAAGGTTCCCTCCAAACAAAATTATATCACCAAACCCCCTGTGAAACACACTCAACTTTTTTTGTTGGATAATACCGGAAAGGGACATGGACTAAAAACCATGCTCTCCACACGGTTGTATCCTATTTAATCGTTTTTGTTAAAAAAGAGAACTCAATAAACATTCTCAAAAATAGACGTTTGTTACTTAGCTGATTCGAAGAACTAGAGCATGACGTGCACGTTTCGGGTTGAACACCCTGTTTCAAGTGCTGACTTGTCATGTAAAAATCCTTAACAGAACGCTGTGAAACAGCTGTTTCTTAAGAGGACAAAACATGTGAATGGCTATACTCTGCCTTCAATCAGTCAACCAATTGGAACAAGAGAAATTCCCACCAATCAGGGAGCCCCTCAGCCAATCGGATGACGTCAGACAAAACTCATCCATTCAACTTCTTTGTTAAGCCCAGTGGGGTGGACAGAGTCCAAACGAAAAATCCAAGATTGTTCCAAACGTTGAAGTCTATTGACACGATCTCCTCCTCGAGGATCAGGAGGGACAAAATCAATGACAGTCCAACGTAGGTCCTGATATACGTGATGTAATTGCTGACAGTGATCCACCATCGGGGCTGACTCCACATGTTGTCGCAATCGTGAGGCATGCTCACCCATTCTCACCTTGATAGCACGTTTTGTGTGACCCACATAAACTAAGGGACAAGGACATTGAACCAAATAAACCACAAAAGTCGTGGTACAATCCGTCTCCCATCGTCTCCGATAAGATCGACCAGTCAAAGGATGAGTCCAATGAATTCCTATCAAGGATAAAGCACAATGTGTACAATTTTGGCAGATAGTATGTCCCCGATGTTGAAGTGGTGGAACTAGAGGTCTGTCTATTGGTAAAGTGGTTTGGGCCACAAGGTCACCAAGATTAGCTCCTCTTGAAAATGCTACCCTTGTTTGATTAAGGGTGAAGGTTAGCAGGTGATGGTCAGATAAGGGCAGAACAGAGGTGGAGAAGTTGGAGGGTGAGCAGTTGGAGGAGAAGACAAGGTCAACCAGTGGCCATGCTTGTGAGTAGGAGCGGTAGAGCATAAATGGAGGTTGAATGATGTGTTTAGGGAAAGGAGCTCAAAGCAGAAGGATCATCAACGTGAATGATAAAATCCCCAAGAATAAGGGAAAGGGAAGGTGCATCCAGAAATAAGGAGAGCCAGGATTCAAAGTCTGTGAGAAAGGTAGAGGTGGACTTGTTGGGGGGTCAATAAATGACAGTTACCCAGAGAGGTAGTGAAGAAAATAGGGGGATGGCATAGACTTCAAAGGAAATAAAGGAATTAGATGGAGGCACAATGTGCATTCCACAATGTGCATGAAAAAATGAGAGAGGAGAGGGATATATGAAAAAGATTAGAAAGGTTACGCAATGACTTGTCCTGGGAGTGTGAAAAAAGTCTAGGGGGACCAGGAACTTAACCAGAAAAGTGCTTGCGTAAAGTTAGGCCACTTGAAAGGCTGTCCTAACTTAATGCAGTTTCGCAAACCAGATAGTCGTTATCTGGATAGCAATGACAATTTGCGCTGAACCCAGATATTCAGCACCACAGTATATCTAGGTTCTGGTGCTGAATGTCTGGTTTAGCCGTGGTGGCCAAGCGATTTTAAAAATGCTGATTCCTGCTACTGAATATTGACCCAGTAACGTGCATGGTAAAATGGTAGTTAATCTGTGTGCAGTAGATTTTACTGAGTCCATGTTCAAAGATTACAAGGCAGTCTTTCAGAGTAGGAATATGTGTGGTATGTAAAAAAAAATATATCTTGATAGTTTTTGCTTCAGAAAATTCCTAGTGGTAACTAACAAGAAACGAGTTGGTACCCTCTCTCCCTTCCTCTCCCAGAGGGAGAGAAACTACATCTGAGTGACAGCACAGTCCTGCCCACTTCAAGTGACAGCATCCCTATCCTGACTCTACTTCTGAATCCTCCTCCAGCAGGACATCTCTGTCCCTACCCCATCCTCCTGGAATGGTCATTCCAGAAGGTACCAGTGTTCATGGGCAGGAGGGATGTCTATGCCCTCCTGCCTGCATGTCTGCTGGTTACCAAAGGATACTGCTAGGAACATATCACCAATATCAATGGTCGACAATGATTCAGGTGGGAAAGCTCCAAGGTCCTTCCTGCTTTTGAACAGCGAGACGCTCTGGAATGGTAAGCCTTCATTTCAGAGGTAGAGCAGGTGGAGCAAGGCTTCCTGACTGGTTGGGGATTAGGAGCACAAGTGCTATCACTTAGGGTAGCAAGGTTGTGTGGTCACGAGAATTAGGGTTTAAGGGTATACTGTCATGGGGGGAGGGGAAAAAGGTGAGTGCTCTCACCCAGGGAGGCAAATTTGAAGGAGAGGAAAGCATCCCCTTTTAACCTGCACTTTCCCTAAGGGCTACTTTGCATGGGAGATTTTCTCAGGAGTCAGGCTAAAGTAAATGTTGGTTTCCAGCATTATTGAGGCTGTGGAACATAGTGGGTGTGGAGAGCATACCATGCTATTTTCTGTGAACCCAATATAACATCATTTACATAAAGGTTCAGAAAGGTGAAAGTGTGTGCCACGCCACAGAGTTGATGCTAACTCCTGGTGACCCAGCCCCTGGGGTTTCTTGGCAAGGTGCGACCGAAAGTAGATTGCCAGGCCTTTCTTCTGTGTAGTAAGTCTACAGCACCTGGTAGTCCAAGTACTAGTCAGCCCTAATCCTGCATTGAAGTGGTATTATGAACATCCGTGTTGTCAGCATCTTTGCCGTTTACTACATGTTGAGTACATCCATGGTAAATGTACACTGCAGAAACGTCCACTCTCTGCCCATATCCAGCCCACTCCAGCAGTTAATGCGGGATCTGCACATAGCACAAAAAATTGCTGCATTATCTGCAATCCCCCTACCTTATCTGTTAATATGCCTCGATAGAGTGCGCTATCCACCACGTTAACGGGTAACGCTGATTAGTAAACATGCCTCTGGCCTACCTCCACCTGCTGGCTAAGTAGTACAGTATGCCTAGTAGCACTATACAAATAAGTATTCAAAATTCAAAATTAGTTTGACTTTGTATTCATTTCTTTAAAATTTTGTTTTGGGGCAGGGGAGGGGGGGCCGATGCAAGGATATTTGGTGCACAAGGCAAACCTCTTTCCATGTGCCTTCTTCTGTCATCTTTCAGACCTGTAGCCCTCCAAAGATTTTGATAATTAAACTGTTTGAAAACTGCCTACCTCCCTATGGGTAAAAGTACATACTGATGATTCTTTGAGTTATGTGACTGATTTGCTTTGTAGCTGCTCTTTGTTGCCTCTCAGAAACTTCCATCATAGGCAGTAGCCTAATTTGTCGAATGGTTAAGCGGGCACTAGGTTGAGGATGAGAGGAGGCATAAGGCCTGGTTTGCTTTTTCCATGAATTTTTTAATTATTTATTTTTCTTTAAACTTATTTTTATATTACCTTTCTACAATTCAAAGTGGTTTACATAGAACCAAAAAACATAAACAGGGCATGGAGATGCACACTGTTGTACATTGAAACTAAACTTGACAAATAGGGTAATAGGGAAAATGGGATTTAACTTGTTTATATTTTAGTGATAGATTAGTGATACATTACAGTTAGGATAAACCTTTTACATTGACTTGTTCAAGTAAGCTGGGTGTGTGTTTAAGCAGTTGGTGGTTCTGAATTGCGATCAGTTTGTGAATTGAGAAGTATGACAGTGCTAAAGTGTTCCAGGAATAGATGGGTTGTCAGTCTCTTCTGAAAGTCCATTTGGTCCAAGCATTCTCTTAGTTCTGATGATAAGGAGTTCCAAATCGTGGGGGTATAGAGTGCGAAAGCGCGGTTGCGTGCTAATT
Source organism: Ichthyophis bannanicus (assembly GCA_033557465.1). Lineage (NCBI taxonomy): Eukaryota > Metazoa > Chordata > Amphibia > Gymnophiona > Ichthyophiidae > Ichthyophis > Ichthyophis bannanicus. The sequence goes on along the minus strand of CM066034.1, from coordinate 515,812,800 downwards.
GTTTGCTCTTGGCTTTTTGTGTTGGAATGGAGAGGAGGTTAAGTGAATTATGCCTTTTTAGCCTGTCACTCTTGCGTCTTGATAAGAGGGGCTGTAGACAGGTTGCTGATATGTTATATATGACTTTGAACATTGTGAGGAGGGCTTTGTACCTTATTCTTGCAGGTATCGGGAGACAGTGGAGGTGCCTTAGAATAGGGATGATGTGAGCTTGTCGAGGGGCTCCATGAATTATTCTCGCAACAGTATTCTGGGTCTCTGGAGAGGGTGTAGGGCGTGTTTGGGAAGGCTATGGTATATAATAATGCAGTAGTCTAGAATGGGGATGATTATGGCCTGGTACACCACCCGAAAGAGGTTTGGATGTAATATGGGGAGTAGGTTCTTTAGTATTCTTGACTTATGGTATATAGCGTTTGTTGTTCTCTTTATTTGTGCCTGGAAGTTTAGCTTCTGGTCCATTATAATGCCCAGATATTTGACTTCAGTTTTCACCTGGATGTCGCAGTATTCACATCTTAGTAATTGTGGTGGAGTGAAGGACAGATCTGTAAATACGTGGAGGGCTTCCATTTTTTCCTAATTAATAGATTTGTTGTTGAAGCCATTGTCTCCCTTCCAAGAAGCATTTGTATATACTGGTGAACTCAGGTTTTAAGTGTTAAATGGGGTGTAGAACATGATACTTTACCAAATATATATCAACAATATCTTGTGTGCTTTGAATATTGTGACTAGTAGCTGGAGAAAGATGTTGAATAAAAGGGCTGAGAGGGTTGAGCCCCGAGGTACTCCTTGTTGTTGGATAAATGGTTGTGATTTCCTGTGTCTGATTCTTACTTGCTGGCTGTGGCCTTCAAGGTAGGAGCAGAACCAGTGTAGTGTAGTATCTCGGAGATCAAAACCATGGAGTCTGTGTAGGAGCTGGTGGTGGGGTAGTGAGTCAAAAGCAGATGAGATCTAGGAATATGAGGAGGAAGCCTTGAGTGGTGTTTTGGGTGCAAGTGAGGAGTGCGTTAAGCAGGGATGTAAGTAAAGTTTCAACACTGTGGTTCTGTCTGAAGGCATGCTGGTGGCTGTCTAGGGGGGCATGATCATTAATATAGTGTTGTAGTTGTGTCTGTACTGTATTTTTCTATAATTTTTGAAATAAAAGGACACTGGAGATTGGTCTGTATGAGTTCAAAGCAATGCAGTCAAGATTCATACTTTTTAGTAACGATCTAACTGAGCTTTGTTTCAGTTGGGCAGGCATATTAATTTGGGATAGGGAAGTATGGATGACGCTCTGTAGGTAGGAGCTAAGATGCATTCTTGCAATTTTAATCCAGGACACTGGACAGAAGTCAAGAGTTGAGGTGGTTGTGTTAAGGTTACCTATAGTGGCTTCAATGTTTTCCAACGATGGTAATTCAGATTTCGACTATGTGTATAGAGGAATGTTTTGAAGGGGTGGTGTGGTTACAAGGTGGTCTCTGAAAGGGGCTGGCTTATGTTTGTCATATAGGTAGTTTGCCATTTCTTGGGGACATATGCTATCTTATGGATTCTGCTTACTGGGCTCCCTTAGAAGGGATTTTGCTATGTAGAGGAGTTAGCTTGGCTTATTCAGCAAACGCATGATGCTGTTGTAATATTCTTTTTTGCATCTTAGTGTTTCCTTGCAGTACATTATCTGTTTCTCCATATAGTCGGCATGGGAAA